>CM053793.1:204642606-205910106 GCA_028749045.1 Cupressus sempervirens | reverse complement strand
TAATAAATGATAACACTATTGGAAAGCATTGTCAGAACATGTGGGATGAATATTTCAAAGATAAAAGTATATTTGTACAAGCATAATTTTTTGTCAAGTTATTTAGGAGAAAAGATATGAGGCCTGTTTTAGAGTTGTTGGGTGTTGATAACAAGAAAAACCATGCGCATAATATTAATAAAACAATAGTTGAAAACTTGCAAAATACTTATAAAAAAATTGACAACACAACTCGAGGAGGTGATTTGAGTAATGCATGTAGAGCATTGATGATTACTATATCTAATAGAAAATTGACACATAGAAAATAGGTAGGTGCAATTTTTGATGTACTACATATATCTAGTAGAATTGTTCAGAGATACATCAAGAAGAGAAATATGTTAGATGATAACATTGAGAATAACTGGGTGAATATTTGTAAAGTTCCTCAAAAAGATAGAATTTTTGAAGATGTGAAAAGACAAGTTATTGAATTTTGGATCACACATTCTCATGTTTCTTCCAACAGGTGTGATACTATACAAATTAAAGATAAGGAGACAGGGGCCAAAATTGAACATCCAAAACATTTCATAGATATAACTCAAAGTGAATTATTTCAAACATTCAGGCAAGAATTTCCTAATGTAAAAATATGTCAGAGAATGTTTGAGAGTCTGTGTCCTTCCTTTGTACGCATAAATAAGATGCATGAAACTTGTTGTTGTCAAAATCATGTTGAATTTGGTCTACACTTGCAATTATATTAAAAAGTTATGGTAGTACTTGATCCTAATTTGGTCATCCTTAGTAGTACAACACAATTTGTGAAGTCCATATTATGTGATAAATTAGAAGATTCAAATGAGTTCAAAGTGAAATGCATCAAAATTCAATGTGAAGATTGTGGGGATTTACGCAAATTTTTTGAAATGCAAATTGAGAATATTAATTAATCCACACCAATTTCATGGATGAGATATGAATACAAGACATACCAAAATAAGACAAGAGATGAATCTAGAAAATTTGTACTGAAGGAGAGTAAATTGCATTATGATGAGTTTATGACCAAGTTTCATCCATTGATATATCCACATATCCAACATTGTCATGGTGCACAATGGCAAGCTAAACAATTTTGTGATTCCAAAAATTGTTTTCCACCTAGTTGTATACTTTCAGTTGTAGATTTTTCTGAGAATTATATATTTGCACCTCAAACAGAGATTTGAGGGTAATATTATCATTTTAAACAAGTTGCAATATTTGTGCAAGTGACCTATAGACATGCACAATTTGAGGTGGATCAGATAGAAAGGTTGGATGAAAATGAACACGTCATCATCAAAGAGGTTCATTTCTATATTAGTGATGATAGAGTTCATGATAGGAGTTATGTGGCTCATTATTTTGCAATGTTCTCTAAAGATCTCAGAAATCATGGAATAAATGTTTTAGAGCATTGGATTTGGTTTGATGGATGTGCAGGTTAGTATACATGAACTTACACATTTATTTAACTTTATTTTAACTTATATTTATTTGTACATGCCTATTTCAATTTGATACATGTACACAAATTATTGTAGATACTTATTATGTTTCATGTTCACAGGACAATTCAAATTTGCAAAAGCATTTAATTGGTTACCAATGTAACATGCTAGAACAAATGTTAGGTTTTTATGGAATTTCTTTGAAAGTGGACATGGAAAAGGGGAGCATGATGGAGCAAGAGCATGTATAAAGCATGTGCTTCAACAACATGAACTTGTAGGTAAATATATGCATTTAATGTGCATTTTTAATACTAGTAGCAAATATACTTTTGAATTATATATATGTGCATATTGTATGTACATACAGGGAATAGGATAAAGAGTGCAAATCAAATTTTTGAATGGTGCAAAGTTTATTTTGCTACTCAAGATACTGAATACAATAAGAATTACTTTTGGGAAGTGAAAGGTGAACTAAGTTATATTTATTTTTAATGTATTTTTCAAATTGTTTAGTTTTATATTAAATATAAATATTTTGAAATATGACAATTATTTATAATGTATTTGTAATAGATATAGATTGATCTAATCCTTACAATTGTCAAACGATCCCTAGTATTAGAAGTTTGCATCAAGTGATGACTACAGGAAACCATAAACCTCTAGTAATTAAAGTAAGAGAGAAAGCATGCTTTTGTGATGACTGCATTAAGGAGAATCCAGTGAGTGCATATGAAAATATTGTGAATAGATATGTTTCACATTGGAATTTGAAGGAGATAGTTAGAAAGCCTCCTTTTGAAGATGCTGACATTGACATTGACATTCATGATCCTATATATTCAATTGATTATGAGTGCATTTTTTATTTAGTTATGGCAAGTTTGTGTGCATATATACATATATATAAATTAATATACATGTATATATTCATTGTTAAATTAATTTATATTTATCAATATTTTTATATACATGCAGGAGCTATTTTGTAGTTCAAGCATTACTAGATAATGTAAAAAGTGTGGACTATTATCTTTTAAGATGCACAAAAGAAAAACACATGTTGCTAGAAGGAACTATAGATGTTGATCAATAGTCATATCCAATTGGATCAATTGTTATTGAAGGAACATATTATCAAAAAACAAGGGTAACTGATAGTGATATTGAATTTATTGAATACAAGCCTGGAGGAAAGGTTTTACATTACAGTAACCATGTTATAGAAACCAAGTTACAATTTGAAGCAATACAAAGAAGAGGATGTCGTGGAAATCAAAAGTGGAAACTGTCTATTGAAGAACATGAAAAACTTCTAGAGATAATAAAAACTAGAGAGGATCCTAACAATACATTGTTTGTGGAGCTCTAATTTACCTATGTACTTATTGTGGAGCTTTAGTTTAGCTATGTCTATATAGCTCTTATACTTTCACATTTAACATTGACAAGATATTTGTTTTATAAATTTGTATACATTGGATCATTTATCTTGGATACGCGAAATTAGACAAGTTTTCTTATTTTTATTTAAATTAGACATGGATATCTCATTTAAGACAACCTGTTAGGACCTCCCCTTAAGACAAACTGTTAGGACCTCCCCTTAAGACCACCTATTAGGACATCCCCTTAGTACCATCTTTTAGGACCTCTTCTTAAGACAACCCCTTTAGTATTTGTATGTATTTATATACATTGTTTATGTTTTCTTACATATGATTGTTAATGTTGTTATGTATTTATGTTATATTCTATGTTATACTCTTTATATGTTACATGTACATGTATATGTTGCCCTTAAGACATGTCATTAAATATAGTTAAGACCACCTATTAGGACATCCCCTTAGTACCATCTTTAGGACCTCTTCTTAAGACAACCCCTTTAGTATTTTTATGTATTTATATACAGTGTTTATGTTTTCTTACATATGATTGTTAATGTTGTTATGTATTTATGTTATATTATATGTTATACTCTTTATATGTTACATGTACATGTATATGTTTCCCTTAAGACATGTCATTAAATATAGTTAATTATACTTAGATTAAGCCATTAAAAAAATTCACATACATACATATTTACATAAATATTGAAAGCATACATGTCTACATTTAACACATGAACATAGTTACATACATCTATGAAATAAAATAGACATGAATATATTGAATTTATGTATTAAATTTATTGAATTTTTGTATTAAATTTATTGAAATATATATATTGAATTTAAGTTCTAGTACTCAATTTATGTTCTTAAATATGTATTAAATTTATTGATTAAATATTGAAAACATACATACATTCAACATGAGCATAATATGTACATCTATGTAAAATAACACATTTATGAAATAATGTATACATACCCATGTAAAATGCATCCAAAATACCATATAAAATGTCTCCAAAATATGACATCAAATATCTCTAAAATACCACATGCATCAAATGTATCTGAAATAACATGTACATCCATATAAAAGTATTTGAAATAAGACATGTATCTGAAATAACATACACATAATAACACATGTATCTGAGGTAACATATATCTCTAGATATAAAACTATCTGAAATGACATGTACATATATATAAAATATCCTAGCAACATCAATGAAATAGACACATGTGTAAACTAACATCAATCACATCCCAATCCTGATCCTTGACGCCAAAAGGCTCTATGATCTAGATCTATGCCTTGTGTCAAATGAAGAAAATTCGTAAAATTATAAAATTATACATATTCATGTGTATATGTGCATGTATTAAATATCATATGTGTGCAATATATATATCCATCAAATATATAATAAAAAATACATAACATACCTATGACTCATGTCATGGAGGATCTATCAAGGTCTAAAGATCTCCAAAACAAAATAGGCTATAACTAAGACTCTATAGAACACATATGTACATGTACACAAGTTAATTTGAATCACTCAAGAATATGTATGTGTAAATTATAGTAACAAATAAATATAAACATATATAAATTTACAATATTTACCATAGCATCATGTAATGCTTTGCCAATCTGACTAATATATGAGTCATGTAGTGATAGAGTGATCTCTAAATCATAAAATCTAGGTGCTCTAAGGCTAGGTTGTGTAGGAGCAGGAGTAGGAACAGGAGCAGGTGTAGGACTAGGAACAGGAGCAGGTTCTATAGGATCCCAAGTAGGTGTGGGGATGGGTTTTGTGGGGACAGGAGCTGTATGGCCCTCTATAGGAGTAGGTGATGTAGAATGTGCATGGATATCCTCCTATCCCTATGAGGGTTGCGGTCCTACTTTGCGTGACAAAATATGGCTGATGTGTCCACCAATGTCACGAAGAGGAATCTCCATGACTATTTTCAATGCCTGATATGCTCCAAGAACATCAGATACTAAATAAGATGTCATATGACATAATGCATACGTATCTGATATGGCTAAAACCTCTAGTGGCAATGGTAGATCTGCCACCTCATATAGATCATTAGCTACTGTGCTAGAGGATGCACGTGTTGAAATGGGACCATGAGATTGTAACATGTATCTACTACATCTATCTAAAGATATCTCCTATAACTATGTGACAACTGTGGCAATGCTAGAATATATCTGAGTCTTGATTGTATCATCAAGAACACTCAAACCTATAGTAGTCATCTATGGACCTCTTGGTACGACCAAAATTTTTGGACCCACCATTGCCTATTTATTAACCGGTGCAGGGGTGTCTCTAGGTCTAAATCTCTCTGACAATCACCCTCAACCCTATCCAACATAACCTAGAAAATTTGTATAGTCAACATCCTAATGTAAATTTAATTCTACAAATAATTGTTTGCAAAAATAAAGGGTAAACTCATCCTTCTATGGCCACCTGTGATGCATGACTAACCACCAAGGATATATAAATGGAGTGACGAGTTGGTCTGTACACTTTGTCACTAAATAACCTCTAACCCTAGCCCTATCTATATAAAAGAGAAACCTGGTCTTCACCATAGTAGTGGAGACCTAACCATCAATCTGTGAATACTTCACAATGCTAGTAACACTATGAGAAAGGGAAGAGTAAAATATCTCAATACTAATATCACCAAATGAATTGTACCTAGAGATCATCTCAATCATCTAGCACAACTCATCTCTAATAGAAACAACCTTCTCCCTATTAGGGAGAGTGGTAGAAGTTAACAATGTAGAATCGAGATACTTGAGAGCATGAGATAATTTAGCAATAGTCTTTGTAAATAAACATTGTCTCTCCTCAGTAGATGATGTTCATCTACGTGTTGTGTCTGACTCAACATTAGGACCCCCTCCATGAACACTAGCCTCCCCTAAGGACATAGGTGCTCCACCAGTACCGGATGCCATAATGATATATGCAAAGATCTAGATATCTATAAATGCAAAGTTAAGATATACATACATAAGTACATATAAAATTGAAAGTTAAATTTAATTTAAAACATGTACATGTATATAAATATGTACAAAGTTGAATGTAAGTAAAAATATACATATGTTATTTAGTACATCTAGCTCATGTATGTGAACATCTAGC
Organism: Cupressus sempervirens; assembly: GCA_028749045.1. Taxonomy (NCBI): domain Eukaryota; kingdom Viridiplantae; phylum Streptophyta; class Pinopsida; order Cupressales; family Cupressaceae; genus Cupressus; species Cupressus sempervirens. The sequence continues at coordinate 205,904,034 of CM053793.1, read as the reverse complement.
TCAAATATGCACTTCTAGCTCATGTATGTGAATAAAAAATATGCATGTATGGTATTTAGTACATCTAGATTTACTATGTTAATGCTTTCTAAAATATAACTAATAGGTTTGTAAAATGTAATGTTATTTAGAACATATATGTCTAGTATGTTAATGTTTTGTAAAATGTAACTAATAGGTTTGTTGAACTAATGTTTAATAAGTTAACGTTTTGTATAATGTAACCAATAGGTTTTTTGTTAATTTGTACTATGTTAATGTTTTCTAAAATGTAACTAATAGGTTTGTTGAACATTAATGTTTACTATGTTAATGTTTTGTAAAATGTAACTAATAGGTTTGTTAAACATTAATGTTTACTATGTTAATATTTTCTAAAATGTAACTAATAGGTTTGTTGAACATTAATGCTTACTATGTTAATGTTTTGTAAAATGTAACTAATAGATTTGTTATTAATGTTTACTGTGTTAATGTTTTATAAAATGTAACTAATTTTTTATTATCAACTACTAAAATCTATGCTAATGTTTTGTAAAATGTAACTAATGCTTTATTATCAACTACTAAAAAAAATATTTAAAATATAATTAATTTAAATAATAAAACACTTTAAAAAAATTATTTAATTAATATTATCATGTAATAACTAAAAAAAATTTAAAAAATAAAAAAATAAAAAATTCACCTACCTATTATGGCTGAAACACTCTGACTTCCTAGTAATCGCTACAGTGAAAACAACCGCCAAGAGAAATTTTTGGGTATTTATAAAATCATACAAGTTACGACTGAAACACTTCTAGCCGAAAGTGTTTCAGCCAGAAACCTCACTGCCATGTCGATGCCAGAAAGCACCATGTCTGTATAGCCGAAAACATTTCGATCGGAACTGTTTCGGCTAGAACCCCTATAGATATCACAAAGGGTGACACAGGTTTGTGCTTCCACCCTTAAATTTGAACTATAAAGATTGTTGTTTTCTAATTATTCTTATTTGAAGAATTTAGTGGACCATATATATGAAACAGTGCAGAACTATAGACATATTGTTAATGGAAGAAGAGTTCCTCACTAGAAACGATGAAAGATAAATCAATCTATTATAGAAGAATATTTCTAGGAAGATTCATACAATTTAAATAAGTGAGATTGGTAGATAGGAAAAACACCCTTAATTGAATTAAGCCAGTGTAGCATATATGAAAACAACCAAAGAATAAGATTTCATGATAACGCTCCAAGGAATACCTCTCTTTCCCTTTCTAACCAATCCTTTCACAAATGGCTAGAGATTTATGACTACCCAATTACTATACAAATACTCTACAAACAACCTATTGCCCAAAATTAAAATAGTGTTCCAAGAAAGGTCTACTAAGTTAAATAATAATATTTTAGTTGGTATGATGAAAAATGAAGAGGATTCAAATGTAAAATCACCCTCATTACCATTCTCTTCTTCCTCTGACCCCTTTGGAGTCACAACAAATACTATCTCAAACAATCCCAACAACTTCATTGGGTAAGTGCACCAAGTTGTGGTGCCAAAAGGGGGGTATAAGTGGACACCCTTTTTTTGAAATTAGTAATTTCTAAACTTCAACAAGAATTTGAAGATAGTTACGCTCAAAATTTTAAGATATGACAAAAACAAAAGTAGTAGTCCTTTGAATCTAGTTTCTAAACTACTAATTTTTTTTCAAAATGGTTTAGTTTTAGGTCCTCAAAAAAGGGGGCCACAGAAAGTGGTAGTATTTATTTCAAAAAACATAACATAGTACAAAGTGTGGCCCCTCTAAAATTTTAACTTTTTTTTTTTTGAAATTCTTTAATCACTATGGTCAAAAGTTAATTAACACTATGTAGTTTATCCCAGATTTTTCAGGTAATTTTATAATGTGTATTTTTTTAATGAATTTTTTAACTAGAAACATCCTAAAAACATGAATTATCTATGTGCTCCCCCTAGAAATGATTGAAAATTAATCTAAAATCAAAACTTCTTTTTTTCAAAGTGTGTAGAATGGAGTCTAGTTTCTAAAAAACTAAGTTGTTGCAAAATGTGATGAACAAGCTAAAATCTATAGCCCAATTAGTACATGTTGGTTTCTGACAAAAAATGGACATACATTCAAAATAAATTATAGATTAAAGGCTTGAAATAGTTCAAATAAAAAAAAAATTATATGGTTATATAACTAACACAGAGACCTACAATGTCATGTAACTTGATCTTATCAATGCTCAACCATAAGGAATCTTGAAGGAGAGCACACAAGAAAAATCAATCATTTTTTGTATGTTTGCATCAAAACATGTCTCAGACCAGTTTATAGACTCCAAACCTTTGGTTTGGATCCCCAAGGCAAAACCAAGCCTTAATCTTGGTAGAATGCAAAGCTTTGAATAATGTGTTCACCCTATAGCATGTGTGCAATATAGTGTGCATGTGCTATTTAAATTTTTTTAAATTTGAGTCTTAATAGCACATGTGTGCTTTAGTGTGCATGCACTATTGAGACCTAAATAGTGCATAGAGAGGTGAGAAGAGAGGTAGAGCGAGAGCGAGAGAGACGGGGGGGGAATGGATGTGTGTGTGTGTGTGTGTGTGTGTGTGTGTGTGTGAGAGAGAGAGAGAGAGAGAGAGAGGAAGTGAGAGAGAGTAGGGGTGGCAAAGAGAGAGTATGGGATAGGAGAGAGATTAAGAGTAGGGGATGGGAGAGAGGAAGTGTGAGAGAGAGAGTATGGGATGGGAGAGAGAGATTGAGAGTAGGGGATGGAAGAGAGAGTAGGCAATGGGAGAGGGAGCAAGAGATGGAAGGAGAGAGAGGAGGATGGGAGTGTGTGTGAGAGAGAGTAGGGCATGGGAGAGAGAGTGTGAGAGTGAGAGAGAGAGAGAGAGTAGGGGTGGCAAAGAGAGAAAGTATGGGATGGGAGAGGGGAGAGAGAGAGTAGGGGATGTGAGAGAGAGGAAGTGTGAGATAGGATAGGGGTGGTAGAGAGAGTACAGGATGGGAGAGAGATATTGAGAGTAGGGGATGGGGGGAAGAGAGAGAGAGAGAGAGAGAGAGAGAGAGAGTAGGTAGTGGGAGAGGGAGAGCGAGAGAGAGAGGAGGATGGGAGTGCATGTGTTTGAGAGAGATTTGGGTATGGGAGAGGGGAGAGAGAGGGGGGATGGGGGAGAGAGAGAGAGAGAGAGAGAGTGTGTGTGTGTGTGTGTGAGTGAAAGAGAGAGAGTAGGGGATGGGAGAGGGGAGAGAGAGAGTAGCCTGAGAGAAAGAGAGAGTAGCCTGAGAGAGAGAGAGAGAGAGAGAGTAGGTAGTGGGAGAGGGAGTGGAAGAGGGAGAGAGAGAGGGGGGGATGGGAGTGTATGTAAGAGAGAGTAGGGCATGAGAGAGAATGTGTGGGAGAATAGGGGTGGCAAGGAGAGAGTAGGGGATGGGAGGGAGAGAGAGTAGAGAGGGAGAGAGTAAGAGAGAGAGAGTAGGTGGTGTGAGAGGGAGTGGGAGAGGGGGAGAGAGGGGGCAATGGGAGTGTGTGAGATATCTAGAGAGAGAGGGGGTATGGGAGTGTGTTTTTGTGAAAGAGAGAGATAGGGGATCAGAGAGGGGAGAGAGATAATGAGAGAGAGAGAGAGTAGGTGGTGGGAGAGAGAGTGAGAGAGGTAGAGAGAGAGTAGGGGATGGGAGAGAGTGTGATAATGAGAGAGAGTAGGGAATGGTAGAGAGAGAGTAGGGGATGGGAGAGAGAGAGATTGAGAATAGAGGATGGGAGAGAGAGTAGGTGGTGGAAGAGGGAGTGGGAGAGGGAGAGGGAGAGGGAGAGAGAGAGAGAGAGAGAGAGAGAGAGAGAGAGAGAGAGAGAGAGGAGGATGAGAGTGTGTGAGTGAGAGAGAATAGGGGAGAGAGAGAAGGAGATGGGAGAGGAGAGAGAGGGGGGATAGGAGTATGTCTGTGTGTGTGTGAAAGAGAGAGAGTAGGGGATGGGAGAGAGTGTAAAAATGTGTGTGAGAGAGAGAGAGAGTAGGGGTTGGTAGAGAGATTGGAGAGGGAGAGAGTGAGAGAGAGAGAGTAGGTGGTGGGAGAGGGAGTGGGAGAGGGAGAGTGAGTGAGAGATGGAGTAGGGGATGGGAGAGGAGAGAGAGAGAAAGAGAGGGGGATGGGTTTGTGTGTGTGTGTGTGAAAGAGGGAGAGTAAGAGATGGGAGAGGGGAGAGAGAGAGAGAGAGAGTAGGGGATGGGAGAGAGAGAGTATGTGATGGGAGAGGGAGTAGGAGAGGGAGAGAAAGAGAGGGGGGATGGGAGTGTGTGTAAGAGAGAGAGTAGGGGATGGGAGAGAGTGTGAGAGTGTGAGAGTGTGAGAGAGAGTAGGGGTGGCACAAAGAGAGTAGGGTATGGGGGAGAGAGAGAGTAGAGAGGGAGAGAGTAAAAGAGAGATAGTAGGTGGTGGGAGAGGGAGTGGGAGAGGGAGAGAGAGGGGGGGGATGGGATTGTGTGTGAGATATCTAGAGAGTAGGGGATGGGAAAGGAGAGAGAGAGAGGGGAGATGGGAGTGTGTGGGTGTGTGAAAAAGAGAGAGTAGGGGATGGGAGAGGGGCGAGAGAGACAGAGAGAGAGTAGAGGATGGGAGAGAGAGTAGGTGGTGGGAGAGGAAGTAGGAGAGGTAGAGAAATGGGGGATGGGAGTGTGTGTCAGAGAGAGAGTGGGGGATGGGAGAGAGTGTGAGAGAGAGAGCAGGGGTGGTAGAGAGAGTAGGGGATGGGAGAGAGAGTATAGAGAGAGAGAGTGATAGAGAGAGATAGTAGGCAGTGGGAGAGGGAGAGAGAGGGGGAATGGGAGTGTGTGTGAGAGATCTAAAGAGTAGGGGATGGGAGAGGAGAGAGAGAGAGGGGGGATGGGAGTGTGTGGGTGTGTGAAAGAGAGAGAGAGTAGAGGATGGGAGAGGGGAGAGAGAGAGAGAGAGAGTAGGGGATGGGAGAGAGAGTAGGTAGTGAGAGAGGGAGTAGGAGAGGTAGAGAGAGAAGGAATGGGAATGTGTGTGTGTGTGTGAGAGAGAGAGAGAGAAGGGGATGGGAGAGAGTGTGAGAGTGTGAGAGATAGTAGGGGGTGGAAAAGAGAGAGTAAGGGATGGGAGAGAGAGAGAGAGTGAGAGTAGGGGATGGGAGAGAGTGTGAGAGAGAGTAGGGGATGGGAGAGTGTGAGAGTACAGGATGGGAGAGAGAGAGTAGAGAGGGAGAGAGAGAGAGAGAGAGAGAGAGAGAGAGAGAGAGAGAGAGAGAGAGAAAGAGAGAGAGAGAGAGAGAGAGAGAATAGGTGGTGGGAGAGGGAGTGGAAGATGAAGAGAGAGAGGGGGGATGGGAGTGTGTGTGAGAGATCTAGAGAGTAGGGGATGGGAGAGGAGAGAGAGGGGGGTGGGAGTGTGTATCTATGAAAGAGAGAGAGTAGGGGATGGGAGAGGGAAGAGAGAGAGTAGTGGATGGGAGAGAGAGAGTAGGTGGTGGGAGAGGGAGTGGGAGAGGAAAAGAGAGACGGGGGATGGGAGTGTGTGTAAGAGAGAGAGAGAGAGTAGGGGATGGGAGAGAGTGTGAGAGTGTGAGAGAGAGTAGGGGTGGCAGAGAGAGAGAACTAGATGAGAGAGAGAATGAGAGTAAGGGATGGGAGAGAGAGAGAGAGAGAGAGAGAGAGTAGGTGGTGGGATAGGGAGTAGGAGAGGGAGAGTGAGAGAGAGTAGGGGATGGGAGAGGAGAGAGAGTAGGGGACAAGAGAGGGGGAGAGAGAGAGTAGCCGAAGAGAGAGAGAGAGAGAGAGTAGGGGACGGGAGAGAGAGTAGGTGGTGGGAGAGGGAGTAGGAGAGGGAGAGTGAGAGAGAGAGAGTAGGGGATGGGAGAGGAGAGAGAGAGCGAGAGAGAGTAGGGGATGGGAGAGGGGACAGAGTGAGAGAGAGAGAGTAGGCAATGGGAGAGGGAGTAGGAAAGGGAGAGAGAGAGAGAGAGAGAGAGAGAGAGTAGGGAATGAGAGAGAGAGAGTAGGAAGTAAGAGAGGGAGAGAGAGGGATGGGAGTGTGAGAGAGAGAGAGGGTAGGGGATGGGAGAGGAGAGAGGGTGAGAGAGAGTAGGGGATGAGAGAGAGTAGGTAGTGGGAGAGGGAGAGCGAGAGAGAGAGAGTAAGGAATGGGAGAGGGAAGAGAGAGTAGGGAGAGAGAAAGTAGGGGATGGGAGAGGAGAGAGAGCGAGAGAGAGTAGGGGATGGGAGAGGATAGAGAGTGAAAGGGTAGGGGATGGGAGAGAGTGAGAGAGAGTAGGCGATGGGCAAGGGAGTAGGAGAGGGAGAGTGAGAGCAAGAGTAGGGGATGGGAGAGGAGAGAGAGAGAGAGTGAGAGAGAGTAGGGAATGGGAGAGGAGAGATAAAGTAGTGAGAGAGAGAGAGTATGGGATGGGGATGGTGGGATAGGGAGAGATTTATTTTCATAGTGTGTATGTGCTTTATAGTGCATACATGCTATAGTGCATATGCACTATGTGAAATCACCAAAAAATGGTCATAAAGCAAGTTTGGGTCCCTTTTTATCCATATTCTACTTCTTTTCTATTGTACATTCTATTGTTCCAACAAAAAACATGGGTTTCATGCTATTTGAAGACTTTTTGAAGCTAGCAAACACCAAATTTAATCATTGGATACGTTATTTGAAGGATTTTTTAATATACTTTCTATAGAAAAGGTTAGTGTTGTCCTTTTTAAATATTTTTTTTGATATATAGAGACAAATTTGATTATAATTTGACATGTTTAATATATAGTGAATTCATTGAAATTTGTATGTTTGAATGAATTGTTATTTGGAAATAGTTAGAAATTTGGTAAGTTGTTTAATATATATTGTGTATTCATTGAAATAATTATAATTTTTATATGTATTTGAATGATTTGTAATTTATAAATTGTAAGTAATTCAGATGTTTGAATAATTTGACATATAGAAATCATCATCATGCCAAGGAAGAAACCAAAAACTCAAACAAATGAAGAGAGGGAGATAGATTTGGCAATTAAAAGAGATAAAATGAAACTACTACATAAACAAAGAAAATTGCAAAGCAATAATGAAGAATTGAATTTTGAAGAGGAACAAGAACCACTGATACAAAGAAACAAAGAGGAAGAATTGGAAAGACAAAGAGAACGAATGAGACTGTTACGCTCAAGAATACAATTGAATTGTGAAGCTACACCATCTTCCAATGTTGGAGTCATATCATCCTCTCATGTTGAAGAGATGCTAATTTGTAGATCTGATGATGTACACACTCCATCATGTCATGTTGAAGGCACAACATCAACACATCAAGTAGGTGATATTCCATCTTTTGCATCTTATTGCAGAGGCACATCATCTTCAATTCAAGGTATGCAAAACACTCAACCTTATGTTGATGTTCAAAATGTTGAGGGAATGGAAGAGATTATAACACCTTCTAGAATTCATTTTAGAAGACCAAAATATTTGATTGATATTGATACTAACATTTTGAAATCGATGCCTAACAAAATTTGCAAGTATACTTGTCAAAGAAAACTTAATCGTATGTGAACATTATTCTTTGAAGAATTTGATATTACAAGTCAATGCCAATTATTTGTTGAAATGATGAAGAATTTGAAATTTAGGCCTATCATGAAGATTCTTGGGCTAAGAATGATGGACGATTCAAATGAAAAAAACATTGTAAAGAATCTAATGAGTGCTTATGACAAAGTGGGTTCTAAATCACACATCAAAGATAGTAATATCACAAGACAAGTACTTACATCAACAATAGTAAGTACCCAAATGAAGAAAGTTTGACTCATGAGAAAGACAAGAAAAATATTGAAAATTGGTAGAGGTACTTTAAGGAGAGTCATACTAAGGCATGAGAGATTGGAAGATCCAACAAAAAATGAGTTATGGACATTTAGTGGTAGACTACCGTGAAAGGATAAAGAAATTAGTGAAGTTTTGAAATCATTGATCAAAGATTTTTTAAAAAATAACACTTGTTTCCCCTAATCAAAGAGATGTTTTAAGAAGGAGAATTGGTAGCCAAAATTTTGATCCACATGCAAAACATTTTTTGGACTCAACTCAAACACATTTTTTTGCAAAATTTATTGGTATGTATCCTCAAATTTGAATAAGTCAAATATTTTTTGAGATGGGTAAACTTTTTTATGTGAAGATAAATCACACACACACAACTTCTTATTGTAGGATACATATTGAATTTTTTAACCATTTTGATGTTTTTAGGCATATATGTGTTTTTTTGCATTCTAAGTTTATTTTGCAGAATTGTCATATGAATGAGCCACCAAGATCTTCAAAGGAATTAATATCCAATATTTTATGTGAAATAGAGGGTGGCCAAAAATTTTACAAGATATCATGATTGGATGGTACATGCTTATTTTGTGGTTCTTTGCAACTTTTATCAACTTGTGAACATATGGATAGTACACATGCACTTGGAAATGAAATAGTAGATAATGAAAAATTTAAGACAATGACATATGCTCTAAAAGATGGGAAATAGGGTAAAAGATGTGATTTAGTCATTTAAAAGATTTCAGTGTATGTGTTCATGAATATTTTTGTGAAAAGATTATTTACTTGTATGCAAGGCATACACATAGAGCTCGATGGCTGGATTTGAAATTCAAGTTGTGCAAGGATACGTTTCCACTGGATACCATTGTTTCAGTTATAGACTTTGAAGAGAACTACACACTACAACCACAAAATGAGGTGCAAGAAAAGTATTATACTTTTCAATAGGTTTCTATATTTATTCACATAACATTCATGTATTCACCTACAAGTACAGAGGATGATAGGAAGATTTTGAGGGAGTACCATTTTTACATCAGTGATGATTGATCACATTCTAGAGAGTTTGTACATGGTTGTTTTTAACTATTTTATGGAGATTTTGTTAATAGAGGCATACCATAATGTCAACACATTATTTGGTTAGATAATTGCACATCTCAATTCAAGAATGCATGGATGTTCTATTGGTTAAGCAGGATGCACAGATTGTGTAGAATTCAATATATGTGAAATTTCACAGAGGCTGGTCATGGAAAGGAAGAGCACAATGGTGTAGGTGCATACATCAAAAGAGACTTATCTCATGAAGAACTAAAGTACAAAGATGGAGAAATATTGATAGATGCAAAATCCATTGTCCAGTGGTGTAACGTTACAATGGGTCTAGGTAAGGAAGGTGAGTCTATGATTTGTAGATTTTTTTGGTTGATAGATAATACTAACATTGCACCATAAGAAGATTGTTGCACACTAACAAGATCGAGTGAGTTGCACTTTTTTAGAAGCTCTGATGTAGGTTCATGGAGTATCCACACACAAAAAATGGCATGCTATTGTCCATCATGTGTAGAGGAAAATTGGGATGATTGTGAGTCGACTAAATGGGTGGACAAGTGGGATATATAGGTTTTGGACCCAATTGACACCTATTGTCCCCCACAAGCACTAGAAATGGTAGAGATGGATTTATCTATTGACTTTGACCACTTGTTTGATGTAGTGCAACCTAGTAATATATATATTTATATATCTTTATAATTTCAATATGTAACTTTATAACTTTTACCTAAGTATTATCTAAATTAATGACCGCATTTTGTACATTTATCACTACAGGCCATATTTTTGCTAGTATTGCACCTAAAGACAATGAAGAAGGGATATATTATTATTTGTGTTTCATCCAAGCCAAAAAAAAATTGGATCACTCAGTTATAGATGGTGAAGGTTTAGAGTACCATATCGGTGCAGTAGTTGTAACCGGCACATTGCTTAGACAATATTCTATGAAGAACCCTAACTTGTGGTTATTTGAGGATTGGAAAACAAAGAGGAAGATTCTTCATTATTCAAACCTTGTTTTCACATCAAATGTCCACTTGATAAAATATGGTGGAAAACCACATAATAGGACTCTTTGGAAAGTTTGTGAGTCAGACCATGAGGCAATACTTGAGACATTAAAATGTAGAGCAGATCCATTTGGTTCATTAGATTAAATAGGGAGAGAGGAAGAGAGAGAAAGAGTGGTCAATTGGATCCTTGGTGTCATTATAAGCCAAGATACCAAATTGAACCAAAGGTCAAATTTGAGGAATTTGAGTTAATTTGTATGCAACAAAGAGTTTATAGGTCTCTAGATATATTTAAATGCCTTGGGGTCTTTGGGAAAAGATTTGGGTGTCTTAGAAATGTTAGGTGGGATGCATTAGGTGGGGTGCATGAATCCTGGTTTTTTAGTCCTATAAATGTTGAATCAAGTCTAAGTTTGAAGTCTTGAAACCTTTTTACTTGTTTTGCCTTAATTGGCCTAGTTGAGAGCAAGTCTCCCTAAAGCCATATTTTGATCCAAGTTTTCCAAGAGCCTTAGAAAAAGGGGAGGACCTTAGGAGAGTGGATTCCACTTGGATAAGTAAAGGTCATCATAGGTGTGATAGCTAGGGTGTAGGAAGTCACAATGTATTTGGAAGAGTCACTAATTAGTCTAGGTGATTGGCAATGTATTGTCATGTTGTGATTTTTTGCTTTCTAGGTGCATAGGGTGTTCCTAAAATGTTGGAATGCTGTATTGGGGGAATTTTTAAGCCCAAGAATGCCTTGGGAAGCCCCAAAAATTTTTTTGGTGAAGGAATTGCAAAAAGAGAAAAAAAAATTGCTAAGTTGTTGGCCTCTTGTGTAAAAGTATTGAGCAACTTTTGTTAGAAAGAAAGTTAATTTGTTTAAGTGGCTAAAAATGCCCTAACTCAACCCATAAGCCTATTTAAGGTTGGAAGAACCTGAACCAAGGGTGTGAAATCATTTTTTAGTATAGCATTGTACTGCTACAACCTACTAGGCCTACAAGCCCTAATTAGCCCTCAAATGTTGTCCTCTTGTATTTTTCTCCACATTTTCCAAAAACATCAAAAAAATAAATTGAATATTAGGATATCCATTTGGATTCTCTATAATTTATCAAAATATGAGGTATGGTTGTTTTGGACCAAGTCTCTATTGTTACACTATGGGCGACTTTTTAGGCATAAAAACCCTTCCATTTACAAAGGAACTATATGGAATAATTATCCACAAACCATAAAACTTGGTAAAGTATCTTAATATGATCCTAAATTGAGGATGTTTCATTTTTATTGAACCCATCAACTCTATATATGTGCTTTTTATGAAACCCTCACCAAACAAGGCCAAAAACTAGGGTCTCTTCAAATCTGGCCAAGAAATCACTTCTAGGACCTATTAGTTGATCCTTAGAAGGTTTTAATGGTCCTTAGAGTCATTTTTTCAATTCCTATATGTATAGGAAGTTAGTTGTCAAAAATTGTCAAAATTTGCAAAAATTGTCAAGCAAAATTGCAAAAATGCTGACAACTTTGCAATATGGTTGCAAAAGTGGTTGTACATTGGCATAACCATTTGAAATATGGTTATGACCATTGAAGACATAGAAGACATGCTTAAATATTTTTTACATGGAGAGGACAGCATGATGTTACGGACTGGTTTGGGGCATTTTTTGTTCAAGTTGCTTGTTTGGGGCTAAATTCAAGGGTTTTGGCAAACATGTGTCTATAACTTGCAATCCCACAGTTAGAATTTGATGCCACTTGGAGGGATGAAATTTAGGGGAGTTTACTTTGATATGGTATAGTTTCAAGCATGGAGGAGAAGGTTTCATATTTTTACCAGCCGGCCATAGGCTAAACATCCCATGTGTTCAACCCAGATTTGTAGGAGAAGTGGTGATTAGACTTCCAAACCAACTCATCTAACCCAAGAAAAGGGTGAAATGGAGATGTGGCATGGGGAGGAAGAGTTCCATGTAGTTTTGTTAGTTCTATGAACCCATTTCCTAACACTTGCTTTGGAAAGCTAGCCTAATTAAGCATGTGAGGTCTGTGAACCAAGTAGGAGTTAGGACATGCTAGAGTAGGTTCAGCCCAAGATATTTTGGAGTCTTTAATAACTTGGTAAAGGGTATTTTAAAAGTTAATTTATTTGATACCTCATTTGGAAAGTTTGGAATTTTGCCGTAGAAAACTAAAAATTGACCTATCAGGATTTCTAGACCTGATTTTGGGAATTTGGTCTTTTGGGGGTGTTAGAACCCTAAAAGTACATGATTCTCTATGGTATGAGCCTATTGATGCTGATCCTGGCCTAAGTTTGGAGTTTGGAAACCAGATTTCACATTTTTCCTTAATTGGCCTAGTTGAGGGCTAGTGTCCCTAAACCTATATTTGACCCAAGTTTGCTAAGAGCCCTAGAGAAGAGAAAAGACCTTAGAAAAGTGGAGTCCCCTTGGAGAGACAGTGGCCAGCATTAGGTAAATTTTGGTAAGCCTGATTGGCATCTTGCAATGGGTTGGGTGCTACTAGGCACTTAGGAAGCTTTTGGTGAAAGAAGATTGTAAGCTCTACATTAGAAACAATGTGAACATGACTATCTACAACACTTCATCTAATTAAATGAAAACTTCAAATTAGACCTGGGTGTGTTAGTATGGGTATTTAGTGTAGGGAACCAAGGCAAATAGATATGGATCCTAGTTGTAAATTAGGAACAAGGTTGCAAAATGATGTAATAAGACCAAAGATGTAAGGTCAATTGGACTCTTCGTGCCATTATAAGCTAGAGTGCCAAATTGAACCAAGGGATCAAAAATGTGCAATATAGGTGATTTTTCATGGCAAAAAGGATTTTTATATTACTTAGAAGGTTCTAAAGGTCCTTAGGATCATTGGGTTCAGTTTTACGTGTCTAGGAGTTAAGATGTCAAAAATTGCAAAAAATTGCAAAAGTTGTTAAGCAAAATTGCAAAAATGCTAACAACTTTGCAATTTTGTTGAAAAATCAAGTGTAAGTTACAACCACCACTTTAAATGTGGTTATAACCATTTGAATGGAAGCATATATGTATGAGATGACCATGCAAGCCTCAAGGGGTGATGGTTGTACATATTTGATGGCTTTTGGAGCAATAAAATCCTAATTTTCTACCATTTTTCCTATTTTTTTTGTTGTAGGGATATGTATAGATTGGAACATGTGAAAATTTGATTTTTTTGGATGGGTATTTGAAGTATCTTTCATTTTCATTTGGTTTGAGGTTTTTATCTATATATTTGTGTAAGATATTGCCATTTTACTGAGGGTTGCCTGGTTAAGCCTATAAATTGACTAGATTGCACTTATGGCCCTCTAACTTGCAACCCAACAGTGGGACCTTGATGCCATTTGGTGGGAAGAAATTTACGGGTGTATTCTTGCATATGGAATAGTTTTAGGGGTAGAAAAGTTGGTTTACTATTTTTTCTTGCAAGCCCTCGGCTGAGCATCATCATGTGCTCAACCCAGTTTTGAAGAGGAATTGGAGTAAAACTCCCAAACTTGCTGCAATGACCTAGGTGAAGGGTGGAATGGATTTTTTGCATGGTGAGGAAGATTCAAAAGTGGTTGTGCTGATTTTATGACCCCATCTCTTGACATTTTCTTTGGAAAGCTAGCCTAATTAGGCCTATTAGGACTGTGAACCTAGTTGGTATTTGGGTATGCTATAGTAGGATCAGCCCATGAGACTTTGAAATCTTCAAGATTCTAGAAAATTATATCCATAATGGTGTTTTGTTTGCTACACTAATTGGGGAGTTTGGGAGTTAACCTTAGAAAACTAAAAACAAACCTACTAGGATTTCTAGGCTTAGATTTGGGAAATAGGTTTATATTTTTTGTTTTCAACTTTTTTTACCTACTTAGGTTAGAATAAAAAATCCTTGGATGAGAAGTCCATGGTTTTCAAAGAAAGGCACCATTTTGTATGCTTAAGGCACTTTATGCAATTTATAAGCAAAAGTTTCTCATTAGGAAAATTCAAGATTTTTAATATTTTTGGTCAAGAAATCCTAGGACTGAGTTTTTTTTAGTTGGTTTTAGGTATGTTGGAACCTTTTCCAAGTCCTAGAAGTGGAATCAAGTGAAAAATGTAAATATTGCACTTTTTGTGCAAAGTTGCATTGTTGAAAGTTGTAAAAGTTGCTCAAATTTCCAACTTAGTAGGAAAAGGGTTATAACTATTAAAATATTGGTTCTAACCATTAAAATATACATACAAGATATATATACCTCATTTGTGAGGTCTACAGGGCATTAATATACGGATTGGAAGAAATTGCAAAGAAAGAAATTCAATTTTGAGTCATTTTTACTATTGTTTGCAAGCTGCACAAAATGTATGGATGTTTAGACTAGATGTGATGGATTTTTGAGACAAAGCTTTGAATTAGATTTCTTTTTCTTCTAGTCTCATTGTTCTATGTGTTTTCAAACTCAAGTCATTGCTTTTTTAGTGAAACTAGGTTTTTAGGACAACATTTTGGTGCACACAGCAAAAATGGGCCTCTAACTGCAATTTCCTTGGTTAAAATGTCATGGCCACTTGGGAAATGGTAGTCAGTAGGGTCCTTTTTAATATTCCAGGGTTTCAAGATTGGAGGATGTGTTTTGTGATTTTTCCAATCAAACCCTAGGTCAAGTACCATGAAGGATTTAACCTCTTGTAGCATGTTGATTTGTGAATGACAAGAGTTTGGGAATTGGTGAACGGCTGAACATTTAAAAATAAGTTATTTTAGTGTTTCCAAACCTTTTTGAGCATTGATTTTATTTCCATGACCCTGTTTCATACTGATTGCTTTGTAAACCAGTCATCTACTTGACTAGGACATGTTTGGGAATTGACAATAACCATTTAAACTAAAGTCTCCATTTAAAGGTGGCAATGTGTTTTTTGCTGTTCTATTAAAATAATTAATATATTTTGATGAAAAATTTGAGGGATCGTGCCCAACTTGAGTAACCTGGTTTCCCAAGTCCTATAAATGCAATGTTGCAATGTTGCTCAAAAAGTTGCTTGAGCAACTTTTGCAATTTTTGCAAAAAAGTTGCAAATGGAAGTTTGGGAAATTGTAACTATCCATGCTCAAGTATATGAACATGGGAAACTTTTTTTTAAGGGTAGAAGGTTTCCAGTCAGATTTGCATTTTTAAGCAACTTTTGCAATTTTGCACAAAAAGTGCAACTAATGCAAAGTTCACTAGATTTCACTTCTACGACTTGGAAAAGGTTCCAAACTATTAAAAAATAACTAAAAACACCTAATCCTAGGCTATCTTGACCAAAAACTCAAAAAGACTCAATTTGGCCTAATTAGCAACTTTTGTTCATATCTTGCACAAAGTGGCCTAGGCACACATACCTTACTCTTATCTCTCTCATCATTTGTCGTGGGATCAAACTGTATGTTCCGTTAGCTCTGAGTGGTTGGGTAAACCCTAGCCCTACATTCATCCCATCCAATTGAGCACTCAAACATCCTTGGGCACGCTGAACCAAAATGTCCCTAAGGGTCACTAAATACCATAGGGCAACAATCTTTGACGAGGCATATCTTAGAGATCGTGCAAGGTATGGATGTGATTCTAGGTCCTATAGCACCATGTTGTGGAGAACTATAATAACCTCTCTCACTTTTTGGAGATCTTACTCCGTTTTGATTTTGTGATGCCATCTTAGGTGATGTTGAAACTCGTAGTGTTGGCCAGTACAAAGTTTCCAACTGCCAAATCTCCCTCACCATCCATCATGGGATCAAACTATCTATTTTGTTAACTTTGAGTGGTCAGATAAACCCTAGCCCTAAGCTTTTCTAGTCCCATTGAGTGTTCAAAAGTTCTTAGGCACATTGAACTGAAACATCCCTAAGGGTCACTAAATGTCATAGGGTAGAAATCTTTGACGAGGTGTATCTTGGAGCTCGTACAAGGTATGGATGCAATTCTAGGTCCAATAGGACCATGTTGCAAAGACTTATAATAACCTCTCTTGCTTTTTGAGGATCTTACTCCATTTTGATTTTGCGATGCCTTCTCAGGTGATGCTAAAACTTATAGTGTTGGCTAGTACAAAGTTGCCAACTACCAAATCTCCCCCACCATTCATCATGGGATCAAACTATCTATTCTATTAGCTCTAGGTGGCTAGGTAAACCTAAGCCCCAAGCTCATCCTATCCTATTGAGTGCTCAAACATTCTCAGGCATGCCAAACCAAAAAATCCCTAAGGGTCACTAAATGCCATAGAGTAGTGATCTTTGACAAGGCATATCTTAGAGCTTGTGCAAGGTATGGATGTGATTCTAGGTCCTATAAGACCATGTTATAGACACTTACAATAACCTCTCTCACTTTTTGGAGATCTTACTCTATTTTGATTTTGTGATGCCATCTCAGGTGATGCTAAAACTCATAGTGTTGGCTAGTACAAAGTTGCCAACTACCAAATCTCCCTCACCATTTTTCATGGGATCAAACTATCTATTTCATTAGTTCCAAGTGGTTGGGTAGACCCTAGTCCCAAGCTCATCTAGTCTCATTGAGCGCTCAAACATTCTCAGGCATGCCAAACCAAAACTTCCCTAGGGGTCACTAAATGCCATAGGGCAGAAATCTTTGATGGGGCATATCTCAGATTTTGTACAAGGTATGGATGCAATTCTAGGTCCTGTAGGACCATGTTGTAGAGACCTATAATAACCTCTCACTTTTCAGAGATCTTACTCCATTTTGATTTTGTGACACCATCTTGGGTGATGCTAAAACTCGTAGTGTTGGCTAGTACAAAGTTGTCAACTAACAAATCTCCCTCACCATTCATCGTGGGATTGAAATATTTATTCTATTAGCTTTGGGCGGCTAGGTAAACCCTAGCCCCAAGTTTGTCCCATCTTGTTGAGCACTCAAACATTCTCAGGCATTCCCAACTGAAACATCCCTAAGGGTCACTAAATGCCATAGGGTTGTGATCTTTGATAGGGCATATCTCAGAGCTTGTGCAAGGTATGAATATGATTCTAGGTGCTATAGGACTGTGTTGCGGAGACCTACAATAACTTCTCACTTTTTGATGATCGTACTCCATTTTGATTTTATGATACCATCTCGAGTGATGCTGAAACTTGTAGTGTTGGCCCGTACAAAGTTGACAACTGTCAAATCTCTCTCACCTTTCATCATGGGATCAAACTATCTATTCCGTTAGCTTGGGGTACTTAAAATGTAAACAATAAAAACAAGATATATATTATGATGTTGGTACCCAATATAGACATAGTTTTTAAAAAAACTTAATTTATGGTTTTGAATCACTTCGAACTAAGTTTACAAAGTTTAAAATCCACATTTGATTTAACACCAAGTATTAAGAGGAAGAAAGACATTGAATCTTTATATACAAAAAAATGGAAATTACAGTTATCTATCATGAGATGATTGGACAGTGATAACTTATAGAGACTAAAAGTAGAAACTCAAGATCTTTTATTAAGATCCATGGTACCAATTGTGAAGACCAAATTTATGAGGTATGCTAGGAAAATGGACTTAAAGAATATGCAGAACTATTAGAGTTTGGAATAAGATAATAAAGTGCATTGGCTACCATTAATATCATAAGAGGCACCAAAAGCATTTATACATTCACTCAACAAGCAGTGCAGTTTTAAATACAAAGTAGATGAATCTAAAAATGCAAGGAATGGTGATGTCAAGTTGCAAAAAGAGACACTCATTATTCTAGGATGTATTGATCATTCCCCATTTTTTATTCCCATGGCCAGGTACAACAATGCAGATACGCTCTTTCTTCATCATAGCTTGTTTTTTTGAATATTGGTGGAGATTGAATAGAATGAATAAAGAGACTTGGGTACATTATCTCATGGATGGAATCACTCTAGGGTGATTAGCATCTCAATCTCCACCACGCCATTCACATGAAAGATGTAGGTTAGTTTCCCTGTCAAGTATGGCAAGATATAATAGAAAGCAAAGCCATTCTATGATGACTAATCAGGACCATCGATCCCCTCTAAGAGGCACAAATTGGTTTGGTTGTTTTTAACACCCAAATGAAAATCACAGTTTATAATTTAACATTAAAAGGTGAGATTCAATGCCATCATCTCCATATTTGAAACACTCACAAGTAGAAACATGAGTGTAAAGAATTTAAAATTCATATTCACCATTTGATTGGCACATCCCAAGTTTAGAAGTTGGACTTAACATGAAGCCTCTGCAAGGAGTCTCATATTTCAATATTAAAAAAAAAAAAGATTGATGCTCATCTTCTACCATGAAGAGGCAAACTTTGCTAAGGAGAATTCAAAAATTTCATCATTCCATGTGAGAGTGCTCCTACACTAATAATCTATTCACTAACATATTATAACCAATAATGTTATACATGAACAAACATATAATATACAAGGTTTCAAGGGGACGAGGGTACTTGGGGTACTTAGGGTACTTACGGTACAGGTACAGGTACAACTATTTTTTATAATAGGGGATGGGGGTACTTGGGTATGTCAAACTTTATTTTTAATTATACTTCTATATTTATAGAAAACCTGAATTTATGAGTCATGACAATGATTTTTCAAATCAAGAATAGTGATAAAGTTTGTAAATGTAATGTATTGTTTTTAGTTTTAGATTTGTTATATGTTTGTAATAATAATTTATGATAAATGTTTAGATGCATAACATAGAAGGCAGACTTTAAGCATGAACAAGAAGATCATAAATCATATGACAATGACATATTGAAAATGATAAATTTTTGGCTTTAACACTGATAAAGTTTATTGTTGATCAATATTGTATCAAAGTTTCAAACTGATTAGGTATTGAATGAAACTTGATAAACAAATAACAAAGAAGGAAAACTTTAAACATGAACAAGATCATAAATCATATGATGATGACATATTGGGAATGATAGACTTATGCTTGAACAGTCATAAAGTTTATTGTTAATCAATATTCTATCAAAGTTTCGAACTAATTAGGTATTGAATTAAGCTTGATAAACAATGAGCTAATACACAAACAAAAAAATAAAAAAAATAATCTAAAATCTTAATCAAGGTCCTTCGCTATGATGCTCTCCACCGAGTACCTAGTACTTGGGATATGTGTACCCAGTACTTGAGTACGTGGGCAAGGGTGTGGGTACAAGCACCCATGCAACCTCATAATATATTATGATAAACAATAATGTCATACATGAATGAACATATAATATATTATGATAACCAATAATATCATACATGAATGAACATATAATATATTATGATAACCAATAATGTAATACATGAATGAACATGTAATATATTATGATAACCAATAATGGCATACATAAACAAACATATCATATATTAACCAATAATGTAATAAGTCTAAAAATGTCATGCATCAAATATGTGTCATACATAAAATATAAAATGTCATATATAGATCAAATGTATATGGAATATGTCCACTGACATAAAATCCAACATATATGTCCACTAATTCCTATACATGTGTGTCTATCAACTATATCTTCTCCTTCCCATGAAGGGAAGGAAACAAATCCCTAGAGGTCTTCAATCATCATGTGGAGGGAGATGATGGGGATGATGGGGTCTTCCTCACACACTCGCTCGTCCTCTTGTTTGGGTTCTTCTCTAACTCGAGCTGATAAAAAAAAAGTAGATATAAATCAATAATTATTATAGATTGAAATAAAATATATGAACACACAAAATTAATTATTTTCTTACTATCATCAAATAGTCACTATGTACGTCCACCTCAAAGGCTCGTAGATGATCAGGTGTAACAAGGACCTACAACAATTCAATCAATATAATCACTTATAAATAACATTAGAAATTTTGATACTAACTATTATAAACAACAACTAAAACCAAGAAAATTCTTTCATACCTCAGTTAATGGCTTTGAACTAGCTGTAGAACAAGAATTAGTATGCAAAGAACATTAACAAATAAAGTAAACATTCACAAACCAAAAACTAAATTCACATATATGCTTAGACAAAGAAAGCAAACAAGAAGTGCAAACCTCACAAGAGAAAACACTCCATGCTTTCTTGATTCTGTAGATGTGTCCTTTTGCTGTGGATGTATGCTCAAGATGCTCAAAAGCTGCTTCAATGGAGATGGGTAATGGCAAATTGGTAGCTTTGTGAGCTCTCAATTTGGCATTATAAGGGTAATATTGATGGCTTTGGTTCTCAAAATAGCATGGTAACTTTAGCTCAAAGATTGTTGATGAAATGGCTTGGGATGGGATTCAATTTATAGGCTAAGGGGTAGAGAGATGGAGGGCTTAGATGCAAGGATGGGGAGATGGTTAAGGAGGGATAAGATGCACTCAAAGGGGAGCACATGGATTGTGCTTGTTTAGCACCAATGGGAAGGTGACACTTGTCACAAGGAGGATGAGTGTGAGAGGGTAGGGTAAAGGGTTGGTTAAAGGCATGATGAGTGGGGTTGAGTATGTAAGAGGGATGTAAGAGGAATGAGTGTGGAAGAGGGAAGAGTGTGGAAGATGGGTGTAAGAGTCATGAGTGGGCTTGTAAGAGTCTTTTATGTTTTGTAAGAGCACTCATGACTTAGTGGTTGGTTTTTTTGAGGGGAGACTTTGGTTTGGATTAGGAAAGTCTTAAACTTGTTTAAGGAATGTGACAACATTAGGGAGTGGATTAGGCTTGGGTTTAGGATTAGATTAGAGATGTTAGAGATGTGCAAGTGGATGGCATTAATGAGGGTGGGTGAGTTAGTGGCTAAGCTTGGTTAGTATGGGTGGATGGGGTGGATTAGGCTAAATGGAGGATTAGAGATAGGTTAGGGGTTTTTGAATTTGAGGATTTCATTTATCAAATAGATTTATTTAATAAATGGGGATTTTTGGAATTAGATAGAAGAATAGGATTTAATTGATAAATAATAGATTATTTGATTTATCAATTAGGATTATAGATGATCAATTAAATTAATCAACTAGGGGATGACAAAGGATTAATTAAATAGAAATTTAATTAATAATGCCTTTTTAGATAACTAAATACGATTACTAAAATAGTGTAATCAAATTTAGGTGTCCACATTTTGCCCCTCTTTGACATAGTGTTGAGACAACACTATTTCAAAGAAGTTTGAATGAAGACGACACGAAGAAGATGTTTTAGCAACAAGGTTGCCCCAGTTTCGGATAAGAAGAGGAGAGACTAGACTTAGATGATGCCCCCTCAAGAAGGCGACGGGGAGAGAAATGAGGCTTGACAACTTCTTGAAAAGTACAAGAAATTGAGATCAGCTAAGACACAGGTTGGCAAAGAGAAGGGGCTGAATTAGCTCAAACTCTCACTATGGGAGAATGATAAAGGGAAATCAGAGGCACAATAGTAAAGCAAGCTTAAGACTTTCCAGGATTGGGGGGGGGGGGGGGGGGGGGAGATAGAGGAGTGGAGCGCTATAAAAGGAATCCATGGTAGGGAGATGGATGATAGAATGATAAAGCTGATGCAATAGGGTTTCAAAGAGTCAGATTGGCGGAAGATGGGTTTTGGAGATCCCTAGGACTAGGATTGTGGATCTCGAAAGATGAGGCTTGGTGGATTGATTTGATTGGTGGATCCCTAAGACTAGGATTGTGGATCCCTAAAGCTAAGCGTGAGGAGTGATTCAAAGAGATACTGATGCATAAGTTGGGGTAGGAGCGACAAATGTAGGATATGGATGGGGGATAATGGAAATGAAGGGAATCCATTGAAGCTTTTTGAGTGGGGGGATACTTCAAAGAGAAGTACCACCATGTAGTTGAGCACTAGATTTGCTATAGGACTGTTGGTTAATTGCCAAGGTTACCAAGAACATCAAGGCCTTTTCACCAACCGTCCAAAGGACTGACGAACTGACTCGAAACAAACACACAAGGATTGCCCCAGTATCACACATGAATCCCAGAGGAAGCAGTGTGGAAACGACACTAGGTAACCCACAAGCAGAAAAAGAAAACAAGCAAAAGACCTGATCAAGACCTTACGCTCTAATTACCCCATTCACAGCATACCATGATATGGAAGACCGTGGCAACCTTGAGGAGGGAACAAGGAGATTGCTTGGAAAAGATATTTCAAGACCCAAAAGGGAAGATCCCAAATCAAAAGAAAGCGAAAATCCAAAAGAGAATTGTTTGCCAATGAGATGGGTAGGACGAGGTACTAACGGACCAAGATCAGACATGAAGAAAGCTATATCCTGCAAGGATCTATCAGAGAGCACCTAAGCTGATGGATCTGGATGAGTGATGTGTCTGGCAAGCTGAACTAAGAAGGATAACACTTTGGTGATAGGAGATCTAGCTAAAGGATGCATTGGAATATCTAACCAAGGTGTGCGATGTGTGCAAGATGTTGACCAAGGATGAACTAACACGAAAGCCGGATAGATACAATGATACTAAGCTAAAGAGGATATACAAGCTGACAGACCAAGATATGTTACAAATGTACAAGTTTGTTCATGTTTTGTTTTTTTTTTTTTTTTTGTGAGATGGAAATGTTTGTGAAGGATGGGATGTCTATAATAGTTGATAGGTGGATAGGTAGATGGTTTGTGAAAAGCTTAAGGAAAATGGGATTCTGTGTGTGC
This sequence comes from Cupressus sempervirens, assembly GCA_028749045.1. Classification (NCBI taxonomy): domain Eukaryota; kingdom Viridiplantae; phylum Streptophyta; class Pinopsida; order Cupressales; family Cupressaceae; genus Cupressus; species Cupressus sempervirens. The sequence goes on along the minus strand of CM053793.1, from coordinate 205,881,383 downwards.
ATGTGATAGGATACAGGCTAGGATACAAGATTATTTACAAGCTAGAATATGGTACAAGCTTTGGACAAGATTCAGATATATACAAGGTATGGTACAAGATTTACAAGGTATAATACAAGCTTTGGTACAAGATTTACAAGTTGTACAGGAGGTATTGACAAGCTCCATCAAATTTTGGATATTTGATTGGAACACCAAGGGAACAAGCAGGTGTTTTATGGGATGGTGGGTGGATGGACGAGGGATAGGATAGTGATAGATAATGGATTAGTCTTTAGCACACAAGGCACCTGAATTATCAGGTTTTCACCAAGGTACCTGTCCAAGGTGCTTGAATTGCCAAGTTTTCACCATTGGACGCTTATTTCTCTTTACTATTTTTTTGTATTTTTCAAAAGCTAGGTATACCAAAGATCTTCAAGCATAGAACTTCTTGAGATGAATGATGTTAGTGGGATCATTCAAGAGTTCTCCTTCTGGTGTAGATAATTGATAGGCTCCAGAGCCAAAGGAGGCAGTAACCACATAGGGACCAAGCCATGTAGGTTCAAACTTGCCTTTCTTTTCTCGATCTGCTTGGACTTTCATATTTTCTTTGAGGACCATATCACCTGGCTGAAAGTGTCGTGGTAGCACCTTCTTGTTGAAATTCCTTTTGAGATGAGTTTGGTAGACTGTGAGATGGTCATAGGCTTGTTGTCTCTTCTCGTCTAAGAGATCTAGCTAGGTGAGTCAAGCTACTCTGTATTCTTCATCTGAGATTTGCCCTCGCAAAGATATGCGTAGTGAGGGAAGTTCAACTTCTATAAGTAATACTACTTCAGCACCATAGACTAGGGAGTATGGAGTTGTGCCTTTGGATGTACAGAAGGAAGTTCAATAGGCCCATAGAGCCGAATTTATTTGAAGGTGCCAATCACGGCCGAAATCATTGACAACTTTCTTTAGGATTTTGAGGAGGGTTTTATTAGTTGCCTCTGCCTGGCCATTACCTTGTGGGAAATATGGGCTAGAAAAGCGGTGATGGATGCGGAGGGAAGTGCATAATTCTTCCATGTTGAGATTTTCAAAGTTACCTCTGTGGTCAGTGAAGATGGTGGATGGGATGCCAAAGCGGCAAACAATGTGGTACAAGATGAACTTGGAGACTTGAACTCCTGTAGCTGAGACTAGGGGGACTGCTTCCACCCACTTAGTGAAATAGTCTGTAGCTGTTATTATCCATTTATGTCCATCAGATGAGAGAGGTGTGATAGTTCCAACTAGATCAAGGCCCCAACAAGCAAAAGGCTAAGATGGTGCAATAGGTTGTAGATCCTGTGCTGGAGCGTGCACAAGATTTGCATGCTGCTGACATGGGAGACACTTTCTGACAAAGTCACAAGAGTCTTCTTCAATGGTAGGCCAATAGTAGCCTGCTCTAAGGATTTTTCATGCTAAGACAATACCACTCGTGTGGGCACCGCAAAGTCCGAAATGTACTTCTTTTAATGCCATCGCGGCCTCATTTTCATCTAAACATCAAGAGAGGGTATCATGATAACCCCGACGATATAGGGTATTGGCTATGATAACATAGCGGGATGATTTTCGAATAAGGTTCTGGCGTTGGGTGCGTGTGAGGTGAGGGGATATGATACCATCGTTAAGGTAAGCGTGAATTTCATGGTACCAAGGGGATTGGGGACCAACCAAGATACAAACACGATTTGAATCCTCATTCACATAAGCGGGTGTGAGGAGCTACTCAACTAAAAATTCATACTGCGTAGCTTCTTGGGGAATTTCCAAGAGTGAGCCGATAGTGGCCATGGCATCTGCTGCCTTATTCTACATTCGAGGACTTGTGTAAACTAAAGCTTTGTAAAATGCTGGGTTAGTTGATCAACTAGCTCTTTGTAGGGTAATAGCTTTTCATCTTTGGTTTGATATTCATTTAAGACTTGTTTGATGATGAGCTGGGAATCGCCAAAGATTTCTTACTCAGTGATATTCCATTCTACAGCTATCTTTAATCTTGCTACAAGAGCTTCATATTCTGCTATATTGTTGGTGCTAGGGAATTGTAGCTTGAAGGCTTTTGGAATGTAATCTCCTTGAGGTGTAACTAATAATATTCCTGCCCCTGATCCATGAGAGGTGTATGAGCCATCAAAATAAAGCTTCCATGGGGGTTTTTCTTCAATTAGGCAGATATGCTCATCTGGAAATTCTGTGAGCAAAGGATATGCATCTACTAGAGGTGCATCAGCTAGGTGATCTGCTATAGCTTGCCCTTTGATTTCCTTTCTGTCCACATACTAGATGTCAAACTCACTTAGTAGCATAACCCATTTGGCCAAACGGCCTGTAAGTGTTGTTCTGGAGAGCATATACTTGAGAGGGTCAATCTTGGAGACTAGTTGGATGGTATGACTTAGCATGTAGTGGCGAAGCTTTTGAGTTGAGAAAACAACTACCAAACAAGCTTTTTCCATAGGAGTGTAATTGAGTTCATAACCAACTAGGGTTCTACTGATATAGTAGATGGCTCTCTCTCTACTATAATCATCATGTTGTGCTAGAAGTGCCCCTAGAGCAGTAGGTGTTGCTGATATATACAAGATCAAGGGACGACCAGGAACTGGTGGAACCAAGATAGGGGGATTGGTGAGATACTGCTTGAGCTGATCGAAGCTGTGCTGACATAAAAGATCCCACTTGAAGTTCTCATTTTTCTTTAGCAAGTGTGAAAATGGTGTACACTTATCTGCAAGTTGGGAGATGAAGCGCCGGACAAATTGAAGTTTTCCCTGAAGAGAGCGAAGCTGTCGCAGTGTCTGGGGAGGAGGCATGTCTAAGATAGCCTTGACCTTTTTGGGGTCGATCTCTATACCTCGTTTAGAAACTATGAAGCCTAGAATCTTGCCAGATGTGACCCCAAAGACACACTTCTTGGGATTTAGCATGAGATGATATTGGGCCAACCTATCAAAGACTTTCTCTAGGTTAGCAAGATGATCCATGAAGGTGTGAGATTTGACTAGGATATCATCCACATAATCCTCCAAAATGCTATGGATAAGATCATGGAAAATGGCTGTCATAGCTCTTTGATAGGTAGCCCCGGCATTCTTTAGGCCAAAAGGCATCATGGTGTAGCAAAAGGTTCCCCAAGGGGTAGTGAATGTTGTCTTATGCTGGTCCTCTTCTGCAATCTTGATCTGATTATACCCGGAAAATCCATCCATAAGGGACACAATTTCATGTCCAGCTGTAAGATCTACAATCATATCTATGTTGGGCAAGGGAAAATCATCCTTTGGACAAGCTTTGTTAAGATCTCTAAAATCAGTTCAGATTCTGATGTCACCGGAAGGCTTAGTGATAGGGACCATGTTGGAGATCCATTCTGAGTAGTCGATAGGTCGGATAACCTTAGTAGCTAACATTCTTTCTAGTTCAGCTTTGACTAGTAAGGCCACCTTGGGGTGCATTTTTCTAAGCTTTTGTCTTACGAGCTTGATCTTTGGATCGACTACAAGATGATGAATTACAAGCTTTGGATCAAGTCCTGGCATGTCTTGATATGACCATGCAAATCGGCCAATGTTCTCTCATAAAACCTCAAAGAGGAGGTCAGCTTGGTCTTGTGATAGGGATGCAGCAATGTGAACAATTCTAGGGATCTCTGAAGAACCAATGTTGACTTCTCTAGTATCCTCTATTAGAATAGAAGACACCTCTAGTCGATTATCTTGAGGAGGCAATACTAAATCCTCATGTTCTGCTTGTGGCTCTAGATTTTCTTGCTGAGGGGTTCTCTTCGCTGCCTTAGCTAGTCCCAGATTTACCTTAGTTCCAATTTTGGGTGTATCGAAACTAGGTTGGGGATTTTCTCCAAAATACCCCTTGGGATCTAGCTTGTAGATGTAGGCAGAATCTGGCTTTGTCTTCTTATGAGGAGTTTCAGCTCCCATGAATCTTACAAGCGCTTCCTCTAATGCAAACTCATCAATATGTATGACACTTGGTTGGTCCCAATCTATGAGTTGTGGATGAGCGAGTGGTAGGTCAATGAGATGGATGGATAGTTCTCGGAGAACAGAGTCTCCTAGGAAGATTTGGTCTGGGATATCGTCATAGGCTCTCTTTTCAACTTCCTCAGGAATGTCTTCGATTTTGACAAGGTCACGGTGGATGTTCAAAAAAGTGTGACCATTCTCATTGGTGCCCCCAGTTGTGGGTATGCCAAAGCCAAGACCTGACTTTATTTCCCAATTATGTGCTTCGATGGGACATTGCATGCCCCTTTCTTTTGGTCCTAGTCCACCTCCTTGATAATTCCATTTTTCAGTGATGAGCTTATGTTGTTGGGGATACTTCTGGCTGAAGTGATCAAGGCGTGCTCGATTTCTTGGAGGTGCATCCTTATGTAGCCAATTGTCGATATCTGGAGTGAGCTCCTCATGAAGAGGGGTTTTTGAGGACACAAAGGTCGTTGGGCCAAATTGTTTGTATCGAGGAGGTGGAATCTCCTTAGCTTTGTGATATGTTGGCTGTCCATGGGTATGTGGATCAAGTGGGATTGCTCCGACAACAAATGCATCTGATAGACTATATTCTCCACAGCCTTTGTTGTTGATCTTTAAAGTAGATAGGGTGGAGGCGAGGATGGTTTCTGCGTCATTACAAGTGTGGGATGAGCTGGCGATGGCTATGCCGATGTCTATTCCAGGGCAATGGTTTGTATATGAAGCTTCAACCACATTGCAGTAAGCAAAGGGTTCTGGATCAGCATGGATGGTTACCTCAGTGCCCTGATGCATAAATTTGATGCACTGATGGTAGGTGGATGGAACGGCCTTCATAGCATGAATCCATGGGCGATTGAGGAGGATGTTAAATGGTAGGTTTAGATCAACAACATGGAAAACTATCTCTTGAATGACTGGCCCAACCTTGATTGGTAGCAAAATAGTCCCTTCTGTGGTCCTTTCTAAGTTGTCATAAGCTTTGATGGTGATAACCTCACTGATCATATCTGCCTCAGTATACCCAGCTTGTTTTATGAATTTTAGGGTGCAAATGTTCAAGGCTGATCCATTATCTATCATTACTCTTTTCACGGCAAAATTGGATACCATGATGGCTATGCGAAGCGGAAGGGTGTGATCTGGCTCAACTGCGGGTATGTCGTTGGGTTTGAAAGATAGGGCACATGAGGATGAAAGTTGTCCAACAAGATTACAAAAATTAGTAGCATTGATATTAGAAGGGACACGGGATTCTATGAGAGCACTGTCAAGGATGTCTTTGTACACAGGACTAGTGCGGAGAAGGTCTAAAATGGATATTTGGGCTGGCATGTTCCCAAGGTGTTCCAAGATATTGTACCAGCTTTTTGATGGAGCTGATGGTGTTGATGAAACTGGTGGGCCTACGATGTTAAATTGCGCTCTTCGAGTGGTGACCGCACACTCATTGTCTGGTCCTTGGATATTGATAACATTGACAGAAGGCTCTTTCTTAGATATAGAACCTGTAAGGCTACCATAGTCTATATAGGATGAAGTGTGGTCATTGTTCTTCCCATGCTATTGGTTTGGCTGGCGGTTGTTGGTGTTGTTTTGGATAGGTTCTTTTCCAGGATTTTGGTTGTTGTGTGGAGGAAAAGAATTTTGATAAATCTGTAAGCCTGCATTGGGAGAGGTTTGGGCACCAACAGTGATTTCCTTCCGATCAATGAGGTCTTGCACATAGTCTTTCAGTTTCATGCATCTGAGGGTGGTGTGACCATTTACCCTATGGAACTTGCAATACTCATTGTCCTTGTACCATGCAGCTTTGGATTGGCTTGGATCAATTTGCTGGGTAGGAGGAAATTTGATGAGGTTTTCCTTAGCCAATTTATCAAAAATAACATCCAATGGCTCACCAAGGGGTGTATAGTTTCTAGGTGCAGGTTGGAATCTGGGCTTTTGCCCTGCAGCTACATTGATGGCATTAGCTTGATTGTTAGACCCTTGAAAGTTGGGTCTTGTATTGTGGTTTTGATAGCTTTGGTTACTTCATTGTTTTTAATTGATAGCTTGTTGGTTGTTTAATTGATATGGTGGGTTAGACTGGTTTTGAGAAGGACCAACGATATTCACATGTCTAGTGTCAGTAACCCCATCTGTTGCAACATGCTTGTTTTTGTTCCAATACCTAGACTTGTCATTGGAATGTGATTGATTTTGGTTGGCCTCTTTGTAAATCTTTACCACACCATCTTTGATGAGTCCTTGCTCAAGGATCATTCCTTTCTCTTTGATATCCTTATAGGTCTGCAAATAGTTCATGGTCATGTGGTGGGCCAAGCTGGGATGTGCATTATCAATAAAAAATTTTACCACATGGCGTTCTGGCAAGGTGCAAGATATGCGGGTGGTAAGGGTTTGCCATCTTTGCAGGTATTCGGCAAGGCTTTCTCCACCTTTTTGCTTGGTGTGGACAAGATCTACTATTGATAGCTCTGTTTCAACAAGATGGGCATATTGGGCTACAAATGCCTCAGATAATTCAGCAAAGTTTTTAATTGTGCCATAGGGGATTCTATAAAACCATTCAAGAGCTGGTCCAACCAAGCTTTTGGGAAAAAGGCGCAAGAGGAAGACATCATTGTATGCCACGTCCTGGCAATGCATGTAAAATTCTTTGATATGTGTGACAGGGTCTCCTTTTCCTCTGAATTTTTCAAATTTAGGTACCTCAAAGTGTTTGGGAAATGGTGTCGTGGTAATGGCTCTGTCAAATGGATAAGGACACACATTCTCAAACTTGAATGTCTTTGGATCATTCCCTTCTTGGATGGCTTTCAGAGCTATCTTCATTTTCTCCCACTCTAAATTGATAGGTGATGGTTGGGGTGCCCCCAATGTAGGAGTGCCTTGAGGTAGGTATGTGCTGGATGGGGCCACTGAATATGGATGGCTGTGAGAGATTTGCTGATAGGGATTGTACATTGTTTGGGCAGCTGCATGGTGGATGACGAGTTGTTGAGGGGGAGGTGGTGCATATTGCTGCATGTGCTGCGAGGCTTGTTGTTGATATGGGATTTGAGGTTTGGGTTGAGGAACATACACTGGCTGTGGGATAAATGGATTGCTTTGTGGAGGTAAGGTATAAGATGGTTGTGAGGCTTGGGGAAAGGATCAGAGGGCTTGTGGGGTTTGACCAATATATGTGGGTTGTGCCCCCATTTGGGATGGTATCTGCAAATAATTGGTGGTTGGCTTGGGTGGTGGATTACCTCCTAGAAGTGGCATTGAAAAGTAGTTGGTAATTGGAGGTAATGGATTAGTTGGTGGTAATGGGGTTTGATAGCTTTGTGGCTGGATTTGGAAGCTTGGTAGAGTGGTGGTGGGAGCTGGGGTCACTTGGGAGCTTGGTAGAAGATTGGCAGTAGCTTGTGGGTTTTGATAGCTTTGTGGAGTGAAGGTAGTAGCTTGTGGATTTGTGGCTGGTGGTATTGAGCTCCCAAGACTTAATGGAAATGATGGGATTGTACTTTGGGCTATGGTGAACAAGCTGGGGGTGATGAAAGGTTGATTACTTGGCCCCATGGGTGGCATCCCTGTTGTATATTACTGAGGTTGGCCAAAGATGCTAGCACTAATTTGGGAGATGGGTGGATTTGGAAGGCTAGGTGTGGGAGCAGCAGCAATAGTTAAGGGGGTGAACGGTGAGGTGTTTTGAGTAAAGGGGGTTTGGAGTGGAGAGGTATGAACCAAGGATGGAGTGTTGGTGGCTAGGTTGGCTTGCAGCATGGAGATTTCAACTTGGGTGGATGATGGTATGTTTGGGTCTGTTGGGTCATATAGATTGGCTGGAGGCTCTTCTTTTGGAATATATTGAGGATAATTTGGATCATAAGAGCCTATGGGTGGTGGCAGCTACCCAAACAATGGGTGAGATGGATCTGATAATGGAGGGGGTCTTCCAAAGTCAAAGGTTCCTACATTGTCCCTTTGAAAATTAGCCATGATTGTCTCTTTGTTTTTGTCTATAATGGCATTTACCAATACTGCATTTCCTGGTTGGTTCATGAAAGCTTCAATGTCAATAGGTGATGGCATAGCTTGCTCTAGGCTGAAGGATGGCTGAGTGCTCAAGGGGGGTGAGGCTATTCGATCCAAATGATAGGGCTCCATTGTTTCTTTCTTCTTGGCCAAGCGAGTGATGGGTGGCATGAAAAATGCTCCTAGGGATGAGATGCAATAATGCTGATGGATGCAAAAGGGGGAAGGATTTTCTATGCAAATGATTTCGTAGGTTGAGGCAAAGCTATATGAAAAAACCTAAGGAGGATTGGGTTGGGGATTCTAACTTCAAAGATATGTTGTCAAAGCAAAAAAGGTTTGCTTTCCTATGTGCAAGCTTGGTGGTGATTGTGTCAACTTAAGGATAGACTGATGATCTTTTAGGAAGAACACGAGATTGACCACTTGTGGATCCCAACCTTTAGCTCAAGTTGATGAGGGATAACAAGTGACAAAGCTAGATTACCCTAGACAAAGCTCTATCAAAGGGATAAACTTGGTGAGATTGGTGGATTTGGAAGATTTTAGGAATGGAAAACTTTTAGCAAGGTGACAACAATTTTGAAAGCTTAGATGTGCAGATTTTTGATTACTGGCTAGATGGTATGATTCTAAATGAGATGGATGAGCTAATAATGCTTAAGGGGATAACCTAAGATGGCTGGCTTTTCTACAAAGATGACTCTAAAGTGAAGCTTATCCAAGAAGATGTGGAGAAACAAGGCTGTCTAATCATAGAAATCATGCCTAGTTGGTAAGCCATAAGCAGGATTAACTCCTGGATGTTGGCTAAATTTGATGGTACGCTCTAACCAGGCCTCTTGAAGTCCTTCGTCGGTAGCTTTGTCCTCTACTTTGTGGAGTTTGGCAATTCGTGGGCTTGGTGTTATTTCTTTTCTCTTGGCTGAAAGTTCTTGGTATGCTAGAGATGGCTTGAGTTTGACCTTGTGAAACTTTTGTTTGGGTTTGGGTTGTTCCGACATAAATTCCTAAATTTTCTTGGCTTTGGGAAAAATCTCAGTTGTTTTGCTTCAACTTTTTCAACTTCCAAAATAGGCAGTGACTACGCTAAGTGTGCCCTAAGCTAGGATTGACCAAGTTTGGCAAACATTCATTCAACAAGTAAAATAAAAACAAGCAATAGATAGGAACACCCAGATAGAAGTTTGTGGTTCTCAGAATGTGATACTTGCGCCAAGGAGTGTGTATGTTCTACAAATGTTTCGATCAGTCACTCCAAACACATTAACATCCTAGATGGTTTTTTGCAAGGCTGACAATTGATTTAGCTAGGGAGTCCTCGATATACGCAAGGTACGTGAGGCCCAAATCCATAGATGAGACCAAAAGGATGTCACACAGCCGAGAGGAGCGGTAACCCACTTCTCCTCTTTCACTTCTCAAGGGTATAAAGTTCCTTGAGGCTTAGCCCGAATGAAAAAATCTTGATCCCAAGAGAGGTGTCTTTTGATTCACCTCCCGATTCTTATACTCCGCCGGAGCGCTGGAGTTGAGGTTGTCCAAGGGGTGATGAAATCCCCAAGCAGGCCTCCTAAAAAGAAACAAGGTTTTGGATCCTAATCTTATGCACCCAAGATGGCCTCGAAAGACGACAAGGGGAGAGAAGACTCAGATGACCTTGGGCTAAAAAACACGCTTGTTCTTTTACCAACTGACTCTTATGTGTGCTAATCTAGACTTTGCAAGCACTCATGTTTAAGAGACAATGTTCAATTCCAACTTGAAGCGCCAACAAAAGTAAATCGATCGAAGAATGCAAACAATAAGAAGAGTTAGGGTCAACAAAAGCAAACTTGCGCGCCCGGAGGCCCTCAACGTCAAGTATCGATTAATTTTCTTTAACGCATTCAAGATTGAGTGTGAGTTTGTTTTAAGCCCAAAACAAAAGTGTGTGAGATTCGATTTCAAGCGCGCGCCCGGAGGCTCTCCACATCAGTTGTTGTTCAATTTTAGTGCCCAAGCTTGAAGTGTGATCTATTTAATCTAGAGTTTTGGCCATTTAAGAATTTTGATAAAGTTAAAACAAACGTTCAAAGACCAAGTGAGTGAGTTAGATTGTGGAACATTTAACACCTTTTTCACGTAGACCCATCCCCATAAATAGCGCTGAGATTGCAACCAATGGTTAATATTTGATGGGTGATTATAAAAGAGGTGAGTCCAAGGAACTACTCAAATTGATTTTTGTAAATTTGTATTTTAACTTAACAAAGTTTCTTAAATGTCCAAAAATCAAACTTTACCTAGATTGCATGTGAAAAAGAGATTTGTTTTGTTCAATTTTAGAAGCTCCAAATGAAGTGTTTGATATTGTAATGGTTAATTGATCCTTGGCATTCAAGATTGGATTTTTTGTTTTAAGCATGCATTCCAAGGAAAGTTGATTTTAATCCATGATATTCAAGAGTGTGTTTTGAGCAACATTCATTCAATGGAAAATGTGTTTAACCATTCAAGTTCATTTTTTTTGCAACATGCATTCAAAGACAAATGGTTAAACATTCAAGTTCATTTTTTAGCAATATGAAAACCTGCAGGAAACATGGTTAGTGGTTCCATATGTGCTCCAACCTGCAATGAGACAAAAAAAAAGCAATTTAGTTAGTTAGCCAAAATCTTCAAAAATGAGAGCTTAACTATGGGAAAAAAAATTTTAACTTTTTTTGTTGTTTTTTCTACGCGTAAAAATGCTTAAAATGGTCTAAATCCTACGGAACCACTAAAAGTCAAATTTTGATTTATACTCTTTTTTTTTTTTTTTTTTTTTTTTTTTAAGCTACAAAGAGCAGAAATAAAGATTTTCAAATAGAAATGCAACATAAGATTTCCAAAAAGATTTTCGCAGACGACGATTTTCGCAGACGCAAATTTTTGCAGATGCGAATTTTCGCAGATGTCAATTTGCGCAGAAGCAAATTTTCATAGACGTCGATTTTCGCAGACGCGGATTTTCGCAGACGCGGATTTTCACAGATGTCGATTTTCGCAGACGCAGATTTTCGCAGACAGAACAGGTTGCAGACGCCAAAACTGCACCAAAAAAGCTGAAAAACGTGAATTTTTTTTTTTAGATGGTATTTCTTCTTCCTAAGTGCGTTCTTTAACCTGCAAAAACAAGCAAAACACCCTCACAACACACTCAAACAACAACAAACATTAGATGGTTAGAAAAATGACATATAGATGAAAATAGATGATTAAATGACCCATAGTGGGGTCCCACCGGGCGTGCCAAAATGTAGAACAAGAATTAGTATGCAAAGAACATTAACAAATAAAGTAAACATTCACAAACCAAAAACTAAATTCACATATATGCTTAGACAAAGAAAGCAAACAAGAAGTGCAAACCTCACAAGAGAAAACACTCCATGCTTTCTTGATTCTGTAGATGTGTCTTTTTGCTGTGGATGTATGCTCAAGATGCTCAAAAGCTATTTCAATGGAGATGGGTAATGGCAAATTGGTAGCTTTGTGAGCTCTCAATTTGGCATTATAATGGTAATATTGATGGCTTTGGTTCTCAAAATAGCATGGTAACTTTAGCTCAAAGATTGTTGATGAAATGGCTTGGGATGGGATTCAATTTATAGGCTAAGGGGTAGAGAGATGGAGGGCTTAGATGCAAGGATGGGGAGATGGTTAAGGAGGGCTAAGATGCACTCAAAGGGGAGCACATGGATTGTGCTTGTTTAGCACCAATGGGAAGGTGACACTTGTCACAAGGAGGATGAGTGTGAGAGGGTAGGGTAAAGGGTTGGTTAAAGGCATGATGAGTGGGGTTGAGTATGTAAGAGGGATGTAAGAGGAATGAGTGTGGAAGAGGGAAGAGTGTGGAAGATGGGTGTAAGAGTCATGAGTGGGCTTGTAAGAGTCTTTTATGTTTTGTAAGAGCACTCATGACTTAGTGGTTGGTTTTTTTGAGGGGAGACTTTGGTTTGGATTAGAAAGTCCTTAAACTTGTTTAAGGAATGTGACAACATTAGGGAGTGGATTAGGCTTGGATTTAGGATTAGATTAGAGATGTTAGAGATGTGCAAGTGGATGGCATTAATGAGGGTGGATGAGTTAGTGGCTAAGCTTGGTTAGTATGGGTGGATGGGGTGGATTAGGCTAAATGGAGGATTAGAGATAGGTTAGGGGTTTTTGAATTTGAGGATTTCATTTATCAAATAGATTTATTTAATAAATGGGGATTTTTGGAATTAGATAGAAGAATAGGATTTAATTGATAAATAATAGATTATTTGATTTATCAATTAGGACTATAGATGATTAATTAAATTAATCAACTAGGGGATGACAAAGGATTAATTAAATAGAAATTTAATTAATAATGCCTTTTTAGATAACTAAATACGATTACTAAAATAGTGTAATCAAATTTAGGTGTCTACACTAGCCATCGATGTAGCAACTCCACGATCGATGGACTACCGAAGATGAGGAGGAGTCTCAGATGTCAAGACCTGCATGTCATACAATACAAGTTACATGAAACATGAAACATGAAACAAATATAAACAAATGAATTAAATTAACATGAAACAAATGTACCTCTATGAAGCTCATATCATGTCTAGGCATGGAGTCCCTAGTGAATGTCGACGGTCCTGTAGAGAACTGATGCACATGCATACATTTTTTGTCAATCCTTCATATGATTACTTAATAAATATATGTATTAATTTAAATTATTAAATCGATACATACCTCTGGACTCATCAATGGGACAAAAAATGGGGCTGGGGGATCTCTATTGGGGCTACCAACACTCTTACCTTGAATTTTTGAACAATGTCAATACATGCTAATTAATTAGTCATTCACTATATATACGAAATGTGATCAAATTAGTTTATTATAATTGTAATTTACCTATGTTTCAATGCCAAATGTCTAACTCAAGAACTGATCAATGACTAGCCCATCATCCATACTATCTCCTGTATGATTGTCAAATGTGCATAAGGATCCACATGATGTGTACATGTGACTGTGTCACATAGAAGGCTCCTCCTCAACTAATGGACTCATGCAATGAATGAGGGTCTATGTCAAAGCATTAATAGTCCCTAGAGTATTGGCCTCTACATGTTCCTTCACAACTGAAGGAATAGTCACATGCTCACCCTGTGGCTTGACAACAGGTGCCCTAACTACATTAGGGTCACCACATGCCCCCAAGCTCTCAAATGATGATCCCCCATCTCTACCCTGAGATTCTAATATATCAAAATAATTGGGGATCTCCCTAAGGACAAACTCAAAATACAATTTCTTTAAGAAATACATTGGGAGCTCATGATTATTGTAGGGAGGGGCATCAAAGACCATCCACTATCTATTCCAAAAATTATTTCTAATACCATCGTGTATGCACCAATGGATGGGGAACTGTTTAGTTGTCTCTTTAACAGTATTTTGTTCACTAGGCTTTCTAAACAATGCACAAATGCTACCTTTTGATATTTCATTTTTTTTACATGTTGATATGATAATTTGTTTGCATAAAATCTTTTTTGTCCATCCCTCTTAACCTGCCAAATATCCAACTAACCACTAACAGAAGCTACCTGGGTCATAATGGACTCAAGGGAGGATGCCAATTGAGCTCTCACTATATAGGTTCATCCACAAGCTTTCAACCTACCAATGAGTGCTTCTAATTCATTTTTGCCTCTTTCTATTTCATTTATTATGTTGTCTTGTGTGCCAGGAGGAGGTCTTCCAATTGGTGCAAGTTGTAAAATTTCTTGTTTTTGTTGTGGACGGTTTTGATTCTCATTTTGAGGAGGGTTTTCATTTAGATCTTGTGGAGGGTTTTGGTTTCGATCTTGTTGGGGATTTGCCAATTCATTATTCACATTTTCTAATAAGAAACCAATTGCAATCTAAATAAATAAACAAATTTAAAGAAAATTTGAAAAAACCTACAAAAAAATACAAAACATATAAAATAATGTAAAAACAAGGGTAGACAACATATGCCATGATCATTATCTCAAACTTCAACAACGAGGAGGCATTTTGAGGAGGTGGGTGGTGAAAATCTTCAATTTTTTGAACTCGTGTATACGTTGTGATTGCAAAAAGAATTTAAAATGAATTGGAGGTAGGTTTGCAGCCCATTTATATATATATATTTTTTAAGTGCATACACACTACAGCACATAGGCACTATGGCTTGGGCAGCCCAAGCATAACACGTATGCGCTTTATAAAACTAGAAAAAAAAATGGTGGTGTCATCTTTTTGGCACCACAACTTGGTGCATTTACCCCACTACAACATCAAATAGTACTACTAACCATGAAGATGTGCACACAATAAGCCACATGAATTGGTTATTCCACCCCTCTCTCATAGAACACCCAAGAAGAATGTACTACACAAGCTGATAGCCATATACTAGAAGGAAGAGTGCTAGTGCAATTGGAAAAGAAACCTTTCTAATATGGTATAAAAATCTATAAACAAAAATAAGTTCATATTTTTGATATAGTTTAAATAGCACATTCTAAAATTTTACTTGTTTGAGTGGTTCATTGCCCATCTTTATGATATACTTTAAGTAGTGCATGCTATATTTGACTTGTTTGGGTGGTTCATTTGAAATCACATATACTAGTTTACTAATATGATTAAAGATGCACTAACTCACTAAATCAAATGAGAAGCTTAAACATCACACACTAAGGTCTAATTGTTAAATAGTCAAAATTGACATCCTTTTTCAAAACTTATCTTCTCCTAAAGATGATCTAAATCAAAACACATAATATTTTGTTCATGCCACAACCATATGATGGGACCAGTGGCTAATAGGTTAATAGTGTGTTTCAATTCAGATAGATAAGATTCTCTTAATATAAAATAAAATTTAACTAACCTTGGGTAGGAATGATTTATGATATAGCAAACTCATGGCAGGAAGTAAGGCATAGCAAATAACTAGTACTAACCAAATAGCCCATAGGTTGAAATAAGCATAAAGCATCCTCTACCTTAGGATAATGTCTCTTCTGAGTCTAATGAAAGGACAGAGATTGCTTACAAATATTTCAAGCAGTATTGTTCCCCATCTCTTCTACTGAACAAGGGTATCTAGACCAGTGGTTATTGCACATCCTATGAAAACTAGTTCCTCTAGTTGGACATTCTTCATTCCTGTCATAACATCCTCAACTGTAGATCCCTATATCCATCCTACCTGCAACCAGTCAAAAGTGAGTTAGCATCTATGTTATGGAAGATTTTTGTGGGTTTCATCAAATATTTAATATATAAGGTGATATGTAATTTTTGTGTTTGGATTTGATTGTGTATTTTTTTTAGCATCAATGTTTTGGATCACGCTCCATGATCCATCATCATGATGAGAGAATGCATTGAAAACTGAAATATACAAACCAAGACGAACCAAAGGGAAAGAAAAAGAAAAAGAGGATTGGCCTGCATATTTCACTTTTCCATTCTTGCTTTCTCTTATCTTGATGATGGATTGTGAAGTGTGATCCAAAATATTGATGCTAAAAATACATACAAAATCAAATCCAAAAAAAAAAATTTACATTTCAAATGGATAGTGGACATTTGATAAGATTAATATAAGATGATGGGCAATCTTTAAGTAGGAATTATTTGTAAGAAAAAAACAAGGTTATGCATCTTCTACCACTTTTCCCCAAGCAGTTTTGGTTTCATAGCTACAACTAGAAATCTTCAAAGGTTCCTCTGTAACTAGGGAAGGAAGGGTATGGGTATTGCATGGAATGTCACTTAGTATAGCTTGAGCTACTTCAACTAAGGCATGGGAATCTACAAATGCTTTCCTCAATGCCTTACACAAAAATGATTATATAAAGTTTGAAATCTTTGCTTAGGCAACATGATACATGTTATTGATTGCACATTTAAAGGGTTTATAAAACAAATTTTATAAGCCTTTTATGAATCACTATTCCAACCACATGTCAACATGATTGTTCCTCACATTTCATTTTCTATAAATAGATTTTATTTAATAAAATATAATAATGCATTAGCAGATGAGGCTTCTTTAAAAAAAAAAAAAAAGGATTGAGTGCAATAAAATCTTAGTAAATAAAAGAAAGTCAAAAAGAGGAGTCCTTAATTGCCTCAAACATCTAGTAGACACTATATTTTTCTTGTGCCTAAAAACAAAGTGGTGTACAACTATAAAAGTGACCTCTAGAAAGCTTGCTTCAAATAGGATTGAAATTATAATTTATTGTTTTTTAATTAGGTCTGAGGAGTTTTCCAAAGGACTCCCATGATTTTACAATGTTATTAGTACACAACAAATAGTCAATAAAAAAAAAATTAGAAAAGATATCAAGATTATACCTAAATATAAAAATAATTAAACATTTATTGCTAATATAAATACTACTATGACCATTAAGATATTAGAAGATATTTAGTAATATATATCATTATTTCATGTGAAATATTTGAATTTGGTAAAATAACATGCCATATACTAAATTTCAATCTTTAAACCAATTTAATTCCAAAGATTTACTATTACCTTGTCTTTGCCTTTCACTTCCTTCCTAGTGGTGTTGATCAACTGGCAACCCATACAAGCCTTTTCTTCTATGAAAGAAGCTAGTTCTTCCATAAAGAGGGCCTTGGAGTGCATTTGATTTCTTCCCAATAGTCTACATACACCCAACATCTCCATTGTTACATCCATAATTATGTAATAACTCAGCCAAAAATGCTATAGAGCCCTTGAATAATTAGTTCAAAAAAGATAGTAAATTATTTATTACTTCAATGCAGGATCCTTGAATGAATCTATTGTAGTGATGATAGCATCCACAATGGTAAGCTTGGAAATAGATTCTCCACTATATCTACAAGATAAAAACATAACACAACACCCAAGTTTTTGTAGTGTTTCAAAGAGGAATAAACATATAAGACCTTCACTCATAGAGGAACAAACCTTTAAGACCTCCACTTTTAATGATAATAAAACAAATGTGTATATGAACAACATTTAGTTGTACCTCTCTACAATCCTCTCTAGGTATGTATTATACCCAAAAAAACATCCATGCCATGTTGAGATAGAGCATTCACATGAAAAAAAACCAAAGCCCACATGCAAAAGCTTTCATCCAAAAATTCTAAGAAAATGTAGAAAATGTTTTGGCTCTCAAAGTCATGAGGAAATGGAAGGAGATAATCAATGATCTCATAATTCACATACAACAACGAGGAAGATGAAAAACATTTGAAGAATGGAATTAAAGTTTAGAGACAAATAAAGATAATTCCTTGAGGGATGGTAGGATGAATCAATCCTCCCTTATGCTAAAAATTTTCCCCATGAAGAAGAGGACTAAGGAAGAAAAAGGAGATGCTTTGGGAGATCAAAAGATAAAAACATGCCTTCAGTTCACTATAAAAAATAAGTCAATCTTGTTGTAAGAGGATTAAAATGATTAAATAAAATGTTTTACTAGCTTAAATAGGTCAAGTCAGCATTCATAGGGACACACATCTTCAAGGTATTCATTGCTTATATTAAGGACACATGAGTTCATTTTAACATAAAAAAGATGGTTCAACTCTATTAATTAGTAGAAACTTCTCTTGTTAGTAGTGATTTCTCTTCATCTAAGGTGGCATTCTCCTCCCAAAATTACAATGAACTCATCCTAAAAGAGAAATAATCTATCATAAAGTGAAGTGAAATATCTAAAGGGTGAGGGGAATTTTTTAGGAAGGACCAATTTAGACAACAACAAACAGTTCTCTTCAAAAATTAGAGATAAGGAGGGAAAGAAAAAATATATTTGGATACGTTATATTGTAGAATTCTTTGGTTTTCTAGATTTAACAAAGTTTCATTTCAAGATTTGCAAAAGGTAAATATGGGGTTACTAAAATATGTTTCATTTTGAGTTCTAGTTTTCTTTTGGAAACTACTTAGACTATCTTAAAGAAGGAAAGCTAGGAAGTTGTAGATAAAATTCTAATCCACTTAAGCAATTGGAAAGAGAGCAGTAGACCTAGGGTCAAGGCAAAGTTTTTGATACTGCAGATATAAAGTTAAATGTGGAGTTTAAGAAGGATGAAATGAAACAATTGGTAAGGATAGGGTGTGGTGCTCCCATCTAGATCCAACTGCAAGACCCAAAATGAGGCAAGTGGTAAAGTTTTTGAATCTGGAAGATACAACACCTAATCTTCCTTTAGATATTTGTACCTATATCATAGAGTATCATCCCATCATTCTAGACCTATAATTAATGAAATTGACTAATTACTGAAGGTATATTAGTTTGAGCTTCACTTGGTTTCAATAATACTTTAATATTCTCTACTTAAAAAGGCCAACCACATGAAGGTGGAAGCTCATTTGGCCTCAACCCCTCTCCCCCTAACATTAATTTGAATTCCCCATTAACATATAATTATATACTTCATTCATTCATTCATCCATTTATAAACTATAACATTTAATCAATGCAATCACATAACACTCATTAATATGATATAAAATTCATTAATATGAAATACTAATCAAGACTTCATTAACACATAACAATATTCATTAACATGACATAAAAATAAATATTAATACACAAAATTCATAGATAATTACTTAAAACAACATTCTTTCATTATCTAGCAAAGTTTATCAAACAAGGTTTATCAAAGAGTATTTTTTAAAAATCATTTCTTCTTTTTATTTTTCTTAGCTTTCTTAAGGTAAAGGTTGATAGAAGCATCATAATCTTCCTCATTTTCCTCATCTTGTGACACATGTAATTTCAAATTATGATGGCTCCTCCTATTTTGAGGAGCACAAGGCTATTGCACTAAAGGGGGCTCTATTGCAATAACAAGTAAATGGGTTAATTGGCATACTCTTTTTTTTTTAAAACCGTTATAAGTATTTCATTAACCAGTAGAACATTACATGCATTTTTCTTACCTAAAAATGCCACATCATGTACAATAACATTTTGATTTGCCTCCACCTCAACATGTTGAACACTTCAAACATGCTCCACTCGTTCATCGTGATGTTCAACATGCACTAAAAATATTCAAAAAAAGGTTACACATCAAATTGCAATTGAAGATGTTAAATTCTATTCATAATTGCATAATTAATTTCCAATATCAAATTAATACCTCCACCACTATGATGCACATCATGGCCTTCATCGTGCATAGGTTTTGTGATAGGATTTGAAGACTACAATGAAATGTTATGTGCATTGTTATGCAATCAATTTATGTTGGAAACTAACACCAAAAAAATAAATTTCTCAACTATTCAATTTGATTCACTTTTCATTTAACCAATTTACCTATGTCTCATCTGGTGCACCAAATTCTTGGCTTTGGCTTTCAAATTCTTGGCATAGGTGTGTAGCCACAACTTTATAGCCTTCCTTCAAGGCAATTTTTTTATCTTTATCTGTGGGTTCTAGATTGAATCCTGTGCCCTATAGTTTTTTCTTAATATCATCATTTTTGCATGTATAATTTGATTAAAAAAAATTATTTTCAACATTATATATAAAAAATTATATGAAATTTCATGACTACTACTTACAAGTTGAGAGTGAAGATTCATATAACCACCAGAGCCAAGTTTGTGTTGGCCCACCTTTTGTAGTCTCTCTTGTGTATCTTTTGATGTGTCTTCCAATCTATGAATTTTTTAAACATTTTATATTATATAAATAAAATTATCACTAATTAGTGCATGATTTCATTCTACTTAATACTATCATGACATACCTTCTTTTTCCCTCTTGTGGTTCAATTCCTTTACCATGTAGTCTTTTCTCTTTTGCATCTTCTATTATTTCATTCCACTCCATCGATGGAATCATAAATGGACACTCATACTTTGGTTATCCTTTAGAACCCTTCTATATCAGTCCCTCATAGTCTATATATGTTTGGATTCTCTTTTAAGAAGTAGGGTACTATCAAAAAGAAAAATTCGAAAGAGGTCCTCAAAAGATGTAATGAGCTGATTTTTGAATTTGAGACGCTATTCATTCCACCTTTTTTGAAAAAATAAAATTGTTAGATCAATAACATAGGAAACTATCTTTGATGCCTGAGTGAGCTCGGCTATCACTTATTTCTCAGTAAAGGCTTGACATTTTGTGTAGCATCAAAGACAATATACAATTGCATAATTATTTTCAACAATCTCCCTCTTTGGCATTAACATGCAACATGTCATAATATAAAGAAATTTTAGAGAAAAAATAGAAGGATAATATCCTTAGTTTCATTGAAATTCTCATCCATGAGAACTCCCTTTGACATCAATCTCTCCATCTGGAATGATTTTCTCTGAAATGAACTTGTTGATGACAACAAACTCTCCTTTTACAAAAATTTTCTAATATGACATCAAACTCTCCCTCTTTGACATCTCAGGCCAAAGACAACAATCAATGTATTTTCCATGTACTTGATGTACTGATTCATATCCAATTTTCTCTGAAAATATTGCGTCAACTTGTCTAATCTTCAAAATGTTTGGTTGATGCACCACTAAAATTCGATTAGTGACTTTAGATAGGAGAATGACATCTAGCTTACCTCTTAGATACAAAAATTCATCCTTAGGTAATGGCTTGGTGAATATATCTTCAATTTTCTCTTTTGTATTCACATATTCCAATCTAACCTCTTTGTCTTGCACTAGTTCTCTCAAAAAATGATATTTTATTGCAATGTGCTTTATCTTAGTATGCATCACTGGATTCTTGGATATGTTAATTTTATTGGTGTTATCACAAAAGATAACTATTGGATCCTTGATTTCTTCCTTCATGCCTGCCAACAGTTATTTTAACCAAATGATATTGGAACAATTAACTACTACTACAACATAATTTTCTTTTGTTGTAGACTGAGAGATGCAATTTTATTTCTTTCTTTTCAAAGACACTAGCCTCTTTCCAAAAAATAATTCTCCACCACTAGTGCTTTTCCCATCATCAATACTTCCTACCCAATTAGCATCAGTGAAGGCTTTCAACTTAAATTTGCCTCCTTTCTTATACCACAAACCATAATCTTCAATACCTTTTAGATACCATATAATTATTTTTATTGTCATCATATGATATTCCTTTGGATCAGTAGAGAATCTTGTCACCATACCAATTGCTAATGCAATATCAGGTCTTGTGTGTACCACATACTGAAGTTTTCCAATCATTGATCTATATGTAGTTTGATCTACCTCTTTGGAATCATCATTTTTGAAAAGCTTATGTACAACAGACATAGGTATTCCAATTGCTTTGGAATCCTCCATTCCAAATTTCTTCAATATCTCCTTGATGTACTTTGATTGAGTAATGTAGATACCATTTTTTTATTGTTGAATTTGCAAGCCAACAAAGAATTTAATCTCTCCAAATATTGACATTTCAAATTTTTTACTCATTTCTTCAAAAAAGGATTTGCGTAAATCATCATGTTTAGTGAATAATGTATCATCTACAAAGATTTATGTCAACACTATCTTCTTATCTAGTCCTTCCTTGATGTATAGACTATTATTGTCATTAGTCCTTTGAAAACCAATCTTTACAAGATGACTATGCAATCTTTCATACCAAGCTCTAGGGGCTTGTTTGAGACCATATAAATCTTTGTGTAATTTGCAAACCATATCCTTTTTTAAGCATCTATGAAAACTTTAGGTTGCTCAATGTAGACTTCTTCTAGAATTCCATTCAATAAATTTGACTTTGCATCCATCTAATATACTTTGAATCCTTTATGTGCAGCATCAGAAAGTAGTGGTCTAACACTTTCTAGTCTTGCAATAGGAGCAAAAGTATCTCCATAATCAATACCTTCTTCTTAAGCATAACCTTTGCATACTAACCTTTCCTTGTTTCTTGAAACTTCTCCATTTTCATTCAACTTATTTTTGAATACCCATTTTGTGCCAATTAAATTTTTTTTCTTGGGTCTAGGAACAAGATTCCAAGTTTTGTTCCTTTCAATTTGATCAATCTCTTCATTCATTGCCTCAATCCAACTTTCATTGTCTAATGCATCTTTAATAATTCTAGGTTCAAACTCAGTCAACAAACATGTACCTTCTATTTTTTTCCTTATTATTGTTCCTTTTGACTAATCTCCAATGATTTTCTCAAGTGCATGATGCCTTTTGACATATCTAGCAAGTACAAATACCTTCTCTTTGAATTTAGAAATTTTTTCATTCTATGAATCATGCTTAGTTCCCACTATCTTTAACTTAGGTCTGTTAGACTACGACTTGGTTTTCACTGGCTAAAACATGGGTCATTCTATCTAAGACTCAGGTCCTTTAGACTATGACTTAGGTTGCTATGGCTACAACTCTATTTGAACTAGAGATTTAGGTGACTCGAGAGGTGACTCGAGTGGTGAAGACTGTTGATTTTCAATTGTATTTTCTTGAATTTCAGGTATAGTATTAGGTTCAAAGTAGACAAATTTTCTATAGTTTTTAGGTTCTTTTTCTACTTTGTTCTTCACTCTTTTCTACAAAATTATCAATTTTTACATGTGCACATTCTATGACTTTTTGAGTAGCAAGATTCAAATATTTATATGCTTTACTTTTGTTGTGGTATCCTAAGAATATGCCTTCATCACTTTTCACATCAAATTTTTCTTTGCTGGATTCTTTCAAGATATAAAATTCACTTCCAAATACTTTGAAATAACATAAATTAGGTTTATAGCTATACCATAATTCATAAGGTATTTGATATGAATCTTTCTTTAGCTAAACTCAATTTAAGGTATGAACTATCGTACTGATTGCTTCCTTCTAGTATTTGATTGCAACATTTTTCTCTATTATCAGTGTTCTTGCACAATCAATAATGGATCTATTTTTTCTCTCCACAATCCCATTCTATTGATGTGTACCAAGTGTAGATACCTACCTTTTGATTCATCTTTCATTGTAGAATTTATTGAATTCATTTGAGATGAAGTATCTTCCTCTATCTGACCTTAGACACTTTAGTTTCTTTCCTATTTCTTTCTCAACTCTAGCCAGATACCACTTGAATTTTTTAAAGGCTTCATATTTATATTTTAGGCACATCACTGTCATCATCCTAGAATAATCATCAAGAAATAAAATAAAGTACTTATCTCCACAGTAGCTTTCTATGCCAATAGGTCCACAATGGTCTATATGAACCAGCTCCAAAACTTCTTTAGAATGATAGTTCTTGATTTTAAAACTTGTCTTTCCCATCTTTCCAATTTGTAAATTTTTGCACATGCCCATATTAGGTTTCTTTAGACTAGGAATGCCTCTCACTCTTTTATTCTTTCTTATGTTGACTAGAATATCAAAATTCACATGACACAAACTTTTATGTCATAACCAACTTTCCTCTACTTGAGCTAGGAAATATGAAATTTCATTTAAATCTAAGATAGAATAGATTACCTTTTGTTTGATTGTCAGTTCCAACTAGATTTCATTTTCCATCTAGTAGCTTGGTCTTTCCATTCATGAATTCTACCTTGAATCCAATGTTGTTCAACTATGCCACACTAAGTAGATTGTGTTTCAGTCCTTCAACCTAGTAATCATTGTCACATCTAAGTTCATCACTCAATGTAATGCAACCTTTTCATTTTACATAACAAGGTTCATTATTAAAAGCAATATAAACTATTTCATCTTCATCACTACTATCAAAGTCTTTAGTCATGTAACAAGATTTCTTACCTTTATCCTTGTAGTCTTTGCAGCTTTTGAAATATTTCTTTCCTTTGTGCTTGTCATGCTTCTTTTTTTCTTTGCCTTCTTTTTTTGGACACCTTGTAGCAATGTGACCAACTTCTTCACAAGAAAAATATATTAGGGGTATTTTACCTTTGTACTTTCCTTTTCATTTAGGTAATCTTCTACAAGAAGGTCTTCAATGACTTCAAGGTCATCATCATAATTATCTTCATCTTCAATGTTAGAATTTTTTCCTTTATATTTTCACTTTTATTCGTGAGTGATAGTTTAGCTTAAAACACAAAATCAATGCTATCAAAGTTAGGAACATAGTTATCAAAGTTATCTAACTTAAAGGTTGTCAACCTTCCCACTAGTGCATCCAAAGTTATGTCATTTTTAGGATCACATCTCATCTCTTGAATAGCTGAAACTCTAATTACATAAATAGGAAGAAGAGTTCTTAGTACCTTGTTGACCATTTTTACATCATTTATTTTCCCTCTTGAGGCTCTAATTGCACTCACACTTGCTTTGATTATTTCACTATATTGAGCATTATTTTCATCTTCTCTCATCTTCATCTAATCAAACTAACATCTTAGACTTTCTACTTTATCTCTCATCACATTTTCTTCTCCTCTATAGATATCTTTCATCTTGTTCTACATTTCATGAGTAGTAGGACAATCTTTGACTTCATCAAATTCAACATAGTTGAGAGTAGAGGTAGTATCAATCATCATTATGTTGTGATTCTTCTTTCCCACAATATGATCCATAGACAAATGTCTAGCAGGTGCCACATATTTGTTCTCTAGATATTTTATGCCTCTATCTTCAATGGTTTCCAAATGTAGATTCATGTTTTTCTTTCATGCTTGGAAGTTATCTTTGTTTAGCTTAGGAATCTCCCTTTTGTAAGACTTTTTGATCTTTAGCTTAGGTCCTTGAAACCTTATCTACAAGAACCAAATGCTCTAATACCAATTGTTGGAAATGAAAAGGAGTAACTAAGAGGGGCGGGGTGAATCACTTACTACAAAAAAAAAATCCAAAGTCCCTCTAAGATCTCAACACAATATAAAACAAAAACTTTTTGTAACTCAATTAACACTAAATATTCTGTTGTAACTCAGTTAATGCTAAATATACTACTATAACTCAATTAGAACATATATCTTAAGATATTAATGTGATAAGCCTTTATTAAATTAGTTGTAGAAGCATAAAGGAAATAACATGAACATAAGAAACACCAATATTTGACATGGAAACCCAATTTGGAAAAATCACCAATTGCAACTAGTTATTATTTTTCACTCTTCTGAAGTGATTCCTATTAGAAGCTAACCCTATTAAAGGTTACAAAACACACTATTAGGTGTGACCTTGTTAGAGTATTTAATTTTCCCTAATAGGAGTGGGCTTATTAGAGGTCTTTAAACACTTCAATCAGAAATGCCACCTTGTTAGAGGATTTGTTGAATAGATGTTAGGCTAACTCTATTAAGATATTTGATTCACTGCTAAAATTATTAGAGAGTAACAATTACTTGACCTGATTATTGATGCAACTAACTTTGCTAATTCAGATCTCAGTTTTAGCTTGATTACTTGATCCTCCTTGATCAGAATGTTCTTTGTAACTCAGTCAACTCGAATACTTTTCCCTTTACAAATATCCTTCAAACTCACTTTCTTGATTCATTTTTTTATATTCCATTATTCAATCCTCAACTTGACCTTTCATATATATGATTCACCTTGTCAAGTTAGCTTGAATATTCATTTAATCAATAAAATATTGACCCTTAAGTTAACTTGTATTAACCAATAAATTTATCAGACTAAATATGATGACAGTTGACTTTAATATAAAGTTGAGTACTCAATCAATACTAAGAATCTCTTTGTTAACTAACCCAACTTTGGTTAGAACAAGAGGTCTAGCATTAACCAACCCAACTTGTTCAATAATGACTTCATGCTAACTTTCCTTTGGTAAGCAAGTACATTCAGTCAATATAGGATCTACTTCATCAACCAACTAAGCTCGATCGATATTGAACTTGGTCGTCACTAAATGCTCAACATACACATGAAACAATCTTTGGTGCTTGAGTGAACTCAGTTATCACTGATTTCTTGGTAAAGGCTTAAAATTTTGTGTAACATCAAAGACAACATACAATTTCATAATTGTTTTCAACAGTTTCAAGTTTGGGATCCTTTTGGAAGGTTCTTGGTTCAAAACAAAGATAGAGAGTCTATACTATTGAAGAATTTCTAGAATAAGATTATTGTCCATATACTTTCATGTTCATGGTACAATATTCTCCAAACTACTTTAGCTCCTATAGCTTCATTTTGCCAACTCAATTTTTTAATTTCTAACCCTCCACACTCTTTTGGCCTACAGATATCATCCCATTGAATCATAGATAATTTATTTTTGTCTTTCGTTACATTCTAAAAATGGTTTTTAGTTTTTTGTCTAGTATCTTTTTGAATTCTTTCGGTAGAGATAAGTGCAACAATATATAGGTATAGCTGATAGGATTGATTTAATTTAAGTTGCATGTCCAGCTTTGGTTAACCATTTTCATTTCCAACTTCATATTCTTTTATCTATCTTCTTGATTATTGGGTTCTATGCTTTACTTTCTCTCATGTTTTATCAATGGTATTCCTAATATTTACATGGAAATGAGCCTTTTTTGTATCACATATAACTACATATCTTTCTCTCTATATCTGGTTTTGTATTGAGAAAGAAAATTTATGATTTCTCAATATTTATCATTTTTCTTGAGGCTTTCGTATATGTGTTGAATATATATTGAAATTTGTGTGCTTCTGTCATATTTCTTTTGCCCAAAAGAATGGTATCATTAGAAAATTATTGGTGTGTGACCTTTGGTATACCTTATGTTTCAATGACTCTCTTTATCCCCCCTTCTTCTTGGGCCTTTGTGATTGTTCTACCAAATTCTTCTATCATTATGATGAAGATAAATGGTGATATTGGGTCTCTTTGCCTTATAATAAATTGGATGAAGCCACAATAATGGCTCCCACTTTTTGGCCAACTTTGACATTGAAATAGATATTTTTCAAATGTGTATTACTAAAAACCAATAAAGAATTTGAAGATGATGTAAACTAGTATTTTTTTTAATTTTATGTCTAGTTTCTAACACTATTTTTTAATTTTTTTACTGAAGTTATTGAAGTCTCATATGTTATCTCCTTCAAGAAGTGGTATAAAAGAAAAATTAGGATTTTTAAAGAGTGATGGTCATTTTGATGAACATAACTTTTTTTAAATAAGATAATGATAAAATTCTTTCAATGTTAGAATGGTAACATCAA
Source organism: Cupressus sempervirens (assembly GCA_028749045.1). NCBI lineage: Eukaryota > Viridiplantae > Streptophyta > Pinopsida > Cupressales > Cupressaceae > Cupressus > Cupressus sempervirens. The sequence goes on along the minus strand of CM053793.1, from coordinate 205,854,146 downwards.
TACCTAGGCATTTTAGTTGTTTTTGTTCAATTTTGTTAAAAATTATAGATTTTATTTAATAAAAAAGTGATGTTAACGATAAATTAGACATAGGTTGATTTTCACTAATATAATTTGTTTGTATAGATTGAAAAGAATTTTTTCTTATTTTGTTAGAAAAATTGGGTAGACATTATTTGAGAGATTGAAGCCATATTATGTATAGAAACAAAGTGTTTGAAACTTGTTATTGTTGTTATTGTATTGAATTTGATCTTCACTATCAGGTTTATCAAAATTTTGTAGAAGATACATTTGGTTATAATAATGCTCCTCCTAGTAGATGAAGTTAGTTCATTTCATCTATTTTATGTAACAAAATAGATTATCATGTTGGTTAAATTAATTGCATTAAAGGAACATGTGACACATGTGTTAATTTGGCTCTTTTTCCTTTGAAAAATGATGATATTGGTGTCACCAAAATGATAAATTACAAGTGTCACAAGTATGTAAGGAATGAAAGTAAAATTGGGACAGAAACAAAAATATTAGAATATGTTGAAGAGAAGATAATTGTTGGAGCTTCTATGGACAAATTTTAAAAGTTTGATTCAACTGTATATTCATCATTCCTTTTTTGAAAAGTGGAAAGCAACACAATTTCAAACACTTAGAGATCATTTTCCACTTGGAACTATTTTATCATTTGTTGACTTTGCAGAGAACTATTCTTTCATTCATCAAAAGGCTACTCAATTAGACTACTATTTTTTAGATCAGGTTACTATTATAGTATAGGTGTGTTATTGTCAAGCACAATTAGATTTGGATGGTATTTAGAGCATAGATGTAGCACACATCATCAAGAAATAATATCACTTCTACATAAGTGATGATAAAGAACATGATTTCCATTATTTAGAACATTGTTTCAACATATTTTTTACATATACGAAAGAAAGGGGCATAAGTATTGATAAACATTATGTATGGTCAGATGGGTGTGTTGCAAAATTTAAATCATAAAGACCATTTATACACTTTTTCGATATCATCATAATGAAATCATACTGCATTTATGGAGTTTCTTTGAAATTAGACATGGAAAAGGTGAACATGATGGTGTTGGAGCTTATATCAAATGTGCTCTATAAAAGTATCAAATGAAATATAAGGGAGTTCATATAATTCATGCACATGATGTTGTCAAATGGTGCAAGACACATTTTTCATCAAACAAAGATGGTGTATCATCAAGAACGAGTCAACTAGTACCGAGTAGAGTCTTTTGGGACACATCAGGTACATCTACATACATAAGTATATGTTTTTAATTTATTTAATTTATACATGTACACATGTATATATTATATTTTCTCTCTAATATTTATGTAGATATTAAATATGTTTGTTCAGGTGTTGATATCTAAAAATTATGCATAGTTTCAAGAGGATAGAAAATATGTGATCCTTACATTTTGTAATTAGAATCAATCATCAAAATTGGATGTCATATACAAGAGATTATTCATTTTTGTTGTTGTTATTGCATTGATGAGAATTATTTTAAATGCATCCACACGAATTGTGGATATGTATGTCCATGGAGTGTGGTGCCACTTGTTGTTAATGATACAGATAATGGCTTAGATGAAGATAAAAACTATGATAACATTCCTTTGATTTCTCCATATTATAACCACATCTCTAGACTAGTTCAAATTGGTAAGTATTTTTAATTTTTTTTAAATTCTATATTTGTTTGTGTGTGTGTGTGTGTGTTCACAAGGATAATTTAGTGTGTGCATATATGTGCATGTATGTATTTCTTGTGCTCTGGGGAATTCTTTGCAATTCTTGTTGATCCTAGAAATGTAGAAAGAGTGAGTTACTATTTGTTGAGTTACACTGTAGAAAGGATGAAGTTAACAGAACCTCAAGAAAGTGATGGAATGATATTCCCTATAGGTTTACTTTTCAAATTTGATATACATTACATGTAACTGAATTATTAAATTTAAAAACAAAACTAATAATATGTATGTAGACATTAAAATATATTAACTTTTAAATGCATGGTGTGTCAAGGTTCAATTGTTCTAGAGGGAACATATCTCAACCAAGCCATGTTAGTGAAACATGGAATTTGCTTTTTTTATTACAAACTTGACAATAAGGTGCTTTAGTATAGTCACCATGTTATCTCTACCTCTCTTCATCTACATCCAGTTAAACATCAAAGTGGATGACACAAGTGGAGACTAGATACCAAGGATCATAAAATATTATTAAGTTTTCTCCATGAGCATGTGGAACCATTAGGAATCACTTGAGATATTTATATTTATCTTCACTTAAGAGATATTTAAAATGTATGTTCATTTAGCACATTCATGATTTATGTTCATTTCATGTTTAATCTACTTATATATACATGTGTTCATTTTATGTTTAGGATGTCTAAATGTGCATTCTTTTCATTTCATGTACAACTTATGAGTTATAAACGTCTATATTTATGTTCATTTCATGTTTTATCCACTTATAATTATGCGTGTGTTCTTTTCATGTTTAGGATGTCTAAATGTGTATTCTTTTCATTTCATGTACAACTTAGGAGATTCAAATGTGTGTATTAATATTCATTTCATGTTTACTCTACTTTTATATGCATGTACATGCATATATGTATTAATTTAATGAATACATATAAACACATTCCTAGGACTTATAGATGCATGTACATTTCATTTTCAATTATATGTTTACTCTACTTTTATGTTTAGGCACATGTACATGTTTATGAGCATTTCATGTTTAATGTCCTTGTATGTTTATGTTTCTTTCATGAAGTTAGGACTTATAAATGTGAATGTTCATTTAATGATTCTTTTTTTTTAACTTGTGTCTAGACTTACATATGCATGTGTATGATTATTTCCATTTAGGATTTAAATCTAAATTATAACAAATTGAATCACCTAAATCAATTACATGTTCAATCACTTACAAATTAAATCAATGACATGTAATTAATATCTAAACTATGTAATTGAATGTAGATCACAAATGTTAATCAATCACACATGTAACCAATATCTAAACGATATAATTCAATCAGTCACATATAATCATAAACTTTAAAATTAAATCACTTAGAAATTAAATCAATGGCATGTAATTAATATCTATTTACTATGTAATTGAATCAAGATCACAAATGTAATCAATCACACGTGTCTAATCATAAACTACAAAGATATATCATATGGAGCATAAATTAGAAACATTTATAAAATGTCTTAACATAAGAATCATATAAATATATGTCATGTATCATAAATGGACCATAAACATGTACCTACACATGTCAATACATATATAAATGTAAAATCATAAACATGTACATGTCTCACTAAAAAGATAAATGATAAAATAAATATATCATGCATAAATGGACCATAAACATATACATACACATGTCAATACATATAAAAATGTAAAGTCATAAACATGTACATGTCTATCTCAAAAGATAAATGATAAAATAAACATATCACACATACATCCCAAACTAGAGAGTCATCCAAGTGCATACAAAATAGATCGACCCTCTAAGCAAGACTAATGAGCATCATGTGGTTTTGAAGTACTAACTAACCCCTGCAAATTTAGTGTTAAATATTGGAATAAGTATATGGGAAATAAGATACTGAGAGGGAGGGTGAATTAGGATTTTAAACTTTTAACTTCAAAACAAATAACATAAATCCACACCTAATTCATCTCACAGATTTACCATTAAAAATGAAATGTTTTAACATAAATGAAATAAATCACATCTATAAATAGTTCAACACATAACAACTGATTTGGTCACCCAAAAACACTTCAAGATGAAGGTAAAACTAGGGTGGGGATGAAACCCACAAATCTTCACTCTTGCAACAATAAAGTTAACATGTTAGGGTTACAATATTTGATCATAAAATATATGATCAACCCTATGAGGGATCTACCCTCTTAAAAGATTAAGAGACTATTAGGTCTCATCTTATTAAAAGATTTTACACTCATAATGAAGTAATGACTCTGTTAGGAGGTTTACATAGATATGTTAAGACCACTCTATTAAGAGATTTACCATGTCTCAATTAACAATAATTGATTTAGTACTTGACCCTTGGTTTTCTCTGCAAGTTGATCTTGGGTCTCCTCTTTTTTGTATTTCTAATTTGATAACTTTGTTTAGTCCTTCATTGCTCTGATTTCTCCCTGTTCTCTCTACTTTCAGACTTTTCCTTCACTTCTTCACATGTGCATAAGGATACATGTCCTTATCTCTTCTTTCTTCTTCATACGCTCACACCTTATGATTCTAGGGTTAGAATCCTCCTTAAATAGATGTCATGTGAAGGTTCTAGATCTTAATTGATGGCTTATACTTCATCATCTTTTGTCATTTCAATCCAATTTTTTGATTGGTTCGGTTTCATGCCTTGGGATCATTACCCTCTGCAATGACACATGATCGACATCTTAGCTAGCTCTACAATATTAAATATCATAGAAAAGTTGGCCAAAATTATTTACATATGAGTTTTTTTCATTACAAACTTATATATCAAAACTAAACAACTCGACACTTGAGGCTCAGACGCTCGATCATGTAAATATCATCATGTTTTTACTCAGCTTCTATAACTATTTACTCAACTCTTGATAGCCTATCAACATGCTTAGTCTCTACTATTTTTCTTAGCTCATTCATCTTCTTGGTCACTACTGAATACTCAACAATCAATGTTATGCTTGGTATAAGTGTTGTATGCTCAGCCTTTACCAGATAACTTGGTCATAGTGATGACCTTGTAATCTTTCCTAGTAAATGACTAAGTGTTTGGACACTAATAGACAACATAGGCTTAGAGATCAACAATCTCCCCCAACAAAAAAAACACTTTGTCATGGAATTATTTTGTTCAAAAATGAGTACTCCCCTTGGGACCATAATGTATTGACTATCCTTTTCTTATTCTTTCATGTCCCTTTTTATTTCATGCATCCCCCTTTATCCTCTTTGATCCCCCTTATTTTTGTCACTGATGGAACTTGGAGCTACAAGGGCTAACTAATACTTATCAAATAATTATTGATGAATTTCCATAATATTGGCATAGCCTTTATTCCATTGTTCTTTTACTTTCTCCAAAATGTGAAATTGAATCTCTAGCTCAATAGCTAGATCAATGAATCCTACAATATGTGAGATGTTTGTCTCTTTCTTCAAAATTTTCTTGGCAACAGAGACTACCTTCTATATAATCTCTCTATGGGGCACTAACTAAAGTTAAGTTAGTGTCAACTTGTGTTTGATATCTGTATCTATATCTATGAGCTCAACTAACCTCTTTTGACAAAATGCTAGTTCACTATAAGAGGATGATCTTGAACTTGCATTCTTTCCCAATGTAATAACATTTTCTCTTATGCCTGCATGCAATAGCTCTAGTGAGTGTTGTGCCTATTGTAAAGAAATCTATATCACACAATTTCAAGTATAAAGAATTGATTGTCTTCAAAATTGTTTCCAATTGTGTAATAGATGTAGAAAGCTCATCTTGTCTCTATACAAGTTCTTGTGAGACTTTATATAACACTTTACGCTCCATTCTTCTCTTAGACTAGTGTAATAACTTCTCATTGGTCTCTATGTCATCTTTTTGTATTTGATCAGCTAAATATACTAGCTAATCCATAATTATATATTGATTGTCCACATCTGTGATTCCAAATTCATCTATAAGACTATCTTTGACAATTTGAAGTACATTTCTTCTCTTCAACTCTCTTCTTAGTTGTTCTTGTTTTGCCTTATGGCTCAACAAGGTTTGCAATTCATGCATCTGCTCAAGTGTAAGATTATTCAAATCATACTTAGGTAATGCAATTACCTCATCAAGGCTCATTGACTCATCATCATCCTCTTCTATATGAGTCATGTCCTAAGATCATGAGGGTGTATTACTGGGTAGTGAAAATTGCAATTTTCCCCCTTCTCACTTGATCTCAACTTTGTTTGTTGCATTAGTGTAGAAATCAAATATTGCATAGGTGTCACATTTTTGGTTCTACAAACTTTGCACTCAATAGTTGTATAAGAGCTTGAGTTGCCTCTTTCTCTTTCTGTGTGACTTCATCCTCTACTAATTTAGTGCAAGAATCTTTCTAAGAAATTTCTTCCTTTTTCAAAATTTTCATAAAGTTTGGTGAAGTATATACAATTAATGCCTTACCAAGTTGCTCAGCACTTGTATCCTCTACAACTGATGTAATATTAACATCATTGATCTTCTTGACTTCAAGCTTTGGATATTCAACTATCTATAATAAAATTAGGTTAGTAAAAAGTTTTCTTGAGTCTTTCATTAAACCTTGAATTTCTTCTTCTGTTAGTATATTTCCATATTAGGTGGAGGGGTGTTAGTGTCATCTTCAATTGTGACTATCTTTTTATGTTCACATCTTTTGACAAGTTGTTGAATCTCCTCTATCAACTTGGTCATTTCTTTCTTATATTCATCTTTGAATTCAATAGTGTCTTAGCCTTCCCTCACTTCCATAGATGGACTAATAAATCCAAATGCTTCTTTCTATACTCTAATTCTATCTTTCTCAACTTCATGAGCTTTATTTTTCAAAACTTTATATTATGTATCCCTTGGCATAAACTTCTTGACAAAATATTTAAGCGCTATAGCTATGAGAGTCTTCCCTAAATCTAGCATAACTTGTGCCAATATTGTTTCTCTTATTTTCTTTTTATTGGATAATTCCCATTTCCACTTGGCATCCACTCTTTTTTATAATCCCACTGGAAAACTAGCTCCCAATTCTAGGGGTGTGTGCATGAACTTCAGCACCATGTCAATCATTTTTCCTTCAAGCTTAACTTAGTCATTAATATTCAAAGAATCATATTTAATGTCTTTGAATCTCATAATACTTTCTAATTCTACCAATTTTGTACATGCCTAATCCATAGTCATTGGAGGGAGTCTATTCACAATTTTTAATTTTCTTAGTTCATCAGACTCTATCTTTTTATCATCTTCCTCCTCCTCTTGTGCAATGATCAACTTTTTTCTTGGATTTTCTTGGAGTTCATTTGATTCCCTCCTATTGGATGGACTTCTAGTTAATAGCTTTGTAGGGGGTTGTATTGACCTTTTTTTGGTGATGATAACCTTGCCCTTTGACCTCTAAGGTGTCACCATTTCTTTCATGTCCTTCTTTATATCTTCCTACACCTTAGGTTCTATAACAACAACCTTTTTCTATCTTGTGGCCCTTGGATTGAAAAATAAAAGATCTTTACCTTTACCTTCCTTAGCCTTTGTGGGTTGTCCAGACCCTTCTCCTTGTTCCTTAATACTAACCTCAACAAATTTTATCTTTCTTTTCTTTCCTACTTTAGGTGTGTTGGTCTCAGCAGTCATCTTGACAATAACAATCTCATATGTGCTAAATTGCTTAGTAGTAGCATCTATTTATTTTGCTAAGAGTGTAGTAACCACTACAGTTACATCATCTACATTTACTTCATAGGGCATTGGCCTTATCCATGCTACCCATGGTAACACTACCTATGCATACACAAAATCACCGTCCACAATGAAACAAACTTCATTATAATATATGTCTACAACTTTTGGAATTATCATTTTGTTCTTCATTTTATCTTTGAATTCTTCAGAGTAGTTGTCCATTACTACTTCAAAATTCTCTCCCAACATGTTTATTAAGTTATTTAGTTTCTCCATAGTATTCTCATTCCTATTCCATTTAAATATGGAAACTAATAGGGAACTAAACTTACAAGAAGTGTTCTTTACTTTCCTTATTGCTTCTAGGTTCTCTATAAGTTGGTGCAGTTGCAGCTCAACAAGATCATTTGAATGATCTTTCTTCACAATTTTGTAGCCTAAATCAACTACAACATAGGGCATGATGTTCAATCTACTCGATTGGTAGAATTTTTGTGCAATCACATGAATAGAAAATTCAATTAATGGGTCCTCAATTCAATCGACATACCATGACTATTCCACTTTGCTTTGGTCAGATTTTTAATTTTGCTCTTCATTCTGCTCTTTATGCTCTTTGGTTGGTCCAATGTAGGTTACCTAGTTACCCTACAAATAATTTTCTTGTTAATCTTGATTGGCCCACCTTCCAACCAAATTTTCATGTTATTAACTCAGTTGAGCACAATCTTGATCCATTCAACCTTGAAAACTTTAGGAAATCCTAGGGCACGAGTGAGCCCTTTCTCTAGAATGATCTTATATTATTACTTTAGGTTTCCATCAACATATAGCTTCTTATAAGTTCTTCTCATCTCAAAATATTTAATTTCTCCAGCTTTGCATTAATAACATGATCTTAAATCTTACATAGTCAAACATTTGCATAGAATTGATGACAATGCTCCAACATTATCAACAATGTTATCAACTTTAGCTGAATTTATAAAGTTGGGTGGGGAACTTTGATCATTCCGTAAGATTTTGTCACTACTATCCTTCACCATTTCACTTCTAGATACCATCTCAAACTAGGATTTTAAACAAATCTTTCACAAATATCTTCATTGAATATTTTAACTCAACACTAAGAGTTGTACTTTGTTTCACAAATTTACTGATAATTTTCTCAGATTCTTTGATCTAATTGCTAAAATTTCTTTGATCACCTTGAAATCTTTTTGTGAGCTCTTTGATTTCTTAATGAGTGCAAATGAATCACCAAATTTGATAAATACCCCCAAACTTTTATTTGAGGTCTGCAATAAATGTCTTCGTAATTAGTTCGGGTATGGTAACTAGATCAATCTTCATTTAAGCTCGATCAAGATTATTTTCTTGGTTAGTATGTTAACTTTCCTTGATCACTCATTCTATGGTACAAAGCTCAGCCAATATAGACTATACCACCGATGCTTAGTACTTGACGATTTTCTTTTTCCAACAGTTCTTAATGCATCTTTACTTATGCAGATATAAACCTGTATCACTTTTTTGCTAGGAAATGATGTAAAATATAACATTGAGTATACAGTTCCTACATAACTTCTTTTCTTTAGTGAGAAGTAGTGTGATCACCTGAACCGTCAGATTGGGTGATCACAGTTTCCTCTTCTCTACCACTTCCAATGCTTACTATCTCTATCCATGTTTTCTTTCCTTTAGGTTTTTCATTTCCATTACTTGGTGTTGGTATTATGGTTTTGCAGTTTCTACTAATATGTCCAACTTTGAGACAACTAAAACATATTATCTCTCCATTTAACCATTTCTTGTAATTTCCTTTGAAATTTGTTTTGATGCAATTCTTTGGAATGTGTCCATATTCTCCACAATAGTGATAATTGTACCATATATTGTAATCCCAATTGTAGGTATTACCTTTCTTTATTGTCTAAGTTTTTCTTTTCAGGTAACCAATTTGACTTTTTCTTGGTTCTACACTCATGAGCTTTATGCCTGTACTTTTGAAAATTATAGCATTGACCTTGGAATTGAAATGTTTTCTTGGTTGATTCATTGTTCTTTGACACATTTGTGTGTTTGATGTCATGCTTTCTTGCAATTAAAACAATTACCACTTAGTTCAAGTTTTGGAATTTTCTTACCATTTTTGTTCCTACAAATGTTGGTTGTATGACCAATTTTCCCATAGGAATGACATTAAGGTTTTTCTTTTGATTTTTTATTCCTTTTCTTTCCACTCTTGGATGATTCTTTTTCTTCAATAGATGAAGATTGCAGCTTGTTGTATCCAATTCTAGAAGTGCCTTTTGTTCTAGATGACTTCATCATGTCTTCAAATTGCTTGATCACTTCATTTGGTTTGTTCAATATTTCCATTAGTTCCTTTTCATGCCTTAACTCATTTTTTAATTACTCATTCTATAATCTTAAATTTATGATATCAACATCTTTCCTATTTTCTTCCTGATTTACAATTACTAACTCATTTATCATGTCTAGCTAGTTGTTTATGAGCTTATGTACTTCAAATGATCTCTCTTCAAATCTACTAGCCATATTCCTTTTTTCTTCTTCAACCATGATCTTATCTTCCATTTCTTTATTATTTTGTTCAAATTCTTCACACAATGTAACTAATTAAATTTCTTGTTCTATCTTGAAATATTTTACTTCTTTTACTAAGGAACTATTCTTTTCTAGCAATGATGTCATTTCTTCATCATTGTTACTATTCTTTCCAATGTCTAGCAATCCTTTTGTGTCAACTTCTATGTATTGAGTGTCATTTAGCTTAATAGCTATCTCTCTTATTCTCTTTAGGGTTTTCCTTGACTCCTCTTTTGCTACTTCTAATTGTTGCAATACGATCTCGACTTCAATCATCTGATTCTCAATGGTCTTTCCCATCTTGTACACTTCCATCTCCATAATCTTATCCTCTCAAGATATTAGGCTTCCTGAAAAGAGAACTGAGCTTCAATACCAATTTTTGGAATAAGTATATGGAAAACAAGATACTAAGATGGGAGGTGAATCAGGATCTTAAACTTTTGACTTTAAAACCAATAACATAAATCCACACCTAAATCGTCTAACAGATCTACCATTAAAATTGAAATGTTATAACATAAAAGAAATACATCACATCCATAAACAGTTCAACACATAACACAATGAGTTGGTTACCCAGAAATTCTTCAAGATGAAGGTAAAACTGGCGGGGGGGTGGTGAAACCCAACAAATCTTCATTGTTGCAACAATAAAGTTAACCTATTAGGGTTATAATGTTTGATCATAAACTATAATATACCCTGTGAGGGGTCTTCCCTATTAAAAGCTTAAGAGACTATTAGGTCTCACCTTGTTAAAGGATTTTACACTCACAATGAAGTAAGAATTCTGTTAGGAGGTTTACATAGATATGTTAAGACCACTCTATTAAGAGATTTACCTTATCTCAATTAACAATAAAATATTCAATACCTGACCCTTAGCTTTCTCTGCCAGATGATCTTGGGTCTCCTTTTTGTTGTATTTATGATTTGATCTTTTGATTTGATAAATCTATTTAGTCCTTTATTGCTTTGATTTCTCTTTGTCTTCTATTCTTTTAGACTTTGCCTTCACTCCTTCACATGCTCATAAGGATACTTTTCCTTATCTCTTCTCCCTTCTTCATACACTCATGCCTTATGATTGTAGGGTTAAAATCCTCCTTAAATAGATATCATGTGAAGGTTTTAGATCTTAATTGATGAGACTTCATCATCTTTTTTCATTTAAATCCCATTTTCTAATTGGTTAAGTTGCATGCCTTGGGATCATTACCTTCTGCAATGATGCATGATCAACATCTTAGCCAGCTCTACAAATATTAAATATCATATAAAAGTCAACCAAAATGGTTCACATATGAGTTTGTGTCACTACAAACTTATATATCAAAACTGAACCACTCAGCACTTGAGTGCCCTAACACTCAGTCATGTAAACATCACCATGATGTTACTTAACTTCTATATAACTATTTACTTAGCCCTTGATAGCTTGTCAACATGCTTGGTCTCTACTATTTTACTTAGCTCATTCATCTACTCGATCACTACCGAATACTCAAAAATCATTATTTTGCTCAGTATAAGTGTTGTATGCTTGGTCTTTACTAGATAACTTGTTTGTAGTGATGACATTGTAATCTTGGCTAGTAAATGACTAATAATTTGGACACTAACAGACAACATAGGCTTAGAGATCAACATACACACCAATTTATTAGACATGTACATGTGTGTGTGTGTGTGTGTGTGTAAAAATTAAATTAAATTTAAAAGTCTAAATTTAAATTTCACTTGAGCACTAGTGGGTGTCACATCCATCATATGTGTACTCCAATGTCTCTCCTCTCTTGATGATCATATCCCATACTAGAAGAAGTAGGCTCTATTACCTCTACCTAGAAAGATATTATTCATTGACAAATATCACTCCATTTATATATGCATGTGTATAGAATTGAACTATTATACGAAAGAAAAATTTAAAAAGAGGCAACTATGTCTAAAGAGAAAGAGGATCATCCATGACACATGTTACAGTGTCATCATCAAAAATATCATCTCTATTCATGTCAATCCTCTATAATAATGAAGAGTGCAAAGGGGTGACCAACTAATATGGAAGTGGTGTATATTCTATGGTATTATGACCAAATATCATCTCCATTTATAATCCCACCCCGTGCTAACTTCAATTTGACTCAACTGTCATAGTTGCTCATCCAAACTGACTAGTCCATTAGGAGTAATAGTGACATCAACAACTAGTGTCCCCTCAATTGAATCTATAGTAGATTTCATTGCATCTAAGTGTTGTGATGGTTTTTGAGTTGACATGGGGTGTGTGTTGTGCTGAGTGTTGATCACCAAGTCTTATGCACCTTGTTGTGCATCTCTAATCCTATATGTAACCACCTGTAAAGGTACCCTTTGAATATCAACAATGTATGAATATTCCTATAATAGATCATCTAAAAAATATAATTCCATATCAATATGTTTGTGCTCCCACTAAGGCCACATATATCTCTCAAATTAGGAAGACATGCAACTCTGTAAACCTCATCACTTGGCATAGTAGGTGCAGTACTAGACAATGCCTCTAAAGATTATTTTTGTTGACTAGGTCTTCTCATAATATATCTACCCAAAGTATTAGATGTAATGCTGCTAGTAGCAAGTGCAATGTGTCCTATCCTATCAATTTCTTCCCTCTAGGAAGCAATAACAACTCTATCCATAGTAGTGGCCATCACTAGGGTCATAGCTGGAGTTCTCTGACTCGGTAACTATCAAGGACCATGTCAAGGTCAACTAGCTAAATGGTACTCATCATGATTTGCAGCTCTACCATGTCCCTAACCATAATATCCTAGAAGATCTAAATAGTTGATGTTGTGCCCCAAAGAGAACTCCACATACAATTGTTGGGAAAAATATAATGGTATTTGGTTGCTATTGGCATACAACCATGTACTACAAGAAATCAAGGGTATATCATGCATGCAATATGTGGCAAAATGTATCTCATAACCTGATAGGCCTTCACCTAGGCCCGACTCTCACTAAATGGGAAAACCTCTTGTTTGATAATCTCCTTAGGGACCAGGGTCTAAACTAGGGCAAAGGACATATCACTCGAGACCTCTGCTCTGAGCTCTACAAAAATCCTATCAATGGACTGTGATGTGATTGTAGTCTATGATCTTAGTCTATGACTAAGATCTTGAAGACTTGTATAGATCTACTTGCAAATACCTCTATATAAATGATCAACAGATCTATCAATCGACTATTTGAGTCATGCAATCTTTGTAGTCACAAAATGGAATATATTATCCATATTAGGAGTGTGAGGGTGAACACATGATCCATGTCCCTCTCTCTCTCCCTCTCATTGTCCCTACCCCTATCCTTGTCCTTGACCTTGAGGCTTCCATGATCCTGAGGTTGCTCATGTCCTAGTCCTTGATCCTAAGGCTTCTCATGTCCTAGTCCCTAACCCTCATCTCTATCATGTGATGCCATCTACATGGGAAACATGTGCAAATTAAATGTTAAGTAGGTCCTATTAAATGCTAATACCTATCCTATATTGCAAAACTCTGAAGGTGGACTATTAGGTGTTAATAGGTTATATTAGACATGTTAATATGTTATTTAAATTAAGAGTTATATTAGGCTCTAAGAGTTCTATCCTATTAAGAGAAAATTGATATATTACATCTTAATCTATGTCTTATTACTAGTTAATAGATCAAATTAGGTGTTAATGTGCATATAAAAATAAATGAATAGCATCTACAAATGAGGACAGAGTGAGAGGAGAGGAAAACTAAAAGGAGAGAGAATGAAAGGAGAGCTCTATAGCACGAGGAGAGAGAAAGTCAAAGAAGATAGAGTGAGAGGAGAGAGGTAGGAGAGAGTGAGGAGAAGAGAGATAAAGGTGAGAGAGAGAGATATTTTTAGGGGAAAATGAGTGAGGAGAGAGAGAGAGAGAGAGAGAGAGAGAGAGAGAGAGAGAGTTTAGGGTTTAAGATTTAAGGATGATGGTTTAGGGCTTAGGGTTTAAGGATTAGGGTTTACGATTTAAAGTTTAGGGTTTAGTGTAGTTCCTCTCATGTTTGTAGTCTATACCTTGTATATTTTGACTCAAAAGATACTTGATACTCTTGTTATGTTTTCATTTTTAGATGACCTGAGGGTCGGATGTTATACTTTGAGTTAGTATCATAGATGATATACCACTATGTTGTTCAGTTTATTATATTTTCATATTGATGCCATTTTGAGATGATAGTACGTTTCATGATGATATCTAGTTATCTAGTATTTAGACATATCTCTGATTCTGTTAGGTGATGGATTTTAAGCTATGGTGATTTACTCATTCTTCTTTCATTATTCTTTATGTGAACATGAGTGATGCAAATGGATTAATTAGGTATTTAATGCAATTATTACTTTAGCTATGATATTATATGCAATTTCACTTGATCGTGTGTTTTAGTGTGCAGGAATTATATCCCTGGCAGTGGCACGTGGAGTTAGTGATTTAGCTATTCATTTAACCAATGTTGTCCTTGTATGGTCGATGTATCCTTAAAATGTTTAATTAAACCTTATGGTGATTTGTTAATTCCGGACTCATTTGCACTATATGATTAGACTAGTAAGTGTGTCTATGCATTTAGAGTTTTGCATTATCACTAAAGTTGTTAAGGAAATTTCAGTGATTTTGGGTTTTCAAGCTTTAAATTTTATTGAATTTAATTTTTGGCAGCTTTATCATCGATGAATTCCTATTGCTAGGAATAGTTTATTTTCATTTGGGTCGATTGGAGTCTAGCTACTCTAACTGGATATTTACCCTAACCCATTATTTACTCAAAAAGTGAATAAGAATTGAAAGAGGAATTTAATTCCTCACTTCTCACTCTTGCAAAATACAAATTTGAGAGTTTTTTTAGAATCCTCTTCTGGTGGATCACAGTTTTGTTCGTTGTGAGAGTTGTGGGCATGGGATCTTCATGAGGTTATTCTTGTTGGATCTGGCTCATAGAGATTTTGATTTGCCATCATTTTTGGCAATATCTATGGGTGATTTGTTTTGTTGTGTTGTTTCTTATTTCAGCCCCTTTCATTATTAGGTAGGGCTCTCTCATTTTCCTGTTTCAAATCTATTTCAGCTCTTATTTTTTATAGTTGTTGGTTTGGAGGCTGAGAACTAGTGTTCCCCTCCATTTCTATTTTTTGGTTCTACCTGATTGGTTAGTTTTGAACATTTTCCCAGCCTTTGGGATGAGTGTTTGGGGTTTCATATCATTAAATTAAAAGATTAACATGTTTATATTAGAAAATAATTCTAAAAATTTAACAAAGAAAAATTCTTAAGTGTACTTGTTTGAAATAAGTTTCTAAGTGATTGTAATAATATCTAGTCCAATAGCAAACATAGTTTATGGTAAGATTAAATTATGTCTCTTACAAATAAAGAAAAAACAAAATTTTATTAAATGGAGAATTAAAAAGATACTTTTCAAAAATATATATGATGACTTCAACAACACAAATGTTATCATCCTTGTTCAAAATATGTTAAATTTTTTTTTTTTTTTTTATGCATAGTCCTTTTCAATTAATAAAATTTACTAAGATTAAAATTCACAAAAAAGGGCTAGGGGATACAAGATCACCCTGTGAATGAGTTCAATCGGCCGAAGCTGGAGCAAATAACATGGCCGCAGCCAGCAACTATAAACTATTCATCAAAAAAAAATATTTAGAACAACCTCATGCTGCCAAGGCAGTACCAGCAGAGGGAGGAGGATCATCTTTATCAAGAAATCCCCACGCATCAGTGGGATTGTGAGGTGGACTAGGAACAGTCCATCCGTCAGCAGCATCCACATGATCTGGGGTAGTTGTAGTCTCCGCATCCTTCTTGTCTGGCTGCGGAGGAGAAATTTCCAAGGCCAGCCAGGAAAACTTTCCAGAGTGCGCCCGTCCAGGGGGAGGAGCCGGAGACCAGCCAGAAGCCCGCCTAGGGGGGGGAGCCGAGGACTAGCCAGAACCACCACATGGTGGGGAAGCAGAGCGGTGCCTCCAACGCCATGACCACCACTGGGAGAGCAATGGCGAGGACCCTAGGAGCATGGTGTGTGTGAATGGCGACCAGAGGACTGGCGTCTGGAACAGCGACCACAGGATGAGGAAGCATCAGCTGAGGCATCCGGAGGCACTCTGGCAATGGTACAAGGAGCATTGCCCCAGTGGTTTAACAATTCTTGTAAGTGGGCAACCTCCAGTGCAACTTTATTAGCTAGGGATATGTTAAAATTTTCATTTCAATGGGGTATCTAGGGATGGCAAGCCTAAGACAAAATTTACAAATCATTAAGTTTAGTTAAAATATGAGAAATTTTCTAGAGGGTTGGGATTAAGTAGTATGTATTGTTGTGTAATTATAATCTTCTTTTAAAGAAATATAATAGAATTGAAAATATAGAAAAATAAATATTAATTTTTTATAACTTTTCTCATTTATTTATTAAAAAAACTTTTGTGAATATATTCTAAATAATGATTTAATTATTTGTATGAATTGAGAGTAATGAGAATATAATAATTTTATTATCCAATATGAATTGAGAATTGTAAGAAAATTGAAAGAAAAGAAAGAAGATATAATCTTAATTTATTTTAAATAAGTAAATTATACAAATTTAAAATTAAGAATTTATTTTGAAAATAACAATATATTTTAAAATTAACAATTTCAATACTATATTATGAGAAAGTTATTTTGACATAAATTTCAATTTCTTGTAGCTAATTAAATTTTAGAAATATTGTGAAATTAAATATAGAGACATTTTGATTTTTAATATTTTGTTACTATATTGAAAATGTAGGAAGATACAATCATTACCAAGGTTTAAGTTTAAATGTAAGGAAAAAATTGAAGTGAATTCATAGAGTTTAAGTGATATTTGTTCTCACTTTAATTCATACAAGAAACTATCATAGATGAAATTGTTTTCTCCCTAACTCATGTTGTCCATGTAATATAAACCATGAAGTGGTTCTCTTTATTAGAAAATTTAAGAAGAAAATTTCAAGGGAGGGGTGTAGTGAATTTTTCAATAGATTTAGTCATGTTAAATCTAGACTTTACCATTATTAGTGATTCAAAGAGGCATGTTATCATATAGTTTCACCCAATGTAATTATGGTCAAGATTGATGCTTTACAATACAAAAGGAACTATTTATTGGTAAAAACCCAAATTCCACATCATTTGTGAGTGTTTCCCTACTCATAATAAATGTATCCATTGTAATGGGTATGAGAATTAATCCAAGAAAAATAGTAAAAAAACCTAAATCAAGTTTATTGAACTAGGTTTTAAAATTTTATTAATGTCACATCCTTCCATTCTCATGGAACATACAAAATATGGCATCATGTCATTCTCATTGAACTTGCAATCAAACAGATAGAACTTTCAATGGTCACCAATTTACTCATCTACAATTATGTCTTTCCAACCTTTGAGAACTTAGGTATTTATAAAGTAGAGTTGTGCAAAAAGGAAAGCTATTTATAATTGAATTTTGTTATTTTGTTTTTGATCTAGGATTTTGAAGAGAATAGTGCATTGAAGCTAATCATAAGCTAATCACAATGTTGCGAGGTAAGCAATTGGATTTTTTCAAATTTGGTGTGATCATTTGGGAACTTTTAAAATTTGATATATGAACTTGGGTACTTTTAAATTCAATGTTTGTAATTGAATTTTTTTTAAAGTTGGTTCATGCAATGGATATAACTAGTGTTTTGTGTAGAAATTTGGGTACTCTATGGATTAGGTTGTCCTTACATGTTTGGGTCATTTTCTTTAACTAATAGGCATGCAAATATAAATTTGTACATGCTTCATTGGCATAGTTGGTGTCATGGAGGTACTATGCTTCCGTAGAATAGTCTTAAGCAATTGGTATTTGGTGGAAATACCATAGTTCTTGTATGCACTTTATTCAAGTGATTGATGTTTTCTGGTAGCTTTTTTTTAACATTCTAGATAACTTTGTTTTAGGAAGTTTTCTCTGGCCAAACATGTGGAGATAAATTCTAAAAATTGTTGGTGTAAATAAGTATCTACTATTTACACTTTACTTGAGTTTACTTAGGTTAATGCATTTTTATATTAGTGTTCATGTAGACACCTAGGAATTTGTATATTCATATGAGTTGTCATGTAGTCAAGACATTAGTTTGCATTTTACTTGAGCACATGTTGTCTACTACATCTCTTTATGAGATATGCCTTTGGTAATCTCATTGTCTCATTTTTTCACATACTTTCATACACAATGGAGGATAATCCACTCTTCATGGACATGTGTTTAGTTGTTATGCTTATCCCTTTGCATGAATCATAGTCATCTTGATTACCTTTATATATAAGGTGCCTCATGTATTTTATCTGATTATTCATTACCCATTATCATTTGATCAATATTGAATCATTCATTTGATCATATCCTTTGTCTCTCTTCTCCTATCAATTGAGCTTCTTGATCTTGGAATTTCCATTCTTTGCCTTAGGAAAATTCTTACATGGTATCAGATCTTGAGGTAGATTCTTACATGGTATCAGAGCCAAAGGAGCATTAATTGCATAGCCATTAGAGAGAGAGAGAAATTGCAACTCAAGATTGGAGCCTATTGGTGCAAATCAAATGTTGGCATCACATTGAGAAAGTCCAAAAAACCCTAAATTGACTCATGTTTCATCCCAGGCAAAATCTAGAGTCATTTGAATTTTGAAGGTACGACAGTGGTGATTCAAAAGAAAATTACAAAGGTGATTTTCAAATGACAATATCTCAGTCATCTAGACTACTTTTTTTGAGCAATTTTTTTTGGGGGTAGAATTGTGTAATCTACACATTTGTGTAGATTGTTTGTGATCTATATTCCTCAGTCTTTTTGAAAATTAAAAATCTCATTTGTTGCAACTTTATGGGCTTCATTCAGGCTCATATGGACACATTTTTAGGTATATTTTTTTGAAAGTGCATTATTTTTTGTCTTCTTTCCATATTTGGCATTTGTTTGGAAAAATTTTAAGTGGGCATTCTTTTGATGAATAGACTTTTTCCATTAATTATAATTTGAGGATACATATTCACAAAAAGGGGTCGGGGGATACGAGATCACCCTGCAAGTTCAAATGGCACAAGGCCAAATTAACAACTATTCATTAAAAAAACATGTAAGAAAAAAGCATAAAGCCTCAAGTTGCAAGAGCAAAGCTAGCTGAAGGAGGGTCTTTGTCATCAGAACCTCAAAAGTCATTCAGGTTAGTGGTTGGCTCAAGGGAGCCCAGCCATCATCAGTAGCAACATTAGCATCAACATCTTTATCTCCCTTTGGCCTGGGTGGAGAGATGGCTAAGTCCAATCAAGGGAAAGTCCACTTGGGATCATGTTGCATAGACGACCAACCCACAATAGGGGCAATAGGATGAGCCACCGAGGATGAACCTGAACCCATCCTCCATGGAGGTGAGGTTGAGCAATTATTGCCATCAAAACCACCATTGGGAGAGCAGTGATGAGGTTGAGACCTAGGAGTGTGTGAAAAATGTATAGATCTACTTTAGCCTTGTTGGTGATCACAAGGAGTGTGGTCACTGAAAAAAGCATCCAGAGGCACGCAAGCAACTGTATAAGATGCATTTCCCCAATGGGCTAATAACTCCTATAGGTGAGCCATGTCCAATACAACTTTTTCAATTTGTACTTGTATCTACGTCATGACATAATTACAGATATGTGCTTTAGAGTACATAACAACATGAATATCAAGAAAGTTGTGAGATAATAGAACATCATTGCGATTCTTCCAAATAGTAAACAAAATTTCCATTCTAAAAGCATGCCAAATTTGGGCATATCTAAAATGAAGTCTAGGCGGGTCTCCCAGCATAACCATATACTAGGTGAACTCCTCTAGATGGAAAGGCTTGAAAAATTCATGAATCTAGGGCCAATATTTATGGGCTTCCTTGCAAAACCAAAAAATGTGTAAGACGCTTTCAGGCTGACCACAAAAGTGGCATCTAAGATCCAAGATTCTTAGATGCCAAATCCGAGGGCCTAATGGCAAGCCCTAGAAGAGGAGACACCAGGAAAAGTGAGCAATCTTTGGATCCATAATGGCATTCTAGATAGTAGCAAATCTAAGACTCCAAGTCTTATGAGACGAACACAAATGCCAACACTAATTGAGGGTATCAACCATCAAAAGATGGGGCACTAACCATCGATACACCAGCTTGGGCTTGTAGCTATCCATAGGAGTGGCAGGATACCACTTCCAATCTTTCCACCAAGGGTGAGATGAGTAAATACCAAGTTTGTGTAACAAATTGGGAGGCACTGCAGAGACTAGAAGATCAACTATCTATCGATCTGCACAAATAATCTTGAACTGCACTTGCAGATACTCCCACATGAGCAAAGTATTGTACTAACTGCCAAAATTCCCCTTTGAGATTTGTGACATGGCTTAACCACCTCATGTGCTCTATAAGTCTAGTGGTTTTATCAGGCATTAACAGGTTGATCTTTTGTTGCAACAATAACTCTAGCTTTTAATAAGTGGTATAAGAGCTTGGTCACAGGTTTGAATCTCTTCAAGTAACACTGAGGGAGGATTATTGGACTAACTGCCAATGTTCCCCTTTGAGATTTGTGACATGGCTTAACTACCTCCTATGTTCTATAAGTCTAGTGGTTGTATCGAGCATTAACAAGTCAATCTTTTGGTGCAACTACAACTCTAGCTTGTAACACAAAGGCTCATAGTAACCTTGAAAAATAAATCGTTGGGAATTTTGACACCCCTTCAAATAAGAGAAGAGTGTTGGCTCCTTGAATCTTAGCTAAGGGGACACCTTGTGTAGAAAACAAAGGAGATCACTGCTTCATTGAGAGACCATCTCTGAACCCATTACCAGCCCAACGAAGCAATGGTTTGAGGGCTTCCCAAGCTTTCCAAATGCTTTTGACAACAAAAGTTTCTTGAATCTAAATAGGTTTAGGAGTCACAAGAAGGGTCTGAAAGCCAATCCCTTTCCAAGCTGGCCGATTAACTAGAAAGCCTAAAGAAATGCAGTGTCTTAACAAAATTTTCCAGGCCTCATCTCCAGTAAGGGCCCAAATGACCCACTTGGCACAAAGGGAAATCCCTTGTTTGCGAGTGGAGACCATCCCAAGCCTACTCGAGGCTTTGAGAAAACAACAATAATCCTAGACAAATCTGTCGAACCCATGATGCACAAATCAGAGGCCTAGAGGAGATGCTCAAGCTTGAGCTATTATATATATATATAAGAAGCTTTGGAAGGAACCCAACAAGAAGAGTAGTACACATGACTCGCAACAAGCACTTTAGAGCGAATTTGAAACTTTCCTACAAGGGAAAGTGGTTTAGTGATCCAATATTCTAGTTTCTTCTCAATCCTTGCAAGAACAATATTCCACAACTCCATAGGAGAGGCTTGAAAAGAAAAAGGAATACCCAAGAATTTATAGATTTCACCATGTTGGACCCATTTCCATCCATATTGTTGTAACCACTAAGGGCCTGGCAAGAAGGATTGTCTGTAACAAAGGGTTTTGTGCCATTAAATAGCAGACGCAGAGGCAAGGCAAAAAGTATCCAGGCACTACAAGGAATTGGCTATATTGTCCTCATCTTCCACCAAAATAAGGAAGGAATCGTCAGCAAAATGACCATTAACAAGTTGTGTGGAAGACTCAAGAAGAGAAATACCAGAAACTATACCCTAAGAAATAGTGTTGGCAAGAAGATAGTCAAAAGCTTCAACTACCAACACATAGAGTGAAAGTGCAAGAGGTCAACCTTGATGAATAAATCTGAAGAGTGAAAAAGCTTCAGATTGCCTCCTGTTGATGGTGATGCAAGTAGAGGTATCACCAAAAATCATCTACATAGGCTATAGAAAGACTAGACCAAACCCTAGAGCTTGCAACATGGCCAGGATAAAAGGTCACTCAATCTAGTCATAAGCTTTAGCAAAATCAATCTTGAGAAATAAATCTTGTTGCTTAGATTGTTGAGCTCATTCCATTCCTTCCCAAACATCAATAATGTTAACCAAAATATATCGGGACTTGATGAAACCAATTTGTTTAGGACGAACAATCTGAGGAAGCAGGTGTCAAATTTTAAGAGAAAGGGCTTCAGTAATGATCTTGTAGGAGACATTCAACAAAGTGATGGGCCTCCAATTGCATATTTCCTCGATATCACAAACTTTAGGTATGAATGTAATATTGCTCTTATTGATAATGTTGCCTAGGGAATTAGAATTGTCTGCTTTACAGTAAACCTGAAGCAAATTAGGGCCAATATCATCCCATCGGATTTTGTAGAATTCACAAGGAAAACCATCACATCTAGGGGCCTTGTCATCATCCATAGAAATGACATCTTCCTTCAAATTTGCAAGCATTAATTTTTTCTCACAAAAGGCATATTGCTCAAGAGCAAGCCAATTGGGAGTGACAACAAGGTATTCTTGTAAACCCTGGTCATGTGTAGTAGAAGGCCCTTGAACCGTGAAAACCTGCTTATAATGGTGCACAAAATCTTGAAGAATGTTTGGCAGATCAATAAGGACTTGATGGTCTTCTTAGATGCATTTGATGCCAATTGCAGAATGGTGAGCCTACACAGCACTAAAAAATTCTTCGGAAGCCTGATCACCAACCTCCAACAGATGGAGATAGGCCTTGATCTGAGCTCCTCTAGTAGCATAACTATTTGTGACTTGCTTCTGGTGCCAAAGATTGGTAAGCCAAATTTGGAGATCCATATCAAATGGATTCAAGTTGAGAGCTTTCGAGACTATACATATATCTTTTGTAGTGGCTTCATAAGATCTTCTGCAATACTTGGCCAACTATCTACCGTAAATGCAAAGCAATCTTATAGTATAGAGGATGGCCTCATTCCACGATTGAATCCACCCAACCTGGGTGTGGGGATGAGGCTCAAAATTCCACACTTGAAGAATGTGGGCAATAGTCAGTGGATGGGACAACAAAGAAGTATTGAGATAAAACTGGGTTTTATAAGGACAAGGTTGAGTTTTTTGCAAAGTGATAGAAAAAGATAATGGGGGAATATCTAACAATGTCACATCTAGCAAAGAGGTGATAGGTAGGGCATACTTGTGAGAGAAGGGAAAAAAAGGATTGCGCAGAAATCGTATCCATGTCAAGTCTCTTTAAGACTCTATCAAACCCAACTCGAAAATTGGACCATGTATGCCAAACCCCATCTAGGAAGCAATGACTAGCATTAGGATCAAAAAGACCTAACTTGTTCCACATGCCTGCCTTGTCAGTGGCAAGCTCAACCATGTTGAAGTCCCCACAAAAAACCTAGGTCGTAGGTGGCAAATGATCTACCAATTAGCACCACAGGTGTGACTATTCCACAACATCATTAGGAGCATAAACATTAGCAATTCCAAAAGAATGATTCTAAAAAGAGAACAAAATCCAAATCACCCTGTGCAGTGGGTCAGAACCATGCAAAATAATAGAAGAAAGTAAACAAGGGGAGAGAAGAGTAACTTCACTTTCAGTATTTGGTCATTTTTGGCCTCTTTTTGCACTTGTAATTGTTTAGATCCTTGAGAGATCTTGTGGCTTATGTACTTGAGTCTACTATAGCTTCATATTTGTTATTGTAATCATCAAAATCAAAAGTCCACTTTGGTCAATTGAGAATGTGGCAATTGTACACAAACTAAATATAAATTTCCAAATTCGTCTATTTAGGGGGGTGGATGGGGACAAGGAGGGGTTCTTTATTTTTGGGAGGTACATTATTGATGTAATAATGTGGGATCTACATCCTTCTATCATACAGTTGAGTAAGGATAATTATGTATCATGTGCAAAAGGTATCATCACACATTATAGATGGCTTAATATCTTGCCTGATCTTTATGGGCTAATACCTAAGAGAAAAACATATTGTAAGAAACAAGCTTAGTGGAGTAAAAATCAACATATTTGTGCTATCATTTGTATGAGTCTCTTTTCTTGGAGATATCATATAATCTACCATACAACCATGGATAGTTATTCCCTTCATCGAGTTTGGAATCTTATTTGGGAACATTTTGGGATCCATATATTCCTCCAGTACCAACTGATCTAATTGTTGAGTGTCTCATTCCACTTAATGATGCAAATAATGTTCCCTATGATGAAGAAACATTAAATTTCATCACAGATCTTGCAAAAATAGAAAACCTTGATGATCCAAAGCCTTGAGTTGCATCTCCCACTCCTATAGTTGTAATCACGTCTATTATTGCTCCAAATGATGCTTGTATTCACACAACCATGGATTCAGGTGATTCAATGCAATAGGACATTCCTTGTCTTCTAGTTATAGCTCCTTGGGATGACTTCTTGATAGACATTGTAGGTTTTTTTATGGAGTCCTACATATAGGATTTGGGAGGCATCCTTGATGATATACATCTTTAATTTTTTGAAGGTGATCCTTCTTTAGTTGTTACGAGGGAACACTCTGACACTCATCATTCTTCATTTGATCATTTTGTTCAATTTGACATGATTGTGGATCCTTTGATACAATTGTAGGAAGTCTCTTTCACTTCGAAGAAGATAGATGAGTCTTTAGAGATTGATTTTCATGTGTCTCAAACATCACTTGAGATACCATATTGCATGATTGATCATACTCATGCTGGAGATTCCTAGTCAATTTCCTAAGACATCGTACATTTTGAGGGGTCTTCCTACTAATTGGGGAGAATTCTTTGGTAAATCTACTGCACCATTTCTTCTTCAAGGGAGAAACATCATTTAGTTTCCAAGGTGCAACTTAATTCTACATTGATCTTGGAGCATTTTTCATGGGTGTAGATTCTACATTGAAGGGGGGTTACTTTGCTTCTTTTCCTTCTTCGTCTTTTGAGGAGATACCATTTTCTTTGGATTTTAATCAACATGCCTACAAAGAGTTGTTACTATTGGTTCCTTTCTTGTCACCTTCTTCATTTGGGTTTAATCTTGATTGGTTCATAGTATTTTCATCAATCAAGGACATGGAAACACATCATCAGACTTTAGAGACTTCATATGGATTCCCCTTCCATCTTCCTATCCATAATGGGAAGCATTCTTGCATTTATATTTGGTGTATATTCTTCCTAAGGGGAGTAATTTTGTTTGTAGACATTGGATTATCTTTTGTCTTCAACCACTTACCATGCTTGTTGGAGTTTATTCACTTTGAGGGGATCTCATTTATCCTTGTTTCCTTCTTGTGCAAGGATTATTTATTGTATATGCATGATGTATTTCATAATGTGGAGGGGGGAGGGGGGAGGCAAGGGGATCTTGATTACTCCATTCATCCATGCATCTTGCTTTTTCTTCTTATCTCACTTTTTGGGGGAGAGTTTTTCCATTGAAGTTTTCCCTCTTTCTCCACTTTTTGAGAGATTGCATTGCATATATTTTGCACTCGTAGTTTGTACATGGGTACCTAACAAGGCCTAATCATCAAGACCCATTATGCATTATAATCTAGCTTTTATAAGCCTAAGTGCATTCCCCTAAGTTGCACTTAAGAAACTGGGGGGGAGAGGAGGTTGGTGTTAATAAGTATTTACTATTTACACTTTACTTAAGTTTACTGAGGTTATTGCATTTTCATATTAGTTGTCATGTAGACACCTAGGATTTTGTATAGTCATATGAGTTGTCATGTAGGCAACACAATAGTTCTTATTTTATTTGAGCACATGTTGTTTACTTCATTATGAGATAGACCTTTGCATTCTTATCCTCTCAGTTTTGCATTTACTTTCATGCACAATGAAGGATAATCCACTCTTGGTGGACATGTGCTTAGTTATTATGCTTATCACTTTGCATGACTCTTAGTCATCTTGATTGCCTTTAAATACAAGGGATTTCTTCATGTATTATATCTAATTATTCATTACCCATCATCATTGAATCAATATTGAATCATTCAATTGATTATATCATTTTTCTCTATTGTTCCATCAATTGTGTTTCTTGATTTTGGCATTTTTGTTCTTTGCCTCGGGCAAATTCTTATATAGTATCAGAGCTTGAGGAAAATTCTTCCAAAGCTACAACTATTTAGTGATTGGGTGAAAAATAGTGATGGGGGAAGTTTCTATAATTGGATTTTGTTAAGTTTTATCTATGACTAGGTTAAAACAATGGTTATATATGTTAAATTCTCCAGAGTTAAATTTTTGTTCTTGGTTAAAATGGAATGCATCATTGGCTACATTAGTTCTATGATTTACCACTATAGATGTGATAATCACTTTAACCATGACAACAATTTAGCTTTGTGGAAAAAAGTCAAGTGACGTGTTTATGAAAATATACAAATAGTTTTTCAACTAAAGTATGAACTATGTGTGTAATTGTATTGTTCAATGTAAATGTCTAGGCAAGTCAAATTTTCATAATATAACTATGCAATATCGTCATTTAATATATATTATACTATCATAATAACCATTCTATCTCATTGCCTAATCCTTGTGATGTAATATTCTCTAGTGCATTGTAAAGCATTCTCATGTAGGTATTGGCATAAATCTTAGATGTGTTAATATTGATGGTGGCAATATAAGGTTTTAATGGTTCATTTTTTATGTTTTCATCACTTCACTTAAAACACAAGTTGTGAACCATGATTCTCAATTCAATTTTTAGTGGTAAAACAAGTTGTTGGATAGTGAGTCCTCAATAACTTTGTTATTATTTTTTCTTTACCAATCATTAGCTTGACTCTAGTTATTTGATTGTTGTTAATTATTTTTGTTTAGCTATTTGATGAATGACTTGCATTACTAGGTAGAATCAACTTGAAACTTTTCTAAAACTTCAATTTAGTTTTCCCATGAGTGGAGGTAAATATGAGAGTTTCATACATTTGTACAAGTCCTATTTAAATCTCCATAATGGGGCACTTACATTGGCTATTAAGAGAGTTGAATAGAAATTGACATTGTTAGACGCATAATTGGTGCTAATTGTTCAAGGTATATGCTAAGATATCCTAACATCTTGTCTACAAGTTTGGAATGGTTAATAATTTATTGTATCGCTTTAGAAGAGTGACCTTGGGATCCTAATGGTTATCTTGTTTATTTTGAGATTTTTACTAGAATTCTAAAGGCAAAGTTCAATAGGTAATTAGGCTTGGCCAACCGCATTCATGAATGAGCATGTAGTTGGGCTACTATGAGGTTATCTGTAAATTTGGAACCAAAACTGAAATATGATTCCACTAGCATTTTGCACTATGTGGAGTTGTAACGAAGGCCTAAATATTAGACAATGGAAACATAGTGGCAAAGGAGTTTAAAGCAAACATGTAATAAATAAATAAAGATAATAACATCAAATGGATAACATTTTGAAATATGATATAATATAAACATGGGTACAAAAGCTAAGGATAAGCATATAGGCATCACTAATTCCATAATATGGATATTTTTAGTGGATATTTGAGGCACACAAATGTAATGTTCCCATTTTAGCAAGTTCCTATAGTGGTCTTGGTCAATTCATCATGGCAACCCTCATGAGCTAATAGTGTGTTTTGAAGGTCTCTGAGTGGGCTTTCGTTTCTAGTAAGCCTATTTTTTTCCAGTTGGTAGACTTGGTAGTGTAGTGCTCGCATTAGCAATTCGTTACCGTATGCATATGGTTGATGCATTTAATTGATGGAGTTTATATTTGTTAAATTATTAATGGGGCTTAATTATTATAAAGTACTTCATGTTATAATTAGATGGTGTGAAGTTGAAGCCTCTTTAAGTGAAAAATATCTTCATGAAGCCATGTGCTAGAAAAGTTATTTATTTGAAAGGATTAAATGTAAGCTTCAGATTAATGATGTTGATGTAGCCAAGTGATATTATTAAAAGATAGCTTCATGAAGAAAATAGATGATCCAATTGTCTATTGCTTTTGTTATTTCTTGTTGAGGGCTTTGAGTGAGTTTGTGAATTCAATTCGATTGTTGAAGTATAGTGGTTTGGATCTAAGAGTTTAAAGTTGGAGCTTCCACTTTCCATATCTACTACGGATGAGGAGTTGTTGTGCATTCGAGAATTTGGAGTCGGGTCTTCCTATATATTGTTGCTAGGGAGACTTGTTTGGGTGTGAGATAATTATATCCGATTAATGGTGTTATGCATTTCAGATTATTGAGTGATTTTGTAATTGAGTTTGGGTGTGATCTTATTCTGCAAATTGGTGTTAATCTACTTAAGAATTGGCAATGGAATTTGGTGGTTCAAGATTGTGTTGTTGGGTGAGTACTTATGGAATTTGATTATTGAGGGTTTCCAGGTTTGGCTGAAATCTTTGGCATTAAAATACTTGTCACCAAACACCACTTTCTCCTACCATTGGCATGGAAAATTTATGATAACTTGGAGGCCCCGCAAGACCATGTTGTGCATCATATATTCGTCGAGCCTAGGCAATGACTTTCTACAAATTTAGACACCATAACTGGTGTGGATTTCTCTTGTCGCAAGTAGCAATTTAGGTTAGGCGTGAGTATTGGGCGTTGAGCATTTATCACTACACCAATGCTACATAGGTAGCTAGGAGGGTTGCATTGAGCCACAATCCTATACCAAACGTTGTATTAGTGATTGAGGAGAAATCTTGTTAAGTCAGCTAGGTTTTGGAGCACTAGATCGAACATCGGGTTGGAGCATTTAATCAATAACAAGTTCATTGTTCAATTAACATAAGAAGTGTATTGTGTTCAGTGAATAGTCTTGGTGTAAAGACAATGATTGAAATGAAATGTGATTATTATTATGAAGATTTTATGCAGTTAAATTATGTATTTAATGACTTAGTTGAATTATTGAAAATGAATACATTTACAATATTTTAATTGCTCGATTAAACTAAAAATTGAAAGTTGGCATAATTAGTTGTTAGCAGCTCACTTGCATATTTATGGAGGGATTGGTTAGCAGAGGCAAATGATGTTGTTTATGGAGGGATTGGTTTAGGCACTTTGTGGGTGGCTTAAGCCATTGGACCCATCTACTCTTCAAGAGGCAATGCAGAAAGTGAGAGATCTTGAGGCATCTTCTTGAGGAAAGTTTGCTACGAAATCTCCTACCCCTATGCCTAAATGATGTTGTTTATGGAGGGACTGGTTTAGCCACTTTGTGAGTGGCTTAAGCCATTAGAGCCATCTACTCTTCAAGAGGCTATGTCCTCCTTCACCGCACTAATGTAACCATCCTGCCAGAGTCCCATACCAAAGGCTGTGTTACTAATTGAGGAGGAATCTTGTTAAGTCTGCTAGGTTTTGGAGCACTCTCAAGCATCAGGTTGGAACAATAGTTTGTACGTCAAAGTCAACTTCAATCCAATACACAAATATTAATATTTTAATAATAATAATATTAACAAGTTATTTTGGAAATCTTATCCATAATGACTACATTCATCTTTCTTTCCAAATAACTCTCTATCACACAACTTAATTATTAATATCATAGTTATGATATCAGCTTAATGAATATCAATTGATCAATTATACTTCAAATCTCAAAAACTAATATCTTTTTACAAAACTTTAATCATTAAATAATCTTCACTAGATTAACTCTAATCGGATTAGTTGATAACTAATTAAACCATTTATACTATTATTTATTAATAATTTGTTAGTCCTTACAAACATTAATAAATAATAAACTCATCAAACTATATTTCCATAAGCTCCATTAGTTAATATTTAACTAACCTTTAAGGCATATCAATAATTTATAACCAATATAATAATTCAAAACGTAGCTATGTTATAACAATATTATAATGTAACTATGACTCCTAGTCAATATAATAATTCTTATTTAAATTTAAATCTAATATCATTAAAATTTGAGTCTCTTAATAATCATCATTAAACACTTTTATAAATTATCACCTCTTAACTATATATTAAATAGTATTTAATATACATTAAATAATTAATATTAAAAGTCATACATTCTCTATTGAATTCAATATCTCTATCCATCAGCTCTATCCACAAACTTTTCATTAAAAATCTCCATTAATTCATTTAGAACATTCTTATTAGTCTTTAGACTAATTAAATAATTATTAAATTCTAATTATATTACTTTGATATATTATTTTTGTGAAGTTTAAGCATAAAGAACTCTTGGTTATGGGAAATGAAAAAATATTCGTCTTTGAATAAAACAGTCTCAGTACGACGGCCATATCTTCCTAATGAACCGTTGGATCGGGCTGAAATTTAAATATGTTGGAGAGGGCCAAGTTGCGCCAATTCTGACCGAAGCGATCGAATAAATTCGATCCCAATAAAAAGTTATGAATGACTGAGTTCGGGTCTATCCAAGGGGCAGCGACAGGACAATTTGTGATGAATTAAAAATTTTCTCTTAAAGGTAATTGTTCTCTAAATTTATCCAATAATTTCACTAATGGATTTGGCCATAAATCTTGAAACCATTTTCAAATCTATTTCAATTTGATTCTAATTCGAACCCAAACCCGTCTAGATCTAATGTCTCTTTAACTGGATCTAGGGTTTTCTAATGTTTCCTTCTCAATCAAATAAATACATATCTAGATTCTGATTCAAATTGCAAATTCATTCATGGAATATAATCAGACACATATCACAACATGATGAAGACAGGAAGAGAAATGGTGCAAAGAGAATAAGCGAATATCACGAGTGCACCTGGACACTGATGCTAATCCGCCATGCCTCAGAAGTCCATAGAAAATCTCTTTCTTCTCCATCATCCGCGATTCCTTCAAGATCCAAGCCAATCGAATCCTCCAAGTGACTAGATGTGCTAGAAGGAGCATAGAAGCATATAGAAAATATATGAGCATATGAAGAAGAATATGAGCTTGTAACTTGCAGCTTCCATTCAGCTTCTACTTCCGCTTGCTTAAACACACTAGGAGAGCCTCAATTTAAAGACCTTTAAGATGCATCTAGAGTGTCTCTAGAAACAATTAGAAGATAAGCATGACAACTAAACATGAACCTTCTCCAACCTTCTAGATAAGTCTTAAGGTTGTAGACACCATGTGCTCAAATAAAAATGCTAACTTCTAAGTGTAGACAACTAGTGCATTCTTAGAGTGCAAACTCCTATGTGAGCAAATATTAAAAAAAATGCACATTAATTAATATAATATTTAATTTACTCTTTTCAATTTACTTTATTTATTTATTAAATCTTATGCACAAACTTTAATAATTTCACTTTGCAATCTTAATATATTTATATTTTAATCACATGAGATTTAGAATCTTTTAATAATTTAAAATATATTTGCCACTTTTAAATTTCATTTTCCAAAACTTAATTGCTAAAATATTTATTAGCTTTAATAATAATATTATTTAGACATTTATTTAAAAATGAACTCCAAATATATTATTATTAAAATAAATATTGTCACATTCCAAATTTAAACTTTAAACTTTTCTTTTCAAATTTAATTATTTTACTTATTTAATTTCTCAATTAATTAAATAAAATAAATATTAAAATATCATATTAATTTTTCATTAAATTAAACTATTAATGAAATCTTTTTAATTAGGCTTAATCAATAGAAAATAAATCAAAGACTCATAAGGTAAAAATATGAAAACCCATCATAGCCAAAATACGTAAAAAATCAAACCAAAGGGTTTATATCACGAATTACATCATCTGACGCATTCGGAGGGTACTCAACTCAGATACTTGTCCTAATTTTTTTAATTAAAACAAATGACTTAAAAGGGTTGGGATTTGGACTTGAGAATGTATCTCCCCTCTCTTATCATTGAGATAGTGTGATAGGGTACGCTCATCCTGGCAATTCAAGAAAGTCGATACCCGGTACCTGCAACCTGCATAAAAATTATGCATGTACAAGCACAATATATATACTAAACTAAACAGGCAATGGCAGAAAGTGGTGCATCGTGTAGATCCCGACTAGCAGGTGACTACGACTCCCTTCCTTAACCACATCAGACACGCCATACAAAAGCAAACACGCACACCATACACATGCAAGTATGGGGTAAGTATCCATAATAAAACATTTATGATAATAAACCATCTAACTAATCATCATTAATAACTGAAAGCAATGTAATAATCATCATCAATAATTGCAAACAGTGAAAATAATCATCATGCATACATGAAATATAAAGTCTAAGTGATCTCATCACATAATAAACTGAATCCATAACAGAATATCTGATAATCTCAAAACAATGCTACTAACCATCAACATAAAACTAGCCCTAAAAGAGTTCAACAATGATAACAAAATGTGAACTAGGGGCAGGCACTACATATAAGAGCCAAGGTTCTTGATTACAAACAAATGTAGTGAAGAAAAAAAGTTGTCTAAAACACACATCCTAGTTAAATGTTCTTTGGATACCTTACAAGAATTGACATTTCTTTACAAAAAAAATTCTGAAGATGTTTATCAATAGAAGTAATAAAGTATTGTTCAATTTTTAAGATAACATATGAACAGAGTTAAGAAATATAAGAACCTAAAAAATTCAGTTTAAATTATATGTTTTTTCCTCAATTATTAAACCATTCTAACTAATTGTGCTTATTTTTTAATTGTTCATAACTTTTTGCTGCTCGGCAAACAACACTTTAAGATACATTTACTAGAGCCTTGATATAAATGTGGCACATTCGACAGAAACAGAGTTCATGCCTTAAACAAGAGCAAGACTCTCCAAAATCCTTCAAAGGCGCAAGAGTCTTTCCCTTTGCCCTTCCCCACTTCACCTTCAGGTAAGAGAAGGTTCAATTTATAAATCACATATATTATTAAGAAAACATCCAGTAAGATAGATTACAATTTGATTTTAAAAGATCTCCTTGGAGCAGCTTTAATGACAACTGCTGTGACTATCAGTGGAAACATTACAAATGGCCAAACACTACTTGGACATTGGCGACTTGAGATTCTGCTGTTAATGTTGTTCTCCTGCTAATGTTGTTCTCCTGCTAATTCACATGAACTATGAGTGAAAATGGATAGAATTTATAATGGAAAAAATGGAAAAACAATTTAAAGATCAAAGCACAAATGACACACAACAAAAACTAAAGTATTATCACTAATCAAGTTAAAATAGCATATCAGCATTATTCATAGGATGAGAAACTCAATAAAACCATACAAAAAACAAATTGGGAAAGTGATCCAACCATTAAAATGGGGCACACATCAACAAACTAAAAGATGACTAAGGAGGTCAATGCATTTGGAAAGAGATCCAACCAAAAGATAACTAAGGAGGTCAATGCATTCGGAAAGAGATCCAACCAGTAAAATGGGACACACATCAACAAACTAAAAGATAACTATGGAGGTCAATGCTTCTGAAAATAACCAATTTAAAAGTAGTAACATTCTGTAGAAAACAGCCTAGAATGAACACAGGTTTTAACTAGCATTATTGCAAACTACATATCATATTACATTGCAAAACAGGGAAATGCGACTAAAAAAATCAACTTGTTGACAAGGATAGTTCAACTTGGAAATTGACGAGTATAGAAAGAACATTCAATTCAACCCAACAAGTTAAAATTCAAAAGTGGCACTTGGACGGCATACACATACACATCCAAAACTCCACATCTTATGAGCTGAAAGATTTAGATACCTGTAAACTTGACTCAGGTAGAGGAAAAGTCTTTTGTTGATTTAAAGCCCTTTGTTGCTGAGAGAAAATGTTCCGAGCATGTTTCAAAAGCTCAACATCAAGACTGTTCAATCTCTCAATTTCTCTTATGGTACTTTCTAGTATACGAGTCCGTCCCTACAAAACAGAACCAAATTTAATGTTGGAGTACCAGTGAACTCATTAACAGAAGGTCCTTCAAGCAATTTGATTGCCTCATTAAACCCCAAAATATAACTGCATCGTGCCATTTTATTTCATATTTATTTATTTTCTTATATAGCTTTGACACACTAACCTACTACTTACATAAATGGTGCTTTGAGAGGAAATGGATTATAACTGTTTAGCCATAGGTTAAATTCCAATACTAAGCTTTTTATATGTAAAGAAGAATGCCTGAATTGAGGATAAAAGTAGATTTTCATACACAATTAACTTCATTCCAAATTTAGAAATATATTTATTTTTTAAGCCCGATGAATACCATACAGTTTGCATTATATTTCAAAAATGAAAAGCTTTCATTCTACGGTGGATTCTTCATAGGGGGTTTGAGGAAAAACATTAAACCTAATGGCACTGTAGTTTCCTGAACTGAAAGCATCTGCATCCATCAACTAGCAATTAGAATTTTCTCATCAGTGGGAATGTGATTGTGCTATTCTGTCAGGGTGTACCTTCTCAAAGAAAAATGGATCTATTACAGTAACCCGGGCCCATACTTAGGGCTTGATGATAATATAACTTGCTTCAGCCTTGAAGAATGCAGCAAACAAACTTTGGTGACATTAATGATTATGTTGTGAGGTTTTCACACATCGCCCCAAAATCTTGGGGACCCCCTTTTTAATCGCCTTTAGGGCCAGTGGAGAAGGCTAGATGTATTTTTTCACCCGGTTTCAACTTGATTTTCCAGAGCTATCAGTTCTATCCTTAGGCCGAATAAGTTCAAAATTGATTTCAACTTGGCAGGATAAGATTGTGAATTTTGTACTTAGACGATTTCTTTTGAAAATTTGGATTTAATTGTAAATTTGAATGATTTTTACATAAGGAAATTTTTCGTTAGACTTAGGTTCTTGGAAAATCTTATTTTTTTTGGTGAAATAGAATTTAATTTTGTAAGATGAAGTTAAATTGCAAAATCAATTTTTACTCTAGAGGCAATTTTATTTTTTGTCATAAAATTTTAATTATTTAGCAAAATCGATTTAGAGGAAAATTGCAAAAATTGGCTTTAATAGATTAAATTTGCCTTGAAAGCTTTTGGTATTTAATGAAATTGGTAAATTAATATTAAGAAATGGCTTTTGGTTAGCCAAAATTCAACTTCAAGGATGTATTAATTAGCAAACCCTCATTAAATAGAAATTTTTAGCATCCCCAAGGCACCATTTAATTTCGTTTTGCAATTTGTGGTTAATTAGTAAATTAAAAGTGCAGTTTTCATTTTAGAAAATTAAAATTTTGGCAAAGTATTTAAAGTGGGCCACTAACTTAGCTTTAATTTTGGTTTTTTTTTCCCTCTATAGGACCAAGTCGGCCAACCTGGGAGGAAGGTGAAAGCTGCTATAAAGGGAGTCCCCTCCCATTTCATTTTCATCAATTCATTTGCTCCTCATGCTTGGGCGAATTTGAAGCAAGGGCAGATTTCCAGACTTGGGCGAAATTGGTGGAAGGCAGTTTTTTGGCGATTTTTGGGCAATTTCTCCATTGCCATTGTTGGGCGATTTGTCTAAGGGCCAGATTTTTTGCGTTTTTGGGGATTTTTGCTCCACTTTGTGGACTGCGATTTGTGCCCTAGGTGGCAGATTTTACAGATTTTGCTCCTTCTTTGCTTGGGCGAATTTTGTGGAAGGGCAGATTTTTTTTTTTTTTTCATGCTTAGCCAAATTTTGTGGGAGCCGAATTTTGTGAGGGCCAAAATTTGTGGAAGACAAAATTCTGATTTTCTAGAGAGGCTGCAATTTTTATATCAGATTTGGGCAATTTTGTTGGGAGAAGAGATACATATGAAAGTTTGATTTTTGCATAGAAGGCAAGTGTTGGATAAGCTTAGAGGCTTTGTTTTCTAATTTGCAAAGGGATTTGTAATTCTTTGATGTCATATCCCGGGTTCCGAAAAGTTGCTGTAAGATTATTAGTTAAGGTGAAAGTCATCATCTAGAGTTGCAAGGAGTGCTTAAGCTGACATCCATTCTTTCGCTCTTTTCTAAGAATTGCACTACTTGGTTCTTCTTGCCTTTTGGTCCACCACTCTACCATCCCGTAATAGGGCGACGAGCATGGAGGATGATAGTGCAAGTAAGAATCCCAAGCGAGCAAACGCTAAGAAAGACAAAGAGGATATGACGCCCAAAACTTCCTTCTTCTCGAAAATGAAGAAAATAACCGATACTAATATCGCTACAGTGGACATGATACGGATGAGGGACAGACTAAAGGAAGGACAATCCCCCTTGGCAAAGAGGATATACAAGAGCAGAATTGTACATGCAGCAGCTTTTCCTCCTACTTTGCCTTGTCCGGAATTGATTATGGAGTGTGCATCCAGATTTGATCTAGACAGTAAATCCATCATTTTTGGCGAAGGGAAGAGAGTGTTGGCCAACATTGGCGAACAAGCAATTGAAGAGACATTTGATATTCCCCAGAGCAAGGGCGTGACAGTTGTAATGGTGGATCAGGCGGCCAAATCATTTCAAGGTAACCAAGAGGCCTACTTCTCACATCTAAAGCGGAATTGGATACATGAAGGAAGGAAAGGAGTTAACAAATCAACGAGGCTTACAATGGCAGATTTCAATCCGGAATATGGCGATCTCATTGTTCTTCTCAGCCGGATCATGGGCCTAGCTCAAGCTATGCAATTCGAAAACTGGATGTACTTCTTCATTGATGAAATTGAAAAGGGTGAAGGAAGTGGCCGGCAATCGGAGGCAGTTAGAAATAGCAAGAAGAGGGCTTTGGAGGTAGAGAAAAGCCAAGAACGTTCGGAACCTCCAGCCAAGAGACAGCGGGCAGCGCCGTCAAGGGAGAGTATAACTAAGGCTAGAAGCCAAGAGGTCAATTCGAGTGATAAAGGGGCCGTAGTGGAGGTGAGCTCTGATTTGGAATCAAGTGGCTACAGTGAAAGTACGGAGTACTCCCCTCTCTCGGAGAACCGGCAAGGAAATATGGCAGAAACTAGTAGAGAAGAAGATGGGCCGATTGATATTGAAGAGATAAGTCAGGCGTCTAAGGCCGTTGGTGATGCTTTGTTGGTCGAACCGAATCCGGATTTGGGGAGATGCACTGCACCACTATGGTTAAGGCAAATGCTTATGCCGAGAGGCGAGGTGGTAATGGCTCACGCAGTTGATATACAAGGACTAATAGAAAAGGATGATAGCGAGAACCAAAAACAGATGGCAAATACGGTGGCAAGGGTAATCAGAAGCGACAGTGATGGTCACCGAAGGGTTCAGATTGCTATACCAACAGTCAATAAGGCAGCGGATGAGATTGCAGCCCAGGAGTACGAAATAGTAGAACATAATTTGGGAAGAAATACAGATGATATGGAATGTGAGGAGGTTCAGGAAGGCATAGCATCAATCAGAGAAAGATTGAGGAAGGCAAACGAAAGGATAGTAAAGTTGGAGGCCGAAAACAAATATTGGAGAGATTGCCAGCCAATCCAATAGCTGCATCAGGCAGCCCTTCCTCAAGACAGCGGGAGCAATTCAGAAGAGGTATCAGCTCAGTTACATGAAGTAAGGGGTTGGATCTATGATACAATCCAAGATGGGCGAAATTTCTTACCCTCCTTCATCTCAACATTCCAGTCATTGGTGACTGTTAGAAACAAATTCAGATTATTTGAAGAGGAATGGAAGAATTTTCTTCCCATCAAGGATTTGGTTATTCCTAGGCTGCAGGCGTTCATTAGGCTACCGGAGGCATATTTGGAAAGAGCCCGGTTGGTTGATGAGAGAGGATTGAGCATAGTTGAATCTTGGTATGTCGCATTGACTACCAGATTCAGAACACTTGAAGAAATTCATGATGAGATTGCACAACACGGCCCAAGCGTCGACACTTCCATTTCGACCATGATGAGCGACTTTGGGGTGGCGCTTGATTTTGAGGGTATTAGAGAGGAGGATGTCAGTGAGACAGGATTTGGATCGAGATTGGATGAGTTAGGAAAGGCTGCCGTCAAAAGGAGACATCTGAACACCCTTTCCTCACTCAATGCTTTTATTGGGTTTGCAAAGGAATATGAGAAGGATCACGAAAGGATACTACAAGCAGCAAACAGCGTGGCAAAGTCAGCAGAACTCCGAGCGAAGCACACACCTTGTCCTCCTATGGAAGAAGTTAACGAAAGGCTAGCTAAGTTCATTGCCTTAGCTAAAAGAACAAAAGAAAAAGGAAGAATTATATTAGAAGATCATCTTATGTAAGCCCAATTGGCAACTTTCTCTTTCTTCTAGAATAGGACAAGTGTTTGTTTCTGATTGGCCACCATTTTGGTGCCTTCTCATTGGTTGCCACTTTTGCACTTTTTTCATTGGTCCATTGATGAGGTGGCATCTTCTCATTGGCCGATGGGGTGGCAACCCTAATTAGGGTTTTTGGATCCAATCTGGATCGTCGATCTTGTTTTGATCTCTACCGTCCATTGTATTTTGGACCTCTATATAAGGCCATTGGCTCTCATTTGTAAAAGGGAAGTGTTGGAGAAATTGTTGCGAAAATAATACCAAAGTGCTCTCTTTTTCATTGCATGTTGACTAAGAACATTGGGTGTTATTGCATGTTTTCTACTTCCACATAGTTAAATTTTCTTTTCAAGTTGAAGCAATTTCATTTCAAGTTGTTAGAGTAAGAGTAAAATAAAATGGATTGTTGCATGGTAGCTTTGGTAGATGTTTGATAGGGGTCAACACTAGGCCACTAGCATCCTAGCGGCTGGTTGGGAGGCTTTGTGTGGTGATCTAGTTTACTTTCCTTTGAAGCGTTGCATCTATGGAGGTAGGGCCGCTGGTTAGCCTTCATTAGATTCGATCCCCGTCCATCTGCTAACCTTCCATTCTTAGGAGTAGGAGTAGTTGAGTAGCCAAATTTCATGCTTAGAAGAGGTTAGTTAGAGAAGTAAACCAAAACATCGGCATTCTCACCTTCCATCGCCATTCACCCTACATTGCCATCATCGCGCCATCAACATCATCTAGCATTCACACCGAACCACCATCTCCATTTTCTCACCAAGATCCAAATTTTTCTCAAACAAGAAAACGTAAGGCCGCCTACGTGATTACCAGCAAATCACATTGATAAAACTGAGCGAGTATCCAACGGTGTAAGGAACATTGGAGTTATACTCATGTCCCATGAGAGATAACTTTTCAAGAGAGGAATTGTGTATTTGATATTCTGTATCAAGCATCCAATTACTAATATGTTATGTAGTGACACAAAACTCGCATCAACATTATCTGGCGCTAGAAGGAGGGCAAGAAATTTTCCTTTTTGAGAAACTTTCAAGATAAGTATGAAGAAGAATGGTGCTTCCTAGATCAAATCAACCTAGAGCAACTTGGAGAACACTTCAGGATCACCTTGTAGCCAGTTTGGGCTCAATTGCTTGGGAGGAAAGTGAAAACACCAGAGAGTATTTGAACACCATTGAAGTATTGAATCAAGAAGAAAGGAAAGCAAGAGCTATTGAAAGGAGAATTCAAAGGAAGTTGGAACGCCAAAGAGAATTGGAAAGGAAGCTTGAGAGAGAAAGAAAGGCGCAAAGACAAGCTCAAGCTATTATCAAAGAAAACTCGAATTAGAGAATCACTTGAGTCGGGTCTGAACTATATTCAAGCTGGATAGAAAGATTGGATTTTTTTCCCCTGAAAGATTTGAGAGATTGATATCGGATAAGAGACAGAGGATATTGAGAAATACGCCACACCAAGAAGAAGACTTACTTGTGTTAGAATCTCCCAAAAGGTCAAGGAATCGTCAGGTAGCTGATATCTCAAACTTAGCTAGCTCCTCAAGTGGTCAAACAATCCAAGCTTTGGTTAATTCGCCAGTTCAAGTTCAAGTTCAAGTTCAAGCCAATCAACCAACAATGGCTCAACCACCATGGATTCAAAACAATGCTTCACCCATTTCATTCCAACAGTACCATGATCTACCTAAGAATCCTGAGGTTTTTTGCTCCAAGTTTTTTGTCAATAACCCTAACCGCACAGCAGAAGAGCATATCAAAGTGTTTCAAGAGGCATTATGCAACAGAAGAATTCAAGAAGAAGATGTTGCATGTAGGCTTTTCCCTTATTCATTGAGTGAGGAACCATATTACTGGTTTGTCAATTTGCCAGCATCATCAATAACGGGATGGGTTCAACTCAAGGAAGCCTTTATTGCAAAGTTTGGTATGCCCACCACACCACTGGAGTTACATAGAATGTTTGTGGACATCAGGAGACGTGATAAAGAGTCAATAAGTTCCTTCAATGATCGTTTCCATAAGGCTTACACGAGATTGCAAGCTCCTTACACAATAACAGAGGCGGGTGCATTGGAAGCATACTACAGTGACTTAGACAGCCAGACGGCTATGTTCATAAGGATGGCGAATCCTGCTCCTGCAACGCTAACTGAGGCTTACACTAAAGCAATTAAGATTGGGAGGCAATTAGGCCAACAAGGAATAGAACCTCAAGGTGTAAGATATCCGAACAATCCAGTTCCACAACTTGCTTACCAAGCTCCTACAAATCAATTGGTGGTACACCCGGGACCTCCATTATCTCAAGCACCACCCTCAGTACCAGTTTACCTACAAGGTGCAGGTTCCTCCACGAGGACACAAGAAGAGAAGGATGAGATGAAAGAGTTGATTGACCAAGTCAAGAAGCTATCCA
The DNA here is from genome assembly GCA_028749045.1 of Cupressus sempervirens. Taxonomy (NCBI): domain Eukaryota; kingdom Viridiplantae; phylum Streptophyta; class Pinopsida; order Cupressales; family Cupressaceae; genus Cupressus; species Cupressus sempervirens. The sequence goes on along the minus strand of CM053793.1, from coordinate 205,813,240 downwards.
CGGAAGTCACCTATTTGAGAAATCAAAACAATCAACTCCAAAGTTCCCATAGAAACAACCAAGGAAGCAATTATCAGAACCAAGGGAATAATTACTAGAATCAAGGTGGAAGTTATCAAGGAGGGTATCAAAGAAACCATCAAGAAGGGGGATACCAAAGAAATTATCAGGATAGAGACTACCAAAGAAACAATCAAGGTGGTGGTTATCAAAGGAACTATCAAAACAACAACTATCAAGGTAACAATCAGTCACAAGACCAAGGATATAGCAATCAGTCTAACCAAAGGAAGACTTGGAACACAGGCCCAAACAATGGAAATGTGGTGTCGCCACTTGATAATCAGGCCTCAGCGGACAGTAGACCGGTAGATAGAATATTTCTAGCTGAGTCCGCTATGTCCAAATATTGCAGATTTCATGAGACTGATTTACATTCGGAGTTAGGATGTGTTGAGTTCAAGAGGGCATCTAACCTGTTTCAAAACATAATAGATGAGTCAAATAGTCAGGAAGATGTGAAGGTCACGGGGTATGAGATTGTTCCATCCCCGGGATATGATCAGTGTTTGACTTTTGAGGAGTTTTCATTCCCGCCAGAATTTGAAGCATATAAAGAGCACCAAGGAAGACTTCCACCCGAATCAGCCAATGGGCCAGTTAGCGAGGTGATAAATCAAAATGAATATAACAATGAGTCGGATTTTTCTTTCCCACCTTTGGAGGATACTGTTCTAGTTCAAGCAACAGGTGGGAATCAAACATTTCAACAACCGGCTAGCAACGCAAGATTTTATCAGAGAAACAACAGGAGGAATGATGGACCCTTCACATCCTCCATTCCCCTGAATAATTTCAATACACCTCCACACCCCAATGCGAGCAATGTACCAAATGCTTCAAGGGATGCCCCTAAATACAGACAGAGTAACCATAGCAGTGGGAATGGACAACAGAATTTTCAACAGGGTACACAAAAGAACAATCAAGATGTTCAAAGATCACAGAATGTCCAGTCGACACAAGAAACAAATAGAGGAAGAATGGGAAACAACACTGTCAATAACGAAGAATTGAAGAAGTTGGGACAAAGTGTGACAGAGGAGATGAGGAAGATCAAGATCAGTCTCCCTTTGTTCGAATTACTGAAGATAGCAGAGGTTAGGGATACGTTCCTTAACAATTTGAAGGATAACAAACCACAAGGATCTCAAACTCAAAGTACAGTAACACATACTCAAGGGAGGTCTCCTCCTAATTCGGTGCATGTAATCCAAGACGCTCTAGGAGCGAATATGACAAATTCATCTCAAGAAATTTTGTATGGTAGGGAGAGAACCCTACACAAGAGGTTGCATATGGCGACATTAGCAGTTTCAATGGCCAGTTAGGGCCTCAACCAATTTATGTGGCTCAAGGATCGACGCCTATAGAACAACAAACTCAAAAGAGTCAAAATCCGGTGAACAATAAAGAAAAGGTGAAGAAGGAAGAGATTACTCAAACAATAGATTTCGGAGTGAAGCCAAAGCAAGCACATAAGACACCTGCGGTATATTATCAAGGGAAAGAGGAACCAGCCCCATTCTTGTTGTCAGTAAGGATGTTCGGGAAGTTGCTTCACAATTGTTTGATAGATTCAGGAGCATCAAGCAACGTCATGCCTTTGAACATTTGCAGAAGGTTAGGAATCACGCCTTTGGACTCCAACAGAAGAGTTACTCAATTGGATAAAACGGAAGTGCCAGTGGTAGGAGAATTACACAATATACATATGCAGTTGGCATCTGATCCGAGGATGGAACACATGGTAGACATTTCAGTAGTGGATGTAGCCGATACCTACGGATTGATCCTAGGGAGAGATTGGGCTAGAAAATTGAATGGATATATGGCTACTGACTTCTCCCACATGTGGCTCCCATGGAAAGGTTTGGCGAATCAAATTAGAATTGATAGCGCCCCAAGGTTGAGATTGACAGTGACCGAAAATGGGGAGTCAAACGAAATATTGTTTGTGGAGACAAATATGAGCACCTACAGACCAAAGAAAGTAGAAGTATTGACAATGAATATCATAAGCAAAGGAAGGGATTCCACTGAGATCCTGATTGAGTCAGATCCAGATGCTTCGTCCGATGAGGGTGAAGGCATGTTTGAAAATTTCAAGAATTTCGTGACTAGGACCGTGCAACAAGGGATGGAGTTGGGTAACCGAACACCAGTAAGAGACTTATTATTACCCAATTGGTGCAGAATTCACAATGCATTCCACTCGGAGTTATCTTGCTCTCTGTGTACAGTAGCCTTAGAACAAGTGGAAAAGAGAATACCAGGGGCTCTAAAACGAGAAGATCAACATGGTAAACAGAAGGTTGAGATTCAACAAGTTGATGAAGCAGAAAGCAACATGATGGGTGAAACAAAGAACCAAATTACACCACCCAGTGCGGAAATAAAAGAAGATGATGAAATAGACGAGTCGGAGAGTCTCCAAAAGGAGAAGCATCTAGAAAGAAATGGAGTATGGACTCTAAGATTCGATGGTTCCAGAACCAAACAAGGAGCTGGAGCCGGATTTGAGTTAGTCAGCCCAATAGGGACAACATATTTAGAGGCACATAGATTGCAATTCTCATGCACTAACAATGTGGCAGAATATGAAGCTTTGATTTTAGGATTGTTATGCGCTATCAAGAAAGGTGCCAAAATACTACATGTTCTTGGGGACTCATATTTGATAATTGAGCAGATAAAACAGAAGTTCGCCTGCTATGACAAGAGATTGAAGAGATATAGAAACAGGGTTTGGGATTTGATAGAGGACTTCGATGCCTTCAATATCAAGTTTAGCTATAGAGCGAACAATCAGGTGGCAAATGCCCTCGCACAGACTGCAAGCTCGCTGGCACCAATTAAGTTGGATGGTTTGAAGAAATTCAGAGTTGAGTTGGCATCGGTTCCATCAGTACCAGACAATGTCAAGAATTTCCAAGTGTTTGAAGATGATAGACATATCCTCAAATTCTTGACCAATTCAGATGTTTTCACAGCGCAAATCATAGATGGTGAAGTGGATGAAGAAGCAGAGATTGATGCAGAAGGAATTATGAGCTTAAAAGAAAATACTATTCCAAAGGGGATTATTGAGTTAGAAAGGATATTTGACATGGACCAGTTCCACAAAATGCAGTATCAACCCACAGGGGGCGATGAGTGTGAAAAGGTTAATTTGGGGACAGAAGATTGTCCCAAAATAGTTCACATTGGGAAAGTTTGCACACCTAAGGAGAAGGCAGATATATTGAGTTTGATGAAGGAATTCCCAGATGTAATTGCTTGGGGATATGGAGATTTGAAAACATATGATCCTTCTATCATCACACATACAATTCCACTAAAGGAAGGGAGTAAGCCATTCAGGCAGCGGCAGAGGCCAGTCAATCCTTTGTTAGAACCATTGATATATCAAGAAGTAAAGAAGTTGCTAGATGCGCGGATCATTTTCCCAGTGAGACATTCAACGTGGGTCGCCAATCTTGTCCCAGTAAGGAAGAAGAACGGAGAGATAAGACTATGTGTAGATTTTAGAAATTTGAACAGAGCCTCAGAAAAAGACAATTATCCATTGCCATCAATAGATGAGGTTTTGCAAATTGTAAATGGAGCCCAAATGATGTCATTTATGGATGGATACTCGGGATACAATCAAGTGATAGTCGAAGAAGAAGATAGGTTAAAAACGGCTTTCACCACGAAGTGGGGAACATTTGCATACAGAAGGATGCCTTTTGGCTTGATCAATGCAGGCGCAACATTTCAAAGAGCCATGGATTATGCTTTCAAGGACTTAAAAGACAAGAGCATTATAATCTACATGGATGACATAACCGTATTTTCAAAGAACAGAGAAGATCACATTCTGGATTTGAGGAAAGTTTTCAGGAAATGTAGTAGGTATGGAATTTCTCTGAACTCGAAGAAATGTATGTTTGGAGTCACCGAGGGTAAATTGCTAGGACATATAATTTCAGAAAGAGGTATCATGATAGATCCAGAGAGGGTGGAAGCAATTTCCAAACTTGGCATGCCAGGAAGTAAGGAGCTCAAATCGTTCTTTGGAAAGATTAACTTTGTGAGAAAGTTCATATCTGCATTTGCTGAGATCGTGAAGCCAATGAATGACATGTTGAAAAAGGATGCAAAAGTGGATTGGACTCCAGTAGCTAAGAAGGCATTTGAAGAGATAAAACATGCTATCATCAATGCACCAGTTCTAGTGAGTCCAAATTATGAGAGGCCATTCAATATATATTCTTTCGCCTCTAATCATGCATGCGCGGCTATTTTAACACAGAAGAATGAAGAAGATGAAGAGCACCCGATAGCCTTCATGAGTGCACCTTTCAGAGAAGCTGAATTGAATTATCCAAATGTGGAGAAGCAAGCTTATGCCTTGGTGAAGGCAATGAAGAAATTCAGGCACTACATCTTGAGAAGTAAAGTACGTGCAATTGTACCTGATATAGCAGTGAAGACGCTACTGATGCAGAGTGAGCTTGGAGAAAGAAGAGGCAAGTGGGTCGCCACTATCCAAGAATATGACATAGAAATCCTACCAATGAAATTGGTTAGAGGACAACAATTGGCACAGACCATGGCATCAGAGGGGCCTAGACTTGTGCAACAAGTTTATGAATTGGAGGATGTACATCCCGATGAATGGTACCAGGACATAACCAACTATTTGTTAAATCATCGGTGCCCTTCACATTTGAATCCAGTACAGAAGCGAGCATTGAGATTCAAGAGCAGAAGATATATGTTACAAGGAGCAGTATTATACAAGCAAAATCATGAAGGGATATATTTGAGATGTGTCGGAAAGGAAGAAGCCAGAAATATTTTGGAACATTTTCATGATAAATGGGGAACAGGACACGGATCAGACTTGGCCACAGCACATTGGATACTAAGAGCAGGATATTATTGGCCAACTTTGTTCAAGGATACTCACAAGCACGTAAAGATTTGTCATGTTTGTCAAACTTCGGCAAAACGACAAAGGAATCCGGCAATGCCTCTGCGGCCAATCATCGAGGTGAGACCTTTTGCGATGTGGGGACTTGACTTCATCGGTCCTATCAATCCACCTTCCTCAGCACAACACAGGTATATTCTAACCGCAACTGACTACTGTACTCGGTGGTCAGAAGCCCAAGTTTTCAAGAATTGCACTACTGAGATTGTTATCAAATTTTTAGAGGAAAGAATCACTACCAGGTTTGGGTGTCCTTCTGCTTTTGTTTGTGATAATGGTTCTGCTTTCACTTCTTTGAAATTTCATACATGGGCATTTGATCACGGGATTATTTTAAAATTTTCATCAGGTTACTATCCCCAGGGAAATGGCCTAGCAGAATCCACAAACAAGAACCTTTTGACTGTGATTGGAAAACTTTTAGACAGGAACCCAAAAGATTGGCACACACAACTGAGATACGCTTTGTGGGCAGATAGAACAAGAGTTAAAGAGTCCATAGGGATCACTCCTTTTCATATGGTTTATGGACAAGACCCTGTATTCCCAATTCAATTGAAAATTCCAACTTTAAGGTTCATACAGGAATACTATGATGAGAACGAAGGCAGAGTCCAAGTCAGGTTGACTCAACTGATGCAGTTAGATGAGAAAAGAGACGAAGCCGTGGAAAAATTTGCAAAACATCAAGGGGTAGTAAAACGTTGGTTTGACAGAAAAGCACAAAACAAGGCCTTCAGGATTTCTGACTTGGTCTTATATTGGGACAAAGCCCATGAAAAGAAAGGACAACATAATAAATTCGACAAACTTTGGAAAGGTCCTTTCCAGATTGCTGAGATCATCGGAGATAATGCATTTAGACTCAAGACACTCACTGGAGGAGATGTCCCATTGCCCGTCAATGGGCAATTCCTCAAGCATTATTTCCAAGCCTAGGACTCTGTCCGGAGCCCTTTGTACATAGTTAGTTTAGGTTTGCTTTCAGTTGTTAGTTTAGGTTTGCTTTCAGTTCTTTAGAATAGAGTTTATCTTGGACCATTTGGCCCAAGGGTTAGAGTAGTTTCCCTTTCAATTGTTTAGAGTAGTTTTCTTTTAGTTGCTTAGTTTAGGTGTTTTGAGGGAGCTTGAATTTGATTTGCATCAAGTCATTTGACTTGAGATCTTTTTGCTTCCCTCAGTCGGAGAGTAGTTTTGGTTTTGGACCTTTGCAAGTGCAAAGGAGGGTTCCATGTTATCACTCATGGGCGAGGTGTGTAGATTTTATATTATATTGGGACAAAACGGAGTCTGTCTTGTTCATTTCTCGAATGCATTTAACAAGGTTCAGAGATTAAAGGATGTGTTTAGTCGTTGGTCTATGGTAGGACTTGTACTAAATTTGGGTTAGACTCTATAGAGGTTCTTAAGTTATCTTTTGACATGGTTACAACATTCTACTCACACTTAATTGCTCTGAGTTCTTGGTGTTTTAAAGTGAAGTTGGACTTAGTAAAAATCATACACCTGCTTCAGCGCCACTGTGGTCTTCCAAACCCTCCGCAAGCTTCATTGCCTGCAAACCAAACAAAAGATTGAAAAGAGAGAAGAAAAAGAGAAAATATCAGGAGAAAAGAGAAAAGGCAATATTAAAGTGAAAATAAAGATAAAATTTGGTTAAAGGGTGTGCAGTCATCTCTGCCGGTGCTATAAAGATAATCACTAAAGGCAGAACCGTGATTGTGGTGCCACAGCGATAACTCCGTCGGGGCTATAGACGCCTGACTGGTAGCGGAGCTCTATCCGGGTTGCTTTTGAAGTAAGGATATTTATAATAGCTAAGTTTAATGGATCTGAGAGACTATCAACTTCTTGTCGAGCGAGGAATAAATCATTTGCACACACATGAGTAACTTATGGTCAGAGTGCTTAGGTTCAACTTGAGAGTCCTTTCCCTTGTTGAGTGCTCGTCCTTAAGTGATTTGCGGATAGGCCATCTTGAGATTTTGTTCTAAGTTACTTGTTTCTCGAAATGTTCAGGAACATTTCACCCGTGGAGTCGCCAGATGTTGTGAGGTTTTCACACATCGCCCCAAAATCTTGGGGACCCCCTTTTTAATCGCCTTTAGGGCCAGTGGAGAAGGTTAGATGTATTTTTTCACCCGGTTTCAACTTGATTTTCCAGAGCTATCAGTTCTATCCTTAGGCCGAATAAGTTCAAAATTGATTTCAACTTGGCAGGATAAGATTGTGAATTTTGTACTTAGACGATTTCTTTTGAAAATTTGGATTTAATTGTAAATTTGAATGATTTTTAAATAAGGAAATTTTTCGTTAGACTTAGGTTCTTGGAAAATCTTATTTTTTTTGGTGAAATAGAATTTAATTTTGTAAGATGAAGTTAAATTGCAAAATCAATTTTTACTCTAGAGGCAATTTTTTTTTTGTCATAAAATTTTAATTATTTAGCAAAATCGATTTAGAGGAAAATTGCAAAAATTGGCTTTAATAGATTAAATTTGCCTTGAAAGCTTTTGGTATTTAATGAAATTGGTAAATTAATATTAAGAAATGGCTTTTGGTTAGCCAAAATTCAACTTCAAGGATATATTAATTAGCAAACCCTCATTAAATAGAAATTTTTAGCATCCCCAAGGCACCATTTAATTTCGTTTTGCAATTTGTGGTTAATTAGTAAATTAAAAGTGCAGTTTTCATTTTAGAAAATTAAAATTTTGGCAAAGTATTTAAAGTGGGCCACTAACTTAGCTTTAATTTTGGTTTTTTTTTCCCTCTATAGGACCAAGTCGGCCAGCCTGGGAGGAAGGTGAAAGCTGCTATAAAGGGAGTCCCCTCCCATTTCATTTTCATCAATTCATTTGCTCCTCATGCTTGGGCGAATTTGAAGCAAGGGCAGATTTCCAGACTTGGGCGAAATTGGTGGAAGGCATTTTTTTGGCGATTTTTAGGCAATTTCTCCATTGCCATTGTTGGGCGATTTGTCTAAGGGCCAGATTTTTTGCGTTTTTGGGGATTTTTGCTCCACTTTGTGGGCTGCGATTTGTGCCCTAGGTGGCAGATTTTACAGATTTTGCTCCTTCTTTGCTTGGGCGAATTTTGTGGAAGGGCAGATTTTTTTTTTTTTTTCATGCTTAGCCAAATTTTGTGGGAGCCGAATTTTGTGAGGGCCGAAATTTGTGGAAGACAAAATTCTGATTTTCTAGAGGGGCTGCAATTTTTATATCAGATTTGGGCAATTTTGTTGGGAGAAGAGATACATATGAAAGTTTGATTTTTGCATAGAAGGCAAGTGTTGGATAAGCTTAGAGGCTTTGTTTTCTAATTTGCAAAGGGATTTGTAATTCTTTGATGTCATATCCTGGGTTCCGAAAAGTTGCTGTAAGATTATTAGTTAAGGTGAAAGTCATCATCTAGAGTTGCAAGGAGTGCTTAAGCTGACATCCATTCTTTCGCTCTTTTCTAAGAATTGCACTACTTGGTTCTTCTTGCCTTTTGGTCCACCACTCTACCATCCCGTAATAGGGCGACGAGCATGGAGGATGATAGTGCAAGTAAGAATCCCAAGCGGGCAAACGCTAAGAAAGACAAAGAGGATATGACGCCCAAAACTTCCTTCTTCTCGAAAATGAAGAAAATAATCGATACTAATATCGCTACAGTGGACATGATACGGATGAGGGACAAACTAAAGGAAGGACAATCCCCCTTGGCAAAGAGGATATACAAGAGCAGAATTGTACATGCAGCAAATTTTCCTCCTACTTTGCCTTGTCCGGAATTGATTATGGAGTGTGCATCCAGATTTGATCTAGACAGTAAATCCATCATTTTTGGCGAAGGGAAGAGAGTGTTGGCCAACATTGGCGAACAAGCAATTGAAGAGACATTTAATATTCCCCAGAGCAAGGGCGTGACAGTTGTAATGGTGGATCAGGCGGCCAAATCATTTCAAGGTAACCAAGAGGCCTACTTCTCACATCTAAAGCGGAATTGGATACATGAAGGAAGGAAAGGAGTTAACAAATCAACGAGGCTTACAATGGCAGATTTCAAGCCGGAATATGGCGATCTCATTGTTCTTCTCAGCCGGATCATGGGCCTAGCTCAAGCTATGCAATTCGAAAACTGGATGTACTTCTTCATTGATGAAATTGAAAAGGGTGAAGGAAGTGGCCGGCAATCGGAGGCAGTTAGAAATAGCAAGAAGAGGGCTTTGGAGGTAGAGAAAAGCCAAGAACGTTCGGAACCTCCAGCCAAGAGACAACGGGCAGCGCCGTCAAGGGAGAGTATAACTAAGGCTAGAAGCCAAGAGGTCAATTCGAGTGATAAAGGGGCCGTAGTGGAGGTGAGCTCTGATTCGGAATCAAGTGGCTACAGTGAAAGTACGGAGTACTCCCCTCTCTCGGAGAACCGGCAAGGAAATATGGCAGAAACTAGTAGAGAAGAAGATGGGCCGATTGATATTGAAGAGATAAGTCAGGCGTCTAAGGCCGTTGGTGATGCTTTGTTGGTCGAACCGAATCCGGATTTGGGGAGATGCACTGCACCACTATGGTTAAGGCAAATGCTTATGCCGAGAGGCGAGGTGGTAATGGCTCACGCAGTTGATATCCAAGGACTAATAGAAAAGGATGATAGCAAGAACCAAAAATAGATGGCAAATACGGTGGCAAGGGTAATCAGAAGCGACAGTGATGGTCACCGAAGGGTTCAGATTGCTATACCAACAGTCAATAAGGCAGCGGATGAGATTGCAGCCCAGGAGTACGAAATAGTAGAACATAATTTGGGAAGAAATACAGATGATATGGAATGTGAGGAGGTTCAGGAAGGCATAGCATCAATCAGAGAAAGATTGAGGAAGGCAAACGAAAGGATAGTAAAGTTGGAGGCCGAAAACAAATATTGGAGAGATTGCCAGCCAATCCAACAGCTGCATCAGGCAGCCCTTCCTCAAGACAGCGGGAGCAATTCAGAAGAGGTATCAGCTCAGTTACATGAAGTAAGGGGTTGGATCTATGATACAATCCAAGATGGGCGAAATTTCTTACCCTCCTTCATCTCAACATTCCAGTCATTGGTGACTGTTAGAAACAAATTCAGATTATTTGAAGAGGAATGGAAGAATTTTCTTCCCATCAAGGATTTGGTTATTCCTAGGCTGCAGGCGTTCATTAGGCTACCGGAGGCATATTTGGAAAGAGCCCGGTTGGTTGATGAGAGAGGATTGAGCATAGTTGAATCTTGGTATGTCGCATTGACTACCAGATTCAGAACACTTGAAGAAATTCATGATGAGATTGCACAACACGGCCCAAGCGTCGACACTTCCATTTCGACCATGATGAGCGACGTTGGGGTGGCGCTTGATTTTGAGGGTATTAGAGAGGAGGATGTCAGTGAGACAGGATTTGGATCGAGATTGGATGAGTTAGGAAAGGCTGCCGTCAAAAGGAGACATCTGAACACCCTTTCCTCACTCAATGCTTTTATTGGGTTTGCAAAGGAATATGAGAAGGATCACAAAAGGATACTACAAGCAGCAAACAGCGTGGCAAAGTCAGCAGAACTCCGAGCGAAGCACACACCTTGTCCTCCTATGGAAGAAGTTAACGAAAGGCTAGCTAAGTTCATTGCCTTAGCTAAAAGAACAAAAGAAAAAGGAAGAATTATATTAGAAGATCATCTTATGTAAGCCCAAGTGGCAACTTTCTCTTTCTTCTAGAATAGGACAAGTGTTTGTTTCTGATTGGCCACCATTTTGGTGCCTTCTCATTGGTTGCCACTTTTGCACTTTTTTCATTGGTCCATTGATGAGGTGGCATCTTCTCATTGGCCGATGGGGTGGCAACCCTAATTAGGGTTTTTGGATCCAATCTGGATCGTCGATCTTGTTTTGATCTCTACCGTCCATTGTATTTTGGACCTCTATATAAGGCCATTGGCTCTCATTTGTAAAAGGGAAGTGTTGGAGAAATTGTTGCGAAAATAATACCAAAGTGCTCTCTTTTTCATTGCATGTTGACTAAGAACATTGGGTGTTATTGCATGTTTTCTACTTCCACATAGTTAAATTTTCTTTTCAAGTTGAAGCAATTTCATTTCAAGTTGTTAGAGTAAGAGTAAAATAAAATGGATTGTTGCATTGTAGCTTTGGTAGATGTTTGATAGGGGTCAACACTAGGCCACTAGCATCCTAGCAGCTGGTTGGGAGGCTTTGTGTGGTGATCTAGTTTACTTTCCTTTGAAGCGTTGCATCTATGGAGGTAGGGCCGCTGGTTAGCCTTCATTAGATTCGATCCCCGTCCATCTGCTAACCTTCCATTCTTAGGAGTAGGAGTAGTTGAGTAGCCAAATTTCATGCTTAGAAGAGGTTAGTTAGAGAAGTAAACCAAAACATCGGCATTCTCACCTTCCATCGCCATTCACCCTACATTGCCATCATCGCGCCATCAACATCATCTAGCATTCACACCGAACCACCATCTCCATTTTCTCACCAAGATCCAAATTTTTCTCAAACAAGAAAACGTAAGGCCGCCTACGTGATTACCAGCAAATCACATTGATAAAACTGAGCGAGTATCCAACGGTGTAAGGAACATTGGAGTTATACTCATGTCCCATGAGAGATAACTTTTCAAGAGAGGAATTGTGTATTTGATATTCTGTATCAAGCATCCAATTACTAATATGTTATGTAGTGACACAAAACTCGCATCAACAGATTATATTTGGTAATTGTCATTGTTATCGTCGATTATTGTGGTAATCTGAAAATGCAATGTTTTTCACAAAAATTGCCCCAACTATATGTAAGCTTGAATTTCAATTTTCATTGTAATGGCCATGCTGCTACAAAATAAGATTGATATCCTTTAATCAAACTTTCTCTGAAATCCAAAGATCAGTAATTTACATTTTTAAAATTCCAAGTATACCTAGGACAAAAGTATCATGATAACTTTTCCAATAGGACAAGAAACATAGTGGCAGCTACAAACCCAGGGAAAGGAATGGTAGTTCTTGCCATGTTGTGATGACACCGCCACCTGGGTTTCACAAATACCTTTACAAATAAATATATTTTGAGTAAATAATTGATTCTTTACAAATATCTTTTTGTGAAGTCTCGCGCAATGGAATTCAACAAAGAAATATGGTGCTGAGATCGACTAGACGGTGTAATGAAGGCACATTTTTCATAATTTTTAAGAATACTACCAACTCTTAACTGCAAAAACAGAATGAAAATAAATTATCAATGTTTTCACTGCTACCATCATGATAGCCAGAACAATGACATTTTGTTGAAAAATCAAGCTTTTCTTAAGAAAGAAGCTATGGAATTAGACATTTACGAAGACAGTTAAAGATGGGGTGCATCAAATTAATATAAAATGAGCTCACATTTCGCTTTCATTCATTAGCATTATCGATAGCAGAGTTTATGTTTGATTTCTGCTCCTCAACAGTGACCTGTGGTGTGGAAGGAAACACAAATTATATTTTACAATTCCTTAATCAAGGTGGCGGATAACAATAAATACTATGCATTGTTCACCTAAGAAGATTCACATTGCCAAACGTGAGGCCCAAAATTACCTGTGCTTGACTTGTTTCTTTGGTCAAACCTGCAAGTAAAATTTGAAGAGTTGTTCAAAAATGATAAGAAATCTCCCCCCATCACCTCAATCCAACAGTAGGCCTTTTTCATGTATTGTTCCCAATAGACAAGTTTCAAAATCTGAGTAAGCAGACTTCTTGAAGTTTTCAATCTTTAAAAGGTAGAGTGTTTCATACTACTAGTTAAACAACAAATTATGTTTATCTTATCCGGATTAACCCCAGGCTTCCTCTGTTTTCTTCTTTAGATAAGCCTCCAACTCAACATGAATGACATGTTAGAAAATAATATCAATATAGAAACTCGTTCTTTTCAGTGTATAACAGATTGAGAAGGTATGGTTTGAATACAAATGCAAGCATTCCCAAAAATCAATAAGATGGTATTTCTTAGCCTGCTGACCTGTCTTGTTACTAACTACATGGGAACTCGGAAAGAAGAAGTTTGAAGTGTGTAAATGAGACAGCATTTCTATGCCAAACATATTTGCTAATATTCTAGCAGAATCCTTATGGTTCTCTGTAAGTCCCACATAGTACATGTCATCCAACCTCCTCTGCATTTCATTCAATCTTTGATCATTTCCATTTTATGGTATCCACAAACATAAGAATTATAACAAAACATCAAGAAACATGTTAAAAATACTAAAGATATTTTACAAAGTTACCCTTGCAACTTTCAATACATGCTTCCCCAAGAATGGGTGTGTCATCACATGTTGGCGTATTTCTTGTGCTTCTTCTAAGTGGGAGTTATTAGTGAGTCCTGCTACCTGTCAAAAATATCTTTTGATAGTGTTTGTATATGCAAAGAAAAACAAATATTAAATTACAGATATGTGGAGATCAACATAGTATTTAAACATATGGTAGCCTGGAGCTGAGCTAGACATGTGACTTATGAAGAATACAAAATCAAACCCAAATTTTGAAGATGGGAAGAAGAAACTGATCAGCAAAAACAATAGGGAATGATGTCTATTGATAAGTTGATAACTTGTTTGCCATTCCCAATTACACAAGACAAAGCGAGAACAAAAATATACACAAGGCAAAGTGAGAACAAAAATAATCCATTGAAGCTATAATGAGCCCTTAGGAATTAGTTTACTTTTCATCTTTATCCTTAAGAGAGTTACTTGGATCTAGGAAAACATTTATTCCTTCCTAACGCTTCAAAAGGAATAATCATCCTTATAATAATATATTCTTTTTTCAATCATAAACAGGTTATGTCTGCTAAGTTTATCACTGTCTTCTTTTCAGAAAAAATTTCGTCTCCTAGACTTGAAGACATTCTATTAACTTGTCACAGTTAAAATCTATTTCAAGCCAGCAATCTTATTGGTTCAGTAGGGAACAAATCAAAACAAAAATTAATAGACATAGCCCGTACAAATGTGAAGCTCAAAATTTATACTGCACTCTGACCATTTTCTAATATGGTTACCAGAATACTCAAATGACCAAAGAATGAAACTCCTTGCATCCAGTTGTGGCAGGTTGTGTACTCAATCATCAATCCCAATTTTGAACTTCTAAAAACAGAATTTATGCTCATTGCTTGATATATATAGATCCAGGTGATAGGAGAATTAACAAACTTTACTAAGTGAAATACCTGTAAATTTTTAATGGAAGATATGATCCTACATACAAACAGATAAAGACATAAACATTGGAGAAGCTAAACCATTTGTTTTAAATTTACTATCTCATGTTTGCAGTTAAGTTTTTCTGTTAGATTAGATTAAACTAAATAAATGTTTGCGGTAAACAGACAGGTTAGTTGGGAATTTATTCCTGTGAGGTGGTCGATAACAGGAATACAATGCTTTATAAGCATTTGCAGCATGCATTGTAATACATATATGAAATAATAAATTTTTGTTTCTGCTTTTATTGCTCTCATTTGGTATCACAGCAGGATGACGAATGCAAGCAACGTAACAAAAGCAGAATGAAAAAGCCCAATTTCAGTTTAAAAAAGGTCACAATATTAGGATCAAATACAGATTTTAGGGCCATCTTTTTTATACATGGCAGGTTCTTTAAAGATGCATTTGAGTCATCAAATGGATGTATTGCAATAGGATATATTAGAAGTCAGTATCATCCCAAGCTAGCTTCTTGCTCAAAGATATTTGATTGCATGAGAGGCACCTTATTTTTGTTTTGAATAAAAAAGGGACTTGGCATCATGTTTGTACTGCTAACTAATCCTTCGGGACCATCTTTAGTTTATTTATTATTTAGGAAGTAGTTTTCTGGCAGTTTAATTATGTAACCACTTATATAGTTTTACTCAACTGCCTGAACAGTTTTGGGTTGTATATATTCACTTCTTTCTTATAATAAATCAATCAGTGTGTATGCATTTCATTTATATTCTTTGGCCCTGTTACAGTGGTATCAGAGCCAAGTTGTTGGAGAAAAAGAACTTAGATTGAACAATGATTCCAATGCATTCTTTAATTTCAATTGTTGGAATAGTTCTTTCTGAAAAAGAGAATTACCATGAATGGTTTCGGAAAGTTAAAAATACTCATATTTTTAAAGATTTGTGGGATGATGTTCATAAAAGAAAAGATGAAAATGAAGGGCCAGAGCAGCCTACGGATGAAAAGGAACTCGTCATTTGGAAGAGTAAAGACAAAAAGGCTTATGCTCTCATTGCTGCCTCTATTACTAAAGAGGTATGTAGACATATAATGTCTTGTAAGAGTGCATTTGCAGCATTAAAGAAACTCAAAGATCTGTATGATTCTCATTCAGAACTTCAATTCATTCAATTATTAATGAAGTTCTCAACTTAGAAATAAAAGATAATGATCTAATGAAGCTAGCCTCTGAAATTAGGGCTTTATTTCATGATATTGAAGCCACAGGTGTAAAAGTAGATCTACAACTCACTGCTTTTATTAAAGCTCTTTATCCTACCTATTCACACTATCTTGAATCTCTTCGAGCTAGCAAAAAGATGAACGATATAGCATTTGACAAACTTGTGGAGAAGATTGCAGAGAGAGAAAAAGCATTTGGGAAGAAAGAATCACTTTCAAATGCTGAGACGTTATGTCTTGCACAACAAGAATAGGGGCAAACATCCAGTGATGAATCTTCTAGACATGACAATAGCAACAGAGGTTGTGGAAGAAGACAGTCTAGAGGCAGGAGGAGTAAAAATTATAAGGTGATAGACAATATTCTCAGCCACGACACCAACATAGAGATTATGAACAAAAAGAAAGGCAATCTATACAATGCTATGGATGTGGAAAAATGGGTCATAGTGCCAATCTTTGTCGAACTCCATGGGAGAAGATTTGTGACAAGAAGTCACCAGATAGAGGTAACCCTCCTGAATCTGCACATTATGTTATAGCACATTTTAATGTTGGGATTGAAGAAGTTTTTAGTACTTCAAATTCTACTTTGAATGATACTTGGTTGTTAGATACTAGAGCCACATGTCATATAACATTTAGAAGAGTTGTATTTTCAGACATTCAATGATCAAATGGAGTAGTATATCTTGCTGACAATCTGAGTTAAAACCTTCAAGCATTGGATATATTAGACTTAAATTACCAGGTCTTGCTGATTACATACTTTCTAATGTTCTTTATCTTCCACAATTGAAAAGAAATTTAATATCACTTGTGCATATTAGACAGCAAGGTCATTCAATACATATGTTTGATGGTATTATTAAGATTAGAAGAGATGTTGATCATGTGATTGTAATGATTGGAGTGGAAGATGATAAACTTTTACAATTGAATGGTACTTCATCAAGTTCTCATAATTATGCAAATTTTTCGCAACATAGTGATAATTTTTCTTCCAACTTGTTATGGCATGCAAGTTTTGGTCACATTAACCATGATAGTCTCAGAATTATCAAAAAAAATGAAATTCAAGAACTTCCAACTATCCCAAAATAAATTTCTCAGTGTGATGCTTGCATTTTAGGAAAACACAATAAACAACTTATTAATGATTCTATGTTTAGAGCTTCTAGAAAGCTAGGTCTCATTCACTTAGATTTGTGTGGGCCTATGCCTTTTCCATTGTTTACATCATAGATTAATTAAGTATTGCACACAGATAATGAACACAAACAGCAACAACAGTACTTCTTTATTCGCATATGCCAACAGATTACATCCAAAGCCTGAGATCAGATAAGATATGATAATTTACAATGAACCTAAACGGGGTATAAATACTTTCTGCCAAACCTTCCCGAAGGGGTCCGTCGGCTACATAAAAATACTAATCTACCCGTCAGCTACAAAATCTTTACCGACGACATGAACCCATCGGCTCGTCGGCTACAAAATCTTTACCAATGACAACACCCTGTCGGCTACAGTTTCTATCGACGACATCCATCTGCAAATGGAAACAAATACATAATGACTTGTATTGATGACTATACCAAGATGTGTTGGGTTTATTTATTAAAAGAAAAATCTCAAGCTTTTGATACCTTCAAAAATTTTCATTTGTGGATGAAAATGAGACTCAACTCAATATTGGAACCCTAAGAAGTGATAATGGTGGTGAGTACACTTCTAAAGATTTTGAGAAATATTTGCAAGAAAATGGTATTAAGCATCAGAGAATTGTTCCTTATAACCCACAAAAAAATGGTGTGGGTTTGTTGTGGCAGAAAGTATGAATAGAACACTCCTGAATATGGTAATATCTATGATGTTTTTTAAAAATGTTAAATTAATGTTTTGGGGAGAAGCAGTTCTTTGTGTTGTCCACATAAAGAACAGAAGTCCTTCTACTGCACTGCAAAGTAAACTCCCAATGAAATGTGGCATGACCATCTTCCAAGTGTCAAGCATTTTAGGGCTTTTGGTCCCACCTGTTATGGTTTAATTCTTGCTTAGCTAAGAAATAAATTGGAAGATAGGAGTAGAAAATGCATTTTTTTGGGATATTCTACTACTTCCAAAGCTTATCATCTATATGATGAGGAGAATAAAAAAATTATTATTTCTAGAGATGTTATATTTCTTGAATTTGAAAAAGATGCACAAAGTATTGACAAACAACTTGCTCATCTTGATAGATTTCAATCAAAATTTTTTTTATCATGAATGGGATAATGAACTTCCAACTCTTAAAGGGGGATTCCCTTTCTAGGTCAATCTTTGGAAGTTACAGAGAATGAAAACAATATGAAAGAGAACAATTCTAAAGAATCTGAAATAGTTTATGAAGAACCTGTTGAAAGAGACGAACAGTTCTAAAAAGTCTGAAATTGTTTGTGAAAAACCTATTGCAAAAGAATATCAACCAATTTGTGAAGAATATATCAAAGGCTTTTGAGATTGAGAAAACATTAGAGCAATCAATCCATAAATCAATGTGGGCCAAGAAAATTCCAAAAAGGCATGAAGATGTTGATTTAAATTTCTCTATTGTTGATGAACTAGCAAGTGATGCATGGAGAAGTGTAATGCAAAGAGGGTATGATGTTCTCATAAAAATTGGAACTTGGAGGTTAGTGGACCCTCCAATTGGAACCAAACCTAGTGGCTGCAAGTGGGTATATAAGAACAAATATAAAACTGATAGTTCACTTGACAAACACAAAGAAAGACTTGTAGCAAAAGGATATGCTCAGAGAGAAGGTGTTGACTACACTGAAACTTTTTCTCCTACGGCAAAGTCGGGAACTATTTGAGCATTGTTCTTTTAGCAACACAAAAAGGATGGAATATACATCATATGGATGTTAAAACAATCTTTTTGAATGGATATTTGAAGGAAAATGTCTATATGTTGCAACCTCAAGGCTTTGTTATCAAAGGTCAAGAACAAAAGGTATGTAAATTGGTAAAATCTGTGTATGTTCTGAAGCAAGCACCACGTGCTTGGTATGAAAAACTAACTAAGCACCTCCTCAAATTAGACTACAAGCATTTTAGTCTAGATGATGTAACTCTCTTTGTCAAGAAAATTGCTAAGTTACCGGATTCGCACCCTGGAGCTTGGGTCCGGGTCCAGATTCATTCGGGTCCGGATCGGAGCCCGGGTCCGCGACCGGTCCGGGCAGGGTTCGCATTTTGGTCGGGAGGACCCGCAGGCCAAAATGCGGACCCTGCCCAGACCGGTCGCGAACCCGAGCGGACCCGCGACAGGTGGAGCCAAAAAGTGGCCCAAAAAAGCAATAAAATTATGTTTTTTTTTATTGTTTTTTTTGCCAAACCCTAAAGTAAGGCCTATTAGATGCATTTCATTCATCTAATCTCTCATTTGCTTTGTCATTTTGCTCTTTCATTTTGGTGTGGCCATTTTGCAAGTTTGAAGAGAAGGTTGTAGAGATTGTTTGTGGAGTCTCAAATCCTTCAAATAATCAGTGTTGAGTGTTCCAGGTATGCATTTGATCCTTCCTTTTGCTTCTTTCATAGTTTGTTTTTAATTTTTTAAATTTTTTATATTTATTGTTCTAAATTTTTATCAATTTTTGTATAAGTTTTGAAATATTTTTTTAAATTTGTTTTTATAGATTGCAAGAATCCAAGAATGAGTAGTCAGGGTTCAGTGGGTGGGGTGGGATCCCAAAGATTTAAAATTGATAAAGGCTCTCCTTTGTAGACGTATACAACAAGAATTGAGCAATGTGCTGGTGGGGGAGGGTATATATGGAAATGCAATTTTTGCCAAAACCAATATAGAAGCTCCTATTTCCGAGTTAAACATCATTTGATAGGTCCACCAAGTCAAGGGATTTCCATGTGTGAGGGGCCCCCAGAAGGAGGTAAAAAGGGTTTTCGGCTCCTCAAATAGCAGGCATGTTAAAAGAACAAGAAGAGGCTGATAGGTTAGTGTCAAAGGCAAAAAAAGATAAGTCAAAGCAAATACCACCAACACCACCCTCTCAAACAATTAGTAAACCACATCCCTTCCTACCTACCCCATCTATGGATGAAGATGAAATAGAAACACCCGCATCCCGCAAGAGAGGCCCATTAGATACGGCATTTGAAAATGACAAGAGAGAAATTGCTGACATAAAGGTTGGGCGTTGCCTCATTAAAAATGGTGTTTCATTCAATCTAGTGAGATCCCCTTATTGGAGAGAGATGGTGAAAGAAATAAATGATGCACCTCATGGTTACCAATCCCCTGGATATGAAAAGTTGAGAACCACCATATTGCATAAGGAGAGAAAGAATGTAGAAAACCTCCTCAAACCAATAAGAGATTCTTGGATCCAAACGGGGGTGAGCATTGTCTCTGATGGATGGAAAGAGTGCAAAAACCGTCCATTAATAAATGTGATTGCTGTTTGCCCCAAGGGGGCAATGTTTTTGAAGGCGGTTGATTGTGAAGGGCAAGTAAAGGATGCAAATTTTATTGCCCAACTTCTCATTGAATCCATAGAGTCCGTGGGAGTTGACAATGTTGTCCAAGTAATAATGGACAATGCTAAAGTTTGTAAGGCTGCAAGTGCTTTGGTAGAAGCACGATATGAGCATATCTTTTGGACACTATGCACTATCCACACCTTGAACTTGGTGATGAAAACAATGGGCAGCCAAATTGAATGGATGAAAAATGTGTATGAGGAGGGTGAGCAGATCCAAATGTTTGTGACAAACCACCATATGTCACAAGCAATTTTCAGAACTTTCTCCCGCTTGGAACTATTGAAGGTAAATTTTTAACTTTATTTAGCTTCATTTATCATATTAATTTTTGTGTCATACTTTACAAAATTTAATACATATTCTTAAATTTTTGTGTTATCAACTTATCATATTAACTTACAATTTGAATTAACATGGTAATAGGTTGTTGAAACAAGGTTTGCTTCACACACAATCGTCCTTAGACGACTTGTGAGGGTGAAAGAGGCATTGGGTCAAATGGTTATTAGCAACAAATGGGGTGGATGGAAGCAAGCTGATACAGAAAAAGCCAAAACTGTAAAGGATTTGATCTTGAGTGATAATTTTTGGAATAGGGTGGAATATGCATTAGAACTCACTGAGCCCATCATGTCTATGCTTCGGTATGCCGACACGGATGAGCCTTGTTTGGGGAACATATATGATGCCATGGACTCTATGCTAGAAAGAATGAAATCAGTAAGTTTAAATTTTTATACAATACTTTATCCTTGTTTATTGAGAGATTTTTATTTTTGATTTTAATTAAGTTATTAACACTACATCAAGATAACTTACATATACATCATTTGACATCCCAGGTCATTCAGAGGAGAGAGCAGGATCCTGATACCTTGTACACTAAGGTGGAGAAAATTGTTCTACATCGTTGGAACAAGATGACTACACCTTTACACCTCTTGGCATATGCACTTTCTCCTAGATATTATAGCAGTGAGATACTTGCTATTCCTGGTAGAGTGGCACCATATAGAGATCCTGAAGTTGCTGCTGGGTATAAGAGGGCACTTAATAGGCTCTTTAGTGATCCTGATGTGGCATCAAATGTTAGGAGAGAGTTTGTTGATTTTGTCTCAAGCAAAAATGCAGAGCCTGATGCAATCAATGACCGAAGTAAATTGGATGCCATTGGATGGTGGTACTTACATGGGGAAAGTTACATGTACCTCCAACCTCTTGCCATTAAGATCTTGTCACAAGTATGTATTTAAGTTTTTTTTCCTTTTCTTATGGCCACTTAGCTTGTCGAATTAGCACTCTTAAATTCCTATTGTATTGTAAAATTACTTAGCTAATTTTTTAAAATTTGTTGGTTGTCTCTCTAGGTTGCAAGCTCTTCTGCTGCTGAGCGGAATTGAAGTACATACTCCTTTATCCACTCAGTGAAGCATAACCGGTTGGGTTCAAAGAAAGCAAAGGACTTGGTATTTATTCACAACAACTGGCGCCTCTTATCATGCAAGGATCCAGGATATAAGAAGGGACCAGAGAAGTTGTGGGATGTACTACCTGAGACTTCTAACTTGGATATGACTGTCCAAGATATATCTAGAATTGCCTTCCTAGATGTTGAGGAGGACGAGGAGGAGGATGTGGTTGCATCTGGGGCTAGTGGAACCGGTTTGGGTTCCAATGATGTGGAAAATGTCAATGATATAGATGAGGATGAAGCCATTGATCCCTCATATTTTGATGACCCATTTGACCCTTGAAGGGCATTTGCATCTTTGATAAACTATGTTTAAACATTTGTCATTGACTCATTGAGTCATTTATGATTTATCACTATGTTTCACAGTTTCAAACTTTATTAAGTCATAATTTATTATCTATCAATCTGATGAAGTAGTCTATGTTTTGAAATTCCATTTTGCATTTTAGTAATTCAATGTATGATTTTATTTACAACATTAGCATAGATTAATGAGTGAGTATTTAATGTTTATCCTTGACATTTGGCATTGATCAATAATCAAGTAATATTGATATATTCATACTATGGAATGACTTAGTTTTACTTTTACAACTATATGAGTTTATAATTTTTTTTGCATATATATATATATACACACACACACACTAACGAACCCACCCACGAACCCAAATGGGGAAAAAAAAAATTGCCCAAATCCACGAACCGAACCCCGAATCCGAACCCGTCCCCGAACCCGAATCGGCAACTTAGGAAAATTGGTAGATCAATTGTGTATCTAGTCGTATATATTGGTGATCTTCTCATCACAAGCAATAATGATGATTATATAGAATCCATTAAGAGAGAGTTGAAAAAGTGTTTTGATATGGCAGGCTTAGGATCACTTCATTATTACTTAGGTATTGAAGTCATTCAAAATCCTAAGTTCATTTTTATTTCTCAGAAAAAATATATTGGAGAGTTATTATGCAAATTTGGCATGAAAGATTGTAATTTTATTTCCAAAATCTGAAGATTTCATCCAATGAAGGAAATGTTTTTGAAGATCCAACCAAGTATAGGCAACTTATTGGAAGTTTGATTTATCTCACCAATACTCGTCGTGACATTACCTTTGCAGTAGGAATTTTGTCTAGATTTATGCATAAACCATGTGAAGGGCATTGGATTGCAACATGAGTTTTAAAATATCTAAAAGGAACTCAAACTCTTGGCATGAAATATTCAAAAGTTTCAGACTTCCATCTTACTGGCTATTCTGACTCAGATTTTGATAGTGACAAAAAGAATGGGTTATCTACTTATGGTTATTTGACAACTCTAGGATCAACTACTATTACTTGGAGATCAAAGAAACAAACAATTCCTGCTGACTCTACAACTGAAGCAAAATATGTAGCAGCAACTCAAGCTACGAAAGAAATTGTGTGGCTCAAAAAAATTCTTGATGACTTGCAGGAGAAACAAATAACTTCAACAACTTTATTTGTCGATAATAATTCTGCAATAGTATTGGCCAAGAATCCTAAATTTCATGATCAAACCAAGCATATCAATACCAAATATCACTTGATTTGACATCATGTTGAGACCAAAACTATACAGCTGAACATTGTTCCACTGAAGAACAAATTGCTAATAGTTTTACTAAAGCACTGGGACAATTCCCAATGCTACTTGGCATGACAAATATCCTTTCAGATTAAGAGGAGAATGCTAACTAATCCTTCGGGATCATCTTCAGTTTATTTATTATTTAAGAAGTAGTTTTTTGGCAATTTAATTATGTAACTATTTATATAGTTTTACTCAACTACCTAAATAGTTTTGGGTTGTATAAATTCACTTCTTTTCTATAATAAATCAGTTTGTGTTTGCATTTCATTTATATTCTTTGGGCTTGTTATATTTTGTCCCTTTAAGGAGCAACAGGGGGCAAGATTTCTTGTGGGTGCACTTAATGTATTCATGTTTTGGACCTTGGTTGATGATTTTTCAAGAACTTCAGACAATTCGGATGAGATGTGGATTTCAGAGGAAAGACATTTTATGTGCGACATCAGAAGAGACATTAGACACACTTGGAAGCGTGGATGTGGAATATCAAAAGAAATGTGTCTCATGTGCATGAAGGGTGGGAATTACATGTGCATGAAGGGTGGGAATTACACCCTTATGTTCTCTCATGTTGTGTGGATGGTTTTAGATTCTATTGTTAGGAGATTCCCTAAAGCAATTAGCTCGGTGTTTCTTAGGTAAGCTACGAGGATAAGTGAATACACTTCATCAAAGTCTCTGGAAGGGTTGGATTCAAAATTGTGATGTTCCATATTTTCTCAAATTAATATAATAAGAGGGGAATGTTGGAACACATTACATTTACAGTTGGACCTTTTATTTAGATTAGACTAAATAAAATAAATATTAGTAATAAACAAATAGATTAGTTAGTATGTTATTCATCTCAAGTAGTTGATAATAGACAGCTTATATTGTAATATGCCAATGAAATCTTCTTTTATCATTGTCAAAATAGACCCAAATAAAGAATTTTGACTAAGACCTCAACAATGCTAGACAAGTAGGAGAACTCTATCATATAGTTTAATTATGCATCAAGAGATTTCAATGAAGTTTCTAAGTGTATGTCTTTCCTAGAAGTATCCTCAGAAAATTGGTGAACCTTCCAATAAAATTCCTTGTTACATTGGTCTTCTTCCGATATCAAGAATGCTTCTCTGTTTCACTTTCATATACACATATCGATTAGGAAGAATTCAATATCTCTATGTCTCCTTGGAACCATTGCCCTTTAAGAATTGATTAACTTTCCAATATAAGTTACTTGGATATATCTTATAAATTACATTGGATATTTTTTCAAGTGCTGGCATCGGATTGAAAATAACTAAAGAAAGCCACTACTTGTAATTTTTCACAAGAATTCACAATTATCCCACGACGAAAGAAATCTTATCATAACCCAAGGGGGTTACAATAAAAAGAGACATAACAAAATGGATTAGGAAGTTTGTGTGAACTAGAGTCCTATCAATTGATTATAAGAGGGTCACTCAAGGATGGTACTGGCTATATATGTGAACTAAGCACATATATAGACACACAATGCATATGTGTCATTATATATATAGACAGACCACATATGCATATGTGTCGGGGTTTGTGTGTGTGTGTGTGTGTGTGTGTAGCCATCTCTTAGTATTTTTCTAGCATTGTATTTATATAAAGGTGTTCCCATACCAAGCCCCATGTACTATACCCAAGACACCTTACATCTCTAGGTTATATGCAAATCTGTCAGCATATGAGAAAGGGTTCTTTTCATAGTTACGAGACTCTGTGAGTTCAAGCCAGAGTCCACATTTCCGAGGCAAATGGCCTCTAGACTCGAACTCGGCAAAGTCAACAAGATTCGCTGAGTCCAAGGACTCTCCTAACTCGTACAGTCCCGAGCTCTGGACTCTCTCTAGTAGCATGACTCATATATTGCAAAAAAATGTATTTCATTTGGTACAATTCTACAATTATTTCATTAGATTAACGAAAATGAGTTACAAATTTGTGAGATAATAGATATAGAGATTTCTAGATAGTTTTTTTTCCAATGTATATTAATTTTGAAAATGATGTTGTGGTATGTCAGGAATTTATTAAGGATTGAAGCTTAAATAGTTCTTTGACCAATCTCAAATTATGGAGACAACAAGTTATAATGTTCTTATTTTTGTCTTTTGGGTGTGTAGAAAATTATGTAGAAAGAATGCCAACTATCTGTCAATATGCCTTATGCAGTTATGAATGCTTGAAATTGATTTTGACAAGCTTATTCTTAGGAAATTGTCCTTTCCCTTGTGTATAGGACTTGACACTTCTGGAGTGGGATTATCATGGTACTAGTACAATAGTATTTTACTATTTAGTCAAGCAAGTAATGATGTTTTTGAAAACTAATCTGGAACTATATCCTTGCATTACAAAAGTCAATGTTCTCCTACAGATTTTAGAAGAATAGTTATAAACCAATATAGTCAACTCCCAGTCTGAAAATATGAACAATATGTCATATTATAGAAAATTTCTAAGTTGCCGGTTTGAATTCCAATGCGGATGCCGGTTCAAGATTTGGGTTTGAAATTCATTCAAGTTTTTTTGGGCTTGGGTTCGGATTCATTTTGGGTTCATCCATACAAAAACATATTTCTTTTAAAAACATGTATGTGTGTATATATATTGAACAAAAAATAATTCCATACTTGAATCTACTAATAGTAAAGGAACATAGCAAAATAGACCACCAAATCTATGTTTCAGTTCAATAGGACATTAACTGCATCATTCAACACTACATATGACTTGATACACTTGCTTGGTCACATGCATAGAACATATTTCCATGTCATGGGGACAGTTTGAGAATGAAAGGAATTGTCAGAAGATAAGTTCAGTTATTTGAATTTTTATTTGTATTGGTTAGAGTATTTCTAACTAGGCTATATCAAAAGGTGAGATACAAATTTGAAATCCTAGGTTCAAGCATATCATTTCTTTTTAAAGACATTCCTCTGTAATCATCAATTTAGATGTCACCTATATTGTCAATTTGGATTTCCTTTATAAGCAAGTTCTCATTTTCATACACAAATGCATAAATGACATATAAACATCTTTTTTGGTCGCTAGAGGGTTGAGAGGTCAAAAAAACATTTTAAAATGTCTAAAAAATGTTCCAAGACCAAATTCAGCCAAGGTCTAGACAACAAATTCTTCAGAATTCACTGCAAATTCTGCCCAAGTTCCTCTAACAGAATTTGCAGCAAATTCGTGGCTTTGCAAGAGAATTTGGAGAGAATTTGACAAGGACCAAAATTTGTACAGAATTGAGAAAATTACACAGCTGAATAGCCCTGCATCTCAAATTGAAGGATAGTTACTCAAATTGAAGGCTCACTGCCAATATTGGTTACTATCTGGGTTTCATTATGAAGAAGTCGCTTTCAGCATTGTAAAATTTAGTAATGATGTACAGATATCTTCAAATTCACCTATATTTGTGTTAGAATTTTATAATGATGTATATGGGCTTTTCTTCCTTTCTTTAGACTTACATATTCATGAATGTTAGAACTATCTAGTGTTGTACATAAACTTTCAAACTTAAGTGTATATGTTTTGCTGGCTGTCCTTGATCATTTTCTTAGCAAAAATTCGCAAGCCAACTATAATTGTTATTGAAAGACTTTTACCATTAAAGGTTGTGTTCACCAAGCAAATTGATAGACATACATGAGAGCCTGTTGTTGTCTACAATGCACACATAAGTTGTAACAAACATATTTCTCAATATCTGAGTCTTCCATGATAAGCTTATCTTAGGCTTATTCATATAAGGGCATAGGCTACTATGAACTTTAGTTTTCTACACTCTAGCTGATTGTTTTGAACTTTTGATTCCATGGATTTCATATATTGTACACATTTGACAGTGACACTATGTTTAACTTTATATTATGTTATTCTATTTTTTTCTTTCAGAAATTCGCTTTTATACTTATGTGATCTATGCAAAATTGTGTATGAGTGTTAAGTAGCTTCTTTTTATCTCAATTATTGAGTATTTGACGTTAATTGACTAAATGGTGCATGAAAAAATCTTTAAATCCTTAAAAAATTTCGAATTTCATGGGTTTTTTTTAATTTTTCGAGTCCTTTCTGAGTTCTAACCGACTCTGGTCACCGAGTCCAAGTCCGAGCCCAATTTTGACTTTATGAGTCAGAGGCAAGTCCAAGTCCCGTAACACTAGTTTTTTTAATCTCAAAATGCTGCTAGAGAAATTGCTTCTATTCGCTCCTTTTATACTAATCAGTAGGTAAATGTCACATGAAAATAAATCCTCTGTACTAAAATGATGATGACTATTTAATTGCGATTGAGAACTCCAGACAATGTTGGTCACCTTATCCTGGCTATTGAATATAATTAGACTGAATGATTTCCTAATATATAGGTTCCATTATGAAGCACTGTAAGTTCCATATATGTGGCAAGAAAATCATCTTTTCAATACACTAGAACGCAGCAATCTTATAAAAGTAATTTCAAAATATAACAGACATGATAAGTAGTAGATGTTTTTCCACAGCAAACCAAATTATGATATTGCTATTAGAATTTAACTGTGGCAGCTATGAATATCTCTGACGATAAACAAAGATCCTTAAAAAGGTTAAACAGGTTACATGACAATTAATGAATCTTCAGAAGAGTAACGAAAAATTAAAAAACATTGAAAAAAAATAGAAACTTCATTTGTGTGTTGGAGAAACAAAAAGCAATCAATGAGATTGCTGGGCGTGTGTGTAATATCAAAAAAAGGGATTGCTGGACTTTTGTGTGTAATATCAAAAAATGGAAATCTCTGTTAAATACTAACAATAGAATCTACAGATAATACTCCAATATGCAAGAAGGTAGTTAGAAGGAGAGAATCAATCAAGCATTACAAAGCCTACACAAATTCATCAAGTAATACTAAAAGAGCATAATTACCTGAAATGTACCTCCATTATGTATAATATCATATGCCAGAGGTCGATAAATATAATCATCCAATGGCATTGACATAGCTGGAAAGTTGTAAGGATCAACATCACCCTGTATGACCATACTTCCCGAGTCCCTTGCATCACGCTGATTGAATAAAAATATGTGCATCAGAATTATATCTCCAATGTACAAAACTCCATTATCATATCCCGAAACTTGAAACAAAATGAATACTAGTGGTAGCATTTTAAATTTTAAAAAGACCAAAGGAGATACTCAAGACATCTAAAAATGCACTAGAAAATTAGGCATCTCTTCATCTGGTTGCTTGTTCTAGAGCATTCATTAATGAATCTTTGCTACAATTGCAACTAATTCCAAATAAAATTATCCATAAAACAAGCCAAATTCTATTTGTCTAGTTTCAAGATAATATAGTACACTGCTAAAGTGAGCAGGAGGCTATAAAAGTAAGCATGTGGCTGCAGAAGTGGACCCTTGGCTACTGAAGTCATGATAGTAAGCTAACAACATGAACAAGATGTTGCTGAAGACAGACAGAACTTGCTGAAGTGCATGATAGTTTGGTGAAGTGGAGATTTGGTCCTTGGTGGTTGTGACACACTAGCCTATCTGCATGAGCACAGTTATAGCATGGTAAACTGCCATATGTGTAGGTGTTTGCTCAGTTATAACTGTAACAATCTGTTGCCAGAAAAGAAGAGCCATGTACAAAGGCATAGTAGCCTGACATTAATGGTGAAGCTTGGACCAATAGAACAGGTAGAGAGTACAATTAGTATTCCTGAATGGCACTTACCTCAACCTGGACAACAATTGCAGGCATCTATCCATTCTCCCGAGATTGCACAATTTCTATCATGAGCCATGATTGATATCTACAACACAAATGTATTTTTTAAGCATATAAAATTCGTTCAAAATATACCCTGCTTTGATTATAAATATACATCGTTCCCTCGAGACCTGTCTCCCCACTATAAGACAGTCTCAGAGATGGAGACGCGTCTCAAAGACTTTTCAAGTCTCCGGAGATCTTAAAAAAGGTTGGAGACTTCATGACAAGTCTCTTGAAGTCTCCCAGTCTCCTAATCCAAAAAGTTAAGTCTCCCCAAAGTCAATTGATAAAGAAATAAATGTAAAATATAATATTAAATTATATTATGTATTTTAGCCCTCATTTTAATATTTTTTAATGCAAAAATTAAGACTAATGACAATTTAAATGATTTTGAGAGTATGATAGCTGAAGACCTTGAGATGGATGATCACAATCTTATGGAGTGGATGATAGTACCATCAACATACTACTACTAGATAGATTTCTGATTTGTTTATTGTACTAAGTTTGTTCATTTTTGTTTGCATACTGGCAATTTAGCATCAAACTATATTTTTTTGAATTTAAAATTTGAATATGTAATGATAATCTTAGCGATTATCAATATGATATGATGAAGATCATATCCAATATTCGAAAAACAAGTATCACTATGAGATATAGTAATGTGATAATGTGATTTTTATAATGTTTGACTCTATATCAATGTGATATTACTATTATTATTTACTTTAGTCTTTTGGTTTTATAGAATTACTATTTTGTATTTAGTATTAGACTCTTTAAACTATTATAAAAAAATTGGCCTCTCCAAGTACCCTCTACCGGTACCAATAGGGGAGACCTCCAAGTCTCCCTCCTGGTGACCTTGTAAATATATAATTAATTTAAATTCTCTGTTTAAGTCTTTTATGAGTGATGCATTTGTCATATTAATAAATAATGTTTTACTAAATACTAAACAGTCAACAAATGAGTTATGACCCATGGTACTCTAAAAATGGCCTTCAAGTTTAAAAATCTGTTACCAACCATCAAATGCACTCATCAGTACAGTTCTTAATGCACAAATCCTCCACATGCTCAGATTTGCATCGAGCGGCAGAGGCAAGGAATTTGTTTGGAAACTGCAGAAACCCTACACCAAGGTTAAACACAGATGGGAACTATAAAATGCTATTATGGTGCTCAAGAAATTATTTAGAAAGTATGAAAGTCCCTCTTGTTATAGAAGTGAAAGCATTAACTAGAAACAATATACTTTACAGCACAAGTTAGATGCAAAGAAATAGTAAGAGAAATAAACAAGAGAAATGAGAATACACAGATATAAGTGGTAAAACCTTGACAATATGTCAAGGAAACATCCACTTGGCAAGTATTAGTATTCTTATTACTCAGAAGAAACTCATTACATCTTCAACTTCACAGTTGTTGCTACAATATTTCTATTCAAACATTAGTTTATGCCTTCATAGAGAAGAAATATATAACCTCTTGGAGATAAGAGAAAAACTTCTCAACATAGAATAAAACTTGATTTATTCCTCAAAAAACTTAAAGTTTCCTTTTGAAGATAAAAACTATTATTTTTCTAAAATAGAAAAAAGATTGTTTTCACAATCTTGTCATTATCTTCATTGTTGTCATTATCTAACAATCTCCACCTTGACAACAATTTACCTAATACTTGCCCAAGCCCATGTATCACCCCTTTTGCAAATCAAGAGAAGTCACACTCCAATTTAGCTTCTCTACCAACATTGATTTAGTAAACATATTTGCACAATTCTTAGGTGTATGGACCTTTTCAAGAGATACTCCACCTTCTTCAATACTCTGTCTTACAAAATGGTACTTAATCTCAAAATGCTTAGTTTTATTGTGATAAGATGGATTTTTAGCCAAATGGATAGCACTCTGACTATCGCAAAATATAATCACATTATCTTGCACCTTCCCAAACTCACCCAAAAAAACCCTTCAACCAAATTGCCTCTTTACATGCATGTGAGACAGCCATATATTCTACCTCGGTTGTAAATTGAGCAACAGTTGCTTGAAGTTTTGACATCCAACTAATTGCTCCACCTACAAGAGTAAAGACATAACCTAATGTAGATCTCCTTTTGTCCAAATCACCTACAAAATCAGAATCAACATAACCGCACACTGAATCGCTACAACCGTTATAGGTGATACAATAATCACTTGTGCCTCTAAGATACCTGTTGATGTCAATTTTTATACCACATAACATATTAGCAATTGAGTATCCGATACGGAGTATCAAAAACACAATTCATCTCTTGAAAAGTTAATACTCATGGGGCATGAGAATAACTCCAATGTTTCTTACACTTGTGGATACTAACTCAGTATATTGATGTGATTTGTTGGTAATCACGTAGGTGGCCTTACACAAATTGTTGAGGATGACTTGGACTTTGGTGGGATGATGGAGATGTTGATTCAGTGTGAATGCTAGATGACATTGGTGGGGAAAGTGATGGTGATGGAGGGTGAATGGTTCTTATGACTGGTATCTTTCGAACTCTCTTCTTCTAAATTCTAAGTCCTAACCTACTTGTTATCCTACTCCTACTCCTATGGATGGAAGATTAGCAATGGACTGGGATTGAATCTAATGAAAGTTAACCAACGGCTCCACCTCCATAGATGTAACAATTCAAAGGAAAATAAACTAGTTTACCACACAAGGCTTCCCAACAAGCCGCTAGGATGCTAGTGGCCTAGTATTGATCCCTATCAAACATCTACTAATGCTACCATGCAACTATCCATCTACTTTACTCTTACTTAACAACTTGAAATGCACCAACTTTAACAACTTGAAAGGAAATTTTAATCTAACTATTTGGAAGTAGAAACCATGCAATAATACCAAAGGCTCTTAGTCACCATGCAAGTCACAACAATGAGAAAGAAATAGTGAATTTTGGCATTATCTTTGCAACAATTTTCTCCGACCATTACAAATGAGAGCAAATGGCCTTATATAGACTCCAAAGTGTACAACTGACAGTAGAGATAACGACGCAAAACGGACGATCCAGATTGAATCCTAGAAACCCTAATTAGGGTTGCCACCCCATCGGCCAATGAGAAGATGCCACCTCGTCAATGGACAAATAAAAAAAGTGGAAAAGTGGCAACTAATGAGAAGGCACCAAAATGGTGGCCAGTCAGAATTAGACACTTGTCCTCTCCTAGAAGAAAAAGAAATTTCCACTTGGGCTTACATCAAATGATCTTCTAATATAACTCTCCCCTTTTCTTTCATTCTTTTAGCTAAGGCAATGAACTTAGCTAGCCTTTTGTTGACTTCTTCCATGGGAGGACAAGGTGTATGCTTTATCTTGAGCTCAACCGATCTCACCACGCTGCTTGCTGCTTGTAGTGTCTTCTCATGGTCCTTCTCATACTCTTTTGCAAATCTAATAAAGGCATTGAGGGAGGAAAGGGTGCCCAGATGTTTCTTTTTAATAGCAAACCTTCCTAACTCATCCAATCTCGATCCAAGTCTTGTCTCATCAATGTCTTTTTCTCTGATGTCTTCAAAATCAAGTGCCACCCCAACGTCACTCATCATGGTTGAAATGGAAGTGTTAACGCTTGGGCTGTGTTATGCAATTGCCTTTTGTATCTCCTCAAGTGTTCTCAATCTGGTAGTCAAGGTGACAAACCAAGATTCAACCATACTCAATCCTCTCTCATCAACCAACTTGGCCCTCTCCAAATATGCCTCTAGAAGCCCGATGAACGCCTGTAGCCTGGGAATAGCCAAATCCTTGACTGGAAGGAAATCCTTCAACTCCTCTTCAAATATTCTAAACTTGTTTTTAACAGTCACAAATGACCGGAATGTCGAGATGAAGGCAAGAAAATTTGCCCATCTTGGATTGTATCATGGATCCAATCCTTGACTTCATGTAGTTGAGCTGATATTTCTTCTAGGTTGCTCCCGCTGTCTTGAGGAAGGGTTGCCTGGTGCAACTGTTGGATAGGCTAACAATCTCTCCAATATTTGTTCTCAGCCTCCAACTTTATGATCCTTTCATTTGCCTTCCTCAACCTTTCTCTAATTGAAGCTATACCCTCTTGGATCTCTTCACATTCCATATCATCTGTGTTTCTTCCCAAGTTGTGTTCCACTATCTCATATTCCTGGGCCGCAATCTCACCCACTGCCTTATTGACTATTGGTACAACAATCTAAACCTTTCAGTAACCATCATTGTCGCTCCTGATTACCTTTGCCACCGTCTTCGCCATTTGTTTCTAGTTCTTGCTATCACCCTTTTCTATTAGTCCTTGGATATCTTCCACTATTCAGACAATTACTACCTCTCCTCTTGGCATAAGCATTTTCCTTAACCATAGTGGTGCGGTGCATCTCCCCAAATCTGGATTCGGTTCGACTAGCAAAGTATTGCCAACGGCCTCGAGCGCCTGACTTATTTCCTCAATATCAATCGGTCCATCTTCTCCACTAGTAACTACCATGTCATATCCTTGTTGGTTTTCTAAGAGAGGAGAGTACTCGGTGCTTTCACTATAACCACTTGATTCTAAATCGGAGCTCACCTCTATTGCAGCCCCTTTATCACTTGAATTGACCTCTTGGCTTCTAGCCTCAATT
Source organism: Cupressus sempervirens (assembly GCA_028749045.1). Classification (NCBI taxonomy): domain Eukaryota; kingdom Viridiplantae; phylum Streptophyta; class Pinopsida; order Cupressales; family Cupressaceae; genus Cupressus; species Cupressus sempervirens. Next base: position 205,779,606 of record CM053793.1, on the reverse strand, counting down.
ATGTTGTCTCTTGATGGAGTTGTATGTTGTCTCTTGGCTGGAGGTTCCAAGCGTTCTTTGCTCTTCTCAACCTGTAAAGCTCTTTTCTTGCTTCTTACTGTTTCCTTTTGCCGACTACTTCCTTCACCTTTCTATCTGACTGATTTTGTTGGGCCTTCTTTTGGCTTCATCTTCTCATAAGGGGAAACCTTAGACTGTGTAGCTTCCTTAATCTTTCATTATACCACAACTCGGTATGCAAATCAATTGCTCTTGTAATAGCCTCCAAGGAAGGATCCTGATGGTCATCCCAATCTACTAGATTCAATTTTATTCCTTCTACTATATTATAATCTTCTCTCAACACATTTTCATGATCCTCCAGTTGATTGGGAATATCAAAGCCTCTCCATTTGATATCTCTCATCATGTTCACCAACAACCTTGAGAAAGCTAGCTTTCTCACATGAAAGTCATCCTTGGCATTTGGCCCAAAAGTCCTCTCTAGTGGGAACATGCTTAAATACATTTTCGTGAGATACCTTGATAAGACTGTTAAGATCGAATCCTTGCCTTGCTTTGTACCATCCTAGATGATACCATTCCAATTTCTTCTTTGCAGCTGCAAAGGCGACACGATTGGGGTAACTATCATTGCGAATTCTGAATGAGAAGGTAATCCCTGTCTTACCTTCAAGTCTCATTATTCTGTCATAATGCTCAATTTGCCTACCCAATTCCATCAAAACTACCTTGTCGGGTGGGTATCTTGGAAGCCTCTTGGGACAAACCATGCTTCCTACTAGTCTAATGTATGTGAATTGTGAAAATTGAATGAACCAACTCCCATACTTCTTTATCTTTGCTTCTACTTCTGATGAGTCTCTTAGCAGGTGTCCCTTGTAATACCCTTACTGTCTTCATGGCGAAGGCATCACAAAAAATCTTATAGTCCTTGTTGTTGTGCAAATGAAGCTGTGGATAGCATTCATACACCAAATATTGTCCCAGCCCACTGCCAAGTTCTCCTAAGGCCTTAAGTCTCGGACTCTTATACAATCTAGCGATTAGGTAAAACAGATAGGATCCCATGTAGAATTGTTTTTGGTTTTGTACAGTTCTAAGTTGCAACTCTAGGTTCTCGCTTATGATCCTAGCTCAATCAAATCTTCTTTTTCCTTTTTCAATTTCATCAATAAAGAAGTACATCCAATTTTTGAATTGCATACCTTGAGCTAGGCCCATGATCTAGCTGAGAAGCACAATGAGATCTCCATATTCTGATTTGAAGTACGCCACTGTAAGCTTTGATGACCTAGTCATGCCTTTCTTTCCCTCGTGTAGCCAATCCTGTTTTAGATGTGTGAAATAAGTTTCCTGGTTATCCTGAAATGATTTGGCTGCCTGATCCATCATCACCACTGTCATGCTCTTGTACTGAGGAATGTTAAATGCTTTTTCAATCACTTGTCCGCCAATGTTGGCCAACACCCTCTTAAGACCCTTCATCAAAGATGATGGATTTACTGATCAGATCAAACCTGGATGCGCACTCCATAACCAACTTTGGACATGGCAAGGTGGGAGGAAAAGCTTTTGCATGTACAATTCTACTTCTGTATATCTTCTTTGCCAAGGGGGATTGTCCTTCGTTTAATCTATCCTTTACCTGTAGTATATTTACTTTTTCGACATTGGTATTGGTTATTCACCTCATTTTCAAGAAGAAAGTTGTTTTGGGCATCATATCCTCTTTGTCTTTCTTAGTGTTTGTTCCCTTAGGGTACTTTCTTGCACTAACATCTACCATCCTAAACACTTATTTTTGCCCCTTCATTCTAAGTGATATGGACCACTCTTATCAATCTCTAACCTTCTTTCTATCAATGGATTCTACACTTATTTCTGCCTCGCCAAATGTCCTATCACTACACTTATCAATCTCCAATCTTCAACCTAAGGGTGGGACTAACACTTATTTCTACCTCGTCTTTGCCTTAAGATGGACTATACTTATATCTCTCTCTCCAATACCTAGGGTGGTCTAGCTTATTTTTGCCTCTTCAAATGTCCTATCATGGATTCTACACTTATCAATCTCCAAACTTCAACCTATGATGGGATGATGAAGTGGTGGATGATGAATGCAAGAAGAACCAAGGGAAACAATATCTAAACAAGAACGAAAGAGAGAAATCAGCTTAAGGACCCCTTTCAACTCTAAATGATTTGAAGTTACCTTTACCAATGGCCGGGTCTTCTTTTGGAATTTAGGATCAGAATTGAGAATTTCAAATCCCTTGCAAATCTTGAGGCCTCAGCTGGAAAAATCAGAATTTAGTGTTCTCGGAATTGTCCACCATTTGCCCGAAATCAAACCTTTATCATGTGTTTCCTCCTCCAAATAAAATTCCCTAGTTAGGGCAGAAATTGTAGCCCTTAGAAGATATAAAATCAGACCTCAAAAATCAGCTAGGGCATGAGAAAAAATCCCAACCCTCTAGCAAACACAAAATCAGACTTGAATAACAATCAATCTGCCCTCCAACTTTGCAATTCTGAAAACGTTTCCCCTTGCCAAAACAAATCGCCAAGAATAGAAAGTCTGATCTGCATTAGAGAAAATTGCCAATCATGGGAAATTTGCCTTTAATCATGAAAAATTGCCAATGGTGCAGATCTGCCCTCAATCATGGAAAATCGCCAAACATAGAGATCTCTACCATGAAGAAATTTGCCAACAATAATGCCAATCTGCCCTAGCTGAAAAAAAATCACCCAAAAAAGATGCCAATCTGCCTTAGAAAAATCGCTCAAAGAAGAGAAAATCTGCCCTTAGCCAAAATCGCCCAAACACCAAAAAGGAGTGAGGAATGAAAAAATAAGAGGGAAGAGCTTCCTGTTATACCCCACTTGCCTCTCCTTCCGAGCTGGCCGATTGGGACCCTGGGAGCAAAAAATAAATTAATTAGAACGCAAAATTAGCCCCCTAATTAAATGCTTAGTCCAAAATTAACTTTGCCAAGATGAAATTTACTTTTTTAAATTGCCAATTAGACCAAAATTTCAAAAAGAAAGTAAATAATGCCTTGGAGACACTAAATGTTTCCATTTAATGATGATTTAGCAATTAATGTCATTAAAATCAGATTTTGGCTAGCCAAAAGCCATTTTTTCTTCAATATTAAATTACCAATTTCAAGGCAATTTTAATCCATTTAAAACCTTTTTTTTTGCAATTCAACTCAAATTGATTTTGCCAAGCAATTTAAATTTTTGACCAAAAAAAATTATTTCTAGAATCTAAAATCGATTTTGCAATTTAGTTTCATCTTCACAAAAGAAATTTTTTTCTCACCAAAGAAATTCAAGATTTTTCGAAAAACTCAAATCTAACAAAATTTCACTTTTTTGAAAATTATCCAAATTTATACAATTACATCCAAATTTTCAAACAAACCATCTAAGCACAAAATTTACAATTTTATCCTGCCAAGTGTTGCTCTTTGAAATTTTGTCTGGCCTAAGGATGCAATTGGTCATTCTAGAAAATCAAGTTGAAATCGAGTGAAAAACAAACCTAGCCCTCTCCCCTCTGGCCTGAAGGTGCCCAAGACTTAAAGTTTTCAAAAAAAAATTGAATCAAAATTTTTTGGACAACCAAAACATTTTCCAAGGCAACCAAAAAAAAGGGGGTCCCCAAAAATTTTGGGGCGATGGTGTAAGAACCTCACAACAATACCGAAGCACCCATTTTACTGCTGCCGAATGCTCTTTACCTGGATTTGCCATGTATCTACTGACAACACCCACTGCATGTGAAATATCTAGTCTTGTACATACCATCGCATACATTAAACTTCCTATTGCATTTGCATAAGGTACACAAGACATATAATCCTTTTCTTCCTTAGTACTAGGACATAAACTTGAAGAAAGCTTAAAATGGGAAGCCAAAGGGATATTAACAGGTTTCACATTTTGCATACCGAATTTGATGAGAATCTTCTCCACATATTTCTTCTGTGATAACCAAAGCTTACCATGTTCCCTATCTCTATGTATCTCTATACCCAAAATTCATTTTGCTACTCCTAGATCCTTCATATCAAACATCCTAGCCAACTAAGCCTTCAATTTATTAATTTCAGCCATGCCTTTACTTGCTATAAGCATATCATCAACATATAATATCAAGATAATGAATAAGCCATTTTCTAAACTTTTAAAGTAAACACAATGGTCATATTCACTTCTTACAAAGTTTTGTGAAGGAATCAAAGTTCTTGTACCATTGCTTGGGTGACTGTTTCAGGCCATACAATGATTTCTCAAGTTTACAAACAATTTTTTTATTGCGATCTTGAACAAACCCTTCTGGTTGTTCTATATATATATCCTCATCCAAATCTCCATGTAGAAATGTTGTTTCAACATCTAGATGCTCTAACTCAAGAGTAAGTAATGCAACTAATGCTAATACAATCCGAATAGAAACAAGCTTAACAACTAGTGAAAAAATCTCATGAAAATTAATACCTTCCTCTTGAGAATATCCTTTTGCTACTAGCCTTGCCTTGCACCTTTCAATTTTATCATCAACATCCTTCTTCAATTTGTAGACCCACTTGCAGTTAAACAACCTTTCTACCCTTTGGAAGTTCTACCAAGTCCCATGTCTTATTCTTCTCTAAGGCATCCATTTCTTTTTTCATTGCTATTTTCATTTAGCATTACTCATTGCTTCTTGATAACAACTTGGTTCCCCATCACTAGAAATCAAAGCAACTGATGAAACAAAATCATCGTACCTTTTAAGAGGATTCTTAACCCATGTAAATCTTCTAAGAGATGGTTGTGGTATTTCCACAATTTTCTGTATATTTTCTAAATCTGCACCTTCTTTGTCAGAGAGATCTTCTTGCTCTTTTTCTTCTATAGAAGGATGAGTTTCCAACTGAAATTATTGATATTGTGGTACTTCTTCCTGTTCCAAATTATTTTCTACAAAATCTGATTTTGTTAGAGTATTCATCAAATACTACATCTTTGCTAATGATGATTTTATGGGTAGTAGGATCCCACAATCTATATCCCTTAACTCTTATCACCATAGCCAACAAAGGAGTATTTCTTTGGGGTCTAACTTAGAACGCTGCTTTTTAGAAACAAGAGCATAAGCATCACAACCAAATATTTTCAGATTTGAGAAATCACATGAATGACCTGTCCATACCTCTTCAGGAATCTTGCAATCTAATGCAATTGATGGTGACTGATTTATCAAATAGCATGTTGTATTAGCTACTTCTGCCCACAACTCTTGCTACAATTTGGCATTACTGAGGATACTTCTTGCTCTCTCTAGAAGAGTCTTATTCATGCGTTCAGCAACAGCATTTTGTTGAGTGTAAACTGTGGTTTTTATGATCCCAGCTTCTTTGCAATAGTTCTCAAACTCTAAAGATGTGAACTCAGCTCCATTATCTATTCTCAAATACTTAATTGATCTGCCTGTACTCTTTTCAACAAAAACTCTAAATTGTTTGAATAAACCAAACACATCAGCTTTACTTTTAATAAAAAAGACCCATACTTTTCTTGAGTAATCATCAATAAATGTCAAAAAATATGATGCTCCTCCAAAAGAAACTATAGGGGATGGACCCTAAACATCTGAATGAATATAGTCTAGAATACCTTTGCTTGTATGGTTGCCAGATTTAAACTTCTGTCTACATTGCTTTCCAAATACACAATGCTTGCAAAAATTGAAATTCAAAGATTTTAAGTTTGGAAGCAACTTACAATTTACCAGTGCCTTTAGCCCTTTCTCGCTTATATGACCCAAACGTTGATGCCATAAATGAGTAGATTTATCACTTTCCTTAGATACCACTATCACATGATTTACATATATACTTCCTTCCAGCCTATAGAAGTTTCTAACTTTTGTAGCCTTCATCACCACTAAAATACCCTTACACTTTAAGAACTCCACCTTGACAAGAGAATTTATAACCACCAGAATCAAAAACACCCGAGAAAATTAAATTATTTTTCAGTTCTAGTACATGTCTTACCCCTATTAGTGTCTTTACAATACTATCAAACATCTTGATTCTAATACTCTCAATCCCAATAGTCTTACAAGAAGCATTATTTCCCATAAAATCAACACCTCCATCAATAGGTTGGTAAGAAGAAAACCAACTCCTATGTGGACACATGTGATCAGAAGCACCAAAATCTAAAATCCATTCATCTTGATGTTGTAAGATATTACAAACAGATAACACTTCACCAACTGTACCTAAATTTACCTCAATTGGACTTGCTTCCTTTTTGGATTCATTATTCTCTTCCTTTCTTTTCCAACAATCTTTCTTGAGATGCCCTGCTTTATTGCAATACCAACATTTTCCCTTACTCTTTTTGCCTCTTGATTTGTATCTGGATTTATCTCTCGAACTGTCCCCTTTTTCTATGGAACGACCTCTAGCCACCATTGCTTCTGGGGTGTGGAGGTTTCTATATTAGAGTTCTTTCGCAACTCTTTAGACAACAAAGCTCCCACAACAGAAACAAATTCAAGGGAGTCAATTGTACTAAAACTAATAGAAGTAACTAAGTGATTCCAAGATTTGGGCAAAGAACATAACAGTGCAATTGCTTTGTCTTCATCTTCGATTTTTACATCCATACTACCCAATTAAAAAATTAGAGTATTGAAAACATTTAAATGATCAATAACTTTTATACCTTCCTTCATTTGTAGGCTATACAGTTGCCTCTTCAAGTAGATTCGATCTGTCAAGGATTTTGTCATATAAAGACTCTCCATTCTACCCCATAAACCTTCAGCTATATCTTCTTCAACAATATTAAAAAGAACCTCATCTACCAAACACAACCAGATTGTGCTTAGGGCTCTCATATCCAAATCTTCTCAATCATTGCCTCTCATAGCTATCGGTTTCTTTGACTTTCCAGCTAATGCCTTATGCAATCCCTGTTGCACTAACAAGTCACGTGTCTTGAGCTTCCATAGCTCAAATTTGTTTTTGCCATTAAATTTCTTCACCTCGAATCTTGCATTCAAAACCTTTTCCATTTGATGCTACAAAAAACTCAACACCAAATTCTAACACAGCTACTGCAAAAGAAAATTGCTCTGATACCACTTGTTATGGAAGTAGAAACATTAACTAGAAACAATATACTTTACAGCACAAGTTAGATGCAAAGAAATAGTAAAAGAAATAAATAACAATAACAAGAGAAACGACAATGCACAGATATACGCGGTAAAACCTTGACAATATGTCAAGGAAACATCCACAGTGGAAGTATTGGTATTCTTATTGCTCACAAGAAACTTATTACATCTTCAACTTCACAGTTGTTACTGCAATATTTCTATTCAGACATTATTTTACGCCTTCACAGAGAAGAAAGATATAACCTCTTGAAGATAAGAGAAACACTTCTCAACATAGAATAAAACTTGATTTATTCCTCAAAAAACTTAAAGTTTCCTTTTGAAGATAAAAACTATTCTTTTTCTAAAATAGAAAAAAGATTGTTTTCACAATCTTGTTTTTTCTGCTTTTCTTCATTGTTGTCATTATCTAACACCTCTCCCATGGCCAATACATGTCCTTGAGCTCAAATGCATGTGTAGTGTGGAGAATTTGCAAAACACAAAAGTTCATTGCCAAATTTTCTTCATGTCAAAGAAATTTGTTTCAAAACAAGAAAGTCCTCCATCATGCAAATGCGCACAATGACTACAAATTTGTGTATGCTGAAAAACTGTTTGCTGCAAAATTGAAAATTCTGTGATTGGCCGTATGCTTATTATGAGCACTAATGCTGTATGATTAAATTTATTTCTAAATGATGGGTAAAAATTTATTGAGACAAGAGATTTCACAAAGGAGCTCTATCTTTATCATTAATGTCATCAATTTCACAAAGGAGCTCTATCTTTATCATTAACGTCATCAAAATCATCAGACAGATCCAGAGTGCTAGAGAAGAGGAGAGTCTTATTAACAACTGAAGTCACGTGCCAACTAACATCTTCAAACACATGCACACTAAACAAGTTCAAAACTAATTGGGAATTAGACTCACAAATAAGCCCATGTCATTCCCTCAAAGAATGTTGTTATACAGAGTGTAAAATGGCTCCATAAGTTTGTCAGTATGACAACTCTTATGAAACTATTGAATTAGTTTATTATATTGATAGTTACAATAAATGGTAGGGTTAAACAAATCAAATTATTTCCAAATTATATACAAGGAGTCTTGACTAATAATTACAAAGTAAAGATAATTAGTTTTTTCTGAATAACAATATAATAATATTTACTTTCATCTATCTATCAATTTATTTCTGAATAAACACTTGTAATTTTATTATCTCTTTATCATTGTACCTATGAATTAACAAAAATGGGATTTTATAATATTTGTATTGTTAAAAATACATATTGTATTACTATTGTTTTAATAAAAGCTCTAGACTATAAATTAATCAACTATTTTTTTCACTTTCAAATTATTCTAATTTTATTTCTTTTCTCAATACTATTTAATCACTTGTATTAAATCAATCTCTTACATCATATTATTCTTTTAATGAATATCATTAATAAGTGAGTTATAAGTTCATACCACAATCATCTATTATTCACACATATAATTACACATATATTCATGCTTCAAAATACATACATACATACATATATATACATGCATACATACATACATATATGTGTATATATGTACATAAAGTTTTTAATTTAATTAATTGTAAATTTATTTTAGAATTTTGAAAACTTTTCAACCATAATCAATCCATCTATAACAAAGTCACATAACAAAACTCAAACTAGACCAAACCAAAGAAAAGGTGGAGAGGTGTAATACAACACTTACAACCAATACAAGATGTTGAGTGTAAACCTCAACATCACCAAAAAGGAAGGGTGATTGCTTTTAATTTCATATAAATAAAAGAATAATTTGCTATAACAGAAGGAAGTAACAATCCGTTTCAAGTTGAAGCAAAAGATGAATGCAAAGAACCTATTGGGATCGCATTTATGAATTTGAGAGAAATCAAATGACAATGAAGCAAAATCATTTCAGTTTGATTGGTTTAAATTATATAAATTATTTATAAATAAAGTTGAAAATAATCATGATTAGATAGAGATCATGAGGACTACTTACAATAAATAAATTAGGCTATGAAATTAATCAAAACCAAACAACAAATAACTGGTTGTAATTTTTTAATTAATTTTTTTAAACCCTATAATAGAGAGAAACAACCTTACAATACGCAAAAGCTTTATTTTTTTTAGGAAAGCAATAATAACTATTTTTGTGGAAAAAAATGTACAAAGCCCACAATAATTTTTTGGTGATAAAATTTTAAAACCTTACTGAATTTTATTTAAGGAAATATATAAAAACACATCCATAAGTTTTTAAGGGAAAAAAATTAAAATCATCCAAATTCTTTTAAGGAGAAAGGTCATAAAACCTTTGTAGAATGTTTTTACGAAGAATCTAGAAAACCCTAATAACAAAGAAACACCATAAAATTATGACAAACTCTCCCAACAAAGGCACCAAGATTTGAAAGAGAGAACACAAGCTTCTACAAATCATGTTAAAATGTGGGCACCAAATTTTAGAAATTATTGTGCAAGCATGGGTTGAGAATAGACTAGCATCGCCAAAATAGATGACAAAAATCCACCAAAGTTGCAAAGAAAAATCACAAATAGAAATGCAACTCCAAAGAAAGAAATCATGAAGCATAAGAATGTTGCGAGCTTGAAGGTTACATGCAACCTTGCACCACCCAAAACAAAAAATAGATAAAAATGTCAAGATGTTGCCCAAGTGACATGGTGCAAAAGGGCACAAACAACTTACATATTGTCAAAACAAGAGCAGACAAAGAAAATGGAGATTGAAACCCTAGTTTTATATAATAAAAGAATTAGGATTGTAAAAGACATTGTGTGAGAGATTTACCAAATAATGGCACCTAGATAAAAAGACAAAACACAAGTCTGAGATGGGAAAATTCAACTCTCCAAAACTCGAGCTCCTACAAACTAGTGCCTTCAAAATAAAAACCAATTCTAGCAAAATGCAAAGGCTTTTTCAAAGACTTCAAAACCTTCAAAAATTGCAAACCCAAAAAAAAAGAGTTCTCACTAAACCCACCAAGTGATTGAAAAGGATACAGTCATCTCAACCATCAATTTCTCTTCATAGAAAATTGGAAACAAAACAATTCTAAGAAAGCTAACTTTGAAGCAACCATACATTTGTGTTTTAAGAAAATTGTCAAAATGTATAGAACCAAATCCACCTACTTTGTTACCATGTAATGATAATTGTATATTCAACATAAAAAACTTAGTTGCATTTTATGCCTAATATATTACAAAAAATTTAAAAGAAACAAACATAAGGAGAAGTCAAAAAGTAACTACCTAAGTTAATTAAGATCACCATTATAGAAATAATATATTATTTTAAAACTAATCACCTAGCAATCTTGAAGAAAGTTCTAGAAGACTTTTGAAAGATTTAAAAAACAAGTCATTGTTTTTTTTAAAGAATATTTTATAGAACAAGAGTTCTGGGAGAGCTTGAGTCCATGTCTTGTGCAGAATATATTAATAAAGTACATTATGTATATACGTAATTTTTTTTAATGTACATATAGATGAATAAAGTTAATAAGGAACAATGATCAACTAATTCAAAATAGCAATCCTTAAAAATATAATTTCAAATATTTAATAAATGTATTAATTAGTTTAATTTTAGTAGATTAGTGATAAAAAATGAAGAGAATGAATTAATAAAAGAGAATCTTGTTCTTTTTTTTCTAATGTCAATGGTATCAAATCAATAAGCAAATTGTTTGTAGCAAATTTTTATTAAAAAAAAAATTACGTATAAATACAAATCTTCATGTTTTTAAAATATATATTGTTTAATAGATTTTGAAAAAATTCTATCTCATATATTAAAGGTATATAAGTTCAATCTTTTCTTTATAAAACACATTTCAGTTGGACATACAACTTTAATGTGCATAACTAATAGTTTTTTAAAAAATGAATTCTATTTTTTCCCAACACATATTAAAACAACTAATTAATTTTTTCAGAATTGTAAAATATATGCAGACTTATATAAACAAATTTAAATTTTTGAAATATAGTGAAATGCCATTCATTAAATTAATTGTTCCTATGCATAAAAAACATGCAAGAGGTAGTTGTGCATGAAAAATAGAAAAAACCATTCAAACTTTACCCAATTTATGGGTAGCCCTTATTTATTCCATTCAAACTCTACCACTCTTTCGTGTCAAACCCTAATTCTAATATTAGATGATTTTACCCAATATCTTAAAATATACACCAAAATAAATTGGGCCATGTGAAATGCTAACTAAAATGGTGCAATTGATCCAGGTGTACTACATTTATGGCACAAATTACAACTTTAACTCTCTTCTCTTTCATAAATACAGAAAAGCACAAAACATAAACCCTACATACGTGCCTCTCAATAAAAGAGCGTAGAATTGTAGGTGTCAGTACTAAAATGTTGTTAAAAAGTAAACCTATTTAGCGCTTGATTCCGTAAATAGTTGGAAATCTGGAGTGGAGTGGACTTGAACCTGTGACCAACTCCTCTCAGAACTATTACTGGAAAAGCATGACAGTGAACCTTTATAGTCCTGTAGACAATGCATAGGGAACTGTATATTATCAAAGTGCACAGCAAATTCCTTTATAAAATATCAAAAGAAATTCCATTTCCAAAATCCTCTTCTTCTCTGCCACTGTCGTCTTCCAATGGCGTTGCAGATCTGCAGGAGTGAAGAATTGATGTGCTGGTGGCTTTTGCATTTTGTCTTGTGGGTGTTTTTCAGCGGCAGGGCTAAACTGCCATAGAAGTGGGTAGTGCATGCTGAGTCATTGGCTATTTACAGTGTTGTTTACATGTATTTTTATTTATTTTCGCGCTTGAACACGATTCTAGTGTGATGTGTTTTAATGCAGTTCTATGTGCGCAGAAAACATTGGGTATTTTTGCAACTTTATTTTCACCAAAGTTGAATAGATAACATAATACCCCAAATATCTGTCATCACAGGGAATTGTGTGTAGAATTGATGATGCCCAATGAATTGATTTTTGTCCCATGTGCGTAAATTCTAACATGCTTAGATTCTTAGGTCAAGCAATGAAATGGACAATGGAGGGAATAACACAGCACAGACGACCTTTCATCCTTTGCAAATGAATTTCTAGGTTTTCATCTGCAATGTTTAGCGGATTGATACGTTTTTTCCACTACAAATGTCGTTTCAGAGGACCAAGCCTACTATTATAATCTTAAATCTGCCAAAATCAGTTGTGCTTCGTTGCTATTGCTACTCTAATGTGGTTCTTGGAAAATTGTAGAGAATTGCACATGGAATTCCACAAGTAGAATCTGGGGAGGAACAAGCTGCTTTTTCGATGGTAGTGGGCTGGGGAGAAATTAATTTTACCCCTAGAAAAATTGCCAACCAATCAGAAAATAGAAATAATTCAGGGTTTATTCTTGTAATGCAGGGTTCTTGGTTTTTTTTTTAAAAATCTTTAAGGGTTTTGTATAATTTTTTTTTTCCAAAAATTATGGAGAGCATGGCTTCTTGCATGAATATTTCCCTAAAAATCATGGAAGGTATTTTAATATTTATTTCCCCAAACTGGTGGAGGGTTTTTGCATTATTTTTTTCCCAAAAATCATGGAGGGCTTTTGCATTATTCTAAAAAAATTATTCCCAAAATCATAGATGACATCAACATTTCATCTAGGGTTTGATGCTTTTTCCACAAAATCATGGTAGTATTTTGTAAGAGCTTCTTTTGATGATTTAAGAGAAAATCATGGTTTTAAAGTTTTTGCCAAATTTTTTATCAATACTATTCAATTAAGGTTTTTGAAATTGGTCATAATTCATGTGGCTTTGGATAACCAAAGGAATGGCTTGGTTACCAAAGTTTCGGTCAAAAGGCATTTAACTTGTTATTGTTCTTGATCATATAAGGACACGCTATATAAAGCAGTTGACTAATCAGAAATCCTCTAGAAAGCTCTTTGAATTATCACAACTAATCCCATAGAATTGTAGGGGACTCCCACCATTGATGTAGCAATTTTCTATTTTGCTATTAGTTCTTGATCGTCATCATCGTGGAGAGATCTCGTAATTTTCTACTTAAGGAGTATTTCTCTCCATTGTTTAAATTGTCACACTCCATTAGAATTGCATCCATCCTCTCATAACCATGACTATAATACATTCACCGAGACTAAATAAACTCACAAAAAGTGTCTTACTCCGTAAGACTTTGCAATTTTCTAATCAAACCAAGACCAATGATGTGATCATCATTAAGTTGTTTAGTTAGTTTAGAAACTTTCCATTTTATCATCAGTTCTCAATAATTATAGTTGTAGAGAGATCTCACAATTGTTTATTTAGGGATTATTCCTCTCCTTTGTTTAATTGTTATGGTCAATTAGAATTGCATTGATCCTTTCATAATCATGACTATGAACATATTCATCATCACTAAACAAACTTAGAAAATTTGTCTTACTCTATGAGACTATACAATTCTCTAATTAGACCCAAGATTAACAACAAGAAAAGAGGGTGGTCATCATTAATAAAGCAGTAACTTCATGAAAAAATGCAACATCTTAGACTAACAATCAAAGTATACACAATTGGTACACGATACTAACTACATGTTATGTAAAAATATGACAAGCTTGCAATCGAGATTAGGGTGGAAACAAGGAGTTGGCTCTCAAATCCAAAGAAGTTAGCAGATTGAGATGCTACTCCTCTAGAAACGGGCACTCTTTTTTTTTTAAATGAACACCTGTATAAGACTCAGATGCTCGATCCAAAATTCAAAAAACTGGCGTCTGTTTTAGATTTTATTTTTTTAAATGGACATCTGTTTTAGATGTTTTTAAAAATGGGTGCTCATTTTCAAAAAAAAAAAAAATGTGTGTTTCAACACCAATTTTTTTCAAGAAAAAAAAGCTCTTTTTTTAAGTTTTAAATAACGGGAACTCATTTCTTACAATATGAGGTGGTATATTTTCCTCCTCCTTGGTCTTTGGTTAGGGATAGGCTTGGTGGGACCAAGCCTATGCCTTGACCTTGCAAGATTTGGCTGACATTGAAATGAGAAATTTGGGCCATGCCATAATTTTTGGAGGGTCTTCTCGATCAAAAATTTTTACAAAATAAAAACCCATTAGTGATCTCACTGTCATGATTTATTAAATGTGAACTTTCTAGTGTTATTATTTTATTTATTGTTTTTACATTATTTAATCATCATAAGCTGTGCTAAAACTTAAAATAATTAGGTTCAAATTTATGTCATTATTCTACAAGCATTTCTTTTGAAGTTAAAAATAATGTTTTTTTTGAAAAAAGTGAAGTTGAAAGGTTCAATGGGCCCTTGGTCTACTACTAAAGTTGGAAGGATCTTAATGAGCCTAGCAGGGGTCAGGTCTTGTTGAGTGTAAGGCTTCAACATCGAAAAGGGATAAGCCCTATATCATGCCCTAGGGGAATTTGGTAGAATGGATACCCCTTAGTCCTTGGCTCTTAGCCAAAGAGGTTCAATTGTAAGGCTTGTGCTCCTATATCAAGTAGGTAACAAGATTTTATGGAAGACTTCAGTAAAGAAATGTGAAAATTTGATCAGATATTGTGTTAGTACATGAGAGGTTTTAAAAAATAATTAAGAAAAAATATTTTCATCAATCTTTGGTGTGATAGATATCCTCCTTTGAAAGAATTCACAATAATTCATCTATTTGTGTCAAATTATGGTGTTCATACATGAGTATGGTATGGTCCCATAATAGGCATTTAGAAAAGGTGATTTTAAAGATCCATACCAAAAGAAAGATTGTCAAATAAGTATTCAAATAAATTACATATTCAAAAACTAGACTCTGAGCTCTATAATTTCTAATACTGAAGTTTTATGATATTCAATCTTTAAGTTCCTCAAATTTTGATATTCAATTGACAAGAAATTCAAAAAATAGGGAAAACACTTCCACTTTTTGCCCAAAACTAAGACCCAACTTCTTGCACTTGCCCATTAAAGAGTAGTGACCCATCATGGAACATTGGCCTATCTAAGAAACAATCACCAATAAGGAAAAAATTACTTGTATGACAACAACAATCAATACTCATGCAAAAGACATCATGGATACACTTGAAGAATGTTCTAGTAAATCAATCTATTAAATAAAGGAGACCAAATAGACAATGTTCCTAGATAAAACAATCATGAAGATAATGTTTCTAAATGAAACGACCATGAACTAAAGACAAAAAGGAAACCTCCTAAGCTAACTAAGATGACCATTAAAAAACATTACAATAATTTTGATCCATCCCTTATGGACATCATTCTACTAACTCTATTTGCTCACAAATACATGGAAAGTTGCCTCCTTTTGGTCATGGATTCATAGAGATGGTTGCCCCCTTCTCTTCAGAATGCTCTACAAAGTGAGCATGTTGTTGAACCCCTCCCCCAATCCATAAAACTATTGGAAATACCAAGATAACCAAAATCCATCCAACCTAATGTTGGAAAGAAAAACTATCCTCCTCTGTAATTAGAGATACCAAGAATAAATTCTCAAACTAAAACCACAATGTTGAAAATCAATCAACCCTTGTACAAATTGTTTCCCTGCCAACTCTAAGTGTGATATAGAATAGCTACAACAAACCGTAACTTTTTGTAGAAAAATAAACAAACCCTTTGATTAATCTTTAAAAAAAATGAGAGTGCTAATACTAATTTTAGGGAACCCCCCAAAAAAAAACAAAAAAAAATTGTTTTTATGGTAATCAACGGCATATTGAAATTCCTAACTCACAAATTTGCCAAGTCTTCCTTTCGTGTGAACAGTGTGGCAAGCATTAACACCGAAAGACAACTAACATTATTATTCCCTACTATAAATAGGCGGAGACTATAGTTTTCATGTCACTTTTACCTACTAGTTCCTCTCTTGGAAACTATGTATTGTCCATTTATCCTATGCTTTGAACAAAATATTTTATTAAAGTAAAATTATATAATTTAAAATCTATTTTTTGATTGGTCAATGTTGATTTTCCCGAGGGTATTTTTGTTTTTCTGATGACAAGAAAATTTATTCAAGAACACATGGACATTAGTTGAAAACCACACTTAATGGGAATTCTTTAGTAGGTGGCATTTTTATATTAATGCACTTGTTTGATAGTCTAAAGTGCATGCTTTCTTTTTATTATGCTGAGACAACTCACTAAATAGAAAGAAACAGGTGTGTGAATCTCTACAAACTTAAATAAGCATAACCATTTAAACTTAATGGTTGATACATTTCTTGTGTTGTAATAGATTCAAATGGATATTAATTTTGAGGAAGGCTATAATCTAAAAGTCATAGTTTAACAAGCAAATACACTTTTCATCATTTTGTTTCATGGGAACATTCTGCTCCTAAGACTAATGACTTTTGTTGTAGGTTGCAGTACTGCATTCCCAATTGCAACATTCTATTATAATTCTAATATTTGAACCTAAAATTTAGCCATGAAAGACCATTGGATGCTTATCTTCTCCTATGTTTACATCAGTTTTATCCCTTATTTTGAGATACCATTTTCAAAGAACATCAATTTAATTACCTAGTTTGAAATGCATCTCCTAAATAAAATGATTTTAACCATTTTGGTTTATTTTGGTGGGAGCTCTTTAAGAGAGCTAAAATATGCGTTTCTTTAAGAGATAGATGCCCTGTGCAAAGCAAAAAACAGTTTTCTTGAAATGCCATATTTTCTATTTATCTCATAGTACAAAATTTAGTGATTACATATTTAATGAATGAATATACCATATTATTTTTCAGATTACAAAGTAGGCCCATCGGTTGAAATTTCATCTCTACTAGAATTTCAAGTTTTGACTTTGGGTTATTGGACAGGTGACATTTACAAAGCCGTTGTGCATGTGGCATCTACGAAGTAGTTTGTGTGCCATTTGTTCTTATTTAAGTGATACCTATCAAAAAGATCTCTTTGACACCTATGAGATCTACTTTTCCCCTAATCGTATATAATCTATGAAGACATTTGCCCCTCTGAATTTTGGCAACAAAGGAGTTTGAATTTTTCCTAACTTTATCACACACCTTAGATGGTGAAAGTTTTTTCCACTATCGGTGAAGATACATGTTGCCCCACTTTTTGTTCTCTACTGATTAGCAAAAGTGGATATTTGTGTTTTAAATGAGAGGAGTGAATTCTCGGTTTTGTTTGAGTCTAGGTCTAAGCCCTTTTAGGTTAGACAAGTCTCCAGTGAATTTTTCATTTTCTTCTTCTCCTCATTCCTAGTCGAGTGGTTTTCCATTTTGTCAAGTGATCTTGCGGGTAGGATAGTGTCGATTCTGATGGAGATTTATGTTACTCATTCAATGATCAACTACGAGTTATACCCATTTACGGCCTGTCACCAGTTGAAAAGCTGACACTTGCAAAAATTTGGAAATTATCTTCTCCTCGGCGGGTTTTCTACCCATGAGGATGATTTACCGTGAAAGACACTAAATGATGTGCACAAATCAAAACATATGAATAACAAGGCATCCCGCAGTGAATCAATGTTTCCTCTACAATTATGACTTTGGAAAATGGTTCAAATTCATTGTTGCCCTTATAATCATCCCTGGCAAAAAACTCAGAACTGACTTCTCCTCGGCGGGTTTTCAACCCATGAAGTTGGTTTTCCGAAAAAGGTTGTTTAGAATGAAAAGGAACGATAAGTGGTCTTTGACAAGGTCTTCTCACCTCATTTAAACATTTCCGATTCCAAGAGGGGCAATTGTTAAAGTTCAACTAAGAAAGGAAACGTTGACAGAGAAACAGAAACTGTCTTCTCACCAGCGTTTTTTCAACCCATGAAGACAGTTTCCCGAATTCCAAAGAAAATCAAGCTAATGATCAAGTTAGGTTCATAATTTGGGTGTAGAATATCTCATAATGATTATGAAGAGAACCTAACCATTATTGAAAAGAGATAACGATCAGGATCCGACTTAGCAGACATTCTCCTACGGAGTACTCTAATGGTAAGTTCCCAAAACTTAAAGGAAAACAAGAAAGTAAGTTGTAGAGATATAGAAAGTTATCGTTGAACCCAAAAGAATAGTGAAAAGACCCTTAGATGCCATTAAACCCTCACATTTACTATTTCAACAAGTATCTCCTTCAATTCATTTGTGTGGTGCAAACTCTGAAGATCAATAGATGAATTGAGGCTCCCATATATATGGAATATAAACAGTTGAACAAATTACTGCTCTTTCTTTGAACTGATATTCTGTTAATGAGCATAACTTTTGAAAAAGCTAGTAATTGTTGCATTAACTATTCCTTTCACTCTCTCAATTCAAATCTCACTCTCGAAGTCATGGCAACCAGATTTGCGGGTTTTGATAGGTTCACTGGAATCAAATCCCAGTTTCAGAATTTCCAAGACACCTCTCTTCATTCCTACGACATGGAGGATTTTCAAAAGAAAGTGAAGTCTGAGCGGATTCACCCCATTACTGAGAAAGTCCGAGGATGTGGATTGGTCGAGGCGGCTGGTTTTCCAATTGCACTTCAGGCCCTGAAGTTAATCTACGAATGTATACATCATTACAACCGGGAGACAAGGAAAATTGTACTACCTAATGACACAGTGTTGATTTCAATCGACAGGCAAATTGTGGTGAATTGCCTTCGAGTATTGAAACGGGAAGAATTCTCAAACTTGACCTTTGGAGGAGCCGTTTCCAAGTTCCAAAAACCAAATCATGCAGACATGGTTCCAGAAACCACGGAGTGCTAAGAGTAAGGTTCCTAAGACCTTGTTTGGGACCAACCTCAAACTAGAGATTATTGATATACTAGTCCTCCTACATAGGTTGAAAGGTGAGGTAGAAGCTTTGAATTTCGTTGAGTACTATTTCTATTTAGTACAAGTCATTTTCTCTGACACTCAATATATTGATTGGGCCTATGAGGTAAGCAAAATCCTGTCCAATGCTCTACGTGCTGCAAAAATTTACAATACATTCTATATGTCCTCTTTCCTCATTGTCATGCCCAAACTATGAGGGCAAGAACACAAAAAAATTTTTGTTTTGATTTAAAATTCAACATGCTCTAAGTTTGATATGATTGAGATAGAAGCTTTAGTACAGGTTCTTTACATTACAATCCTAAGGTTTTAGACATGAGGATGATAACATCATAAAAAAAAATTTAAAACTTTCGTTATTAGATTAATCTCGATAAAATTATGATATTATATTAACTTATAATGACATGCAATAAACTTACATAGATAACAATGTGCATGAATTCGGATCTCAAATTACTTGCAATATCAAATGAATCAAACCTACATTAAAACTTCTTTAAATAGCTAGTTAATCGATAAATTTAAACTATTTAATGGTTAAAACAGTAAGAGTACATTTAAAATTAAAACTAACTAAATTAGTACTTATAAAAATTAACCCATAACTAAGTCACTAAAAATTATTAACAATCGACACAAGGAGTCCTTAATCAAAACATAGAATAACCTTAAAACTTTATTAAATTAACTAATTATACTTTAACAATTTAAAGTTTAATTGAAACTAACTATTAAAATAACAGGATATAGAAAAGAAACTAGACTAAACTAATAAGTTAAAACAAAATTCAAATAACAAAAAAAACAAAGGTAACTATACTAATTAAACAACCAACTAAGAAAATACTAAACTATCTAAATTAATACTAATCATATTCTAAATTTCTAACTACATTTAAACTGAAAAACAATTAAATCAAACACTACTAACTAAGCCTACCTACTTACTAGCACCTAACCACTAACCCTCCTTCCCTAAGATCTTACCTACACCCTAGCCCCTAACATCTACTTGGCTGCAAGCCAAGTGGATCTGACCCCTCCCTGCATCTCTCCCTAGGCCCCATGCAATCCCAAACCTGCACATCAAGGAGAAGGTACATAGGGGAGACAAGGACTAAAGTTTAAAACAAGCAATAACTTCCAACAACAATACCATCCCAAGCTAAGCCAACGTCCCAGTCTAATGTCATGTCATGACATAGCTTTTTCCACCCCACTTGCCACGCAGCCCAAGGTAAGGAAAACGCAGTCCAAGAGGTGGGCACGTGAACAGAGGTGAGCAAGGGAGTTATAAGGAATGAAAGTGACCACCTTAATCTCCTTTCTCACATAAATGCCATCTTCCCCAACTAGCCGCTAGGAATGGAGGAGAATGGGGATGGGACAAGGTGGCAGGATGACGTCACCCTCCCATCCCATCCACATTGACTTGGGGCAGACACAAAAATCTTTATAAAACAAGGCTAATTGATGTCCAAGACCAAGGAGGGCAATGAATACATAAAGTTTTATGGGTGAAAGGAAAGCTATTATGATGATAACCCTTTTTTTTTTTAATATACCTATTTATGTATTCGAAATTTGCACCCAAGAGATTAACATAATATTTATTTGTTTCTTATTTCATTTAAAAGGGAATCTGAGCAAGAATATGCTCTGTGGTCTTGGAAGGAAAGAAATTTTTCCTCATGTATTTTCCAGAGAGTTTTTACTCCTGGGAGTGCATATTTTTTTTTTCTTGAAACAAAATTTTAACAAGGCATGGTCATGACATTTTATGCATTTCATTAATGTTACTAAGGATCAGAATAAATCTATTATTAACATTCTTCCTTAATACAAGTATTCCAATGCAAAGGAGTACATTAGGTATAGTCTCTCAATCTCTTATTTAAACATGTATGTTTTATATTGATTCTTCAAGGACATGGTATGAGTTCTAAATTCTGATTGTTATTCTTATTGGTTTCAAGAATGCAACCTCTCAGTCCAATTGATCATATTTGAAGAACTTAGGAGGTGAATGATATTATACACATAATTTTTTTTTTTAAAAGGTGGTGGATTATCCTCATTCAAATTTGATTATAACCACCATGAAATTTATCAAGAAATGAAATATTTTTTATTTCGTAATATAGGGTTTTCTCTTGATTGATCTCATCATAATACTTATACATCGTAATTGAACTCACTATATCAATTCAACTCTTCATTATCGTAATTAAAACTTGAACATTCATAAATCAAGACATTATCTATGATTCTATTCTCCCATCTAGATATATGCAAATTTATTTATTCTATTTTGATGAGCACTCATACAACTGAACATTATGATCAAATATTATGAGAACCAAATACACTCAACCATTACTTTATTGGCTAACCTGATTCAAAGGCTCAGCCGGGAAAGAATCAGGAAGAAAACCCGGCTTCGTTGCCATATACAATAAGATTTAAAAATATAATTTACAATAGGATCTCAATCCCAATTTTCAATAATTTTATCAGATTTTCTTCATGGTCATAATCAAGGAGTTTGTAATGTTTTTTGAATCTCATTTCAAGAACCATGGAGGAAACCAATATCTGATCGGGTGACAACCAAGCAGAACCAAAAGAACATCAAGCATGCATAATCATACATGGTTTACACAATAAGATTCACAATGAATCAAGACTAAGGAAAGGTGGATTCTTCCAATAGGAGAAGTCAAGCACAACACCCATTCAGATGCCCAATCGGGGCTAATAACCAAGAACTTCCGTTCTTCCATTTAAACTTGCCATACTCATACCAGGTTTGTGCTGACGGGTAAGGGCCCATAACATCTTAC
The DNA here is from genome assembly GCA_028749045.1 of Cupressus sempervirens. Lineage (NCBI taxonomy): Eukaryota > Viridiplantae > Streptophyta > Pinopsida > Cupressales > Cupressaceae > Cupressus > Cupressus sempervirens. The sequence continues at coordinate 205,757,663 of CM053793.1, read as the reverse complement.
CCTTTATCCCTCTTCTCATCCTGAGAAGAGACTCTACACAGGTTGGAGTCCAACTAAACAGACCTTTCCCAAAATTGGTCACTTCTGCCCTCTCCAAGGGTGAGTAATACCAAAACACCCATGTAAGGAAAACTCACAAAAAAATTGCAAACATAAACAAGGAAGGAAAACAACCAAAAAGACATGGTTTTCAAATCTTCCAACATACCCACAACCATACAACAGTGAAGCAACAACAAGATAACATGAACATGAAACCAAACATAAAATCTGAATAAGGGAGATGAGAATTTTCTACCTTCACAAAGAGGTAATGGCAATGAACAAGTTTGAGTAGAGTATCCCTTTCCTTCTTCAAGCTTCAAGAAAATCTTCTCTAAAAGTAGAGATTGGGTAACCCCCCACTAGTCCAAGGAAGGCCTCCAAATAAGCCTCCAACTCAACCACCCAAAAGGAGCAATAACTATTTTCTCCCACTAGCCACCCTAGAACTCCTAGCTCAACCTACACTATGGTTAAACCCCAAGTGGAGATGAGGTGAGGTAACTCAAGATACCCATGATCAATTTTCGCACAAAGGCAAAAAGGGACTTTTTGAGTGCCCTCAAAAGTCAAAGCTAGGGGCTTAGGGGTTGGAAAAGACCCCTAACCCATACCCATACCCTATGGTTAGAAAAAAACAAGTTTTAAAGCCTTAAGAAGAGGTTTAGAGTCAAATAAAATCTAGGAATAAAATAGGTCCAACTTACTATTCTAAATTAAACCAACTTGGTCCAAAGGTTAAACAATTAACCCTAAACAGCCACTGAAGCACATAACCATTTTACGAGTGTCAAGCGACACGGAGAGAACATAGTTACGAACATTTAACATTCACTGAGCAAGGAAAATGCATACATACATCTCACAAAAAAAATATGTGAATTACGAATCAACAAGGTTTTCAAATTTAGCACATGGAGATCAGTTCTGTTCCTCTGTAGGGTTTCTTGGCTAAATATCTGCACACTCATTGCACACATCAGTAGTCCCGTAAAATCATATGTACATAAATGTATACGTATTAAAAAATTCTCATAAATTAAAACATACATCAATAAGGGTTTCTTTATCCTACTTAATTCTTAACCATTTAAAATATCTTAAATCAAAGCCTCGATCCTACCTTTACTAATTCCATCAACATACATATACATGAAACATTATATGACAATAATCAAATATATCTGAAAATAACATCACACAAAATGAAATAATAAAATATGTTCTAAGCATCAGATAATGTCTCGACATCTCGAGTCGTGAATAACAAAATAAGGGTAATGTATCACTATGCTACGATGGGTCGGGGTGAGGCCTCACACTCATCCATATGTTGGCCTCATTGCAACTATGGCCAAGCCTCCCAAGAATGGAGAATTTTCCTAATTATGAGTTTTATCCATGCTTACAGTTGGAAAATAGCTATGTAGAGTATGTGAAAGTTAATGATGCATTCACTATGAGGATTTGCAGCGAACTACAGGGATGTCTAGAAAGGAGATTCAGTCCTAAAGCCATGGCAGTCATTAGCCAGTTTGGGAGTTATTTCATCCAATTTTCATCTTTTTCTTATTTGCATCTTGCAGCTTTCGATGGTTTCCCCTTGAGGCTACCAAGATACTTCAGTGACATGCTTGTGCTGATCGAGATCATGTGGCAAGCCATTCAAGTGAACGTGTTGAGCGGGAGCTTGAAGAAGAAGGGTTATGAATTCCCCATGAAGGTGGGGGCTTTTAGCTATGACACCCACTCTAATGCCAAGAACATGTTGAAGGTATTCGAGATGAAGTATAACTTGGACATGTATGAAGTCCTGAGACCCATGTTCGACCTAAATGGGTATGCAAGGGATGTTTTGCAAATTAGAAGTGTAATTAAGCACATTACCACCATTGAGGATTACTGGGCCGATTGCAAGAATGAGTTTGAGACCTGTGACGAAGCCTTCACCAGATTAACAGTCAATCAAGTGAAAATGTACAAAGTCAACATTGATGTAGAAGGAATAGAGGATGATGGCCACAACATGTATAGAAACACTTACCCGACAAAGCTCAGAACCTTATGAAGACATCAAGGAAGAGCTAGATATAATGATGGCCTAAATCTACAAGAGGACCGAAAAATGGGTCGAATGGACCATAGGTAGGAGTCGAAGCAAAGGCACATCCACTCAAGTTTCTCCAAAAGCTGTAGCGGCTTCTTCTTCCCAAGGTGGTACATTAAGTGCAAAATTATCTATTACTCAAGTGCCAACACAACCATCAATGGAGCTGATAAACCTCCCGATAAAAGCATTCCCCTGGCCAAAACTTGTTAGGACAACTCTCTGCTTGTAATCGGAACTCCATGAGAAGCCGAGAAGAAGAGGCCAGGGGAATTAAAAGATGGTGCAATCACACTTGCTCTCTCACCCTATAGTAGTTTGATCCCATTTGTGAGTGCAGCATTACTCCTCCCAAGTAGTCCCCAAGCACAAGTAGTAGATCTTGGAGATGGTGTAAGTAGTGAGAGTGAGTCTACTGAGTCCGATGAAGCAACAAAGAAGACTATGGAATCTTCAAAGCTCATCTCACAGGCCCTGAAGAATCCTTTCTCTTCGGCCACAAAAACACTGACCCTGGTTAAGAGAGAGATGTTTAGTATAGATACACTTGGGACTGCATCCAAGGTGATCGACACAAAGTCACGGCTAGAGGACGCCTTAGACAGAAAAAGGAAGAGGAAAGAGGTTGTGTTTTGAAGAGATCTAAATCTTTTTTGAACCCCTTCATTTACTATAAGGTGTACCAAGATCTCATTTGATATAAGTTCTCCAAATAGAATTTTGTACATACATTTTTTCCCTATATATCGGATATAATTCTTTTTATGCAATGTCACAAGACACGTTAAAATTTGATGATTGATGTAGATTCAAGGTTCAAATGCAATTAACATTGTTCTATTGTTACTACTTATTTAAATGACAATATAAAGATACTACCCTTTTTTTCTCAATTCGAATATTTGGATGTTCAATAACTTATTGTCAGTATTGTCCTCTTGATTTCATAGTAATGTTTGATGGATTGAACTTAATATGCATCTTTGATTATCAAATATTACATGTGTGATAATTGTCTAATTGGTCTACATCACCAAGGTTAAAATCATTTAGACTAGCTGAGTTCATATTCTTCAAGTTCTTTGTCCAAAAATTGAGGGTGTGCACATTGTCTTAAGAGTTTGATGATACTTTAATTGTGCAGGTTAGCCTCTATTTACTCAAGGGAAAAGGACTGATATTATTGAGATTAAGTTGATCAGCAGTTGTAATTGGTGGAGTTATTTACCTAATCAGCTGCACCACATTAAGTCACTTTCATTGTTTCCAATTACCTTTTAAGTTTACCATAAATACCTAATCCCAATTTCTTCTTTAGAACTACTTGCAATCTCAAGAGTATCAATTAAGAAGTCTGCAAAAGTAACTCTTGGACCAATTTGAAGAGTTCAGATATAGGCACACCTTCCTAGGTTCGCAGAGCCTCAAGAGTAGAGGGTTTGATCATCAAGTATCAATCCTAGGCATTGGCCAGATTGTGTTGAATTACCCAACATTGACTAGGCAAGACTCATAGATTTTCAACCAGCAAATTGAGAAACCAACAAATGCATCCCTTCCCTTCATTTCCACATTTTGTACTTGTTTTGATATCATGCTACTCATTACAATCATCTTTATGATATTTATGACATAATGGAAATCTTCTATTTGGCGATTGGACAATTTAAAACTCTATTTAATATTGAGTTTTAATTTCTATTGCAATTCAATATTGAAAACTTCAATGTTCAATTATTTACTATTTAGCATTTGGCATTTGCATTTTTCCTATTTTACTTCTTAATAGTCTTATTTATCTTTCCATAACTAGCATTTTTAGTACCATGTGCATAGTATATAGTAGGATATATGATGCAAGAGCATCCTAAGTGCAAGGGCAATATTGCATCACTCAAAAATATTTTTCGTTCTTTCATTTCAATCAAGATTTTTTTAGTATAAAGTTGTTATTCATGGAAACTTACTATTTTTAGTAAGTTGGTCATACAAGATAAGAATGCTTTGATTTCATAGGTGGAGGTTCATCTTAGATATATCAAACTGCCAGATGAGATTCATTGCTATATCATATGTATTGATAAAGTTATTGATGATTTTCAATATAAGTGTTCAGTATAAAAACTTTGAGCTCAACTCTAGAGGCTTTAGAGGCTCTAAGACAAGGTCAAACCTTACAATTGTTGTAGATCAAGAGTTGTTTCCAAAATTTGGCTATAATATCCAATAGAAGTTAGGGTTAAAAAGTTATGGCCTCTGGAAGGTTGATTACCTAAAAAATATAATTTGTAATTGTTTTGAGCTAACTAAAAAATTAAATAATTTTAGGATTGGTCAACCTTAAGGGTTAGGGCTAAATTTATAGAATCATTTTGGATGGTGGAAAATTGGTTATATAAGGTTTGTAAGGTTATCTAGGGCAGTTCTAGGCGGTTGTTTGTAGCTTTGTGTTACAAAATATTGGAAAGAAAATGCTCATGTGCCTTCACACGTTATATCTCTCAAATATGTAACTCTATACTTTTGGAGATAATAAGAAGCCCATTTTTTGTTCTTGCCAGTTCTTGTTTCTTTGTTGATGTTATGTGCTTGTATTAAAGGGCAGCACCCTTCATCAAGTGGTATCCAAGCAAGAGTTTCTAAGTGTGTAAACAAATCGCCACCTATGAGGCAGTTTGCACCAATACCATGGTTTGAGCTAAGCATGTAGACATATTATCGATTATTGATGGTTATCAATTGTTGCTCGTTTGGCTATGTTAAAGTCGGTTATCCAAGCCCTTCCTATTTACAAGTGTTTTGTATGTATTTTCTTCAGGAATTTGATGCTCTCTCCAATTAATTTCTTTGGAATAGGAATCTTTTAACTTCTAAATGGAGTCCGGTAAAGTAGGAAACAGTATGTAGACCACAAAAGGAGGGCAGCCTTGGATTACAATCAGCTATTTTAAATGGCCAGTTTCTTGCTGCTAAGCTTTATTAGCGTTGGTGTACTATCCAACATCAACTTTTGGGCTCGTTTTCTCACCCCTAAGTATCTTCCAGGTGTTGATGTGGTTGAGGTTCACCGCTTTCCTCTAGTAGGGAGAGGATCTATGATTTGGAACATGCTAAAGTTTGGAGCTCAGTTGATTAAAGATGGTCTCTTTTGGATTCGTCATTCGGGATCTCAAGCTTTCTTTTGGCTCGACTCTTGGGATGGGCACCCTTCTATCCTTTCCACTCATCCTCATCTTGAGGTCCTTCATCAAACATTCATTAGTGCTGGTTGGGACATAGTTGATCATCATAAGATAGGGTGTGCTGGAGGTTTGGCTTTCTCCTTTCGTTGGAAACACCCTTTTGAATGGCTTCCAAGAGGTCCTATGGAGGATAGGCAGGAATTGGTTCAAATATTGTAGTCTTCTGAGTGTACTACTTTGGGTGGGAATGATATTCTCACTTGGGATAACGGTGATTTGTCTAGGCAATTTTATGTGTCTGTTGGATATGTTGAGCTTCTCCATTAGATTTTGGAGGATATTTAGGTGCCTTGGTGGAAGCAAGTCTGGTACAAGTTTTCCTGGCCCAAATGCATTTTTTTCATCTGGTTGGTGGTCCATAGTTGGCACCTTACATGGGATAATTTATGCGAGTGTGGCTTTCAACAACTGTCAATGTGTGTTATGTGGCGGACTAGTGAAGAAAACATCTCTTATCTCTTTTTACAATGCTCCTTCACTAGACATATTTGGCATTTATGGTGGACTGTGTGGAACAAATCTTGTTGGCATATTTCCCATTGGTTGAGTTATATGCACAATGGGGTAAAGCTCCTACCATGTCTTATTTTCTTCAAGCCGCCCCAAGTCTTGGTCCCTCCTTTATTATTTGGCACATCTGGCTCGAGAGGAACCATCGTATTTTTCAGGATGAGTTTTTTGAGGTTTCTCACTTGTGGTGGAAAATTTTCCATTCTTTAGGGGAAACAATTTCTACAAAATGTGACACTAACAAAGCCATGAATCCTAGGGAGGCTATTTTCTATACCACTTGAATATCCCTCTCTATCAAGGAAAATTTCTAAGAAAGAAATGTAGACACCCATTGTGAAAGATAAACAGAGTGGGGAAGTGGAGTGCACCACCACAGGGTGCTCTTAAAATCAACAGGGACAGTTCTTCCAAGGGAAATCTAGGTCCTACTGGCATTGGTGGAGTTGGTAGAGATAGTAAGGGGGATGTCCATTTTGTGTTTTCAATTTATAAAGGCCATCACACTAACAACCTAAGAGGGGCAATAGCTATCTTGTATGTTGTGAAGCGTGCATGTGACCTTGGTTGGAGTAAGCTTATTTGTGAATCTGACTCACAAGTATTGATACACTTGTTAAATCAGTAGCATAGTGAGGATGTTAGTTGGAATTTAGCTTAGATGGTTGACCAAATCCATAATTTGTGTTCTTCTTTGGAGTTTGTTACTTTCACTCATATTCCCAAAGAGTGAAATAGTGTTGCATAATGTCTGGCGAATTGGGCTTTTGATCATATGAATAATTGGAGCATTGTTGATAAGACTCATTGTAACAACCCGTTTTTTGGGGTCTAAATTAACAACCAACATACTCAAAGAAATACAGTTATTTTTTCATTTTCATAAGAAAACAGTTATATCAGTCATGTTCATGCAAATGAGATTTACTGTTAAAAATAGTTTTAAAAAATTTCTTAACTAAGAACTTAAAACACAATTAATAAATTTACTATAAAATAAAAATCCACATACCATGAAATTTGAATCAAGAAAAACATTGTAGGGATGCTTCTACAATCACCCAAATTAGTCCACAATACCACTACAACAATATCATCTAATGACTTCCATCCAATATTGCTAAATCAAAATCAAATGACGATTATCATTAAATACCACTATATAAAATTAGGGCATCACATACCACTATAACCATTAGGGCATCGATTACCATTGGATTTTCTTAGGGCTTCAGATACCACTATATTACTTAGTGCTTCAATTACTACTAGATCAATTAGGGCTTCAGATACTACTAAATCAGTTAGGGCTTCAAATATCATTGTATCATTTCTTTCCTTCTGACAGCTTAAATGTGGCAATAATTCAAGATTAGGAGATATGCTCATATAAATGCAAATTTGATATATCAATCCATCAAATAAATCTATCTCTCATAACTAAATGTAAAATAACTGTAACGATGATATAACTCAATTAATCTTACCTTCAACTTGCATATACATCATGAAAGTAAAAATACCTATTCTGGTACACATTTGAATGTATAGCTTATCTGTGTTTGTTGTTCGTCCAACAACTTGGGGAGAAGTGAAACATTGTCAGGAGCTTAACCACCCAACCTCAGACCTTAACTTAATCCCCACACAATCTCTAACGAGAAAGACCCTCCTTACCCAGAATAGACGGAACATCTATCATCCACTGAGCATCCTGGTATATTCCATTCGACTTGACAGTAGGAGAATACAATTAACAGGATCATGCATGAGCTATTAAATAATATTATTCTAGATTTAATGTATTATATTTTACTTTTATTTCTAAGTCATTATAGACTCCATCTCACCTCTTCACCCTTTTCCATGGCTATACAGCCCGTGAATCTTGGGTGTTCAGGTCTCAAAGTGTTCAACTTTGTCTGTTGATTTCCAACAATTTCATGAATAATATATATATATATTATAGCTTATAACAATTTTTGATTTGAAAAGGATATTCTTATAGATTTCAAAATTTATTGTTTAATTAATTTAATTTAATCATATCTGATTTCTCTTCTGTGTTCTTGCAAAATCATTCCACCTCTTCACATTTCATGGCTTCTTTGCCAGTGAATTCCTCGATGTTTGTAAGAATTATGAGCATTTTATTGTTTACACCTCTTCACTATTTCATGGCATCTTTGCCAATGAATCCTAGGTGATAGAGAATTTGAGTATTATGATCTTGTTTGAAAATTATAACAACAAGGTCATTGATATTGGTTCATACAATCATTCAAGTTTCTACAGCTACCATTGAATTCATAAATGATGTTAAATCACAAAGATATTCGATGAAGATCTTCAATGAACTCTATGTAATGCAGGGGACCAACAACAAGGTATTATAAATTAATCTCAGTCTACTAATGCATAACCGGCTACAATTGGACATTCAAATCAAAAAAGGATGAAGTTATAAATATGAAAACGTATATTGCATTATTCTCAATTCTAGCATTATGTAGCCAACAACAGTCAGACATTCTACTCAGAAAAAGAAGAAACTATGAATTACAAATGCATATGTTGTATTTCTTTCAGCCCTAGCAATGTGTAGCCGACTACAGTCGGACATTCAAATCAGAAAAAGAAGTAATTTTATTAAGTACGATTGTATATATTCGTGAACTGTGTTTGAGCTTGAAGTTTTGTCTGGATGTGGCTCCTCCCATCCTTGGTCGGAACTCCTATTTGGCTTTTTGTTTCACCCGCTAGTTGAGACTTGATTGCAGGTTTCAGACGTTGACAAAGTGAGGAAGAACATGGCAATATTGGTTGTGTAGTCGGAAAGATTGTTTCAGCTGGGAAACAATTATACTTGACTTGAGAGGGAAACGTAGCAAAAAATGGAAAGGAGTGATGCTACCTTGGTCGATTCACGGCTTCCATATAAAGGAATGAGCCTGACTTCTTGGCTTCCATCGGTTTTAAAAGATTATAGCTGATTCAAATTCCAAATGTTTTAATTTGAATACCAAGTATTAAATCGATTGCAAAAGGAAGGAAATGAAAAAGGTTGGAAGAAAGAGTTGGAAAGATTATAATTTGATAATTGCCAATTTATCATGTCAAGCATTAATCAATTAAAGGCAAAGAACTTTAAAATGGAGAAATAAAGTTTGAATATTATTAAAATTCAAACGTTATTAACTTATTATATCTTGAATATTATTATTTATATAAGCACATGTAAAATTAAAGAGGTGACAACACTTAATTAAATTATTATAATATAATGGTGCCATTTCATGTTTATATCTATATGCAAGTATATAGATATATCTATTATAATAATATGATGAAAGATTATTTACTCCTTTTGAAGTACATTTTATAATTCAATAATTTAAATTAAATTATTTATTTAAATAACTCATGCGGATTCCACAAATGTATCCTATTTTCAAGTTGCTAGGTCCTCAACCCATTTGCCCAGTGATGGTGATGCTCCTGCCTAATTCTTTTCTGACAATGCTTCCACCCCTTCGACATGCTTCCTACAAGGAAATTCTCCACAATTAAATTATTTAATTATAAATAATCACAATGGTTAACCATCTTCTCAATTCCATGAATTTGTGATTAATGAACAACTAGCATGTTATCTTCACTTGAAATTATAATGACTAACTATCTTACCATTTTCACAAAATCATAACAAATTAAACTGCCAATTGACTCCTCAATGGCTATATTTTAAATTAGGTCAAAAATTGGGATGTAACAGTCATCTTCCACTAGACTTGTACCATTAATTAGATCATTTGGTGGATCTTGATAGGGCTATTTGACGCTCTTGTCTGTATTTCATTTTGTTTGAATAAGTTTTCACCCCTCTTTTATTGTATGAGGTTGTATGCACCACCAAGGTTGTGGTTAGGGTTTCAGCGATAAGCATGAAAATGCATCTACAAAGGGAACGTGGTGGAAGAGTTGCGGGTGTACACCTAATGTTAGAGCCTTCTAGACACAAGTGTGAGCATTTTAAGAAGAGATTCAAAAGGGATGAATCTTGCAAAAAGAGATGGAAGTAAGGATGAATATGAAGAAGGAAATGTTGATCAAGAAGGAGATACAATTGGAGTGAAATGGAAGAGGAAAGAAGAAAATCACAAGATGGGATCCAATGGTGGATAAATTGAAGGCGACAATTCATTCTCATTGATTATGAGCTTGATCTACTTTAGAAAATGCAAGGATTGAAGCAAGCGGGAAGATCAATTCAAGATTATACAGAGTTCTATCGAGTCTTCATCAAAGCAGGCCATGCAAAGTTGACAAGGAGAAAGTTGCTTGTAACCTTAATGGTTAAAACCAAATATTCAACAGGAGTTGAGTCTAGTAAAAAATAAACAATATTTAAGAGGCATACCAATTTGCTCTAAAAGTAGAGGAAAAGTTGAACAAGAAGTTTGAGAGCAGGAAAAACAGAAGAGGTCCTGGTGGAAGATCTAGCAGATGATTTATTTTATGGAGGCCGAAATGAAGATAAAAAAAAAAAGGATGAGATCGGTAGCAATCAGAATCATATGGGAAATTATTTCAATTGTTTCCATGGTTAGAATGATAGAGATCAGAGAGGAATAGAAAGAGGACAAGGACCAAGAAGAGGAGGCTTTCGTGGAACATGTTTTAGCTACAAAGGTCATAGGGCTATATGAGTGTCCTAAATGCCAAGGAAGGGAAAATAGGAGGATTGAAGATCAAGCAAGAGGTGCACATGTGGATGAAGATGTCAAATTATTACATTCTGAATATGTTGAAAGAGGATTCCTAGTTAATAGTGGAGTCTTGTTGAGTGGTGAGAATGAACTTGAGCAAAGGAGGAGCTTATTTTGCACTAAGTGCAAGTGTGAGGATAAGTGATACAATGTGATTATCGATTGTGAAAGCACTGTCAATTTAGTGCAAAGGAGATTGTCACAAAGTTAAAGATCAAGAGAAAGAAACTCCCACACCTACACCGAATCACCTGGGTGTAGGATGACCAAAAGGCCATGGTCAATGAACAATGGCTAGTGAAGTTCACAATGAGAGGCACTATGTGATATCATACCTATGGAGTCATGTCATATGTTGTTGGGTAGGCTAAGGAAGTTTGACAGGCATGTTCTACATGATGGTCATGTGAATACATATTCCTTAACAAAGGATGTAGTAAGACATAAGTTAAAGCCATTAAAAGACATTGAAGAGAAGGTATGGAGTAATGTCAAAATAAGTTTTGTTGATGGAACAAAGTTCCTAGAAGGTATGAGGCACAAGCATATGTGTTTTGCTATAATTCTAAAAGTTAATAAAAGTAGAAGATGTACCTGTAGAAGTTGGAGATTTGTGGGATGAGTTTCAAAATAATATATCTAATAATGTGCCTAATGGATTACCACCAATAAGGAAGATCAATCATCAGATGGACTTGATTCCAAGAGTCAGTTTTCCATGCAAGGCAATACATAGAATGTCACCACCAGAAAGTAAAGAGTTGAATAAGCAAACACTAGAGTTGTTTCAGAAGGGGTTGATTCAACAAAGCTAGAATTCATGTGTTGTACCAGTAGTATTAGCACTAAAGAATAATGGAAAATGAAGGATGTGTACAAATGTTTAGGGCTATCAATAAGATCACAATCAAGTACAAATTTCTCTTGTTGAGGATGGAAGATATTATGGATTGTTTGACCAGAGTTGCGTATTTCACAAAGATAGATTTAATGAGTCGATATCATTAGATTAGGATCAGAGAAGGAGATGAATGAAAAATAGCCTTCAAGACAAAGGAAGGGTTGTATAAGTGGTTTGATCTATAAACTCATTGTTATGAATCACTTACAATTTTAAGATTTTCTAGGATACAAATTTAATATAAATATTGTTACTGGTGTCGCTTGTGAACAGTGAAAATAATACTTAGAAATACATAAAATAACTAAGTGAGCAAAACCATGTATCAAAAATAACAAGAGACAAAGGATTTGATTTCGAAGTTCACTAGACTCTGACTATATCTCTAGATCTACAAACTTGCATGATCAATGTCATTATTATGATGTTAAGACTCTTACATCACCATGGTCTTCCATAAAGTTACAATTTGCTTTCCACTTCCACACTACAATTACAAGAACTTGCTAGCAACATGTTCGTACCTACATCCTTCGTCATGCTTACAAAACTAAGCAATCAACTCTCTCTCTCTCTCTCTCTCTCTCTCTCTCTCTCTCTCTCTCTCTATATATATATATATATATATATATATATATATATATATATGAATAAAATGGTCATCAAGCCTTTACAGACTAACTTAAAGTCGTAAAAAAACCTCTCAAGAAAATATTAAGTTCTTATCTCTCTCAAAAGAAACCACTTAGCTTGCTAGAAAAACTCTCACTTCCTCAAAACCCTTTACTAAGAGGAAAATAACTCTCCAAGAGTTTAAGAAATAAGAACACTCTTCATCTCTTACAAGAATTTTCTTCCTAGAGTTTTCTCCAAAATTCTCCTTTTCAAAAAATTGCATAGACTTCTCAAAGTCTCCTTTAATTACTTGAAAACTTCTTCAAGTTTCCTTCTTAAAATACTAACTTATTTCTTTATTTGGTTCAAAACAAAAAAACAAAAAACTGCCATATCCACTAAATTAAACCCATATCTAATTAAAATCTTGAGAACATGTCTCTCATTTAAAATGACCCCCTTATAATAATCCATAACATTTGACCCCCCTTCCTATTAATTATCTTACCAATTGTTTTAGAAAAATAAGTAACCGCTAAAACATATTCCAAAATATGTGTGCAACATAATGGTTATGCATGATTGGAAGGACCAAGAAAGTTGGCAGTTCAAACCTCTTGATCCCACTTGTGAAGATTCTCAATACTCTTAAAGAAATATATAGAATGTCTATCAAATTTAATCCCAAAAATCTTGGATGGGATATTGGTATGGGCGAAAATTAGAAAAGGAGGAGTCAGGAATTCAAATTTGGACTATGACATTTTTTGTCTTATGTTGTTTTGTCTCATATGCATGACAAAAGAGATCAAGCGTACAATGTTGCCAAGACTATGAACGAACAAACTTATGATATAATGGTAAACATTAGTCTTTGTACAACGTAGGTTTATAGTTTGAATCTGGTGACTACCATTTTTCTCGCATGCAAGCCCACCAATTTTAAATGCCTCCTTGGTTTCGACATCGTATGCCACATCTTTGCTGACATCATCATTGGCTTACTAGGTCAACATTTTATTGTAAAACTTTGACGACTCATCTTTTACATATGAACTCAGCTTTCATCTATTCAAAATGTGTCAAAAAGCTTTCGATGAGCTCTTCAATTTGAAACCCATTCTTGACCACTTTTGAGGTGGTCAACTTTTTACCTTTTTGGTCAACTTATGTTTTGCTTGTGTGACCAATAACTTTGATTGAGCATATCTTGAGCGAAAAGAGTCCTTTTGACATGCTTCAAGTTACGTCAAGAGAATTTCACTTTTCTCTATACATTGATGCCAATCTTGGGAGATTCTAAGTGGGTTGAATTTTTGAGGTCTTCAAGATCCAACTGGATCATTCCTCCCCACTAAGGAGCTTTTGGACCTCCAAAAGGTTCTTAATTACACACTAAATGAGAGAAACACCTTCCCACTTGTCCAATATATCCAACTCATTTGCACCTGCTTCACCAAAAAGTTGTACAATAATTAGAAAACTGCAATCACATTGCTACCTTTTTGCATTTTCCATGATTTTTATGTATTCATTACCCTAGCTACTATCCATGTACAATACATTAGCAACACTAAAAAATACAAAGATGACAATGACATTGAGCTAATACTCTTATTCCTCTTAATAGGTTTCCACGACAAATCCTCATGTTGTAGTGTTGATGATCCCTAAAACACATGATTGTTAGGCTTACAAGCAACTACATTTTCATGCTTCATATCACCTACTTTTTCTGCCCTTACAGACATGAGTGAAGGATTTTTCTCACATAAACAAGCCTCTTCATTTGCCTAGTGTTCACCAATGGAGAATCAATTGCAATCTTCTTCTTATCCTTGTTTGGACGAAGCTCTAGATGAAGCTTCCAACAATGAGCTTCTTGATCCGACCTTTCTTGCAATAAGAACAAGGTGTTCTCAACATTCATCCTTTCTTGCCCTTCTCTTTCCTCATATTTGGAGATGTTTCTTTATGTCATGTTGCTTTCCTAATTGACTTCACCTTCCTGTACAAAGTCATTCTTTTCCAACACTTGGCAACACTATGGTTATTCAACCCACAAAATGTGCATGTTTTCCTTTCATGGTCACCCTTGGTGCATGCATTTCAAGAAGCATCTGTATTCACTCTTCTCTTGGACATCTTGCATGTGTCACCATTGCCTGAAGATGATGTGTCATTACCTCCCTCAAATTGTTCTTGAGATTGTTCTTCTTTCAAAGAATTCTTTGCATCCACTGCATGGGAGCATTCCCCTTCACCAACCCCCAACCTTGCATAGAGAGGTCTAGCTTCCACCTTCACATGTTCAACCATAACTTGTTCATGAACTCCAAGGCTTTTTCCTTTGTTGCCCATCTTGGTTAACAACCTCATTCAACATTTTGAGATTGTTTATGCGTAATAACTCTATCTAGTTATAGCTAAACCAAGCATCAATTTCTTTCACATTTCAATGGTTTGACGTCACATCAAACACTTCGCAAGCAGTCAACTATGATGTATATGTTTTAATTGTTTTTTTTCCTAATAATGTCTATATGAAAACAAATATATTCTAAGAAAGGAATTACAGTACACTATGATTCTTCACTTGTTAACTTAAATTAGAATTTCATTTCAGATTGGCGATAGACCAACAAATTACTAAAACAAGTTGCATTTACAACATCACATTCACCAGCAATCAATATATCAAAAAATTACAAGAACTTGGAAATGAAATTGCTCCTTGCATAGTTGCAATGGTAATAGTTACCAGCCACAGTCCTTGCATATTAAACATTTGATGCCCAAATATGAAACGCAGACCCAAATAACTGATCGTAGGTCCTTAATTTACCATTGTAGGCCCTTATTGTTGTCTGCCAAGCATTCAACAAGGTTCTGCAATAAATTGTAGGCTCAAGAAATCTAATTGTAGGGCTTTGATATCACTCGCAAGCCTTATAAATTGCAATGCAGGCCCTCAAAATTGTATCACAACCTCTCTAAAATGAACACACCCCTGTACATGACAAATTTCTGCCTTGGAATATAACAGCTACTCCAAATCGAACTCCCAAAATGCAGATCAAAAGGTAATTAAATGTCCTTCAGCAAGCCAGTCGCTTCTTAGCCATAGTAGACATAGTATGAGAAGTCTCTTCAATTTAGATTGAAAATTAAATCAACACCACTTTACCTCAGTAGTGGATTGATGCACAAACTCAATCTCAAACTCTTATACTTTAGCAAGGGCACAAAACCATAGACTAAAAATTGTCACAAAGACAACAAGCAAAGAGATAAACAAATAATCGAATGCTTTACTTATCAAATGGGTTCATATTTATAATCTCTCTATGGCACAAAGTTTCCCAAGTGAATTTCGCATAAGAAGCTTCCCACACACAACATTAGAACATAACAAAGTGTTATATAAACTAATTTATTAATTGCTTTTGGCTCCGAAAATGACCTTTTCCACCATAACTTCAAATTCTGACATGTGAGGCCATTGTTTCTTGTTCCATGATTTAAAATTTTTCGTCAAATGAGCTATGATATTGAGGTGACCAACCAACAACACCAACAAAATTAGCAACCTCAACATATTTAGATGAATAATAATAATTCACCTGTCTTGTGAAAACAACTGAAGAAGCATCAAAATTGAAATCTGACAACACCAAAGTGATCTTGATGATAAAAGACAATGAATGAACCTGACGGGGTGACTTACTATAAATAGACGCTCCCTCCAAAGTTCTTGGAGCCCAAACTGGAAGCTCAAAATAAAAACTGAGAGCATCCTCCAACTCCTCTGACTCAATTGAGCTCATCGGAACCAATAGATTGACTGATTATAAATAGTAAGCCTCTCAAACAGAGCCAAAACACACCATAGGCTGCTAGAAAGCCTATAACCATACAATTGAGACCCTCAAACCCTACTATCAGCCTACGAGGGTCACGATGGTGAACTAACCTAGCCAACTATAGAAACCTGATAAAAATGGGGACATTACATTATGAGGATCACCAAGAGAACTAGGAAGAGAATAAGAATAAAGAGATTCCACTAAGTCTGCATCTTTAGCTTCCTTCAAGAAGCCTTCTTTTCCAGACTTCAATTCTTCATAAAATTTATCGCCCTTGGCTTTCATCACCATGAAAGCCTTGTAAAAATCTGCATCAAAGATAAAAATAAAACTAATTTTCCTTAAGTGAAGACGTGTTGCCTCACTTTGCTTGAATTTGCTCCAAGCATCTCACAACGTGCAACTTGTCAGACTAGCTCTGATACCAAACTTGATCTGTAAACGCCTTGTTTGAATCACTTACAATTTTAAGACTTACTAGGATACATATTTAATATAAAGATTGTAATTGACGGTGCTTGTGAACTAAGCAAATAATACTTAGAAATGCATAAAATAACTAAGTTGGCAAAAATATGCATCAAAAAGAACAAGAGACAGGATTTGACTTTTGAGTTAACAAAAATCTCACTATGTCTCTAGATCTGCAAACTTGCATGATCGATGACATTATTATGATGTAAAGACTCTTACATCATCGTGGTCTTCTATGGAGTTACAATATTCTTTCTGCTTCCACATTGCGATGACAGGAACTTGCTAGAAATATGTTCGTACCTACATCCTTTGTCACGTTTACAATGATAAGCAATAAAATGGGTGTTAAGCCTTTACAAAATGACTTAAAGTAATGAAAAATCCTCGCAAGAAAATATGAACTGCTTATCTCTCTCAAAAGAGACCACTTAGCTTACTTGCTAGAAAAACTCACTTCCTCAAAACCCTTTACTAAGAGAAAAATAAATCTCCAAGAATTTAAGAAACAAGAACACTCTCTTCTTCTCTTACAAGAATTTTCCTCTACGAGTTTTCTCCAAAATTCTCCTTTTCGAAAAATTTCATAGACTTCTCCAAGCCTCCTTTAATTACTTGAAAAATTCTTCAAGTTTCCTCCTTAAATACAAATTTATTTATTTATTTGGTTCAAAACAAAAAAATATTGTCATATCTAAATTAAACCGATGTCTAATTAAAATCTTGAGAACATGGCTCTCATTTAAAATGAGCCGCATGTAATAATCCATAATATTTGACCCCCCTTCCTATTACTTATCTTACCAATTGTTTTAGAAAAATAAGTAACTGCTAAAACATATTCCAAAATATGTGTGCAACATAATGGTTATGCACGATTTGAATGACCTAGAAAATTGGCGTTTCAAACCTCTTGACCCCACTTGTGAAGATTCTCAACGGTCTTAAAGAAATATATAGAATGTCTGCCAAATTTAATACCAAAGATCTCGGATGGGATATTGGTATGGGTGAAAATTAGAAAAGGAGGAATCACGGGTTCGAATTTGGACTATGACATTTTTGTCTTACCCTTTATTTGTCTTATGTCATTTTGTCTCATATGCACGACAAAAGAGATCAAGTGTACAATATCGTCAAGATTATTAATAAACAAGCTTATGGTGTAATGGTAAGCATTAGTCTTTGTAAAATGTAGGTTTATAATTCGAATCCAATGACTACCATTTTTCTCGCATGTAGGCCCACCAGATTTAAATGCCTCCTTGGTTTTGATGTCATATGACACATCTTTGTTGACATCATCATTGGCTTGTTGCGTCAACATTTGATCGTAAAACTTCGACGGCTCATACCTTTTAGATACGAACTCAGATTTTGTCCGTTAAAAATGTGTCAAAAAGCTCTCGATGAGCTCTGAAATTTGAAAATCAATCTTGACCACTTTTGAGGTGGTTAAATTTTCACCTTTTTGGTCAACCTTTGTTTTGCTTGTTTGACCAATACCTTTGACAGAGCATATCTTGAGCAAATGGACTTCTTTTGACACGCTTCAAGTTGTGTCAGGAGCGTTTCCTCATGCTCTATACATTGAAGTCAATCTTGGCAGATTCTAAGTGGGCTGAATTTTTAGGTCTTCAAGATCCAACTAGATCATGGTTAGTCATGCCTTTTGGGCTAACCAATCCACCAAGCACTTTCATGTGGCTCATCAATAAGGTACTGAAAGAGTTTCTAGATAAGTTTGTCGTTGTTTACCTAGATGATATTTTGATCTTCAGTAAGACATTAGAGGAGCATATAATTCATATTCATAGGGTGTGAAGTTAAAGGAAGAGAAATTGTTGATTAACCTGAAGAAGTGTAGTTTTATGAAGAAAGAGTCAGTATACCTTGAATTTGCAGTTTCAACATAAAGTCTAAAAATGGACGCAAAGAGAGTGAAGGCTATCTTCAAATGATCTACTCCAAGGAGTGTTGCTGAGGTAAGAGCTTCTCAAGGTTTGGCTAGCTTTTACAAAAAAAAGTTATCAGAAGTTTTAGCAATGTTTGTGGAGCATTGATTGAAACAATCAAAGGGCGATAGGAAAGTTAAGTGGACTACAGAAGCATATAAGAGTTTTGAGTTGCTAAAAGAGAAAGTCATAGAACAACCAGTTAAAGCACTTCCCGATTCTAATAAGGTGTCTCAAGTAGAGTGTGATGCCAATGGTACTACAATGGGAATTGTTTTAAGCCAAAAAGGAGGACTTGTTGATTATTTCAAGAATAAGTTAAATGATGGTGAGAGGAAATATTTTGTTAATGATCAAGAATTTTATGCTATAGTTCAGACATTGAAGAAGTGGCAACACTATCTTCTTCCTAAGTAGTTTGTTTTGTATAGTCAATATGAAGCTTTGAAATATTTAAATATTCAAGGAAAGTTGAATTGGGGGCATTCGAAATGGATTGAGATTTTGCAAAGTTACACATTTGTTTTGAAACATAGGAGCAAGAAGTCTAACAGGTTTGCAGATGTTGTTACCAAGCGACAAGTTTTGCTTATAGAGATGCAAATTGAGGTTGTTGGGTTCAATGAACTCAAGAGTTTGTATCAAGAGGATCATGATTTTGGTGAAGCTTCAAAATCTTATACAAAACTTGTTACTCTAGACAAAACCAAGTGATTAAATCTCATCAACCAAGATCACATCTTTTTCAAAGGAAGTTAGTTGTGCATTCCAAGAAGTTATATGAGAGAGAATCTCATCAAGGAGAAGCATAGTTGAGGGTTGGTTGGACATTTTGGTCGAGATAAAACCATTGCTCTAGTTAGTTAGAGTTATTATTGGCCATAGTTGCGGCAAAATATCAAAAAAATTGTTCAAAGTTGTAGAGTATGACAGATGGCGAAAGGAGCAAAGTTGAATACATAGTTATATCAACCATTACCTGTACCAGAGAAGCCATGGGAGGATGTCAGCGTGGACTTTGTTCTAGGCTTACCAAGGATTCGATGAGGGCATGATTCAATTTTTTGTGGTGGTTGATAGATTTTTAAAGATGGTACATTTCATTCCCTACTAGAAGACTAGTGATGGTGTTTATTGAGACTACATGGTCTACCAAAAAGCATAGTTTCAGATTAAGAAACTAATGTTGCTGGGAATTTTTGGCGCACATTGTAGAAGAAATTAAAGACAAATTTGAACTCCATCTCATCACATCATCCACAAACTTATGGACAGACAAAGGTAATTAATAGGGGTTTGGGAAAATTGTTGAGATGTTTGGATGGAGATAAGCCAGTGGGATGGGATTTGATTTTGCCACTGGCAGAATTTGCATATAATAATTCTATCAAAAGGAGCATTGATAAATCACCATTCCATATTATATATGCAAATAGTCTAAAGAATGCTTCAGAATTGAGGAAGTTAGACAAAGGGGAGATAAGTAGTGTTACATCCCAATTTTTGACCTAGCTTGAAATATAGCCATTGAGGTTCGTATGAAGTCAGTTGGCAATTTAATTTGTTATAATCTGACGAAATGGTAAGATAGTTGGTCGTTATGATTTCAAGTGAAGACGACATGTTAGTTGATTGTTGATCACAAATTTATGGAATTGAGATGAAGGTTAACTGTTATGATTGATTAGATAATTTATAATTTAATTACAGAGAAATTCCTTGTAGGAAGCATGTCGAAGGGGTGGAAGCATTGTCAGAAAAGAATTAGGCAGGAGCATCACCATCATTGGGCAGATGAGTAGAAGATCTAGCGACTTGAAACAAGATACATCTCTGGAACCACATGAGTTATTAATAATTAATTTAATTAAAATAATTGAGTTAAAATGTAAAACGTATCTCAAAGGATTTTAATTTATCTTTCATCATATTATTTTAATAAATAAACGTGCATGTAATATTAAATGATTTAGCACCATTAAAATTAAATAATTTAATAAAGTGATGTTTATAAGTACATATACTTGATTTTAATAATATTCGAATTATTATAATTTTTGAATTACAGCCTTCCAACTTTATTCTTTTCAATTTAATATTCTTTGCTCTTAAATGATAACACTTGGCATAGCTAATCGATTATTATTTGGCATGTTTGACCGAATTTATGTTTTTAGAATCCAAATGGTCATCTTGGGAATTCGAATGGATTCTTTTAAACTAAAGGAAGTCATAGAGTCAGGCTCATATCTATATTATAAACTCTCATAATTGTATCACGCACTCTCACATTCCATTCTGCCTTCGAACTCATTACTATCGGTACCACCCAAATAACAGAACTCCATATTCAAATTATGTAATGTCGAATCATTCATCTTCATACCTTGCCGCAGGTCACAGAACTGAATTGAAGACAACCTTCCAAGCGCAAGCCTTTCCAAGTTTTAATAGAGGAGTCACATAAGACCTGTTTCTGATTTGTTTTTAATATACTTTCACTTGCTATGTCTGTAAGAACCATCGAACCATGTATGTTCTCTATTATTACTGCTATGCCGGCTGTGAGCCCTGATTGTCCAATGAAATCGACTCAGCTTGAACCAATTTATATTTTATTTTCCATACCAGTCGTGTATCTGTTTGTATAATAATATTCAAATACTGAAACCAATATAATTACAGACTGAATTGTGGTGGACAGTAATAGATTTCTAGTTCTTTGGAAACTGTCTTTATATCATAGATGTTCTTTATTCATAAGAGTGAACCAATCATGTATATAAGATATGGAAATGCAATGATAACTGTGAACAACTAATTCCACTCAGAATGTAATACATTCATTATGCTGTGTTACAATCATGTTTTTCCTTGCATTTAAATCGTTGAGTCTGTAGCATAGGTATAGAATACCACTATCATACGTTGTGTTACAACTCATGCTTAACCATGCATCTAAATCGCTGAGTCTATTCAGAATACCATTAACTTAATGCCGTGTTGCAATCATGCATTACCTTGTATTTAAATTGCTGAGTCTGCAGCATGAGTACAGAATACCACATTCATAGTGTCGTATTACTCCTTTCCAGTCATACTTCCCATGTCAATAACTCACAAATTCCTTAACACTGTTATATGTGTATGATTCGGATTCAAGAAGATAAATAACAAAAATAAAATAAGGATATTGCATTGTAATGATGTTTTTAATTTCTTGATTTGGAAACACGACCATAGCCGGCTATCCATTGTTAGATTGAGATTAATTTATAATATCTTGTTGTTGGTTCCCTACATTATATAGAGTTCATTGAAGATCTTCATCAATTATCCTTGTAATTAAACATCATTTATGAATTCAAATAGTAGTGTTGAAAAACCTGATTGTATAAATGAATTAACATCAAAACACATGCTATCGCAATTTTCTGAGCAAATCTAGAATATTATTAACATCGAGGAATTCACCAGCAGAGAAGCCATGAAATGGTGAAGAGGTGGAGTTAATCTACAACTACAAGAATACGGAAGAGAAATCAGTTATGATTAAATTAATTAAAATTTTGAAATCTTTAAAGAGCGTAATTATGTAATCATAGATTGTGAAATGTTGGATGCTTGATAGAACCGGTTATTCTGAGAATTCCTAACACCTGGGATTCACCAGGCTGTGTAGCCAAGAAAAAGGGTAGTGAGGTGAAAGAGAGAAATCTGTAATAATATGAAACAGTATCAGATATGATATAACAATGTTTATCTTTTTTAATATGAATCAATTAATAGCTCATGCATAATCCTATTATTGTGATCTCATAATCCTATTATTGTGATCTCATAATCCTATTATTGTGATCTCCTGCTGCCAAGTCGTATGGTGAGTTAATTACTAGGAAGCCCAATGGATGGCAAGATGTCCCCTATCTATTCTAGGTAGGGAGGACCTTTCTCTTAGAGATCGTGTGGGGATAAGTTGTAGTCCGAGGTTGGGTGGTTAAGCCCTTGACAATGTTTCACCTCTTCCCAAGATGACAATCGTGAGTCAGACAGAGATAAGTTGTGCAGTCAATTGCCTAACAAAAATAGGTAATTTATTTATGAGTTATGATTAAATTGAGTTATTTCATTGTTACTATTATTTTACGCTTAGATATAAGAGATAGAATCATGGATTGCTTTTCATTTATATGGATATCGAATATAAGCATATTTCTAATTTCGAGATACTGTCACAATTATGTAATCGAAAGGAAAGGAATCTGAAGCCCTAAATGATTGAGAGATGACTGGAACCCTAAATGATACAGTAATATTGGAAACCCTAATTGAATTCGTGGTATTGGAAGCCCTATTGAATTAGTGGTATTGGAAGCCCTATTAGAATCAATGGTATCGGAAGCCCTACTTGAATCCGTGGTAGCAGAAGTCCTAAGTGATATAGCGTTATCAAAAACCCTAAATGAACTAATGGTAAATGATGCCCTAATTAATACAGTGGTATGTGATGCCCTAATTTTAATTTAGTGGTATTTAATTGTAATTATCATTTGATCTTTATGATAGCAATGATAGTCGTCATGTGAAATTGTTATAGTGTATTTATGGACTAAACCAAGTGGTTGCAGAAGCATCCCTAGTTTCAATTTCAATCTCAGTTTTTCTGAGGTATGTGGTTTTTAATTTCTATAGTAATTTCATTTGATGACATTTTAAATTTTTAGATAAGAAATTTTGTCTAACTGAATTTAACGGTAAATCTTATTCACATGAACATGAATGATATAACTGTCTTCCTATGAAATGAAGTAATTGTTGTGAGGTTTTCACACCATCGCCCCAAAATTTTGAGGACCCCCCCTTTTTTTTTATTGCCTTAGCAATTTTTCGGTCCAGAGGTTTCAAATTTGAAGATTTCACGCCTTGGACACCTTCAAAGCGAGTACGAGAGACTTAGCTTATTTTCACCCGATTTTTTGTTTTTTACTTGATTTTCCAGAGCCACCAATTCTATCCTTAGGCCGAGCAAATTTCAAAGTTAATTCCAACTTGGCGGGATAAAATTGTAAAATTTGTACTTAGACGTTTTCTTTTGAAAATCCAGATATAAATGTGTAAATTTGAATAATCTTTCAAAAGGAAAAAAAATTGTTAGACTTAAGTTTTGGAAAATGTCAAATTTTTCTTTGGTGAAAATTTTTAATTTTGTTGAAATGAGGCTAAATTGCAAAAATCGATTTTTGGCTCTAGAAGAAATTTTGTTTTATTTTGTCAAAAAAAAAAAAAAATTGGCATAGCAAAATCAATTTGGGTAAAAATTGCAAAAAAATGGCTTTAATAGATTAAAATTGCCTTGAAAACTTTTTGCTTTTAATGAGATTGGTAATTTAATATTGAAAAATGGCTTTTGGTTAGCCAAAATCCAATTTTAATGATGTATTAATTACTAAACCCTCATTAATTGGAAATATTTAACATCTCCAAGGCACCATTTAATTTCCTTTTGCAATTTAGAACTAATTGGCAATTTTCATTTTAGCAAAATTAATATTTAGCTAAGTATTTAATTGTGGGCCATAATTTTTGCATTAATTATTGTTTTTCTTGCTCCCAAGGTCCAAGTCGGCTAGCTTGGGGGGAGTAAAGAAGTTGGGTATAAGAGGAGGTCTCTCTCCCATTTCTTCCTCACTTCTCATTTCTCCTTCTCAAGGCGTTGGCAATTTTGCAAGGGCAGATCTGCACTCTTCTTGCTTGGCGAATTTTGTGGAGGGCGAAATTTGTGGAAGCCAAATTTTGTGAGAGCCGAAATTTGTGAGAGCCGATTTTTGTGGAGGCTGAATTTTGTGGGAGCCGAATTTTGTGGAAGGCGAATTTTGTGGGAGATAAAATTTTGATTTTTGCAAGAGGCTGCAATTTTTGCCCTAGGTTGGGTAATTTTATTTGGAGGTGAATTGCATGATAAATTTTTAATTTGCAAGGGATTTGAAATTCTTAAGGTCAAGTCCTAATTCCGAAAAGTCGCTATAAGATTATTGGTTAAGGTGAATTTTCATCATCTAGAGTTGCAAGGGGTCCTTAAGCTGACATCCTTCTTTTGTTCTAGTCTTAGGATTGCTTCCCTTGGTTCTACTTGCCTTCTGGTCCACCACTCTACCATCTCATAATAGGGCAACGAGTATGGAGGATGTTAGTGCAAGTAAGAATCTCAAGCGGACAAGACTAAGAAAGACAAAGAGGATATGATGCCCAAAATGCCCTTCTTCTTGAAAATGAAGAGAATAACCGACAGTGGACATGATACGGATGAAGGAAAGATTGAAGGACAATCCCCCTTGGCAAAGAGGATATCAATGAGATAGGTTTTGGATCGAGGTTGGATGAGTCGGGAAAGGTTGCTATCAAGAAAAAGCATTTGGGCACCCTTTCCTCTCTCAGTGCTTTTATTGGATTTGCGAAGGAATATGAGAAGGATCACGAAAGGATACTACAAGCAGCGAGCAGCGTGGCGAAGTCAGCAGAACTCAAGGCGAAACACACACCTTGTCCTCCTATGGAAGAAGTTAACAAAAGGCTAACTAAGTTTATTGTCTTAGCTAAGAAAATGAAAGAAAAGGGAAGATTTATATTAGAAGATCATTTGATGTAAGCCCAAGTGGCAATTTCCCTTTCTTCTAGAATAGGACAAGTGTCTATTTCTGATTGGCCACCATTTTGGCCATTTTGGTGCCTTCTCATCAGTTGCCACTTTTGCACTTTTTTCATTGGTCCATTGATGAGGTGACAACTTCTCATTGGCCGATGGGGTGGCAACCCTAATTAGAGTTTTAAGGATCCAATCTGGACTGTTGATCTTATTTTAATCTCCACCGTCCATTGTATTTTTGGCCCCTATAAAAGGCCATTTGCTCTCATTTGTAAAGTTGTTGGAAAAATTGTTGCAAAGATAATACCAAAATTGCTCTCTTCTTCATTGTTGCGATTTGCATGTTGATTAAAAACATTTGGGTGTTATTGCATGTTTTCTACTTCTACATAGTCAGATTTCTTTTGAAATTGTTGAAGCAAATTTCATTTCAAGTTGTTTAAGCAAGAGTAAGGTAGATGGATAGTTGCATGGTAGCATTGGTAAATGTTTGATAGGGATCAATACTAGACCATTAGCATCCTAGCGGCTGGTTGGGAAGCCTTGTGTGGTAAACTAGTTTATTATTCCTTCGAATCATTGCACCTGTGGAAGTGAGGCCGCTAGTCAGCTCTCATTAGGTTCGATCCCCGTCCATTTGCTAACCTTCCATTCATAGGAGTAGGAGTAGAATAGTGAGTAGTTGGGTAGTCAAAGCTTAGAGAAGCAAGTTAGAGGAGTAAGTTAAGTATCAGAGCACATCCATTCACCTTCCACAACCATCGCTTTCCCATCAACATCATCACTGGCAGACACATCCTTCATCACCACCACCAACGTTATTTGCCACCCGCACATTTCACAAACCGAACCACCATCACCATCATTCCACCAAAGCCCAAGTCATCCTTGAATGAATAGCGTAAGGCCGCCTACATGATTACCAACAAATCACATCGATAAAACTGAGTGAGTATCCACAACAATAAGGAACATTGGAGTTATTCTCGTATCCCATGAGCAATAACTTTTCAAGAGAGGAGTTGCATGTTTGATATCCTATATCGAATATTCAAATCCTAATATGTTATGTAAGTGATACAAAACTCGCATCAACAGTAATAACTGTATTTCTTTGAGTATGTTAGTTGTTAATTGTTATTTAAGACCCAGGAAAATAGGATGTTACAAGTAGTGCTATTAGCTAAAGATTTTCCAAAACACTTGAAGAACATCCATGAGGAGGTGAGAAAGCACATTACAAAGATGAATACATTGTACAAGGCTAAGGCGGATGAGAAAACGAGGCATAAGGAATTTCAGATTGGGGATGAAGTCATGGTTCATTTGAGGAAGGAGCGATTTCTAGAAGGAACATGTAATAAGTTGAAAATAAAGAAGTTTGGACCATGTAAGATAGTGAAGAAGCATGATTTAAGAAACGCCTATGAAGTAGAGTTGCCTACAGAACGAATATTTCACCAATATTTGAAATTTTAGATCTGACATAGTATCATGAAGGGAGTGTTGAAGATGAGGTCACGAAAGCGCAATGGAATATTTTGGCAACTATTTTAGCTACAAAGGAGATTGAGGATATAATGGATAGTTGTGTTGGCAGAAGCATAAGGAACGGGACATAGGAAGAATATATGGTCAAATGGAAAGGATGACATGTAGAAGATTCATAGTAGCTGATAAGGGAGGAGGTTAATCATTTTGGTTTTCCTTTGAACACCTGAGATGTGAGAGGGTCACTTCTCAAATTACCTTGGGTGCCTGATGTAGGAGCATGTTGGGTATAAGAGCAATTTCACATCACTCAAAAATATTATGCTTCTTCCTTTTCAATCAGGGTTCATTCAATGCAAAGTTTCTATTTGTGGAAACTTACTATTTTTAGTAAGTTGGTCATATAAGATCATTATGTTATGATTTCACAAATGGAGGTTCATCTTAGATATAATAGCATATTGTTAGCATGAATGTTGATGATACTACATTGGGGGAGTATCCTGAGCATTGGAGAGTATTGACATGTTGCATTCATGGTTGTGTTTGTCATTGATGTCAACATAGCATAGTTTCTGTAAAGACTGGTCAGAGATCTCAGTCGTACGGACAATGGTTTGATTGTCTGGTGATGCGTAGTCATGGGCATGTTCTACATTGTGTCCTGATGATGTGGTCAAGTGCACAGAGTCTAAGTCGAAGACGTATGGAAGTTGTACTTGATTTACAGAGAGTAGTTCAGAGACAAAGTATTGGGAAAGTTGTTCCTGATGTTTGTTTGCTATATTACATCTGAGATGCAGTAAGAAGATGTGTAGTCAAGCAGTGATAGAAGACAGTCAGTTGATGACATCAGCAAGTGTACAAACCCTAGTACCACACGAGTGAAGTTTTGTATAGACTGTGAGCTGACAGTGCTATTGTAATTGTAATTAATTAATTATCTTATTATAATTAATTGAGAAAGCCTCAAAGCCAACTCAAGGAATTATATTGAAGATATGGTACAAAGGAAAGATGTTTTCCTTGTTTGTAAATGTGTGGAATGCGATTGGAGAATACGAAGTGATCAAGGAAGTGCGAAAAGGAGCAGAGTATTTGGAGAATGCGAGTAAGCGATCCAAGGGATTATTGGATGCGAGTTTTGTGCTCTGGTTACAAGATCAAAAGGAGCAGAGGTCCGGTTGATAGGACAGAGATAGAGGAAGTACATTTCAATTCTATTATGTTGGAAGGAATAATACAGAGATCATTTGGACAGTGGGTTCACTGGTCTTGCCCTTGAAATTGTTTGGGCAGTGGGTCCAACTGTCTTCCACAACTCCTAATAGGGACTCATATGTACTAAATGTATTCATAGATTCCTAACAGGGTCTATCCTCTAACAAGGAATATTTATATTAGTACATCATCTTGTGGGTACCATCCCCACCGGAGTTTTCCCTCTAATCAAGGGTTTTCCTAGTTAAGATATTTGGTGTTATTGTGAATGAGTATCTTGTTGTGGTTTCGGTTTATATTGCTCATACAGTTAAGTTTTTTTAAGGTTGATAATTGTGATATTAGTTGGATAACTGATTCACCACCCCCCTCCCCAGTTATATCAGTGGACTATATATTCTAACACATGCCACTTGAGTTCCATTGTTATATCATATGAACTGGTGAAGTTAATAATGTGTTTCAATATAATTTTTTGGTATAAATACTTTGAGCTCAATTTTGAAGGCTTTAGAACTAAGTTGTTCATTCGAGTTTGGGGACAAATTCAAGTTTGAGGTTCGGGTTTGTGGTTTGGGAAAAAAATTAATTTGCATTTGGGTTCATGGGTGGCTTCGTGTGTGTGTGTGTGTGTATATATATATACAAGATAAACATGCATCGTTGCAAAACAAAGTCATTTTATGATATGAATGGTTGTTGCTTGATTATTGATCAATGCCAAATGTCAATTATAAACATTAAATACTTGTTCATTAATCTATCTTCGTGATTGTAAAAAAAAATCATACATTGAATTACTAATTTGCAAAATGAAATTGCAAAATATAGACTAGTTCATCAAATAATAAAGTTTGAAATATAATGATACATGACAAGTGTTTAGTAGTTTATCAATGATCATAGTATCAAATGCTCTTCAAGGGTCAAATGGATAATGAAAAAATGAGGGATCAATGGCTTCATCCACGGCTACAACTATATCAAGATCCTAATCATTGGAACCCAAACTAGTTCCACTAGTCACATATGCTAGTATATCATCATCATCCTCAACATGAGAGATTCGATGAGCGAAATATTTTTTATTAGGTTCCTTTAGAGTTGCATAAAAAAAAAATTAAAAACACTCTTTAAAGTTGTTTTATTTCAGATTTTGGACCCTACTGTCTCGAGTCCTCCTGGGTTCATTGTGGGTTCATTCGGGTTTGCTCCAACAAGGACCTGAGCAAACTCACGATCCAAAATAAGGACCCTACCTGGACCCGCAACAAACCTGAACACGAATATGGACCCACGTAGACCCGGACCCGAATCTGGGCAACAAGGGATGAATCAAGCTTCTTAGCTTTAGAACTCTAAAATGAGGTCCTAACCCAAGGGCATTGTAGATCAAGAGTTGCCATTTTTGAAAAGTGGTTATAATAACCAATTAGAGATACTGTTCAAAAATTATAGCCTCCGGAAGTTGGGCTATCTCAAAATATAATTTGTAATAGTTTTGAGTCAGCGCTAATCTAATAAATATGAAAAATAAAATAATTTTAGAGCTGGTTGGCGTCAATGGTTAGTGCTAATTTCTAGAACCTTTTTGGGTGGTGGAAAGTTGTCTATATAAGGAAGCTTTGTTGGCTTGTCTAGAGCAGTTCTAGGCGGTTGTGTGCAGCTTTGTCTTAGAAAATATTGTAAGGAACATGCCTATGTGGCATCGCATGTTGTATTTCTAAAATATGTAATTCCATACTTTTCGAGATAATAAGAAGCCTATTTTTTGTTCTTGCAAGTTGTTATTTCTCTATCTTTGTTATGCATTTGTGGTATTAAAGGGTGCACCCTTCATCAATATAGCACCTACCCATGGCCGCCCCCTTATACCCGAATTGAGGCCCTTTGTCCCAACATTGAAAAAACTTGTCCCCCTATTTTGTCATCCCTTATTCCCTGATGATGGTGCAACTACGTATATATTTGCACAACTCTATCGTATACTTAATAAATACACATGCAACACTGCAACAATGTCAATTGGGTAAAGAAGGCGATTGCATTAAGGGAGAGCCACAAAGGGCCACAATGACAAATAAAGAGAACTGCTATCAAGGCACCCTATTGCACTATGGAATGGAACAACTAAGGGCACCTTATTGTGATTGCCCTTCCAACCCCTAAATTAAGGGACTATTGGTGAACCCAAAGGTCTCTAACCATGTAAGAATGAAGAGGAATTGCATGAAACAGAAAGAACAACTATTTACGGGCACCCTACCGTGCCTCCTTGTTTCAGATCTTATAAAACTAAGATACACATACAAATCAGATTTGCACACATCTATGCATCCTTACATGTGAGATTAATGCTTGTGTATGCCTCTATGATGAACAAATATATGTACGGCTTGAAATCAACCTTGAGAACGATAGAGCCTTAGGCGTCAAAAAAAGATGATAGCTTGTTCGCTCATAAATAGGTTGTCCTTGTAGAACCATTGCGGCCTAGAACAAAGAGGGCACTTACGAAATCAAATAACCCCTTATTAATTGTTGCCTACTCCACAAGATGGAAACTATCAGTAGGGAGATGAGACATGGTTGGGGAAAGTGTGTACAAGACACCAAGCAAGAGGGTTGTAGTAGATGTCCACTCTTAGGCTTGGTATAGAAATGGCTTTGTGGGATCTTGTCATCTCTTTTCCCCAACTGTGTTTAAATCTTTATGAATATAATGTGGCTTGGCTAACCCTAATTATAGATATATATGCATGTGTATATTTGTATATATTGTTTATGAAAGCAGGATACAAATCCACAGTTATTGGATTGGGTAAGATGTAACACTAACCCTAAATTGTTGATATCATTAGGGCAAATTATGAAGGGGACATCACATCAATTGAATATCTCAATCAATTATCATTTTATTTAAGCATTGAATCTTACAAGATATTCTAGGAAATCAGTTTTTCCATACTTTAGAAAAATACAATTCACTGGGGGACCATAAAATCTCAAACAAATTTCTAGAACTGAAAGACCCAAACTGAATCAGACCAGTCCAAAAAATCCAGATCCTGCTGGATGTGGTGATAATGCCTTGCATAGGTGTTTCTAAAATCACACTCTGAAACACTGACACAGCAGAGGCTAAAACAACCTGGAAATGGCCAGATTTGCCAGTTGACAAGGAATGTGCTTCCCAAGGTGAGAATCGTGAAAGACTGTTGCTACATGATTGTTCCATCAGGCAACTTGTTTCTTGGCCTACCAAACAGGAGCATGCTCCACAGACTCAGGAATGGCAATGTATTGATGGATAAGAAATGGCAAAATTAAACTGAACTCAAATGGTATTACTTGCTATTTTGTGATTAAGGAGTCAAGGACTTGAATGTTGTTATTCTAAGACAAAACCATTAGATTTCTTGTCAATATGATTGATCTTTACCAGGCATTTTAGGTTTATGAAATTTAAATTCTATTATATTTCACGTTTTAAGGATTTTTCAGTTCCTTCTACAATTTTAAATTGTTTTGGGTGACTGATAAACATTTCAAGCTCACAGAAGTGGATGTGAAATGCCACCATATTCCACTTGTTGTGGACCATTCAGCCTGTAGAAACAGCATCTTCTGTGATGCGTTGCGAAAAAACATATTTGGGCCAGAACATGGAAACAGCTCTTAATAGACAGAAATGCCTAGTGTGGTAACCATTAAAAAAATATTTCTTATGCTGAAAAACACAAACGTGCAGACATTTCTTCTGGCATATATTGCCCATTATAAGAAAGGATGATGCTAGCTACATGTTCCATGTAACAGAGCTCAAAAAGTAATGGTGTGTTGCTAGTGAAATCAAATTAAGAAATTTAGGGGTTTGTGTTATGACTACTGAATAAAAACATTGCATTTCTTGACGAACAAAAAAGTTGTAAAAATATCTTAGATCCAGGAAACAGTAACTGACTGGTTCTTGGTCCTGAGAGCATCCAAATGCATTGACAAGTTGGAGGAACAAGATATAAACCCCCAATGTCCTACAGTGCAGGAATTACATCAAATCCAAAGACCATTTCCACTTTGTGCAGAGGAACAAAAGGGCTGATATGTTTGTTCTTACCCATCATGCAAGCAATCCAGACATTTAACATAACAACTACTATATCACCAATTCCAGAATTTGAACATGTTAGTTCTGAGGAATCCAATACTGCAAATTAAGCATGTGTGGTTAAAATTGTCAGTGTGACCAATTATAATTGGAATTCTCAAACAAGAACCTTACAAGAAGTTAAAGCATGATGGATTTACCTATTTGAACTAATTATAATATAGTTCAATCACTCAATTATATCAAGAGGCAATTTCACAAGATTGCATACACATGATAAATGTTTAAAGGTATGTATTCATAAACTAAATATATAAGTACCTTCTGGGGCCCATCATCAACAGTAGAACCTGCTAATTATTAAAAATATAGTCCATGAACTTTCTCAGAAGGGGTTTTGCGAAAACTAAAAAAAGTTGTGTGAGAACTATTGCAGCAAACACATCATATTAATGCTATAACTCTAGATGCACTCACAGTGTTTTATGCGCTTTCCTAGAGCTAATGCCAGCCAAATGTACTAATGCAGGCATCACTTTGACGTCTCGTCCAAAAATCCTAATACAGATTTCTGCTTTCCTAGATCCCAGCCATTTCACATGACATAAGTCCAGACAATGCATCTATGGCTGCAAAATTAAGGTCCAGTGCACCTCTAGAAGCATGTTAACTTCAAGTCATCCAATATCACATCTATGATATGTATCATATATAGGTTCTAATAGATAAGGAAGTCATTTAGTGTCTATTACATAAGACAAGAGAAAAAAGTTCAGAACAAAATGATAAGAGTCCATGATAGGACATTCTGTCACCCACTAGGCTTTTGAAAACAGGCTTCTCAAAGGAAGAGCTTGTCACAAACTTTATAAGAATATTGGCATAGACCTGAATAAGTCATACTTAATATAGCAAAATTTTGACTTTGCAAATTTTTTTCATGGTATGCATACTTGCCAGTCAGATGCTCTCTGCATTTAAGTTTTCCTTGTGCCGAAATTGCCTCCAATAATTTACATGAATAATGGTTGCATTTGTGTATATTTACTGGACTGTTACATCAAATGATTATAAATTTGTTTCTCTTATATAGTAAAGAATCTACATTATTGGGATGCTGGCACCAATTCTTATTAATTTAACAGTTTTGTTACCAAATATATTACTAGATTGTTGTTGCAGACATTTTTTTATATGAATAGAATTTTGACTTACTTCCTGGTCATCACATAAAACTGGATGGCCTTCATGGGTATCGAATCTATAGCTTCTGTGGCGTTTTAATCAGGATGCAGTTTATAATATCTCCTATCTATAAATCATTATTAATACATTATGGGAGTTCAATTTGAACAGAACTAACCTACATCCACATTTGAGGTCTCGTTGTAGAAGTTGGTTTTAACATAAAAACATTAAAAATATAAAGAGACAAAAATGTCTTAACAACTAAAACTTCAAAATTCATAGCAGATGACAAAGAAAAGAATGAAAATTTCTACAAAAAGTATTCAGCATCACACAGGAAAATGAAATATATGATAATATAAATACCCAATCTAAAAGGTCATTACGCATCCAAGGAAGCAGATACTTCCATGGCCAAATATGCAAGGTGCTGCGACCCACAATCTTTGTAAAATTCCTTTGTTTTGTATGCACGGATGATGATAAGTTTGGGTGTATGAAAATCCTAGCTGCAACCCTAATAGTAAATTTGTGAGTGCTAAGAACACGGTCCACAGGGTTGCGCATTATCGTTATAACAGATGTTCTCTCGCTTGGCAACATTGACATGAGGCTGTAATCATCATGAGTTGCCACCAACCTGCATCCCGGCTCGCTGCATAAGCCATGTTGATTAGAGATCAATACTCTTCCAAATAGTGAAAGATCTAATTCGAAATAAGGTGATCGTATCTTTCAGTCATATTATTGAATTAATTCAACTGAAAAGATTCAAATTACAGAGAGTTGCAACAAGGAAGCAAACAAACAGAATTGAAAAATATGCTCAGCATGATGCAAAACCCAGAAAAAAATCGTCTAAACAGATGATTTCATATAAAATTAACTAAGTTGTTGGTTCAGATTCTGGTTCGTATGCAGATTCGACATTCGCTCAAAATATTTTTGGGCTGGGCTCAGGTTCGTTTCAGGTTTGATCGTACAACTTTTTTTTTATAAAAAAAATATATATATATGTAAAAATATGCTACAGAAAATAAGTTCATACACCACTATACTAATACTAAAGCAATTTAGCAACATACACCACCATATATATTAACGATTTAGTTTGAATCGCATGACAAAATGTCAAAATACATTTGTTCACATTTGTGCTTTATTCCTTAGAAAGGCATTAAATTTTGTACACAGAAGCTGAGAGTAAATGGAGTGCTACCTAAAACCCTCCTTCCAAGCCACACTGTGAACAAATACATTCAAGAACAAAAGCAAGCAGATGAAGTTGCTAGGAGGGTAAAGGCTTCTCATCCATTACAAAATTGTAGGCCTTCAAAGTAAGGAACAATATGATCTTTGTCTTCAACTTCCACTACCAATGAACCCCTACAGAGGGCCATCCATCCTTGTGTTCTCCTCACCAACAGGTTGTAAGTAAGAGACTAATGGGAGCCTTGGAAACATCATAGAGACATTGTTGATCAAGCCACAGCAAGATGTGTCTATGCAAATGAATTATCATTTAATGTTCACTCACCATATTGGCAATGCATGATGAGAGCAATTGATGAGGCTCCAAAGGGGTTCAAGGGCCCTAGTTATGAGAAGATACTTTATTGGATGATGAGGTGGCCCGTGTAGAGGCTTCCATACTACCCATCAATGCTTCATGGACTGAAACTGGTGTCGCAATAGTATCGTATGATAGGAAAGATGCAAGGAACCACCCTTTGGTGAATGTTATCGCACTGTCTACAAAAGGTGCAATGTTCTTAAGAACTATGGATTGTGAAGGATAGGTAAAGGATGGTCCTTTCATTGCAAACATTCACATCCAAGCCATTGAAAAAGTTGGCCCTTTGAATGTTGTTCAAGTAGTAACTGACAATGCGAAGAATTGTAGGGTTGTCAGCTTACTAGTTGAGGAGCAGTACAAACACATTTTTTGGACCTTGTATGATGCACTCACTCAACCTAATGTTGCAAAAAAATTGGCACTAAAGTTGAGAGGATTAAAAGAATGTATGAAGAAGCATACAATATCCAAATGTTTGTCAGGAACCACCATATGACGCAAGCCATATTTAGACAATTCTCGGAATTGGAGATCTTGAAGATAAGTTGAATTGTTTAAATTTAAACAATTCAACTAAATCTAGTCACATTAGTTTAGTAAACTTTTCATGTTTTTAAATTGAATTAGATTACTCGATTTTAGACTTTTAATCTATTATTGTTTTGCTCTTTAAATAGGTTGCTAAGACTCACTTTGCCTAACACTATTGTTTTGAGACACCTTGTCAAGGTTAAAGAGGCATTATCTAGAATGGTAACCAATGTTAATCAGAGCATATGGAGGCAATCTAATAGTGTCAAGGCAACTGTCATTAAGGCATTGATCCTAAATGACTCCTGGTGAGATCGTGCTGAGTACCTTCTGAAGTTCACCAAGCCTATATTGAGCATGATCTAATACACTAACATGGATAGGCCTTGCTCGAGTGAGGTATATGATGGCATTGACTCTATGATTGAGGATATTAGAACCATCATGAATGAGAAAGAGCAAGATGCTGATGAAAGTTCTTCAAGGAGCTAAAGGTAATCATAGTAGAGATGGAACAAAATGACTACTCCTTTGCATCTAGTTGTCTTTGATTTGAGCCTCAGGCTCTATAGCCAATCGGTTTTCAAGGGGAGTACCACTAGAGCTACCTATACAAAGATCTTGAAGTTTCTCAAGGGTACAAGGCAGCCTTTGAAGACTCTTTCTTGAGCACCTACGACTTGTAGTAAGGTCTAAATTTATGAATTTCATGAGCATTGATGATTCTGGTCTTGAAGCTCTTAAAGACAAAAACAATGGTGGTACTTCCATGGACAAATGTACCAGCCCTTGCAACCCGCTGTCAACACTTTAATCTTAAGATTCTAATTTCTAATTTCTTGTTGATAAATATTCAAAACTCTTCACTCAATAATTTCAAACTTGTAAATCTTGATAGGTTTCTAGTTCGTCATCATCTTAGAAGAACTGGAGCACATACTCCTTCACCCATTCAATAAAATGCAACCAACTCCAAGAAGGCAGATAACTTGGCCTTTGTGCATTCAAACTTGAGGCTCACAACTCACAAAGCGAATACCTACAAAAAAGGGGAGAGAGAACATTGGAATGTTGAACCATAGTCTGCAGAGTTGGAAGCCCACATTGATGCACTTCTAAGTTGCCGGTTCGCGGTTCGGTTCCAAGTTCGGGTTCGAGAACCGGTTCACTGGTTCGACAAAATTTTGAAAAGGGGTTTGGGTTCGTTTGGGTTCGTTAGTACAAAAACATGTAAAAAAAAATTATTTTTTTTAAAAAAAAATATATATATATATACATCTTTACGAAGCATGAGTTAGAATTAGAATGTAGCATAGTAGCATAAACACATTTGAACAACAAAAAACTTTAAAACAGCATAAACAATATAGTAGCAAACCACAGCGATCATTGGAACCCCTAGCGACTAGATCTCTTCCCTTTCATTTAAAAAATTCATAACTGTATCTGATTAGTTTATGCAAATCAACAGTAAGTTTTAATAAAAATTTCTTCTTTTCATAAATTTATTTACCAAACTCTTATTATGATTAACATAATCGATTGAACGTGGTTAAAAACTAATTAGATCTAGCTTGCAGAAGGTAAATCCCTTTGACCAGCTGAATATTCTTCAATCTCTTTGGGCACAATCTCCCAAGCACTGATCAACAACAGTAAACTGGAAAAAGACCATTCATGGAGGCCTCTGGATAACACAGTCTGACGTCCAAGATTCAATATTCTTTAATACAATTTTTAATATACCTAGAGGAGAAATAATCAGCCAAACAATGATAGACAATGTGGTAAGTAGCTGCCCCACCTGACCATATTCATGTGACCGTAACTTTCTTCTGCAGGGCAACATTTCCCAATAAAACGTTGTTTATTGTTTAGTGTTTGAAAAATTCATATTGCTACTCAAATAGGCCCTGAAATTCCTCGAAATTGGTCATGGTGGTCGCCACATGTTGAGCATCTTCTCTTGTGGGTGTCTCAAATTTAGTAGCATTTTGATTCAAATAGAAAGTGTTTTACAGCTAGGGATTACTCAACACTAAAAAACTGTGGCATTGTAATGCCTACCAACCCAAACCCAAGATGTATCAACATAAATTAAATTCAAACATGCTGTAATGTGGAAAATTTATATGTGGTTCTCCTGGGTTCGAACCCTGGTCCAAAATTTTATGTGGTTCTCTTGGGTTCAAACCCTGGTTCGAACCAGATCGAACCAGGCCTCCAAAAACGAACCCAGGTCGAACCGGACCAGAACCACGAACCGGTTCGAACCGGTGTGTGGTCCGGAAGGGGGGGGGGAGGTACCCGTGCAACTTAGATGCACTTGCAATTGAAGAAGGTGAACATGATGATGAGATACATAGTGATGTGGAAGTTGATCATGAGGCTACGGCTGAGACTACTAATGCTAGTGGCACTAATTGTGCTTCTAATCTGCAACTGTCTAATGATGATGAATTCTTTGATGATATTTGATCACATGGCTGATTAGTAATGTTGACATTACTATTTTTGAACTGAAACATTAATATAGTACTGTATTTTGACATTTTGTCATGCCATATGAACTAAATAGTTAATATATATGGTGGTGTATGCGCTAAATTGCGTTAATATTAGCAGTGGTGTATGAACTTATTTGCTGCAGCATATTTTTACATATATATTATTTTTATGTTAAAAAAAAAATCTTGTACAGACAAACCCAAAATGAACTTGAACCCGCCCAAAAAATATTTGAGAGAATGTTGAACCCGCATATGATCCAAAATTTGAACCAACAACTTATATTATAGGTATTGATTGCTAATCTATATGAGAGAAAATATTGCTTATATATGACAGACCCAAGTTTGTTCATATCACCAATCATATTTGCCTTAATTATGTTTGTTGTGAATTGCCAGCAACAATTTTGGTTAGAAATAACAGGAAAATAGGATGACTTATCCATATTAACAGAGATATATATTGTTTATTTTAGAAAGTGAGAAAATGCTAAATTTTTCAGTGGCAATATATTGGAGTCAAATTAAAGGAGCTGACATTTTATTTATGCAAAGCACTGATACAAATGGTTTATTTACATGGGCAAATATGGTGGAAAGGTTTAATATCACATTTGAATGTTGTCGCAATAATTTATGAAGGGAATACAGATTACAATATACTCAAGTGTATTTTGTGTGGTTTATGCCAAAGCTTAAATCATCAAGGCCTATGTTAGTGCTTATGCTGGAAATTGTTTGCAGAAGTCTAAAACTGCATATTTAATAAAGGTTTATTATTCAACTATATCCTTAATTCTTCATTCACAAAATGTTGTGGACGATTCATATGTGGCTCGATATATAGTGAAGAAATAATATTGTGGCAAGTCTGAAGTTATTTGTGGGGTACATTTCACAATATAATGATTCATTTTTGGAATTAATATTTTGTGCTGGACTATTGAAGACATTACCTTTTTTATTTTTCTTTTTTTTTATATGCGCCGGGTAAACTTTTTAACGTGACCGATAGCGCTGGTGCGACACACCCACCGGTACCACGAGGACGGGGGAGACTAGAACCCGTGACCAACCCCCTGCAACAGGGAAGATTTGGCCAACCGAACTAGGGCCCCCGCCCCATTGAAGACATTACCTTGTGCAGATTTAATATTCACATTTCATTGACACCAAGAGGCACAAAAAAAAAAGTTGTAATGTTCCCGACAGTTTCTAGCCCTTTCCAACACAAACTGTGCACAAGGGAGTGTCTGTACAGTGACAGACAAATGTTTATACAGTATTGACAGGTGTTGTACGGTGTGGGTAGGCCGTATGGTGGAGCAAGGATATCATCATATGGTGAGGTGTGGATGCCGTACAGTGAGTATTGAGGAGGGTCATATGGTATGCAAGGTGGGAGGAACTGACCGACAAGGTCAATCATAAGATGGTACTTGAGGGTGTATTGTGGGGTGAAGATGAGGGCCTGCGGGTTGGTAGGATATTGTACGGTCGAGGCAAGGGTCCGTACAGTGCAAGCAGGAGGTTATACGGGGAGGTTGTGTGATCGAAGGTGGAGGGAACGCGGAGGAGCTCGACAATGCCAATTGAAATGCAAGCGATAGATATATTGAACACAAATAACTTGCAAAAACCAAAGACCAAATAAATATACAACTTGTTACCAAATAGTAATGATACTTCTGCATACAAATGGTGCTCCGATTTACCAAATCTGAGCCAAGCCATACACAACGGAATAGAGTGAGGGTTGAGTCCCACTAAAACTGAAATAGCCAAATAGGGAAGATCTTTCACTTCCGAAATGGCGAAAATCGAGAACTCCAACGGGAATTTGTAGTATAAAGAAATAATCCAAAGATGCATACCACCTACTACCTACATGCGGTGCTTAAAATACCCTTCAGAGGAACTCCCTAGGGTTTACAAAGATAGCCAATAGCCACACCTACGGAAACAATTAAATAAAAATTGGTTTGAGATATACTAAATCAATCGCCCCATAAATAATGGTTTGATTATTTATTTATTTTATGACAGGAATATTACAGTCCTCCCATCCCAAAATTTGCTCGTCCTCAAGCAAATGCAATGTCGAATGCTACAGAATGTGTTCACTTTCCCAAGTCACATCGTCCAACTGCAAGTGTTTCTAGCATACCAAGTATTCCCTCAGGGTACTGTTTCGTAGAGTCTTCTCCCGTACATCAATGATCTCAATCGGTTCTAACACAAGCTTCCTTCTTCATTGAGTGGTAGAAGATCTATGGTTATTGCGATGTTTTGTCCCACGGCTTTCTTCGGGTAGGAGACATGAAAGATGTTATGGATGCAGCTCCCATCTGGAAGTTCTAGTTCATAGGCAACTTCACCAATGCAACGAGCTACATGATAAGGACCATAAAAACGTGGCTTCAATTTTTCTTTCCCTTTTGCCTTCAATGAGGATTGCCTATATAGCTAGAGCCTGAGATATCTCGATCCTGTGTCTGTCGACATAGATCTTTTGTTGATTCCACGCCCTTTGTAAGTTCTCCTTCAAGAATCTCAAGATGTCTTGCCCTTCCTGAAACTAGTCCCTCGCCCTTGGTGTGTGGCTATCACCCTGTACCATGTCAATAAATGAAAGGGGTTCATAACTGTATAGTGCTTTGAAGGGTTTCATCCCAATCAACATGTAATAAGTGGTATCGTAACAGTATTCCCCAAAATGCATCTATTTGACCCATGCCCATTGCTGTGCCGAAACGTAGTTCCAAAGACAGCCTTCCAGCCACTTGTTCGCAATCTTCCTTTGTCTGTTTGTCTGAGGGTGCTAGCTAGTACTTGGCAACAATTTTGTTCCTACCAACTGAAACAATTATGTCCAAAAAATACTAAGAAACTGACCATCCCTGTCACTAACAGTATTTTGGAGTAACTCATGCGGACAAAAAACTTCTCTGAAAAATAAGTCAGCTACTTGTGCGGCCTGGAACTCTGAGGAGATGGCGAAGAAGTGTACATACTTCGCCAATCTATCAACCACCACAAAGATACAATCCTTTCCGTTTACCTTTGGAAGTCTATTGGTGAAGTCCATAGAGATACTTTCCCACTTTTGTTCTAGTATAGGCAAGGGTTGTTATAACCTGGCAGGTAAAGTGTGTTTGGATTTGTTTTGCTGACAGACTGCACATCCTCGTACATACAATACATCTCCTTTAAGTCCCTTCCACGAAATCCTCTCCCTGAGCTGTCTATAGGCTTTGAGAAAACCCGAGTGTTCGGCCAAGGGTGAGGCATGTATTTACTTCAGGATTTTCTGCTCAGGTTGGATTCAGGCATTAAGTATATCCGATCCTTATAATAAATGATGTCATCCACGACCTTGTATTGGTCATCTGAGTGTCATTATCCATTCGCTTAAATGGAAATGTGCTTTTGGAATATTCCACCAATAAGTGTGTTTTCTAGTCAGCTGAAATTTGAGATAGTAAGCAAATGGCGGGTTTTCTTGACAAGGCATCTGCAACCACATTGTTCTTTCCCTTCACATATTCAATGTGGAAATCCAAAGCTTGAATCTTGCTTACCCATTTATGTTGCCTCTTATTTAGAGCTCATTGCTCCAGAAAATATCTCTAACTATTATGATTAGTACGAATGATAAACTTGGCACCCACCAGATACTGCTGGAACTTGGTCAGTGCATGCATGATGGCCAATATCTCTTTGTCATAAATGGAATATAGATGCTCCACTTATGTAAGCTTCTGACTCTCATAGACTATAGGGTGTTTATCTCGCACTAATACCATGCCAAGACCCTCTCCAAATGCATCACACTCTAGAATGAATGGTTGATTGAAGTCAATTAAGGTGAGAACCAAGCAAGTGCTCATTGCTTCTTTTAACTTATCAAAAGTGTGTTGTGCTTTTTCATTCCATTGGAAGGAGCCTTTCTCCATGAGATCCATTAATGGTGCATTGATCTGAGAGAATCTGTTTACAAACCTCCGGTAATAACTGCACAATCCAAAGAACCCTCCCAACTCAAAGAGCGATTTTGGTGGGGGGC
Organism: Cupressus sempervirens; assembly: GCA_028749045.1. Lineage (NCBI taxonomy): Eukaryota > Viridiplantae > Streptophyta > Pinopsida > Cupressales > Cupressaceae > Cupressus > Cupressus sempervirens. The sequence continues at coordinate 205,715,848 of CM053793.1, read as the reverse complement.
AATCAAGGATAGCTTGAATCTTCTCCTAGTGGACCTACACTCCATATTTACTGACAATGTGCCCTAGGTACAATATTTTTGTCATCCCGAATTCACACTTGGATTGCTTGGCAAACAAAGACTAAGCCTTCATGATCCCTAGGACTTCATCCAAATGTTTCATGTGTTCTTCCCAAGTTTTACTGTAAATAAGGATATCATAAAAAAATACAAGCAAGTACTTAACCAACTATTTGTTGAAGATGTGATTCATGCGAGATTGAAAAGTAACTGGTGCATTCGTTAATCCAAAAGGCATGACCAAGAACTCATAATGCCTGTAGTCACAACAAAAAGCCGTCTTCTCCACGTGTTCTTCCCACATTAGGATCTGATGGTATCCAGAATAGAGATCTATTTTAGAAAAATAAATCGCACCATGTAGCTCATCCAACAATTCATCGATCCTGGGAATAGGGTACCTATATTTTATTGTCTTCTTATTCAATGCACAGTAGTCCACACACATACACATCATCCCATCCTTCTTTTTTACCAATACTACTAATGATGCGAAAGGGCTAGAGTTGGGACAGATCCATCCTTTCTCGAGCAGCTCCTGAATCATTTTTTCGATCTCATCTTTGAGTTTTTGGGATGGCAGTATGGTGTTGTAATAACTAGTTTGGCACGAGCTTCCAACTCGATGGTATACTCAAACCCACGATGGGACGTATGCCAACAAGAATGTCTATAAAAACTTTATCATGGGTACTCAAGATATTCTAAAGATCATCATCCCGATGGGGTGTTCATTGTCTTCCTATTGGTTCTGTTGAAACGAAACAACGTGCAGCCCATGCAGTGTCAACATGCCAAAAATTGGTCTCCATCCCATGTGTCAAAACTTCCTTCGGTCCCTCATTGGCCATCCCACGAAGAACAACCTTCTTTCTATCGACAACAAAAGTAAATTCCATCCGCTTGAAATTTTGTGTGTATTCATCGAGTGTCTCCATCCACTGTATGCCCAGAATAACCTCCATATTATCTAGGTCCACTATAAAGAAATTCTCCGTCACAATGTGGTTAGCCATGGTGATACTCAATTGAGGAACAAGGTGCGTATAGGGGAAAAGTGTTCCTCTGACGACCTTGACTTGAAATCCTACATGCGTCTCAGTAGGTAGACTCTTCTTTTCACCAAAGATGATTTTATGAAGTTTAGAGTCACTCTACTATCGAGCATCACAATGACCCTCTATCCTTGAAGGGTTCCCCGTACACAAAATACTATACATCTCGGGCTCCCAACTAGGGCAATGGTTCCTCCAAGCCTTACGAATGCAGCAATACTCTCTGTACGGTTAAAATTAACCATTTTGGAGTCCTTGTGGGGATGATCATCTTCAATTGGTGGATTCTCCTGATCATCCTCATCATCAAATACGACTTTGATGTGGTGTATTTTCCCTTTACTGAGGCATGTGTGGCCAGGTTCCCATGCTTCCTTACAATTGAAACATGATTTCTTCCTTCAGAGCTCCTGTCAGGTAGCTTCATCCAACAAAGGCTTCTTCAGAAGAGGTTTGTTATCTTTGTCCCTTGGAAATACTGGAAGTTTGGAGTGGGAATAACCTCGAGAAGATAATGTTGATGATGATGCCATACTTCGCGCCTTTTTTATAAACTTCAAAAGGGTGGCAGGATTGAAACCTTTTACCCAACCCTTCAATGGTTTCGTCAATCCATCCATGAAGAGCACTATCTATTTTCTTTTGGAAATCTTTGTAACCAAAACAAAGAGTTTCTGAGATTTTGTGATGTACTGGTCGACCAATCTAGTTTGCCTCAATTATGTCAACTCTTTAAAATTAAGTTTTGGATCTTTACCATCAAATCTATCTATCAATCTTTCAGTGAATTATACATAAGTATTTACTTGGTCATGCCCCAGCGTGATAGTGCCATGATGTCAACATTCGTGCGTCACTCCCTCCAAGTGGAGTGCTACAAATTTAATTGCTTCTTCTGGCATTGGATTAAGCTGAAAGTAAGTATCGACCTTCATTATCCATGCTTGGGTAGATATGGATCCAGATCCGTCAAATGGTGACAGATTTACTTTACTCAACTTTCTTCTAAGATCATTGTTAAAATATCCTTGGTTTCCACCTCCAGAATATCGCATTCTCAATTCTGTGTAATCTTTGTAGGATATAGCCTCTTCCAAGTTTGCATTCTTCCAGTCTTCTTTCAATCATTCTTGAACTTCCTGAAAGGGTGGTTGCCTTCCTCTATGTGGTACCTTCGCCCATGTAGGAAAAGTCGGCATGAAAGGTCGAGAGCATGCCGGATGAGGATTCGTCTTTTTCGAAACTGAGTCAGTACTGTGACCATTTTGTTCTCTAGATATCTTATTGTCTACCAGTTTCCAAAGAACTTCTTCCATAAGTCACTGAGTGTCATTGATTTGTGCCTGATTCCTCAAAATGCCATAACTTCCACAAGAGCGGGTTCTTGATCTTCCATTCTATCAACTAAGTGGGATCTCCTTTCCCGGCTATAAACTTTCATTCACTATCCATAGGCTGGTAGAATTTTTGGCTCTAATACTACTGTAATGTTCCTGGCAGTTTCCAACCCTTCCCAACACAAACTATGCACAAGAGAGTGTTCGTACAGTGGCAGACAAATGTTTGTACAGTATTGATAGGTGTCGTTGTGCGGTGTGGGTAGGCCATCCGATGAAGCAAGGATAGCATTGTACAGTGAGGGGTGAATGTAGCATGATGAGTATGGAGGAGAGTCATACAAAAAATAGGTTGTTCAGTCTGCAAGGTGGGAGGAACTGACCGACTAGATTGGTCGTACAATGGTATTGGAGGGTGTATTGTGGGGTGACGAGGGCCTACGGTTGGTAGGATGTCATACAGTGGAGGCAAGGGTCTGTATGGTGCAGGCAGGATGTTGTATGGGGAGGTTATGTGATCGAAGGCAGAGGGAATGCGGAGGAATTCGGCAATGCCAATTGAAATGCAAATGATATATATATTAAACACAAATAACTTGCAAAAACCAGAGACCAAATAGATATACACAACTTGTTACCAAATAGTAATGATATTTTGACATACAAATGGTGCTCCAATTTGCCGATTTGAGCCAAGCCGTACACAACGAAATAGGGTGAGGGTTGAGTCCTACTAAAACCAAAATAGCCAAATGGGGAAGATCTTTCACTTCCAAAATGGCGAACAATCTAGAACTCTAACAAGTATTCGCAGTATAAAGAAATCATCCAGAGACGCATACCAACTACTACCTACATGTCGCTCTTAAATACCCTTCGAAGGAACTCCTGAGGGTTTACAAAGATAGTCAACTACCACACCTATGGAAACAATTAAATAAAAATGGGTACGAGATATACTAAATCAATTGGCCTATAAACAATGGTTTAATTATTTATTTATTTTATGACGGAAACATTACAAAAATTACACAAATATTTGGAGTAGAGGCTTTGGATGTGTTATGTTCAACACAAATAAAGCCTCTTCTGTTTCCAATTTCAAATTATAGAAGTGGGACACTGGGGAAGTTTTTGAATTCTGAGAAACATCTAAGGTTTGCACAAAGGCAATCAGGAGGCACACATTATATAATATCACTTAGTCCAAACTCGAGCACCCACTGTCGACTTAGCTCTTTAGTGAATAAGAGAGGATTGGAATTTATAGGATCTTATTAGAAGTGACAAATCATTGAGAGATGAGCCATAGAAATCTCTATTCAAATGGTAATTTGGGAATCAAATTATAGTGTGGTAATCTATAACGTTGGAATGTGAAAGGAGTAGCAGTATTGCGTAGCAAATGATGGATCCAAGAAGTGAAGTACCGGTCAAACAAATAAGTTAGTGTCACAGTGGCCATTCTCAATAAGGTTCCTAGCAAGGAGAGCATTTACCTGTGAAGGCATTAACAATTAGTACAGAAATCGTAGTTAAAAGGTAACAAATATGATTAAGAAGACGTATTAGTTGAAAGTTAATGGATATGGTATTATTAGACAAATCAATTAATAGTTATGAGGTGTCATTCTTAAGAGACATTCTAGGAGAAGCAATATCTTATATTTGATGGAAGAATGAAATTTATACATTATATCAAATATTTCAGAGGCAGTTGCGAGTAAGAAAATATCAATGCCATCTCCAAATTGCTGGAATGTCTGAGCGCCAAATGTCAAATGTGTCTTAATCTAATTATAACTATTTGAAAAAGGCATAATATTTTGAATGGTTGTATCTATTCGAAAAGACATGCATCTCTTCAAGTAAACTGTGAAAATATATAGACATTGCATCTGAAAACAAATATATATATATCAGGCTGATGATTTATTTTGGGAAGTGGTTTGGCCTCATCTCCTAGAAAGAATATGGAATTCTAAATAGCCAGAGGATTAGTTTCTTCGTAGAGATGTACACAAATATATGAGAAACCAGATGAAAGGCAATTTCCACCTTATTAGAAACTATAAACCAAACAATGTTTAAGTTTCAATAGCTGGGCACAATAATGTTAAAATCCCATGTTCATTCTGAGCATGATTTCTACTTTTGAGAACTCCTGGTTATATTGGCAGAAGACCGCATATCAGTATGGCTCTCTGATCAAACATTGTACCAAAGCTACTGATGTTGATTACATTTTGGAATCTGATTTATAACTGCTTCGATGAGATGCTGGGCTGAATCTACATTGCACATTACGATTCATGACCAACATTGCAACTCCAAGCTCTGTCCTGGTCTTCATTCATCTTGTTGTTTGTGGATGTAATACTTTGAACTGATTGGATATTTGAGGATTGAAGTCATCTGATGTTCACTTCAGATATAGAGGTTGATGACCTTCAGGAGTTAGAGGTTGATATTATTCATGCATGATTGTCTCTCAATACTAACTAAAAATTCTATGAAATGGAATAAGTGGGAATTCTACATTGTAGTGGGAAAAATAACCAATGTTCCATTCTCACTGTTTAATTTTTATATGGAGGCCTTTTCTGATTTATTGCATATGGACCCTCATTGGAGCAACTTGTATCAAGAATGTTGATTTCAAATAAGTATTTATTATCCTTAAGTATTATATTCATCTACTCATTGTAGTCTCTCTCTTATTTGTATTTCAATACATACTATAAGAGCAATAGCTATTTGCCTTGATCTTTTCCTTTAACTCCGAGGATGTTTTTGCAAGAAAAAGAAGAATGGTACATTAGGCATGCTACTAAATATTGTGTAGGACTCAATCTCATGTCTTCTATGGATCATGCTAGATAATGTGTCTTTTTAAGAAAGATTACTTTTTATGATTGGGATCATGTAAGATGAAGCATCTAGAGGATTTGTTTAAATTGACCATCAACGATTATATTGGTTCAAATGGAGAAGATCATGTTGAGATGACTTCTCTGGTAACCAAAAAACTGTAGATATCAAGGACCAAATAGTAGATATACATAGTGGTGACATTCTTGGTATTTTGCTTGGAAACAACAAGATAGCAAAGAAAAGAACCTTACTATAGTCTTGTGACCCAGCTCAGGACTAGCTCTATGCTATACCAACATAAGAGATAAGTATTTCACACCCTTGAATAATGTTCATTAGCTCATGTTATAACATTGGGATGGAAAATCATGCTTTTATGGTTAACATTTCCCTTTGAGATAGTTCAGTTTTTATCAACTATTTGGAATGTCTTTAAGGACAGATGAAGAAGCATAAGAAATTACACTCAAGGGAAGGGAAAACTTGATACTTGAAATTATGAAACTGAACTGAAGATGGACATCAGATTCAAGAGGAGTTTGATAATCTACCAAAGGAAACCATAAGGCAAGGAGGTCAAAAGGTTGATATCACATTCAGAAAAAACTTCAGATAGAAGCCATATTATCATGAATGTTGGTGTCACCAAACCTGGTGTAATGTCCCCATTTTTGGCGAGTCTATGCAATTGATGGAGTTAGCTCATCATAGCGACCCTCATGAGCTAACAGGGTGTTTTGGGGGTCCCAGTTGTGAACTTACTATTTCTAGTAAGTCTATTTTTGGTAGTTGCTATTTCTGGCAGTGCAGTGGGTGGCTCTGGCAATTGGTCATCACCTGCGAGTGAGCTCCTATTTTGTTATTTTTTATTGAGTTGCATTATTATAATAATGCTTCTATTATTATAATAATGACATTAAGTGATATTTCTAAAAAGCAAGTTGGAAAGTTTCTAGTGTTGAGTTCTTTTGGAAAACTTCCACGATTTCTAGAGTGGAGTTTTATGGAAACTTCTGTCAACGAGAGCTTATAAATAAGAGCTCATTTCATTGGGAAAAACACACTTGAAAATATATTTGCTTCTTTTGCCTTTGTGGCTTTTCCTATTTTCTATCTTGTGAGCCCTTGCTGAAGTATAAGGGACTCAACTGAGAAGTTCTTGGCAATTTTTCTGAGGTATACAATTGGCCAACTTTCTCCCACTGTGTCCTCTGTATCTAGGGAGAAGAATAATCTAGAATTATATGTCTTCTTACTCATTTCATCTGGCTAGGGATTGAGTTCTAGAAGTTATTCTGAGATTGAATTGCAAATTGTGTTGAGGGATTTATTAGTGTTTCTTTACATCATTCTGAGGCTATATTTTGGAGGTTCGATCTGTACAAATCAGTACATTGTGACTATTTGGGAAGCCAAGCTTTGGCTCTAGAGACGTCTACAATAAATGTTGGGGCTGTGACGTTAAGTCTGGGAGGCTGGACACCAAATTTCAGACCTGCATTTCAAGCTGGAGGTGTAATTTGTGGTGTTTTTGTTTGTCATTACCTATCCTGGCAGCGTTACAACATCTGCAATAAGGGAGCGGCGTCTTGGAAGCTACGCGTGGCATCATAGAGGCTGGGAGAACTCTTCAGGCCCAGCGATCACTTAAAAGGGACTGCGATCAGGAGATAAGGGTTAAATTTGATCAAATAGAGACTGTGATCTCTTTTACTGTAGCTGCACACACGTACTGGAGTTGTAGTTCATGTTGTCAGGATCTGTGTTCAAACTAGATAACCTGCTGGAGGCAGATGTTGGGTGTGGAAAGGCTTGTTAGCAATTATACATGTGCTGCATTTCATCTGGCAAAGTAGTGATTGGGCCTCTACACACAAGAGCCAGCAATTAAGGGCCTTTGCAAATTAATTACAGGTGTGTGAATCTAGGAATTTAATTCTGCAAACTGGTTTCAAGTATTGGTGATCAAGTTGGGCACCAATATCATGTTCTAAATTTGTAACATTCTGATTATGAAATGGAATAAAGAAATCAGTTGCCAATCAATTTTATTTGGTAAAGTCTATGGTTTAGCATTCAGTTCCTGAATTTAAATTGGAATATATTTAGGGAACAAACCCTCCAACATCATTTTCAGTTATAATAGAACTTGTTAGCCAAGTGTTTGATGAGATGTCGAACAAATTTTTTTTTTAACTTTAAAATTGGAGTTGTTCAGTCATAGCCAGCAAAGGGTTTTTACACCTGGGGATAAATCCATAGTTTATTACAGTTGCTCATGTTACTATGAGATCAGACAAGTATGTTTGTATAAATCCATAGTTTATTACAGTTGCTCATGTTACTATGAGATCAGACAAGTATGTTTGTATATGAGAGACTACTCTGATAATTAATGTTGTGATCTGATCACTAAAGAGAGAGTTGCTAGAAGATCTGCCAGTGGATCTTTGATCATAGTGACTCAAAGGGAGTAGACCATGGAGATTGTTTCTAGACAAGGTACATTATCACTAAAGAACGAATGATTGATATTCTCACCAAGTCTCTTACCAAAGTAAAGTTTGTGCAATTGGAGATTAGCTTGGAGTTGTGAAGACTGAAGCCCTTGCCAAGAGGGAGTCTTGGCATCAATGATTTCTTGATATGTACTTTATTGGATTCTTCTCTATGAGAGAGAAGCTTAAAGTGGAAACCTTGTTCCACCCTTTGGCAAAATTGTGATAGATCCACCTTCTAATATGGTTCATGGTGGATGTCATGTGTGTGACGCCATGACAACACCACGTGAGAGAATCCATGGTGACTCCATGTAAAACAAGTTTGTCATACGTGTGACTATGACTTTATGGCCCCCTGTGTACATTATTGAAAGGTGACGATCTTTCAGATGATATACACGTGTATCTGACATTGAAAGGTGACGACTTTACAATGATTAGTTCTCTATCATGGCGAATATCATGTGACTTGATATTCATAGAGATGTCATGATAGTTAAGTATCTCTTGGATATTTTGATAGATAGCATGAGACTTGATATTAGTTAAAGACCATTATGTTTCTTATGAGATAAATCCTGGGGAATAAGTGTTTCCGTGGATATGCCATGATTGGTTATGGTAGATATCATGAGACTTGATGTCAGTGCACACGCCATAACTTGGATATATAAGAAGAATGTCATGTGTGACTAGATATTCTTGAGCATATTATATCCTCAGATATCACAGTATAGGTGATATATCTTCTCACAAGAGATGAGCCTAATGTGATATATATACTTGGTTGGATTCTTTATCTTCCCTAGCTAAGAGGGAGTGTTGATTTAATAGCTTCGTTCAGCAAAAGCTGGATGATACTATTTGATCTGTATTTAACATGCACACATACATACCAATATACTTTGCTTATATTAATACACACACATACAGATTAGAATCCAAATAATCATATTATCATTCACCGAATCTAATATTTATCTCCAATTATAAATCTAATTCTGTCAATCTGTTCTGATCGATTTATTTAATAGGTATCAATTGCTAATCAATATGAGAGAAAATATTGCTTATTTATGACAGACCCAAGTCTATTAATATCACTGATCATATTTGCCTTAATTAAGGTTTATTATTGCCTAAATAAACAGGCAGTATTTAAGGTAATATAATACACTGGTTAAATGGAAAGGCATGCCAATGAATGGACATGTCTCCACTCACATGGAGGTATATCTACTCATTGGCATGCCTCTACAAACTGAACTTATGTCCAAACTGATTGGTCTAGAGGGCAATCATAGTAATCAATTAATGCTCTGCTCTTGTAGATCGCATATCATGGAAGAAAATTTGGACTTGTAAATTCATAATCAATATTGGTTTGACATCACATTCATACTTATCAATTTCAAATATTCTGATTATGATCTGAAAGAAATTTAATCAAATTTAACAGATAGAATTGTGAAGAACCAACATAAGTAGGGGATCTTGTGTCCACTCAGTCTTTGGAGTGAGAATTGTTTGACTCTTCAAGATGCAGAGGCAGCTAAAGGAGAATTTAAGCTCTATTCTTTATGGTTGTGTCATGGGAGAGCACTTTGAGCCCCTCCATCAAATCAGGAGAGCATACAGAGTCCAGTACAAACATAGCACACATTGAGGACCGTTAGGCCAATTCTAGTAATGAAATGTAGATAAAGAAAAGAGAATTCTCTAGGATGTCAGTTGATAAGAACAAGCAAGTGGATACAGACTACTAATCAGGTGGAAAATGATAGGCAATATCTCCAAACTAATTATGAAGAGAGTGAAGAGAGCCTGGATGCACTTATGGTAACAGTTAAAAATTTTATTGAGGTTTGGCTGTAAAAGCAAGTAGCTCGCCTACAAGCATTAAGGCTCCCATTAACTTATGATCTCATGAAAGACATGACTGAACGTGAAGAAGGAACGTCTGGACAATTGTAGGAAATGAGTATTAGTTTTGAAAGTCAGCATAGTGAACGAGATGATTGTAGACTTCCACAAACAAAGGAAAAGGAAAAAAAACAGTCATTAATCAAGAACTACAAGAAAAGAAACAGAAGCACCCAGTAAACAATACTAATCATCTACAACAGGAAAATTCCAATACCAATCCAAAAACTAAGTTGCTCATGTTCCAAGCATCTGTGCATAGTTTGCCAATAAAATGTCAAGTGTTCTATATTGCAAAATGTGTCCAATGGCTTCTAACCTCTTTACAACAGTTTGAGAGGTTTGGTATATGTTTTTACAACATGATCCAAGCATCTATGTGTGCCCATAATTGTTTAGGCACAAGATGCACAATTTTGCCAAAACTTGTCAATGGAGTTTTTCAAAGTTTCAAAGTTCTCATTGCAACTTTGTACTCAATATTGACATCTCTTGTTTAATCAATTCAAATAATTCAACAAATGATGCAGAATGTTATCTTAAGACTCCTAAGACACATCAAACTCCTAGACAAGACCTTAGATCATACGTTACATCATTTACACAATATAGCCATTTTTATCATGCTTGCCAACATTGGGCCAATATTGCCATTACTTGGCCACACTTGGCACAACTTAACTTGACACTCAACAAAAGCTTCCTAACTTACCTAGTGGACTCTCAATCCATCCTTATTCAAACATTGACCTGTCGCAAGGCCTTTCGAGCCAAAATTTGAGGGCTTCAAATTCAAACCCCTAAGTGCTCCTACACCAGTCTCCCACACATGTTAAGAAGAAGACTCCTAAGGAAGCTTGAACTGGTTGCAAACCCAAAATCAGCCATCTAAAGGTTTTTTGGCTCTTTAGCATATGTATAGATTCCAGATGCCTAACGCTCTATGTTGGAGTCCAAGAGTCAAAAGGTTATGTTTATAGGTTATCATGACAACCATAAGGCTTATTAGCTAATTACTGTAGACAATGATCATCTTATCTTCATTTGCAATGTTGTCTTTGATGAAGAACAAGGACCATTTTAGCTTTCCTTGTCTTAGAAGAATTCAAAGGATCATCCTTTGAAAGGCCTCTGTCTTGGGTGTTCATCATTCATTGGGTTCACCTAATGAATGGGATAATGCAGATTTTGTATTTGACGATGCATTACCTAAGTTTCCTTTAGATGATGCTAATCTTCCACCTATTCTTGATCCTCTTCCTCCTCCAACTACAGTTATTATTTATCCATCAAATATTGGCACATCTACTCCAGCCTAAATGGTGGGCCAAGATCATTAGTGTTCTTTATTCTAATGAGCTCATTGAAGGAAGCTCGTTTAGAAATAAGGGGAGGTACCAAAATATAGTTAACTTTTCTCTCATGGCCAACCTTCATAGAGTTTATGAGCCTTAGACAATAATAGGAGGCAAAAGAGATTCCAAAGTGGGAACAAGCTATGGATGTAAATACAAAAGTCTTATGAATAATAGCACCTGGGTTCTCTCTAATCTTCCTCTAGGAGAGAAATCCATTAGTTGCAAATGGGTGTACAAGGTCAAGTATGATGTAGATGGTATCTTAGATAAATAAAAGGCCAACTTAGTTTCTCAAGGGTTCACATAGCGCAAGGGCATTGATGCTCCTACTACCAAGATGAGAACAATTTCTCTTCTTCTCATCGTTGTAGCTCAATTTTGATGGGAAGTCCATTAAATAGAGATTACAAGAGTCTTTCTCAATGGTGAGTTGCAGCAAGAAGTCTACATGATGCAGCCTCATGGCTTCAAAGTTGTTGGCAAAGACCACCAAATATTTCTCAAGAAAGCAATGTATAAACTCAAATAGGCCCCTTCCATGTGGTTCATCAAGATTGATTAGTACTTGGTTGCTAATGGTTTTCAGTTTTGTCCTGACAGTAATTTGTATATCAAATGCTCTTGGTCATAATGTTTCCTTTCTTGTTTCCTATGTGGATGACTTGATCATTGCTAGAAGTTCAGCACATTTGATTGCAGAAATGGATTTTGGTATGATGGGTTTGGGGTTTCTCCATTATTGTTTTTGATGAGGGCACAACCCAAGACAAAATGAACACAACAGGAAAAGGAGAATTTTATTATCAGAAATGATATGCTATTACATTCAATACAGCGAAAATAGACTCAACTGCATGCCCTATGGGCTTACAATGTTATCAGATTCTGGAGAAAAACCCTTCTCACAATACCTTATCCCAAACTACCTTTACAATGCAAGAAATGACCTTAAGTAACCCCAATTAGGTTTAGGGCTAGGAATACATTTTAGAATATGTCGTTTGGCATCCACCCCCAAAGCAGAAGGTTCTAGAAGACATGTCAGAAGTCAATGTAAAATTAGAAGAATCCAAAAATGGTAGTCCAACTTCCGGGAGGCATAACTTTTGATCTGGGACTCTGATTGATGAATAGTTTACATTTTCAGAAAGCTCTCCAAGCGCTCTATAGCCCTACGGACCAGCTTTTCTCATCCTTCATTTTTCGGGCCCTTACGAAGCCATTTAGTGCCTCAAATCTGACTTTGAAGCGTTCTTAGGGTGTCTCCAGGCAACTTAAAACTGCAATAACTTTCAAACCATAAAGCCTTTTGACCTAATTCTTTTTCTGGAATGTTTTAAATTACAATTACAATTATCCCTCCAACTTACACCCTCTAACTCATCATAATTATGGCTCAATTACAAAATAACCTACTTTCTACACTGGCACATATCTCAAGGTGTTTAAAAACACTAACCCAGAAAACTAATAGTGGAAGTATGAGAATTGGAATCTCTATCTGGCCCAAATGGGTATCCAAAAATATAAACACATTAAACAGAAACTAACACTAAGCATTTTTTTACATGATACAAGTTGCCCTTACACCATTGGATGCTCCTGCATTAGTTTTGATGTCGAGGTTTGGCAAACTGATGGTAGCATTTTTTTTTCACTCTAAGTATGCCAATAACTTGCTTGGCAAGTTTTGAATGCAGGACAGTAAATCTACTTCCATGCCTGTAGAGAAGTGACTAAAGTTTTTACCCAAGTTTGATTCTCCTCATGTTGATGAAACAGCTTACATGCAACTAGTGGCCAGTCTCATATATCTCACTACCACTAGACCTAATCTCAATATTTGATACTTCATAATAGCCCCCAAAGTTGATTATTGGGGATCAGCGAAGCGTGTGCTACGTGATGTGAAGGCCACCTCTAATTATGGACTTTTTTACACTACAAGTCATGATTCTAGACTCAGTGGTTTCACAAATTCAAATTAGACAAGTTTGGTGATGACAAGGTATCAACCTTTAGATATGTGTTCAGTTTGGGATCTTGTGCAGTTACCTAGACTAGTAAAAAGAAGCGTGTAGCCTCACTCTCCTCTACAGTAGCAAAATATGGAGCCATTACGACATCTTGTGAGGCAGTTTGGCTTCGTCAAATGTTTGCAGATACGCATTTATCTCAAGTACGTCTGACTCCTTTGCTCTCTAATAATCAATGAGTTCTCAAACTTGCCAAGCATCTGGTCTTCCATGAAAGAGCCAAACATGTGGGTGTTTATTCTCATTACATTTGGTAGTTGTTTGAAGATGGAACAATTCACTTGTGGTATGTTCCAATCACGGATAGACTATGGACATTTTCACCAAGCCTCTTGGTCCACAAAGTTTGCTAAATTCAGGACAACTTCTTGTTGTTGTCAGATTGACCACTAAGGGAGGTTATTATTATATTGCATTACTTTAATGGTCATCTTTTGTATATTATGTAAATTAGGTAGATAAGATTGTTTCTACAATCTTCTTCAATTTCTTATTATAAAATTGTTACTTTCTACACTTGTGAATTCTTTTTTAATGATCATCTCAGTCATTTGTTAATACATAAAATAATTTACCAATTACTTCTGTGTAATAGGGTTTTGACTCTCTTGAAAGTTTACAATAATGGAAGGTTGTGACTCTCTGTTGTGAAGATATAAATAGGAGGGAAATCATTTGTAGAAGGCATGAAATGTATCATCAACAAGAAGCTAATCACAATAAATTATGTTTCGAGGTATAAGACAATTCTAATCTACATAAAGGGAGAATAGGAATTAAGGAAGGATTAAAGGAAAAGAACATGGAATTAAATTCCAAATGGACAGCAATGGTAGATGGTTGTGACCCTTATAAAGGGTGGTAACTATGAAAGGGTGTGACCATTGAAAATGGAAGACATGGTGAAGAGATGCGACCCTTCCTCACAAAAGAAAGAAAGGGATAAGCAAGATCGATATGGAATGAAATTGGACACTTTTCTTTTTATCAATAGGATCGGTATCTTAGAGGAGAGAATAACATGATCAATAGGAATAAGTGATAGATATCTGAATATATGAAGAAAATTGAACTACTACAAAGCAAACAACAGACTTATGTACTGATATAATGCATATGATTTGACTGACTATGATTAGTCTCTCATTTAATAGGAAATAGAATATTAAAAATTGCTATGTTAGGGGAGAGGACCCAGTACTTGAAAGCGTTCTAATAGTTGTGATAGGAGTTGTTCACTTAATACCTACACTTATTGACTTAATGTCCAATTTTTTGACAACATTGTACCAATATTTGTGACTTTAAAGTTGTTAGTACAATGCTAACTACCCAAAATTGAATAAAATGTACCCTTAGTTAATTTTATTAACCAATGATGTGATGCCACATCAGCTGTTCAACTATGGATACCCTTTATACACGACCATTAATCTCACTATTTTTTTGGGCTGTTTTGGAAAACTTGGCAAAAAGCATGTTGATGTGGCATCATAAGGGGTGACATGGACTTGAAACCTTAGTTATAAGTAGACAACTGGCCAAGTAAGCTGCTGTAAAAAACTGGGAGCAATTTGAAATTTTTATGTAGAGTTTTGATAAGCCCGAAGTTAGGGTGTTCAAGTACTAGGTCCTCTCCCCTATATGTATTCCATTATACAAGAGAGTTTAGTGTACTCTAACCATTCTTTAAGAGGATAGGTTGTGTAGGGAAAGGACGAGTAAATCCTTGGAAGTTAGGTGAGTCCCAACAAGGGTGAGGATATGTATTTCCAATGCCCAAAGGGAAAAGTTCTAAAATGGGTGGAAAGGATATGTATTTCCAATGCCTAGTACGAACATGCATTCTAAATACTTTGAGGGAGCATGCTTGTAGATTGGTGTCCAAGAGCCCTATGACAAGTAAATCCCCATCCTACTGAAGGTAAATGTTTAGGAGAGAGGGACAGAATTGCACTCAAATGTGTTAACTGCCAAATGTATTATCAGTAATTCATTATCTTAATTCAATCTGATTTAAACGCATAGTGACGTATGTTAGTCATTGAACATTGCATTTACTAGCGAAATCCAAACCCTAGTTGGGAATTAAACAGATAAATCAAGTCTAGTCCTACGTGCAAACATAACAAATAAATGAATGCAACTTTTAGATAACAGAAGGATAGATGCATGCCACAAGACATGGCTGTTCTTCTAACTAAAGTCCAATTTATAATTCGAGCTGCTCTTTTCAACATTGTGGCGTTTTGCCCATTGCAAACCCCCAAAAAATAAATGGACTCAATCAAACATGGGTAGTTAGAGCAAGTATAGACACATGTGATGTGCTCTGCTTTAGGCAATGCTAGAGCTTTGTGTCAACCTGAACTTGTATGGCAACATTTCTTCTTCTGCCAAAATAGGCCAATTTCACTTCATGATCAGAAATATTGTTGTCTGGAAATGGTGATATTGTTTCTAATAAATTGCAATTTCACAACATACTAGTCAAGGCTATTTATTGGCAAGATTAAGAATTGATGGCCTTTGAACTGGATATAGCTTCATTCGGATTAAAGCAAACAATATATTATAAATATTTAATCAATGTACACACACACACACACACACACATATTGTTGGAAACTACAATTGGAACAATTGTTCTATTGTCATTGATGTCAACTCTACTAATGACACATGTTGCTATCTAATCTAAATGTCATATTTATTTGATTGATGAAGAGGATTTGAGAAGTTTCTCATAACAAAAGCACCTAAAGAAAACGTTGAGTTATGAAAAAGAAGCTACAATAGACATTTAATTAGTTAGACTCTGACAAGATAAAGTGATTGTTTAAATCATGTTGATGATTCAAGTCTTTACAGTACAAGTCAAGATATATCACTTATGTAAAGTTTGACCGAGCAAGAGAGTATAAGATCAAGCAACTTTGAAGTTCATGCCGAGTGATGCTAATGTCAACTGAGCCACAATAAGTGTCGAGCAAATTCAGTGTTGATTGAGCATCAGTATCGACCGAACAGACAAGTAGATGTTGAGCTAGAAGTTCTACCGCGACCGAACAATTTAGCGATGATCGAGTGTCAAAACTTGGTAATGGCCGAGTGACAGTATTTTGAATGCATATGAGAAATCATGATTTCCAGCCGACTCAGTTGGTTTCTTGGGATATGGAAAGCATGTTGAAAATAAGATTTGATGAATTGGATAATATAATTCAAGGAGAGGATGAGATATTATACCTATTTCTAGAAAAGAAGGAAGATGAACAAATACAATGAACCTAATGAATCGAATCACAAACCTTAAAGTCTACAGTGATCATGAAAATGGCCAAAGCCTAGAATTACCTATTTAGGAGGTGCAGAGCCAAACTTTAGAGTGTGAGTGAGCGCATGAAGAAGGTGATATAAGCGTGAAGTGTGAGACGCATGGGAACAAGGCAAGGAATTTGTGCATGTTTCTAGGAAGAGGGAACAAAGCTGCTGAGGTTGATAAGAAAATCTAAGTACAAGGCTTAAGTTTGTTGTAAAGAGAAGGGGAATGCTTGAAGGGTTGCCAAGCAAGTTAAAGACAAAGGTGACAGAAAAGGTTTATCAGAGAATCAACACATGAATTGAACAAAGAACTGAAACTACAAAAGTGAGTTGTAATCATACAAATCAAACCCTATTGTTTTCTTTCTAATCATTGTAAACAGTTTGTATTGAAATCCTTTTAATCAAAGGTCGACCTAACAATCATTGAAGGACTTAACAGTCCATGTAAATCCTTTAGCAAGGTGACATTCTAATGGAATGATCAAAGTCCTCTGATAAGGCCACTCCTAATAGGGTGATTAAATCCTCTAACCAAGACACATTTCACAGTGTCTATTGTAACCTTTAACAGGGTTGGCTCCTAACAGAGTTCACTTCAAAAGAATGAAAAAGTGGTGACATGTTGCTGGTGGTTTTTCCCAAATTAGATTTCCACGTTAAATTCTAATGTTAAACTTGTGTTGAATGTTTTATGCTAATTTACATTTACATGTTTACATTCAGCAAGTTTGTTATATTAGGACAGCGAACTGCTAGTAATTTCGTTTATCAATATACAATAAAGACCGAGTTACAGTAGGATAAGAACATATAATGTTTGATGTTTAATTGTTCAAATGGTACTTATGGACCTTGAGTAACTGATTCACCTCCCCCAAGTTATTCTAAAAATTCTAACAATATATATGCTTGTATGCAAAGCGCACACACACACACACACACACACACACACACACACACACACACATATATATACGCACATGTTGAATATTTAATAATAAAACATTGAAGTTTTGCTTACAGCAGTATTGCTTTCTATCCTTACCCGATACTAATCTAAGTCGGATCGAAAGATGCACATTCAATTACCACATATCGGAGTATACATATGGTATTTAGTTATCGATGATATCAAGTTGTAATTAATCACCTCATGTAGGGTCATGACCCTACATGGCTTATGCACGTAGAATCATGCCCCTACGTGGCTGTGACTCTCCATATTATATATATAGGAGACTATCGATGACAGCTGTGGAGGTAATCAATAAGAGGCAATTACACTACACAACAAGCATTAGATACTTTAGATTATTAAGGGATCAGTTTATATTATAAATCAAAATTGCAAAGGACTATCATATAGATATATAAGTTTTGTTCCTATTCAATTCTCTGATCAGATCTGAGATATTATATCAATAACAATGAATTGGAGAATACCCTAGTCTATTAAAAAATCTGAAAATAATTATCAGATATACCTTGATAAATAAAAGACTATTATTTTTCTCTATCTCTGATCCACATTCCTTAAAATGGTATCAAAGCTTAGTTGATAAAGAATACAGAAGATAGGGAAAGTCTGAATCAAATATCATACTTACTTTCAGAATTAAAAGAGGAGCAATCATGGTGAATGGCATTAGAGTTGAAGACAGACTAGAAGAAGCATCAAATTTTGTTTCATGGAAAATTAGGATTACAGCTATACTTCAAGACCTTGAATTGGATTCCTACATAGAAGAAGATATTAAGATGCCTGAAAATGAACCAGATAAGACATCCTAAAAGAGACGCAACAACAAGGTTAAGAAAATAATGATTGATGTTGTCAAAGACCATATTCTTCCATCGATATCAAAACTGACATCTGCTTATAAAGTGTTTAAAGCTATTCAAAATACATTTGAAATCAACAATACAAGCAGATTATTCACATTAAAACAGCAGCTCTTAAATATCAAAATGATTAAAGGAGAGACAATTTCATCTTACTTCTTAATCACTGAATTAAGAGATCAAATCTCTACTGCAGGAAATTATGTTGATGATCGGGAGCTATCTCTAATAGCCCTTAGATGATTACCAATTTCATGGGAATCTTTTATCCAGTGCGTCAATCTACCTTCTATACCTAAATTCGATCAATTGAAGAATGAGTGCACTCAAGCGGAATCTCAACTTATCTCAAGAGAGATCGGTCCAAATAAAGAGGGAGAAATTCAAGCACTAAATGCAAACTCTAGCAACAAAGGGAAGAAAAGAAATTCAAATGAAAGAGAGGAAATAACTAACAAAATCACAAAAACAAAGATTTCTCTCGAGTCTAGTGCTACAAGTGCGATAAGTTTGGACACACACGGGTTCTGCCCAAAAAGAAAGAAAGCTCAAGCAACCATAGCCAAAGTTAAAGAAATTGAAAATCATGTATTCTACCTAGCTCTATCAAGTGAGTTAAACTCAAATAGAAACACTTGGATAATCGATAGCGGAGCTTCAAGACACATATCCGGGTTTAGGGACCAGTTTGAAACTTTTTAAGGACATCCAACTAAAGAGGTCAACATTGGAGGCAGTTCCACCTATCTAGTGAAAGGAATAGACACTTGTTCAATTCAAATAAGAACCGGAGTTACTTTACAATTAAAAGATGTGCTCTTTGTACCAAGCATAAAGAGAGATTTGGTTTCTATTTCAGGCCTAGCCAATCAAGGCTATTGTGTCACCTTCCATGAAGTTTACTTTGGCCTAAAAATTCTAACATTAAAAATGTTATTCCTAAAGGATCTAGAGATGGTAGCTTCTACAAACTATGTAATAATCAAAAACATGCACTAAGCCATGAAACATTAAATCATAATGAGATTTGGCATAGAAGATTAGGACATCTTTGATCCAGTGCCCTACCTACTATAGGAAAGATTACTAATGGATTACCTCACTTAAAATCTGAACATTTTAGAATTTGTAAAGGTTGTGCTCTAGGGAAGAACACTAAAACGTCTTTCCCTCCAAGTGAACATAAATCTAAAAATGTTCTAGAACTTGTCCACACTAATTTATGTGGTCCAATGTCAACACTGTCATTAGGGGGCTTTTTTATATTATGTAATCTTTGTCGATGATTATTCTATGAAAACTTGGATACATTTCTTGAAACTTAAGGAGTCAAATGAAGTATTGTTGAAATTACAAGAATTTAAAGCCTTAGTGGAAAATCAATCAGGGAAGAAAATAAGAACTCTAAGATCAGACAATGGGGGGAATGTATATCTGAAAACTTCAAAGAATTTTGCATTTCTATTGGGATTAAGTGGGAGAATACAGCACCTTAAAATCCTCAACAAAATGGAGTCGCAGAAAGGAAAAACAAAACCATCATTGAAGCTACAAAAGCCATGATGCATGATCAAAACATACATTTTTCATTCTAGGCTGAAGCCTCAAATACAGCTATGTACATCCAGAACAGATGCCCCCATTCAATCTTTTAGAGAATATAACACCTAAAGAAGTCTTTACAAAGATTAAGCCAGACTTAAGCCATTTAAGAATCTTTGGTTGTTCTATATACATTCATTTTCCCAAAGAAAAAAGGACTAAATTCGAACCCTCTAGGAAGAAAGGAATATTTGTTGGTTATAGTGAAACCATTAAAGGATATAGAGTCTATGTTCCAGGACAAAGATAAGTTGAAATCAGTAGAGATGTTAAATTTGAAGAAGATGTAGCCTTATAATCTCTCTAAACACTGAAGACGATTCAATCACAGAATTATATACAATTGAGAATCAAAGGGAGAACATTATCGAAAATTATGAACCTTCATCATCATTTAATCTTGAAAATGCTGAAATTTCCAACAACAAGAAAAGACCATTATAAGAAAGAAAGATGATTGAAGAAAATAATGTGGAACCTGATGAAGTCTATAGAAAAAGTAAGAGAACGAGAAACCAGACATGCTATGTTGCACTTATGCCCGAACTTACTAAAACTAAACCATCAAATGTTGAAGAGGCCTTGACATGTCAAACTTGGAAAGATGCAATGATCGAGGAATACCAATCCATCCTAAAGAATGATGTCTAGGATCTTGTACCCAAACCTAAAGATAAATCAATTGTATCTTCAGAATGGTTGTTCAAAATCAAATATGCATCAGACGGTAGCATTGAAAAACACAAAGCCAGATTTGTTGCCAGAGGTTTATCTCAAAAGGCCGGAATTGATTATGAAGAGACTTTTGCTCCACTTGCCTGATATACTTTTGTAAGAGCCATTATTGCCATTGCAACATCCAAAGGGTCAAGGTACATCAAATGGATGTCAAAATTGCTTTTCTGATGGTGTCATTGAAGAAGAAGTATATATAGAACCTGAAGGATTTGTCACTCATGAAATAAAACACTATGAATGCAAACTGAAGAAAGCTCTCTACGGTCTTAAGCAAGTGGCCAAGGCTTGGTATGAAAGAATAGACAACTATCTCTCCAAACTAGGATATTCCAAAACTGAAGCTGATCCTAACATATATTTCAAAATATCTAATGGTGACATGTTAATTCTCGTTCTTTATGTTGATGACTTACTAATAACAGGTGAAGATCATCTTATTGCCAAATGCAAACAAGAACTTGTGGTTGAATTTGATATGAAGGATCTAGGGATTCTGCACTATTTTTTGGGTCTAGAAGTATGGCAAAAGGAGAATTACATTTTCCTAAATCAAGAAAAATACACTTCTGAAATCTTGACTAGAATTGATATGATGGCTTGTAAACCTCTATCTACTTCAATGGAAACAAATCTTCATAAGCTTAAAATTGAAGCAACTAACTCAAAATCTAAAGATCTACCTACTACAAACAAATTATTGGATCTCTTATGTATTTAGTAAACACTCGTCCTGAGATCTATTATGCTACTAATGTGTTAAGTCAATTCATGTGTGAACTTAAGAAGATTCACCTAATGGCTGCCAAGCATATTCTGAGATATCTACGTGGCATGATTGGACTTGGTCTAAAGTATGAGAACGTTGGGATACAGCTTCAAGGGTATTCTGATTTCGACTAGGCAGGCAGTTCCGCTGATCGTAAAAGTACTACTGGGTGTTGTTTTAGTCTTGGATTAGCTATGATATCCTAGTTTAGTAGAAAACAGTCAACAGTTGCTTTAAGTTCCATTGAAGTTGAATATATGGCTGCTCTATGGGAGCTCATGAAGCAGTGTGGCTGAGAAAGCTACTAGTTGGACTATTAGGGAAGCCCCTGAATCCCACTGTTATTCACTATAATAATCAAAGCTGCATCAAACTTTCTGTAAATCCAGTCTTTCATAATCGACCCAAGCATATAGAAATCCCTTACCATTACATAAGAGATATGGTAGATAGAGATGTCAGTAAATTAGTCTACATCAGTATGGAAGAGTAGAACACTGACATATTTACCAAACCTCTTGGGAAGTTAAAGATAGAGTACTTTAGAAGTAAACTTGACATGACTAAATTGTAATTTAGATATCTGAGATGTAATTTCTTTATTATGAAATTAATATATTCATGAATATTTTATATTGCAATATTGTGTTTAGGTGTTGTGTCATGAAAGGTGATGATCTTTCATGAAATATATGTGTAAGGTCACTATTGTAAGGTGACAACATCAACAATAGTAGGACTTGTTATCAAGATTGACTACCTTAAGTTGCTATCCCGAAATGTGTTGGATATCTTGATAACTGAAATTGTTGTGTTTATTTGTTATGACTAAATCTTGTCCCGAATTGTGTCGGAGATTGTGATAACAAACGTATCATGGTTGACTTCATTAATTTGTTGTCCTAGACTGTGCTAGATATCATGATATGGAAAAATTAATTCTTGGTCTATTACCATGACAGATTGCATTAAGTTGTTGTCCCAAAAAGTGTCGGAGGTCATGATAACTTATGGACTGAGACTATGATACCTATGATGTTGGAGACTTCGTTGTCATTCTAAGATCAATATTGTTATTTGATAAACTTCATTTAGATGTTGTCGTGGAGTGCCAGAGATCAGATAAACTCACATCTCTCTGAGATGTTATATATTCTATTTGTAAGCATTACAGAGTTGTTGTAATTGCACAAACCAAAAGAATATTTTGAAGATGCTGTTAAATCCTCTTTTGCTAAGACGGAGTGTCAAGGATATAGCTTCATTCCGATTGAAGCAACCAATATATCATAAATATTTAACCTATGTATACACACACACATATATATATATGCCTGTATGGAAAGTATACACACATATATACACATATTGAATGAACAGATTTAATAATAATATATTGAAGTCTGCTTACAGTAGAATTGTTTTCTATCCTTACCCGATTCTGATCTAAGTCAGATCAAAACATGCATATTTGATTACGACATATCGGAGCATACATATGTTATTTAGTTATCGATGATAACAAGTTGTAATTAGTCACCTCACATAGGGTCATGAACCTATGTGGCTTATGCCACGTAGAGTCATGCCCCTGCGTGGGTGTGACTCTCCATATCATATATATAGGAGACTATCGATGCCTGCTGTGGAGGTAATCAATAACAGAGGCAATTATACTACACAGCAAGCATTCAATACTTCAGATTATTAAGGGATCAATTTATATTATAAATCAAAATTGCAAAGGACTATCATAGAGATATATTACATCTGTTCCTATTCAATTCTCAGATCAGATCTGAGATATTATATCAGTAACAATAAATTGGAGAATACTCTAGTCTGTTAGAAAATCCGAAAATTTATCAGATATACCTTGATAAATAAAAGACTATTAATTTTCTCTATCTCTGATCCACATTCCTTAACAATGGCCTCTATCCTGCCCTGTGTGGGCAATCCCTGCCTAACTAGCTATTTATTTTGTATATCATAGCATTAGGTCAGAAGAGATTGTTAATAGAATGGGCTGTTTAGGGGAACAGACATGGTCTTTATCTCCCTCAAATAATATTTGCAGCAAGACTAAGGATTTTCACATTGAATATAGTTTATACGGAGAAAAGAAAAACTCATAGAACCAATTCTGTTTACTTTGTGTGTATTACCTTAGCACAAATCTTTGGCCAAATCTATTTCATAAGTCATGAAAGATAAAACTGATTCTAAACCAAATTAAGATATAAACTGGAGACCCACCAGCAACAATGTTCCATTTAATGTATGTTTGTGCAATAATGCTCATCATAAGTTGGGCTAAAATAAGCAAACAAACTATTACCTCAGGTCAAACTGAAGCTTGCGATAGGATTGTGGGCACTCCTGATCTTTGGGAAACAAGTTTCGCAAAAGACTGCAAAAGTCAAATGGAAATCAGTAAATTCCGAGAGCCTAAATCTGACATCTGAAAATGCTCCCATGCCAAAAAAATTGAAAACGAAAAATGGGCAAAGGAAATTACCAGTTGAAATAGTTTCTTGCTCCGGTTCTTGGAACATGCATGAAAAACAGAAAGTCCTTCCACTCGAAATTCTCCTGCTCTGTTCTTCCCTGCAGTTCCAGCAATGATTTGTTAGCCCAGCTCTTGACAATACCTTTACAGTTCCTGTAACTATTGTCGCTGGTAACCAACGAATTTTTCCCTGCATAGCACAATGATCAAAAGGCAAGTATTTTTTATTTATACATTTTTAATACTAATTGGAAATAGAGAGAATCGTTTGAGATAACTACCTACAATTTTCCATAAGAAGAAAGAAAAATATTTGAAATGTAATCCATAGGTACAGGATAATGGTAATATGAAACTCATGTCTAACCCATTAAAATAAAAGAATCTTATTTCAAATATTATCCAAAAATAGCTGAAAACAAAATCCCTGTTTGTAGTCAAATTGTTCTAAATGTGTTGGATAATTGTCATCCCAAACCCATTTTACAAAAACACCAGGCACGGAAACAAACACCAGCAAATTGTAGGAGAACTTGTTCCAAAAATGTTGGAGAAAGAGTTCCAAAGATGTGGGAGAAAATTCCCGAATGACAAGATGAAAACAGCTCGCTCAGTAGTACATGCGCATCAAACTGCCCATTGTTTAAGGTGTCGAAGAATTCAAAGCATAAGTGCCAACAAAAGCCCTTTGAAAAACACAATTGATCCATTCATAAGTAGCACGTTCAATAGTCTCGTAAATTTCCAAGCAAATGCCACATACAAACTTGTTAATAGCTTCAAATCTGAACAGTATTCTGCCAGAAGATACAGAAGATGTTTTCTACAGTTACCCATGATGATAAATGAAAATCTCTTACGATAAACAACTAAAACATTGCCCAAGTATATGTTGGAGTCTAATTTACAATCCATCCTTCATTTTAAAAGTTAACATCACAGGACAATATTGGAGAGAGTGAAAAGTATGTGACTATCACCGGCAGCTCACCCAATAGTATTACAAGCAGCAAAAGCAAGTTCATCATTTTGAGTGCTAAAGAATTCGTTTGAATTTCACAGATATAGACACAGAGAAGCAAAAAATTCCCAAAGATGGAATGAGCTTGATCAATATTGCACAGAACCCAGAGAGATTCAAATATGCGACCTCTCCTGGCAAATACTGCAGTGTTAAATCAAACCAAATACAAGAGACTATATATATGATTTATCTACCCACCTTTCAGCCCCGTTTAGCAAAGAAGTGATTTGTTCCTCGAGGCCTGCTGGCGAAGTGGCTGAAGCCTGATACCACAGGGGAAGGCCGGCAGCTGACATGGCTACTGTCTTCTAGCAATTGAACTACGACGTGGGAGATGATGTGGAATAACAGCTGCGGGCTGCGTAGAAACTTGGTAATCATGTAGGAAGGAGTTTGAAGAACAGGCAGGCAGTTTAAGGTGATAGTGGTGTGGGAGTGCGAGTGGGGCCATTGGAATGGTGGCGAACCAGAGAGAGACAATCCCATAACCCAACCCACATTTGTTTTTTTAAAGGGTTTGCTTTCTTGTTCTCGGTAGTACAGTTTGCCCAATGGGATTTTGTAGAAACAAAAACAGTTTATGTTAAATACCTAAATAAAACAAAGCTGCTAATTGTTTCTAAAATAATTGCCTAGGTTAATGAGCCCGGATAGTATTTAAATCTAACATAGTCTACAAAAGATAAAGAAAGATATATTGTAGGTTGTGTTCGACTATTTAAACTATTTTTTATAATTATAATTAGATTTAGAATTGTATTGTTTTTAGTTAACTATTAGATCATTTAGTCAATGTCTTAGTTGAATTATGTAGGTGTAAAATTGATGTTCAATTCTAATTTTAGAAAAATGTCATGTGTTCATTTAAACATTTAAAATATTTATTTCTTTTGTATTTATTCTATAGGCCTTTCAAAAACTTTAGTACCAATTCAAATTCATAGACATCAATAGAAATAACTCGGTGATCTCATTCAATTTCACAATTAAATCTTGTAATAAATTTACTTCAAACTATTATCTCAATGTTTTTGTTATTACTGAGTATCAGAAATATAGCTTAGCTTTTATTTTACTATTATCTAGTTTTTACCAAGTTGTAGTATTAAGTAAATATCATGAAAATCAACTTGTAACATTAAAAAAGTCACACATTTGACAACATGATTTAATGTCATCTTGTAAAGAGAAAAACCACCTTGTACTGTTAACTCAAATAATTTCACTCTTCTAAAGTGAGCTCTACTAGGAGCCAACCTTGTTAAAGGTTCCATGCGCATTTTTAGTGTGACCTTGTTAGAGGGTTTTAACATAAACATCATCTAGACCTTATCACTCTTTAATATTTTCTAAAGAGTGGTCTTCTTTAAAGGACCTGCAAACATCACTAATCGATGTTACCTTATAGGATTTTAGAAGCTTTTTAGGTCTGCTCAGTTAAGATATTTTTCTGCTATAATGGTAAAAAAATAACAATCAAATGATTTATAAAACTAGCACTACTTTGCTTGTTTAGATCTCTTTTTTGATCTATCTTCTTCCTTCTGATCTCTGCTTGGTTGATTCACTTCTTCACACTTTCACTTTTCTCCAACTCTGCTTGATCTTCCTTCTACTCTGCTCAGTTCCCCTTGCTTCTTTTTTTCTCCTTCACACAAATCTCCAACTTAACAATATCGATCAAAAACTGCAAACTTTCTTCAATATCTCCTTAAATAGTAAACTCTCAACTTCCATTTTTTCAAGTTTTGCCTCTTAACCACATTCATAGATCTCAAATTCAATGTACTTAGCCACTTAGAAAATAGAAATTTCATTGAACTTTTGTAATGTTCCCACGTCCCTCCAAGACCAAGAATTGCCTAAAGAATGCAGGTCGTATGACAACACACAGGAGGACAGTGTATGGTGACTGGAAATGGCATACGGGAACCAATTCAGATGACTGTATAGTGGATGAAGGGGAGGGAAATATGATTTAGGAGTTCATACATATGGTGCAATGCTCAGGAAGAGGTCGTACAATGTGCCTATAAGGGTCATACGGTGGAATTCGAAAGGTCGTATGGAAGTGACTAGGAGCTAACCGTATGGGTGTAAGCAATCCATACGGTGAAGGTGGCTGAGCCATACAGAGACTAGAGAAGTCATACGGTAGTAGTATAGTTCATATGGTGGGTGGAGGCAGTAGTATGGGGAATGTTCGTACGTTGATGTAGTGTGATACACAGGGTACAAACAATGATGCACATAGAGTTATTGTGGAGATGAGAGGCCATACGTAGGGTGAATGTTACAATGGCCATACTAGTCGTATGGTGCAAGATAGAGGAAAATGGATAGGGAAATGATGGAGAATTGAATGGAGGAAAAAATACAATAACACAAAGGAACTTAATACCTCATAAAATGTAGAATGTGACATACACAAGTTACAGACACTGAACCAAGAGATACACCAACAAGAACTAAGATATAATCAAGCCTTCAATTTGTATCTACCAATGGAATAGGTTGAGGGTTGAATCCCACTAAAACCATGCAAGCTAAATAGGGAAGGTCTTTCACTTCCGAAATGGCGAACAATGATGAATTCCAGCAGGAATCCATAGTACAAAGAGATATAATTCAAAGCATACCCACAGACTACCTATGAGCTGTGCTTAAATACCCATCGAGAAAAGCTTTTCGAGGGTGTACAAAGTTAGCTAATAGCGACACAAACTACAAAAACAAAAATAAAAATGGGTCTAAGATAAAATAAATCAATTGGCCTATTACAAAGATTAAATAATTATTTAATTTATAATGGGGACATTACAGTCCTTACGTCCCAAAATTTGTTTGTCCTCAAGCAAGTGCAATGCTGGGTGCTAGAGGGTGTGCTCGCCTTCCCACATTACGTCGTCCAATGGTAGGTGCCGCCAGCGTACCAAGTACTCCCTCACAGTGTGATTTTGTAGGACCTTTTCACGCACTTTGAGAATCTCAGCGAGTTCCAGAATGAGCTTCCCTTCCTCATTGAGTGATGGTAGGTTGGTAGTGACGGTGACGTTCTACCCTATAGCCTTCTTTAGATAGGAAACATGGAAGACATTATGAATGCGACTTCCCTCTAGTAGTTCTAGTTTGTACGCTACCTCACTAATGTGACAGATCACATGATAGGAACCATAAAAATGTGGCTTTAGTTTCTCCTTTCATGTTCCCTTTAATGAAGATTGTCGGTATGGCTAAAGCCGAAGATAGACCAGATCACCTATTTTAAAATTCCTCTCTATCCGGTTTCTGTCGGCGTATACCTTTTGCCGATTTTGTGCCTGTTGTAGGTTTTCTTTCAAGCTCCTCAGTATGTCATGTCCCTCCTGAAGCCAATCCTTCACCCTTGGAGCATGATTGTTGCCCAGAACTATGTCGATGAAGGAGAGGGGTTTGTGCCCATACAGAGCTTTGAACGACACCATACCGATTGACATGTGATACATGGTATTATAGCAATACTCCCCGAGGTGGATCCATTTTACCCATGCTCATTGTTGTGCCGAGACATAGTTCCAAAGGTAGTCTTTGAGCCATTTGTTCACAATTTTAGTTTGGCCATTTGTCTACAAGTGGTAACTCATGCTCGGTGATAATTCTGTCCCTGTCATCCGAAACAGTTCTATCCAAAAGATACTAACAAATCATCCATCTTGATTGCTAACGATGTTTTAGGGTAACCCGTGCAGGTGAAAAACTTCTCTAAAAAATAGTTTGGTGACTTGTGCAACCTGAAGATCCAAGGAGATGGCGAAGAAGTGTGCATACTTTGTCAATTTGTCAACCACCACATAGATATAGTCCTTCCCGTTCACCCTGGGAAGACCTATTATGGAGTCCATTAATATACTCTCCCACTTATGTTTGGGAGTTGGCAAAGGCTATAACAGTCTGACAAGAAGAGTGTGTTCGAACTTGTTCTATTGAAAAACCATACATTCGCTCACATGCTGCAACATGTCCCCTTTCAGTCCCTTCCATGAAAATCTCTCCCAAATACTTCTATAAGTTTTAAGAAAATTGGGATGTCCAGCCAGAGGGGAATCGTGCACTTCCTTCAGGATCTTCTGCTTTAGTTTGGATTCTGGCACTAGGTAGATCTAATCTTTATAATAGATGATATCATCCACCACCCTATACCGGTCATCATGGATGTGACCATCCATTATCTCATAGGCAAATGTATTCTTGGAATATTCTACCAATAGTTGTGCCTTCTAGTCAGTTGAGATCTGTTCTAGTGAGCAGATGATGGATTTTTGGGACAAGGCATCTACAACAACATTGTTCTTCCCTTTTACATATTCAATGTCAAAATCAAAAACTGAATTTTTCTTACCCATTTTTGTTGCCATTCATTCAAGTCCCGCTACTTTAGGAAATATCTCAAGCTATTGTGATCCGTACGAACAACAAAGTTGGCACCAACCAGATACTGTCGAAACTTGGTTAGTGCATGGATGATGACCAACATTTCTTTATTGTAAATAGAATACAAGCATTTTGTCGGTGTAAGCTTCCTGCTCTCATAGGTGATGGGATGTCTATCCTGCATCAGAATTGCTCCAATGCCCTCCTCAAATGTGTTGCATTCCAAAATGAATTGTCGGTTGAAGTCAAGCAATGTAAGAACCAGGCAAGTGCTCATGGCCTCTTTTAGCTTATCAAATGTGAGTTGTGCTTCTTCATTCCACTGGAAAGCCCCTTTCTTTGTCAAATCCATTAAAGGTGTGTTGTGCTAAGAAAAAACCTTTGACAAATCTCCTGTAGTAACTGCATAATCTGAAGAACCCTCACAAATCCGTGAACGATTTTGGGGAAGCCCAGTCAAGGATAGCCTGAATCTTCTCCTAATGCTCTTGAACCCTATATTGACTAATGACATGCCCCAAGTACAATATCTCTATCATACCAAACTCACATTTGGACTACTTGGCAAATATGGATGGTTCCTCCATGATACTCAGAACTTCATTTAGATGCTTCAGGTGCTCCTCCCATGTCTTGCTATAAATAAGAAGATCATAAAATAATACCAATAGATAATTATGCAACTATTTTTTTAAGATGTGGTTCATGCATTATTGAAATGTGGTAGGTGTGTTGGTCAATCCAAACGGCATGACCAGGAACTCATAATGTCCATTGTGGCAGTGGAAAGTTGTTTTCTCCACATCTTCTTCCCTCATTCGGATCTGATGGTATCCAAAATGGAAATCTATTTTTGAAAAATAGACCATGCCATGTAGTTCATATAGTAGCTCATCTATCCTTCGGATGGGGTACATGTTCTTTATTGTTCTTTTGTTCAGTGCGGGATAGTCCACCCACATGCGCATCATTCTGTCCTTCTTTTTTACCAACACCACGAATGACGTGAATGGGCTAGAACTGGGACGAATCCATCCTTTCTCAAGAAACTCCTAAATCATCCATTCAATCTCATCCTTGAATTTCTTGTGGTGGCGGTATGGTGTGGTTATGACTGATTTTTCACCCGATTCCAACTCAATTGTGTGTTCAAACCCTCGATATTGTGGTATGCCAGGAGGAATATCCATGAAAAATTTTTCATGCCTACTCAAAATATCCTAAATTTTTTTATCTTGTGGAGGTGTTCAATGCCCCTTTATAGGTTCTGCCAAGATAAAGCAATGCACAGCCCACACAACGTCATCGTGTCACAAGATTGCCTCCATCTGATGCACAAAAACTTCCTTCAAACCTTCATTTGCCATCCCTCAGAGGACCACCTTCTTCTCGTCAACCACAAAAGTGAAATCCATCCACTTGAAACTTTGAGTGTCTTCATCCACTGTATGCCCAAAATGACTTCCATGTCAGTGAGGTCCACTATGAAAAACTCCTCTGTCACCGTGTGATTTGTCATTGTGATGTTTAGTTGAGGAACAAGGTGTGTGCAGGGCAGGAAAGTCCATCTGGAAACCTTGACTTGAAAGCTTGTGTGTGCTTCCATATGGAGACTTCTTCACTTTACCAAGGATGAGTTTATGAAATTCAAAGTAGCTCCACTGTCCAACATCATCGTAACCCTTTGTCCTTGAAGGGTACCTCACACATGGAAAACTATGCACCTCGGACTGCCAGCCAATGCAATGGATTCCTTACATTATACCAAGGCATGATCCTCTTCGTATGGTTTAAACTGGCCATGTTGGTGTTAGTGTTAGGTTGGTCATCTTCAATCGGCATTTCTTCGTGTTCATCCTCATCATCAGACACCACCTCGATGTAATGGATCTTTCCCTTCTTGAGGCATTGGTGGCCAAGCTCCCAAAGGCCCTTGCAATTGAAACATAATTTCTTCCTTCAGAGTTCTTGTCGGGATGCTTCATCCAATGATGGCTTCTTGGGAGGAGGTTTGTCCCTAAAAAACATTAGCGGTTTCAGATGTGAGTGACTATGAGAGGATGAGGATGATGCTGACGACGATGTCATGCTTTGTGCCTTACTAATTGCTTTTGACAGGGTTGACAAATTGAATCCCTTCACCAACCCTTCAATGGTTCTACCAGCCCATCCATAAAGAGCACGACCCGCCTTCTTTTAGAGATGTCTGTGACCAACATAGAAAGTCTCTAAAATTCTACAATGAACTAATCTACCGATCCAATTTTCCTTTGTTGCGTCAGATCTTTGAAATTGAGCTCAGGGTCTTTCCCATCAAATCATTCTATCAATCTCTCTGTAAATTTTGCATAGGTTTTTATTTGATCATGCCCTAATGTGATGGTGCCATGGTGCCACCATTTGTGCGCAACTCCCTCTAAGTGCAACACAAAAAATTTGATCGCTTCTTCCTTAGGCATAGGATTCAGCTAGAAGTAGGTATCGGCTTTCATCACCCACGCCTATGCTGAGATGGAACCCAATCTATCAAATGGAGATAGATTCACCTTACTCAATTTTCTCTTGAGAACATCATTAAAGTATCCTCCTCTATTTCTGCCTCCTGAGTATCTCGTCCTCAGATCTACATAATCTTTGTAGGAAATGTCCTCTTCAAGGTTTGCATTCCTCCAGTCCTCTCTTATCTCTTTGAAAGTTGGTAGTCTCTTTTCGTGATGTACTTCCATCTGTGTTGGGAAAGTTGACATGGAAGGTCAAGAGCATGTTGGCTGAGGGTGCAGCTTACCTGATACTAAGTCCACATTGTGTCCATTTTTTTCCCTAGATATTTTGTTCTCTCCCAACTTCTTGAGAGTTTTGTCCATTAGTCATTGTGTATTAGTGATCTGTGCCTGATTTTAGGC
The DNA here is from genome assembly GCA_028749045.1 of Cupressus sempervirens. Classification (NCBI taxonomy): domain Eukaryota; kingdom Viridiplantae; phylum Streptophyta; class Pinopsida; order Cupressales; family Cupressaceae; genus Cupressus; species Cupressus sempervirens. The sequence goes on along the minus strand of CM053793.1, from coordinate 205,683,580 downwards.
AAGTTCCCTCAGAAGTGCCATAAGTTCAGAGCTGGTTAGTTCCTGTTCGTTAGCCATTCAATCAATAGAATGCGTCCTTCTTCTCTTTCGGCTATAAACTCTCATTCACTGTCCACATGTGAGCAAGATCAAAGAGCTCTAATACCATTGTAATGTTCCCACGTCCCTCCAAGACTGAGAATTGCTTGAAGCATGTAGGTCATATAGCAACACATAGGAGGATAGCATATGGTGATTGGAAATGGTGTATGAGAACCAATTCAAATAATTGTATAGTGGATGAAGGGGAGGGAAATATGACTTGGGAGTCCGTATGTATGGTGCAATGCTCAAGAAGAGGTCGTATGGTGTGCCTATAAGAGTCGTATGATGGAATTTGAAAGGTCGTACAAAAGTGATTAGGAGCTGATCGTATGGGTCTAGGGAATCTGTATGGTGAAGGTGGTTAAGTTGTACGAAGAGTAGAGAAGTTGTATGATATTAATATATGGTATATGATTTATGGGAAAGATTGTGTAAGAATTTTTTCATCAACGTTTTAGATCATACTACATGATCCATCATCAAGATGCTAGAAAGTCATTGAGAACAAAAATATGGATTGCAGATCCAGGAGGGGAGATAAAAAGAGGCTGGAGAGATGGAATGGGCATCTTGATGATGGATCATGTAGTATGATCTGGAACATTGATGAAAAAATTCTTACACAATCTTTCCCAGAAATCATATACCATATTCATGGATTGTGGAAATCTGATAGCTTTGATATTAGTATAGTCTGTATGGTGGGTGGAGGTAGTAGTATGGGGAATGTCTATATGTTGATGCAATGTGATACATGGGGTACAAACAATGATGCACACAGAGTTATTATGGAGATGAGAGGTTGTATGTAGGTTGAATGTTATAATGGTTGTACTAGTCGTACAGTGCAAGATAGAGGAAAACAGACGCCGTACAGGGAAATGATGGAGAATTGAATGGAGGAAAAAATACAATAACACAAAGGAACTTAATACCTCATAAAATGCAGAATGTGACATACACAAGTTACAAACACCAAACCAAGAGATACACCACTAGGAACTAAGTATAATCAAGCCTTCAATTTGCTAGATATAGATTGAGACGAACACCAATGGAATAGGGGGAGGGTTGAATCCCATCAAAACTGTGCAAGCCAAATAGGGAAGGTCTTTCACTTCCAAAATGGCGAACAATGCTGAACTCTAGCAAGAATTTGCAATACAGAGAGATGTAATTCAAACATACCCATAGACTACCTATGAGTCGTGCTTAAATACCCATTGGGGTAAGCTTTCCAAGGGTGTACAAAGTTAGCTAACGATGACATAAACTACGAAAACAAAAATAAAAATGGGTCTGGGATAAAATAAATCAATCGACCCATTACAAAGATTAAATAATTATTTAATTTATAACAGGGACATTAAAACTTTGTTCTAATCCCAATCTTGTTTCAACCTCCATCATTAGATCTTAATTGTATTTTTCTACTCATAGATATTGTAGTTAACTTTGACTTACGCCTTTGAAATTCTCAAACAATCTTTATTTTCACCACAAGTTGGCCTCAGGTTCTATCTTTCTAAACTTTTTCTTCCACCTCATACTTGATGAACATTACATTTCACTTGGGTAATACATCATTCGCTTAACATATGAATTTCTTGGTTAATAGTGTAGTAGCTCAAGCAATATTATACTCCTTTCACCTTGCCACACAATGTACATTTTATAGCTCAATGAATACATAGAATTCATCATTACATTACAAAATACATGATTGTAAAATAATTGAATTAATATTATATTATCATTGTCCAACTCATTCAAGCACCCATTGAATACCATAATTATCAACTTTGTCATCATCATACTTTCTTCAAATCCTCTTCATTAATCAAATGATATGACACTCTATTGAATTAACATAATGTTTATCCAACTAAGTCTTTGACATCAATGACAACATAAAAAATGATATGACTCTTTTACATATATCCATACAATTCTTAGTTACATCATGAGTTGAGGCTAACATATCGTCTTGTTAGGAGCTTTACCTAGTTAGGAGAAGCATAGCTAAAGGACATTAAACACTAACCACACTAATGCATTTAGCTTGAAATTCTAAGGAACATTTCTTCTAAACAAGAAATCTTGTGTGAATTTTCTTTTTTATTTTTAAACAAAAAAAAAACTCCCATTGGTCGTAAATGGACATCAAAAGTACTAGTATCGAAGTGCCACTCTACTAAGGTATTTACAATAAATGATCTATTAGGATCCACCCGATTAAGGTATTTTATTGCTATAATAGTTAGAAGCAAAAAAAAGAATGATCTATGGAATAACACTACTTCTTCTTGATTAGATCTAGTAATTCTCAAACACACTTCACAATATACTAAACTATACCTTGGCTTGACCACAACTTTCAACCTTCACTGCACTTTTCCAAGCATGATCATCAAAAATAAACTCTTTATCTTCCACTACTATATATTGAATTTCAAGTCCAACACCTTAATCAAGCCTTAAATTTAAAATTTATATGTATTTCAAATATCATGCTAAGGTCCAATGTGCCATATAAAAAATCTTAAACCACAAAGTATATTTTAAAGACCATATCAACCAATTCATAGAATTTTATGCCAAGAGGTCAAACACATTTTGACCAAATACGTGCTTCCTTTAGAGTCTTCTTCATACACTTTCATTGAGCAATGTGATGCCAGATAATCAATTTGAATTGTGAAGACACATCACCGAATCATGATTGACTCAACTTAATTAATTACAACCTTAATACCAATCAATGATCATTCATTTATTGACTTCTGTTCAAAAACTTAATACAATTTAACATGTTCAACAACTTTTTCATTGGTTCACTAATAACTTATTTATTCATTTATTACTTCACCAATTTCACTATGTGTTAATATCATAACTATGTCATCTAAACTATGTTAATTACATTCTCCCATGGTCACTCCACTTGACTCATTGTATATTTGACAAACTAATCAAATCACATATTGCTTGTCACTAATTATTCTAGCAAATTGCACTATAAATTCACTCGATCATACCTTTCTACACTTAAATAATAGTAATCATACCATGGAACTTTCTAGAGACTTTGCCAATTATTTCCTAATGATGACTACCACATAAACTTAATCCCACACCTTGCTCATCATATTTATGCTTGGAAACATACTAGGAATGGTAGGTTAATAGTTGACATCAATGACAACACAATAACTAATAATCATGTAATCAAAGCTATACCACAACATTACTAACATAACCCACCATTAAATCATTAGTTATGATGATACCACCACCACAATTATCATTTCTAATTTCAGAAATTTATTTTTGTCCCTTGTCATATGATGTGAGTATCCATTGTCTATAACCCAATCTCTTCTTTCTTCCACATGTGAAACCAAGGATTTTTAAACATTCGTGGTAGGGCTGGGATATTATTCCTTAATAGAAATGAATCCCCATTCTTCATTACTCTTACCATTTATACCATCATAAGTTAGAACTTCAATTTAGTGTTTGTTTTTCTCCTCTTTAGTGTATTTTCTTTAAACACTTGCACTTTCCACATATTTGGTTCAATTTCCCTCTCTTTTTCCTAGACAAAATTTTGGTAGCATCTAACACATCCTCCTTGATTTACCTCTCTTTATTTTTTAACAAATTAAGGCAGGAATTAAATCCAATGTTTTCTCCTCCAATTTTCTCACACTAAACTTATATTCACACTTACATCACTATTTCCTACTTGCCATAGATCTAGAAGATCTTGACCAAACTACACATTCGAGATCGTGATGAATTTCTTGTGATTAGTGTCTCTCTGGTTTAAGGTCAAGGTTGACCTCCACCCAAGGCATTAAATTCAAAAAACTCTTTAGTACTTTTCAAATTTGACACATTTCTACCCAATTTCATTGGCTCTTCTAGGATTTCATATACAAATCACTACAAAGAACCCTCATTCTTCATTTGGTTAAGCTAAGTCATGGATGAAATTATACATGGGTGTGAGAACTCTTTTTTGGACATCCAAATTTGACATAAATAAATTGCAAGATCAATTTGAAAGGATTTGTGATGCATCCATTAAAGAAAAAGGAGCTCAAAATTATATCAAGCAAGCATTAAAAACAACATTTAGTCAAGCATTCACATCATCATGGAGTTGTAAATGGATTGTGAATATGGATATAGTAATTCGTCCCTTTGAATATTATTATGATTTTTGTTCTACTTTTAGATCTATGTTTTGTATCTTCATATTCAAAATATTCACATGTACTCAAGCATGCATTGATGACATTTACATGTCAAGGTTTCACTCTCTAGGGTTAGATCTTGAAATTTTACATTATATTTGCATGGCTTCTTGCATTATAGATCTACATTCTAGATTCATGATTACATAACACACTATATTTCTCTTAAACAACTACTTATGGAGGTATAAACTATAAAAAATGAGGGTTCACTAAGGAAAACCCCTATATAGCCACCCATACACACATTTTTCAAATCAACAAGATTTGGAAGATAGTTTTGAGTGTAAATCTGAGTAACATTTTTGGAGCACTTTCCTAATCTATACTTCATGTTCTAAGTTCTTAAATACTCGATTTAGGTTGAGATCATCCCTGACCTTGACATTTTTTGTACAAATATAGGAGTCTATATTAGAAATCATTTACAAATTATAGTGCCAATTTTAGGCCTAGGTAGAGGTCAAAGTCATCCTCAAGGTTAAGGTCAAGGTCAACCTTGAACCTCTAGGTCATCATTTGTAGACAAAAAAAAAGACTTACCTAGTTCAAAATTTCTAGTTTTTTGGGGCTCATAGAAGAACTTGGGTCATTTTAGGTTTCAAATCAACAACAAATAAATTATTTAGAATTTTCCCTCCACTAATTTTCAAGTTGCATTCAATTATACCACTATTCTTAGCACTTCCTTTTACATATACACACACACATATGTGTGTGTATTTATATCTATCTATCTATCTATCTATCTATCTATCTATACACACACACACACATACATACATATATATATATATATATATGTATGTATATATATGTATGTATATATCTATATATATATGTATATATATACATTCACTAATGAATTCATGAATACATACATACATATACATACATATATATACATACATATATATACATATATATATACATATATATATTATATATAAATATATATACATATATATATGTATATATATATGTATATATATGTATGTATATATATATATATATATATGTATATATATATGTATATATATACATATATTATATATACATATATGTATATATACATATATGTATATATACATGTATATATATGTATATATATGTATATATATGTATGTATATATATATGTATATGTATATATACATATATGTATATATACATATACATATATATATATATATATATATATATATATATATATGTATATATATACATACATGTGCATACAAACACATACAATATGTGTGTGTGTGTGTGTATAGTGTGTATGTATGTAGGTGTGTGTGTGTGTGTGTGTGTGTGTGTGTGTGTGTGTGTGTGTTTGTGTATTACACTTGTTGGATCCAATTTGTAAGCTAGAGGATTCCCATTTTTTTTATTCTAAATGTAATTAGTTTATCCCATATATCTATTACACCATCCTTTTAATATTTATCATCTAGTATGTAGTTCATTCCCATTTTTGTTTTGCATGACATCTTGATAGATGTGCCTTTTAATTTTATGCTTGTATTGTGTGATTAAATTAAACTTGTGAAAGGTTTGTACCTTTGGGGTGATCTAGTTTACATTGTTGCGTTAACAAAATTTTTTTTCTTTATACTTGGTTGTAAGAACAATTTAATTGTGGCTAGTTCTTTACCTTATTTGTGATGCCTTTCCTTGGGTTTGGATATGTATTGCTTTTGTTATGTGATTGGTTGAGACAATTTTGTGATATGGTGCCGATTCTTGTGTTATGCAAATATGTTGGCATTGTGAGATGCACCTAGTTCAATTGTCTCGTTCCCAATCTGAAATGACTTTTATGGTATTGATTGGTTTCTACCTTTTGAGGTTTATGAGGTAATTTGATAGTTTCATTGAGGTATGTTCCATTGGTTATAGGTAGACCTTGACTATATTGTAATGTTATTACATGAGTACTCATGTAAGGTTATTTGGTATTTGCACTATGCGATTCATTTGACTATTGTAACTTATTTTGGTTACTGCAACATTGTTGTTTTAATGTTAGAATATGTTGTTGATAGTATGTTGACCAAATCAACATTATGATTCCTTAAGATGTTATTTGATGTATTTGCATTTGAGATTACAAATTTTGTGAGGATGATTTTATGTTATTTTTTGATGTATTATGTCATATATATTGTTGGCTATTTCAATTTCTTATTTTCATTGATACATGCTCTAAATAGTCTTAAAATGGCTTATTTAATTGCTTTTTATTTTATTCTAATATTAATATAACTATATATTGTTTACTTCTTTACCACACCACTTCTATGCATTTTTTCCTTGGTGTCAGTACAAACTAAGACAAAGCCATAGTCACTTTCTTGCAAGATTTATGTGATGTCTTATTCTCCTCCACTATGATTATCTTGCATTATATTTGATTCCTCTATTTATATAGTGAGCATATACATGATGTTTGTGTGTTTTATCAAATAGATGCCAAGTAAATTCATTCTAAGCTGCAAGAATTGAGTGTGTACCTATGTCCCAAACAATAACATAGGATATAGTAACTTCCCTACCTTCATATTTGAGACATTATCACCCCTGTATAGATTGTGTATCTATAATTGATTATTATTCCCCCTCATACATGTTGGTAAATTTAGGTTTCTACCCCATTTTGTGAAAGATCAATGACTTTCTATGTTACAGAAGAGGTTATATTATTTCATGTAATTACAGAGTTACTTTTATTAATTTATTTTAATCTCCAACTAGTTGGTCATAATTGAATTTCATTTAATTGGAATCATTTTGGGTGACTTGGGAAAAGTCTATAGTCATTTTTTTAAGTAACTTATTTTTAAAGTCCCATTTCAAAAAGTTCTTTTTAATTGGATATAAAATTCCTTTTCATCACTTTCCACTTTTCCTTTGGTGAGATTGGTGATTTTGCTCCATAATGCTATAGATAAAATCCTTGTTTTACTTGTTGGGTTTGATCCACTTTCTAGATTCTTCCATGGAGAAGATTGGTGATTTTGCTCCAAAATGCTTTAGATAAAATCCTTGTTTTACTTGTTGGGTTTGATCCACTTACTAGATTCTTCCATAGAGAAGATTGTCAAATTCATGTCAAAATTTCTTTGCTTTGTAAAATAGATCTTGTCCAATTTTGCTAACTCTTCAAAATTTTCTCTTCATTTTGGTTTTCCTCCCTTTGTGTGAGGTAGGACATCTCACAAATTTTAAATGAATTCATTAATTTAAATGAAATATTTTCAAGAGTTGTGTAGGTTGAGAATTAGTATTCATCCATAAGTATGCTTGTATTCATCACCTAATTGGAAAAGTATGAATAATTTTGTGATTGAATGCTTGGAAGTTAAAGTCTTTGTCCTATTATGCTACCACATTTTGCATACATTCTCATTATTGAAATATTATATGATTTTTTAGATGTTGGGTGGAAAAGGGAAAATGTGTTTTAATTTCATTAATTTTTGAGAAGTTTGAATTTTGAGTGTTTTTGGTTTTCCCTCATTTTGCATACGACCCATATTTTATTAAGAAATTATTGGGCTCAAAAGATGATTATGTTGGATAGAACCTAATGGCCATTTTATGATTGCAAATATGTAATGGATAGAAAATATTTCAGTTGTATTTTATAACAATCTAAATATGCCTTATTGGATTTTAAACATTATTTTTTGACCTTTGCCAAATTTTGCTAGAATTGGAGTGATTTTGTTTCTTTTGGGTGTTCTAGAAAGATATTTAATAGATTTAATGGGAATTAGTGCTCTTGGAAAATTGGTTAATCAAGATTCTTAATAGTCTTTGTGGTTTTTCCTTCACTCAATTTCTTATCTTGATTGTCTTTCGAGTTGAGTTATCCTCTTGTCATTGCTAAGATTGTTTTTATGTTTCCTTTTTGTATTAGCACTTTCCATGGTTGAGGTTGAGCTCCCATGTGACATGGATGTATGGTGTTTGAGATTGCATCCAGGCATGTAGTTGAGTTATGCTCCTACATCAAGGTTTGAGTGACTCATACTCTTGGCATTGAGACTAATAGAGTTTACCATGTTTCTTTATGGTTTTCTGACCTTGAGAATCTTCTATGGTTGTTTCCTTATTTATTTTTCATTATTATTTTTCCTCATAATTGTAACAAGGTGAATGATTAGTGTTTGGGCAGATTGTGGAGTGGCTCCTTATGTGAATCCCAACTCACAAGTGGTTAGTGCAAACTGTTGGCTCCTGATTTAACAATGTTTGAATAACCAGATTTACTGAGACAAAATGCATCTAAGGGTAGCTAATTCTTATGATTGATACACTTGAATAGAACCTAGGCCAACTATAAGGCTACACTCCTTCACTTCAAGCTCTACAAAACCTAGGTAGGTAAACCTTAGACTCGTTTTATGTCACCAGTGCAAAAAAAAAAACTTGAATCTAGACAAAGAACATGATACCCTTAATATTTTATACTTATGCAAAAAACTATATGTGCAATAGATAATCACATAAAATAGAATCTCACAAGCTAAGTGGGGCTCTTCCTTTTAGCTCTACAACATAAAAGGGAAAACTCATTTTGATTAAAGATTAAATTCAACAAGAACCTGATATGAAACAAAAAGAACATGTAATCTCCCAGTTGAGATTAGTTCCTAATCCATTGGGTGTTTACTCAAATCAAATACATACACCAAGATATTTGTGATCTATCCATTTACTTTGCAAATGTGATATCACCTTTCATAATAAATCTTCTATTCATCATAATCCTTCCATGAAATCTATAACCCTGCCAAAGTACACTAAGCATTTACTTGATTCCTTGAATCAACAACAAAACATATTATGGCATACAACCCTAAACAAGTTTCAAATGAGATACATGATCTCTGTTCACACATCACAATAGATCAAAAAATCCAGAGACATGAGCCACGAATCATAATGAAACTAGTTCTATTAATGCTTTGTATTCATTTCTTTAAAATAATATACATCAAGATGCATGTAACAAACCATGAAAACACAAAATAAGCCAGAACTATAACTATGACTTCATTATTTGTTGTTCATATAAAAATAAAATGTTGAAGAATGGTGGAATCATAGCTTGAGAACATACTCAATGTGCTAGAACCAACTTGTACAATGAGAGATAGAAAGAAGGTATTGAAGAATGAAAAAGGATCTGACCTAAAAGTGTCAAATTTCCTCTTCAAACTCCATCTAATTATTTTGAAAAACTTCTCTCATCTCTCCTCCTCCAATTGAAAATCAAATCCCCATCATTGCTATTGAAAAACAACTTGAAACTACTCAATGATGAAGAAAATAAAATTCCTAGAAAGATGCCAAAATTTCTACTAAAATCCTTGCAAAAATACCCACCAAATGTATGCAATGGTAAAATATCACTATTAAGCACATCCCTACCAAATTTGGAGAGAACCCACTTGACAATTTGTTCTAAAACTAAACTTGATGCTCTATTAAAAAGAAAGAAAATATTTGTTTGAGAAGGCCCCTATAAATTAAGAATTTTAAGATCTTTGCACACATCTTGAGTGCAAAAATGGATTCTTAATTTTGAGACCTTTTTTATGACATATAATACTTGCCTCTTTGGATATAAATGACTTCCTTGACATTCATTTGAAGTTGTAGGAGTTAAGGAATGAACAAACATTAAGATATTTTAAATTTAAATTTTTTTAAAACTCCTCCTCTGCACTCATGTTGAAACAAATGAATTTTTAAAATATTTATAAACTCACTCCAATAGCACATGGGTCAAACCTAGTCAATCTCCATGTGGGCACCATGTGTCGCTTCCTAATTAGCTTTTATTGTTGATTGGATGTCTGAGCATGTTGCCACCCCTGACATGCCATGTCATCACCCTCTACACATGTTAGACCCTTGTGGCTTTGTGAGCTCATGGTGGGACCTGCCTAGGAGAGTAGAGAAGTTATGGGTGCCATGTGTCACTCCCTGATTAGATCTTATTGTTGATTTGATGTCTACATGGGTCAAACTTGGTCAATCTCCATGTGGATTTCTGATTGGATGTTTGAACATGCTACCACCCTTGCATGCCATGTCATTACCTCTCAACATGTAAGATCCTTGTGAATTTGTGGGCTCATGGTGAGACCCGCCTAGGAGAGTAGAGAACTGGCGATTAGCACAACTAATTGCTAAGTCCATCGCTACTCTACAACAATTTCTTGTGAAGTTGCACTTGCCTCAAAATCTATGCTAGTTGGCTCCTACAATTATCAAGTCACCATTGTTGTTATCTCCATATTATGCATGTGCATTCAAAATTGCTTTAAGAGCCAAACTATCCAGGTGGGCCCCACATCACATGAATCTCCCTGTCTTCAAGCAGAGAGCTTAGGCCATGTTAAAATTGTGCCCACATATAAATATGACTTTTATATATCACCCACAATGCATGTGAGATAAATAGCATAGTGAACCCTTCAAGCAAATAGTTACACATAATGTAATCTAAGTTTGGAAATCTATCCTCATGTGTTGAAGAAGAATGCACCACCTCTCAAAAATAGTCCCATCCCACTAATGAGAAGTTTGAAACATGGAGATCTCTATACAATATTCATATTTTCCACAAATGGTGGGATGAGCAACAGAAAGGTCAAAACTAATCTAGTGAATAGAATTCATTAGTAATCAAACTTTTTGCATGTTCCATCTCCATATTCATCATAGCATGTCAAACTAATATGAAAACCACACCATTATCGAAAGTCTTGTATGGTAGTTTCAAAACTTAATGAGAAGGGTCTTGGGTCATAGTTTCATAGAAAAAACTACAATGAATTTATCATCGAGTATATTTTACTCCCTCCTTTATTATTACTTATTGGATCGCTTTGATTAGAATGTCTTTCCTATGCCATAGTGGTACCCTCAATGATGTCTCTAAAGGACTTTGCATTTCTTAGTTTGTGAAATGGCATTGATCAATTGGTATCTAATGTGGCTTCCATTGCATTGTCTATTTAATTTCCTCAATTTTTATGTTGTACAAGCATTTGGAAATTGGGTGTGCTACCTATCCTATGTAGTGAAGGACAATTGAGGTAATCCGTTGGTTTTTTTGTTTACCATGTGTGAAAACTTTTAGGGCCCATTTGTTTGGTGGAATAGGAATAGGAAAATTGGAACAAGAGATGTATTTTTTGTTTGGTACCTCGAATCAGAATAGGGAATAGGCAAACATATTCCAATTTTGCCCCTAAAATGAGCATATGTCCATTCCAAAAATAGCTATTATTGGAATGGGGCATTCCTATTCCTAGTTTGATTTTTTATTTTATTTTTTGAAAAAATTAATTTTTATTTTTTATTTTTTAAAATTAAAATTTTATTTTTAATTTTTTTGAAACATTTTTTAATAACATTTTTTTATTATATCTATTTGTTTAAAAAAATGAAATAAACTATATTTCTCATTAACTTCAATGAGTAAAATAAAAATGAAAATAAATTAACCTTTTAACATTATTAAAAAAATTAACCAAAAAATAATAAATTAAAACAAAAAACTTTAGGGAAATATTTTTTAAAATACAAAACTTCACCTTATTCCTATTCCATTTTTGTACAACCAAACAAGGGAGTAACATATTTTCAATCAAATACCAGGTTAACCAAACAAGAATAGGATCGCTCTTTTCCATTCCCATTCCACATTTCTATACCTATTCTAATTTTCTATTCCTATTCCGATAAACAAACAAGCCCTAAAATAATATTCACATAATTACAAACTCATTTGCATAAAATCCTGTTCCAACATGCATACCATGTCATGCTTGATGAAGATTGTCCTTCTCTTGTGCATGTTCATTGCTTCATCGCAGGTTGTGGTCAAGCTTTGAACATATTAGGTTCCCCTCCTTTAATGTATGGTGTATAATCCCACACAAAATTTTGCAATAATGCCCATACTTACAATGCCACCATTTTCTCATTGGAGGGTATGTTACAATTTTAAAATTTGCTTTGATGATCTTTTTGATATACATGATCTCCATGCTTATAGCCCTTTGTTATTAGTCAAATAGAGTAGAAATCACCCATGTGAACCTCAAGATCTCCCTAGTGAGAACCCCTCCAACAAGTTGTGGGTGTTCCATTCAAACTGGCAATTCCTTATTCTTTTTGTTTGTACATCAATGGTGCCAAAGATAATGTCTAACACCCTTTTAATAAATGTGGATGTCGAGGCTTTGCAAACATCCAACCTTGAAATTGTGTTAGATCTTTGTAGGCAATGTAATGACTTAAACATCACACACTAAGCTTAATTCCTAGACCAAAAGTGTTAAATAGTCAAGGTTGAATTTTTTTCCCCAAGCTTTAATTATTCCATGTGTAAGGGCGGTCATGGGGCATCACACTCCTCCACTCCTTTGATACCCTTGAAAACATGGGCTCTATGTGTTCATCCACAAAACTCACATAATAGATGCCCCCTCAAGATGCATACAAAATGTCTCTCCCTTCAAAATACAAAAATTGCAAAAGGACACGTGATAATTTGGCATATTGGGCTAAGAGTTTTGTATAGTGGGAGGTATTGACAACCATCCATTTTTTGTCTTCTTCATTAGTAGAAATTAAGAAGATGATGCAATAAAAGACATGCTACTCTTTGTAGTCACGATAAGGAAAATTCACATATGCTTGATGAGTTCAGCTCCACCATAGATTGAAAAGCCTACAACATATTATTTCATGCGAAAGTTATTAAATGGAAGCTTCATTTCATCTTAGACACTCCCCCTCTCAGGAGAAAGACATTTAAATATTTTAATGTGGAGGTCCATTGCTGAGGAGAACCTTATCATTTTACAAACATACACATTATTTTGAAGGTAAATAATGACATGTGAAAGTTGAACGCTAAATTGATCTTTATTCCAAGTTCATTAACTTAAGATGCAATATCAAGTAATGAGGCAAGATCGGTCATAAAGTGACCCAACTAATTTTATTTTCAAACTTATTCAATTGGCCTCTTAAAATGATATATTTAGTTCATTGCATTAAATGGATTCAAAATCGACCATTGATTTATCAATTATAAATCACTTTTCAATCCTCTCGACCTATGTCATTTTGTGTTGATAGGCCCTGGAACTAGCCTTAAAAATAGACAAATTCAAGCAACTGAGGCTAGACACTTTGCATTCATGTTCTCTAGCCCACATACTCTCACCTTGGAAGATTTCATATCAAAACAACATCATGATTAAAATTTATTAACTATCAAAGTCACCTACTCCAAACTATCTCGCAAGTGAACATGTTAGAAACATATAATTGCATTTGGTTTTGACTTTGAAAACATGTCAAATGGTCACTTGGGAACCCAAAATCTAGGGCATAGGTACACTATTATATGGAGGATATGAATATGCAATTTGGGTTCGTGACAATAATTTGGGCACATTTGATAAGTATGTTAAGTTGGGTTCCAAGAATCACAAAATTAGGCGTGTTGATGAAACAAAGATTTTTACATATGAAATGATTTTAGAAAAGTACTCCGATGGATTTGTGAAAACTTGAAAATTGGCACACTAAGAGTATTTTAGAGTAGATCATAGTGGTATAATTGGGTCAAGCATACCTATCAAGGATTCAAAGTTATAACATCCCGAACATGGGTTCCAATCAATTTGTGAAACTGATCTGCATCATCATGTTAGAAAGTGCACAAAGAATCATATTTGAAAACTAATCAAACCAAGTCATCATAATCTTAAAATTGAAATATAATATCTCTTTGACCCCTAGAATACAATGGTAAAGGAATTTTTACATTTTAGTCATTTGGTTCAAAGTTATAATTGGTCAAATACGACTTCTTAGATTTTTGGGCAAAGTGCAACAACATGACAACAATAAACAACAAAATTTGGGGATATACAAAACCTATCAAAAATTGTTGTAATGACCTAAAAATTGAAACATAGGCTCTTTAATGTGCATACTAATCACTCCCAAATTGGTGAGTCATGACACTTAACGAGGTGTAAGATATTCAAATGTAAACTAGGCTTCCATCCACTATTTGAAACTTAGGCAAAAATGCAGATTTGACCAGTGCTCCAAATGACATCTCACAGAATGACTTGAAATTTCAAACTATTAACATGAGATGTATGGATGTACTAAATGAAAGGCAAGGAACATCAGAAACCCATCATTGGACTGAAAAAGACATCAGGGCACATATCCACAAAAAGCATTTATAAGGGCTCATTTAACAAAGTTTCTTAATATGGTACTCAAAATCCTTGTTGCAATTTTGAGTCCCAACACAAAACACATGAATGAGTTTTTGGTAAAGTGAAATTAACAAATAAAATGGGGATCAAAACTTAATAAAATTTTTATTTGACTACCTGGCCACCCGAGGGTGTTGATCAAATGAAAATTAATGTTTGGCCAGTTGTGGGTGTTAAACAAAGACACAATACTTGGTTACCTGCTAGTGTTGATTGAAGGTACATATTTTTCTTGTCTAATTGTGGTTGTTTATCAACAAAGTTCTTGATATTATTTTGCTATTGTGAGTCGAGTTATGACACTCCACTGGTGTCCTTGCATAGTAGCCTTATTAGATATTATTTCTATTTGGATATTTAGGTCTCATGTTGAGCATTATCTATAGATGATTCTAGTCTATACTTGTGTACTATATTGGACCTTGTGATGTCCTATGAGATTATGTATTTTATTGGTGCATATTTTATCCAATCCTTGCATATTTTCTTTATGTATCTGGGTGGCTTGCTATCTCCACAAGCGCAACAAGGTAGGCCTATAGTTACTACATGGTTAGGAGGAATTGCTAACTATATGACTATTGGTAATAATTGTATAGAAATAACTTCCTCTAGGTGCAATAATTGGATCTTGATATCTCACTCTAGTACATTGCATTGATAATTTCTCTTGTATATTTAGTTATTGTATAGGATTATCCTAGCGATTTTGTTGGTGTAAATAAGTATCTACTATTTGTACTTACTTAAGTTTACTTAGGTTAATGCATATTTTATTATATTTTTATTAGTCATCTAGGAGTATGTGTACTCTTGTGAGTTGTCATGTTGACAACACAGGAGTTAGCACTCTAATTATGCACATGGTGTCTACAACATAGGAGTAAGCACTTTATTTGAGCACATGGTGTCTACAACATCTACACATGTGAGACACCTCATCATGCTTATCCTCTCATTGTGAAGGATATGTTATTAGTTGTCATGCTTATCTCCTAGTTCTTTCTAGACACATTCTAGATGCATCTTAGAGGTCTTTATATATAGGCTCTCCTAGTGTATATGCTTATATGCTTTGATATATTGATCATACTCTTTTTGGTCTACAGTTGTGTTTGTGTTTGAGTTCTTCGATCTTAGGTGAATTTCTCCCTAAGGAAAATTCTTACATGGTATCAAAGTTCTTGGAGAATCTCTCTCACATAGTCATTCGAGACCATTTTGTTGCTTTAGCACCTTGGCTTAGATCTAGAGTATCATAGTCATTGGGAGTGTCTAGAGCCAAAGAAGACCTTGCCATTGCATCTGGCACATCAATTTAGTGAATTTGAATATAAATTTTCCTACCCTAGGCCATAGTCAAAATCGAGGCAATTTTTTTTGGCAAACCGACACCCAAAGGTTTGATTTGTAGAATTAGTATGATCATTTCATATTTTTACATTTAATTTTCCAAATCTACATTTTTTTCATTTGCATCTCTATTTTTTTGGATCTACATTATTTTTTAGAATTTTTTTGGCCATCGGGCCATAGGAGATATTTTTTGTAGGTGAAGATTGGTGCTTGCTGGTACAAATTAGACATTTGCATCACATTTAAAAGGTCAGAAAACCCCTAAATCAACTTTTGTCTCACCAAAATTGGACATCCGAGGTGAAATGTAGAGTCATTTGATTTTTGGAGGCATGACAACAATTTGAGAAAAAAAATAACAATAGTGATTTTCAAGCAACGATATCTCCCTCATACGGACTCATTTTTTTGAGCAATTTCTTTGTTTTGGGGTAGAATTTTTTGATCTACACATTGGTGCAAGTGGTTTGAGATCTCTGCTCCTAAATTTTTTTGAAACTTGTAAATCTCAATTTTTGCCACTTCAAATGCTTAGTATGGGCTCATTTGGACATATAATTAGGTTCCATTTTTTTGAAAGTGCATTTTTTTTTGTCTACTTTCCAAATTTGCAATCAAATTATAGGTTCTATAATCATAAATACTATTTTCAAGAATAGGCCCTAAATTGGCAAGTGGCTATAAAGTGCCTAAATCATACATTAGGGGGGGTTTCTTTGATTCTCTCTTGCATTTTGGGGGGTTACATTGATTAGTCCATCATGGAAGAGGAAGATTTAATTATCTTGACAGTAGACAACTATCAAGAATGGAGTCAATTGGTTATCACATATCTTAGTCAGCGCAATGCACTACCATATGCAAGAGGGCTTATCTACAATAAAAACACAAATGCCCTCATTTGGCATACTCTCTTTCTATATGTGGATATGGAGGTTTTGGATTTACTTATTGACATTAAGTCATCTAATCCATATGTTTGTTGGATTCATCTTTAGAAGATGTATGGAGATCCACACATTCCTCCATTCCCAAAAGATCTAATACCTCAAGTTGCAGCCGCATCCTCTCTAGATGAAATCACACCTCCGGATGCTCTTGTTGCTCCTACTGATCTAGTTCCAACCACAAATGCTTCAGATTTAGTGTAGCAAGAACCTTCATGTCTTCCTACTTCAGCTTCATGGGGTCACTTCCTTCTAGCCATTGCCGTGTTATTTGTGGGTCTCACATTTAAGATGTGGGAGACATCATCAATGATATTCATATACTCTTTGAGGTGACTTCTTCATCTATTGCCACAGTGAATGATTTGTGTACTTTACCATAATAGGGTACACTTTGTCTTCCAATTCCAGCCTCAAGTGATGACTTCTTGGCAGACATTGCAGGTTTTCTCGTGGAGTCACACATAGCAGATTTGGGAGACTTCTTCGATGATATCCAACTTCTCTTTGTTGAAGATGATCCTTCTATAGTTGTTGCGAGGGCTCACTCTAAACCTCATGTCCATTCTTTACATGATCAATCTTTATAGGCTGATGTGATTGTGGATCCTTATGTACAACAGTTACAGGAGGTCTCTTTCTCATTTGAGTAGACAATCAGCTCTTTGGAACATGTTCTACATTCATCCTTGCTAGATCTACACTTCTTCTTAGTAGTATTAGAAGGAGCCACTATCAATATCGACACAGGGATAGTTGAGTAGGTTTTAGAGACACCTTTCATCATCGAGATTCTTTCTAGACATAGGGGAAGCATCTCACCTGTACCTCTATCATTGTTTCTTCCAAAGGGGAGAAACATCATTCAACCGTTATGGATTGGCTTCTACATTGGAGCATTTCTCATGATCGACACACTACATTTAGGGGGGGACTACCTTGTCTCCTTCTCTTTTATGGGGGGACTTTTTCCTCTTATGGGGTTTTGTCCTTCTCCTTTTTCTCTTTTGTGTATACTTGATATATGTCATAATGGGGGGTTCTTGATTACTCCATCCATCCATACATCATGTCTTTTTCATCTCTCTTTTTGTGGAATGGTTTTTCCCACGTAGTTTTCCCTCTTTCTTTGCTTTATGAGAGATTGCATTTTCATTATGTGCATGGGTAGCTAACATGGCCTAGTAGCCGAGACCCATCATGCATTTCATTCTAGATTTTGTAAGCTTAAGGCCATTCCCCTAAGTTGCACTTAAGGGCGGGGGGGGGGGGGGGGGGGTGGGTGTTGGTGCAAATAAGTATTTACTATTTACACTTACTTTAAGTTTACTTAGGTTAATGCATATTTTATTATATTCTTATTAGTCACCTAGGAGTATGCATACTCTTGTGAGTTTTCATGTTGACAACAAAAGAGTTAGCACTTTGATTATGCACATGGTGTCTACAACATAGGAGTAAGCACTTTATTTGAGCACATGGTGTCTACAACATCTACACACATGAGACACCTCATCATGCTTATCCTCTCATTGTGGAGGATATGTGCTTAGTTGTCATGCTTATCTCCTA
The DNA here is from genome assembly GCA_028749045.1 of Cupressus sempervirens. NCBI lineage: Eukaryota > Viridiplantae > Streptophyta > Pinopsida > Cupressales > Cupressaceae > Cupressus > Cupressus sempervirens. The sequence goes on along the minus strand of CM053793.1, from coordinate 205,665,027 downwards.
GTTCTTTCTAGACATATTCTAGATGCATCTTAGAGGCCTTTATATATAGAATCTCCTAGTGTATATGCTTATATGCTTTGATATATTGATCATACTCTCTTTGGTCTACAATTGTCATCGTCAAATCGAGTTATGATACTATGAAGTCATTGTCAAATCGCAAGTAGGAGAAAGTAAAGTTAAGAAGTTATGATGGTGGAGATATTGTATAATCAGAAGTCTTTATAATTAAAGTCAAGATGCTATGGTGAGATCGTGAAATCACATTGTTGTAAGATCATAAGCTACAAGATGCATTGTGTGATTAGAAAGCTGAATTTGGAATGTTAAGATGATATGCCTAATCGTAAGATTCTAGGATCATAAGATTGTGAACTAGTCAAGTGCATCGTATCATCAAGAGTTTAAAGCCAATGGGTTGAGATGTTATGTAGGCATTGTAAGATCTTGTAATCATAAGATTGTGCTGTCATATGATCTTAAAAATTGTAAAGAATGTGACTATCATGTGATCTGGGTTTTTTTTAATCAAACTTGAGATGTTACACGGTCATCATCAGATCGTATCATCATATAATCAGAGGTTGATATTCCTATTGAAGGGTCATAAATATTTAGGATCAAGGTTGAGATACTATGATGATATCGCTAGATCGTAAGTGTTGCATATTATCTTAACATCATGACTGTATATTTTTAAGATTATGACCTTACAATATATTGGTTAGCATATGATCATAAGGGTTGAAAAAAGGGTTCTCAATTAGATGATAGATAGGCTATCATATCATCTCCGAATCATCAAATCATAATATCGTGAGGCTGTAGGCTTAATAATAAAGAACTTTCAAATTCCTTGGTGACTGTTAGATTTTAGTTGATCTACGGTTGGCATTTATGTGCTTTTGAAAGATGCCTGGTGTTTAACTAATGTAGGGAAATGACCCATAGACACATGGAATAGGTGGGTCCGCATTGCAGAGTGAATGAGAAAGAAAAGGTTTTATGAATCTCAATCATCCAATCTTGAAGATTGATGATAGGCACATAGTCACACATGATGGAAAATAGTTAAATATAATGTTGCGAAGCTAAGAGAAACCAATGATTGTTAAGTGAGATAGTCATCGTGATGTCACCAGTAATCATGCAGTCAAGGATATTTAAGTTGTGAAGCAACAAGATAAATGAGAATCACATCATTGCAAGGAGTAAAAGGTAAACCCTAGTTAAAGTAGCGACAAAGCAAAAAAGCTAAAGACACATAGTCGCATGAGTTTAAGGATATGCATGGGTTAATGCAACGAAGTTGTGACATAAAATCTTTGCATGATCACATTGAACGAATTGACATTTTGGTTCCTTCAATGAAGAATTAACCATAGTCATAGGAAGACAGTGTTTGCATAGTCACAAGTAGTTGAGTCAAACTTAGGGTTAACATAGCGAAGGAGAAAAAATAGAAGGATCACATTGTCGCAAAGGATTAATGATAAAGTATGATTAAGGTTGCAATGCAACAAAAGACATATAAATTGCATTATCACAGGGTCAAACATGAATCAAGATTTCTAAGTTGCGAACTTGCAAAAATACTCAAGGCCAACTTGGGAGCTAATTATCATTGTATCATGTTGAACGAAAGCATCGGATGAACCATAGTTGCAACTACGCGACAAGAAAGATAGTTTATAGTTTTTGATCCTAGACATTAGATTTTAGCGGATCAACAACGCTCATATTTCCACTTTCTAGAAATGCACAAAAGATAGCCAAAGTGAGGAAATGACAGTTTGATGTGTGTACAAAAGGGACCCACAGAGGAAAGTGCAAAGGAAAAAGTAAAAGAGGTTTATAAGGATTTGATGAAGGCCATTGATTGGAGATCAACGATGGAAATTTGAAGCTACAGTGACTGTTGCATTAAGAATTATATAGGGCATGAAACAACAGAAGATGAAGAAAACAACATCTTTCTATAGGATTCCTGAGATTGCATGAAGCTGAATGGTCATCGCGTGCTTTCAAAACCACCATGAATTTAGAATCATTGATGGAGAAGATGTCACATGTTCATATCACTGGATAATTTCATATTTTATTTCCTTTTCTATTTTATGATTGTCTCGCTACTGAGCTGAAGGATATGTTCAACAAACTATAAATGTAACCTCATTTGACAATACAAAGGTTAGAAAACTTGATGGTGAATTGGTCTATAATTCCATTTACCTTATTTTCTTGTCATGCTTTGTGGCCTATGCATAGAGTAGTTTTGCATTAAGAGTTGAAAGATGATCATGTGTAATTCTATGATTTATTAGATGAATTCCATTTCACTTTGATGTTTACAACTGGTATAGTGATTCCATTTACTTTCTTTATATATGGTTTTGTTTCTTCTCTTGCTAGTTTCATAACATGTTAGAGTGTTTCATTGGGAATTGAAAGGTAAGTGTAAATGAATCTAGTAGTAATTTGTTGAATTCCACTTCATTCAAGTCTAATAGTCAAAACAAGTCCATTTTCTTTCATGTAAATTTCTTCTTCCCTTCTTATTCTGCATTTAGATGGTTAATTTGCATTTAAAATAGAAGAGTCAGAAATATCATGATAATATACTATAGTTATTTCATTGGTCGTGATAGGTTATTCAAATCCATTGTGCCTGAATTGTTTGTGCCTACAAACAATTTGGTTATCCTTTATTGCTCTCAGGTTAAGAGCTTATAATGTCAAAACTTCTGATTTCATAAAAAATATATTCATTGCATATCATTGCAAATCATAAGGGAGTTGTACCTAGTAATTTAGAGGGTAATGATTGAATACATACACTGACCCATTTGTTGGTAAATATCCATTTATCTCTCCAAAATATTGGGAATCAAAGCGTTAGGTTATAAAATCTAATAGGAGGACAAACTATTAACCAACATGGTTTATGTTGTCATTTATGTATATCTAAACTTGATCGAGTGATTGTAACCTTGATATGGTTTATTCTAGAACTCACCATTCTTGAACTAACTTTCATTTAATGTTGTACATTAGTGTTGACAAGTCTATCTAGTTGTTGGGCTAAGGAACCTATTTGTTACATGTTTGGAAGTAATAATCAACTACTTTTAGATCATCTTTGATTCAAGTGGATAGAAACAAAAAATGATAATTTCATAGGTTTCTTTTAGGTCTATTTTATTGTAGATCTTGTTATTATCTCTCTGATTCATTTAGAACAAAGTCAAACAAATATCGGTTACAAAGATCATGGCCTTCGAAAGGTCTCTCCATCTGGATTATGAATAATTGTATGCATGTTTTAGTCACCCATGTTTCAAACTTAAAAAATTTGCCCCATAGAAAGAATCCCTAAATCATCCTATTATTTTGGTTGGTTTTTGTTGCTAGAATGATGATTTTGTAGACTATGACTTGTGAAGAAGATTGTGTTTTGAGGATACGTTGAACCAAAACTTTGAGCCTTGAGAGCTCAAGGTTCAAAATTCAAGGGTCACAAATTTAAAGAGTTACAATCCAAGTTGGTTTCAATTCAAGCTTAGAGTTCGGTCTCATGTTTCAATGTTGGAAGCTTGGCATGCAGATTGAGAATTTCAATAGTTCAAAAGGATGAAACAAATTTAGGTTCAAAATCCAGATTCATCGAAGGCCCTACCAAGAGTTCAACTTCAAGGTTCAAATGATATAGTTTCAGAGTTCAGGTTCAAGTGTCGTAGCTCAAAATGTGCTAGTCCAACATGTGGAAAGTACATATTCTAAAAAGTGTAGATTTCAAATAGCCAAACTATTGTAGGAAGGTAAGAGGAACTCTACAAATCAAAATGGAGTTTTTAAGAATTAATGAAGGTTGATAATTAGCAATGTGATTGTGAAGCACAGAAGCAATGGCCACAATATTTGAATAATCATGAGACCAGTCATTCTAATCATTATGACATGTTTGAAGGATTTTGAACCTCCTTTATGTTTAGTTTTCTACATTGGAATCCTTTCTAAGCTTTAAGAAAAATATGCCCATTCTGTGCTCATGATCCACATCACCCTCAAAGAGTTAAAATCCAAGGCTCATGTGAAAGAATGATTCTTTTGACAATCACATAAAAAATGTGTGTGATTAACATTGTAAAGAAGAGTAAAGTTGAAGTTTCTTATGTTGAAGAAGTGCACAAACCATTTGACTGAATTATGAGCCAGAGCACACCCAAGCATCACGTGAATTTTTGGGCCATAAGACTCAATCATAAGCGGTGTGACTGAGGGAGCAGGCATAAAGAGAAAGCCTTCATTTCCAAGGATAATTCGAGAACACAATGTCGAGCCCTGTATGAAGGAAGTTGAAGATGGTTCGAGTTTGCATCCTATCAAACTTGATATTATCCTTAAAAATGGTCAGCTCTGATTCCATTTTTTAATGACCTTCATAATGGACATCATCAACACCTTATACCCCAGTATATCACAGCTAGAAACTAAACGTAGAAATCTAACCGAGCATAAAGAATCAAAATGGAGGTGAAGTCACCATTACCCAACAGTCAAGATAGGCGTATGATAATCTTTTGGGTGTCGAGTGCCTATGAACAGTGGTTCCATGCACAAGAATAGTCAAAATACCAAAGAGATTGGGGTGCCATATACATCAATGGGATATAGAAATTGGTATTGCACCGTGTGCTTAAGGCATCATCATGTCCATAATCTGTATTGCATCATGCCAATAGGGTTTGATCTCTGCACTAGAATCTTCAACCTCAACAAGTCCGGATTCCAGAAGCACACTCTTCTCACGATCCCATATTTGAAATATGAATTGGCTATGTGGAGATGACGAATAGCATGGTCGGTTAGACAAACATGAGGCCATCGCTCTACATATTGATAGGGCACCAATAATCAAGACCCTAGTATTTGTGCAACGGTGGGAAGCCCGATCGAAGGGAAAAGAATGATGATTGAGTTGTGAACTCACACTCAAAAATGCCAATGACGAAATATGGGCAAATTAATAGTATCAGTCCCTAACAGGCCCGAAGATGGGAATGCATAAAGAAGCTTCATTAAAAGGGACGAGCCTTGTGATCTAACTGACAATTGAGGCTCATGGATATGTTCTAATGAATCTCGGCGTTAAGGTGATTTGGACAAGCTCCATTCCAGGTCATGCTTTTATCATTATAGATATTGAGCATCATAATATGGGATGTCTAACAGAGTTTCACAGTATAGCACAAATGAATCCTCCCTCAATGAGAAGACACTGAAGCATTGTCAAAAGTCATCAACAATGGATATAGTGCATAAAGAAACTTCAAATCTTTTATATCCCCTGCCGATTAAGATTTGATATGATTATTGGTTGAACCCAATATCTATATGTTGGGAATACACAGGGAACACAATCGGTTAAAAGTATATATGAATTAGTCAAAAAGTGTTTCTTAGTCATCAAACCGAGGGGACAACTAGTGATGCTTAGCAGTTGACATCTGCCAATTACTTTGCTATCTAAAGTAGACACAACAAAGTATAAGCTTTAGGATACTTGGTAGAACATCGTTGATTTATCAAAATATTCTACTATTTTATCCTAAAGATGTAACTGAGGGGACAACTAGTGATGCTTAGCAGTTGACATCTACCAATTACTTTGATATATCTATCTAAAGTGGACACAACAAAGTATAAGCCTTAGGATACTTGGTAGAAGATCATTGATTTATCAAAATACTCTACTATTTTATCCTAAAGATGTAAAACGAAGAATTTTCTTAAAAGGCCTAAGTTATATTCTCGAGAGTATCCTCAAATAAAATGTGGTGAATCCTCATTATGGAAGAGATGAAAGAGAAGTTTTATAATTTGAGAATTCTCTTTTCAAGAATCAGTTATTTGGGTAATTGAAATGTTATAGGAATTGAAAAATATTAAAGCTGTAATAGAGAAGTGGTAAGGGGTTCTTTTTTTGCAGGTCCTAAAGCTACAGGAAGAAGACATTTTCATAAAGGCTAATTATAATAGGGGAGAGGGGAATTAGTTTGTTATTCTATATATTTTTATAATGCAGGGATAGGTTAATCATATAATTTCCTATGATGAGTTCATAATTTTTTTTTATACATTCACCAGAGCTTGCGGTCTGAAGATATAATTCTTCTATCGTTGTTGATTGTGTGGTCACTACTTTCATATTTTGAGTCCAATCCTTTGGTTATTCATACTTGCAAAATAATATAATGTTTTCTACGTTTCTCTACTATGTAAAGGGGATTTAATGTGTAGTCATGTGGCTATTTTCTATTCTTTCCCTCTTTATTTTATTCTTAAAATGGATAATCGCATTCATTCCATGTTGATGCGTGAATGTCAGTAAACCTTCGTGTCTTTAGGTAAAAGATATAACCAGTCATCTAATTCATTGTAAATCTTTTTAATAGGGAGTTGTATCTCTCAATTTAGAGAAGAGTTATCAATCAATGATAAATCGTCCAACTGTTAGTATATTTTGTTCTTCTTTCTGAGCATATTGAGTCATCGTTTACATTTCTTTCCAAAGGAAATATCTGTTTACTAACAATAGTAATGCCTATTAAACTTTCTATAGTACTTACTTGTTGTAGTTCCCATACAAATATTTGTACCACCTGTTATTTTTTAATAGTACCTATGCAATTTTTTATAGTGTTTGTGCAAGTTTCTATAGCACCTATAAATTATCACCTACAAACAGTGAGCACTTTCCAATGTCAAGTCAAAAAATAAAAATTGATTTGGATACTATTTTTAGAAGATTAGAATTTCAATCAAAGAAAATAAGATTTGTATTTGTTGATAAATATTTCCATTTTCTTGAACTTATTCTGAGCTTCTTTCTTTCTATGGCTACATAGATGTGTTTTTCTCCTCAGTGTACGATGAGTGATGATGCTCTAGTCATGGACCCATAGGATTCATGGACATGGTCTAAAATCCCATGTAATGGCTTGAGTATGTCTACTTCATTCATACCTTTGTGGTTGATTTCTAGGGAATCTTTGAAAGTGTTTAAAGACTTATGCTTATGTGCAAATCAATGATGTTTATATTGACATCTCATAGTCATAGTTAATGTTTAAATTATTATTACTTCTTACTCACATTTTTTTTTTGGTTGGAAAAAGAGGGGTAAAAATTTATTCAATCAAAACCAAGTTACAGAGAAAAAGGCCAAAGGCCCAAAACAACACTACAAACTCCTATCCTCCAGTAACATCTGATTAATGATCTCACAATACTCAAAAGGTAACTCATCCCTACCATTAATATCCCATCTACCCTTATTCTTTGAAGCCCACTTTGCCAGACAATTTGCTACTCTGTTCCATTCGCAAGGGATATGATGAAAGCAGATAGAGATCAAGGAATTATAGAGACTAAGAATCTATCTGGCCAAAGAGGCAAGTTGTCAACTAACATCTTCCAACCTCTGGTTATTCAACATATCCACAACAATCTGAGAGTCAGACTCACAAATGATCCTTTGCCACCCTAAGGAGTAGCCATGTTCAATAGCAATCTTAATAGCCAGGGCCTCCATCAGATTATTAGAATGTTGACCCTTGTAAATAGAGAGGAGAAAAACTGCACCACCATCATCGCCTTTGCCAATAGCCCTAATACTAGCATGTCTAGGGTTCCCTTGAGAAGACCCATCCATATTGATCTTCAAGAATCTAGTTGGGGGAGGAGCCCACTTCCCATCTCTACATACCCACTGCTTACCATGAATTAGTCTTCTTCTAAGAATGCCTACCCAACAGTTATCTCCCAAGTTCAGATTCCTCACAATAACTTGATCCCCAGGATCTATATTAACATACATATCACACTTTGCATAAATTGTCTCCTGGAGCCTATTAAGAATCAACTTCCACAATTGGGAGCTTCCAAGTTTGGAATCACAAAAAATTCTGCAATTCCTTTCTAGCCAAAGGTTCCAGAGAATGAAGACTGGACCAACCAACTAGGCAACTTGTAAGAAAGAAGTCTTTGCTAGAGGTCTACCCAAGTTGTCCTAGAAATCAATAAGAGAATCAACATGAATACAACCATTACACCAAGCCTCCCACCATCTATGCCATAACTCTCTCAAAAAGGGGCAAAGAAAAAACAAGTGGGAGACACATTCCTCACTATGCAAACATAGAACACAAATTGAGGGACCTTGAAAACATTGTTTGCAAAGATTCTCCCAAGTGAGGCATTTCTTCTGAGCCAACAACCATTAGAAAAAGTTACACTTAGCCCACGAAAAGCTGCTCCAAACCTTCTTCCACCAGTGCACTTTAGCCAGACTGTGAAGGTTCCTGTCGAGAATAGCATAGCCCTGAGCCACAACAAATTTACCTTTTGGACTTGGACTCCAAGCCAAGCTGTCCCTCCCACTAAGAGAGTTGCAAAACCTATTCTCCAAAATACGAGAGAGAAGGGCACTATCCTCATTAGATCCACCCATCGACCACTCCTAAGAATCCTTCCAACAAGTCATCTCAATCTACCCCAGGTGCTTAACGGTCTTAAAATGTTCCACCTTAAGCCACCCAACACTAGTATAAGTTTGGGAGAGGGGGAGAATCTAGGGAAAACTAGAAAGAATGGGAGGATGGCCATCCCACGAGTCCTGCCAAAATAGAGTATTTGAGCCTCTGTAAGAAATCCAAAAGAGCCCTTCCTTAACTAGTTGTGCTCCTCTCTTAAGAGTGTCCCAAATATAGGAGCCTTTACCCTCCAAGGGAAGTCGTGGCACCTTAGAGCAATCAACACCAGGAAAGTACTTATGGGTGAGAATCTTGGCCTAGTCTTGATCTTGATTGTTACACCATCACCAGTATAGTTTGGCAGCCAATTCTGTGATGACAAAAGCCATCAAGCGAAGCCCAAGGCCACCTACATGCTTTGGCCTACACTATACTCCCATTTGAGTAGGCTCCACTTTGAGGATAGAAGACTACCAAACCATAGGAATTGTTGAGATAAAGCATCAAAGTCTCTCACAAAATTAGAAGGGGGAATCTGAACACATCACCTGTAAATGGGTAGAGACTGCACCACAGTCTTTAGCAGAATCAATCTTCCATCATAAGATAACCATCTACAAGTCCAATGACTACCCTTACTCCTAAATTTATCGAAAATCCCCTACCAGTAATCATTCCTTTGAGCACCCAAGGACAAAGGGACCCCAAGATACATCAGAGGAAGAGAGCCAATTTGGAACCTAAGAATTCTAGCAATCCTGTTTTGAATAAGTAGAGGAGTGTTGAAGAAATAAATAGAAGACTTATCATCATTAATTTTCTAACCTAAGGCTTTCAAATAGATATCCAAAGCTTTCCTAATATTTACTACCTCACTAATACTAGCCATGCCCATCAATTCAGTATCATCCACAAACTAAAGATGAGAATACAAAGGAAGGTTACTACTCCAACTCCAACCTTGGATAATCCCCTACTGCACTTGAGCTTTTAAAAACCTACCAAGACCCTCTGCCATGATAATGAGCAAGTAGGGAGATAGCGGGTCACCTTGCCGAAGTCCTCGAGAGGCACCAAACAACTTTGAAGGTTCTCCATTAATAAGAACTGAGAAGGAGGATGAAGTCACATAGCTTAGAACCCATTCAACCCATTCCATAGCAAACCTAAAAGCTAAATTTTTTTTTTGTAAGAACTCCCAACTCACCTGATCATAAGCCTTGGCCATGTCAAGTTTTATAAACATAGCTTTCTCCTTAGAAGTGGCCATACAGTGAATAGCCTCCGTTTCTATCACAACTCCATCCAAAATTTGTCTTCCATCAACAAAGCCACCCTATTTAGTAGAGATCAAAGAATTGAGGAATGGCTTGAGCCTCTCAACAATCAATTTGGTGATGATCTTATAGACTACATTACATAATGCTATAGGCTTGAATTGATCCAACCGATTAGCCCCTTTCTTCTTAGGTATGAGAGCCAAGAAGGTAGAGTTCAAAGACTTCAGCATCTATTTATTCTTGTATGACTCCTGGACCACATCTAGGAGATCATACTTTATTATCTCCCAAAATTCTTGGAAAAATTCAATCAAAAACCCATCTGGACTAGGGGCCTTACCTTTCTTCATATTAAACATATTTTTTTCCAATTTTGGGAGCAAGATAGGGCTTAAGAGGGTGCCATTCATTTTTGTTGAGAATAGGTGGGGGATACAATCCAAAATGACATGCTCCTCAGGTGTAGCTCCAGGATCCTCCCTAGAAAAGAGATTAGAGAAGTAATTGAATGCTTCCCTAGAGATATCTTCACAAGAAAAAATTTGAGTTCCATCCATTAAGACAAGAGAGGAGAGGGAGTTCCCATGCCTTCATGCCTTAACATAGTTGTGGAAAAAATTAGTGTTCTTATCCCCCTCTTGAAGTCAATCAATACAAGATTTTTGCTTCCAAAAAATCTCCTCCTGAAGTTCCCATTCTCCCAGCTCTTTAAGAGCTAGGGACTCAGCTTCACTCATCTCAAAGTTCAACCCATGGTCATGAATCTAGTGGGTAATGTTATCTAGCTTGGTTTGAGCAACAATGTTCTAAACATGTAGATAACTGAAACACTACTTATTCCATCTCTTAAGCCCGTATTTCACATGTTGAAGCCTCTTACTAAAGTATACATGGCCATACCATGATCAGGCATCCCCTCATACCACTAATCCACCATAAGATCAGGTAAAGACAAGTCTCTAAGCCACATCAAATAGAATTTGAAAGAGGGATTCTTGGTGATCCTGAATGAAGTGATGGAAAGCCTAACAGGCTAGTGATCTGATCCCCTCTAGTCAAGAATTTTAGAACTAGTGATTCACTTGTTGTCCATCCAATAGCATGAAACCAAAAATCTATCAAGCTTTTTCGAGATAGCTTCACCACCACATCTTTGATTATTTCATGTAAAGACACCATTAGTTAGCTTCACATCAATGAGAAACAATGAGCCAATCATATCTCTGAGCAGATTAGAAGATTGGTCCAGCCTAGCTAGCCCTCCTCTTTTTTCCTCTAGACTAATGACTGCATTAAAATCTCCCGCTATAATCCATGGAAGAAATGGTTCTAGGGATCAGATGAATCTAATATGGGCCCATAACTGGAATTTACCTACAAAGTCCATAGGAGCATAAATGTTAGATAAGAAGCACCTTCCTCCATTCTCAAAGCTAGTGGCAATCAAAGAAATGGATGACTGACTAGAGATCCACCATAATGAGGAGACTTTCCTTGGGTCCCAGAAGCAAGCCACCCCACCAAAACTATTCAAGGAACCCACCCCCTGCCAAGAGCCTTGGGGCTAGATATATGCAACACACTTAGCCAATCCATCTAATGAAAGCTTAGTTTCCTGAATAAAGACCATATCAGGAGACTGAGACTCAATTAATCTGCGAACAACCTTTTGTCTGGGGATGCTATTCAACCCCCTTACATTGCATGATAGCACTATCATTTATGGAGGTGAGAGAAATGAGAATCAATGGGTCCCACAGACCCAGACTCAACCAAATTTTCACCCATTATCTTTACTTTCTCCTAATCAGTCTTCCTACCACTTTTTAAAGGTTTATCTAAAGGCCCCTTTTTGGAGGGTTTCTATTGAATGCCTAAAACAAGAGGAGCCTTATTATTCTTAACAAAATCAAAAGTCCCCTTAGACCTAAGGGGGTCAGTGGCCACCAAGATTGGGCCTTGCGAATCCTATACTCACAAAAAAATCATTTAGTAATTGTTTTACTCTTTTTTCCCAAAAGCTTCCTAGTCGAGCATTACAAGTGACACCTTTATCAATATATAAACAATCCTCATGAGGTTTAGACTTATACCTCCTAGGCTTAGGAATCCTATTAGAATTCCTAGATGCATAGTAACCAATCTTGTGATGTGCAAAGTATTTCAAAGTTGATTTTAGTTTATACTTACCAGAGCTCTTTGGTATTATTATAACAATCATAGATTCAATATTTTGAAGTTCTATTTCTCTTTCTATGATCTCTTCCCAATACTTGTCCCATTCTCTCATTGACTTAGAAATTTCTCTAGGATCATGTATTCACTTTTTCTTGGAAGCAGTAGAGACTTTGTTAGAAATGGAAAAAAATGTAAATAAGCAAAACTAAGAAAGAATCTAAGCGAGTTAATGCATGAAAAGATATTACCATAAGATAGGAGAGAGAAAGCTTCAAGATCCAACACCATGAGACAAGATATTTGAAAAGGGGAAAGCAAAGAAAACCCCTTGTGACATTATGAATGAGACATGAAAATCCTAAGGAGAGAGAGAGAGAGAGAGAGAGAGAGAGAGAGAGAGAGAGAGAGATAGCAATCACTCATACAATAATTGAGAAGAGGAAGAAACCCTCATTAGAAATGAGAGAGGAGGGTCATCTCTTAAATAGAGATGAGAGAGAGGAGTTAGAATGTAACTCCCATGTCTATGAATGTCACCATTCATAAGTGTGTGAGGCCAAGTGTGAGATTCCTCTTAAGGAGGAATAATCTAAATTACAAATTACAATAAATATTTGTCCTCACATATTCCACTAGAGGACAAAATAAGATGTAGTGGAAAAAGGACAAACAAGAAATATATTAGGATACCTTGGCTTATATCCTAATATATTATAACAATAAAGAAAGGAGGTCTAACCTTGGTTTATAAACACACCAAGGAAAGATTACAACTTCTGACAGACTTAAATGCAATTTCAACCTTTATAATGCATCTATGAACTCACTCATCTCAAAATAAGTTAGTTTTCCAATCAATACACAATTTGTAGCAATGGACATTATTTTAATAAACTCAGTAGCTGAACTTTAAGTTTGAAATCAAGAGTCAAGGATGAACCTTATCAAAACTATCATCTTTAGTTATGTTTACATCAAAGCTTCTTAGGTTGCAAATAATCTTATTTACCCTTTGCATATAAAAAGTAACAATTTTCATCCTCTCCCATCCTTAGAGCTTCAAATATTTAAACCTTTTCCATTTTGACATATTTATCTCCTTTTCAAAGAGTTTCTAACTTTACCAATGTTTATTTTTTATATCTAGTTTAACAACATCAAAATATACATAATCTATAATTGTACTCAGTAGGGGTTCTTTGGCTCTAATGTTGATCTAAAATTACTTCATCTCATGTGATATAACATTTGCATGATCTAAAGGAGTATAATATTTAGAAATCATCTCCCGATATTCAATACCAAGACATCTCAAATAAGTCTCCATTTACTCCTTTAAAAATGAGTGGGAGCATTTTAGGTTCTTTGGAAATCTCAAATTAACCAAAAATATTTATATTTATTATTCCCATCTCTTGTTCATGGAATGTCCCTTGTAGTTCATGTTCTTTCCTTCTGCGCAATCAGGTTATTATTGTATACCTATTGTGGATCCTTATCCTATGTTCAAAAAATTAATTTCATCATGTATGGGAGTTATACTCTATCCTTTCTCTAGGCATGTTCCTTCTTGGCAGCTCGAGCAACATGTGGTGTTTAGCTTCCATGAGGTTTTTGTGATAACAAGGATTTCTATGGCATTGGGGATTTTTTCTTGGATTATGTTTGGAACTATATTTTCCCCCACATATGTTAGTTTAATAAATTGTAAAGTTTTTGATTTATCCTTTGAGGAAGGATCCACACTTTGTAATAAATTTATTGACAGACCAACTTGTGGTCTTGCTAGCTATATATTTGAGATCTGAGATTAAAATAGGTAGAATATGTTGGAAACTATAATTAGAGCAATTATTATTTTGTCATTTATATCAAAACTATTGGTAAGATAGAGTGTCAAACCTACTAGAGAGACATTTATTAATTATGTAGAGTGTCATATCATTTGAATGATGAAGATGATTTGAAAAGAAGATATCATGAGATGACCTAATGAAAGGTTGAGCTGAGATGTGTTAAGTATCACAAAAAAACAATGGAAACTTGATAAGTTATTCCTTGACAAGATAATGTGTTGTTAAATCAATGTATGAAGTGAAGAAGAATAATTGTATGAAGTTGAGAGTTGCAACAAGTCAAAATGATAAGTTTGATCAAGTATTAGTAATGCATAATCAATGAAGTAACTAAAGAAAAAGATTAAGGAACTTTGTAGAAACTAAGCAGTTAGTTATTGCAAAGAAAATGTATGAAGAAGTGTAGTTGTGATTGAGCATAGTAATGGTTGAGTGACCATGCTAATTCCAAGTGAGAAAGTATATTATATGTTGAGCTATACACTGATGATCGAGATGAAGAACACAATGATTGTCAAGTGACAACAAAAGTTATAGTTTGAAAAAGTTTTGATTTTTAGGCTGACACTATTGGAATTTTTAATTACGTAAAGTGTGTGGAAGATAAGGATTGATGAGTTGTAATATTTAATACATGAGGGGAGTTTATTATATGTTCAAAGGAAAGGATTTGATTAGAAGTTTCTAGAAGAAGAAGGAGAACAAAAAGATGGAAGGATTCAATGAATTTGACCTAACCCTAAGATCAACAGTGATGCTCAAGAGGAAAAATATCCAAATTACCTATTTAAGGAGGCATAGGGAATGAATTTGAAGGTTGTTTCATTGTTGATTGATGATATTAAGGAGAAGTTGTCAAGAGGAAAATAGAAAAGGTAAGGTGTGAAGAGTTTGTGAAGTGTCTTTGCTTGAGGAGGTGCCAAGAAAATCACAGATGGGGATGTTAATGAAGGCTAGTCAATGAACCAACATATGAGAAAATGGAGATCTGAATCTACAAACTCAGTTATAATTTATAGATGAAACCTATTGTTACATTATAACCATTGTATCGATCCAAAATTATTTAATCAAGGTTGACCTAATAGTTATCTTGTAAAGCCTTTAATCAAGGTGGCATTTTAATACAATCTTATAAAGTCCTCCAATAAGGCCACTCCTAACAGTGTGATTAAATCCTTCAATAGTGTCATATTTAAAAATGTGTTGTATAACCTTTAATATGGTTGGCTTTTAAATGAGCTCACTCCAGAAGAGTGAAAAATTGGTAACATGTTACATGGTGGTTTTTATCAAATTGGGTTTCCACATTAAATCCTAGTGTCAAAGTGCTATTATCATGTGTGGATGTTATTTTGTATGCTATATTTTGTAGTATTTTATTTACCAGTAGTTGATAAATATAAGGATAGAGAGTTAAGATATTGTAAGAAATGTTAAATTATTGATGATATGCTATAGAGAATGAGCATGTATCTAAGTTTTTTTAAGTTGTTTGAAGTGATTGAAAGTTGAACTGGTACATCTAGACATAAGGATAACTTATGCACCCCCCCTAGTTATTGTAAATCATTATAACAATTGGTATCAAAGTGTTGGTGTTCGTAAAGAAAGTTTTAAGGAACTCAAGTCAAAGATCAAAATGTATAAGAGAGAGATACCTAAGTTGAATAAGGAGAACTTCCCATTATGGAAAATGCTGATGAGATTGCACTTATCTAGTATTGGAGATTCCACATCTTACTACTTGGACGATGACTACATTAAGGTGCCTAGAATTATGATAATTGAGGAAACCGAAAGAGAAGGAGTACAACCAAATGATTATTGAACTTTCAATAGGCCTTGGTTATGCCATAATTTGTGCTCAAAATAAACAATATCTAACTTCTAGGCTCTTAAAACCTAACAAAATGTCAAAATCATAGAACCAAACCTACACCAATTGTTAGTGCTCTGAATTATATTTTCAACGCTTATAAGAAGTCTAAAATTTGATATCCTGAGAGACAGTTATGGCTGTTTTACTAAGACAATCTTTTTTACCTTTTTCGCTGTGATTTTTTTTTTTGTGACAAAAGTTACGATGGGATTAAATTTGATGGCCATCATGGGATGAAACTAAAAAAACTTTAATTTTCTCTGAACATGGCCCAAATTAGGGCATATTATATATCAAAATTTATGAAAACATCGACTCAAACTCAATGGTGAGATCTATTTTTAGGAGGTCACTTCTGCAAGCTCTCGCTCAAACCCTTATTTAAATGAAACATCCAAAAAATCTATTTGTCCAACAATTTCATACGACCAAAATCTATCAACATCCCATTATAATAGCAAACCCAAAACCCTCAGATATCCAACAAACAACTCATATATCTTGCCATTTATTTTATCCTCTCATGCATTCCCATGGATTCAATTTAGGGTTACAACAACATGAGCATAGCTCTGATACCACTTGTAAGGAAACTTGCAACAAAAATTATAATCATTTCTACATAACCCATGATAGATCTGAAATAAATAAGCAACTGAAATCCACATGCAAGAGAATAAACAACATACCCACAAAAATTATGACACAAGATATACCCTAGGAAACCCTCATCGAGGGAAAAAAATCCAACCTCCAAAAGCATGCATCACCATGTATTATTTAACAAAACACCATTGCAATATAACCACAAAAGCCTTCAAAGCCATAGCCACAATGAAGCAATCCATGTGAATAAGCATAAATCCACACATCCCATGCCATGCTTCTAACCTTCACAAATGCTCCCTTGGCTAACCTGTCAAGCCTTGTCCTACTTGACTCTTATTTTTTTCCTTCATCTTGTTATACCAACAACTACCCTTATGGCTGCTTATATAGTAGCAGGTTCCAAAAAACCACCAAGTGGTATTACATAAACCATGTGCTACCTAACCCATTAAATCCACATTTAATATTAGAAATTTAATTCTTTTTCCCCAATATTAAATAATTACATGAAATGTTATCACAATGTTACAATACAACTCATTAATTATATCCCATGAGAATCTTTATATGTTGCACATCCATCTAGATTCTCCTAGATAAAAAATTACATAATAAAATAAAATAATAAAATATAAATAATATTATGCAATGTGTGCAACACCCATAATCTCAATATTAAGCTTGGGTCCCATTGATTGTGACTTGGGTCCATTAGACTTAGTTTGCTCTTGTCATAGTTCAAGAGCTTCTGACTATGACTTAGGTCCTTCAGACTATGACTCAGGTTGCACTATCTACAACTTGGTAGCTATTGGAGATTTTGGGGACTCAGGAAGTGAAGCCTCCTTTCTTCTAGATGGATTTGGTAGGGTATCAAGTTTGTAGTAGACAAATCCTCTATAATCCTCAGGCTTGTTTCTTTCTTCTTCACTCCTTTCTGCAAACTCATCAATTCTCACATGTGCACTTTCTATGATTTTATGAGTAGACAAATTCAAACATTTGTATGCTTTACTTCTATAGGAGTATCCTAGAAATATGCCTTTATCAACTTTGATATCAAATTTACCTTTCCTAGATTCCTTTAAGATATAATATTTTCTACCAAATACTTTCAAATAACTTACATTAGGTTTTTAGCCATGCCATAGTTCATAAGCAGTTTTATTTGAGTCTTTCTTTAGCTATACTTTGTTCAAGGTATGTACTGCAGTATTGATTGCTGCCTTCTAGTATTTGATTGCAACATTCTTTTCTATCATCAATGTTCTTGCACAATCTATGATGAATTTGTTTCTTCTTTCAGCTATGCCATTCTGCTGAGGTGTACTAGGGGATGATACTTGTCTTTTAATTCATTTTTCAATGCATAATTCATTGAATTCATTGTTGATAAATTCACCACCTCTATCCAATTTCAAACATTTCAACTTCTTTCTAGTTTCTTTTTCTACTCTTGCTAGATACCACTTAAATTTTTGAAAAGCTTTAGATTTTTCTTTTAGATATATTATAGTCATCATTCTAGAATAGTCATCAAAAAAAAGAATGAAGAACTTATTTCCACCATAATTCTCTATTCCAATAGGTCCACATAAGTCTATATGGACAAGTTCTAAGACTTCTTCAGAATGATAGTTCTTGCTTTTGAAACTAGTCTTTCCCACCTTACCAATTTGACAATTTTTGCATAGACCCATATCAGGTTTCCTCAAGCTAGGAATACCACTTAATCTTTCATTTTTTCTTATTTTAACCAAATTATCAAAATTTACATGTCATAATATTTTGTGCCATAACCAACTTTCTTCTACTTGAGCAATAAAAATGAACTTTCACTGAGATCTAGATAGAATAGGTTACCTTTTGTTTGTTTGCCAGATCTAGCTAGATTTCCTTTTCCATCCAGTAGTTTGGCCTTCCCATTGATAAATTCTACTTTGAATCCAATGTTGTTCAACTATGCCACACTCAGTAGATTTTGCTTTAACTCTTTAACCCAATGAGCATTGTCACATCTAATTTCATTGGTTAATGAGATACATCCTTTTCCTTTTATGCAACAAGGTTCATTGTTTCCAAATCTCACACTACAACCATCATAATACTCCATGTGCTCAAACTTTGTTTTGTCTCCAGTCATATGACATGAGCAACTGCTATCAATAATCTATGTGTCTTTTTTGCTAACATGAGAGATAAGTGCCATTTTATCTCATTCATCATCAGATTCATTATTTACAACAATATACACCATTTCATCTTCACTATTATTAGAATCTTTAGCCATAAAACAAGATTTCTTACCTTTGTCCTTGTAGTCATTATAGTTTTTGAATTCCTTCTTATCTTTGTACTATTTTTTTCTTTTCATCTTTATTTTCTCTATTTGGGCACCTTGTAGCAATGTGACCAACTTCTTCACAAGAAAAGCAGATTAAAGGAATCTTACCTTTGTATTTTCCTTTGCCTTTGGAATATTTTCTTGCAAGTAGGGTTTTAACAACTTCAAGATCATTTTCAAAATTGTCTTCTTCTTCTTCACTTCCTAATTCATTGGTCTTTGATTTCTTACCTCTTTTCTTGAGTGAAAGTTTGGCTTCAAATGTAGACTCAATACCTTTGGAACTATGGATATAGTTATCATGGTTATCCAACTCAAAAGCTGTCAATCTTCCAACTAGAGCATCCAAAGTTATTTTTCTATTTGGATCACATCTCATCTCTTGAATAGAAGACACTCTAATTGCATAGATAGGAATAAGGGTTATGAGCACCTTGCTTATGAATGTTTTGTCATTGATGTCTCCTCTAGATGCTTTGATTGTGCTCACACTTGTTTTGATTCTCTCAAAATATTTTGCAATATTTTCATCTTCTCTCATCTTCATCTGATCAAATTTCCTCTGAGACTTTCTTCTTTAGCTCTTCTTACTTTATCATCTCCTCCATATATATCTTTTAGTTTGATCTACGTATCATGAGCTGTAGTACAACTTTTGACTTCATCAAATTCAACATAATTAAGAGTAGAAGCAATGCCAATCATCATGATGTTCTAATTTTTTCTTTTCAACAATTTCTTCAATTGATAATGTTTTGGTAGGAGTCTTGTATTTATTATCAATATACTTACACCCTGAATCACTGATAGTTGCTAGATGTAACCTCATAAGTCCTTGCCATGCTACAAAGTTGTCTCGGTTCAACTTGGGAATCTGTCTTCTGTAAGACATCTTGATCTTTACCTTAGGTCCTTGAAACCTTCTCTATAAGGACCAAAATCTCTAATACCAATTGTTAGAAATATAAGAGGAGTGACTGAGAGGGGAGGGGTGAATCATTTACCACTAGAATAAATCCCAGATCCCTTAGATGCCATTACAAAATAAACTCTTGATAAAACTTAACTCTAGTGATGTTCGATAAACATACAAAAAAATGTTGTAATTTGGTAAACACTAAAATAGACTGGTAAATACATAACATGAAAATATTTTAATATGTTATCTGTGATTAATGTTACTTTAACTTAGTTGCAAACATATAAGAGAAATATCATGAACATGCTTGCCACCAATTTTTAATGTGGAAACCCAATTTGGGAAAAGCACCAATTGCAACTAGTTAATAATTTTCACTCTTCTGAAGTGAGCCCTATTAGGATCCAACCCTGTTAATGGTTACAAAACACACTGTTAGGTGTGAACTTGTTAGATGATTTAATACCATGTTAGGAGTGGCCTTGTTAGAGGTCTTAGGACAATTCAATAGAAATGCCACCTTGTTAGAGGATTTACAAATAGCTGTTAAGCCAACTTTGTTTAGAGATTTAGATAATTGTTACAATGGTTAGAGAGTAATAATGAGATGACTTGATTCCTGATGCAATTGAATTTCTAATTATAGATCTCAATTTTGGCTTGTATACTTGATCCTTCTTGATCAAATGTATCATTTCAGCTTCACAAGGATATTCTACTTATCCTTTTGATTCACTTCCTCTTAGCATCATTAAATCTTCAATTATCTTCCGTGCATTCACTTTTCTAATTCTCAACTTGACCTCATATTTACATGTCTCATATTTCAAGTTAGCTAGAATATATCTTAGAATAATTAATATTCATCTCTTCAATCGGGTAGAACCAATAGACAATTTAATTGAACTCAATATGCCAAAACAAGAAAATCTTTCATTAGCTGACCTTGCTTGGTAGACACTAACTCTAAAATAATTTTCCTATGTTAACCAAGTTCAACCGAGTGATCTTAGTTAACACTAGTTCCATCCAACATTTTTTTCATTAACCGAGTGAGCTTGTTTAACACTCAACTTTCACAAACTTTCCTTGAAGCCCGAGTGAACTTAGTAGATTGTATCTTCTAAACTAGGCAAACTTTGGAATGATTGGTAGACATAGAAAACTATTTTCAATACCTGAGTGAGCTCAACATACATTGACTGATAATGATATGTCATTTGTGTAATATCAAAGACAATACACAATTAATCAATTGTATTCAACACATATAACTAATGGGATTGTGATAAGTAAGGGATTGAGGACTTTACTTTCTATTTATGCAAACAAGGTATCTTCTATTCAAGAATTAAGATGTACACCTGGTAATGATATGACCTTGGATAGTATTATTAGTATCCTTACTGCATTTAAATTATGAAATTTAGATAATTACTCCCCTACTCCCCTACTAATGTTGAATCTTCAATTAAAGAACAACTAACTCTTGATGGATCTAAGAAAAAGAAGAAAATAAAGCACATGGCAAGTGATAGTGGATATGATGACGACCTTAATGAACCTGAAGCATTGTTGGAAAGAAGACTTTTGAGAGGAAAAGGAAAATACAAAGAATCTAGTGAACAATAGCAAGAGGAACTAAGATCTGAACTTGTATTGGCAAAGTATGTAAGAATACATCATGCATCATAACAAATTATTGGAGATAAAGATTCAAGAGTCATGAGAAGAAGAAGATTGAAAAAAGATACATGATAGTAATTTGTATATAAAAAGTGAAGTTGAAAAAAAGATATTGCTAACTGAAATTTTTGTTGATGACATCATATTTGGAAGAAATGATTCATTGAGCAAATCATTTGCTGATCAAATGAAAAAGGAGTTTGAAATGTCAATGTTTGGAGAGATTGAATTCTTTGTTAGTTTGCAATTTTAACAGATGAACAAAGGTATTTTCATTACTTAATAAAAGTACATAAAAGAAATCT
This sequence comes from Cupressus sempervirens, assembly GCA_028749045.1. NCBI lineage: Eukaryota > Viridiplantae > Streptophyta > Pinopsida > Cupressales > Cupressaceae > Cupressus > Cupressus sempervirens. The sequence goes on along the minus strand of CM053793.1, from coordinate 205,643,434 downwards.
TGAAGACCTTTGGTATGGAAGAATCAAGACCAGTTGGAACACCAATGGTGACTAGACACAAATTATCAAAGAATGATGATTCTACTAAGGTAAATCAAACATTGTACATGACATGATTAGGAAACTACAATATTTTGTACATAGCAGACCTTTCATTGCATTAACTATTGGAATTATTGCTAGACTCTTAGCTAATCCCAGAGAAATTAATATGATCATAGTAAAGAGGATACTGAGATACCTAAAAGGAACAAAAAACCATGGCCTATGTTACAAGATGAGTGGAATTTTTGAATTAAAAGTCTACATAGATGTTGTTTGGGTAGAAAATGTTGATTATCAAAAAAGTACATGTGAAGGAGCTTTCTTCTTGGGTAGAAGATTGATTTCATGGACAAGTAAGAAGCATAAATGTATTTCACAATATACAACTTAAGCTAAACATGTTTTTTAGAAGTGAGTTGTTCTGATATTGTATGGATCAAGTAATTGTTGAAATACATGAAGGAAGAGATCATTGAAATTGTTGTGATTTATTATGATAACACAAGTGCTATAAACATATCAATGATCCTAGTGATGCATACAAAGACTAATCATATTGATACCAAGTATCATTAATTGAGTGAGCTTGTACAAGAGAAAGAAGTGAGATTGGAATATGTCAACACAAAGGAGTGGTTAACTAACATATTTACTAAGGAACTACATAAGGATTATTTTTAGTATCTAAGAGGCATGTTAGGGGTCATTCCCTTACCCATAGAAAAATAAGTAGAGTTATTGCATTACATCAATGTTTATGATAAGATTATCTTATAGATTGATGCAGAAAGTCACACTTTAGGAGCTTCCTAAAGGTGTGAAATGGAAGACACTAACATATGAGTAGAAGAAGCTACAAGAAGTTAATGTTGAGATGCTAATGTTGTATTGGTTAGATTATTGACATAAAGATGATATGGTATGGTATGGTATGTCTTTGGCATTACTATCAAAGAGGGACAAATTAGCATGACTTGACTAAGCTACCATACAGGTTATCAAAAACACATAGGGATAATTGTACAAGTGAGTTACAATATAAGGATGGATATAAAAAGGGGGAAATAATATATGAGGGAGAGTATTACTAAGAAGATATATCAAATCAGAGAGAATGATTGTTATCAAAGGTTGAAATATGCTGATTTTTTTTAAGAATTGATAAAGGGAGCATACTGATCTTGATTGCATGAGAATCAAAATGAAAATAAAATAAAGAGAATACAAATGTAGAGGGAGAAAACAATACAATATTGAAGCTTTTTGGATTGCACAATAACTAGTTAACTTTGACTAGTGTTTCCATCAATGCTAAAGAGGGAGATTATTGGAAACTATAATTGGACCAATTGTTATTTTGTCATTAATGTCAAACCTATTGGTAAGATAGTGTGCCAAAACTATTGGAGAGACATTTACTAATAGTGTAGAATGCCATATCATTTGATTGGTAAAGAGGATTTAAAAAAGAAGATATCTAGGGATGACCTAGTGAACGGTTGAGTTGAAATATGTTAAGTATCATGGAAATACAATGGGAACTTGATAAGTTAGTCCTTGAAAAGATAATTTATTTTTTAATCAATGTATGAAGTGAAGAAGATATTTGGATGAAGCTAAGACTTGCAACAAGTCAAAAGGATAAGATGACCAACTATTAGTATTGCACGATCAATGAAGGAAATGAAGTAGAAGATTAAGGAAATTAGTAGAAGATTACAAATTACATATTTCCAAGAAAATGTATAAAGAAGTGTAGTTGCAACTGACCATAGTAATGGCCAAGTGAGCATATGGATTTTGAATGAGAAAGTATAGCGTGTGTTGATCTATATAGTGATGATTGAGCTGAAGAACACAATGATTGTCAAGTGACAACAAAAGTTATAAGTTGGGAAAGTTTTTATTTTGAGGGTGACATAGTTCAAATTTTGAATTAATGAAAATATGAGGAAGATAAGGATAGATGAGTTGGAATATTTAATTCACAAGCAGAGTTTTTCATGAAATCAAAGGAAAGGATTTGATTAGAAGTTTCTAGAAGAAGACATAGAACAAAAAGATGGAAAGATTTGATGAATCTGACCTAACCCTAAGGTCAACAATAATTTTTAAGTAGAAAAAATTAAAACTACCTATATAAGGACGCACAATGAATTAATTTCAAGGTTGTTTGATTGTTGATTGGCAATCTTAAGGAGAATATGCAAAGAGAAAAATAATATAGGTGAAGTCTAAAGAGTTTGTGAAGTGTGATTTCTTGAGGAGGTGCCAAGAAGATTAGAGTTGGAGATGTTAATGAAGGCCATTCGATGAACCAGAAGATGAGAGAATGAATATCTAAATTTCCAAAGTGAGTTATACTTTATAGATCAAAACTATTGTTATGTTCTAACCATTTTATCAGTCCAAAATTCTTTAATCAAGGTTAAGCTAATAGTCATTTTGTAAACCCTTTAATCAATGTGACATTCTAATGGAATGTTCTAAAGTCCTTTAATAAGGCCACTCCTAACGGGGTGATTAAATCATTTGATAGGGATGCATTTAACAACGTGTTATATAACCTTTATCAGGGTTGGCTCTTAACTAATCTCACTTCAAAAGAGTGAAAAAATGGTAGCATGTTTCTTGGTGGTTTTTTCCAAATTGGGTTTCCACATTAAATATTGGTGTCAAAGTATTATTATAATGTTTGGATGTTATTTTTTTCATGCTATATTTTAGGGTAGTTTATTTACTATTAGTCAATACATATAGAGACAAAGAGTTAAGATATTAGATGAAATGTTAAATTTCTTGTGATATGCTATAGGGACCAAGTGTGTACCTAAGTGTGTTAAGTTGTTTGAATTGATTAAAAGTTGAATTGGTACATCTGGACCTAAGGATAATAAATTCACACCCTCTCCCACTTTTAGTTATTCTAAATCATTATAACAGAATAATGTTAGATAGAAGAAAGATAATTTAGAATTGGCTCTATAAGCACAAGGTTCTGAGATCATTGATTCTAATTTTAATGTAAGTAGATTGTATCAATAAATCCACATTGAATTCCATATAAATTGGTGCCTCTTTCATATCTATGTTGGCTTTCATGTGTAACTCTAGAAAGGGTAGTTGTGAGTCCTCCTTTTGCCTCCATCCTCTTGCATTATGTATTATCAAAGTGAATGTTTCCTTCCTTTTAGAGTTTGGGATCATGAAGAACCATATTTTGGATTGGTTGTAGGGTGGTAGATTGAGTTTTTGACCTACAAATTATAGAGAGTTATGATTCTTGTAGGAACTATGGTCAAAATGGTCTAAGATAGAGTACATGTATATAATGTTATTATGGACATGTTAAGACAAATTAAAGATATAATCAAAGCTATTGAGACAACCCAGAGAAGAGGAGTACATATTGGTGATGTTAGTGATGATTAAGAAGAAGTTGTACCTAATCCTAAACCTGAGGTAGAACAAGATGAAGGAAGAAACCTGAGAGCTTTGATTAGAGTGAATTCAAGACCCACTTTTGAACTTTCATGTTATTGTGCAAATATTGATACAAATACTTTGTTGGATTGGATTTCTAAGATAGAGAAGCTCTTTGATAATGAAAGTATTCCTAAGGCTAGAAAAGTGATGATAACGACTACAAATACAGGAGGTTGTGCTTCTATTTGGATGGAACACTTGTAGAATGATAGAAAAAGAAGAGGAAAGGAAAAGATGAAGACTTTGGTAAATATGGTTGGTAAGTTGAAAAATAAATTCCTTCCTATTGATTATCAAATTAATTTTTTGAGAAGAATGCAAAATTTGAGATAGAAAAATATGATTGTGAAGTATTACATTAATGAATTCTACATGTTGGACATTATATCTAGACATGTTGATGACAAGGTTGAAAAGGTTTCTAAGTACCTAAATAGTGTGAATACTTCAATAAAAGATGATATTGTCTTTGTAAAGATGGAAAGTGTGGAAGAAGCATAATTGTATGCCTTTAGAGTAGAAGAAATATTAGCAAAGGAACATGAAAATAGACAAAGATAAAGAGGTGGAAGTTTTCCGAGGAACATATGAAAATCTTATGGAGAAAGTAGTGAATCTAATAGTACATACCATGATAAAGGAAAATTAGAATGAAAAGAGGATAATGCTAACAAAGGAAGAGGTAACTACATTAGAGGTAAATTTTCTACTTACCGTAGGAAAAAAAAGTATTGGAAAAAGAGAAGATAGATCTTGGTTTAAGGGCACTTGTTATAAATGTGGAGAAGAAGGACATAGAGCCTTTGCATGTACCTTTTTTGGAAAAAAATACATGAATTAGTAGTAGAAATGCTTTGATTCAAGAGGAAGCTATTGATACTTCTAATCAACCTAAAAATGGAGAGAGCCTAATGAATATAATAACCTTGTAGACTAGGTAGTTGGATGGAGAACTTGTTTTGAGGAAGTCTTTTTAAAATTAGATGTAAAATTGAAGGAGAGTGTTGCAAAGTAATCATTGACAGTGGTAGTTCATATAATTTAGAATTTGAGGATTTGATATCTAAATTGTAGTGATCAAGATTGAAACACCCTAACCCTTATCACATTTTGTGGATTCAGGATGAACACAAATTACTAGTAAGCAAACAATGCCTTGTGAAATTGAATATTAGGATTTACTTTGATGAAGTTTGGTGTTATATTATGCCTATGTATTGCTGCCATATTATTTTGGGAAGATCTTGGTAGTATGATATACAAGCTTTACATGATGGTAGATAGAAACAATATTCTATTTTGAATAATGAGAAGAAACAAGTATTGTTTTTCTTTGATTGAGAAACCTAAAGAGAACCATTGTACCATAGTTAGAGTTTTCTTGGTTGAAGGAAATTAGTTTGTTAATGATATGAAAAAACATAAATTTAACTTTGATTTGATTCATATAAATAAAAAGAAATAAAATGAACTTAAACATGCACCTAATATTAGATCTTTGTTGACAAAATTTCTAGATATTATTTTAGATAATGTACTTGATGATTTACCTCCTGTGAGAAGTATTAGTTCTTATATGGATTTGATACCTGGAGCTAGTTTTCCAAATAAAATACCACATAGAATAGAAACTATAATGAATAATTAATTGAATTGACAAGTGCATGAGTTACTTGAGAAGGGTTTAATTAGAGAAACCTTGAGTCCTTGTGTAGTACCTACTATATTAACACTTAAAAAGAATGGAGAATGGATAATGGGCATTGATTGTAGAGTCATAAATAGAATAATATCTAAGTATAGATTTTCTATTCCTAGGATGGATGACATAGGATCATTTGAGTAGAGAAAATTATTTTACTAAAATTTATTTGAAGAGTGGATATCATCATATTAGAATCAAAGAATGAGATGAATGGAAGAATACTTTTAGGACTAATGAGGGTGTATATGAATGGTTGGTTCTATCTTTTGGTTTAACCAATTAATGTAGAAATTTCAAGAGATTGATGAATGAGGTTATAAAGATAACCTTGGGTGAATTTGTGATTGTATATCTAGATGACATACTAATTTATAGTAAGACTAAAGAAGAACACCTAATGCATATCAAAAATGTGTTGTAGAGGTTGAAAGAGGAAAATCTAATGATAAACTTGAAGAAGTTTTCTTTTATGAAAGAGGAGGTTATGTACCTTAGTTTTGTGATATTTGATAATATATTAAAGATGTATCCTAAGAAAGTGAAAGTTATTCTTTAGTGGCCTACACTTGAAAGAGTTGGAGAAGTTAGATCATTTCATGGATTGATAAGTTTCTATAGGAAGTTTATAAGAAAATTTTGTTCACTATGTAATGCTATTGTAGAGACAATGAGATGTCATAAAAAGGAATTCAAATAGATACATGGAGAAAAAAAAAGTTTTAAAACATTGAAATAAAGGTAGCAATATTACCTGTGTTTTCTCTTCCTGATTTCACTAAAGTTTTTCAAGTTGAATGTGATGATAATGGAAGTGCAATTGGATCTATTTTGAGTCTAGAAGGTAAGCCTATATCTTTCTATATTGAAAACATGAATGATGCTAAAATTAAATATTTAGTCTATGATCAAGAGTTCTATGTAGTTATTCAAGTTTGAAGAAATGGATACATTACTTGATGCCTAGAGAGTTTGTGTTGCACATTTATCATAAAGATTTATAGTATTTGGGAAGTTAGAACAAGTTGAATAAAAGACATATGAAATGAGTTGAGTAAATTAAATTTTTGTTTTGTTTTGTTGAAGAACATAAGTTGATAGTCAAATAGAGTAGAATATTCTTTGAGAAGAAGGAAAATCATGTTGATAGAGATGATAGTTGAAGTGCTTCGATTTGAAGATTTGAAGAACCTCTTAGAAAGTGGTCCTAATTTTGTAGAACCTTGGAAAGATTGTAAGAATCACATGACATATGAGAAATATAAGTGGGTTGATTAATTTCATTTAGAAAGATATGTTGTTTGAAGGAGCTCAATAGTGTATACCTAGAGGATATATGAGAGAAAATATCATTAAGGAGAAACATATTTAATATGTGGTCATGGTTTAATAATAGGATTAATTATTGGGAAGCACGTGGACCTGTATTTGGGTTGTTTCTTTCTCCAATGAAAATCTAAAAAGTTATATAAGCCATTTTATTTAGTATAAATAGGGAGTCTTGTTCTAATTTTTAGGTAGTTGTTGAAGGATAATAGTTAGAAGGATTGGAGATCAAGGATCTTGCATGGATGTATTAGGATTTATCTATTCTTATTGTTGAGTTCTGAGAGATACATTTGGCCACAGGTGTACAAAGATGTTTTGAATATTGTGAAGAGTTGTACAATTTGTGAATATGCTAAAAGAACTAGATAAAATGTGGGATTGTATACACCTTTTCCTATTCCTTGTAAACCTTGGGAAGATATCAATATGAACTCTTTATTGGGATTACCTATAACTTAGGTAGATAATGATTCTATCTTCTTGTCAAATTTTCTAAAATGGAACATTTCATAACTTGGAAACTAGATAGAATGTGGGACTGTATACACCTTTTCCTATTCCTTGTAAACCTTGGGAAGATATCAGTATGAAATCTTTTTTAGGATTACCTATAACTCAGACAGGTGATGATTCTCTCTTGTTGTTAGATTTTCTAAAATGGAACATTTCATACCTTGTACAAAGACATCAGATGTTGTACATGTAGTAGATCAATTTTTTTGACTCAAAGGCAGGTTGATAATTAGGGCCAAAGACTCACCTAATCACCAAGTAACCTCATTGAAATAACAATAGAAGGAGAGATAGATAAAATAAAAACTCAAAATATTTTATTCATTTAACTTTATAGATACTAGGTTGTGAGGCCTTTCCAGTTGTGGCCATATAAAATAAGAATAGATAAATCCTCATACATCCATGCAAGATCCTTGATCTCCAATCCTTCTAACTATTATCCTTCAACAACTACCTAAAAATTAGAACAAGATTCCCTATTTATACTGAACAAAATGGCTTATAGAACTTTTTAGATTTGCATTGGAGAAAGAAACAACCCAAATATAGGTCCACATTGATTAATCTTGTTATTAAATCATGACCAAATATTAAATACACAAGATGACCATACAAATAAAACCCTTAGTGAGACCAAGAGCCAACCTACACTAAGCAATATAATAACTCGGTGAACAAGAATGAAGAAATCATCGAACAAACACATAGTATTCACCGATGCTACTTGGAGAATATAAAACAAAAAAAATTAATTGAGCCAACTCAGTGAATGAACATAGGAATACTTCGTCGAGCCAATTTTAAAGAAAAATGCCAAGTAAAACCATAACAATAGTTGAGAACTTCCACTAAGAAGGATTGCTGCAAACCGAAGATGCTTTGAGGAGAATAAAAAGTGTGTTGACAAAGATGAGAGTTGAAGTGCTTTAGTTTGAAGATTTGAAAAAATTCTTTGAAAATGATCCCAATTTTGTAGAACCTTGGAAAGATTGTAAGAACCATATGACATATGAGAAATATAAGTGGGTTCATTAATTTCATTTAGAAAGATATGTTGTTTAAAGGAATTTAGTTGTGTATACCTAGAGGATCTATAAGAGAAAATATCATTAATTGGAGAAACATAATGGTGGAATTGCAAAACAATTTGGAATTGATAAGAAAGTAAAGTTGAGTTCTGAGAGATACATTTGGCCACAGGTGTAAAAAGATGTTTAGAATATTGTGAAGAGTTGTACAATTTGTGAATATGCTAGAGGAACTAGATAGAATGTAGGATTGTATACACCTTTTCCTATTCCTTGTAAACCTTGGGAAGATATCAGTATGAACTTTGTTTTGGGATTACCTATAACTAAGAAAGGTAATGATTCTATCTCGTTGTCAGATTTTCTAAAATGAAACATTTCAGATCTTGTATAAAGACATCAAATGTTGTAAATGTAGTAGATCTATTTTTTTGATGCAAAGGTAGGTTGATAATTAGGGCCAAAGACTCACCTAATCATCAAGAAACCTCATTGAAACAATAACACAAGGAGAGATAGATAGAATAAAAACTCAATATTTTTTATTCATTTAACTTTATACATACTAGGTTGTGAGGCCTTTTCAGTTGTGGCCATATAAAATAAGAATAGATAAATCCTCAAACATCCATGCAAGATCCTTGATCTCCAATCCTTATAACTATTATCCTTCAACAACTACTAAAATATTAGAACAAGATTCCCTATTTATACTAAACAAAATGGCTTATAGAACTTTTTAGATTTGCATTAGAGAAAGAAACAACAAAAATATAGGTCCAAGTGCTTCCCAATGATTAATACTATTATTAAATCATGACCACATATTGAATACACAAGATGACCATGCAAATAAAACCCTTGGTTAGACAAAGAGCTGACCTACACCAAGCAATAGAATAATTCAGTGAATAAGAAACAAGAAATCACTAAACAAACACATAGTATTCATCAATGCTACTTGGAAAACATAGAACAAAAATAATTAATCGAGCCAACTTAGTAAATGAACATAGGAACACTTCACTGCGCCAATTTCCAAAACAAATACCAAGTAAAACCATAACAATAGTTGAGAATTTTCACTAAGAAGGATTGTTGCAAACCAAAATGATCCTACATCATACACATGGGGTTGAAAAGAAATGACTTTTGAATCATGAGTATTTCACAACCCAAGCTAGATCCAACTTAGATTGAGAAATCCATGTAGATTCTTAATCCAGTTTGCTCTTTAACTTCACCAAATAGTTCATATAGTCTTTTCCCCTTGTGCATTTACCAACTATATATTCCAAAGTTAGTTTAACTCTTCTATCTACTTATTAAGATAATCACTAGGTACAATCACTTCTTCATTAGGTTCACGATAAAAATACAAAAAAACAATATTGAATATAGGTGATATAATCATGTCATTGGGTAATTCAACTTGATAAAAATTTCTACTGTCAAACTTCCTCAGTATCCTACAAAAAACAAATTTCTTAATCTTCAACTTACTATATGTTCCAAAAAGAAACCTACCTTCCTTCAAATAAACCATCACTTCATGAACAACCTCAAAAACCTTAATTCTCCTTGACTTATCTGCATTATCCTTGTATTTTTTATTACCCTTCTCCAACTTATGTTTCACTTTCTCATGCAATGACTTCATATATTAAGAAAATGTTTAACCTTCAATACTCCTTTTTTTCCTCTTTAAAAGTATCTTCCAAATATAATATAACTTTCAGTTGCATGTCAATCATGATTTGGAAAGGTATCTTACTAGTACTCCTATTTACAAAACTATTGTATGTAAACTCATCTTGTACCAACATTGAATCCCAATTACTCAGTTTATATCCAACTAAGAATCTCAATATATTACCCAAACTATTGTTCACAACCTCTATTTGTCCATCTATTTGTGGATCAAATGTGAAACTATAACTTAACTCAATATCTGTAATTCCCTACTAGGGAACCCAAAAGAAATTAACCTAAAGTTTTAGTATGTTTGTCAAACATTTTTTTTGAAAGATTAAAACAAAAAGAGATAACATAGCAGAAGAAGTAACTCACATATGTACATAGAAACCATAAATAGATTTCATCTAGATTAAGGGTTCCATGATGTAGAATTACATACATAAGTTTTAATTAATACTAAATCAAATACATAGCCAAAATCCACATCATAATATAATTACATGTACAAATAAAATTAAATAATATAAAATTATACAAGATGCTACTCAACATATTCAAAATGCATGATTATCTGCTATACAAGTCACAGGGTATGAAAAGCTCAAAGAATATACATCATAAATAAATACACCATCTCAAAATATCTTTAATAAATCAAGTATAGTACAATGGAATATAAACATCCATGAGAAACACAAGACCAAAATGAAAGGAATAATTGGATAAGTACATCCAGCAATGATATCTATTTGTTGGATCTCAATGGTATAAGAAACATTGCCACTCGACCTCGTGGAATGTAAAAGACCTAGTCCCACTATGCCGAGGAGATAATCGCAAGTCCCATATGGATATCAATTCACAAGTCATAACCAACATCTAGGTTGAGGAAATCTAAATAGAAATCTATCTCAAAGGTACCAAGACACAAGTAACATATAAACCTAGGGGTAAAAAAGGCATGTAGGAAATCTACTATGTAAGTGAGAAAGTGTCATCGCATGAGTCAACTCTAAGGTTACCTTTGCATCCTCTCTAGACTCCACCCCCCTAGTGACTCTGTGTAGCATCAATATCCTCTCATATAGAGAAGGTAGACTAGTGAGGCATAGTCACAACCAAGCATCATCTCTACTCCCATCCTAGCCTATACTAGCACTCGAGGCATGGGCGAAGTAAAACACTAACTCTTATTTTGTTCATTTAAACCCATTTAATGAAATGTTATCACTTATTAAAACAACTTACAATGGGATACCTAGGTAGCCTCTTTAGGGCTCTAGCCTCCATTACAAGCCACTTCCCAAAATACACATAGATCACCTATCCTAAGCTCATGAAAAGTACAACTCATAAAATCACAATATTCACCTCAATGGATATAATCATGTCAAGTCAAGAATAGATGAAAGTATCCAGTAAGAAACAAGCCCTCAACTTTAGTCAAAAGCCACATGAGGGGAAATTGTCTCTACTAGGGTTTCATACATTCTTTGAGTTTCCTTGCATATGGCTCTTTGTCTGAGCTCTCCTTCTATGTTTACCACCTATCAAACCACATTTACCGAGGGAGTTTTTAGGCTTGTTTTGTTCATTTAAACCCATTTAATAAAATGTTATCCCTTATTAAAATAACTTACAATGGGATACCTAGGTAGCCTCTTTAGGGATCTAGCCTCCATTACAAGCCACTTCCCAACATACACATAGATTACCTATCCTAAGCTCATGAAATGTACAACTCATAAAATCACAATATCCACCTCAATGGATAGAATCATGTCAAGTTAAGAATAGATGAAAGTATCCAATAAGAAACAAGCCCTTGACTTTAGTCAAAAGCTACATGAGGGGAAATTGTCTCTACTAGGTTTTTAGCTAGTTTATAATGACCCCAGCCAATGATGACCCAATTGTTGATAGTTGTGTTCATGTTGCTGCTTCGAAAAGCCATGGTGCCTCCATTGAATAAAAATCCTTGTAAGTTTGTCCTGAAGGTATTTCATGAGGTAATCTTGATATTATATTTCCTTTGTAAGAATTTGATGATGCTTGTTATTGGTTACAACAACATACCTTGATAGGTATTTTGTGAGTAGGACTCCTCTTGAAGCTATGCTTCAAGAATGGGTTATCAAGAGTTTAACTTCTTATGGAATCCACCTTGAATGGTGCAAAACCTTACAAAAGGTTTTTTTAATTTCATTTTGCCAACCTGTCTTAGGTAGATGTAGTTTTTAGCAATGGTCCTTGGTCAATGCATTCCTTCCTGCTACTTTTTCAAAGATGGTCAAGGGATTTCACTGTCTTGGATGACAAAAAGATTAGGATTCCTATGTGGGTTGAGTTCCTGGGTTTACATTTTCCATGTTGGCCTTTTATTGAGTCTATTACCAATACTCTTGGCAAAGTTATTACCAAGGAACATGAAAAGTTTTTCAATGCCTATCCTTAGAAATGCCTATTCATTAAGGTTGATCTCTCCAATGATCTCAAGGATTTTATGGAGATACAACTTGGTTCTCTAACCTTCTCTTAGAGGGTGCTCTATTTGCACCTATTCAACACATATTATAGGTGCTATTCAGTGAACCACAATATTAGGGATTACCCTTTGGTTGTCTCTACAGTTAAACCCCCACTTGAGGAGACCCCTGTCAAACCAATAGAAGGGAAACAAAAGGAAGAATGGATTACTTTTGGGTGCAGGGGAAACATTCCCTCACCTCCTAAATAGTCATATGTGGTTGTTATTTTGATTCCTCCTATTTCAATAGGAGTACAAACCCCAACCATTTTAGGTTCGACAAGGGTTTTGACAAAGCCAAACCTTAGTAGTTCCTAGGTGATCGAGGTAGTTGCAAGGGTTAACACCTTAGTCATGATTCACACCCCTTTTAATACTCCCTCCATTATAACTCAGAATGTGTGACATTCTTGTAGTCCTCCCGAACATGAAGATAAACTAGAGGAGAAACAATGGCTATTAGTCTAGAGGATTTTCCTTTCAGATTTAACCAAGTTTCAACTTTCTTGTAGAATAGTTACTCCTCTCTCGAGAACAAGGAAGACATGGAAGAATTCTCATGAATTTTTTTTATCATGGAACATGTGAGGTCTTACATACCTCTCCCAAAAGTACTATGTTAGGGATAACCATCATAAACTTGGTAATTTATATTTTCTTTACATGAAAGAAGTTAAAATTTCTAGTTTCATGCTTTCCATTGCATCTCATGTCATTTGGCCTGATGACATTATGTTTTCCTCTTAGCATGAATCTGGTAGAGGTGGTGTAGCTACTCTTCTATCACCTCATCTTCATTCTACTATTAATTTGCATGGTTTTGACCCCATGCATAGAATAATTTGGTTTTTTATTTCTATCAACAATCATTATTTTGGAGTAGTTAATGTTTATGCTTTCAATGATGTTGTGGGAAGATCTCAATTGTGGGGCTGGATGGATGACAAACTTACCTCAAGCTACTTGGGTTATGTGTCGTGACTTCATTATGGTTGAGCTGGCTTCTGAAAAAGATGACATTTTGTATTTTAGCTTGATAGCTAGGGAAAAGGAAGCCAGGTATTACATGGATAATTAATTGGGCCTTTGTTATCCGAATACTAATCTCTTCCAGCATAGTGGGATCTGGCACACTTGGTCTAACTTTCAAGTTGGCTCTGAATGCATTTTAAAACATCTTGATCATGCCATGATTATTGCACAATATCTTTTCTTCAAGATCAAGATTTACCTATCATTCATTTGCTAGATGTCATGTTATCAGACTGCTATCCCATTTATTTTTCCATTTCATGGCACACAACTATCTAGTAGATTAATAGGATAGTTTTTCCTCATTACTTTAGTGTTGATGCATGCTTCCACTATTGCTCATATCCTACTTGTCTTGAATTTGGAGCCACAATAGATAGGGAAGATTGAGTATTGGAATGATGATGTTACTAGAACTGCTAGATTTTAGTGCATTTATGGGCAGTAGTTGGTGGTTTTCAAATGACAGTCTTATGAATCCACTACCTCGACTCTCAAGAAAGCTTTTGAGGCTCTCACCCTTAACCCTGTTGATGTTGATTTGCAAATTTAGTTTGAAAAGCTTCTTCATGACAAGTAGGTTGAGGATAATTACACTACTCGAGGGGCCCAAATCAAAGCTCACCTCTATTGGTTGGAGGTTGGTAATAAGGCTTCAAAGGAATTCTTCTAGGATCTTAGAGTCCATGATACCAATATTGGGATTAAAAAGATCAAACAAAGCACTTCTTTTATCTCTACCCTCCTTGACATCTTGCAAGATTTTTTCGCCATTACAAAATGTGTTTGATTTGTAGGGAAATTCAATTGCTTAGGAGAAAGCCCTTAGAAAGTGTATTTCTGTTACTCCAAACTACCTAGCAGTCAAGCAACATGCTTTCTATGAGAAACTTATCACCATCCAAGATCTCAAGCAGGTGGTTTTTTCCATGGCTAATGTCAAGTCCCTTGGGTGTGATGGGTTTCCCTGTGAATTTTGCAAACACCTCTGGAAGTCTATTGGTCCCAAACTGCACGAAGTTTATCTTGAAGCCTATCATTCTAAGAGTCTAGGAGCTATTATCAGCAAAAGAAACATCAAATTTATACCTACATCTGGTGATTCTAAGGATATTTGTAACTGGTAGCCCACTGCCCTTTTTAATGTGTCTTATAAGATTATTGCTAAGACAATTTCTCTTAAAATTCATTGTCTCCTTCCTTTAATTGTGATGCCAGAGAAAACTAGCTTTATTATGTCTAGGTATATTCTTGAAAACATTATTACTATCTAGGAAGGCATGGATTGGGCTCACATATCCAATCAGCCATCTATGTTTTTGATAATTGATTTTACCAAAGCCTATGACTAGATTGAATGGCTTTTCATTTTGGATATGCTCCAAGTGCTTGGCTTTGGTCCCAGTTTTCTTCAATTTGTGGAGATGCTTTTTGGAGATGTTAATGCTTGTATTACTATCAATAGCTCTCAATCTGAAGCCTTTGGGATCTTTTGCTCCATCTAACAAGGTTTCCCTCAAGCTCTAACTTTATATGTTCTTGTTGCTAAAGGGTTCAGTTACTTGCTAGCCCACTATGTTTCTTCTGGTTTGGTTCATGGCATTTCCTTGCTAGATTCTTCTTCCTAGTTAGTCAATAGACACTTTGCTGATGATTTCTTTCTCAATCTTTTGGAGGATGAGGAAAACATCATTGATGCCTTGCAATGCTTGGACATCTTTTATCAAGCCTCTGGCATAGCTATTCAATAGCACAAAACACTTTGTTATCAACAATTTTTTTTTTCTAGTGCCACCTTGGCTTGACCAGTTTGAATGGAAATGGGTCATGCATAGGGAATTTTTTTTCTTTTTGGGCATTCCTTTCACCTTTCAAGCTTCACCGGTTGATTTGTGGAATTTTGTGCTTGTCAAGATCGCAAAGAAGCTTGACTATTGGCTTACTAAACCTCTTTCTCTTGCAGGACAAAAATGGATTTTCTCAAAGGTCATGGTGACTATGCATGTTTATTATTCTTCCTATTGGGATTCTTCCAAAGCCTCTTATATGAAATTAGAGTGATTGATCCATAATTTTCTTTGGGCTTTTGGTTTCGACCATCATGGCTTTCATAGAGTTTCTTGAGATTTTTGTTATCTCCCCAAAGAGTTTGGAGGCCTTGGCCTTCTCTCCATGTAGAAGTAAGGTCTCACTCTTTGTGCCAAATGGATTATATGTGCCATTACTGGAGATAAATCTTGAAAAGTTTTGGTACGACATTGCATTTCTTTTAGGTTCCCTATTAATAGGCTTGTATGGAAGGGGATTAGCTTTCAAACCCTTCTCATCATGTGGGAACCCATGTAAATACAAGGATCTTTTGTTATTAAGATCATATGGAAATATTGGGAATTTTTCAAGCCTTGGCTTCATTGGTCTAGTGATGGGTTCTATGATGGGATCTCTTTGAACTAGTAGAAATTTGGTGGTCTCCACTATTTGCCATCCAAGGTATTCCTCAGGCCAAGACTCAAGGTGCTAGTGCTCTACATTTTTAAAAATGTGGCATCAAGACTCCTAAGGACCTCCTTTCTAGGGTCTCTATGAGTCTCAGATCTTGGGAAGATATGCAAGTCCAATTCTATTTTGCCCATTTAGATCGATAGGCTTTTGATCTATTGCTTTCTGCAATACTAGATCACTTAATTCACAAGGTGGGTATCCAATCTATTTGACCTTGGTGGATAGACTAGAAATGGTATCATTCCACTCCCTTCGCCAGCTACAAGCCAAGTTTTGGGTATTGATGGATTTCTCCCCATTTTCCAATGGTGGATAGCCTCAACCAATGTTGGCATTTGTAATCTTCCCTTTCTCAGTGGAGAAAGTGTTTCGACACTATTTGGAGTGCTATTACAGAGCCCAAGATACTTAGTTTGATTGGTGCCTGGTTTTTCAAGGTCTTCCCCTTGGGCTTTGACTCAAGCATATTGGGGTTTTGGATCCACGATGTCCTTTTTGCAGGAAGCCAAAGACTTTTTTGCATAGTTTTTGGTTCTATAGACGTGCTCAAAACTATTGGCACTAGATTCATGATTTCTTTAAGCCATTTCAACCTGAACCTTTTTCCTGGCATATGGTTATTTTGGGTGACTCTCCCAAACTCCCTAGATAATTTACCTAGATCGAGCAGAGTTTTACGATGGAGATTTTTTTACTCTGAAAATATAGAAATGTTGTTCTTTTCACTCATAGTTTTCTTGACATAAATGCTGTTATGTACACTAAAACATACATTTGCAACAATGTAATGATGCAGATTCAAGTATAAGCCAATAAGGTGGCTCTGGAGGTGGCTCACTTTTAGGAGCCTCTCAACCATTGGGTTAATTCCCCCTATATGATTGCCAAAGTGTCTCTTGATGCTTCGGCTGATACTACTCCACCTAGGGGCTATCGCTGGGGGCACAAGTCTTCTGGCTACTACTCTCACATGCCACACTTGTAGGCTTCTTGCTGCACTCTCCTAGCATGGCGATGGTGGTTGGAATCACTGCTCAGTTTCCCCACCTTGTGGTAGTATAGGCTAGTCCCTAGGCTTGGTGGCTCCCCCTCCTAGTGCTCAACATGTTGTTTCTAGTAAATGGCCCTTTCGCTTGGAGTTAGCTATTTCACCTTCGTGGACCAATACAAAAAGATGAAGACCAAGCCTCAATTGATGCTACTAATGGCTCGACTATTCCTAGCCCACCTTCCAATCCCATTAATGACTGAGGATTTCATGATTGGGATGAACCACCCCCCTTAGTTGTTACTACATTGGCTGCCTAAGGGTTGTTTTTTATAAATTTTTTTTGATGAATAGTTGTTGATTCTAGCTACAGTCATGTGAAATTTTGCACAGTGATATTGTATCCCTGACCCTTTGTTGTGAATTGTAATTAAGTATGTTATTTTTTAATAGAAAAGGACTATTCATCAAAAAAAAAATTCACCCAAATCCTTTACAAGGAATTGGAAAGCACCTAAAGAAATATCACAATATTCACCTTTTTCCTATGTAGGCAACTCAAAAGCACCAAAAGATAATTGATCGAAACTCAAGAGTTACAATAAGAAAATCACCCTCAGTCCTATACAAGCAACTAGAAAACATGAAAAGATAACTCATCAAAACTCAAAGGTTACACCAAGAAAATCACACCATTCACCTCAAATCTATAGAAGCAACTAGAAAGCACTAAAAAGAAATTGATCAAAACTCACATAGAAATACGTGAATACATCACAATGGGCAAGAACAAAATATCATGACCAAAAAGTAACCATAACATCAACATAGAAAAAAATCTTCCAAGCCTATTATAAACATCCTAATTGGTCAAAATACTAAGTCAAACCCAAAACCAACACTAGTAAAACATACATCACATCAAGTATATAACAAATGTAGTTTGACAGTTCATTTGGTTTTGAAATCACAAATTTCAATTTACAAACACGAGTCTAGTTTTCCATTTCCAAAGTGTCATAATTTCTAATATTTTTTAATTAACAAAAGTATATAATTTCTCTAGTATGAGAAATCATTTCCTTATAAACTAAGTCCATTTAAAAAAAAAAACACTCTCAAATTTTAAAATAATATACTATTTAACAATGTCTCATGATTAAGTATTATTATTAAATTACTAATAAAATACTATATAAATATATTATTTATTAATAATAATCATTAAATGAAACAATATAATAATTAATAATAATAATATTATTATGATTAATAATAATAATATTAAAAATATAATTAAAAAATATATATTAAAAAATTTACTATTTACATATGTGATTTCAAATCACATTTCCCCAATTGGGAAGGCCTTAAGTGGCCTGGCTGCCAAAAGTAGCCACTGCCTTAGTAGCATGTGCTACTACGCAACCGGGGGGCGTGGGGGGGGAGGGGAGGTCATAGCCTCCTCTTCCAATTTTTTTAAAAATTATTATATATATATATTTGCATAACCAAGAGAAAACACCCCCCTTCAATTAAATCCTAATTTTTATAAAACATGGATAAGGGCTTGGTATATGACAATTTTCTAGCAAACCTCCCCCCCGCTTTCGTTTTAATAAATAGATTGGTTTATCCAATTTGATTCCAGATTTAATATAGATTTGAAATTGTCAATAAGACCGACCCTATCTAAGTTGATAACCAAACAAAATTTACTCAACACAAGGGTTCCAAATTTAATTTTCTTTTGTTCGCATACATTTCCATAACTAAGATTAGTACAGTAATTACTCAAATGATGGTTTCAACTAATCCATTTCTAAAAAAATTCTCACACAAGCACAAAGAAGAAAAGATTCAAAAACAATTACTATGATAAATCCAAGCAACATTCCCACCTTAGTCTAATGCTAACTAGATGAATACTCAGAGATTGCAAGAATTTCTTGTTTCATAAAAAAACTCTTTTCTTGAAATCGCTCCTCTAAATGTGTGTGGATAAATGAGCTCTAATTTCTTAATAAAGAGCTTTCTCCCTTTAGAGTTTTTGTTTTACAATCACGCAAACTCTTTTCTTATGATTTTAATTTTAGGTGCACACTTTTTGCATTTTAATTAAGATATATTTTATTAATTTTTTCTCTCTTCCTTTTATTAAATCATAAGATGTCTTTAATATTATATTTTTTAATTTAACTAATAAGTAATATTTCAAGTTGATTATTAAAATGAAACTTATAATAAATTATTATTAAATTAAATAAATATAATTATGCCAAAATTAGAACTTTAATTAAATATTTTAAATTTATTTCTTTTCAATTAATTAATTATAATTTTAAAAATTGATTTTTCTTTATAATTTTTTTGTTACATTAAATCATTTAATAATCTTGTTATTTGATTTAGTTATAACTGAAAATCACAACCAATCCACAAAACTAAATAAGAAAACCTATTTTAAAGGCAAAGCACTAAATCAAACTTGTTGGTGTAAATAAGTATTTACTATCTAGACTTACTTAAGTTTACTTAGGTTAATGCATATTTTATTATTTATTCATTAGTCACCTAAGAGTATGTGCACTCTTGTGAGTTGTCATATTGACAACATAAGAGTTTGCACTCTAATTATGCACATGTTGTCTACACTTAGGAGTCAACACATTATTTGAGCAAATGGTGTCTACAACATTCTAGACACCTCATCGTGCTTATCCTCTTATTGTGGAGGATATGTTCTTAGTTGTCATGCTTATCTCCTAGTAGATTCTAGACACATTCTAGATGCATCTTAGAGGCCTTTATATGCAGGCTCTTCTAGTGTGTATGTACATGCTTCTGATAATAGTGAGCATTTTCATATATTGATCATACTCTTTGGTCTACTATTGTGCTTGTGCTTGTGCTCCTTGATCTTGGGTGAATTTTTCTCTAAAGCAAATTCTTACATGGTATCAAAACTTAGGGAGATTCTCATCACTAGCCATTCAAGACCATAGTTGCTTCAACACCTTACAAAAATTGGGAGCATCTAAAGCTAGATCTGACCTTGTCATTGTGTCTAAAATATTAATTTAGTGAAAATTGACTATAAATTTGCCTATGTTGGGCTAAAGTTGATCGTGAGGCAATTTTTTTTTGCAAACTAGCACCTGAAGGCACTAATTTGCAAATGGGTATGATCTATTTGATTTGCATATTTCAATTGTTTTAGATTTGAATTTAATTCCTTCTCTGCACATTTTTTTCAAATTTGTATTTTTTGGAATTTTTTTGCCCAGTTAGGCTAGTAGAGATTTTTTTTTGCAAAACTGGGTAGTCA
This sequence comes from Cupressus sempervirens, assembly GCA_028749045.1. NCBI lineage: Eukaryota > Viridiplantae > Streptophyta > Pinopsida > Cupressales > Cupressaceae > Cupressus > Cupressus sempervirens. The sequence continues at coordinate 205,623,253 of CM053793.1, read as the reverse complement.
CACCCTAGCCCTGCAATTTGGAAGGAATATTCTATTTTACAGGTGGGAATATTCCAATCGGCATCAGACTGTATAATTTCTAGCTTCATTCATCATAATTTGATGACTGCAAATCCAAAATCCCCACATCACAGTCACCACGATCAGACCGACTGCCAACTCCAAAGTTCGGCGACCTTGCCATAACTTGCGGCCCCATGTTTTATTTTGTCTATGCAGGCCCAAGCTTTTAAAGCATGGATTGTTCTTTATAATCTTGAACCCTGCCTATCATTTAAATTTTTTGCAGCCGCAAAAGGCATCACCAATTGTTGTAGACTCCCGTTACTGGCAACGGTAGTAGAGATACAAATTCTGGTGCCACTATATCAAATCCCAACTTTCGGCATTAGTCTCCAGTGAACATAACCCCTGACACCAAAAATTAAATCTAGCACCACTGTAAACTCCTTCCGCTAGTCCTCTAATTGACATGTGATAGAGATTAATAGTCACCGTGTAGCACTAATGAAAGCTGCCACATAGGAATCAAAGCAACATCCACCTTAGCATAAATCATACACGTGGTGACACATCCAATTAGCCTAGCTATATACCAAGTCAGTGCCCATGCAAGCATACAATCAGTGAATCCATATGCTAAGTCATCCAGACATGTCACCATCCATACACATCCGTACATATTGATGTCATCATAGGCCTAGAAGTTGCTAACATCATCAATTTTATGACCATAAATTTGATGGCCATCTGAACATCATTCTAGGGAAAATTTGAACTACTGGAATGGCCGTATGACCATCAAATTTAACCCTATATTTTACTAATGCAACCCCTCTCTAGATTGATTTTTTATTTTGCAATCCAACTTTGGGAGGCAATATCTTAGTCATCTAGACTCCAAATTAGGTTTAGTTTTTTTTGATTTTGGCTGGAATTTCCTAAACTTTCGGGTGTGTAGCTCTTTTATGATTTTGGTTTACGGATTTGTCAAAAATTGCATCTTTTGGTGATTGTACCTGTCTAATCTTGCATTTTACAACTTCAATTGCTCCGTACGGGAAAATCAAGACTCAAAATTAGGTTTTTTTTTTTTGAAAGTGCGTTATTTTTTGTCTACTTACTAGATCTACAATCATAGTGTAGGTTTGTGTGGACAAAAGTGTTACTTTTAGAAATAGGGCCTTTCTTTGCTTTGTATTACTTCAAAATTGTTGTACATTGTAAAGTTCCAAATTTTTAATCTTTCAAGAGGTTGTAACAAGTAAAATCAGAAGTCCATGAAGGCCAAAATTTGCAAGCGGCCATTGTAATCGCACTACTTATAAAGTGCCAAAAGCACCTATTTTGGGGGGGGTGGTTTCTTGATTTAGTGAAAAGGGGGGGTGTTCTTGGTGTTGTGTTCCTTCTTTTTTGAAATTTTCTTTCATTTTCTGCATCATGGAAAATTTTAAATCTCCTAAATTAACTCCACATAACTATGCTACATGGTCCATCAAAATGTTGTGTCATTTAATCCATAATGAAGTTTCTTAATATGTAATGGTACCCTTCCTAAACTAGCAGGTGATAATGTATCAACTAGTGATATCTCAGCTTGGGAGGCAATGGATAGGAAAGCCCTAGGTGATATTTGTTTGGGGGTTGATGACAAGATAATGTATCAAATTAGGAATTCGTCTACATCCAAGCAAGCTTGGGATACCCTAAAAAACCTATATGGGTAGAAGTAAGGAGTTGGGTCTCAATTTTCTCAAAAGTTTGCAGATTGAGATCGTGCTCGTTTAGAAATGGGTACCCATTTTAGGCTTGGGCGCCCAATCTAAATTTTAAAAAATGGGCAGCCATTTTAAAAAAAATTGGGTACTCATTTTTAATTTTCAAAAAATGGGTACCCATTTTTGAAAACATAAAAAAAATTAAATTTTATAGAAACGGGTACCGATTTTTTACTTTTAAAAAACAGGTATCCATTTCTAAAAATTTAAAATTTTGTTTTTTGGGGGGATTTTGTATGTCGATTTGACTTTTTTCAAAATGGGTACTCATTTTTTAAATTTAAATAACGAGTACCCATTTCTAACAACATTGGGCAAGAGGTTTTTCTCCTATCTTGGATTTTGGTTTGGGATAGGCTTGGTGAGACCAAGCCTATGCCTTGACCTCTCAAGATTTGGCTAAGGCATTGAACTAACAAATTTACACCTTGCTGTAATTTTTAGAGGGTCTTCTTAATCAAATTTTTTTATGAAACAAAAACCCATTAGATTTTATAGTGCTATGATTTTATTTATTATTTTTGCATTATTTTAGAGGGTCTCGATTTCAAAAATATAAATTTTATAGTGCTATGATTTTATTTATTATTTTTTAATGAAAGGTGGTACCTAAATGTAAAATAGTGAAGTTCACTAAAACTTTAATAACTTTTTTATTTTATAATTTTATAAAAATTAATTTATATGTCATCAATCTACATATAATTCTTTTGAGGTTAAATTTTTTTTTTTTTGAAAAAAGTGAAATTTTGATCAAATTATGGTGTCTGTACATGAGAGGTTTTAAAATTTATCTTTATAGCCAATTAATAATTAATAATAAAAAATTTATTCAATAAAAAATTAAAGAAAAATATTGTCATTAATCTTAGGTGTATTAGGTAACTTCCTTTAAAAGGATTTATGAAAATTCATTTATTTGTGTCAAATTATGGTGTCTGTACATGAGTGTGGTATGGTCTTGAAATAGGCATTTTGAAAAAATGGTTTTTAAAGATCTATATCAAAAAAAAAATCTATCATATGAGTATGCAAATAAATTACATATTCAAAAACTAGATTCTAAACACAAAATTTTTTATTTTTAAAGTTTTTGTATATTCAATCTCTAAATGCCTCAAATTTTGACATCAATTGACAAGAAATTTCAAAAATAGGAAAAATACTTCCACTTTTTGCCCAAAAGTGAGACACAACTTCTTGCACTTACCCATATGATAAAGTGTCTAAAGAGGATGTTTTCAAAATTGAAGATGAGCTTGTCTCCTTAGATCCTAAGTCATTTGACTCCATATAGGACTTCATCATTAAGGTGAATGAACTGAGGACAAAGCTTATTGATTGTGGGAATCCTATTAAAAATGACAGGTTGATTTATCTTATTCATAATAAGTTGCCATCAGAGTATTCCGCATTTGTTTCTTCTTATAACACCTTAAATAGTACATTAGGGTCTGCCTATAAGAAAGTCTCTTTTGATGAATATGCTGATTTGTTGGATAGATGATTGTTATTATAAAAAGATTGATGAGTTGACCACCATCATGAAGAAACATAATGTTTTATTGCCTAATGCTTACAAGAAGAAAGGGTCTTCTTCAAATTCTAATGGCAAAGGGCAAGCACTCATGGCAAATTCAAATTCTTCAAAGGAATGGATACTAGACTTAGGTTCCTCCTATCACATGGGTTCTTCAAAGGAGGATTTTTCTTCATTGAAGCAATCAAAGGTACCACACATCTTTGTGGGAGATGATACCAAAATGGAAGTTGAAGGAAAAGAAAATGTAGAGATGGAAAATGGAGAGTTTCAAGATGTTCTCTATGTTCCAAATCTAAGTTCTAATCTCCTCTTGATTTACCAAATCACTCACCTTGGTGATGGTCATAGAGTTGAGTTCCTTTTTGACTTAGTACAGGTGCACAGTCTAAAAGATGACTCATTGGTTGTAGTGGGGAAAGTTAATCATGACAAAAGGTTGTATTCTTTCTCCCATTTTGTGCCCAAGTCTTCTTTACAGGCCTTGTTGTCACAATTCAATTCAACAACACAATTATGACATGAGTGGTATGGACATCTTGCCTTCCACTATGTTCAACAACTTTGCACATATAGAATGGTCAAAGGTCTACCTCAAATCAACTTTTCCCATAGTGAATGTTCAACAGATTTAGTGGATATCCATCCAGAGGGGAAGTTACAAAAAAGGAATTCTTCAAGAGCACTAGTTGTTCTATAGATGGTTCACATGGTATTAGTAGAACCTTTTGCAATGACATCAGTTAGCTAGGGTTACTATAAACTTACTTTCATTGATGACTTTTCAAGATACACTTGGGGCTACTTTCTTCATCATAACAATGAAGTGTTTGACAAGTTTCGAGCCTTCAAGACTCATGTTAAATGGAAATTGAGAAAATCCATCAAAGTTCTAAGAATGAACAAAGGAAGCATCTATGTGAACAGAAGACTAAAAGACTTTTGCAGACTTGAGGGAATTGATCTTCAAAATTCACTAGTATTCAGTCTGCACAAGACAGATGTTGAAACACTGAGGATCTGCACTCTTAAGTCCATGGCAAGTTGCATGATACAGGCCAAGTCTCTAGATCCATTGCTTGAAGTCAAAGTAATCTCTAGTGCCAATCATATTCTTAATTGGTCTCCTCATCCAACCTTAGATGGCAAGACTCCTTTTGAGGCATGGTGTGGAAAAAAATCTATTGTGACACACTTCAGAGTGTTTGGTTGTCCTACATGGGTATATAGATCTTCCAGGGGATGCAAGGTACAATCACCTTGGCTTTGTACTTTTATCAGATATGAAGATGGTGTGAAGGCATACAGACTCATGGATCTAGAGACACGTCAGATCTTTGTGGAGAAGGATGTACACTTTGAGGAAAGTTCACCCAAATTTTCCTCTAATCCTCTTTGCACATTATACCATGTCTAAACTAATAGTGACACCAGCGATAGTGCTTCAACAGATTTAGACACGTGAGGTTCTATCAAAAGTTGCAGTGAGAGGTCATGATATCAGTCTAATCCACATGCATATATCACCACAATGATAAGTCCAACACACAAGGTACATCCAGTCTTCTAGGTCCAAAATCAGTGATAGATTTAGGGGACAATATTGATGATTTACCTCTTCTTGATGTAGCAACACCTTCTTCAATTGTTACGAGGGCTCCATTTGATCCTCTTGTTCATTCTCTCCATGATCGATCGTCATAGGTTGAAGTGATTATGGATACTTATGACTAGTAGTTGCAAAGGGTTTCTTCATTAGTTGAGGAGATAGACAATTATTTGAGATAGGTTCTTTAGCCAGTTGAGCAGGTTTTAGAGACATCATCCATCTATGGGATTCATTCCACACACAATGGAAGCATCTCATTTGTACCTTTGGAATTTTTTCTTCCTAAAGGGAGGAACACCATTCTGTAGTCTTGGATTAGCTTCTTCATTAGAGCAGTCACTGGGGGGGGGGAGCCTATCTTGTCTCTCTTCCTCTTCTCTTTTTTCTCTTACATATATACTGGATGGATGTCATAATGGGGGGGTCTTGATTACTCCATCCATCCATACATCATGTGTTTTTAATCTCTCTTTTTGGGGGAGGGTTTTTCCCATGAGCTTTTCCCTCTCTCTCCATTTTATGAGAGATTGCATATCATTATGTACATGGATACCTAACATGACCTAGTAGCTGGGATCCATCTTGCATTTCATCCTAGATTATGTAAGCTTAAGGGCATTCCTCTAAGTTGCACTTGGGGGGGGATTCATGTAAATAAGTATTTACTATTTATACTTAGTTAAGTTTACTTAGGTTAATGAATATCTTATTATTTATTCATTAGTTACATAGGAGTATGCACACTCTTGTGAATTGCCATGTTGACAACACAAGAGTTTGCACTCTAATTATGCACATGTTGCCTACACTTAGGAGTTAGCACATTATTTGAGCACATGGTGTCTACAATGTTCTAAACACCTCATCATGCTTATTCTCTTATTGTGGAGGATATGTGCTTAGTTGTCATGCTTATCTCCTAGTACATTCTAGACACATTCTAGATGCATCTTAGAGGCCTTTATATAAAGGCTCTCCTAGTGTGTATGTACATGCTTATGATAATAGTGAACATTTTCATATATTGATCATACTCTTTGGTCTACTATTGTGCTTGTGCTTGTGCTCCTTGATCTTGGGTGAATTTTTCTCTAAGGAAAATTCTTACAAAACTCATGGGTCAAAATCTTGAATTCACATCACTTGACAAATTTGGAAGGGTAAATAACTCAAATACTTGTCCTACTTTCTAGGACAATTGGCTTAAGTTCAAGATTTGGACTGAAGAACTACCTCACCTCTTTATCATTGAATTGCTATGATAGGGTACACTCATCTTGGAAATTTAGGGAAGTTGATGCATGATACCTAGAATGTGCATAAAATTTGAGCATGTATGTATACATATAAATCTAAACTAAATAGCCAATGATAGAGAGTGGTGCATCATGCAGATCATGACTAGCAGGTGACTATGACTCCCTCCCTCAACCACATCAGAAATGTCAATTATAAAGTAAAACATACATGAACACCATATGCATGAAAGTATGGGGTAAGTAACCATAGAAACTACATAAAATCATCCATCTATCTAGCATCATGAGATAATTAAAAATAACTATATGAATGTACATGTATCATCATCAAAAGAGTAATCATGAACACATGAAATAGCTGAGTATCAAGTAGATCATCAAATATATAAAATGAGTATTAAATTACATCAAATAAAATTTGGTAACCAAGTAGTGCTAATCATAAGACATAATCATAAAGCTAGTCTAAAAAAATTGGCAATAAAATATGAAAAGTAAACTAGGGGTAGGTATTACATCCATCCCTCACACTTAGGCTTACTCCTGGAAGCCTACAAACAAGATAAAATCCCAACACTGAATGTGTGGGTCCCATTGGACCTTTTCCCCCCGTAGGAGGATAAGAAACCACTGAAAACACCCTCTGTGGTCTACCCATATCTCTAATCATGGGTTCAAAATTGTATGTTTTTTATTTGACTATGATTTCCATTGAGGAAAATGGGATGAATTATGTCCACATTGTCCACATGAAAAACATTCTCCATCAAAACTACCCTACACTATAGGTGTGTTGGACTACTAAAAACTACCCCTGCTAGCAAAAGAATGAGTACTCTAAGCTGGCTGGTCATACTAATTGCACCTATTATGTTGAGAGTATTGAGAACCCATGGAGTGTGAACCACCACCATCACTCCATGCTGAAGGATAGAATCCTCCCTACTAATGCTGCTAATTGCCTCTTGAAGAAGCAAGATTCCTATTACTACCTATTCCCTAATTACCTTTGTACCCTGATGTTGCATGTGCTCCTACAAATCCACCACATCCCAAAGTGAAATTTTGTTATACAAGAATAACATAATGTATCACATCCTTGAGGGTTTTAGGTTGGAAAAGCTATACACCCCTAATGAGATGGTTGTTCAAACCTCAAATGAAGTGTTCAACCATCAATGGTGAACTATCAGATGTTCTTGCATAAGGCATGAGCTCATAGAATTTCCACTCATACTTTACCATGGTCATGGTACACTAACTTAGATTATGGAACTCATTGGCCCTCTGTTGGTGTCATTCCTTTGGTAGGAAGAACTCATGGAAATTCTCAAGGAATAACTCTCATGTATTAGTATTCATGTACACACCAAGTTTCTTCTCTTCAATGTTCCACCATGTAGCCTCAAAGAGATCTAGGTGGGTGATGGCATACCTCTCTTTGAAATTAGAGTCAAATTCTTGCATAGAAAAACATTAATCTAAGGCAATTAACCACTACTTTGACACATATCCTATACCAACCCTAGTGAAAGGTTTTACCTTAGACCTCTATAGGTTCCTCATTTGAGCGGCCTTAGTGGACCTCTGTCTATCATTGTGGAGGTCTCTCTAAGGACTCCTGAATCTCTTCCTATCCCCATTCCCATGATAATGTGATTCCTCCTAATCAATACCCCTTGGAGGAGGTAGGCTCTCTAAGATCATCCTCAACATTTGCCTCAAATTAGCCTCCTCTGTGTTAGGATGCTCTTCTCTATGGCTCTTCTCCCTATTCTCTTCCTAAATAGGACTCTCTTAATGAGTTAGAAGAGAACTATCATGTCTACCTCTCCCATGACCTCTACCTTGGCCTGCACTATGACCTCTAACAATTGATCTAGTCTCAGACACCATCCTCCTACAACACCCAAGCAGGAACAACAAAAATGCTCACAAAGTCTACAAAGGCATACCACCATAAAGCACAATCATAAGAAAAATATGTTTGAAATCCAACTCAATAGTTATTCAAGTTTTTCCTTTTTTTATTTTTCAAGTAATCGATTCTAAAGTTCAAAGTGTTTAGATTGTAATAGATACATAAAATTGTTTAAGTTTTGTTTTAATTTAACTAGTTGTCAATTAGTGGTGTTCTAATATATCTAGAGCTCCCAATATAGAAGCTCAAGCTTTGATACCAGATGTAATGCCCCACCAAGGAACCCAAAAGAAATTAACCTAAATTTTCACTAAGTTTTTTTAAAAAATTGTTTGAAAGATTAAGACAAAAAGAGATAACATAGCGGAAGTAGTAACTCACATACACAAATGCAAACCATAAACAAAATTCATCTCTTAAGCATTCCATGATGTAGAATCACATACATAAGTTTTAATTAATACCAAAACTAATACATAACCAAAATTCACATTATTTTATAACCACAATATGAATCTGATTAAATAATATAATTGACATAACTAGAATGCATGATCATCCATTGTACAAGTCACATGGTATGAAAATTGCAAAGAATATACATCATAACTAAATACACCATCTCCAAAGATCTCTAATAAATCAAGTATAGTACAATAGAATATAACCATCCATGAGAAATATAAGATCAAAATGAAACGAATAACTTCATAAGTATATCCAGCAATGACATTCAACTATTGGATCTCAATGGTATAAGAAACACTACCACCCTACCTAGTGGAACCTAAATGGCCCACTCCCACTATGCTGAGGAGATAATCTCAACTCTCATACAGATATCAATTCAGAAGTCATAACCAACATCTAAGTCGAGGAAATCTTGATAGAAATATATCTCAAATGTACCAAGATACAAATAACATATAAACCCAAAGGAAACAAAGATACATAGGAAATATAATATGTAAGTGGGAAAGTTTCATTACATGAGTAAACTCTAAGGTTACACTGGCATCCTCTCTGGACTTTGGCACCCTAGTGACTCTATGTGGCATCAATATCCTCTCATATAGACAATGAATACTAACAAGGAAAGGTCATAACCAATAATCTTCTCTACTCCCATCATAACTTGTACTAGCACTTGAGATGTGGGTGAGATAAAATGCCAACTCTTGTTAATTCATTTTAACCCATTTAATTAACTGTTATCACTTATTAAAATAACTTACAATGGGTTATCTATGCAAGCTCTTTAGAGCTTTGACCTCCATTGTAAGCCACTTCCCAACATACATATAGATTACCTACCACAAGATCATGACAAGTATAACTCATAAAATCACAATATTCACCTTAGTCCTTTACAAGCAACTGGAAAGAACCTAAAGATAAATCACAATATTCACCTCAGTCTTATGCAAGCAACTAAAAAACACCAAAAGATAACTAATCAAAACTCAAGGGTTACAACAATAAAATCACAATAATCACCTTGTTCGTATATAAGCAACTAGAAAGCATCAAAAGATAACTGATCAAAACTCAAAGGTTACACTAGGAAAATCACACATTCACCTTAGTTCTGTACAATCAACTAGAAAGCACTAAGAAGCAACTGACTAAAACTCATCATAGAAGTACATGAATGCATCACAACGTCAAAAACCAAAAAATTGTGACCAGATAATAACCATAACATCATCACAGAACAAAATCTCCCAAGCCTTTGGTAAATATCCTAACTAGTCAACATATTAAGTGAAACCCAAAACCAACTCAAGTAAACCATACAACACATCAAGTATATAACAAATGTAGTTTCATAGTTCATTCAATTTTGAAATAACAAGATTTCAATTTACAAATAGGGTTCTAGTTTTCCATTTTGAAAGTGTCATAATTACTAAAGTTTGTGAATTAACAAAAGTAATAGAATTTCCCTAGTATTAAAAATTGCTTCCTTATAAATTGAATCCATTTTCTTTTTTAAAGTAACATCCTAAATTTTTAAAACAATATACTATTTAACAATGTCTCATGATTAAGTATTATTATTATTAAAATTTTATTAAGTATCATTAAATTATTAATAGTAATAATTTTTAAATTACTAATAAGATTTATATATATAGTATTTATTTAATAACAATAATTATTAAATTAAATAATATAATAATAATAAAAATAATAATATTAATAATAATAATAATATTATTTATTATAAAAATCAAAAAATACATATATAAAAAATTGCTATTTACATCTACGATTTCAATTTACATTTCTCCAATTAGGAAGGGTACAAGTGACCCGATTGCCATATAACATAACCATAAAGATGGAATGAAAGAATTTGACAATAAAACATGAAATGTAAACTAGGGGTAGGCATTATAATATCCATCTTCTTTCAAAGAGTGTTTTGTAAATAAACAACAAACTTACTATCTTAGGCAAAGATGATACTCCTTGGTGATCCATGAAATATGATAATCTCCCCAAAGAAAAATATATGCTATATGCACTACATTTGATATTTTCCTACATGGTATGAAATGTAAAATCTTCAAAAATATATCAACAACCACAAATATGTAATCGTTAGCTCTTATTTTTTGGAAATTTAATGCAAGCTAGGTAACTAAGAGAGGGGGGAGGGGGAGGGGGAAATGGGGGGTAGGGTGAATTAGGAGCCACTTAAACTTATTCAACTAAACCACTTTGTTAAGTTGTCTAATCCACTTGCATCCATGAAACAATAAGCAATAAAGTAACAATACCATAGCACAATATTTGGTAACCTAGAAACCCTCTAAGTGGAAGGTAAAATTGGGGTGGGGATGATACCCACAATGCTTTACTACTACAGTAATAAAGTTGACTTGTTAAGGCTTACAAATGATCACTTCTAATGATCTTACTTGATTAAGAGCAATAAGGACTATTAGGTCCACCTTGTAAAAGGATTTGTACATAACAATTAAGTACGTACTCTGTTACAAGTTTTTGCAAAGCACTGTTAGGTCCACTCAGTTAAAGGATTTGGGATTGATGCATGTGTTAGGATGAATCAATGGATTGATCTCTGGTCTAAAACTATGATTGTTGATGAAGATCCTTTGAAGTAAAATGATCACTAGACTATGATAAATAATTCTCTTCCTTTCCCTGGAATGCTTGTAGCCTTCAAACAATCTTCTCTTACATATTCTCTTAATGCTTGAATGATAATATAGTGAATGATATATTTTGGACTAAAAAAGCCTTATCCTTATATCCATCCAAATAATTCCATCACATGTTAACTACAACATAACTAATTTCAAAAATAAAATTATGAAGTTGGCTCAGTGTTGTAACTTGGGTCCATGGCTTACTTAGGCGACGCTAAAGATACTCAAGAAACACTATCACCTTGGCTAAGAATAGATTCTTAGTTCATGTTGATCACTTAGTAGACACTACTAACTCAGTTCACACTACTCTTCCAACTTAATTATCAACTTGAAACAAAATTTCTTTTCTGACTTGGTTCACACCAGAGCTCAATAGACACTATCAACTTGGTTAACACTATAGCTTGGTATGAATTGTTAACTTGGTTGAAATAGAAACTTAGTTGACACTTCTTACTTCTTGCATAGTCAACATTTCTTACATGGTTCCTTAGTGAGCTTGGTTAACATTGTAGACTAGTAACTCAGTTACTACTGTTTATCCATTATGACTAAGTGTTTTGATACTAATTGGAAATATATCTTGCAATGAGATTAAAAATCTCCCCCTTTGGTTTTAGTGACAAAAACAGTTATCATACACAAGATCTAAAAAAATTCTTTAGTCAAAATCCCCCTTTGAGTATGCTTTTTTGTGTAGCTCGATTTGCACTGAAGTCTCTGCAACTTGTTTTAAACTAAAAACTCTATTTTTGGTTTTTCAAAAATATTTTTATTTTTCTACTTTTTTCATATCTTTCCCTTTGTACATATTTCATCCTTCCTATATACATCTCTCTTTACATGTATAAATATGTATGTTCTACTTTCTCTATATACTTTCCCCTTTTGTACATCTTCTTTCCCCTTGTTTTTGTTACATATGCCAATAATTTACAAGGTTATACCAAAATGAGAAAGAAAATCATTGTGTACCTACAAAAATATAGACAATTTATTGTCCCAATCATCTTGTAGCACCTTCAAGATGTGTAAATCAATTTGAAGCTCTATTGATAACTCATACATGTGATCTACAATTGATAGATTTGTGTCTTTGACCAATGTCCTTCCATGATCCATTCTCTTCTGCATAATGTCCATTTGGGGAAGTATCATACCTTGTATATCAATCAATGTTTCTCTTATTCTAGCATATTCCATTAGTAGTTCTACTTGAACATCTCTCAAGAGTCTGAATTTTTGCAAAATGAATGGAATTGGAGCTAGGATTGAGTGCCAATTGATTTGCACTGTCTTTTAAGTCCATGTCAACCATGACTAGTTTCTCTTTTATTTCCTTGGTAAATTCAATGGAATCACTTAACTTTACAAATACAGATACAACATTATTTACAATAATTTCTAATTTATAAATTAAAGTAGATAGTTCTGATTGATCTATTGCTATCTTTTGTGCTACATTTTCTAGCACTTTATTCTCAAACTTCCTTTCAACTTTCATAAGGAGCTTGTCCTACCCATTAGTTTCCTCATTGAATTTATGCACAATATCAATTAATTGATTAATGATAGGGACTTTATCATTTACCTCTATAGATAGAACAGCTATAAATATTTCTTTGATTCCTTCCAAGACTTTTCTCCTATATCTTTCAACTCTTAGCATTCTTTTCTTTTCTTTCTATTTTCTTCCATAGCTCTCCCAAAATGTCCATTTACTTAGTTGATAGATTTTTTTAATCCCAATTCAAGATTACAATCTCCTCATCAAGATCAATGTCATAAACTATATTCCCTTTATCCATGCTCTTGGATGGTGAAGAAGGAATAATAGATTTTTCTTTGTCAACTGAGTCCTTCTGTTGCTGGTTACTCGAGATTGTGGCCATTGTTGTTGTTTGGTCAAGACTATGAGAGCTTATTGTTCAATTTCCTTTGTGATAGAACTTGGTGAAGGTAAAATAGACTTCACTTCATAGCTTGGTTGAACTATGTTCAAGTCAACTAATTGTTTCTCAAATGATGCCTTAGGTGGAGTGGAGGGAAGTGATGCCATGAATTCTATTGTAATCTTCTCAACATCATAATCCTCAATTGTCTGAATCTATGGAAGATCTCCTTCTTCCTTGATGTCAAAAATTTTCTTCCATGTCTTTGTTCTAGACTATACAACATCTTCTATATTATTTAATAGAACTTGAAAAGTTTTAAATCTTGGAGTTTGTTTGGTTTCATTATTGGACATTTCCTTCTCTATATCTTTATCAGAGAGATTAGGCATGATACTTCCTAGGGTCTGCTCTCTAATGTCCTTTATTTTTTTTGGCATTATCCCAATGGTGTGAAACAACCTTCAATAGATTTTTAGGAGCATTCCCTTTAAGCTCAAAAGGGTTGTATTTCCACTTTTCCATTCTCACAACTAATACTTCCTCAATTTGTTTATGCTCATCTTTTCTTCTGGAGTCGTACTTCAAGTATTTAAGCCTACCATATCCCTCCCTTCCCTTATATTTTCAAGTTATTGTTCAAAGGTAGGGGGTGCCTTCTTCAAAGATATAATTAGGGTATTGTCTTCATCTTCATCATCTTCATCCTCATCCCGAAGCTTTAATTTATTCCTTAGTTTTCTTGGCTTGGAAGTAGTAATCAGACGAGTAGACCTTATAGATCTCATAGGTGGAGGCTTAGATGAAGTCTTGACCTTCTTCTTGGGAGGATCTTTTGCCTCCTCCTCCTCTTCTTATTCTTCTCCACTTTCCTCTTCCTATTCTTCTTCAACATCATCACACTTTCCTTTAGTGAGCTTAATAGGAAAATTTGATTTGGCAAGTTTCTTTCTGATTCTTTCTAGCCTCTTCTTTCCTCTTTTCAAAATTTAAGAAATCTAAATATCAAGTGATATTCTCATCTTTTTTTCATCACATTTTTGAAAATAAGTATCCTTGGGGTCCACATGCTCATTGATGAGAGCCTCAACAATGAATTTTTTATCATCAATATTCACCTCATATGCCAAAGGTTTTACCCATACAATCCTACGTCTAACTGCTTGTATATGAACCTTGTCACAGTCAACTAGGAAACATATATCCTGCTCATAATTCTTTGCAAGTTACTTAGGGATCCTAAGCCTACTTTGCATCCTTTCTTAAAAAATTTCAAAGTATGCATCCATGATGGCTTTAAAGTTTTCACCCTTCTCATTCACGAATTCATTTATCTAATACATAACTAGAGTGTCTTTCTTCCAAACAACATTTCCTTTTGAAGGAAAGAAATTTTGAACATAAAAGAAAAAATATACTAAGAGTGAACTGAACTTACATACGTTGTTCTTTAAGGCTCAAATGCTCTCCATGTTCTTTCTTAGCTGGGTGTGTACAAGCTTGGTAAGGTCAAAAGATCAATTTTGCTTGATAACCTTGTATTCTAAGTCTACTACCTCACATGGAATTCTATTTGTACAACTTGAATTTTAGATTTTGTGTGCAATAAAATGGATACCAAACTTGATTTCAATGTCTATTACATTGTTTAGCTTCATGTCTCTGTCATCCCATTTAGCTAGGATTATCTTTGTTAGTTATGCCTGACCTTGGGTTTTGGTTGCCTTAGATTTCTTTGTCATTAGATACCTTGTTATCCTATGAATCATCTTCTTTCTGATGGGATAGGTTAGTTCCAACCAGAATGACATATCATGAAATCAACTTAGTATAAGCCTGATCCATTTTATTTAGAAGTTCTTTGGCATGTGGATAATGTGGGTCAAACCCTTGACCTCCAGATGTTTGTATTCTAGCTTCAACACATCATTATTGCACAATTCACCATATGCCTGATCTAGCTCAAGAATCCCTAATTCTTGAATAGATAAATTGGTTAATAATAGTTGGGCCTCTGGACATCCATCAAATGACTGATGTTGTGAATGAGGAGTACATCTAGAGGGATCAATGAGTGAGATCCTTGAGGATCCTTCTCCTTGACAATTGTTGGATAAATTTGGAATTTTGGAGGAATGCAATTAGAACTTTCTATCAACATTTCTAAACCCTTATTGGGCTTTGAATAAGAAGATGCTACCATATTGCTTGATTGATGAAAAATTTAAAGTTGATGCCATTATTTCAAAAAATGCTTCAACAAACTTGTGCCTAATTGCTTTGAAGGCTAGAGGAATGTTTCATAGTTTTAGAAAATTATTAATTCATAGTGAAAATGAAACTCAAATTTCTCCTTTTTATCAATTTTTTGAGTTTAGGTCTTCATTAAATTCCTTGTACCTAGGTAGGTAGAAGAAGCTCAATATGGTATTTAATCATTGAATTACTAGCTGCTAATGACTAACCATGCTTGGTTAAATCAATGACTTAGTTTAGTCTACCCATGCTTGGCTAGGCTTAAGGAGTGATTCAAGTTGGTCTAGCAACTCAATTGGGTCAAAGGAGTGGCTCGGTTAGAACTAACAACTTGGTTAGGTCTGAGTCTTTACTTCTGTCCAAGTGGATCTGATATGTTGATTTTTGACTTTTGTGCTTGGATGCCTAGAGCTGATGTATACTATGAGTTTTGTCATAACTCTAGTGGTCTAATTTCTTGTTCAAGTGAAGGCGATTGAATTATCCAATCCATTTTATTGGGTGTCAATAACCTTACTACTTTCACTTGAATTCTTTGGAGATTTCCTCACCCATTGTTGCTTTATTTGAGTCCCGATATAGTCATCCTTTAATTTCTCTTCATCTTAACCTTTATCTCTATTCATGCAATTATTTTAGAGATGACCAAGTTCTTTACATACATAACATCTTTTCGTAGGATTTCTCTTTCTAAGGTGAGTATTCATGCAATTAATTCCAATGTGTCCGAACTCTCCACATAGATAACATCTATACCAAGTGTTGTATTCCTATCCAAAGATTTCTTTAGCAGGTTGTTTAGTAGGATTCCAATTCTTGGTTCTACACTCTAAAGATTTATGGGCTTGTTTTTTGCATGTAAAACATTTTCCTTCAAAGTTGGTTTTCTCTGTGCATCCACTTTCCCTATGTCAATGTTTGTTATAACTGTAACATTTACCATTAAATTTTGACTTTTTGTTTCTCCAAAAATTGTTTGAAGTATTTCACATTTTTCCACAATGATTTCATGTAGGTCTTTTATTATTTTGAACTCCTTGCTATGATGACTCTTCTTATTTAGTGTATCCCAATCCTACTTTTTGTTTATGTCTTTTCTGAGATATTTAAGCTAACTACTGAATGCTTTCTTGTGATTTCATCATTCTTTCATTGGTTTCTCTTTTTTCTCTAAGATCATTCTCGAGTCTTTAATTTTTTGTCCCTAAACTGATGGCTTCTTGATTTACATCATTCAACTAATTTTCCATAGCTACCTGATGTAGTGAAAGCTAGTGGATTTCATCATCCTTTTCTTCTATCCTAGTGTTGAGTAGTATTTTTTCTTCTTCTACCATATTTTTGACATTTTTAGCTTGGTTCTTTTGTTCCATGAATTCACACATCCTGAATGAATGAATCTCCTGTTCTATTTTCACTTTTTTGACTTCTTGAAAAAAAGGTTCCTTCCAAGTAGATCTTCTATAGCTGTAGCTGCTTCATTTGAACTTATCTCTTTGAAAATATCTTCAATTCTTTTTTCTATGTAGAAATTTTCATTCATCTTTCCTTCTAAATCTTTTCTTCTTTTCATAAATTGAGAGAGTTACTCCTTCCATTTCTTGATTTGTTTCATGGCCACATGTAGATCTGGTGAAGGGCACCTCCCTTATTTTTGGTTTTTGACATTATTAAGGATTAGTTAAGAGGTTATGTGTGTTTAATAAGTTCCAAAAGTCCTTGGAATGAAATTAGTCCCAATGTGTTTGTAAGAAGAGCCAAAATTGCTCTTGAGGTTCTAAGTTGGTCAAAAGTTGCTCAATAGGTCAAAATTTTTTAGGGATAGGAAATTAAGGTATTTGGTTACCTAGTATTTCATAGGAATATTAAATAGAGTTTTAGAATGGTCCTAGATGGACCCATTTGCTCAAAATATGTAAAGAGCAAAAATTGCTCAAAAGTTGCAAAGTTGCTCAAAACGTTTCTTGAGCAAGTTTTGCAATTTTTGTAAAAAGTTGTAAATGGTGGTTTGGGAACTTGTAACTACCTACGATCAGGTATTTGAGAATGGGAATCATATTTTGGAAGGTTAGAACGTTCCTAGTTAGATTATACACATGTGAGCCTATTGTACGAATGTTTTATTATGTTTTTCATTATTTTTGTAGTGTTCAATGCCCTAGTACAACTGTGTATAGATTGGCATTTATGATTTAACTTTGGAAAATTGTAGTTTTTTATTTTATCTTATTTTTTTTCATATTCATAGTTTATCTCAAGTTGTAGGGTTGGTGAGTTGTGAAGGTTTTCTTGGTGACTATTTCATTCACAAGGCTGCTACCACAATAATGACTCTAACCTCATCATCCACAGTGGAGAATGTGTAAAACCTTGTGGTATAATAGGTTAGATATTGTAAATATTGTTTTTGCTTTATTTTTCATTTTTATGACTAAATTCAAAGCTATGGAGTGATGCCCTAGACTGACTACTGGGAGTAGGTGAGCTAGGATGAATGAAAAGATGTTGATGAACAAACCCATGATTAGTTTGAGCCAATAAAATGGCATGTTCTGAAGCCCTAGGATTTTACCTTGAATGTGCAACTAGTTGGAAGGATTTCTTTGAAGTTTGAAAGAATTTAGAAGCCTTTTAGTGAAAACTAGTCCAGAGGCCTAAAAGATAGGCTAGAAATTAGGGCTCCAGGGTGAATAGTGTTGTGGGTGCTTTGAGGCTCTGTATACTTGGAATCTAGGAGTGATAGGTGATAGCTTTTAGATTCCTAAAGTCTTCTTTGCTTTTATTTTGAAGGATTTGGAGAAAATAGGCCTAATTAGCCCTTTTTTTTGACGAAGGGTTTAGACCTATGAGGCAACCCAACGAGGCCTAATTATCCCTATTTGAAGTTAGTGACTTTTCAATGGTTGTTGATGTGACCAAAAGTAATATGAAATCTCAAGAAGGAAATGAATGGTATCTAAGACATTAGTAAAAGCCAAGGAAGTGTGAGAGAAAGATCATAATAAAGGGTTAGGGTTCTAAGGGAAGGAAGGGCTAGTAGGACTAGTGCCTTGATAAGGAAATTAAGCCTATACCAACCTAGTTATACCTAGGAAGCAAGTTAGGGTAAGAGTATTGGAGTCTAAGATTGGTGAGAAGATAAAGAAAGAAAATACCATTGGATGGTTCAAGGATTAGATCCTTAATTAGGAGTGGTTAAGTGTTAGGGCCATATACCCTCTCCATCAAAGTGGTATCAGAGCCAACTTTTAGTTTGGTGTATTTTAGACATGGAAGAGATGTTGAGATAATGGGTGTTGCACACATTGCATAATATTGTTATATTATATTATATTATTTTATTATGTAATGTTGCACCTAGATGGATGTGCAACATGTAAATATTCCCATAGGATATACTTGATGAGTTGTGTTGTAACATTGTGATAATATTTCATGGAATTATTTAATATTGTGGAAAATAATTAAATTTTCAATACTAAATGTGGGGTCAATGGTTTAGGTAGTACATGGTTTATGTAATACCACTTAGTATTTTTATGGGACTTGCTAATATATAAGCAACTACAAGGGTAGTTGTTGTGTGAGAAGACAAAATTCAAAAAGGGAAAGAATTGAGTGGGACAAGGCTTGACAGGTTAGCCAAGATTTGTCAAGGTTGGAAGCATGGCATGGGATGTGTGGATTCATGCTTGTTCACATGGATTGCTTGGTTGTGGCTATGGATTTGAAGGCTTCCATGGTTATATTGCAATGTTATTTTTGTTGAATAATACATGGTTATGGATGCTTTTGGAGGCTAGATTTTTTCCTCAATGAGGGTTTCTTAGGGTATATCATGTGTCATAATTTTTGTTGGGTATGTTGTCTATTCTCTTGTATGTGGATTTTAATTACATATTTATTTTAGATCTATTATGGGGCTATGTGGAAATGGTTATATTCATTGTTACAAGTTTCCTTACAAGTGGTATTAGAGCTATGGTTTTATTATTGTGACCCTAGATTGAATTCATGGGAATGCACGAGAGGATAAAAGAAAGGGAAATATATATGAGTTGTTTATTGTAGATCTGATGGTTTTGGGTTTTCTATTATGATGAGATTTTGGTAGATTTTGGGCATGTGAGATTGTTGGACAAAAGAGCTTTTTTAGATGTTTCATTTAAATGAGGGTTTTAGGGGGGATCTTGCAGAAATGACCTCCTGGGTAAAAGCAGACCTCACAATTGGATCTAGGTCGACGTTTCCATAAATTTTGATATATAATATGCCCTAGTTTGGCCATGTTCAGAGGAAACGAATGAGTTTTTAAGTTTTAGCTTGTGATGGCCATCAAATTTAATCTCGTTAAAATTTTTGTCACAAAAAAAATTGCAATAAAAATGGTAAAAATATTGTCTTAGTAAAATGACTATAACTTTCTCTTAGGATATTGGATTTTAGACTTCTTATAGCTATTGGAAAGATAGTTTTGAGCACTACAACTTGGTGTAGGTTTGGTTATGTGATTTTGATAGTTTTTTAGATTTTAAGAGCCTAAAAGTTAGATTTTGTTTATTTTGAACACAAATTAGGGCATAACTTAGGCATACTGAGTTAGATTTTGGACTTCAAGTAGTCAACAAAAAGCTCTTAGAGAGCTCTATACATTGGTTTAGATTTGTTATAAGTTTGGTATGGTTTATGTAATGATATATTAATTTGAACAGTTTTAGGTATATATTGACCATGGTAGCACTATGAGTTTATGAAATTGTATGTTTGTAGATTTAAGATTTGATGTCATTGTATACTCAGTTTATATTTTAGATTGGTCTCATGATGATATGGTTATCGGTGTTTGATTTGGATATGTATGATAACTTGCTGGGTCTACAAGTTGTGTAGTGTTGTGAGCAGTCTATACTTATAGGTTGCATTTATAACTTTGTTATGAGTTGTATTTACCCATTGATCTTTATTTATTGATGTATATTTAGATTAGTGTCTTGGATTTGGGTTGTCTATGCCCTAAGTCACATGATTTACTAATTTTTCTCCATATAGAAAGGATGAGATGTTGTTACTAGGTATAATCATGGTGGAGGATTGTGGTTAACTATTTTATGCTGATGGGTTGGATATTTTGAGCATTAGATGTTCAGTTTATGGATGTGATCATGGTGCCATGGATTTTGGCATGACATGATTGGATATGTAGGTTACATCAATGTTCATGGCTATTGGTTTCTTTTGAGGAGCTCATGATGTGCACTTTGGGTTCTTTGATGGTTCAATGCCTTAGTTGATTCTCATGGTTAGATGATGGTTTTTTTTTTATCATGGTGTCATGGATAGCTTGGATACACAGTTTAGTGAGAGCTTGCGATAGTGATGAGGTGATAATGCAAGATTAGTTCCTGGTTTGGTTGTATCTTCTTGGTTTGGAGATCTTGGCTTCATTTGATATTGACACTTTAGTTGTGTGTATATACCTAGAGGATCTTCATGTAAGAGATGGATTTTATGATGCCATAGGTGACTTGTATCACAATTGAGTGGGAGTTTTTTGGCATTGATATATTTGTTGAGTGTTTAGAAATGTTAGAAGTTTGTCTTTGATGTTGTTGTTGTAGAATAATCTTTGACATTTGCATGATGCACATGTTATCTTCATGGTGTTTGGACATGGTTTGCCTTATTGTGTGCGGAGATGGTTGCATCTTGAAGACTAATGGGGTTCTTGGTAAAGGTGTGGTCTATGCTTTCGTTTGGAATATTATCCTTGGAGTTAGGATGGTTTCATTATTATGTCATGATATACTCTTGATACACATTTAGAGTTTTGATATGTTATAGTATGTTCATATGGAGCATGTTATCTCTTTGGTTGAGGTGGTTTAGATCATGTTGTTATGTTTATATTCCTAAGGCCATAGTTGGAACTTTAACATTGATCTTGGTTTAGTTTCTTGGTATTGAGTATATTGATCATAAGCTAGATACTTCATGATATTGCTATGTTGCATTTGGATTTGGCATAGATTGATTGGTTACAAGTCCTCATGGATACTTAGAGATAGTGGTGATGCTGATTTCTCTTGGATTAAAGAAGTATTTCTAGGGACGATTGATGGTTTTAACAAGAAGTCCAAGGGGCATTTACATAATATGGACTTGAGAGGATATTGTTCTTAGACGAGTCTTGGTTGGAGACTTGGATAACTTGATGAGCATTCTCATTCCCCACTCTTGGTCTACTCAGTAGTTTTCTACTTGAGAGGTATAGCCCATTATTTCTCTTAGGTGTATTATGTTTATGCTTGTATTTCATGGATATGGATCTTGAGTTATAGTACATGAGTTAGTTTTGGAGGCTTCATTTGAGAGATGGTTTAGCATTGTTTATCTCCATTTTCATATGTTATTATGTTTGTTGAGCTTTGGAGATGGTTTTATATTGGACATATTCCTTTGATTAGGAATGGTTAATGAGTTTGATCTTCTTGTGAGAGGCTTGCATCCATGATTAGTTATATGATATGGCTTGGTTGTTGTTGAGGCTTCCTATTGGGGTTTTATGGAGGAGATCATACTTGCATAGTTTACATCTGGAGGTATGTGTAGAAGGACATGATACAAGTTATGATTTGCATGATTTCTCTATGGTCTTGGTTATCTTCTTGGATGTTTAGTTTTCACTTACATTGGATTTGAGATTTGTTAGAGACTGTGATCACTGGTTTGTGCTCATGTATGTCATGTGAGAGATGACATTCTTATTCCTTTATCTCTTTCCTTTTTTGGTTGTGAAGAACTTGAGAGAGTGTTGGAGATTTTTTATGAGAGTTATTCTTGTAGGTTATTTGTTTATGTATTGTGATTTCCTCAAGACTATATGGATTCACTTCTTTGAGATGTTGTGAGTGGATTAGTTATAGATTTGACATTATCTTTTGTAGTGGGAGATTCTTGGTATATATGTGGCAAGTATTGTTCTTCATGCTTGTGATTGTAGGTTATAGATTGGATATGTTGGTGATGAGAGATTCACTTCACTAGTACATTTGCACCTATTTTTCTACCAATTTTTTTGACCAAAGCTATGAATCCTCCTTATTTTTTATTTTCATTTATGCATTGGTCAATTTTTTTTTCCTGATTTGGTCAAAATTTTGACCAACATCATTTACCCAAGTTGAAAATATCCAAACTATTCCCAAGTTGGTTGAAATTTTGACCAACTTGGGTCATAATACAATTTGGACTATACAAAATTTAGATAAAGTTGCACGCATTTATATTATGGACTATAAAATTTTTAGATAAAGTTGCACATGGATGCTTGAGATGAGAAATTTCACATAATAGTTCAATGCGCATTTTTACTGAACTTCCATATTTTCTTGTTTTTCCTATTATATCTTTTGTTTTCCATTGAGAAACCTCCTTTCTAAGTCCTACATCAATGGACTACATCACTAACTAGTTCAGAATGTAATGTGTCAATTGCTAAGACTAGTTCAGATTGCATCAATCACTGGTTTGACATATCTATCTATATAGATGGGTGAGAGTGGAATATGTATAGGGCAAGAGCATGGATAGAAGTAATGGTGAGTGATTTCATGTGATATGGTTTGGGCACCAAAAATGCATGAATTAGGAGGACAAAGCAAGGAGAAAGAAACATTGAGGCATCAAAAGTGATTCACTAATTTGATCATAAAATGTTAGGCCTCTGTTACCGCTACTTCTTTTGTTTGGGCAATTGGTACATAATTTTATCCCCTTAATAATTTCATGGGATAAGGCTTGGACAACAAGTTTTCTTATTTTTTGTGGGATAGGGTTTGCAAAATGAATAATTTCTTAGTTTAACATTATTCATGTGTGATTTTTTTCTTGTAGGTGGTTGTGAATCATGGTATTCCTCTAGATGTGGTGGAGAATGCAAGAAAAGTAGCAAGAGGCTTCTTTGAACTTCCTATTGAAGACAAGTTGAAATGGGGTCGAGAGGAAGG
Organism: Cupressus sempervirens; assembly: GCA_028749045.1. Taxonomy (NCBI): domain Eukaryota; kingdom Viridiplantae; phylum Streptophyta; class Pinopsida; order Cupressales; family Cupressaceae; genus Cupressus; species Cupressus sempervirens. The sequence continues at coordinate 205,599,810 of CM053793.1, read as the reverse complement.
AAAAAGAGATCAGATTGCTAGTTAATCATTTCAACTAATTTCTAGATTTTTAAATTAAACCATTGTTTATGGAAAATGTAAAATTCAGCAACTTGTTTCTTTTTATGTAGAGGATTGCAAATCATATTCTCATTAGGACTTCAAAAGCTCTTTCCTACATATTTCAACTTCCCATGCTTACATATTTTGGATGCACTACCATATTTCCTACATATTACCACCATACGTCAGCGAAATTAGGCTTGTATGCAATACAACACTTCAAATATGTTTTCTCACTTCAAGGTTCAAAGGTTCTTACATATTCATCTCTTAGTACTTCTCATGCTTTATTGAATTCCTGCATATTGAATTTTAGATACTCTATTACACATATAAAACTTTAGATACTCCTTTGCACATATTAAACTCATCATACTTTTCCACTCCATATCATAGGTTCTTTGTACCTCCAAACTTTTCATGCTTTACCAATTAGTATTTATGGACTGCTCGTGCTTCACTACACCAAAGTTTACATTGCACACAACATGATGACATTAAAGATAAAACTTAACAACTTCTAGTAGTGACACTATTGGAGGAGATTATGGGAGCATTTACCTCTACCTTGACGCCATATCTTGGCAATGGCAACCCAACTAGTTCGTTAGACATGGCATGGATGCCTATGCTACCCCCTTGCACCATAACAAAAACATGGCCCCATGAATATCAATTGGGCCCTTAAACTATATGGCTTTGTTAGATACATGTATCATCCTCATTCGCTATTGCATTAATTATAGTCATGTCAATAGTGATGGGTCTAGGGAAGATTCCTTGGGTGAATAGTAACTTAATGAGATTTGAAATTGTGATCTTATTCAAGAACAAAAGTCCTCTCAAGTCCCAGGTCATTAAATATAGGACTTATAAGTACTCTAAAAAGTATAATAAATAATAGACAACAAAAAGATTGTCCCATTTTATTTCTATGACACAAACTTCCTAATAATTACTTTTAAAGTATGGTCCCATAATCATGATTTTTCCTGAACAATAAGCCATAGAAGAACATAAATACAAACAAAATGATTGAAATTAACCAAAAATCACAAAAATCTACAAAATAAACAAAAATATTATATAGAAATTAAAAACTTGTTGAGAGCATAAGATTAATGACTATTGCTTATCGTATCCCAGTGGAATAGATGTTACATAAACCATATTCATCTGGCCTTCATGAGAGAGAGTTTCAAGTCTAGACATCTTAGAGCATTTTTTGTAGTAGACATAACCGACACAACAAAACAAATTGATATAGATATATATATATTAGGAAACCATTGTTCATTGATCATTGTCCTTTACATGCTACTACATTATTGATTTGGATTGATGTTAATTTATACTGTTAACATACCTTCAACACTATCATAATAGTGTAGTTATCATTTTTCCATCATTGTTATTTATACATCCCTTTCACAACCTTTGCATGCTCACCATACCAGTCTTCAATACTATTAGAAGGACCTCATAGGTCTATCACATCATGGCGATTCCCTTTGAGCTCATGGAGAGATTTGAGACCTTAGACTTCTTAGTGCATCTTTTTCTATTACATAATAGACCTCTCTATTTTTTCATGTCCTCATAATGGTGTCCTCCATGACCACTTTCATGGATACCTCTACTTTGTCTTGTGTATCCCAATCCGCTGCTCTTAATTTCAATAGAAATTTCTTTCTTTTAGGATTAGTGATTAATGTTCCATCATTTTAAAGCACTATATTTGATGGCAACAATAAAAGATAATGTAACTATCCTCATTGTGAAAGTCTTGCAGTGTTTAATTATTTTGTATTTTACCTTCTAAGGTCTTCAAGATCAATTTCTACTCATTGTGCATTATCGACTTTTAGACACTCATTCCATGATTTATGACTTTAAAACCTATACCACATTTAGTTTGATAAGAATGTTGTTTCTTAACTCTATAGTATTATACTTGACAATCAAACCATCCAAAACTTTTCATCAATACAATAATGACATATTTTCTTTCTAAGAAGCATGGTACCATTACCTTGCTTATCTTTCTTATCTGAAGGCATTGACTCAAAGACATGTTAATTCTTTCTTTGAGATCATTTTTGAGAAAATTAATTTTAATCTCCATTCGGTTTGTGTTGCCAAAATTAAGAAAAATTGAGTGGTGGTTCATTAAGTTTTTTAAAGAAAAATCTCCTCATCTTCTATCCTTTCTTTTTGTTTTGAAAGACTCACTTGTACCAATGGGTCTGGAGGATCCAATTGATTCCCAAGTTCCTTTATTGACAAAGGCTAAATATTTAATGTTGATTGGTTTTCTCCATGCATCAAGCTTTTCAACTTGCTTGTGATCAGTTGGTTTTAAATCAAAAGAAACATTGATTTTTTGTTCAAATTTCTTATGGTGAAATGAATCCTTTGGAGTTTATGATATTTTCTTAAATTTATTTAATTCCACAACTCCTATGGGCTACAAGTCTTTACTATAAATTAGTGCATTTCAAAAATGTGGCTTTGCTGAATTTGCAGCTCTAGTTCTAACTGATGTCCTATGTAGAACATGACCATCAATTATGCTGCATCAATGAAATGTATTTTAACATATTCTTTGACAGTCTTCTCTGTAAATTTTTGGTGCCACTTTCAATGGGCATGTATTCCCTCAAGATTACTAACCTTTATGTGTCTTGTATCACTACCATCTAGATTTTGTGGTGGCTATTTAACTAGATGAAAATAGAGAATTATTTTAAAAAGATGGAGAGAGAGTGTTATTAAAAACAATAAATTTTGTATCGAAGACCAAATGTTTTTATACAATGACATAAGTTGTCCTGTCTTGAACTGTTAACTATTATTTTATTATTGCATTAGTCTTTTATCTTTAATTGACTAACTTTTATAATATTTATATGTAATGTTATATACTTTTACCTAGGAATAATGAAGATGACATATGCACTCTTATGAAGATGACAAAAATTAGATTAACCAACTATTGCCACATTTGCAAAGAAAAGGGGATCTACTAGAGTCTCTAGTTTGAGAAGATTGGTCATTTACAGATGCTTGAGAAGATCTACTAGAGTCTCTAGTTTGAGAATGTTGGGAATTTGCAAAGGCACTAAGGTCTAGGTTGGGAAAAATAGAGAGACGATAATGAGGACATTTTATGCTAAGGCATAGGCATCAATCAATACATTCAACATGGAAGTTATGTGCATAGGGTAGCTCACAAAACTTTAATTAGAGAGGTTAATTATCATTAAAACACAACCAAGTGTTAAATATATGAACCAAGTTTCCTTAACAAAGTGTAACGCAATTATTTATAACAATCTTAAACTGTATACCTCATTTCCTACACAGAACTCCTCAAGGCAGATGGGGCACTCACTATAGTCTGTAGGCACTACCTTCATGTAGAATTTCAGAAGCTCCCAAATAATGCTTCAACTACTTCTCTTTGCATTTTACTCATTTTCAGTAAAAAAAAGAAAATAAATACTTGTTTAAATAAAAGAAGCTAATCAATGTATAAAAGAAAAAACAATCATTAGGGTTATCTGACCAGTAGTCTACTACATCATAGTCTTTGAAAGAATACTTGAATTGATATATATAACTATGAATTTCAAGTCAATGAATTAATTGCATTAAAATTACATGTATAACCCTAACCTATCTTCAAGTACTATAACAGTAACTCCTTCAAACAAACATAACTCAAGGGAACACTAAATTATATAAGTTCCAATTATAATCAGTGGACTACAAAAAACTGCTGACAATAAATAGATTCTTACTGCTATTTATATTAAGACATTTTAACAATGTACATATTAGTGTAGCCTAATCTCCTATGGTGTTGGGAACATTTCTAGTGGTTAAGTGATAATATAACAATATTTTAAGAAGTTATAAGTAGAAGAAAATTTGGAGAGACATATGATAACAAACTTTTGAAGCTTCTCATCATGAATTTAATGAAAAAGACAAATCACTTTTACCCATTGAATATTCTTGGTATACAAATTATTTAAATTCTATTAGAAAAAATAATATTTACTTGTATAATATGAGTTTGCAACACTTTCCATACTTTACTCATTGTGTCCATTTGTGCTCTAGCAAGTCCAAGAACACGACGAACACCTTTAGCTCCCTATTTTATCTCAAGCTTCTTAACAATTTTCCATTGCTAAGATGGGGATTCTTGTACAATTTTCTATACTCTTATTTTAATATTCTATCTTTTGCAATCATTGCCTTTGTATTTGTCAAAACAAATGGACTATTTGAACCTATATATACATATATATCTAATTCTGACAAGATTTTATGATCTTGTATGAACACATAAAAATACTTATTCCAGGAGGCCCATTGGTAAATACTGTCTTTGTAAAACAAGGTCTAAAAAGTAATCTCCTATGGGAAGGTCATTGATAATATAGCAAAAATCTCCATAATGAGTAGGTTGGTAGATCTAACACATAGCCTTCCAAGCTAACAATAAGGTTCCATTGCTAACACCATCATCCTTAGGTAGGCATGTTCCCACTGATTCAATTTCAAACAAACCACTACATTTGATGGCAATAATAAAAGATAATATGTGACTATCCTCATTGTGATAGTCTTGCAACCTTTAATTGTTTTTTATTTTACTTTCTAAGGTCTTCAAGATCTATTTCTACTCACTATGCATTAACATTTTTTAGACACTCATTCCATGATTTATGAATTTAAAACCTAGACCAAATTTTGTTTGATAAGAATGTTGTTTCTTAACTTTATAGTATTATACTTGACAATGAAACCATCCAAAACTTTTTATTAGTACAATAATGACATATTTTCTTTCCAAGAAGCATTGTCACTTAAACATTACCACATGTGCAAAGAAAGGGGGATCCATTTGCATGAAACACATAAGTGTAGACAAAGTCTAGTTGGGGTCAATAACACCATCATTGGGTGTGAATGAAGCATAGTTCAAAGATACCTAGTGAAGGTTATCCATCTAGGCCTCACAATACCATGGAGAGCAACTTTGTTTCACCAAAAGAAAATGCTACCATGGACTTCAAAAAACCAAATAAGGAAAACTTACTATCTAGTCCCTATTGAGGATAGAAATGTTATAGAAAACATACTAAGTGTATGAGTTCTTGATACCTTGCATGTTATCTGGTGTTTAGAAACTCCATGAAATAGCATAATTTTTGACATTAATCTTCATATAGGTGTACTACAACACATCATAGACTTCCTTATGTTTGTTTTGGACTAACACAATCCTATTTTTGTGCCTAAAGGTTGACCTATTAACAAAGGAACTACATGACAAAATCTACATGGCATTCCTACCATTGGAAAATGTTTTCTTATACCATAAAATGGTCAAATTCCAAAAGGAATTAGTCCCAAGATTTTTGCAACTCCTAATCCCCAATTCTTGACTCCAAACGTTATTTTGCTAGGGTTTCCTCAATGTTCACTCTCCACTTGATCCTGCATCCAATTGGTGATGGATTCACCTTCACTTTACTCTATTCAAACATTTCCAATCATAAAATATACTCCTTCTTAGGTAACTCATTCACTGCCACACACAAGATTCAATTATATCTTCACACTATTCCTTAACTGTGATCAGTTCTATCAAACATGAATTTGCATATGCATAGTTAGAGTTTTGTGATACATGTTAAGTAACATCATTCCATGAATGTTAGGCCTCTACATTCATGGAATGACCTTCATTCTCCCTAAGGTATTACAACAATAGAAAATTTTAATAAAGAGTGAATGATTGAATTATAACTGGTGTGATAGTAACTTATATAATATGAAATTGAATAGAAAAACACAACAAATGATGAAGTGACTCGGTCAAAACATATGGAGATTCAATCAAATTGGGATTCAAAATGGAGTTGATTTGCAAAAATAGAAATATTTTGCATTTGTTGTTTCTTGTTCACCAATACATTACCCAATCCTTCTTCTCCCCTTGTCGTAACAAATACTTCTTCTCTCATATAAAAGATCCCCTATAACTACTTAAGAAACTAACTCAACCAAATTCCATTTGTTGAGTTGAATGTTAAGCATATAACCTAAAACTTATCAATCCCTAAACTAGCCATTACTTTTTTTAAATATTTAATTTTAAAGAACAAAAATGGCTTTATTTTGATACTTAACCTTTTTTCTAATATCTAGACCTATCCCATGCCCCTTCTATACCTTCTATACTTCTTGAAACATTATTGAAGCTTGGACACTTTAGTCCATTACAATCAAGTCTTTAGTCCATAAGAGGACATTACACAATAAAAGTAGTTTCATCTTCATATGAGAACATTACACAATAATACCTTTCTAAGTTTGCATATATGTTTATAGAATTCAATAGAATGGTCTTACTCGAACATAATTAATGCTCATTTTCTATGGTTTCTAATATTAGCCATTGGAATTAGTTTAATGTGACTCTAGGCAATTCATTAGTAGTGCAACTTGAATTTCCTTCACCTTGTAGTCTAATAAAGAAATTGCTTGTATTTGAGAACCATGTCCTAGAAATCAATATTGATAAAGGTTAACATCAAAGTCCAGTATCTATTCTTGATTGTCCTTTCCAAGAAGATTTTTCCAATCCAAATGAGTTCAGAGAAATAAGTTAAAATCTTCATGGTATGTGAGATTTTGTCATTAGCTTAATTTTTTTCCCAATGAAATCTAGAACATGTCTCATGTAGAGTATATTTTCTGCAATTGAAAAGTTTAATATTGAATCTCTAAGAATGGATGGTATTTTTTTTTTAGAGGAACAATTACCTGATCTACTATATGTTAGAGATGTACTTGTTGCTTCTAGTTTTATTGGAGATTCTAATACAATTTTTGCTAGATAGCATTCCCCCAACAATCCATTGGACCCCCATTTCTCAAATTGGTCAAATGCATGCGATCAATGGAAAATTCATGTTTCTAAATCAGATTTGAAGTAAATAAACTAAATGTAACCATTTTGGGTTAACAGAATGGTTGGAAGAGTAAAATGCAAAAAGTTGCTCAAAAGTTGTCAACTTACGTAGTAACTATTTGTTGACAACTTTTCACCAATGGCTAATTTTAGCTAAAATATTGGTTGAGAGTAGTTGGGAAGGATTAGAATGCATTTAAACACTCATATACATGCCCAAAAATATGGTGTAGAAGGATCTAGGTTGTAAGACAACAAATTTGATAATGCAAGATTTTCACTGTAAATTGGTGGTTGCAAATCTTCTTTCTGATAGAAATTATATTGGACATAGTAGAATACTATTCTAACATTCATTTAGTATGGTTTGAAATTTATTTAAGCCATTATGTTCAATTCACCTTGACTGTTCCTATAGACTATTAGATCTGACAATTTCTTCATAGTTTGGGGGTTATCATGTGGATATGACACATTCCACTTTATGTGACAACTATTCTAGCTTGTGGAATGGGTCTAGAATGGTGTATTATAGGATGTTATAACACTAGGAGTATAGAGGAGATCATGGAGGTTACATGTTAATACCCTAAGGTAGATGGTTAAAAGGGAAACTGTGCATTGTTGATGCCATGTATTGGTCTAAGTGAGATCATTGAGTGAGAGGGTAATTTTATGAATGATTATGTACCTTCTTGTATGACCATCTTAGATCATTTACAATCTCCATTTTTTGAACTACACCCCCTTTTAAGGCCCTAATGAATAATTTGGAATCCCCATTAATCCAGAGCTTTGTCCACCTATTTTCTCTAGTATCATTAATCCCCATAGTAGCTAGGGTTTTAGCCTCAACCAAGTTGTAAGTGTCTATTCTGAAGTCTTCAACATATAGACCTAGCAGCTTCCCCCATGCATCTTTAAAATTTTTCCACTTGCATCTTTTCTAGGATTCCCTTTAGTTACTCCATTGAATTTTAGGTTCACCCACCTATGCTTTGGCTTTTCCTACTTATATGTCTTATTGCTACCTTTGGTCAGAGAGGGAGCCATCATGAAGCCCCTAAAATTGGTCCACAAGTGTGCCTAGCCCAATTCTCCTTTCTCTACATTCTAATAATATTTCTTATGAATCTCTCCAAAAAATTTAATGGTGTTAACCACCTTATCCCATATCCTATCAAAATTCACCTTGTAGACACTTAAAATTGTCCTAAACACTATATTAATTCATTTAATATTTCCCTTGAAATTATAATTAATTTATTAATAATTAACTATATTGATCATATTTGTCTACTTATTTAATTAAATAAGTTCACTTTTCCTATGTATTTAAATTTAATTTAAATACTTCCATCCCTAATGTGTTAAATTTATTTAATACATGATCCTCCATAAATCCCCTTGTTAAATAAATCCTATTTATTTAATTCCTCCGTCTCCATTAATTTCTCTAAACCTATGATTAAATTGAATCCTATTTAATTTAATCCTAATCTTATCCTAAAACCTAGTCTACAACCATCACTCTCATCCTTCTAAGACTACCCACTACTTAATCCCACTTTATTATCCTAAATCCCTTTCTAAACACCTTTTAGCTCCTAAGAGTTTGCTCACACATGTGTGAGAAGCTCTTGATCCAATAAAGCTTCCATCTCTTACACATTTGTCGCTCACTCCTTCCCCCAAGGTTGTTTACATGTGTGAGCACACCTTGAGCCTCTCAAACATTAAAGGCTCTTTTTGAATTTTGCATGGCTTGTAATTTTGCCCATGTGTCTCCCTTGTGGAACCTATGTGGATGCCACATAGATGCCACCTCCCCAAGGCCTCTCTCAAGCCTATAAATAGAGCTCTTGTCTCAAGCATTTTTCATCTCCTCCATATGCATTGTTATCATGCTAGTTTAGAGTTAGAACTTTCTAGAGATTTTATGCATAGTTACTAACCCTTTGGTAGTTGTTTATTTCTTACATTTCTTTGCATATTCATGATAGTATTACATTCTTAGATTTTCTTTCTACATACATTTCTATTATCCATTGAGTGCTCTCAAGAATGGTTGCTTCTATAGCCATCTATTGAAGTATTCTTCATCATTTAGCTTAGTTACACATTCATTATTGCATCATTCAACATCTTGGGATTCATAGTTGTGTTTGGGGAGAGCACACTCACATCCCTCCAATCTAAAAAACACCAACATGGCCTCTCATGGGTGCCTTTGTTGAGCTGTTTGAGCTTGCATGAGGACTTGATTTATTGGTTGCTTGGAGTTGCAAAACTCAAGCATAATATTAGTTGTGTTTCATTTTGTCTTGAATATCTTAATATCTATGTCCAACTAATGTTTGTTTTTTAACTCTTGCTTCCAATAGGTCAAATTCTCTTGCATACACACCTCTTTGCCTTAACTGAGTACCTTTCAAGAAAAAGATTTCCCACAATGATTGCCGCAACCACATTCTATATTATTTTTAGGCCCAAACTAGTAGAATTGGTATCTTGCAACACCAAAAGTCTAGCCACATTTTTCTAAATCACCCCACTTGAATGCCCATTTAGCCCAGAAATGACTCCAAATCTACCATGTGACCTTGTAATGAAGGAAAAGGTGATCACTATTTTTTGCTTGAAATTTACACAACACATCTAGAAGGGCCTATCTTACCCAATACCTAAAGTCTATCCCAATTTTGAGCTCTTCTTTTCCAAACCATCCATAAAAAAACATTTATATTGGTTTTGTAGAACTTCTTCTAGATTATTGGATTTTCTTTGGAGCCAATATTAGAGAAATATTTGGTAAAGTGTCCTTGATCATCTCCATACCACTGTCCTCATTCACCTCCTCCACTAGAGGCCACTTGGCCAATCTCTCCTAAATCTCATCACATACGAATTGTAACTCAACAATAGCTATTTTTAGCCTTTTCTAATACCTATTAGGAGGGATCCTTACAATGGAGTCCTCAACTTCCTTAAAATGTGTCATCATGGGGATAAAACATTGGTGCTAATTGAAAGCCTTATCTTCCATCCATTGGTCGTCCAAAATTTAGGATTGTCACCTCTACCCCATCTCCATTTCATATTCAAACTCAAGAAATTACAATAGTTTTGCAAAAAAATTCAAATACTTGAACCTCTAGGTAGCTTACAAGTGAACAAATTGTTGACATTGTTCATCAAATACTTAGTCTATATGACTTGGCTTCATAACTTATTTTTTTCATGATAGACCCTCTAGAGTAATCTAATTTCCAATGCTTGATTCATATCCTTGTGCTTTCTAATTTCTAAAAAACCCTACAAATTTGGCCTACAAGCATTGTCTTATTTAACTAAATATATTTGAATTACTCATATGACCATCTTAGATGACCTTATTGTACCTTCTTGTACAACCATTTGTAGCCTATCCATACAAGATGGACATGTACTAAATTGGGACCCTAAATTTGCATTGTATTCCTTTGAGTCATGTAGGTATCTTGGATAAAGAGCTCACTTAGCCTACCAGTTGGTCTTAGTTGTTTTCTCTTTCCATTTCTACACCCTAAAAATCTTTACCATCTTGTATCATTGAGTTATTTCATTAATCATTAGTTAGCATTATAGGTAGGATCATTTTTTTTATCTAACCAAATCCACCTATCTTGTTAGAATAGTATTATAAGCGAGGTGGTGTTGGGCCATTTGTTAAATTGAGTTTTTTGTGCAATAGATTTGATTTCCCCTCTTATTTTTGATTTTCCACTTATGTACTTGTCACAGTGTCTTAGGCTATTGTAGATCCATGATCTATCCCATATTCCAAATGTTTCAACATCATGAAAGAAAAAAAAAAACTAATGTGTTGCCATCTCTACCAATGCCGCCACATTCAACAATGCATCCTTTTCCAACTACTACAATAGCACACCCTTCATCATCAACAAAAAGAGGAGCTTCTCTTAGAAAATATGTATGCCATTTGTGTACTTGGGAAAGGAATATTTTTAAACTCTAAGAAGTGATACCTGTACCTACATAATAATGTTTGTTTGACTAAGTTTATATTTTAGGCATCAAATATCTTTAAGGCTTTGTAGCGATATCTCTTATTAGCTCAATGTAGAAAATTGTGTGATTGAATTCATGTAAGGTTATGTAGATAACAAAAAATCTTATAGATAATTTAGTGTCTTGCTAGCAATGCCATCTTGAATTATGGGCATGCTCTTTTTGGTTGAATACAGGTGGCTCCTGTAAACATTCTTGTAGGTTCTCAAGTATGGGTGTTGTACTAGATCGTAGCTATCCAACATGTGCTATACGTGTCTATTGGGAGTTGAACTAGGTTTGAACCTAAAATCTGGATAGCAATATTGATAGGCAACTCATTGTTATCATTGTTTGATGCCATTAATTTGCACCATGGATGTATTATTGATTGAGAATTCATAGATATGTTGTATTTGCATCATCTTTTAGTACTAAAATATAGCTTAAATCTTAATATTGTTGCTGAGAGCATCATAGACATACATACATCTATACAACTACAAAAAATTCAAATAAGGTGGGACAAACTAGGATAGACCCATATAGGAAATAACCTCTTTAAGTCCTTGCAAGACCTAGGATGTTTGAGACATCATTTTGATCCAAGGAATGTGCTCCCTTGAAACATTGGTAGAATTAGATAGTGTTTTATCTCATCAATTTTCCATTCTACTTTATTAGAGTTCTCATATTTATTATTTTTTGTTTTTGGAGAGAATTTGAATTTAGAATTTAGAATTATTTTAGTATAAAATTTACAAGGCTTTCTTTGAACACATCCTTTGTAGTTCATGTCAGTTCTTGTGGCTAGTCACAATACTGTCAACTAGTTATTAGGTATAGAGAACATTAACAAGTTTACAAATACATTTTGTATTGTATAAAAGTAAAGAGTGGACAAGAATTGTGTTGCTGAGAAATGCAAATTTTAGAAATCTTAATAGACTTTTGAGGATTTCACTTTCACCCGTGGTGGATCAATACAAACATCTAGGTAGGTGGTTTCTGCTTGGTAGTGTTGCTAATAGCTTCCTTAAAAATTTTACCTTGCCAGTTTAGTTCTTACTTAAACTACTATATTTTAGGAACCTTTTTTTAACATTATAGTACATATATGAATTATAATAAATTAGTGGCTCTTCGAATGAAATTTTTTATTGCAGATTTTATATTTATCTTCTTTCAAATGTGCCAAATTTAACTTGAGTTAATACTAGCTTTATATAGTGCTTTTTATCAAATAGGCAAGGTTGAATATGTTTCCTAACTACGAGGTGTCTACATGACTATATCTCATTCAAATGAAATATTAGAAGCACTTCGATGATTGGCAAGTGACAACTCCTAAATTATTTAAAACCTCTTTAATTTGAATATGAAATGAGAATATCTCTTCTAGATTCTATAACTTATCTCATGTTCTTCACTTCTTGGCTACTTGTTATCATTGCAAAGAAAATGATGTAGAGTGTTGGATTAGATTCTACATTTCTTCCATTGGTGGCTAGAATTGTAAGAAGTGCTAAGTCTGCTCAGAGTGCAAGTGCTACATATGGTGCTAATTTCATAGTGCTTTTCATTGAGAACAAAGAGGATGAAGATATATTGTTTGATAGTGTTTGTCAAGTCATTACCATACCAGCATTTGTCATGCTTAACTCAACTAAGTTGAGCACTTTGGCTGGCTTAATTTCTAGGTTGAGAAAAGTAGGTGCAAGTGGATTGGTTATCTCAGTAATAGATGTAGAATAATTTGGAGGTGACATCCTTAAAAAAGTGAGACCATTACTTTTTAGTACACAATTCGTCAAGGATGATAAAGAAAATGGTGAAACTGACATCTTGTGGATGAAAATAGAAAATGATAGTCTAAGAAACAATTTAACAAAAGCTATATAGAATGTAAAGCATTTAGATCTAAAGTTCAAAGAGTTTTTAGATGAGGAACAATGCTTTCTGTTGAATGTGATCAATGTTATTTATGAAGTTGCCCCATAGGTATGTTTGTTAATTCTAGTTCTATTTTCTTTTCTATTTACCAGCTTCAATGTAGTTATTTTCAAATTATGCTTGAAAGAGCCTCATGGCACTAACTTGACAAAAAAAATACTTTAAATACATGTCTCAATTTTCTTCTCTTTGCATGCTTCTTTACAGATGTAGGAGATTTCACTTCTTGTGGATATAGTTGCCCAGATGGATAAATTATTTTTGCTAGTTATAGTGGTAATTTTTGTTAAATTAGGCTAGAACCAATGTCTTAACTTCATTCTTGTAAATACAAATCCTTGACCAAAAGATGCAAGGTGAGACAAGCTTGAAGTCATCACAAATAATAAGATTTTTAGGTGGTTCTTACCTATTGATTGACCAAGTAACATATCTACTAAATTAGCTATCGCATTAAGGTGCACATTTTCTACCCTAAAAATTCCTCTACAAATGCCAATGAGGTCATCTCAAGTAAGTTCCCAATAGAACTTTTCCATCCATCCATCTCTAATCAAAGGTGCATATAAAGTAGAAAGTAATTTCCTATAATGATAATTGGTACTCGAGGATTCTCAACTTTTTTATATTGGCTTGGTAGTTGAACATTTGTAGGATTGTCTGCAATGTTCATGAGAGTTGCATTCACCATTTGATTATTGACCATGTAGTATGTAGTTCCACCCATTCTACCAGTACCTATATCAAGATCATTTATGAAGTGGGCACACATCTATCTTTCTTTTTTATATTAGAAGCCTCCCTATATCTTTGCCTAATAAGTTTGGTAGGCTCACCTACATTTCCACTCTCCAATTCTCCTACACTCATCTAATGGGAATGCATTGAATAGAAAAATAAGTGGTTTTCAGATAGGAGAAGTTTTGAAATTGGATTCAACCCCAATAATGCCCTCCTATCAAATATTTTTCAAAACTTTTGGCCCTCATTAGATGCTAGTTTTGAAATTACTCAACCCTAATAATGCCCTACTACTAAATAATTTTAAAAAATTGTGGCCTTAATTGTAGAGTATAGTTGTGCATGTAGTAGTTCTTTCCAATTAGGTTTGGTCCATTCAAAGGATTCTAGTTCAGAAAGTGAGATTGCAATGGTAATGTTGTACTCTCTAGGAGACTAGTAATGGTGGAATGCACAGTTTCAAAAAGAAATTTATTAATTTGATTCATCACCTCTACCCAGTGTCCTTGCTAGAATTAGACAAATAGAACTAAGGATTGCATTTACAATAAAAAGCTCTAATAAAGAAACTCAATTCAGCTTTAGTTTTGCAATTGAATATGTTCTGAGTGGGCAATAACATTTCACTAACAAAGATACTCAATTTAGAATGACTTACTTTGAGGAAAGCCTCTATCTTTAGAAGAATGTCTCACTTACATGATCCCTACTTTGCAAAAAAAAGCTCGCACTAAAATGATTTTCCTTGACCTTTTCCACCCCAAGCCCCCAAAATAAGAGGCACCTATTATTCAAGGAAAGCCAAAATGATTGAAATAAATCACAAGAATAACTGATAACTTCTATTATTTATAAGCAAGTAAATAGTAAAATTGCTTCTGTAGCAGAAACACTTATTCTTGTAGTTACAGATGAGTGAATTCTAACCAAGAGATTTGGCCAAGAACATTAGTATGTTTAATCCTAGACAATAGGTCAAACAAAATTAGGATATACTTGGATTTTCCAAACAAGAGAAGAGTTGGCATGCTCAATAACATCATCAGTCAAATGGTAATCAACAACTGACAATCCAATTCCAGATTTTCATAGCATAGAAAGAAAGATTTATGGTATGTATTAACTATTTTACCATCTATTCTATTGTTATCAACCTTTTTGACATTTCAATTTGTTCATTGATCAATTTCTCCAAACATTAGATCAATTTTGTTTGAACATTGCAAAACCACCTAAACTAGCCACCCTCCCCAAAACTTATACGATTAGAAACTTACATGGTCTTCTCAAACATTATTAGGAAAATGCACATCCCTTAGAGTTTATCTTGGGTTAGAATACCTAATGGTTAGGCCAATGCTTAGGAACATGTAAATGAACCCTTTGTTATCAACATAACATGAACAATGAAATGCATAGCAACATGCAAATGAACCCTTTGTTATCAACATAACATGAACAATCAAATGCATGGCTTAGAAAATTTATTTATGTGGAATGGGGTAAGTTGTACTCATTTAAGCTATTAATCTTAGGTTCTCAAACAAACCCAAGCTAGTCAAACTTATGACATCTACATTCACAGCTAGGCTGCCGACAAATTTCCTAGTAGAGGGGTGTCTCAAAATGGCTAGATTTTAGATGATCCAGATGACCCTGGGTATTCTGTTAAATTAGAGAAGGAATTATCCCATCCTTATGAACAATACCCAAGTGCATTGCATGGTTTGCATTACCTCACACTACTTGAATTTCCTAATTGGGCATTGGCTCAAAATGGATAGATCAATAACATTCCCATGCTTTCTTTACATCTTCTACCAATATAAATAAAAATTTGAAAGAGAAAACAAATAATTACATAATTTAATTTTATGCAAGTCCATGAAATCCTTAGCTATGTGGAGGACCAACTTATCCATGAAGGTGGGAGCTATGTAAAAACCATCTGATGTAGTGTCATCATAAGCATACCTAATCATAATCAACAAGATTAAGTGAAACAAAAATGGCCTAATTCAATAGATTCATAAATGAAATATGGTCTATGGAAAACTAAACAAAAGAAAACACACATACATGCACTAAGTAGAACTGATGTAATCATAGCTACTCATGATAACTGTTTGGGTTCCCATTCCCATAGCCCCCTAAAAGATAGAATCAACTATTCTTTTTCCTCTAGCGATGTCCTATTGATCATCATAAATGTTGGACACAAGTCCAACCCATTTGTCATTCTTCATTTTATCTTTCTCAAATGAACAATTAACCATTGGAAGCCATCTTCTTTTTGAGACACCACCCAAGCAACCCTTCTTGATGATAAAGCTCACAAAAATTGAGCTTTGGATGCACTTCTCATTGAACCTTATTGCATGTTGAGGAGAACAAGGCAAGCTCTACAATCATAATCAACACATCAATGAACCATTCGATATAGTCTCCTAATGCTCAAACAAAGTCCATGATAAAGAAGAAAGTTACACCCCTTTTATGTGGGGTTGTTTAAGAGAAAACTCAAAAAGGGGACATCTACAAGTACTCCAAAATCCTTGAATAAATAATTAAATGTGAAAAGACCATGAACAAGGGAGTGAACAGAGATAGAGAGGTTTTGACATGTCTCCTTGGACCATACCTTAATGCACGAGCTACCTTCAAACATAAGGTTTTAAAATAGTTGATGTGCCATGTAGGGTGGTTGCAAAGGCAAGCCCTTTGAAGGGTGGTATTATAAATTCCACATATAGATAATGTGTTAAAGTACATTTTTCATGTACCTTGGATGTGCTTAGCAACATGGTGCTTTTGGAATTGTTTTCAATCTGAACTTAGTTTGATTCTTGGTGCCTTTGGATAATTAAGCATAACTACATAGCTATTATGGGATATAGTAGACTTGAAGACCCCATGATTTTTCTAGGCATTGAAATACAAAGAGAAGTTCCCTATTCATGATAAAATTCATGATAAGAACAACTATGGTTCCCTCTCCACAACCCTTACAACCACAATGTCAACATCGTGGAGATTAGAAACCTTCTATTAATTGGTGGCTTTGACCCCAAAAAATTCAATTACATCTGCATCACTCACATAATTGATGGTGCCCTATGCATAAATGTCCATTTTTTCCATGCTATATCAAGCAATTGTTTCTTATCCAAGCCATTTAATTTTCAACCTTTTAAATCTTTGCAAAGATAAAGTTGGAGCAAGAGAAATTTTCTTCTCAAGGGTGTCCTCTAATTGTAAAGTGTCCATTCCATTATCTGTTTAATAAACAAGACATATCTTGTTCAATAGATAATGGAATGGACGCTTTACAATCAAAGGACACGTTTGAGAAGAAAAATTCTCCTACTCCATCTATATCTTTGCATAGATTTAAAAGGTTGCAAATTAAATGGCTTGGATAAGAAACAATTACTTGTTATAGCATAAAAAAAAAAATCCGACCAAACATTGGTGGAAATTTTGACCAATTCTTGATAGTTTTCTACAAAGACTTGGTTGAAATTTTCACCAATTTAAAAAAAATTTCTACCAAGAATTGGTCGAAATTTCCACCAATTCAAAATTTTTTTTACCAAACATTGGTGGAAATTTTGACAAACACAAACAAATCAGAGCTAGCAACTTTTTTTTTTTTTTTGACAAATGTATTGATCAAATTTTTGACCAAACATTGGTTGGTCAAAATTTTGACAAGAAAATTTACCACGAACTGCTTGGTCAAAATTTTGACCAACTTGCATCAAAATTTTGACCAGTATTCATCAAAAATTGAGTTCAAATTTACTAGTGCTTGTTATACCTTTGGATGTATAGATAGTTGGATGAGTTTGGCACTTGTTGTGGGTGTTATTTCAGCTATGGATATTTTGAAAACTATGGATATATGTGATTACCTTTGGATTAGGATTTTGTGCTTGGCTTTTTAGTTGGTACAAGATTTTATGATCTTCTAATGTGACAGGTTGGGTGGATTTCTATTTGGATGGCTTGTATGTATGTTTGGTGGCAGTGGCATAATAGGAGGTGAGGTCATTCATGTTTGAGATGCTGGATAATTTGATTTTTTTGTATGTACCAGGATTGAGCACATGGTTTACTTTGATCCATTATGGTGGATGTGCTAGGAGGGATTGTTCCCTTGTTCATTTGTGTGGCTACAGATGGACCCTATGTAATGTATACAACAAGTGAGAGATTCTTGAGATAATAGGTGTTTCACACATTGCATAATATTGTTATATTATATTATATTATTTTATTATGTAATGTTGCACCTAGATGGATGTACAATATGTAAAGATTCCCATGGGATATACTTGATGAATTGTATTGTAACATTGTGATAATATTTCATGGAATTATTTAATATTGGGGAAATAATTAAATTTCTAATATTAAATGTGGGGTCAATGGGTTAGGTAGGACATGCTTTATGAAATACCACTTGGTGGTTTTGTGGGATTTTCTACTATATAAGTTTCCACAAGGGTAGTTGTTGTGTGAGAAGATAGAAGGCAAAAAGTTAAAGAGTCAAGCGGGACAAGGCTTGATAGGTTATCCAAGGGAGCATTTGTCAAGGTTGGAAGCATGACATGGGATGTGTGGATTCATTCTTGTTCACATGTATTGCTTGGTTGTAGCTATGGCTTTCAAGGCTTCCATGATTTTATTGCAATGGTATTTTTGCTGAATAATACATAGTGATGGATGCTTTTGGAGACTGGGTTTCCCAGGGTATATCTTGTGTCACAATTTTTTGTGGGTATGTTGTCTATTCTCTTGCATGTGGATTTTTATGGCATAATTATTTTAGATCTATTATGGGTTATGTGGAAATGGTTATATTCTTATTGAAAGTTTCCTTACAAGAGAGCAAAGAGGTTGGTAGTATGTCACCCAAGGAAATGAGCAAGGGTGCCATAGTGGATTTGGTAAGGAACTATTAGCCAAAGCCAATCAGGTAGAAGCAAAGAGTAAGAAGAAAATCGCAGAATGGGGAGATAAGAGTCAGAAAGATGATGATAGTCAAATAGGGGAGACATTTGAAAGAGGCGAGGATCTAGAGGTGGAGAAGGAGCAAAATCTATTTTTGGATGCCTTTAAATCTCTTAACAAAGGTGGTATGGAGCATATTTCTTATTACAATGGTAGCTTGAATGGAGAAGAATTATTGGATTGGTTGGAGACCATAGAAAATTGGTTTGATTACAAGGAAGTCCAAGAGGAGAAGAGAGTCAGCTATGACAAGGCTAGACTCAAGGGATATACACTAGTATGGTGGAACATGATGCAGGATGACAGAGTAGTAGTAGGGAAGAAAAATATAGTGTTGGGAGAGGATGAAGATCATATTGAGAGTACAATTCCTACCCACAGATTATGAAATAAAAATGTATCAAAGATTGTAGAACCTAAGTTAGAGGGATCTCACAATGAGTGCCTACACTAAAGAGTTCAACAAATTAAGCCTAAGAGCAAAAAGAAAAGAAGAGGAAGTGGAAAGAGCGACAAGATACCTCAATGGATTGAGTGAAGGGATTCAAGATGAGATCAGCATGATGGCTCCTAACTTTATGCATAAATGATTTTAGTTAGCCTCAAGGACATAATAGAAGGCTAGGAGAAGATGTGATTCATAGCAAAGAGGCAAAGGTAATAGAGGTTTCAAAGAAAGGGGTAAATTTGGAAAAGGAAAAAGACCAAGTAGGCTAGAAGAGAATCAAGAAAATGATAACAAGGTTAATTAGAACAAGAATGCATTTTAGAGAGGAGGATATGTAATGCTTACCCATAGTTGACTTTTCTAATTTTATTGTCGAATTATTTTAGGCCTATTTGATGATTATGTTTTATGATTTATTAGTTCTTGGTTACTGGATTTGGTTAGAGGTATTTCTTATTCAGTTGATTTATGTGATGAGATACTTGAGTTACTTACTAATTTCATGTGTTCATGATTATTTTGATGATGATATATGTATGTTCATTTAGTGAATTTCAATGATCTCATGATGATTAGTAAATGGATTATTTATGTGTAGTTTCTATGGTTACTTAACCCATACTTGCATGTGTATGGTGTCCCTATCTATTTCACTTTATGATTAACATTCATGATGTGGTTAACAGAGGGAGTCATAGTCACTTGCTAGTTAGGATCTACATGATGCATCACTTCCCACCATTGCATGTTTAGTTTAGAATATATCAGTATGTACATGTGTGGATTTCATGAAGATTGCAGGTACCAGGTATCGACTTTCTTGAATTGCCAAGATGAGTGTACCCTATCATAGTATCTCAATGGTATAAGTGGGGAGATAATTCTTAAATCTAAATCCTAAACCCTAACAAAATTTTCCTAGAAAGTAGGACAAGTATCTTCATTGCTTACCCTTCTAAATTAGTCAAGTGATGTGAATTCATAATTTTAACCATAGAGTTTGAATATGTGTTCTGTACTTGATTATGGATTTTCATATTTAGTCTTGTGGATATGTGATGATTTTCTATTGTAATTAAATTAACTTAAAAGAGTATTTAATGATTTAATTTAATGGAAATTTAATAAAGAAAATTCAATATTTAATTATATTTAATTAATTAATAAATTAATAAAATCAAATTATTAAATTTAAAATATTTATTCAAAGTCCTAATTTGGGCATATTTACATTTATTTAATTTAATAATAATTTATTTAGGAGTTTTATTTTAATAAACTCTAAATAATATTATTAGTTAAATTAGTAAATATATTATTAAAAACATCTCGAGAATTAATTAAAGAGAAAAAGCATTAGTTTAATAAAGTTTATTTTAATTAAAATTGCATAAAGTTGGTGCATGAAAATCAAAATGATCAAATAATAAAGGATATGGTTTTTTCACATGATTGCACAATCAAAGCCCTAAATTTTGGGAAAAACTCTTTATGAGGAAATTGGAGTTTGTTTCTCCACACATAGGTTCAGAGAAACTGATTTCTGAAAAGACGGTTTTCAAAAGAGAAGGAAAATTCTTGTGTGTTTTGTGTGTTCATTGTTTTAGCACCCGACCTAGGTAGGATCTTGTGGGTTTGTGCAGTAGTTGTTCATTCTTTGATTTCTTTTCTTCTCTATGTTTGCAAATATATTTTTAGAATTCAATTAGATTGAAACCCTTGTATGTGATTATATCATTCTTCATTTGAGAAACCTCTATAAACAAATTGATGATTTTATAACCCTTATTTTATAAGTTAGAATCCTATATTTTGATACAGGGTGGGGTTTGAGAAAGAATACTAGAAATTAAATTCTTATATTTGATTGTTTCTATTTCATTGGCCTACCAGAGCTATGGTGAAATTTTGATAAAAAATATATCTATTATATACGAAATTACAATAGTAAATAAGTTTTTTATGATATATATATATATATATATATATATATATATGCAATTAAAAAAAATGATTTACATGAATTTTAATGTGGGTTACTATTATCACAAAAGATTTTATCCTTTCCTAAAGTTATTACCTAAAGGAAACCTTGTGAAACATGGAAACAATCTCCAAGTTGTGTGACATGAACAATGAGATTGAGTCTCTAGAAAAGGATGACTTCCTTACTATGAGGGTGCACCTACCTAGTCTTTCAAGAGGAAAAGGGAGAAGAAATGCATGAAAGAAAAACTACCTATTCTAATCTAAAGGGGTGATACACCAAAATAGTTGTTCAATTTTATCTATACCTAAGAATGCACATTTTACTAACATAATCTCAAAGTATAAAGGTTCAATCCTTGTTTAATAATGCAACCACATGCAGATCAACAATAAAAATAATGTTATAAGGAAGATAATTCACTCTATATCATCCAAAGGCCAAGTAGACACAATCATACAGTTGAAGAATAAAGACAATATATTAACAAGAGGAAAGAAATGTATTGTACAATATATTAATTGTAGAAGGAGATACAATTAGAGAATTATATTAACTCAGAGGCACAAAAAATTATAGTAGCATTGTAGAGAATATAATACTAGAGAATCAAAGAAGGATCAACCCTTTGGAGGGTTACAAAGCTTTCTTTTATAGTGCAAGCATAACTAAGATAACTTCATCAAGAACCCAATACTTAACCACTAAAACCAAGTTGTAGAAAATAAGCATTGCATATCTAGAAAATATTTGATCTTGGTACATGTCATGATGTAGGAAAATCCAATATTTCACCAAAAATGGCTCCTAAGAAGATAGAAATGGAGGCCATTAATGCATTAGATAAGAAGATGGATCATCAGGAAATGAGTAAATGTCACTTTTCATTTATCAAGAATGGGAGACATTGAAAATAACTAGTAAGCAGTCAAGCATATCAGATTCACCATTAAAAAATGTTTATTCTTTACAACTAGTATGCCAAATAAGATATGTCAGTAGCTCAAACATATTCAAACTATCATTTTGTACCTTTCCTTCCTTTCTATTAGTTGAAACATCCATCACTTTCTAGCTTAGATAGATGAAAATACAATTCTTTGTCAATCCATGGCTTATGATCCTATGATCATCAAAGAAGGTAAAAAACCATCATAACATCTTCTATTGAAAACCTAACTCTTATGATCATATGATCATAGTTTATCTCATGTTCGTGGGTCTCCCTTTGAGTGTTTACAATCTCATGACAAGAAGTTACCACTAGCCATTTTATAACTTCAATACTTAACCCAAAAGCTATCATTGACCTATGACCATATTATGATGATCACCTTCCTTGGAAAAGCATTGATAGTAAATACTTTTCCTCTTGCAATGACATAACAAGTCACAAATCGTAGCTTTTGGACCTCCTTTAAATTTTCTTCCAATCTTCTGAGGTCACAATCTTACAACAAAAAGGAACCTCGTATCATCAAAGACCCTTCTATTTCCCTTTATGATCTCACAAAAAAAGATATATCATAAGATAGTACTATTACTGATTGATTTTTTGATTGAATTATTGAATGAATAGCTTTTCCCTTTATTCAATACATTTTTCCTTATGCCTAGACACCTATGATTCTACAACAACATAGAGCTAGAAAATTTAGATGTATATGGACACATGGTAACTAGGCGTATCCCCACATCAGCTAAACAATGTGCACTTTTAGAAAGTGTATACATGCCAGCTATCAATCCTTGCAAATCTAATAGCTGAGATCTATGCTTGAAATTACCTAGCTTGTTGTATGGTCACAACTTGGACCCTTGGAATACATCAATAGACTACATCTGATGAAAGAATTTAACATTTAACTACTAGAAGAAAATGATCTTTATGACAATGTGATTAGGGAAGCCTCTAAATGTGACTCACATAGACATGTGTCAGGCTGTCATTTCCTTATAATCATTTCCTTGCAATGACTAAAGATTAGATATGTGAAGGATTCAGGGAAATGCTAGCTGTGGACCTTGCAAATCTAACAATCATGATAAAACTAGAACAAACATGAAATTCAAACCTCTAACCAATTAGAAGTTTCCAACAATCCACCTTTGCATCTTGGACCTATGATCTTATGATTGCCTCCATACTTTGTAACATCTCATGGTTGATTGGTCTACCTTATAATCATACAATTGTTGACCACCTTGTAACATCAAAAAAGATTTTGTTTTGGCTCATGATCTTATGACCTTGATGATGTTATGAAATAAAATCTCATGACAAGCTCCTTCATCATAGCATCTCACCCTTATCTAGCTTGTTTGACGATCACACAATGATTGCTCATCATAACATCATAACCATCTTTTTCTCTAGCTTACAAACTGGGCTGAAAGGACATGTGTCCTAATCTCATGTTCTCACAATGGTTAAACATCATACTCCTCATAAATCTAGGAATACATTGGTCATTGATCCACCATGATCTGATGGTTGAGATCATATTATTAAACTACTCACTTATGGTCCTTATGATGTTATGATGTTGTGATCTCATGATCCATAGAAAATTGTAACATTGTGCCCTTGGGTTTCCATGCTTACAATCTCCTGGCCACCGTTAATCAAACTAAATCATGCCTTTGATAGTTAAAATTTTACTTCCAAGATCCTATGATAGGCAAAAAATATTTCACTTGTGACATCAACAGTTTATTTTCCTTCCCTAGAGATCTTATGATAAGACAACTATCATAACATTAGAACCTCATAGGATCATAAGTCCTCACCTTTTCTGTAACATTGGAGGCTTGACATTTTCATCTTGCAATCTCTTGACAAATAGGGTATCATGAGATCATAGCATTCAAAATTCAGCTGAGTGGTATCAAATGAACACCAATTGACTACATCAATCAAAACTCCTTTGACATTTTATTTTGACATACCATGTGAACATATGACACCACGACCCTATGACAAGAAATAAATTTGCATTGTCACAACTTAAACTTGAGTGTACCCTGTAGAAGAAAACATCAAATGAACATAATATTATCTCAATCAATAAAAGACTCCTCTAAAGAGTGATCTTCACCATCCATGTGACTTTGTAAAGTCTCGATGCTACAACCAATCCATTTCACTCCTTCATAGTAGTTAAGCCTCTAGCATCATCATAGACTACAAATGTACAATGATAGAAAAGCTAACTATTTTACAACCTCACATATGTGTTCATTACCTTCCAAATTCAAGTTGTGACACTATGCTAACAAAATATTTAACCCTTATTACCCAATCATGATCTTAACTACAATTGACTAATTTATCCATGTGACCATGTAAATAAGAATTTGCAACATCGTGATGTTAACCATGGTTTGTCTACGAACCCTTGTAATTGAGGGAATGAAGGCCTCTCATAGATTCACAACCTTAAATGTGAGTTTATTATTGAACCTTTTGAACATGTGAAGAAAATGGAAATTGACCCTTGACTACATCCTATTGACCATCACATGATGAAAACTTAAAACTTTGAAGCTCAAACTGATAGAATGTCATCGATTAAATAGACTGGTCCTTCATTTGATGTAGTTATTCTTACCTTGTGACACTATGACTCAAGGATGATGATGTAATTGGTTTGTAACATGCAAGGTGGTTCCACCTAGACACATGGTAGGTAGGTGTATTCCTAGATTTGTCAAAGATCTTGCAGCTTGAGAAAGTGGGATTACGTGGATTATTGATTTTATCTCATTACACAGTCAAGACATAGTGGGCCCCTTGTCTTGAACACTATCTACAAGTATGACCACATGATCATGTAATAAGGATGAAGGTGTAGCTTCACCATTTGAAATTAGGATGCTACACGAAACATCAAGAAGTTGCACCAACTACTATATCTAACCACCCACACCTTCACAACTTACTTGATGGTTAAGGAATGATGCCTTGTGATCGAGAAATGAAGGTTTTCACCCAATCATGACTTAAACTCTAAAGGGATATAACATAAAGGGCTTGAAGACTTAGGGTATAGATGATAACCCAATGTTTCATATGTACCCTTTGGGATTTGATCATTTGAATATTTGTATAATATGACCGTTGGCCATGCTACTATCTTCAAATTTAAAATTTTGGCAGGACAAAAAATATGGCCAACAATTTTGGTGACTCAAAGGAGATGCTTGTCTACTAAGCATATGACTAGTGACCTTAAGCATCCATTGGGCTATAGAGTCATAAAAAATAAAGCTTTGCTCATAATAAAACCATAACTCTACCCTTACTTGCTCTACAACTATATAAAATAAGATAAAATAATGCTTCCTTTGCAACTACAACTCAAAAAATTGCTATCTTCAAAAGAAACAACATGTCCTCAACAATTCTTGGAAAACTAGAAACTAATCTAATATATACATAAACCTTAACCCTCTCTAGAAGTAGGGTTTGAGATGAATCCCATTAACTAGAATGGATAGAACATCACCATTAGGCATGAATAACTAGAAGACATTTGCCTATTTGCAATTGGTGATAACATAGGGACCACTCCACATGGAATCAAATTTAGAGTGCCTCTGTGGCTTGGCTCTATCTGTATTCCATTTGAGGACACGGTCTCCCTATCTTAAAACTCTAGCTTTAAACTTATTTTGACCTATTGTTGGTGTATCTCAAATGTCTACATAGCCTAATACCTTTTCTCTTCTAGCTTCATTAATTTTTCCATCTTGATTGTCATGGCATCATCCTCAATCAGCTCTAACTAATGAGCTAACACTAGGGAGGAAAAATCCACTGAGATAGGAAGCCTATCTTCTCTTCCATAGACTAGCATGAAAGGAGAGTTCTTAATAGCCTTCTTAGGTAAGATTCTATTAGGCCAAAGGGTTGTTCTTAGCTTCTAATGCCATCACTTTTGGTTTTCTTCAATGGTCCTCTTCATTATTCTGCTCTAGTTCTTCTTGGAGGACTCAACCAAGCCATTGCATTGGGGGTAGTAATTTGAGGATGTACTTAAATATATTCTATGGTCAATTGCCTAAGATAAAACATAATTCCCAAAAAAGGACTTAGTATTGGCTGATATTATTGTTGAAGGAGTGTCAAATCTGGTTACAATTCCATCAAGGAATTCAACTATTGAAGTCCTTATGGCATCCTTCAAGGCAACTTCTTCTACCCACCTTGTAAAATAATCAATAGCAACTAAGATCCACTTGTGACCAAAGCTATAAGGTGGATTGATTGGGCCAGTAAAGTCTACCCTCATTGAGAAAATGGTTGATCAACTTGAATAGGATGTAAGGGAAGAGTTGTTAATCTTTTCTTTCATGAAAAGAAAGCACACTTATCATATTTCCTTATATGTTTGTAACAATCATGGAATAGATTTGGCTAGTAATAGCCAGCTCTCATAACCTTCATAGCTATTATTCTTACTGAGAAGTGACCACCATTAGGGCCATCATGAAATTATTTGATCATCATATTAGTTTGATTTGGTTCAATACATCTCAATATGACTCCGTTAAAATCTTTTTTGAAGAGAATCTCATCCACTAAAGAAAAGGGAATAGATTGTAGTATGTATTGTCTTCCTTTGGCCATACATAACCCTTGTGGATATTCTCCTCCTACTAAGAAGGTTGTCATGTCATGCATCCAACTATTCTAATTCTCATCTCCTATTGATTCTGCATCTTCTATAATTAGAGAAACCTCCTCATTTTTCTGTTGAGATGAAATCATATATTTAGACAACCCATTTCCTCTTACCAGCTTTGTGACTTGGATATCAACATCATATTCCATGACCTTAGTGATCCACCTATCCCTTTTCTCATTAACATCCCTTCTTAGGAGGAAGTCCTTCACACTTACATGAGGAACCATTAAATAGACTTTTTTGTGAGACAACAGATGCCTAAAATTATTTAGAGCTCTTGTGACTACAAGAGATTTCTTTTCAACATATCTATATTTATTTTCATAATCCTTAAGCCCTTCACTAAAAAAGGCTATAGGTTACTCTTAATTTATGTTATTTAATTGTGTCAAGACAACTGAGATGCTTGACTCACCTCTTGGGTGTAGAGAATAAAATCCTTATCAAAATTGGGGTTGATAAGGGTGGAGGCCTATGCTATTGCTTCCTTTATCATTTCAAAACTAGCTCTTCCATCCTTGTTCCAAGTGAACATAATGTTCTTCTTTAGCATGGTTGTGAGAGGCTTGACCATAGTAGCAATATTAGGAATAAAGATCCTAACAAATTTGATTCTACCAAGGAAGCTTTGCAATCCTTTATTATGACTAGGAAGTGAAAGGGCAAGGATTTCCTTTGTTCTCTCTAGATCAATGGTCAAACCATCTATGGACACAATATGTCTCAACAATTTCTTTTGATTAGTGGAAAATAACACTTGCTTGGGCTTAGAGATACACCATATTCTCTATGCTTAAGGAATACTTTTCTTAGATGGCCAAAATGGTCTACCACATTATTTGAATAAACTATAGAATGATCAAGGTAGATTGGGAAAAAACTTTCAAGCATCTTCTTGAAAGTCATCTGTATTTCCTTTTGAAAGGTAGCACCTGTATTATTTAGTCCAAAAGGAATTTTTCTATAGGCACAGGTACCCCATTTGGTTGTAAAGTGTTAGATTGTGGTGACTGATCAAGAAAGTACTGTACATACTTCATAAATAGTGGGCAAAATTTTTTTTTTGGGTAGTAGTCGACATGGTAGCCGACATATTATGGCCGACATATGGCCGACATGTTATAGCCCTAAAGCGATTTAATACTTGTATAAAAGGGCTTAGGGTTGGGTATTTTTCATAATGTTGTGATACGAAATTGGTTCTTGCGACGGTATTGAGCTGTAAGGGATTACGGATTGTAATCAAGTTGTAATCACTAGATTGTAATAAGATCAAACTTGCTATTTGGTGGACATAGCCCAGGGATTGGGTGAACCACGTTAAATCTTGGTGCCTTGTGTTCATTTCTGTGTGTTCTATTATTTTCTATTATTGGTTATATTTAAATGTAGTTTTTATTTCTATCCGTGGTTTATCCTAACATAAAGGCTATCTTATACCTATTAGACTCCTTGATTAGTACTTCATTATAACTAGAGAACCCATCTAAGAAAGAAATTTTTTCTAAACCACTAACTTTAGACAATATTTTTGTCCATGGAAGGGAAAGCGTGGTGATCCTTAAGAGAGGCCTAATTCAGATCTCTAAATTCTATACATAATCTAATCTCCACATGCTTCTTCCTAACAGGAACAAGGTTAACTACCCAAGAGGAATTCTTAATAGGAAAAATGATATTGGCCTCTATTATCTTGGATAAATCCTTTCTCATTAATGGTTCAATTCTAGGATTAATTGGCCTCTATTTTTGTCTGGTAGGTTTAGCATTCTCATTCATATTTATGGTATGCTGAAATAGATTTGGGTCAAAACCCTTTAAATCATCATATGTCCAAGAAAATATATTATTAAACTTGACATAGATGAATAAATTTTTTTAAATTAATTTTAGAATATGCCTTTCCCATATTGAGAGTTTTCTCATCAACAACAACAACTAGTACGTAATCATCTTTGTTGGCAACTAAGTTTATGCCTTTGTCTCTTGCCTAATCATTAGGATTGAAGACACTCTCTAAGGTGATCAAAACTTTGGGCAACTTATTGGAATTGAGGTTGAAAATTTGATCACCATATTGGATTTTCAATTTAGACTAGTTTCTCTCAGAGAATTCTTCCTCATTTTGTAGGAAATTGACAATCTGCACATCAGAGTCAAATACTTGCCAATCGGTATTGTTGTCAGAGATTGCAGGTCTGACAACCACTCTAATTTTCTTCTCATTTTCATCTTCAATATGTTTTCATACATCATATGAACCATCAATTTCTACAAGCCTATCAACATGTTTATTTTCTCTTCTAGGGATGCTCTGAATATTAAATGCTTGAAAGCCCTCAAGCAAGTCCCATACCCTATGCTTGTAAGATTTGAGAAAGTTCTTCTTTGTAATATTTTGATTTCTAAATTGATGAACAATCAAATCACTATCCCCATATACCATTAAATATTAGATGCCTCTCCTTTGTTCTAGTTGAAGACCTTAGATCAAAGCTTCATACTCAACCACATTATTGGCACAACTGAATTGGAGCCTATAAGAAAAATAGTACTTTTCCAATTCAAGAGAAATCAGCATGACACCAACCCCTAAACCATTCTTCTTTCTTGAGCCATCGAAGAACATGATCCATAAACCATTTGTGTTCTCTTGAGCCTTCATGAGGCTAGGGATAGGAGTGTAATTTTCCAATATACAGTATGTGCCAAGGCTTGTTTCTAGAGTCTCTAGGGCTTAGTCAAACTGATAAGTAGTGGCTCAGTCATCCAAAAGATAGTTAGGCACCTTTGCCAAAGAAGTAGCAAGCTCATGGGATGTGTTTCCTTCATCCTCCTCCCTAATTGTACAATTCATGTTTATAGGGTTTAGAGTATAAGTCTCTATGTGGCTGAGGGCTAAAGGACCTACTCTTAGGGAAGCTCTTTCCCCATATCTTTTCCTAAAGAACATGTACAACCAATCTGCTGTAATGTGACCCCCTATTTGTTTACTAAAGTCTCTAGAAAGACAAATAGAAAAATAAGGTTCTACCTCTATTATTGATATATCTTGGGTTACAATGCAACTAGAGAAAGAATGCAATGCCATCCCCACATTCATTAGGATCCCTATAGTATTGATAGAACTACCATCCAACTAGAGGACATCCGTAACTATGGGCTCATACTTGATACCAAGGAGATCAGTTACACCTTTAGGCATTATAGAACTACTAGCCCCTAAATATATCATACAATTTTGGACTAATTTATCTCCTATGATCAAGGAAACATAAAAGGGAGGAGGCCTAGTTTTCTTACTTGTTTCTCCTCCTTTTATTGGTTGCATCAATTTTGTTGCATTCTCCTCTCTAGGTGGCTGATATTTTAATTCTATGCCCTCTAAATCTTGTTGCAATTACTTCCTTTATGATGTCATAGTAGTAATAATATCCCATATAGAGAGATTAATAGTGGTCCTCTTTATTTGATCTAAAATATTGAAAGGGGAACACATTATTTTGGCTGACCCTTTAGCAGCTACATGGATTGGTGGCTACAAGGGAGTAGCCTAAGGTTCAACAAAATTAGACTATGCATTCATTATTGGTACATGAGGAGTAACATTTGAAGTTGAATCTTGATTAGGTGAGGGAGATGTAGCATCCTCACCAACCCTCCTTTTACTTTTGGTGTTGTGGGCTATAACATCATGACTATCATAAAAATGCTCCTTTGGTTGATGGTTCATGAAAGAAAAATCACTCTGCTATTATGTATGAGAACCCTTAGTAGGTTGGCTAATATTATATTGATGTCCTGCTACTTGCTCTTGTGTAGTCAATGATAAGTAAGACTTAGCCTTTTGAAACATAAAATAAGCATAGGAATAATTGGAGGAAGGGCATAAATCTTGATCTTGAGAAAGATTTATTTGAGCGACTAAAGCCCTACTTTGGTTTGCAATTGTAGCATGCATATTACCAATAGGTTTTCTTTGATTGTAGGGGGCATGATTTTCATTTTGATTTTGGGCCTATTATTCATAGGGGCTTGATACTAAAGTTGTGGAAGCTTTTTTCTTTGAGCTTTCTTCGTTTCTAGGGTCACCACCTTATTACTCACCTTCTATGTTACTGAGAACCCATCCTCTAACTTCTTTTCTTGAATTTACAACTTCTTATCAATGTTTTTCATTGAAGCTTTGAACTCTCCTAACTCACTAGTAGATGTGGAATCTTGAGGAGCTACAAGAGTTTTACATATAGAAGTAGCAGGGATAGGGGCTATTTTAGGTTGATGGTTAGGAATATCAAGAAAGAAAGGCATTGGAGGTATTGGAGCTAACTTCCTACCTTGTATTAAAATATTTTTTTCCCTTATGGTAATCTCATAGGCACCTGGTAAAGTATCCCTCCCATGGTTTGTACTATGGTGGATATGTCACTATTAAAGGATCTAAGGTAATGCAAGAAGACATTACTAGGAGAAGGCTTTACTGAAGTGGGTATTCTGTCCTATTTTTTCTAAAATCTATAATTAAAATCTACCATATACTTGTGGGTGCCCTTTTAATGGTTGTTAGTTTCTCTAAAAGTGACAGATGATCACTTTTATCCTCAAAATTCTTGCAAAGCCCTGCTCCTAATCCATCCCAATCAATAATAGAGTTATGAAGCAAACTCCTATACCATTATAATGCTTTGCCCTTTAAGGATGAGGCTAGAAGCCTAACAATAACATTATCTTCTATGATCCCATGTATTAGAAACATTTGAAATTTCTTAAATATGTTCAAAAGGGGAGATAGAAGTTTCACTAGTAAAATAAGGTATACTTTTCAAAGCCGAGGTTAGGATATTATGTCTTTGAGCCAATAGGAGAAAAATTCCACCATTGAAGGTGGCAAAAGCATATCCTCTAAGTCGTGCCATATGAAATAATGACCTATTCAAATGGGAGAACAACACCCTAGGCTATGATCTATCAATAGGGGAAGTGGAAAGAGACCTTGGAGGTGTACTTGTTACTATTGCACTCCTTACTAGTGATAGGGACAATCTATTCCTCTTTCTTCTAAGATCGGAGAATGAAAGCTTGATATATTAGAAATTAACTCTAAAAGATGACCTTGTATGAGCTTTGGGCATGAACCAAAAACTTTGTGATGCAAGAGCATCCTGGGTGTAAGAACAGTCTTGCATCACCCAAAAATATTTTCTTTTCAGTCTTTTTTATTTTAATAAGGACTAGTAGATAGGGTGGTTACTATTTATAGGAACTTGCTATTTTTAGCAAGTTTGTCATATGATCTCAGAATGTTCTCATTTTCTATAAGAAGATTCATTTTGGAGTTGTAAGCCTACCATAAAAATCTCATTGCTCAAGCTTAAGTATCAAAGGAGAAATTGTAGATTTTTGATGGAAAAATTTGCAAAAATCTTTAGGCTGACCATTGGAGGCCTTAGAGTGCTCGGATGAGGTCCAAAAACTTGACATAAGGATGCTAGTGCCATTTTGTGCTTCTAGATTTTGAACAGGCATTTCTAAAAAGTGGTTATAATAGCCAATTAGAGAAATGGTTCGAGAGTTATGGCCTTCCAAAGTTGGGCTACTCAAAATATCTAAAATAATTATCAAATATGTGTCTAGTTGACTCTATATGTTTTGTTAGGGTCTATCGGCCCTAGGTATTGAGTTTCAATGTCTAGAACCTTCCCAGGCGGCATAAAATTTCCTATTTAAGAAAGATCCAAATATTGTCTAGTACAACTTTGGGTAGTAGTTCACAACTTAGTCTTGTAGATTACTACAATGAAGTTGCTCATGTGGGCTAGCATATTGTACTTGTGAATTCTATAATTCTACATTTGCAGTGCAAATAAGAGGTCAATTTTTTTGTTCGTGCATTTTTTGTTGTTCCTTTATTTCTATTATGAGACTATAGTTTTAAGGGAAGCACCCTTCATCAAGTGGTATCAGAGCTAGAGTTCTTGAGTGTATGGATAGATCACCAACTATGAGGAAGTTCACACCAGGACCATGGTTTGGGCTAAGCGTGTAGATAGATCATTGATTGTGAGGTAGTTTACACTAGGGTTTTAGTGGAAGGACAAAAATGCCTCGAAGAGAGCATGGTGGAAGAGCTATAAGTGTTACATCTAAGGGTTTTAGAGCCCTCAAAAGAGAAATGCTAGCATTGGAAGAAAAAATGCATAGAGAAATAAATCTTCCTATAGGAGATGAAAGCAAGGATGAGGACGAAGTAGATGAAAATGTTGAAGTAGAGGTAGTTCTAAACCCATAGGAAGAAAGGCTTTTTAGGGCCATCTCCAAGATTGGAAAAAGACCTAAGTTTGAGGTTCCCACATTTTCAAGAAATCTTACCCTAGAAGAGCTGATTGGTTGGATCAATGAATTGGAGGAGTACTTTGAGTATGAAGATATTGAGGATCTTGATAGGGTCAAGTTTGCAAAGGAAAAACTGAAGCGACACATGAAGATTTGGTGGTAGGAGGTTTAGTTGGAGTGAAATAGAAAGGAAAGGGACAAAATCAATAGATTAAAATTCATTCCCATGGATTATGAGCTTGATCTATTGAAGAAAATGCAAGGGTTGAAGCAAATGGCAAAATATGTTCAAGAGTATACCAAAGAGTTATACCAAGTTCTCATTAGAATTGGCCAAGCACAAGCTAATAAGGAGAAAGTGATCCATTATCTTAATGGGTTAAGGCCAAGTATTCAAGACAAGTTGATTCTAGTTCAAATGAATAACATTAAGGAGGCATACTAGTTTTCCCTATAAGTTGAGGAGAAACTAAGCAAGATGTTTGATAATAAGAATGGCAAAAGAGGTTGTAGTGGAAGATTTTGCGGACGATCTTATGGAAGCCATAATGATGATTAGAAGAACAAGGATAAGGCTAGAAGTAGCAATTAGAACTAAAGCAGAAATAATCCCAATCATTTCCATGATTAGAGCAATAGATATCAAAGAGTAAGAGGAAGAGGACAAGGATCTAGAAGAGGGGACTTCTATGGGAAATGTTTTCATGAAAAAGAAGAAGGACATAGAACATTTGAAAGTTCACAAAACTAAAGTATAGAAGGCTAGGCTAGAGTTGCACATATTGATGAAAATGTCAGATCCTCACATTCTGAGGATTCTAAAAGAGGAGAATTCCTAGTTAATAGAAGAGTCTTGTTGAGTGGCGAGAATGAACTTGATCAAAGAAGGAGCTTGTTTCACACAATGTACATATGTGAAGATAAGTGTTCTAATGTGATTATTGATGGTGGAAGTATTGACAATCTAGTATTAGAAATGATGGTCACCAAGTTAAAGCTAGAGAGATAGAAAACCTCGTATGCATACCATATTGCTTGGGTGTAAGATGAACACAAGATCATGGTCAATGAGTAGTGCTTAGTGAATTTCAAGATTGGAAGCTACCAGGTTGAGGTACTATGTGATATCATACCTATTGACATATGTAACATGTTGTTAGGTAGGCCATGATAGTTTGACAAGCATGATGTACACAATGGGCAAGAAAAGACCTACACTATAACCAACGATAGAGTGAAACATAGGTTGAAGCCATTGAAGGAGAAAGAAGAAAAGTATGTAGTGCTACCATAATATGTTTTGTTGATGGAAAAGAGTTTCTCAAAGGTATGAAGCATGAGCATATGTATTTTTCTATAATTACAAAAGTTAGTAATGAAGAAGTAGAAGAGGTACCTACAGAAGTTATAGATATGTTAGGAGAGTTTTTTGATATTGTATCAAATAATTTACTTGATGGATTGCCTCTAATGAGGAAGATTAGTCACCAGATGGAGTTGGTTCTAGGAGCTATTTTGTGAAACAAGGCAGCACATAGAATGACACCAATAGAAAGTGAATAGTTGAATAGGAAAGTTCATGAGTTGTTACAGAAGGGATTGATTTGAGAGACTCTGAGTCTATATGCTATACCAGCCATATTAGCACCAAAGAAGAATGAAGAATGGAGGATGTGCATAGACTCTAATGCTATCAACAAGATCACAATCAAGTATAGATTTCCATTTCCAAGGATGGATGGTATTATAGATTATTTGAGTGGAGCTGAGTATTTCACAAAGATAGATTTGAAGAGTGGGTACTGTTAGATTCATATTAGAGAAGACGAGGAGTGGAAGACTACTTTAAAGACCAAAGAAGGACTATACAAGTGGTTAGTCAAGCATTTTGGGCTATTCAATGCACCAAGCACTTTCATGAGGCCATGAATGAGGTACTAAATGAGTTTCTGGGTAAGTTTGTTATTATTTACCTAGATGATATTTTGATCTTTAGGAAGACATTGGAGGAGCATTTGATCCATATTTGAAAGGTGTTTGATAAGTTGAGAAAAGAGAAGCTGCTGATAAACTTGAAGAAGTGAAGTTTTGTAAAGGAGTTGGTGTACTTGAGATTTGTAGTCTTAGTAGAAGGTCTGAAAATGGACCCAAAGAAAGTAAAGGCTATCCTTGAATTGCCTACTCCAAGGAGTGTGACAGAGGTAAGATATTTTCATGGATTGGCTAGTTTTTGTAGAAAGTTCATAAGAGATTTTAGTAGTATTTGTGGACCCCTGACTGAAAAAAATTGAGGGGATAGGAAAGAATTTATGTGGACTATAGGGGCATATAAAAGTTTTAATATGTTGAAATAGAAAGTTACTAAGCAACCTATTTTAGCACTTCTTAATTTTAACCAGGTGTTTCAAGTAGATTGTGATGCTAGTGGTACAACAATAGGAGATGTTATAAGCCAAGAAGGTAAACCTATTTCTTACTTTAGTGGGAAATTGAATAATGCCAAAAGAAAATATTATGTTTATGATCATGAATTTTATGCTATAGTTCAAGCATTGAAGAAGTGAAGACACTATCTTCCTCCTAAAAAGTTTTTTTTGTATGTTGATCATCAAGCTTTGCAATATTTAAGTAGTTGAGGAAAATTGAACCAAAGATATTTGAAGTGGCTTGAGTTTTTGCAGAGTTATACATTTGTTTTGAAACATAGGAGTGGGAAGTCTAACAAAGTCATAGATTCTCTTAGTAGAAGACAAATTTTGCTGACAGAAATGCAGATAGAGGTGGTTGGGTTCAAAGAACTTAGTACTTTGTATCTAGGTGATCCTGATTTTGGTGAAGCATGAAGGCTTATACAGAACTTGCTACACTTTATAGGATAAAGTGTTTGGATTTCATGATGTAAGATAGTATGTTGTTCAAAAGAAGAGAGTTGTGCATTCCTATAATTTTAATGAGAGAGAATCTGATAAAGGAGAAGCATTATCGAGGATTGGTTGGACATTTTGGTAGAGATAAAACTATTGCTTTGGTTGCTGAGACTTATTATTGGCCATAGTTGTAGCAAGATATGAATAATTTTGTACAAAGTTGTAGAGTGTGTTAGATGGTGAAAGGAGTGAAGCAAAATAAAAGTTCTATCAACTATTACCTATACCTAAGAAGCTATAGGAGGATGTCAGTATGGATTTTGTTCTTGGATTATCAAGGACTTAGCATGGGCATGATTCTATTTTTGTGGTGGTTGACAAGTTTTCAAAGATGGCACATTTTATTCCTTGCAAGAAGACTAGTGATGTTGTTCATGTAGCAGAGTTATTTTTAAGAGAAGTGGTGAGACTACATGGTTTGCCAAAGACTATAGTTTTAGATCGAGATACCAATTTTGTTGGGTATTTCTAGCATACATTGTGGAAGAAGTTGAAGATAGAGCTAAAGTTTAGTTCATCGCATCATCCTCAAACTGATGAACAAATAGAAGTTGTGAATCATAGTTTGGGAAACATTTTGATATGCTTGATTGTAGATCAGCCTAAAGGATTAGATACGATTTTACCACAGGTGAAATTTGCATATAATAATTTTTTCAACAGGAGTACTGGTAAATCACCATTCTAGATTGTATATGGGAGTAGTCCCAGAAATGATTCTAAATTGTGGTAGTTGGATAAAGTAGAGATAAGTAATGCTGAAGTAGAAGAATTTGCTAAACATTTGAAGAACATCCATGAAGAGGTGAGGAAACACATCATAAAGATGAATACATAGTATAAAGCTAAGGCATATGTGAAAAGGAGGTATAAGAAATTCTAGATTGGAGATGAAGCCATGGTTCATTTGAGAAAAGAATATTTTCCAATGGGTACGTATAATAAGTTGAAGATGAATAAGTTTGGACCATGCAAGATAGTGAAAAGGCATGATTCTGGAAATTCTTATGAAGTGGAGTTGCCTGCTGAATTGAATATTTCACCAATATTTAATATTTTAGATTTGATAAAGTATTATGAAGGAGGTGATGGAGATGAAGTTATAGAAGCACAGTGGAGTATTTTAGCAACTAGTTTAGCTACAAAGGAGGTTGAAGAGATATTGGACAATCATGTTGGCAAAATTATAGGGAACCAAACTTATGAGGAATACCTTGTCAAATGGAAAGGGGGGTTAGTAGAGGATTCATCATGGCTAGTAAGGGAGGAGGTTAACCATCTTGGTTTTTCTCTGAACACTTGAGACATGATGGAGTCAATTCTCAAATTACCTTAGGTGTCTGATGCAAAAGCATACTGGGTGTAAGAACAATCTTGCATCACCCAAAAATATTTTCTTTTCAGTCTTCTCTATTTTAGTAAGGACTATTAGACGCGGTAGTTACTATTTATAGAAAATTTCTATTTTTAGTAGGTTTTCCTTAAGAGCTTAGAATGTTCTCATTTTATATAGGAAGGTTCATTTTAGAGTTGTAAGACTACCATAAAAATCTCATTGCTCAAGCTTAAGTACCAGAGAAGTTATTATGGATTTTTGGTGAAAAAATTTGTAGAAAAATCTTTAGACTCATCATTGGAGGCACCTAGATAAGGTTTGAAAACTCAATGGAAGTGCATTGACACCATTATAAGCCTATATATTGGGAGATGACATTTTTGGAAGGTGTTTATAATAGCTAGTTGGAGCAATAGTTCGAGAGTTATGGCCTCCCAAAGTTGGTCTACCCAAAATATATAAATTTTTTGTCAAAGATGTATCTAGCTAACTCTATATATTTTGTTAGGATTTGTTAGCCTTAGGTATTAAGTTTCAATGTTTACAACCTCCTCGAGTGACATAAAATTGCCTATTTAAGAAAGGGGAAAACATTGTTTAGCATAGCTCTAGGTAGTAGTTCATAGCTTAGTCTTACAGATTACTGTAATTAAGGCACCCATGTGGGTTAGCATATTGTACTTATGAATTTTGTAATTTCACATTTGCAGTGCAAATAAGAAATCCATATTTTGTTCTCACATTTTTTGTTGTTCCTTTGTTTTTGTTATGAGTTTATGGTTTTAAAGGGATCACCCTTCATCACTTTGGTATTAAACTAGATGTATTGATGTGAAAGAGTCACCAAGTACTTGAAAATGAGCCTGTTAAAGGCCTAGAATACTAAGAGCAACACTATCTTCTCAACATCAATTTGAACTTCTTCTTTTGACACTAGGGAACTAGTAGACTTAAGAATGCTTCAATATTAGTCCCATTGGGTATGCCAAAAATTGTTGTCACAAAATCTTGCACCCTTTCCTAAAGTTTCTACCTAAAGGAAACCTTGTGAAATATGGAAACAATATTCAAGTTGTGGGACTTGAACAATGAGATTGAGTCTTTGGAGAAGGCCGACTTCCTTACTATTAGGGTGCACCTATCTAGTCTTTCAAGAGGAAAAGGGAGAAGGAATGCACGAAAGAAAAACTATTTATTCTAATCTAAAGGGGTGGTACACCAAAATAGTTATTCAATCTTATCTTCTCCTAAGAATGCACAATTTACTAACATAATATCAAAGTATATAGGTTCAATCCTTGCTTAATCCAACAACTACATGTAGGTCAGCAATAAAAAGAATGCTATAAGGAAGAGACTTCACTCTATATCATCCAAAGTACTAGTAGAAACAATCATACAATTGAAGAATAAAGATAATACATTAACAAGAGAAAAGATAGGTATTTCATAGTATATTAAGGGAAGAAAGAGATAGATTTAGAGAATTATATTAACTAAGAGGCACAAAAAATTACAATAGAAAAGTAGAGAATACAATACTAGAGAATCAAAGAAAGATCAACCCTTGGGAGGGTTACCAAACTTACTTTTATATTGCAAGCATAACTCTAATAACTTCATCAAGAAGCCA
This sequence comes from Cupressus sempervirens, assembly GCA_028749045.1. Classification (NCBI taxonomy): domain Eukaryota; kingdom Viridiplantae; phylum Streptophyta; class Pinopsida; order Cupressales; family Cupressaceae; genus Cupressus; species Cupressus sempervirens. The sequence goes on along the minus strand of CM053793.1, from coordinate 205,560,660 downwards.
ATACTTAACCAATAAAATTAAGTTGCAGAAAATAATCACTACATATCTAGAAAAGATCTAATCTTGGAATGCATCCAGATACAAGAAATCCCTATATTTCACCAAAAATAGTTCCTAAGATGAAAGAAATAATGACCATTAATGTATTAACTAAGTAGATGGACCATCAAGCAATCAGTGAGTGTTCCTTTTCATTTATCAAGCATGGGAGATGTTGAAAATAACTAGTAAGAGGTCAACCAAATCAGATTTTCCATTAAAAAAAATGTTTATTCTTTGCAACCAACATGCCAAATCAAATATGTTTGCAGGTCAAACATATTGAGAATATCATTCTGTACCTTTCCCCTTACTATTAGTTGAAAAATCCTTCACTTTCTAGCTTAGATAGAAGAAAATACAATTCTTCGTTAACCCATGGCTTATGAACCTACAATCATCAAAGAAGGTCAAAACCCTTGTAACATCTTCTATTGAAAACCTAACCCTTATGATCATATGATCACAATTGATCTCATGGTCATAGGTTTCCCTTTGAGCATTTATGATCTCAAGGCAAGGAGTAACCACTAACCATTTTGTAACTTTGATAGTTAACCTAGAAGCTATCTTTTAGGCTTTCTTGCATTATGATCCTATTGTGTGAACCCTTGAACAACTTTTGGTATTCATATAAACTAGTTGTTTCATGAGGTCATAGGGGTCTAGTAATCTCCTAAGGTCTTGTTAGAAGTATTAGGAGGTGCTAGAATATTTTAGAAGTCATAATAAGATCATAAAAGCAATCATACGACGGTAGTCACCTTCCTTGGCATAGCATTAGTAGAAAATATTTTTTCTCTTGCGATCACATGACAAGCCACCAATTGTAGCTTCGGGACCTCTTTTAAATTTTCCTTTGATCTTTTGAGCTCATGATCTTACAACAAAAAAGAACCTCGTAACATAGGAGACCCTTCTATTTCCCCTTGTGAGCTCACAATAGAAGATCTATTGCAAGATCATAGTATCATCTGAGTGATTTTTTAGCTGAATTTTTGAATGAGTATCTTTTCCCTTTATTTGATGCATTTTTCCTTGTGACCAAACATTTGTAATGCTATGACAACCCAAACCATAAAAGCCAAACCCACTTGGACATGTGGCAACTAGGTGTATCCCCACATCAACCAAACATTGTGCACTTTTAGAAAGTGCTTATATGTTGGCCATTGATCCTTAAAAATATGATATCTAATATCTATGCTTGAAATTACTTAACTTGTTGCATGGTCACAACTTGGACCCTTGGAATACATTAGTGGAGTGCATCAAATGAAAGAATTTAGTTTTTAACTGTTGGAAGAAAATGACCTTTATGACAATGTGATTAGGGAAGACTTTGAACTTGGCCCACATAGACATGTGTTAGGTTATCATATCCCTACAATGGCTAAAGATCAGGCATGTTAAGAATGTGGGGACATTCCAACCTAGTATCTTGCAAACCTGATAATAATGAAGAAACTGGAACAAGCATGAAATTCATAGATCTAACCAACTAGAAGCTACTAGCTATCCACCTCTGCATCTTGTACCTAAAATATTATGACCACCTTCATATTACATAACATCTCCTGGTTGACTGATCTACCTCATGATCCTATGATCATTGACCACCTCATAACATCAAACAAGCTTTTTTTGGCTCACGATCGTATGACCTTGATGATGTTACAACAATATGATCTCATGAAAAGATCCTTGATCATAGCATCTCACCCTTGTCTAGCTTTCCTGACAATCTCATGATGACTGTTTATCATAACATCAGAACCATCTTCTTCTCTAGCTTACCAACTAGGCCCAAAAGGACACATGTCCTAATTTTGTTTTCCCACAATGGTTAAACATCATGCTCCTTTTAAATCTAGGAATACACTAGTCATCGATCCAACATGATATGAAAGTTGAGTTCAAATGATTGAACTACTCCCTTTTTCTCCTTATGATGCTATGATGTCATGATCTCAAAATGCTTAGAAAATTGTAACATCATACCCTTGTGTTTTCATGCTTATGATCTCCCAGCCATGATCAATCAAACTATGTTGTGCCATCAAAAGTTAAAAATTTTACTTTCATGATCCTATGATAGGAAAAAAATCCTTCACATAATGACATCAGTGGTCTATTTTCCTTCACTTGAGATCCTATGATAAGAAAACAATCTAACATCATAACCTCATAGCATTGGAAGTCCTCACCTTTTCCATAACATTGGAGGCTTGACATTTTCATCTCATGATCACTGAAAAATAGAGTATCATGAGATTGTAGTATTCAAACTTTGATTGAGTGGTATTGGATGTACACCAGTTGACTATGTTGATCAAAGATCCTTTGACATCTGATTTTGACCCACTATGCAAACATGCGAAACCAAGATGCTACAACAGGCCACAAGGTTGCATCATCACAACTTAAACTTGATTATGTCCCTCAGAAGAAAAAATTGAATGAACATAACAATATCTCGATCAATCAAAGACTCCTTCAAAATCTTATCTTCACCATCTATGCAACTGCAAAAAGTCACAATGCTATGACCAAGCCATTTCTCTCCCTCATAGAAGCTAAGCCTCCAACATCATCTTAGACCATGAACATGCAAAACAAAAAAAAAAGATAACTATTTTGCAACCTCGTATATGTCTTTATTACCTACCAAATTTTAGTTGTGACACTACACCAACTAAATATTTAACCCTTATTGCCTAGTCATGATATTAGCTCCAATTGACTCATTTAACCATGTGACCATGTGAGCAAGAGAATCTATAGCATCATGATGTTAACCATCATTTATCCAAAAATTCTTACAACTAAGTGAATGAAGGCCTCTTGCATGTTTGCAACCTTCAACCTAAGTTTATCATTGAACCTTGCAATCATGTGAAGAAAAGGGATTCATAGTATCACACCATTAACCTTGATTCCAGGTTGACTCCTTGCAACCATACAAAACTGACTCTTGACTACATCTTGTTGACCATCACATGATTGTGGCTTAAAACTCTAAAGCTCAAAATGATAGAATGTCACTAATTAAAGAGAAAAATCCTTCATTCGGTGTAGTAATTCTTACCTTGTGACACTGCAACTATAAGATGATGAAGCAGTTGGTTTGTAATATGGAAGGCGGTCCCACCTAGACACATGGTGGCTATGCATATTCCTAGATTTCTTAAAGATCTTGCAGATTGAGAAAGAGGGATTATATAGATCATTGACTTGACCTAATTAGATACTTGAGAAACAGTGGGCCCTTTGTCTTGAAAATTATTTGTAGTTATGACCACTCAATCATGCCACAAGGAAGAAGGCACAATTTCACCACTTAAAACAGGGATGCTACATAAAATGTCACAAAATTGTGCCAAATTCTATCTTTGACCACCCACACCTTCATAGTTTACTTGAAGGTTAATGAATGATGCCTTGTGACTGAGCAATGGAAGTTTGTCACATGATTATGACTTACACTCTAAAGGGATATGACATAAAGGGCTTGAAGACTTAAGGTATAAAAGATAACCCAATGTTTTTATATGTCCCCTTTGACATTTGATCATTTGAATAATATGACCATTGGCCATGTTGCTATCTTCAAATTCAAAATTTTAGTGAGATGAAAAATATTGCCAACAGTTACCTTTTTGGTTTCATGTTAAAAAAATTAATTATAAAATATATATTAAAAACGGTGGTGGGACCACCATCGCCCACCCCCTTCCTTTTCTCCTCCTCTACCTATGGTAACAAGCTATGAGTGGGCTTTTAAAGCATGCCACATGGTAGTCTTTGCTGCCATAGCAACAAAGTACTGCTGTAATAGTAGTAGAGTACTACTGTGGGCAGTACCTGTTGTTGTGACAATAGAGTTGTCATGGTAGCAAGTTGACGGTCTGTATATGTGTAAAGACAAGTTTAATTTTTAATGTTTAAATTTAATTTTTTAATATATATTAGTATGTTTTAATATATATTGTTATAGTTTAATTAAATTAATTATTATTAATTATTAAATGTAATAAAATAATAATAATAATAATAATTTTATAAATAAATTAGTAATTCTTTTAATTATACTATCAATTATTTTATTATTAAATGGATAATTATTGACATTAATAATTTAATGATCATTGATTTCATTTTAATAATATTTAATTGAACTTGTTAACTTATTTTATATTAACTATATATGCATAGTAAATAGATAATTGTAAATTTGGTAATTTGATTGTTTTAGTAAACTCAAATTTTACTCGATGAATTTTATTTATACAAAAAATAATTTCTATTATTTTCTAGGATTGATTAGTCATCTTTTGATTATTCAAGAACCTTTATAGTCTTGAAAATTGGGAAACAAAAAAGATGAACCTTGGATTTTAATCAAAAACCCTATTAACTGTGATACTTATAAATGAAAATTGAAACTTGAAAAATTTTAGTGAAAATTGAACTTCTATGTTTTCAAAACCTAATGAGTTATGAAAAGTTACATTGTTTTGTACTTTGTATGATGTGTGGTTTATTGTTATGGGTTTTGGGTTGGACTTAGTGCTTTGACCAAATTAGGATGTTTACCAGAGGCTTGGGGGTTTTTTCTATGATGTCATGATGATGTTTTGTATATGATCCTTTATACTAAACCATTTTGATGTAGTCACATGTCTTCTATGATGAGTTTGATTTATTGGTTGTTATTGCTTTCCAATTTTCTTATGTGGAATTGTGGTGAATGGTGTGACTTTTTTGTTACAACCTTTGAATCTTCATTCAGTTATCTTGGATTTCTTCCCAAATACTTGTATGGAATTGAGGTGAATATACGATTTATTTTTTTGGTGATGTCATGTTATGTCATGGTTTTGTATATGTGTACTTGATTTTGGATTAGTCCTGTTAGGATGACTATATTGGCAAAATATATATTTTGATGAATGATATTTTAGTACTTTCTAGTTACTTGTTGAAGAACTGGTGTTTGGTTTATGGTTGTATGAGACCTTATGTTTTTTTTTAATTGAGCTTAGGTTAGGTTATCTATATGTCATGCTAGGGAGTGGCTTGCAATGGAGTCTGGAGCCCTAAAGAGGATGCCTAGTAACCCATTGTATGTTATTTAAAAAGTGATAACATTTCACTAAATGAGCTTAAAATAAATTAATAAGTCATTTTTTTTCCTTGCCCATGCCTCAAGTGCTAGTACAGACTAGGGTGAGAGTAGAGAGAATGCTTGGTTATGACCTTGCTTAATTAGTACACGTTGTTAGTATGAAAGGATGCTAGTACCACATAGAGTCACTAGGAGGTCAGAGTCCAATGAGGCTGCTAGGGTAACCTTAGAGTTGACTCATGTGATGAAACTTGCCCAATTACATATCAAATTTCCTATATGCCATTTTTTCTAGGAATCAGATGTCACTTGTGTCATGGTACCTTGAGTTAGATTGCTTTGAGGTTTTCCTTGACCTAGATGTTGATTTTGACTTTTGGGATTGCTATACTGTTTGGGACTTGAGACTATCTCCTCAAAGCAGTGGGAGTGGACCATTTAGGTTTCAGAAGGTCAGGTGGTAGTTCTTTTCACTTTTACCATTGAGATCTGACAATTTGATGTCATTGCTAGAGTTCCTTATTCTATATTACCTTTCATTATGTTCTTATATACTATGATGGATGGTTATAGCTATTGTATTCTATTTATTGCATATATCTTATGAGATGTTGTAATCTATTTTATGATGTATATTCTTTTAGCCTTTCATACCCTCTGACTTGTATAGTGGATGATTGCGTATTCTGATAAATGCCAAGTGGCATCCAATAATTTTATATTATTTAAGTGGATTCATACTTGTAGATTATTCTTTGAGTGGATTTATTATATATTTTATTTAGTGTTAATTAAAATTAAATGTCATTCTATGTCATGGGACCCTTAAGAGATGAAATGTTCTTATGCGTTTCTTATGTATGAGTGGATATTATTGCTTCTACTATTTTATAACTATTGTTGTATATTATTTAAAAAAAAGTGTTTGGAAAACTTAGTGAAACTTTAGCTTAATTTATTTTGGGTTCCCTAGTAGGATGTTACATCTGGTATTAGAGCCCAATTTCTTCATTGGGAGCTTTGGGTATTTTGGAATGCCACTAATTGATAACTAGTTAACTGAAAAAAGAAAAAAACTTAAACTACACTATGTGAAATGCACTTAAACCTAGAAGTAGCTAAAACTAAATTGGAATCTTGTACTATATTCAAAAAATGTTTCTTATGTGTATGCCTTACATTAGTATGTTCTTATGTTTATTTTAGCATGTCATTATCTTTGATATTATTGTAGGATGGTGCTTGGGATTAGAATGATAGTTAGAGGCTATGGATGAGGTAAGGGTCTTAGCGAGCATTATTCTTCCCATGAAGGTCCTATTAAAGAGTAGAATAGGGAAGTGCACCATAGTGAGCATCAGGATGATTTAGAGGAGGTTGGCCTAAGGTAGATGATGAGAACCATTATAGAGCCCCTACCTCCTCCTTGGGGTGTATATCTTAAGAGGTCACACCATGTAGGGAATGAGGAGAGGCATAAGTCTAGGATTCGTCATAGAAACCATCATGGAGATAGATAAAGGTTAGTTCAAGCTACTTAGGTGAAGGACCTTTAGAGGTCCAAGATCAAATCCTTCAATGGGTTGGGATTAATTAATGTGGCCAAGCAGTGGCTTATTGCCTTTCTATACAAGACTTTGAATCTAATGTCAAAGTGAGGTTTTCCATCATCCACCTAGAACTCTTTAGGGCTACATGGTGGAACATTTAAGAGAAAAAACCTAGGTGTGAATATGAAAACCATTACATGGGAGTTATTCCTTAAGAACTTCAATGAATGCTTCCTACTAGAGGAATGCCATGAGAAAAAGGGTTAATGAATTTCATGATCTAAGAAAGTATACTATGTTGGTGGTAGAGTATGAACATAAATTCTATGAGTTCATGCCTTATGCTAGAACCAATGAGAGTTCATCACTAATGGTTTAGTACTTCATTCAAGGTTTAAGCAACTGTGTTTTTAGGGGTGTAAAAGTTTTCCAACCTAAAAACCTCAAGGATGTGGTAGATAAAGCTATCTTAGTAGAGAAGAGTGTTACCTTAGGACATGGTGGTTTTGTGGGAGAACCTATAGCATTAGGGTCCAAAGGTAACCTAGGATCAGGTAGCAATAGAAAGTTTTCTTCTTTAGGAGGCAATCATTAGCAACATCAGTGAGGATCTTATCCTTCAACATAGACTAGTTGTGATGGTTCACATTCTAAGGATTCTCAATACTCTTAGTGCATTAGGTGCAACTTGTATGACCAACCATCATAGAGTACTTGTTCTTTTGCTAGCAGAGGTAGTTTTTAGTAGTTTGGTGCACCTAGAGTGTGGAGGAGTTTTGTTGGATAATGTTTTTTAGGTGGAAAATGTGGGCATAAGTTGTCTCATTGTCCTCAATGAAAATCATAGTTCTCAAATCAGAGATCTATAGCTTCAAAACCCAAGGTGGGAGTTATGGGTAGATCATAGAGAGTTTTATCAGTGGAGTTTTATCCTCCTACGAGGTGAAAGGGTCAAATGGGACCTACACAATGAGTGCTTTAGTTTTATCTTTCTTGTAGGCTTCTAGAAGTAAGCCTAAGTCTAGGGGGAGTGGATGTAATTCCTGCCCCTAGTTGACTTTTTTGAATTTATTGCTAAATTCTTTTAGGCATGTTTGATGATTATGTTTTATGTTTTAGTGATACTTGGTTACCAGATTTGATTAGAGTTATTTTATATTTAGTTGATTTATGTGATGAGCTATTTGAGTTACTTAATTATTTCATGTGTTTATGATTATTTCAAGGATGATATATGTATGTTCATTTAGTTAATTTTGTTTATCTCATGATGATTAGTAGATGGATTATTTATGTACAATTTTTAAAGTTACTTACCACATACTTGCATGTGTATGGTGTACTTATTTGTTTTACTTTATGATTGACGTTCATGATGTGGTTGAGGGAGGGAGGGAGTCGTAGTCACCTGCTAGTTGGGATCTACATGATGCACCACTTTCTGCCATTTCCTATTTAGTTTAGAATATATGAGTATGTACATACATGGATTTTATGTAGATTGTAGGTACCGAGTATCAACTTCCCTAAATTGCTAGAATGAGTGTAGCTTATCACAATATCTCAATGGTATAAGTAGGAAGATAATTCTTGAGTTTGAATGTTAAACAATAAGCTAATTGTTCTAGAAAGTATGACAAGTATTTGAGTCGTATACCCTTCCAAATTTGTCAAGTGACATGAAATTGTGATTTTAACCCTGGAGTCTGATTCTATGTTCTATACTTGATTATGGGTTATCGTATTTAGTTTTGTGGGTCTGTGATGATTTTTTGTTGCAATTAAATCAGATTTAAAAGAGTATTTAATAATTGAATTTAATAGAAATTTTGTAAAGAAAATTCAATATTTAATTATATTTATTTAATTGAAAAATTAATTAAATAAAATAATTAAATTTAAAAGATTTATTTAAAGTTCTATTTTTGGCATATTTATATTTATTTAACTTACTAATAATTTATTTAGATTTTTTATTTTAATTAATAAAATCTAAATAATATTATTAGTTAAATTAATAAATATATTATTAAAAGTGTCTTGAGAATTAATTAAAGAGAGAAAGCATTAGTTTGATAAAGTTATTTTAATTAAAATTGCATAAATTTGGTGCATGGAAATTAAAATGATAAAATAATAAAGGAAAAGGGCTTTTCAAGTGATTGCACTATCAAAGCCCTAAATTTTGGGAAAAAATCTTTATGAGGAAATCAGTGTTCATTTATCCACACACAGGTTTGGAGGAGCTAATTTTTGAAAAGAGGGTTTTCGGAAGAGAAGGAAAATTCTTGTGTGTTTTGTGCATTCATCTTTTTAGCATTAGATATTGTTAGGTTCTTGTGGGTTTTTGTAGTAGTTGCTCATTCTTTGATTTCACTATCTTCTCTGTGTTTGTAAATCTATTTTCAGAGTTCAAGGGTTGAAACCATTGTATGTGATTATATCGTTCTTCGTTTGAAAAACCTCTGCACACAAATTGATGATTTTGAAACCATCATTTTGTAAGTTTATAATTTTGTATTTTGATATGGGGTGAGGTTTGAAAAAGAATACCAAAATTAAATAATTATATCTGATTATTTCTATTTCATTTACCTATCAGAGCTATGGTGAAATTTTGATTAAAAAATATAATATATAAAATTACCATACTAAATAAATTTACTGTGATATATACATATACATATACATATACATATACATATACATATACATATACATATACATATACATATACATATACATATACATAGTTATTTGCAATTCAAAAAAATGGATTTACACAAATTTTAATGGGGCTTACCTTTTTGGTTTTATGTCAAAAAAATAATATTAAAAAGGGTGGTGGAGTCACCAGCCCCTAGCCCCCTCCTTCTCTCCTCCCCTGCCTATGGCTATAGGCTATTGGCAAGCTTTAAAGCCTACCACACGACAATCTCTATTGTCATAGTAGCAGGGACAACAAGCCGACATGCTATAAACATGTAAAGGGAAGTTTGAATTATTTTTATTATTAATATTTAAATTTTCAATATATATTAATATGGTTTAATCAAATTAGTTAATATTAATTATTAAATGTAATAAAATAATAATAATAATAATAATTTTATAAATAAATTAGTGATTCTTTTATTTATAATATCAATTTTTATTATTAAATGGATAATTATTAACATTAATAATTTAATGATTGTTGATTTAGTTTTGATAATATTTAATTGAAGCTATTAACTAATTTATCATTAAATGTATATGTATAGTAAATAGATAATTTAAATTTGGTAATTTGATTATTTTACTAAACTCAGATTTTACTTGATGAATTTTATTTATATGAAAATAATTTCTATTATTTTGAGGATTGATCAATCATATTTTGATTATTCAAGAACCTTAATAGTCTTGAAACTTTGGAAATGAACAAAATGTCAACTTTGGATTTTAATTGAAAACCCTATCAATTGTGATACTGTAAATGAAAATAGAAACTTGGAAACCTTTAGTGAAAATTGAACTCTTATGTTTTCAAAACCTAAGGAGCTATGAAAAGTTTTATTGTCTTGTTCTTTGTATGATGTGTGGTTTATTGTTGTGGGTTTTGGGTTGGACTTAGTACTTAGACCAAATCAAGATGTTTACCGAAGGCTTGGGGGTTTGTTCTGTGATGTCATGATGATGTTTTGTATACGATCTTTTATACCTAACCATTGTGATGCAGTCACATGTCTTCAATAATGAGTTTGATCTATTGGTTGTTATTACTTTCCAATTTTCTTGTGTGGAACTGAGGTGAATGGTGTGACTTTTCTGTTACAACCTTTGAGTCTTTGATCAATTATCTTGGATTGCTTCTATGTTGCTTATATAGAATTGAGGTGATTATATGATTTTTTTGGTGATGTCATGTTATGTTAGGTTTTGGTAGATGTGCACTTGATTTTGGATCAGTCATATTATGATGATTGTATTGGTGAAATATGTGATTTTGATATGTGATATTTTAGTACTTTGTAGTTGCTTCTTTAAGAATTGATGTTTGGTTTATGGTTGTATGAGACCTTATCTTTTTTTTAAACTGAGCTTAGGGTAGGTTATTTGTATGTCATATTGGGAAGTGTCTTGTACTAGAGGTAAGATCCCTAAAGAGGCTTCTTGTGTAACTCATTGTAGGTTATTTTAATAAGTGATAACATTTCATTAAATAATAGTAAAATAAATTAATAAGAATCATTCTTTTTCCTTGCCCATGCCTCAAGTGCTAGTATAGGCTAGGGTGAGAGTAGAGAGGATGCTTGGTTATGACCTTTCTTTGATAGTATACCTTGTCAGCATGAAAGGATACTAGTGCCATATAGAGTCACTACGAGGCCAAAGTCTAGTGAGGCTACTAGGGTAACTTTAGAGTTGATTCATGCAATGACACTTTCCCACTTACATAGTAGATTTCCTACATGTCATTGTTTCATCCTTTTTTAGATGTCATTTGAGTCTTGGTATCTTGAGTTAGATTACTTTTAGATTTTCCTTGACCTAGATATTAATTTTGACTTTTGGGATTTTTATCTTATTTGTGACTTGAGACTATCTCCTCAGTTTAGTGGGAGTCAACCATTTAGGTTTCAAGAGGTTGGGTGGTAGTACCTTTTACTTTTACCATCGAGATTTGATAGTTCGATGTTGTTGCTAGAGTTCCTTATTTTGTACTACCTTTCATTTGTTGGAAATATAAGAGGAGTAACTAAGAGGGGGGACAATGAATTAGTTACCACTATGATAAATCCTAGATCCCATAGATATCAATTAAAATTTAGATTGATAAAATTGATTAATGTTGATGCTCAGTAAACAAAAATTAATTTCTACAACTTGATAATCAATTATCCTTAAGATGTTATCAACAATTACTTAGCCTTATTGAGCATGCACGAGAGAAAATAAATAAACACATAAGACACACATATTTAATGTGGAAACCTAATATGGGAAAAACCACCAATGTAACTAATTACTATTTTGCACTCTTCTAAAGTGAGGTCTATTAGGAGCCAAGTTGGCTAAAAGTTACAAAACACACTGTTAGGTGTGACCTTGTTAGAGGATTTAATTACCCTGTTAGGAGTGGCCTCTTGAGAGGTCTTAAAATAATTTAATGGAATTGCCACCTTGTTAGAGGATTTACAACTGGCTATTAAACCAACTCAGTTAAGAGATTTTAGATCACTGCTACAATAATTAGAGAGTAACAATGAAATGACCTAATTGTAATGCAACTAAATTGCCAAATCTAGATCTTTTTTCTACTGATACTTTATCCTTCCTGATTGAATATTACTTTTATGCTCCACAAGGATATCTGCTTATCCTTCAAGTTTTCTCCTTTACTTTTCTTTCAATTCAATCAACACTTTTGCACACTCTTGAAATCTCAACTTGAGCTTATATTTATATCTTTCAGATTGTCAAGTTGGCTCAAATACAAATTAGAACAATCGATATTCATTACCATAGTTGGCTAGAACCAATATTTAAAATAATTAAGCTTCTTATGCCAAAGTAATAAAATCCTTCATTAGCCGACCCTGCTCGGTAAAAACTAATTTTGAGATGATTTCTTGTGTTAACCAATAGAGGCTTGGTCAACACTACGAACTTGTGAAAATCCTTTGGTAATCAAGTGAACTCAGTTAGCACTAACTTCATTTAACTTTCCTTTGTTAGCTGAATGAGCTCGGTTAACAATCTTTTTTGCATAATTCCTTTGACATTTGAGTGAGTTTGGTAGACATTGTCTTGCTGACCAAGTGAGCTCAGTATGCACTGACTATCAACTACTATGACATTTGTGTAATAGCAAAGACAACACACAATCAATAACTTCATTTAACTTTCCTTTGTTAGCTAAATGAGGTCGGTTAACAATCTTTTCTGCATAATTCCTTTGACACTTGAGTGAGCTTAGTAGACATTGTCTTGCTGACCAAGTGAGCTTAGTATGCACTGACTATCAACTACTATGACATTTGTGTAATAGCAAAGACAACACACAATCAAAAAATTGTAACCAACAATCTCCCTTTGGAATTAATGGAAACACAACATGTCATAGCATAATGAAATTTGAGAACAAGACTCCCTCTATTATAAAGTTTCTCCCTCTTTGATTTTACATCAAAAGCTACTTCTTTATGTAGTAATGTTCCTCTATGAAATACTTATCTTTCCTTCCTCTAAAAACAAATTTTAGAAAGATATGACAACATACTTCTCCCTCTTTGATAGCATATGCCAAAGACAACACATGTAAACTTAGTATCAATGTACCTTGAGTACTAATTCATATGCAATATTCTCTTGACTATGCTGCACCAACTGATTGATCTACAACTTGGTTCATATTGATGAACCACTAACATTTATTTAGTGAGCTTTAGATAGGAGAATGACCCCTAGTTTATCTCTTAGATACAAGAATGCATCCTTAGGTAATGGCTTGGTGAATATGTCTGCAATCTGTTCTTTTATATGGACATATTCCAATCTAATTTCTTTGTCCTACACCAATTCTCTAACAAAGTGATATTTTATAGAAATGTGCTTTATTTTGGAATGCATCACTAGGTTCTTTGATATGTTAATTGCACTAGTGTTATCACAATGCATGACTACTAGCTCTTTTATTTCAACCTTCATCGTTCCAGCAATTGTTTGAACCAAATAATGTTAGAACAATTTACTACTGCTGCCACATATTTTACTTCTACTAAGGATTGGGATGTGCAATTTTGCTTCTTGCTTGTCCAAGATACCAACCTTTTACCAAGAAAAAAAGCTCCACTACTAGTGCTTTTCCTATCATCAAGATTTCCTGCCCAATTAGCATTAATAAATACTTTTAGGTCTAGATTTTCTCTAACTTTGTACCATAACCAATAGTCTTTAGTACCTTTCAAATATCTCAAGATTATTTTGATATTTATCATGTGGTTTTCTCTGGGTTTAGCTAAGAATCCTATGACATTCCAACTACAAAGGTAATATCAGGCCTTGTGTGAATTACATACTGTAATTTCCCAATCATTGATCTGTATAAGGTTTAATCTACTTCTTTGGAGTCATCATCCTTGGTAAGCTTTAGTCCAACACACATGACCTCTTGAATATCTCTTTGATATATTTAGATTGAGTAATATAGATACCATTTTTATTTTGTTGTATCTGCAATCCAACAAAGAATTTTATTCACCAAACATAGACATCTCAAACTCTTTGTTCATTTGATTTAAAAATGCTTTGTAGAGGTCGTCATTCCCTGTAAATACAATATCATCGAAAAATATTTCTAGCAATATAATCTTCTTATCTGGTCCTTCCTTGATATACTAACTACTATTATCATTTGTTCTTTGATAACCAATATGTATTAGATAGCTATGTAATCTTTCATACTAGGCTCTAGGAGCTTTTTTGAGACCATATAGTTCTTTGTGTAATTTGTAGACCATGTCCCTTTTATCAGGATCAACAAAACCTTTTGGTTGTTCAATGTATACTTTTCATCAAGAATTCCATTCAAGAATGCATATTTAACATCCATCTAATAGACTTTGAATCCTCTGTGTGTTGCATATGCAAGTAAGGTCCTAACACCTTCTAGTATTGCAACAGGGGTGAAAGTTTCACCAGAATCAACACCTTCTTCTTGAGAGTAGCCTTTACATAGTAGTCTTGCTTTGTTTCTTGATACTTTTCTATCTTCATTTAGCTTATTTCTGAATACCTTTGTACCAATCACATTTTTATCCTTAGATCTAGGTACAAGGGTCCAAGTTTTTATCTTTTCTATTTGTTCTATTTCTTCATTGATAACATCAATCCAACTTTCATTTTCTAGTGCATCTTTGACACTTCTAGGTTCAAATTCAGCAAGTAAACATGTAACTTTTAGCTTACTTCTTGTCATAGTACCTTTTGATTTATCTCAAGAATCTAATCAAGTGTATGATACCATTTGACATACTTGGATAATACAAGTTCTTTTCCTTTTGAATGAATTGTACTATCTTCATTTTGAATTTCAAATTTAGGCTCATGTTGTTCAATTTGTGGCTCATGTACTTTAGATTTGGTAGGGATTAACTTGGTAGCTTCATAATGTAAGTCAGTTTGCACTTCTTACAATTTGATAACTACGGAGGGCTTGGGAGATGAATTTTCCTTATTATCAAATATGCCTAACAATGTATCAGGTTTGAAGTAAACAAATTTTCTGTAATCTTTTGGTTCCTTCTTGCTTTCTTCTTCTATCTTTTCTGTAAACTCATTAATTCTCACATGTGCACTTTCTATGATTTTGTGAGTAGATAAATTCAAACATTTATATGCTTTACTTCTGTAGTAATATCCTACATATATGCCTTCATCACCTTTTATATCATATTTTCCCTTTCTAGATTCTTTCAAGATATAACATTTACTTCCAAATACTTTCAGGTAACTTACATTGGGTTTATATCCATACCATAGTTCATAGGGAGTTTTATTTGAATCCTTCTTCAGTTGAACTTGGTTCAATGTATGAAATGTAGTGCTGATAGCTTCCTTCTAGTATTTGATAGCAAAATTCTTTTCAATCATTAGGGTCCTTGCACAATCCATGATGGATCTATTTCTTTTTTCAGCTATTCCATTTTTCTCAGGAGTAGTAGGGGTTGAAACTTGTCTTTTGATTCCTCTTTCAATGTAGAAATTATTAAATTCATTGGAGATGAATTCACCACCTTTTTTTGATCTTAAGCATTTCAATCTTTTTCATGTTTCCCTCTCTACTCTTGCTAGATACCATTTGAATTTCTCAAATGCTTCTGATTTTTCTCTTAGATATATAAAATCATCATTCTAGAGTAGTCATTAAAAAAAAGTATAAATAATTTTTCTCCACTATAACTTTGTATACCAATAGGTCTACATAAGTCAGTATTCAAGACATCTTTAGATTGATAGTTTTTACTCTTAAAACTAGTCTTTCCCATTTTGCCAATTTGACATTTTTTGCATAAACCAAAATCTGGTTTCTTCAAACTTGGAATACCTCTTACTTTTCTAAATTTATTATCTTGACTATATTATCAAAGTTTACATGACATAGTATTCTATGCCATAACCAAGTTTTTTCTACTTGAGCAATGAAACATGAGCAATCACCAATATCAAGATGAAATAGGTTACCTTTTGTTTGTTTGCCTGATCCAATTAGATTCCCTTTGTCATCCAGTAGTCTTTCCTTGCTATGCATGAATTCTACCTTGAATCCAATGTTTATTAGTTGTTCCACACTTAGTAAATTATGTTTTAGTCCTTTAATCCAATAGGCATTGTCACATATAAGTTTATTGGTTAATGAGATACAACCTTTTCCTTTTATGCAACAAGGTTCATTGTTTCCAAACCTTACACTACCTCCATCATAGTGTTTAAAATGTTCAAACTTAGGTTTCCTCTAGTCATATGGTGTGAACATCCACTATCTATGATCCATGTATTATTTTTACTAACATGGGAGATAAGTGCCATCTTATCTCCTTCATCATTAGAATCATCTTTTACAACAATGTACACTATTACATCCTCATTGTTATTAGAATCCTTAGCCATACATTTTTTTATTTACCCTTGTCTTCATGGGATTTGTGGCCTTTGAATTCCTTTTTGCCTTTGTACTTGTGGCTCTTCTTCTCATCCTTGCTATCTCTATTTGGACACCTAGCAGCAATATGTACAATCTCTTCACATGAAAAATAGATTAAAGGAACTTTACCTTTGTATCTTCCTCTACTCCTAGAATGCTTCTGTGCAAGTAAAGCTTCAACAACTTCAAGATCATTGTCTAAACTTTCCTCAATTTGTTCTTCACGTTTTGACTAATTGTCATTTATTTTCTTACCTTTTTCTTTGAGTGAAAGTTTAGTGTCAAATGTAAACTCAATATTTTTCGAAGCTGGAACATAATTGTCAAAGTTGTCTAGCTCAAAAGCTATCAAATCTTCCTACTAGGGCATCCAAGTCTAACTTGTTATTTGAATCACATATTAATTCTTGAATAGTAGATATTCTAATTGCATATATGGGAAGCAAAGTTTTGAGTATTTTACTTACATCAGTTTCTTCCTTGATTTCTCCTCCAGATGCTCTGATTGCACTGACACTAGCTTTGATTCTTTCCACATATTTAGTAACATTTTTGTCTTCTCTCATTCTCATTTGATCAAAATATCCTCTAAGGCTTTCTACTTTAGCTCTTCTTACATTTTCATCTCCTCCATAGATGTCCTTCAGCTTGTTCCACATATCAAAGGCTGATTTATAGTATTTGATTTAATCAAATTCTTCATAACAAAGAGCATATGCAATATCAATCATCATGATGTTATGGTTCTTTTTCTTAGCAAGATCTCCAATAGATAATGTACCAGTAGGAGTTTTGTATTCTTCATCAAGTTATTTGCTACCTAAATCACTGATGGTAGCTAGATGAAGTCTCATAAATCCCCGCCATGCTGAAAAGTTGACTCTATTTAGTTTTGGGATCTCTCTCTTGTAAGACATCTTAATCTTTAGCTTAGGTCCTTGAAACCTTCCTACAAGCACCAAAATCTCTAATACAAATTGTTGGAAAGATAAGAGGAGTAACTTGGGGGGGGGGGGGAGGGGGGGGGGGGGGTGGTGAATTAGTTACCACCATGATAAATCCTAGATCTCATAGATGTCAATTAAAATTTAGACTGATAAAACTAATTACTATTGATGCTTGATAAACAAACATAAATTTTTATAACTTAGTAATCAATTATCCTTAAGATGTTATCAATAATTACTTAACCTTATTCAGCATGCATGAGAGAAAATAAATGAACACATAAGACACTAGGATTTAACGTGGAAACCCAATATGAGAAAAACCACCAATGTAACTGTAGAACAAGATTTAGTATGCAAAGAACATTAACAAATAAAGTAAACATTCACAAACAAAAAACTAAATTCACATATATGCTTAAACAAAGAAAGAAAACAAGAAGTGCAAACCTCACAAGAGAAAACACTCCATGCTTTCTTGATTCTGTAGATGTGTCCTTTTGCTGTGGATGTATGCTCAAGATGCTCAAAAGCTGCTTCAATGGAGATGGGTAATGGCAAATTGGTAGCTTTGTGAGCTCTCAATTTGGAATTATAAGGGTATGGGTATGGCTTTTGGCTCTCAAAAGGTCATGGTAACTTTAGCTCAAAGATTGTTGATGAAATGGCTTGGGATGGGATTCAATTTATAGGCTAAGGGGTAGAGGGATGGAGGGCTTAGATGCAAGGATGGATGAAGGCTTAAGGAGGGCTAGGATGCACTCAAAGGAGAGCACATGGATTGTGCTTGTTTAGCACCAATGGGAAGGTGACACTTGTCACAAGGAGGATGAGTGTGAGAGGGTAGGGTAAAGGGTTGGTTAAAGGCATGATGAGTGGGGTTGAGTATGTAAGAGGGATGTAAGAGGAATGAATGTGGAAGAGGGAAGAGTGTGGAAGATGGGTGTAAGAGTCATGAGTGGGCTTGTAAGAGTCTTTTATGTTTTGTAAGAGCACTCATGACTTAGTGGTTAGGTTTTTTGAGGGGAGACTTTGGTTTGGATTAGGAAAGTTTTAAACTTGTTTAAGGAATGTGACAACATTAGGGGGTGGATTAGGCTTGGGTTTAAGATTAGATTAGGGATGTTAGAGATGTGCAAGTGGATGGCATTAATGAGGGTGGGTGAGTTAGTGGCTAAGCTTGGTTAGTATGGGTGGATGGGGTGGATTAGGCTAAATGGAGGATTAGAGATAGGTTAGGGGTTTTTGAATTTGAGGATTTCATTTATCAAATAGATTTATTTAATAAATGGGGATTTTTAGAATTAGATAGGAGAAAAGGATTTGATTGATAAATAATAGATTATTTGATTTATCAATTAGGACTATAGATGATTAATTAAATTATTCAACTAGGGATGGCAAAGGATTAATTAAATAAGAATTTAATTAATGATGCCTTTAGAGATGGCTAAATTAGATTACCAAAGCAGTGTAATCAAATTTAGGTGTCTACATTTTTCCCCTCTTTGACATAGTGTTGAAACAATACTATTTCAAAGAAGTTCGAATGAAGATGACACGAGGAAGATGTTTTAGCAACAAGGTTGCCCCAGTCTCGGATAAGAAGAGGAGAGACTAGACTTAGATGATGCCCCCTCAAGAAGGTGGCAGGGAGAGAAATGAGGCTTGACGACTTCTTGAAAAGTACAAGAAATTGAGATGAGCTAAGACACAAGTTGGCAAAGAGAAGGGGCTGAATTAGCTCAAACTCTCACTACGGGAGAATGATAAAGGGAAATCAGAGGCACAATAGTAAAGCAAGCTTAAGACTTTCTAGGATTGGGGGGGGGGGGGGGTGGAGGAGGAGCGGAGTGCTATAAAAAGAATCCATGGTAGGGAGATGGATGATAGAATGATAAAGCTGATGCAACAAGATTTCAAAGAGTCAGATTGGCAAAAGATGGGTTTTGGGGATCCCTAGGACTAGGATTGTGGATCTCGAAAGATGAGGCTTGGTGGATCCCTAAGACTAGGATTGTGGATCCCTAAAGCTAAGCGTGAGGAGTGATTCAAAGAGATACTGATGCATAAGCTGGGGTAGGAGCGACAGATGTAGGATGTGGATGGGGGATAATGGAGATGAAGGGAATCCATTGAAGCTTTTTGAGCGGGGGGATACTTCAAAGAGAAGTACCACCATGTAGTTGAGCACTAGATTTGCTATAGGACTGTTGGTTAATTGCCAAGGTTACCAAGAACATCAAGGCCTTTTCACCAACCATCCAGAGGACTGACGAACTGACTCAAAACAAACACACAAGGATTGCCCCAGTATCACACATGAATCCCAGAGGAAGTAGCGTGGAAACGACACTAGGTAACCCACAAGCAGAAAAAGAAAACAAGCAAAAGACCTGATCAAGACCTTATGCTCTAATTGCCCCATTCACAGCATACCATGATATGGAAGATCGTGGCAACCTTGAAGAGGGAACAAGGAGATTGCTTGGAAAAGATATTTCAAGACCCAAAAGGGAAGATCCCAAATCAAAAGAAAACAAAAATCCAAAAGAGAACTGTTTGCCAACGAGATGGATAGGACGAGGTACTAATGGACCAAGGTCAGACATGAGGAAAAGGATCTATCAAAGAGCACCTAAGCTGATGGATCTGGATGAGTGATGCATCTGGCAAGCTGAACTAAGAAGGATAACACTTTGGTGACAGGAGATCTAGCTAAAGGATGCATTGGAATATCTAACCAAGGTGTGTGATGTGTGCAAGATGTTGACCAAGGATGAACTAACATGAAAGCCGGATAGATACAATGATACTAAGCTAAAGAGGATGTACAAGTTAACAGACTAAGATATGTTACAAATGTACAAGTTTTTTCATATATATATATTTTTTTGTGAGATGGAAATTTTTGTGAAGGATGGGATGTCTATAATAGTTGATAGGTGGATAGGTAGATGGTTTGTGAAAAGCTTAAGGAAAATGAGATTCTGTGTGTGCATGTGATAGGATACAGGCTAGGATATAAGATTATTTACAAGCTAGAATATGGTACAAGCTTTGGAGAAGATTCGGATATATACAAGGTATGGTACAAGATTTACAAGGTATAATACAAGCTTTGGTACAAGATTTACAAGCTGTACAGGAGGTATTGACAAGCTTCATCAGATTTTGGATATTTGATTGGAACACCAAGGGAACGAGCAGGTGTTTTATGGGATGGTGGGTGGATGGATGAGGGATAGGATAGTGATAGATAATGGTTTAGATTTTAGCACACAAGGCACCTGAATTACCAGGTTTTCACCAAGGTACCTATCCAAGGCGCTTGAATTGCCAAGTTTTCACCATTGGACGCTTATTTCTCTTTACTATTTTTCTCTTGTATTTTTCAAAAGCTGGGTATACCAAGGATCTTCAAGCATAGAACTTCTTGAGATGAATGATGTTAGTGGGATCATTCAAGAGTTCTCCTTCTGGTGTAGATAATTGATAGGCTCCAGAGCCAAAGGAGGCAGTAACCACATAGGGACCAAGCCATGTAGGTTCAAACTTGCCTTTCTTTTCTCGATCTGCTTGGACTTTCATATTTTCTTTGAGGACCATGTCACCTGGCTGAAAGTGTCATGGGAGCACCTTCTTGTTGTAATTCCTTTTGAGATGAGTTTGATATACTATAAGATGGTCATAGGCTTGTTGTCTCTTCTCGTCTAAGAGATCTAGCTGGGTGAGTCGAGCTACTCTGTATTCTTCATCTGAGATTTTCCCTTGCAAAGATATGCGTAGTGAGGGAAGTTCAACTTCTATAGGTAATATCGCTTCGGCACCATAGACTAGGGAGTATGGAGTTGTGCCTGTGGATGTACAGAAGGAAGTTTGATAGGCCCATAGAGCCGGATTTATTTGAAGGTGCCAATCACGACCGAAATCATTGACAACTTTCTTTAGGATTTTGAGGAGGATTTTATTAGTTGCCTCTGCCTAGCCGTTACCTTGTGGGAAATATGGGCTAGAAAAGAAGTGATGGATGTGGAGGGAAGTGCATAATTCTTCCATGTGTAGATTTTCAAAGTTACCTCCGTGGTTAGTGAAGATGGTGGATGGGATGCCAAAGCGGCAAACAATGTGGTACAAGATGAACTTGGAGACTTGAACTCCTGTAGCTAAGACTAGGGGGACTGCTTCCACCCACTTAGTGAAATAGTCTGTAGCTATTATTATCCATTTATGTCCATCAGATGAGAGAGGTGTGATAGTTCCAACTAGATCAAGGCCCCAACAAGCAAAAGGCCAAGGTGGTGCAATAGGTTGTAGATCCTGTGCTGGAGTGTGCACAAGATTTGCATGCTGCTGACATGGGAGACACTTTCTGAAAAAGTCACAAGAATCTTCTTCAATGGTAGGCCAATAGTAGCCTGCTCTAAGGATTTTTCATGCTAGGACAATACCACTCGTGTGGGCACCGCAAAGTCCGGAATGTACTTCTTTTAATGCCATCGCGGCCTCATTTTCATCTAAACATCGAGAGAGTATCATGATAACCCCGACGATATAGGGTATTGGCTATGATAACATAGCGAGATGATTTTTGGATGAGGTTCTGGCGTTGGGTATGTGTGAGGTGAGGGGATATGATACCATCATTAAGGTAAGCGTGAATTCCATGGTACCAAGGGGATTGGGGACCAACCAAGATACAAAAACAATTTGAATCCTCATTCGCATAGGCAGGTGTGAGGAGCTGCTCAACTAAAAACTCATACTGCGTAGCTTCTTGGGGAATTTCCAAGAGCGAGCCGATAGTGGCCATGGCATCTGCTACCTTGTTCTACATTCGAGGCACTTGTGTAAACTGAAGCTTTGTAAAATGCTGGGTCAGCTGATCAACTAGCTCTTTGTAGGGTAACAACTTTTCATCTTTGGTTTGATATTCATTTAAGACTTGTTTGATGATGAGTTGGGAATCACCAAAGACTTGTAACTCAGTGATATTCCATTCTACAGCTATCTTTAATCATACTACAAGAGCTTCATATTCTGCTATATTGTTGGTGCTAGGGAATTGTAGCTTGAAGGCTTTTGTAATGTAATCTCCTTGAGGTGTAACTAATAATATTCCTACCCCTGATCCATGAAAGTTGTATGAGCCATCAAAATAAAGCTTCCATGGGGGCTGTTCTTCAATTAGGCAGATATGCTCATCTGGAAATTCTGTGAGCAAAGGATATGCATCTACTAGAGGTGCATCAACTAGGTGATCTGCTATAGCTTGCCCTTTGATTGCCTTTTTGTCCACATACTGGATGTCAAACTCACTTAGTAGCATAACCCATTTGGCCAAACGGCCTGTAAGTGCTGTTCTAGAGAGCATATACTTGAGAGGGTCAATCTTGGAGACTAGTTGGATGGTATGACTTAGCATGTAGTGGCAAAGCTTTTGAGTTGAGAAAACAACTGCCAAACAAGCTTTTTCCATAGGAGTGTAATTGAGTTCATAACCAACTAGGGTCCTATTGATATAGTAGATGGCTCTCTCTCTGCTATAATCATCATGTTGTGCTAGAAATGCCCCTAGAGCAGTAGGTGTTGCTGATATATACAAGATCAAGGGACGACCAAGAACTGGTGGAACCAAGATAGGGGGATTGGTGAGATACTGCTTGAGCTGATTGAAGCTGCGCTGACATAAAAGATCCCACTTGAAGTTCTCATTCTTCTTTAGCAAGTGTGAAAATGGTGTACACTTATCTATAAGTTGGGAGATGAAGCACCAGACAGATTGAAGTTTTCCCTAAAGAGAGCGAAGCTGTCGCAGTGTTTGGGGAGGAAGCATGTCTAAGATAGCCTTGACCTTTTTGGGGTCAATCTCTATACCTCGTTTAGAAACTATGAAGCCTAGAAGCTTGCCAGATGTGACCCCAAAGACACACTTCTTGGGATTTAGCATGAGATGATATTGGGCCAACCTATCAAAGACTTTTTCCAGGTCAGCAAGATGATCCATGAAGGTGTGAGACTTGACTAGGATATCATCCACATAATCTTCCAAAATGCTATGGATAAGATCATGGAAAATGGCTGTCATAGCTCTTTGATAGGTAGCCCCAGCATTCTTTAGGCCAAAAGGCATCATGATGTAGCAAAAGGTCCCCCAAGGGGTAGTGAATGCTGTCTTATGTTGGTCCTCTTCTGCAATCTTGATCTGATTATACCCGAAAAATCCATCCATAAGGGACAGAATTTCATGTCCAGCTGTAAGATCTACAATCATATCTATGTTGGGCAAGGGAAAATCATCCTTTGGACAAGCTTTGTTAAGATCTCTAAAATCAGTGCAGATTCTGATGTCGCCGGAAGGCTTAGTGACAGGGACCATGTTGGAGATCCATTTTGAGTAGTCGATAGGTCGAATAACCTTAGCAGCTAACATTCTTTCTAGTTCAGCTTTGACTAGTAATGCCACCTTCGGGTGCATTTTTCTAAGCTTTTGTCTGACGGGCTTGATCTTTGGATCGACTGCAAGATGATGAACTACAAGCTTTGGATCGAGTCCTGGCATGTCCTGATATGACCATGCAAATCAGCCAATGTTCTCTCATAAAACTTTAAAGAGGAGGTCAGCTTGGTCTTGTGATAGGGATGCAGCAATGTGAACAATTCTAGGGATCTCTGAAGAACCAATGTTGACTTCTCTAGTATCCTCTATTAGAATAGAAGACACCTCTGGTCGATCATCTTGAGGAGGCAATACTAAATCCTCATGTTCTACTTGTGGCTTTGGATTTTCTTGCTGAGGGGTTCTCTTCGCTGCCTTAGCTAGTCCCAGATTTACCTTAGTTTCAGTTTTGGGTGTATCGAAACTGGGTTGGGGATTTTCTCCAAAATA
The DNA here is from genome assembly GCA_028749045.1 of Cupressus sempervirens. Taxonomy (NCBI): domain Eukaryota; kingdom Viridiplantae; phylum Streptophyta; class Pinopsida; order Cupressales; family Cupressaceae; genus Cupressus; species Cupressus sempervirens. The sequence continues at coordinate 205,536,419 of CM053793.1, read as the reverse complement.
CCCCTTGGGATCTAGCTTGTAGATGTAGGCAGAATCTGGCTTTGTCTTCTTATGAGGAGTTTCGGCTCCCATGAATCTTAGAAGCGCTTCTTCTGATGCGAACTCATCAATATGTATGACACTTGGTTGGTCCCAATCTATGAGTTGTGGATGAGCGAGTGGTAGGTCAATGAGATGGATGGATAGTTCTAGGAGAATAGAGTCTCCTAGGAAGATTTGGTCTGGGATATCGTCGTAGGCTCTCTTTTCAACTTCCTCGAGAATGTCTTCAATTTTGACAAGGTTGCGATGAATGTTCGAAAAAGTGTGACCGTTCTCATTGGTGCCCCCAGTTGTGGGTATGCCAAAGCCAAGACCTGACTTCATTTCCCAATTATGTGCTTCGATGGGACATTGCATGCCCCTTTCTTCTGGTCCTATTCCACCTCCTTGATAGTTCCATTTTTCAGTGATGAGCTTATATTGTTGGGGATACTTCTGGCTGAAGTGATCAAGGCGTGCTTGATTTCTTGGAGGGGCATCCTTATGTAACCAATTGTTGATATCTGGAGTGAGCTCCTCATGAAGAGGCATTTTTGAGGATACAAAGGTGGTTGGGCCAAACCATTTGTATCGAGGAGGTGGAATCTCCTTAGCTTTGTGATATGTTGGCCGTCCATGGGTATGTGGATCAAGTGGGATTGCTCTGACAACAAATGCATCTGATAGACTATATTCTCCATAGCCTTTGTTGTTGATCTTTACAGTAGATAGGGTGGAGGCGAGGATGGTTTCTGCGTCATTACAAGTGTGGGATGAGCTGGTGATGGCTGTGTCGATGTCTATTCCAGGGCAATGGTTTGTATATGAAGCTTCAACTGCATTGCAGTAAGCAAAGGGTTTTGGATCGGCGTGGATGGTTACCTCAGTGCCCTGATGCGGAAATTTGATGCACTGATGGTAGGTGGATGGAACGGCCTTCATAGCATGAATCCATGGGCGACCGAGGAGGATGTTAAATGGTAGGTTTAGATCAACAACATGGAAAACTGTCTCTTGGATGACCGGCCCAACCTTGATTGGCAGAAAAATAGTCCCTTCTGTGGTCCTTTCCAAGTTGTCATAAGCTTTGATGGTGATAACCTCACTGATCATATCTGCCTCAGTATACCCAGCTTGTTTTATAAATTTTAGGGTGCAAATGTTCAAGGCTGATCCATTATCTATCATTACTCTTTTCACAACAAAATTGGATACCATGATGGCTATGCAAAGCAGAAGGGTGTGATCTGGCTCAACCATGGGTATGTCAGTGGGTTTGAAAGATAGGGCACATGAGGATGAAAGGTGTCCAACAAGATTACAAAAATCAATAGCATTGATATCAGAAGGGACACGGGATTCTATGAGAGCACTGTCAAGGATGTCTTTGTATACAGGACTAGTGCGGAGAAGGTCTAAAATGGATATTTGGGCTGGCATGTTCCCAAGGTGTTCCAAGATATTGTACCAGCTTTTTGATGGAGCTGATGGTGCTGATGAAACTGGTGGGCCTGCGATGTTAAATCATGCTCTTTGAGTGGTGACCGCACACTCATTGTCTGGTCCTCGGATATTGATAACATTGACAGAAGGCTCTTTCTTAGACATACAACCTATAAGGCTACCATAGTCTATATAGGATGAAGTGTGGTCATTGTTCTTCCCATGCTGTTGGTTTGACTGGCGATTGTTGGTGTTGTTTTGGATAGGTGCTTTTCCAGTATTTTGGTTGTTGTGTGGAGAAAAAGCATTTTGATAAATCTGTAAGCCTGCATTGGGAGAGGTTTGGGCACCAACAGAGATTTCCTTCCGATCAATGAGGTCCTACACATAGTCTTTCAGTTTCATGCATCTGAGGGTGGTGTGACCATTTACCCTATGGAACTTGCAATACTCATTGTCCTTGTACCATGCAGCTTTGGATTGGCTTGGATCAATTTGCTGGGTAGGTGGAAATTTGATGAGGTTTTCCTTAGCCAATTTCTCAAAAATAACATCCAATGGCTCACCAAGGGGTGTATAGTTTCTAGGTGCAGGTTGGAATCTGGGCTTTTGCCCTGCAGCTACATTGATGGCATTAGCTTGATTGTTAGACCCTTGAAAGCTGGGTCTTGTATTGTGGTTTTGATAGCTTTGGTTATTTCGTTGCTGGTAATTGATAGCTTGTTGGTTGTTTGTTTGATATGGTGGGTTAGACTGGTTTTGAGAAGGACCAACAATATTCACATGTCTGGTATCAGTAACCCCATCTGTTGCAACATGCTTGTTTTTGTTCCAATACCTAGACTTTTCATTAGAATGTGATTGATTTTGGTTGGCCTCTTTGTAAATATTTACCACACCATCTTTGATGAGTCCTTGCTCAAGAATCATTCCTTTCTCTTTGATATCCTTATAGGTCTGTAAACAGTTCATGGTCATGTGGTGAGCCAAGCTGGGATGTGCATTATCAATAAACATTTTCACCACATGGCGTTCTGGCAAGGTGCAGGATATGTGGGTGGTAAGGGTTTGCCATCTTTGCAGGTATTCGGCAAGGCTTTCTCCACCTTTTTGCTTGGTGTGGACAAGATCAACTATTGATAGCTCTGCTTCAACAGGATGGGCATATTGGGCTACAAATGCCTCAGATAATTCAGCAAAGTTTTTAATTGTGCCATAGGGGATTCTATAAAACCATTCAAGAGCTAGTCCAACCAAGCTTTTGGGAAAAAGGCGCAAGAGGAAGACATCATTGTATGCCATGTCTTGGCAATGCATGTAAAATTCTTTGATATGTGTGACAGGGTCTCCTTTTCCTCTGAATTTCTCAAATTTAGGTACCTCAAAGTGTTTGGGAAATGGTGTCATGGTAATGGCTCTGTCATATGGATAAGGACACACATTCTCAAACTTGAATGTCTTTGGATCATTCCCTTCTTGGATGGCTTTCAGAGCTGTCTTCATTTTCTCCCACTCTGAATTGATAGGTGATGGTTGGGGTGCCCCCAATGTAGGAGTGGCTTGAGGTAGGTATGTGCTGGATGGGGCCACTGAATATGGACAGCTGTGAGGGATTTGCTGATAGGGATTGTACATTGTTTGGGCAGCTGCATGGTGGATGATGGGTTGTTGAGGGGGAGGTGGTGCATATTGCTGCATGTGCTGCGAGGCTTGCTGTTGTTATGGGATTTGAGGTTGGGGTTGAGGAACATAAGCTGGCTGTGGGATAAATGGATTGCTTTGTGGAGGTAAGGTATAAGATGGTTGTAAGGCTTGGGGAAAGGATCAGAGGGCTTGTGGGGTTTGACCAATATATGTGGGTTGTGCCCCCATTTGGGATGGTATCTACAAATAATTGGTGGTTGGCTGGGGTGGTGGATTACCTCCTAGAAGTGGCATTGAAAAGTAGTTGGTAATTGGAGGTAATGGATTAGTTGGTGGTGGAGGTGGTGGGAATTGAAAGCTTGGGAATGGAACTGATGAGGTTTGATAGCTTGTTGGCTGGATTTGGAAGCTTGGTAGAGTGGTGGCGGGAGCTGGGGTCATTTGGGGGCTTGGTAGAAAATTGGTAGTAGCTTGTGGGATTTGATAGCTTTGTCGAGTGAGGGTAGTAGCTTGTAGATTTGTGGCTAATGGTATTGAGCTCCCAAGACCTAATGGAAATGATGGGATTGTGTTCTGGGCTACAGTGAACAAGCTGGGGGTGATGAAAGGTTGATTACTTGGCCCCATGGGTGACATCCCTGTTGTATATTGTTGAGGTTGGCCAAAGATGCTAGCACTGATTTGGGAGATGGGTGGATTTGGAAGGCTGGGTTGGGGAGCAGCAGTAGCAATAGTGAAGGGGGTGAATGGTGAGCTATTTTGGGTAAAGGGGGTTTGGAGCGGAGAGGTATGAACCAAGGATGGAGTGGTGGTGGCTGGGTTGGCTTGCGGCATGGAGATTTCAACTTGGGTGGATGATGGTATGTTTGGGTCTGTTGGGTCATATGGATTGGTTGGAGGCTCTTCTTTTGGAATATATTGAGGATAATTTGGATCATAAGAGCCTATGGGTGGTGGCAGCTGCCCAAACAACGGGTGAGATGGATCTGATAATGGAGGGGGTCTTCCAAAGTCAAAGGTTCCTACATTGTCCCTTCGAAAATTAGCCATGATTGTCTCTTTGTTTTTGTCTATAATGGCATTTACCAATACTGCATTTCCTGGTTGGTTCATGAAAGCTTCAATGTCAGTAGGTGATGGCATAGCTTGCTCTAGGCTGAAGGATGGCTGAGTGCTCAAGGGGGGTGAGGCTGTTCGATCCAAATGATAGGGCTCCATTGTTTCTTTCTTCTTGGCTAAGCGAGTGACGGGTGGCATGAAAAATGCTCCTAGGGATGAGATGCAATAATGCTGATGGATGCAAAAGGGGGAAGGCTTTTCTATGCAAATGATTTCCTAGGTTGACGCAAAGCTATATGACAAAACCTAAGGAGGATTGGGTTGGGGATTCTAACTTCAAAGATATTTTGTCAAAGCACAAAAGGTCTGCTTTCCTATGTGCAAGCTTGGTGGTGATTGTGTCAACTTAAGGATAGATTGATGATCCTTTAGGAAGAACACAAGATTGACCACTTGTGAATCCCAACCTTTAGCTCAAGGTGATGAGGGATAACAAGTAACAAAGCTAGATTACCCTAGACAAAGCTCTGTCAAAGGGATAACCTTGGTGAGATTGGTGGATTTGGAAGATTTTAGGAATGGCAAACTTTTAGCAAGGTGACAACAATTTTGAAAGCTTAGATGTGCAGATTTTTGATTACTGGCTGGATGGTATGATTCTAAATGAGATGGATGAGCTAATAATGCTTAAGGGGATAATCTAAGATGGCTGGCTTTTCTACAAAGATGACTCTAAAGTGAAGCTTATCCAAGAAGATGTGGAGAAACAAGGGTGTCTAATCATAGAAATCATGCCTAGTTGGTAAGGCATAAGCACGATTAACTCCTGGATGTTGGCTAAATTTGATGGTGCGCTCTAACCAGGCCTCTTGATGTGCTTCGTTGATAGCTTTGTCCTCTGCTTTGTGGAGTTTGGAAATTTGTGGGCTTGGTGTTATTTCTTTTCTCTTGGCTGAAAGTTCTTGGTATGCTAGAGATGGCTTGAGTTTGACCTTGTGAAACTTCTGTTTGGGTTTGGGTTGTTCCGACATAAATTCCTGAATTTGCTTGGCTTTGGGAAAAATCTCAGTTGTTTTGCTTCAACTTGTTCAACTTCCAAAATAGGCAGTGACTACGCTAAGTGTGCCCTAAGCTAGGATTGACCAAGTTTGGCAAACATTCATTCAACAAGTAAAATAAAAACAAGCAATAGATAGGAACACCCAGATAGAAGTTTGTGGTTCTCAGAATGTGATACTTGCGCCAAGGAGTGTGTATGTTCTACAAATGTTTTGATCAGTCACCCCAAACACATTAACATCCTAGATGGTTTTCTGCATGGCAGACAATTGGTTTAGCTAGGGAGTCCTCGATATACACAAGGTACGTGAGGCCCAAATCCGTAGATGAGACCAAAAGGATGTCACATAGTCGAGAGGAGCAGTAACCCACTTCTCCTCTTTCACTTCTCAAGGGTATACAGTTCCTTGAGGCTTAGCCCGAATGACAAAATCTTGATCCCAAGAGAGGTGTCTTTCGATTCACCTCTCGATTCTTATACTCCGCCGAAACACTGGAGTTGAGGTCATCCAAGGGGTGATGAGATCCCCAAGCAGGCCTCCTAAAAAGAAACAAGGTTTCAGATCCTAATCTTATGCACCCAAGATGGCCTCGAAAGACGACAAGGGGAGAGAAGACTTGGATGACCTTGGGCTAAAAAACACGCTTGTTCTTTTACCAATTGACTCTTATGTGTGCTAATCTAGACTTTGCAAGCACTCATGTTTAAGAGACAATGTTCAATTCCAACTTGAAGCACCAACAAAAGTAAATCGATCGAAGAATGCGAACAATAAAAAGAGTTAGGGTCAAAAAAAGCAAACTCGTGCGCCCGGAGGTCCTCCATGTCAAGTATCAATTAATTTTCTTTAAGGCATTCAAGATTGAGTGTGAGTTTGTTTTAAACCCAAAACAAAAGTGTGTGAGATTCGATTTCAAGCGCACGCCCAGAGGCTCTCCACATCAGTTGTTGTTCAATTTTAGTGCCCAAACTTGAAGTGTGATCGATTTAATCTAGAGTTTTGGCCATTTAAGAATTTTGATAAAGTTAAAGCAAATGTTCAAAGACCAAGTGAGTGAGTTAGATTGTGGAACATTTAACACCTTTTTCAAGTAGACCCATCCCCATAAATGGCACTGAGATTGCAACCAATGGTTAATATTTGATGGGTGATTAGAAAAGAGGTGAGTCCAAGGAACTACTCAAATTGATTTTTGTAAATTTGTATTTTAACTTAACAAAGTTTCTTAAATGTCCAAAAATCAAACTTTACCTAGATTGCATTTGGAAAAGAGATTTGTTTTGTTCAATTTTAGAAGCTCCAAATGAAATGTTTGATATTGCAATGGTTAATTGATCCTTGGAATTCAAGATTGGATTTTTTGTTTTAAGCATGCATTCCAAGGAAAGTTGATTTTAATCCATGGCATTCAAGAGTGTGTTTTGAGCAACATTCATTCAATGGAAAATGTGTTTAACCATTCAAGTTCATTTTTTAGCAACATGCATTCAAAGACAAATGGTTAAGCATTCAAGTTCATTTTTTAGCAACATGAAAACCTGCAAGAAGCATGGTTAGTGGTTCCATATGTGCTCTAACCTGCAATGAGACAAAAAAAAGCAATTTAGTTAGTTAGCCAAAATCTTCAAAAATGAGAGCTTAACTATGGGAAATTTTTTTAAAAACTTTTTTTGTTATTTTTTCTATGCGTAAAAATGCTTAAAATGGTCTAAATCCTATGGAACCACTAAAAGTCAATTTTTTTTTTTTTAAAAGCTACAAAGTGCAAAAATAAAGATACGCTAGTATTCGAAGACGATAGAACAGATTTTGCAGCACAGAAAACAGGTGACAAGCAGAGACGTCGATTTGCACAGACGACGATTTGGATTGGCAGTGGCGGAGACATCGATTTGCGCAGACGCAAATTTTCGCAGACGATGATTTGCGCAGACGTCGATTTGTGCAGACGTGGATTTTCGCAGACGTCGATTTGCACAGACGTGGATTTTCGCAGACGTCGATTTGCACAGACGTGGATTTTCGCAGATAGAGCAGGTTGCAGACCAAAATTGCACCAAAAAAGTTGAAAAACGTGATTTTTTTTTTAGATGGTATTTCTTCTTCCTAAGTGTGTTCTTTAACCTGCAAAGATAAGCAAAACACCCTCACAACACACTCAAACAATAACAAACATTAGATGGTTAGAAAAATGACATATAGATGAAAATAGATGATTAAATGACCCATAGTGGGGTCCCACCGGGCATGCCAAAATGTAGAACAAGATTTAGTATGCAAAGAACATTAACAAATAAAGTAAACATTCACAAACCAAAAACTAAATTCACATATATGCTTAGACAAAGAAAGAAAACAAGAAGTGCAAACCTCACAAGAGAAAACACTCCATGCTTTCTTGATTCTGTAGATGTGTCCTTTTGCTGTGGATGTATGCTCAAGATGCTTCAATGGAGATGGGTAATGGCAAATTGGTAGCTTTGTGAGCTCTCAATTTGGCATTATAAGGGTATGGGTATGGCTTTTGGCTCTCAAAAGGGCATGGTAACTTTAGCTCAAATATTGTTGATGAAATGGCTTGGGATGGGATTCAATTTATAGGCTAAGGGGTAGAGGGATGGAGGGCTTAGATGCAAGGATGGATGAAGGCTTAAGGAGGGCTAGCATGCACTCAAAGGAGAGCACATGGATTGTGCTTGTTTAGCACCAATGGGAAGGTGACACTTGTCACAAGGAGGATGAGTGTGAGAGGGTAGGGTAAAGGGTTGGTTAAAGGCATGATGAGTGGGGTTGAGTATGTAAGAGGGATGTAAGAGGAATGAGTGTGGAAGAGGGAAGAGTGTGGAAGATGGGTGTAAGAGTCATGAGTGGGCTTGTAAGAGTCTTTTATGTTTTGTAAGAGCACTCATGACTTAGTGGTTGGGTTTTTTGAGGGGAGACTTTGGTTTGGATTAAAAAAGTCTTAAACTTGTTTAAGGAATGTGACAACATTAGGGGGTGGATTAGGCTTGGGTTTAGGATTAGATTAGGGATGTTAGAGATGTGCAAGTGGATGGCATTAATGAGGGTGGGTGAGTTAGTGGCTAAGCTTGGTTAGTATGGGTGGATGGGGTGGATTAGGCTAAATGGAGGATTAGAGATAGGTTAGGGGTTTTTGAATTTGAGGATTTCATTTATCAAATAGATTTATTTAATAAATGGGGATTTTTAGAATTAGATAGGAGAAAAGGATTTAATTGATAAATAATAGATTATTTGATTTATCAATTAGGACTATAGATGATTAATTAAATTAATCAACTAGGGATGGCAAAGGATTAATTAAATAAAAATTTAATTAATGATGCCTTTAGAGATGGCTAAATTAGATTACCAAAGCAGTGTAATCAAATTTAGGTGTCTACAGTAACTAGTTACTATTTTTCACTCTTCTAAAGTGAGCCCTGTTAGGAGCCAACCTGGTTAAAGGTTGCAAAACAAACTATTAGGTGTGATCTTGTTTGAGGATTTAATCACCCTATTAGGAGTGGCCTTGTGAGAGGTCTTAAAAAAATTCAATGGAATTGCCACCTTGTTAGTAGATTTAAAACTGGCTATTAAACCAACTTGGTTAAGATATTTTAGATCACTGCTACAATTGTTAGAGAGTAACAATGACTGACTTGATTGTGATGCAACTAAATTGCTGAATCCAGATCTCTATTCTACTTATACTTGATCATTCCTGATTGAATATTACTTTTTTCTCCACAAGGATATCTACTTATCCTTCAAGTTTTCTGTACTTTTCTTTCAATTCAATCAACACTTTTGCACACTCTTGAAATCTCAACTTGACCTTATATTTATATCTTTTAGATTGTCAAGTCAGCTCAAATAAAAAATTAGAATACTCAATATTCATTACCATAGTCAGCTAGAACCAATAATTAAAATAATTAAGCTTCTTATGCCAAAGTAATAAAATTCCTTCATTACCAAACCTTGCTTGGTTAAAACTGATTCTAAGATGATGTCCTATGTTAATCAACAGAGGCTCGATCAACACTGCAAACTTGTAAAAATCCTTTGGTAATCGAGTGAACTTAGTTAGCACTAACTTCATTTAACTTTCCTTTGTTAGCTGAGTGAGCTCGGTTAACAATCTTTTCTACATAATTCCTTCGACATTTGAGTGAGCTTGGTACACACTATCTTGCTAACCAAGTGAGCACCATATGCATTGATTATCAACTGATATAATGTTTGTGTAATATCTATGACAACACACAATTAAACAATTGTGTCTAACATCATTATATTCTTGTATACTCTGATGCGTGGTTATACTTATTGCTTTATACTTATTCCATAGATCTTATGAGATGTTTTAGTCTATTTTATGATGTATATTCTTTCAGCCTTTCATACCCTATGACTTGTATAGTGGATGATTGTGCATTTTGATTATTTCCAAGTGGCATCCTATAATTGTATATTATTTAAGTGAATTCATACTTGTAGATTATTGTTTGATGTGGATTGGTTATATTTTAGATTTAGTGTTAATTAAACTTAAATGTGATTCTATTTCATGGGACCCTTAAGATATGAAAATATGTTTATGAGTTGCTTATGTATGAGTGTATGTTATTGCTTATACAATTTGTAACTTTTGTTGTATCTTAAAAAAAAAAATGTTTACCAAACTTAGCGAAACATTAGGTTAATTTCTTTTGAGTTACTTGGTAGGGCATTATAGGATATAGAGGAAGAGGACCACCTAGAGGTAAGCTTCAACCCCAAGGCAAAGTTAATTCAGTTTTCATTAGGAGATATTATAATTGTAATCAAGTGGGCCACACTATTGGAAGATGACCTGAGAAGGGTTCCACCTCATCCATGGGATGAAGGAGAACACAATTGCTACAAGAGGATGACACCTAAAGAATCACATCACTAGTTTCCAAAGTAGGACTAGTATTGGATGGTGAAAATTTAATGTTGAGGAGGACTTTGCTAAAAGTACCTATGTTATAGAACCGCCTTAAAGAAATAGATTTTTTAAGACTACTTGCAGGTCACATAGAAAGATCTGCAGAGTAATAGTGGAAGCTATTTCCACTAAAAATATAGTATCCATAGAGATGGTAGATACGTTGAACCTCAAGAGGATACTGTTGGTCTCAGATTGGTTTTGACAATTTAGTGTCAACACACTTAATTGATTTCCAAGATGATCTCAAGTATAATATAGATGTTGATCTACAGTATGTACTAAGCCAGAGATTCAATAGGTGCCAAGTGAATTTTAGGCATCGAGAAAGATTCAAGTGTTGAATGATAAGTGATGCTAAGTCACTATAAGTGCTGAGAAAAGTATAGATGCTGAGCAAGACAGAGTTAATAGAGGAGTTGAGAGAGATAGAATTCCTATATGTGCCAATCATTAGCAATCAGTAAGTTCCAAGTAACACAAAATCAACATATGAGTTTGTGCCTTCAAAAACTCAAATGCAAACTATTTTTGAAGTTGACTTAAGATGAATCTCAAAGGATCTTAGATAAGATCTAATCTTTTGCATTCCCTGTGTAATCAACGTGCAACCAATAAGAAAAATGGAAAAAGCATGCAACCAATAGGAAAATTTTAAAGATTTGAGTGGGAAAAGAAGGATGAATATTGATAATAGATTCATACCTAATACTAAGTCTTCAAAGCCTTTATAAGGAGGTCAATACCCTACAATTCATGCGATTGTAAGAGAGGTATATAGAGTGCATGAAAGAGAGTTATATGGGAAAATGCTAGTGAAGTTCAGATGGGTGTAAAGACTTAGAGAAGGAAGAGTAGAATTGTAGAATATAGTTGGTTAGAATAGAGTATTAGCACTTCAAGTAGAGACATATCAGATCAAGAAGGATCAAAACAAATTGAGCAAAACAAGGATTTGAATAAACTGAGCAAAACAAGGATTTGGAATTAGCAATTAAAAGATTGTAAGTCATTAGGTCAATACATTCTAATACTCTCTAGCTATTTTATTAGGAATGAAACATCCTATGATGATAGGTTGGTCTAATAGCCATGTTGTAAGCATTTCAACAATGTGTTAAATCCTCTAACAGGATAACATTCCAAGTGAGTGTTTGTAAATCCTTTAACTAGGTCACTTTTAATAGGGTGTAAAGCCTTTAATAGGGTAGGTATTTCATAGTGTAGAACATTGGAAGTGGTTAAACTGTGTAACCTTAAACAGTTACATATTGCTATAGTGATAATTTGTGGGTGTCATCCCCACCCTAGTTTTACCTTCTCATTTTGGAGGGTTTCTGGGTGACCAAAATCTTGTGTTATCTATTTTCATGCATGTCTTTACTTTTGTGTTAATTAGATATGGTAGCTGCATGTGAATGATCTTAGTTAAAATTTTTAAAGGTTAAAAGTTAGTCACTTCTAATTCACCCCCCCCTCTTAGAAGTAAATCTTCCCAATTGTAAATTCTAACAATTGGTATTAGAGAAAGGTTCTCACAAGGAGAAGCCTTATAGCTTGGAGAAAAGATCTAGAAATGGAAGTCTACAAATTTGGGAAGATCATAGAAAACCTGGTGATTGATATACAACTCGCTCTACATACTTTGGAAGAAGTAAGAGAAGAATTGAGAAAATCCTTAAAGCGAAGAAGAGAGATTGCCATAGCTGAGAATGATATGCAATACAACGAGATTGACACCTAAAAAGTATTTGGAAATGGAGATTCCAAAGAGTTTGATGTAGAAATAGTAGATCTGATGGAGAAGAATAGAGCCCAAGTAGAAGAGATTAGAAAAATCTAGCTTGAACAAGAATCACAAGCCATGATGCTTTGTGAAGTGACTGAATAGAAGTAAAGAGCCATTGAAGATAAGGCTATGCTAGAAGAAGACAAGAGAAAATTTTCCAATAGACTAGAGGAAAAGTCAATTGAGCTTGCAAAAATTTTCACCACATAGCTAGACACCCTAAGTCAGATGATGAATGCACATCATGAATTGAATGTTAAGGACATTGAGATCTCCACATTGAATATGCAAAATGAACAACTACAAAATGACCTAAAAAGAGAGAAGGAGATTTTAGAGAGCTTCAATAAACCAAATGAGGCCATAAAGTACTTTGAACAACTACTAAAATCACTAAGAGCCAAAAATGATACTTTAGGACTAGGATACACCAGCATTGAAGAAAGAAGTAACAAAGGTAAGAACACTAAACCTACTTGTCATTTTTGTGGCAAAAAAGGACATACCTCTAATGTGTATAGGAGCAAGAACACCCATAGCATGACAAACCTAAAAGCATGGGTCACTATCACAAGTGCAACAAGCAAGGATGTCAAGCACATGATTGCAGGACTAGGACTATCAAAACACCAAGATTTCAAGGTCACTAATACAATTGCAAGAAGTATGGACATAAAGCTTTTGAGTGCAGATCAAAGCCTATATGGACACCAATTAACCAGCAAGAGGAAATAATCATGGAAATCACTACAATTGGGACTACAACACCAAGTATAGTTGTCAGTACTGTCAGGAATATGGACACATCCTTGAAAATTGCACAAGAACACATTTCAGTGAAACTACAATAGATGGCTTAGCCAAACCACATGTTTCAGTTATTTGAACACTAGTCATATCAGCAAAAATTTCCCAACAAGGTCAAAAGAACCTAACTCAAAGTTCAACAAAGGAAAAGGAAAGGTAGATGTTGAACACATCAAAGGAGAAATGAATAAAACATGGAAGAAGAAAGATGAAAGTAGCACATCAAATGAAGGGATCACTTCACCTAAAAGGTCAAGTGGTCACACTTTATCCAAATAAGAAAAAGAATGTATGTGTGAATGATATACAAAGCTTTATCATACATCAGTTCCAAGACAAGGAAATATTGAAGAGGATAGATCAACATGAATAGAGATGCAAAGTTAAATTTTCAAGTTTTCAATAGTATTACCAAGTTGCCCTTAGATGTCAAGTAAAATTCCAATACATGTTGAGTTGAATGCCAAAGTTAGTAGATGTCAAATGATTAGTTGCAGCTGAGTTGGTAGTGGAAGCTGAGTGAAGGGAAATTTCAATTGTAGTTGAGTAAGGGAAACTCTAGTGGATGCTAAGTGGTTGAAAGACAATGGAAGTTGAGTAATGCAAAAATGCTTAAGAAGTTGAGTGGTCACGAATAGAGAGAAAAGAAAAAGAAGAGAGATGAATGATTTTCAAGTAGAGAATCTAGTATTTGAATATATTTCTATGTAGATTCAGCATAGTTTCATTGATTCCAAGGTATTTATACTAGTGCCGAGTTGCACAGTTTTAGATTTTCTTCATGTTTAAACCCTAGATAGAAGAAATGGCCTCTAGTTCTAGGAAACCTCAAGAGAAAGAGCCATTTGATGTACAATTGGTGTCAAACAAAGTTAAACAACCTAATTTTTGGCCAATCCCTAAAGTTGCATACAAAAATGACCCAACTAGAGCCCTATCTTTTATTCCTCCTAAGGTAGTTATGGTCCAGGATGTTAGAAGATGTTATAATTGTAAGATTGGAGCTATAGAAGACATGGAGATGAGAGAAGCTTATGATAGCTTGTGTGAAAATGGAGTTTTGAAGGAAGAATATAAAATCATTGAGAGGAAGGGTTTGACTTGTGCCCTAGAATTCCCCACTATCTTCAAAATTGAATGGATCAGAATAGTGTTGAGTAGGATTCACAATGGAAGTTTATGGTTAAAAGATGGCCCAATTAAGATATCAAAGAGGATAGTTCATAGAGTAATAGGGTATCCAACCCTAGATCATCCTAAGACTCTCATAAGTGACTTTAAGGAAGCCAATGAGAAGAACATAGGAGCCAAATGGAACAAGAGAGGAATGACTGCAATTACCATTCAAGATGCTCTTGTTGATTTTTCTATTTAGGTCATTTCTCACAAGTTCTATCAATCCAGTAGACTCAATAGTGTTCCATACATTGTAATAGAGTTTGGCTATAAATTAGTTAAGAAGGATCATACTTATGATCTTGTAGAATTGCAATTGCAACAAATCAATGAAACCCTAGGAGTAATAAGGAGAACTAAGGGAGCACAATGCAAATTTGGTGCAATTTTGATTTGTATATTTTTCTATGTATAGAATGAATTTCCATACTTTGGAAAAGTTAGCTAGAAAACAAATAGGTCCATTGTAGTTCAGGTAAATGAATACATTGAACAAATGGAAGCTAATTTTGAGACACTTATGACAAGTTATTTTGAGGATTTTAAGCAAATCCATGAAACAAAGATTGAGGATACCTATTTCATTAGTTGAAAAACATTTAAATGATTTATGTTTTCTTGTGGATATTGATTATACTTATATTCAAGCAACCACCAAGGGTTAGATGGATAATACCTCTTGGTTATGAAATAAATATTGATGAGGCATCTGTAGCCATAACAACATTGCTAGTAGAAGAAGTGGACAAGAGTGTACCGTATTTTGGGACATATGATGTGGTAAGATCAAAAGTAGACATGGAGTTAAAGATAGCTTCTATATTAAAGAAAAATGATAAATTGGTGAAAAAGCTAAAGGCTAAATTTGGAGAAGGGGCAGTTGAGGCAGAGGAAGAAGAAGATAAGGTAGATGATGATGAAGAAGGGCAAGAGCCATTAGCAATGACCCAAGGCATGGGTGAGGATGCTAAGGAAGAAGAAGGCACTGAGAAGGAAGCACCTAAGGTAGAACTAAAGAAATAGAAAGCATAGAAGCAACCTACAACATAGCCAAAAGGTAAGAAGAAAGTAGCTAAGCTGAGTCTAGCCAAGCCTACTACAAGGGAAAATACAAGGGCAAGAAAAAAAGTGGCAAAGGAATAGGAGAAGTAGAAAGCTATAGAGCAAGGAGGGCCAATAGAATATAAGAGAAGAAAATAAGTCACACCGCTAGAGTTAGATGAAGAGATGATAGAATCTAACAATGAACAATTTAGAGTGGTAAGTCACACCGCTAAATTTGACCTTGAAAATGTTTGTGATAACATTAGAGATAATGTAGATTTAATTGGATTAAAGATCATTGATTTTAATAAGCTAACAAGAGAAGATTAGAACATAGTGGAAGAATCTACCTACACTATGATGGCCAAGTTCAAGACTACACCACTTGAACTTGATAATTCTATTTCTAAGGAGCTAAGTTCAATTGTTGAAAATAAATGGCATTATTGCCTAAACATGGAGAAAGAAACAAGAGAGTCAACATTGGCTCATGTAATGCCTAACCTTACAAAAGGTAAAATAAGGAAAGCTAGCAAGAAACAAGGGAGAAAATTTGCACCCAAATATAGAGCCTTCAACATTCTATAGAATAAAATTGAGGATATTGTAAAGAAGTCCACATAAATGTGGAACTTGATTTATGAGTTGAAAATAATCAAGGAAGGAGAAGATGATCCCTTTGAGGGAAGAAATGATTGCAAAGAAGAAGAGGAAAATGAAAAGGAAGAAGATGGAGAGAAAGAGAAGGAAGAGGTTACAATGGAGAAGAAGACACATAAAAGTGATGAGGCAACAATTGAGGAAGAACGACAAGAATAGAGTGTCCAAGATACACAAATGCCACCACCTAGTCCTCCACATACAATACCTAAATCTACAGAAATTATAATTTTAAAGGATGTTCCTGATACTTCAAGTCATAACATTAACCCATTAACTATAGAGGATCTCAAAAAGATCCTTCACCAAACAACTTTGTAGTCATATTTGTGGACAAATCTAGTTTTGGTGAGTGTAGAAGAATTGCAAAAAGCTATAGCTAAAATAACTAAGGAGAAGGTGAATAGACAAGAACCACCTTCAAAAACTCCTATAGCTACAAGTGATCAACCACAAGAGCAAGCAACACAAGACACATTTTCTAAGGTTGACACTATAGTCATAGTAACTACTAAGGATCAAACAAAGGAGAAAATAGGAAAGAAGGATATCTCTGATCCTATAGCACAAAGCCAAGGTGCACCTCCTTTGATCAACATAATTGACCAAGGTAGAAGTGAAGAAGATAAGAAAAAGGAGAAGAAACCTAAGGAGAGAGAGCAAGAGGAAATACAAAATTTAGTAAATTTTCCTACTACAGGGACTCCTACAAAGCAGCCAAGCACTGATGCATTACTACTACAAATTTCAGCGCCAGGCTTGAGCTCTACCAAGGTAGAAAGGGTACTCCATTATGGAGACCCTGCACTTGATAAAGAAATATTCATACCAAGTTATGACTACAAAAAAATGAATATAGCCTAGATAAATGAAGTGCAAGAGGCACTAGAGAAGAAGAAGAAGTAGGAGATACTCATAAATGAGTATAGACAAAGGCAAGCATTAATAGAAATCAAAGATATCTTCCTTGATGCATTTAGCTTGCCAATATCTGATGAAACAAAGCCCATTATGGAGCAACTATCCAACATAGTGGACCTGGTACAAAATGAAGACCTTGATACAATGTTAAATTATTGGAATGGTCTGAAAAGAGATTTCAAATGAAGGTCAATGAGAAAATATCTAGTGAAATAGCACTATCATAGGTTGAAATGGCAAAGAAAGTTGAGAAAGTGAAAAATGTACTTGAGAACATATTCTAATTGTACTCCAAACAATGTGACTCTTCATATTTCACACAAGAGACTACCTAGAGAAGATTGAGCTTGGAAAGGAACCTTAAGGTATCAAGCACACAGCTACCTAAGGTTCTAGCTCAAAGTGAGAAGCATTTTTTCACAATGCTGCACACTCAAAAGGAGTTAGCTATATTAATAGTAGAAGAGGCTAATATTAAGGCCAAATTGATATAGATATAGTCTACAATCACCCCACACATGGTAGTATTGCATAAAGAAATGGCCTATGCAGAGAATGTTTTGAAGAAAGATCCAAATCTTTCTACATTAGAAGGCCTAGTACACCTTGTAGCAGAGACAAACATCCAACTCAAAGCATTGGAAATAGCATTGGAGAATTAGGATGCTTCTCTAAAGATAATAATGGAGGTAAATAAAACATTTTTGGCTAAATATTCAATTCACTCATGGGACCCATTGACATAAGTGTCAAAAAGGGGGAGATAATACATTATGTAGATATATGGGGGAGATAATATGAGGAGATAATACCATTATGTAGATAAAAAGGGAATTATAATAAAGATAGGTGTTGGTGTAAATATGTATTTACTCTTTACACTTACTTAAGTTTACTTAGGTTAATGCATTATTTTATTATTTTATTTTGTGAGACACTTAGGAGTTTGCACACCTTTTTGAGTTGTCATGTTGACAAAATAGAAGTAGGCAACTCTATTTCAGCACATGGTGTCTACAACACTAGGGTTTGCATCATTAACTAAGTTGTCATGTTGAAAACACAATTATTTGCACTCCCTTTTTAAGCACAACAATGATTTACATGTTACACCCTTGTAGGCTTATCCTCTCATCATCACACTTACTTCTGTGCTTAATGGAGGATAACCCATATCTAGTGGACATGTGCTTGGTTGTATGACTTATCCTGTAGTTGATTCTGAGGCATTCTAGATGCATCTAAGAGGCCTTTATATACATGCACTCCTAGTGTACTTTTACAATGGATATTGAATGAATATATTGTCATTCTGATCATACTCTCTCTTTTTGATGTACAATTGTGGTTGTGTTTGAGTTCTTAGTTTATATGTGAATTTTTCACTAAGGAAAATTCTTACATGGTATTAAAGCTTGGAGATTTTTTCATCACATATCCATTTGAGACCATTGTTGTTTCAACACCTCAACTTGAATCTGAAGTATTGCAAAAATTGGGAGCATCTAGAGCCAGATCTGACCTCGCCATTACGTCCATAATGTTGATTTGATAAAGATAAACTATAAAGTCAAGTACCCTAGCCCAAAGTCGACCATGAGGCAAATTTTTTTTGCAAATTAACACCCAAAGGCCCCGATTTGTAGTTTGGGTATGGTCATTTGTAGATCTCACTAATTAATTTTTGAGTCTATAATTTCTTCTCTGCAATATTATTTATTTTTGTCTATATTAGTTCAAATTTTTTTCGCCCTTTGGGCAGCCAATAGAGAATTTTTTTTTGCAGAAATAGGCTATCAGATCCTGAGTCTACACAAACTGATTATTTTCATATAGTGGAAATTATTCCAATTTTTCACATCTGTGAGCATATTCCATTAGTTTGGCATCACACTGCAATTTTTGGCCAAAGCTACCACTGGCCAACTAAATCCAGTGACTGTAGATTAAACCACCAATCGAACCAGCCACTAATGCATCGGTGACAACATACATCCCATTGGCATTGCATTTTATTTTACATTCTACGGGTTCATGGTTTTATTTTGTAGCAAGTTCCCCACACATCCAATGTGGGATAATTCCCACTAAATCTCGACAGATAGAAAGACATTTCCCAACACTATTTTAATTGCTCCGGTCGCACAATGAATTTTCTCCAGCTAGTGAATATTCTCTACCCAACAAACTTTTTCATGAACTTTCTCTGGTTGACAGTCTCTTTCCTAGTGATTGTTATTGGTTTTGGAATGTGGCATTTCAAATTTTTAGGCACCACAAATTTTTTTCTAGTGCATGCAAATTGTAGTTTCTGCAATGTGTTTTCACAGGTGCTTTCCATGCAGCAACGTCTCAGCTCACAACATATGCCATGTTACCTTGTTCAAAAAACCATGTGGACTATCCAAAATCTACCCATTTGTGACCTATGATGACCCACCTTAGCAACACATGGATGCTGAATCAAAGGTTCCTACCACATAAGTAGTTGAGTAGTTTGCCATGCAGATAGGACACACTAACTCTGCGAACCCCTCTCCTTCTGCCACATGTACTTATGGACACATGCAAGCGCCTAGTCAATAGCCACATGTATGACATGTCAGCCTAGCCACATAGGACAGCCATACCTACATGTAAAAAAACAAGTGTTCAAATCCATACTACCACGTGTCTATGTGTATGATCGTATGACCATGTCATCCTACCACATTAGCCCAAGTGGTATTTTTTTTTTGATGTCAGTAGAGCACAAGTTTAAAATTGACAACTATTAGACTATCAAAAGAAAGGCTTTTATAACTACTATGATGGCCATTTGACCATCAAATTTATTCTAGTAGTTTTCCTTCCAGACCCCTCTCTAGATTGCTTTTTGATTTGGTAGCTTTACTTTGCGAGCCCATAACTTAGACACCTGGACTTCGATTTAGGTACAATTTTTTTTTGAAATTGGGTAGAATTTTCTGAGATTTCTAGTGGTGGTGTTGTTTTTTGTTTTTTTGTGCAAGTATTTTTTAGAAATTACATTTTTTGGCAACTATACCTGCATAATCTTGCATTTTGCAACTTCAAATACTCCAAACAGGCACATCTGTTCACTTTTTTAGATTTTTTTTTTTGAAAGTGTGTTATTTTTAGCCTACTTTCTAGATATCTAGTTAGATTTTAGGTTGTGTGGAAAAAATTTGCACTTTCAAAATTTGGACTTTTTCTACATTGTAAAGCTTTGATTACTTTTCAGAATTGTTGTACATCTAAGCTATAGTGCTTAGTGGTAGATTTAGGCCTCAAAAGATAGTTGTAAAAGAAAAATTAGAAAGTCCACTTTGTTCATTTTGACAAGTGGCCCATTGTACATGCACTACTTATAAAGTGCCAAAAACATCTTTTTTGGGGGGGTCTTTTGATTGAGTGAAAAGGGGGAGTGTGTACTATGTTCTTGTGTCTCTCTTTTGTGCTCTTTTCATTTTCTGCATCATGGGTTCATTTAAATTTCCACCTTTAACTTCATGCAATTATTCTACATGGAAAGATATTGCATGGAGTAGATTAATGGAAAAAGGTTATAGTCTTTATGTTGATGGTACAATTACCAAATCTATTGATGCTAAAGAACTCATTGAATGGAAAAGACAAGACCAACAAGCTTTAAGTGTTAGCAGGAGTTGTGTACATAGAGATCTCTTCTTTCACATTACCATTTTCACGGAATCCAAACTAGCTTGGGAAAAACTTGAATCATTGTATGGTAAGGTGGATAAGGAAAATGTATTTTAGATTGAGGATGATCTACTTCTTTTGGATCCAAAGAACTTTGACACAATTCAGGATTACATCAACAAAGCCAATGAGTATAGGGCACTTCTCAAAGATTGTGAAAATCCCATGAAGGATGATAAGTTGATTCATCACATCTTGAAGAGGCTACCTTTAGAGTATTATTTTCTTGTTTTGAGTTTTAATACTCATAGGTTGACCATGGGAACTGCTTACCAAAAGCCTACATTTGATGCATTTGTAGAGATATTTATTGTTGAACAATCTCACTATATGGATTTGGGACTTCTCAAGTCATCAAATACCAAAGCCTTGGTGGCTAGTGATGAGTACCAATCAAGTCAAGAAGGGAAAAGCAACAACAAAAAGAAGTAGTGGAAGCAGAAATCACAATCTGAGACACAACAATCCTCCTTATAGCAAGGCAATTCTTCTTTCAACAAGAAGGGAAACAATGAAAAGAAGGAAAAACTCTTTTGTGCATGCTGTAAAAAGCCAAATCATGATGAGCATCATTACAAGACTAAAAGAATCAATGAGTTAGAAAATCTACTCAGGAAGAACAAGATTCAAGTGCTAGGTACTTCCAAGGATTCAACCCCAACCTCTTCAAAGGGAAAAGGGCAAGCACTTATGAAAAACTCAAGTTCTTCTTTAGAATGGATACTTGACTCAGGTGCCTCTTACCAAATTGGTTCTTCAAATGGAGACTTTTCTTCATTAAAGCAGTCAAAGGTACCACACATCTTTGTGGGAGATGATACTAAAATGGAAGTTGAAGGAAAAGGACATGTGGAAATGGATAATGGGGAATTCAAAGATGTTCTCTATGTTCCAAATCTTAGCTTCAATCTCCTATCAATTTACCAAATCACTCACAAGGTTTTAGTAGTTCCTTTGTAGTGACTTCAATCATCCAAGGCCACTACATCCTTACCTTTGTTGATGACTTTTCAAGATTCACTTGGGTCTACTTGCTTCATCACAAGAGTGAAGTGGTTCATAAGCTTCAAGACTTTAAGACTCATGTTGAACACAAATCTAGGAAAGCCATCAAGGTTCTATGAGTGGACAATGAGAATAGATATGTAGATAGAAAATTTAGAGACTTTTGTAGAACCTTCAATCCACACAAGATAGATGTTGCAGCTATGAGGATTAGAACTATTAAGACCATGGCAAGTTGCATTATTAATGCCAAGTCTCTTGATCCTACATAGAAGTTGAAGCCATTAGCAGTGCTACTCACATACTTAATAGGTCTCCTCATAATGCCTTAAATGGTAAGACTCCTTTTGAGGCATGGTGTGGAGAAAAACCAGTTGTGAGTCACTTTTGATTCTTTAGTTGTTAAGCATGGACAAACCTATCTTCTAGTGGATGCAAGGCACTAACACCTAGGCCTTGTACTTTTATAGGATATGAAGACAATGTGAAGGCTTATAGACTTATGGATCTAGAGACTCATGAGATTTTTGTGGAGAAGGATGTTTACTTTGAGTAAAGTTCACCTAGCTTATCCTCTAATCCTCTCCATACATCATATATAGTGGAAACTAATAGTGACACTAGTGATGGTTCTTTAATAGATTTAGACACATGGGGTTCTATCAAGAATTGTAGTGAGAGGTCACGACATCAACATAGTCCACATGCTTATATTGCTATAGTGAAAGGTTGAGCACAACATGGTACATCTCGTCTTCTAGCTCTAGCTTCATTTGATGACTACATGGTAGATATTCAAGGTTTTTTTGTGGAGTCACACAACTCAAATTTGGGCGACAACCTTGAGGACTTAATCTTTTCTTTGATGAAGATGATCCTTCTATAGTTGTTGTGAGGGCTCACTCTGACCCTCATGTCCATTATGTACAAGATAAATATTCATAGGTTGGCATGATTATGGATCCTTATGAACAATATTTTTTAGAGGTCACTTTATCAGTTGAGGAGACAAATGGGTCATTGGGACAGGTTCAATAGACATCCTTGCTAGATCTGCATTCATTCTTTTTAGCATAGTTGGAAGGGGCAAACATCAACATTAGCATAGGGATACTTGAGTACGTTTCAGGGCCACCATACATCTTCAAGATTGTACCTTTTCCATTGTTTCTTTCAAAGGGGAGGAACATCATTCTACACTCTTAGACCAACTTCTTCCTTGGAGTGACTTTCACTAATAGGCATTCTTCATTTGGGGGGGGGGGGGCTACCTTGCCTCTCTTTCTCTTCTTTCTTATGGGGGGGACTTTTTCCTCTTATGAGGTTTAGTTCTTCTCCTTTTTCACTATTGTATATATTGGATGTATGTCATAATGGGGGGGTCTTGATTGCTCCATCCATCTATGCATCCCTCTTCATCTATCTTTTTGGGGGAGGGTTTTTCTCATGAGGTTTTTCCTCTTTCTCCACTTTATGAGAGATTGCATTTCATTATGTACATGGGTACCTAACATGGCCTAGTAGTTGGGACCCATTATGCACTTCATCCTAATTTTTGTAAGCTTAAGGGCATTCCCCTAAGTTGCACTTAAGGCGGGGGGGGGGGGTGTTGGTGTAAATACATATTTACTATTTACACTTACTTAAGTTTACTTAGATTAATCCATTATTTTATTATTTTATTTTGTGAGACACTTAGGAGTTTGTGCACCTTTTTGAGTTGTCATGTTGATAACATAGAAGTACACAACTCTATTTCATTATATGGTGTCTACTACACTAGAGTTTGCATCATTTCTTTGAGTTGTCATGTTGACAACATAGTTATTCACACTCCATTTTTAAGAACATGTTGTCTACAACATTTATTTGTGTGTTACGCCCTTGTAGGCTTATCCTCTCATCATCACACTTACTTCCATGCTTAATGGAGGATAACCCATATCTGGTGGACATGTGCCTAGTTGTATGACGTATCTTGTAGCTAGATGCATCTTAGAGGCCTTCATATATAGGTACTCCTAGTGTACTTTTACAACACATATTAAATGAATATATCATCATTCTGATCATACTCTATCTTTTTGGTCTATACTTGTGCTTGTGTTTGAGTTCTTAGTTCCTAGGTGAATTTTTCCCTAAGGAAAATTCTTACAATAGGAGATAATAAGAATGGGGGATATATAATAATTTGGGGGAGATATTCAAATTTTGAGTTTTGAGGAGAAACAAGAAGATGAAGCCAAAAGGAGATGTGTGAAAGGGGGAGTAGACACAAAGCAGAAATAGAGTAGATAGAAATAAAAGCAAATGAATGATAAGGCAGAAAATGGAAATAGCATGAGACAAATTTAGCATAAGGAATTTATAGATACATAAACAACACAATAGCTCAGGGAGAGTTACAAGTTTTTGACATATATATTCTTCAACAAGGTTTTGAACAAATTTTGTGAATTTTTGTACATATGCTGAAAAAGATATATATTATACTCATAGAGATGAAATTTATAATGCTTAGTTAAGTGTTTTTTCCACTCATGTCAAAGGGGGAGATTGTTGGTCTCAGATTGGTTTTGACAATTGAGTGTCTACTCACTTAACCAATTTCCAAGATGATGCTGAGTATAATATAGATGTTGAGCTACAGTATGTGCCAAGCCAAAGATTCAATAGATGCCGAGCAAGATTCAAGTGCCAAGTGATAAGTGATGCTGAGTCATTATAAGTGTTGAGAAAAGTATAGATGTTAAGCAAGACATAGTTACTATAGGAGCTAAGCAAGATAGAATTCCTATACGTGCCAAGCATCAACAATCAGTAAGTAATGAGTAACACAAAATCAACACATGAGTTTTTGCTTTCACAAACTTAGATGTAATCCATTTTTGAAGTTGACTTAAGATGAATCTTGAAGGATCTTAAAGATAAGATCAAATCTTTTACATTCCCTAGGTAATTAGTATGCATCCAATAAGAAAAATGAGAAAGCATGCAACCAATAGGAAAAGTGTAAATATTTGAGTGAGAAAAGAAGGATGAATATTGATCATAGATTCATATCTAACCCTAAGTCTTCAAAGCATTTATAAGGAAGTCGATACCCTACAATTCATGTGATTGTAAGGGAAGTATATGAAATACATGAAAGAGAGTTATATGGGAGAATGCTAGTGAAGTTCAGAGGGGTGTAAAGACTTAGAGAAGGAAGAGCAGCATTGAAAAATCCAATTGGTTAAAATAGAGTATCAACACTTCGAGTAGAGACATATCAGATCAAGAAGGATCAAAATAGACTAAGCAGAACAAGGATCTAGAACCAACAATTAAAAGATTGTAAGTCATTGGGTCAATACATTCTTATACTCTCTAGCCATTTTAGTAGGAATGAAAAATCCTATGATGATAGGTTGGTCTAATAGCCATGTTGTAAGCCTTTCAACAAGGTGCTAAATCCTCTAATAGGGTAACATTCCAAGTGAGTGTTTGTAAATCCTTTAACCAAGTCACTTTTAACTGGGTGTAAAGGCTTTAACAGGGCAAGCCTTCCATAGGGCAGATGATTGGAAGTGGTCAAACTTTGTAACCTTAAACAATTACATATTACTGTAGTGATAATTTGTGGGTGTCATCCCCACACCAATTTTACCTTCTCATTTTGGAGGGTTTCTGGGTGACCAAAATCTTGTGTTATCTATTTTCATGCATGTCTTTACTTTTGTGTTAACTAGATATGGTATATACATGTGAATCATCTTAGTTAAAAGTTAGTTACTTCTAATTCACCCCCCTCTTAGAAGTAAATCTTCCCAATTGTAAATTCCAATAGATACCTCACAACACTCCCTATAAGGTTTTTTGGTTTAATAAGGGCCAAAAAAATTGGTGGATAAACAAATATTTGTGTGATTTGAGATAGGGAAATATAAGGACAAGATTCTATATGACCTAATGCCTATGGATGATTATCATCTCTTGTTATGGCATCCATGGAAGTATGATGTGAAGGCTATACATGATGAGGAGCAAAATATTTATGTGATCACCAAACAAGGCAATAAGTTTCAAATGGACCCTTTGATTGAACCTAAGGAAGAAAAACATATGGGGGAAAGTATTATGTTATTGAGTGGGATGGAGTTCCTAAAGGCTATGAAAAAGGCCTATGGAAGAAACTAAAGAGAAGGTTCATGTGCCTCAAGAAGTGCAATAGTTGTTAGAGAAGTACCATGAAATAGTGGACAATGGACTACCTAGTGAATTACCACATATGAGAGAGGTAAGTCATCAAATAGACTTGATACCAAATGAAAATCTACCTAACAATGCAACTTAAAAGATGAATCCAAGAAAGAATGCTGAAATTGCAAAACAAATACAAAATTTGTTGGAAAAAAGCCTAATAAGGAAGAGCTTCAGCCCTCGTGTTGTATCAACTATCCTTGCACCTAAGAAAGATGGTATGTGGAGAATGTTTACTAACTCCAGCAAAATCAACAAGATTACCATCATATATAGATTCCATATGTCAAGGATTGAGGATTTGTTGGATAACTTGGGAGGATCTTGCTACTTCTCGAAGGTGGATTTGAAATCAAGGTGTCACCAAATTAGAGTTAGGCCTGTTGATGAATGGAAGATATCCTTCAATAAAAATGAAGGGATGTATGAGTGGCTAGCAATGTCCTTTCATTGAACAAATGCCCTCAATACCTTCATGAGGCTAATGAATGATGTGTTAGTAGACTTTATAGGTAAGTTTGTCATTGTATATTTGGATGACATTTTGATTTTTAGCAAGTCCAAAGAGGAGTGTATGAAGCACTTGGAGATGGTCTTGAGAAGGCTACATCAAGAAAAGTTGGTGATTAATGAAGAAAAGTGTGAGATTGTAAAAACTAAATTCGTATATCTTGGGCTAGTTGTTTCCAATGGGTGTATTAAGATTGACCTTGATAAGGTCAAGTCAATATTGGAATGGCCAATGCCTAAAGACATAGGAGATGTCAGTTTAAATGTGTATCTATTCTTAACACTATCAAAGGAGGCATAAAATGTCAATTTATATGGATAGAGGTGACATATAAGGGGTTTGACATATCGAAGAAGAGGATTGCAGACCTACCTACGCTAAGGTTTCCAAACTCAAATCAACTCTTTTTTGTAGAGTGTGATGTCAGTAAGCTAGCCATTAGGGTAGTGCTAAGTCAAGAAGGATACCCTATGACATTCTGTAATGCCCCGCCAAGGGATCCAAAGAATTAACCTAGAATTTCACTAAGTTTAGTAACATTTTTTTTTTCTTTAGAAATTACATGAAAGTAAATACCACATATAACTTATTCACAATAACAGAAGCAATAGAAATGTCCATCTAAAGAGTAAACATAACATACTCAATGGATTACATTCTCTAAGAACCCTTAATGTTGAATTACATACATGAACCCATCTAGTACAACAACCACATGAAATAATAATGATAAGTCCAATGTTCATACATTACATTTCCAAATGCTCAATCATCCACTGTACATGTCATAGTGTATGAAGGCTTAAAAGAATATACATATGTGAAATAAGGTACATCATTCTATTCTAATCCATGATACATCAAAGTAAAGATAATCACATGATACATCATCATAGAAGTCATATACATCCATCATAAAGATCAAACAAAATAAACTAAGTGCACGGTTCCTCCCAACCGTTAATAGCATCATTAGACCATCGTGGACCCTAGCCATCCCTCTGTGCGTAACATGCCAAATCACCAAAGAGATCATCGACATTAATATAGTAGGAATGTCACTCCTAATAAATACAACATATGTAGAAAGTAATCTAACATGCATATATAAGAATAAGATAACATCATCTAACATATGCTAATCATGAATGAAAGGATACATATCCACCATCACAAGGATGCTTCAGCCACGATGTCTCAATGAATCTCAAATGATAAGAGTGGAAAATACACTACCACCCGATCGCGTGGTACCTAAGTGGTCCACTCCCACCGTGTTGAGGAGATAATCTCAAGTCCCAAACAGGCTATCAAAATCACATAGCACAAATCTCTAAAGTCCAGGAATCCTAAAAGTATACTAACTCAGAGGTTCCAATCAAAAAATAGACATCTACTTCCCAAAGGCACACAATGACATGTAGGAACCTACTATGCAAGCGGGAAAGTGTCATCGCATTTATCTTGTACAAGTTACCCTGACAGTTAGCTAAAATCCACGGGTCCATATAGATCGCATGCGGCCACTAGTATCCTTTCATACTGACAAGGCATGCTATGGAATGCAAGGTCACAACCATGCGTTCTCACTACTCCCATCCTAGCCTATACAAGCACTCAAGGCATGGGCGAGAACCAAAACTCTTATATTTTTAGGTTCATTCAATTAGTATTAAGTGTGAATGTTATCACTTATTAATCCAACTTACAATGAGTTACCCTGGCAGCCTCTTAGGGCCCCGACCCCCATTGCAAGACACTTCCCAACACTACATGTAGATATCCTACCCTAATGCTCATGGTATCATAAATCATCAAAGAAAATCCATAATAAAATCATCAAATATCCACAATAAGAATCATCAAATATCCATGATAAAATCATCAAATATGCATAAAACATCAAATCTCCATGAGCATCATCCATAGAAAATCATGACCACAACAACTCTCTATTGGCAACTGAAGTATCACTGATAATCAAAGTATCCATTGGTTCTCAATAACCAAAATATATCTCAAAATAAATCACCATATCCATTGGTTCTCAACAAGCAACCAAGAATATCTCAAAATCATACTGATCAAAGAGTCCAAAATGGTTGAGTCAAACATGTCACAACATGATATCATTAAGAATAAATCCACATATCAGTCCCATCATGGCAACTAGAATATAACCAAGGATAACTGATCGATGACCAAAAATAATGGTTAAGTCAAGGGTCTCAAACATAAGAATCTCAACTTTAACAATCAGTAATCACAACCATTACATAGATCATTCCATCACATAATCATGGTTGGGTTTATAAAGATCGAGTATAAAATGTCATCATGACATCACAATCACATAACCCCCAATCCTCTAGTAGACGTCCTATAAATGGTCAACACTAGTCAACCCAAAACCCAAAACATTAACATAAGGAATACACAATGTAAACACATGTTTTGGTTTTGCTAAGTTTTCAAATTTGAATTCAAATGCAAAAGTCTCAGTTTACGTTTCCAAGTTTAGAGAAAGAATTTTAAAGGAACATTTTGTACATTTTTCCCATATACTATTTTGGAATGGATTAAAAGTTTTCCCCTAAACTCTAATTTTCCAATTATAATATTTTATTAAAATCGTTCCCCAACAACTTTAATTAAATTTTATAATTTAAAACTATTAATTCAATCTTAATAGTCAAATTATAATATTAATTAGTAATTCATCATTATAAAAATGGATTCTTAAATCTTTTATCAAACAAATTAAATTTATAAATAACATAGTTACATATTACATATATACATATACATATATTTATAATTAAATATATATATATACATACATATATAATATATAAATATTTATTTTTATCGCAATTTATAAAGAACATCGAATAACATTAATTTCGATTGAATCCAAATATCATATGAAAACCAAAATGAAATACGATTTCATTTATTTCATAAAACAATGTTAAAAAAACTTTATACACAACATTTATATACATAACACCTGCGGATCGCATGGTAAGCTGCGGTGGCAGGTACACTGCAGACCGCACGTACATTGCGGTGCCGCTGGGTTACCATGGCAATTCCACCGGCGGGGGTGGGAAAAACACGTCCCACTGCCCCCAAAGTTTATTATTATATTTGCGCTTCATTAAAATGCATTTCCCCATAGCGATGCGTCATTTGCTCGCTGTAAATGATATTCAAATTTTTAATAATATATATATATATATGTATATATATTAAAGTATATATGTATATATATATGTGTGTTTGTGTGTATATATATATATAGGGTTTAGACATATATACATATATATGTATTCAGTTTTGTGGAAATATAAATATATATATAAAAAAATATATATATATATATATATATATATATATATATAAATTTCAATTCTCAAAAATTTTCTATAAGTCTCTAATTCACAAATTTATCCAAATATTAATCTAATGGATTTGGCCATGAATTTAAAACCCTAGTCCCATTTTATTTTCAAATATAAACATATAGAATCCTCAAATAAATTTTAATTGACCAAATTGAAAATGCATAATGGAATATGAGATTCCTCAGAAGACATATGGAAGACACGAAGAAGACAAGGAAGACAAGATGCGGAAATATCACAAGAGTCTACCCGGATTCTGATGCTAATTCACTCTTCCTCAGAATACCCACAGAGCAAGCTCCCTTCTTCAGAATTCTCGAGTCCACCAATGCTCCAATAGTTCTCCACGCTATCACGCTCTCTCTAAGCTTCTAAGGATGCCTGAATATAAAGAGCTCTTAGGAAACCTCTAGAGTGCTTCTAGAAACAGCTGGAAGGTGTCACCAACTAAGCATGGGTCTTTTCCAACCTTTTTGATGAGCCATAGGGTTGTAGACACCATGTGCTCAATTGATGCACTAACCCTCGTGTTGTTGACACATGAGAAATAGAGAAATACATTAATTCTCACGCAAGCTTATAACTCCAATTACTTTTTAAATAATTTCCATTTAAATATTTATAACTCCCATTTTTTAATTTTATAACTTTTATTATTATTATTTGTTTATTAATTTATTAATATTTTATAATTATTATTTATTTTAATTTTCTAATTTTCTTTTTTCTAAAATTTAATTCTTTTCTCTCAATTAATTCCCCTTGAATTAATTATAAACAAAATATCAAAGATCATGATATTTAATTAATTTTCTTCAAATAATTAATTTATTAATTAAATCTATTTATTAAGACTTAATTAATAGAAAATTCACCATAAACCTCCAAGATAAAATATGAAAACCCATCTTAGAACAAATCATACAAAATCAGTCTAAAGGGTTAAAAATCATGAAATGTGTCATCCGACACATTCGGTGTACTCAACTCTGATACTTGTCCTAACTCACTAGGACAAATGGTTTTAGGGTTTGGGATTTGGACTTGAGAATTTATCTCCCTTCTCTTATCATTGAGATAGTATAATAGGGTATGCTCATCCTGGTAATTCAGGGAAGTCGATACCTAGTACCTGCAACCTGCAGAAAAACCATGCATGTACATACTATATATATATATAATGCTAAACTAAACAGGCAATGGCAAGAAGTGGTGCATCGTGTAGATCCTGACTAAGCAGGTGACTACGACTCCCTTCCTTAACCACATCAGAAATGCCATACAATAAGAAAAAATGCACACCATACACATGCAAGTATGGGGTAAGTATCCATAATAAAACACATGAAATAATAAACCATCTAACTAATCATCAACAATAACTGAAAACAATATAATGATCATCATACATACATGAAATGTAAAGTCTAAATGATCTCATCATATAACAACTGAATCCATAACATAATGTCTGATAGTGTCAAAACAATACCACTAATCCATTAACATAAAGCTAGTCTATCATAGTCTGATAATAATAGCAATAATATGTGCAAAAAAGATGTGAACGAGGGTAGGCACTACACATTCCTTTGTAAATAATTGAATGAGGCAAAACAAAGATACTCCACTTATGACCTTGAGTTATAGGAAATGGTCCAAGCCTTGAAAAAGTGGAGGCACTACCTCCTATCACAGGAATTTTTAGTGTATATAGAAAACCACACCCTTAGCTTCTTGAATGGATAGGAGAAGTTAATTCAAAGAAACCTCAAATGGGTGGAATACTTGCAAGAATTTAGCTTTGTGATGAAGAATAAGAAAGGTGTGAGAAAAAAGTTGCAGATGCTCTTGGTAGTAGAGTATTAGCTATATAAGAGATACAATTATAGAGTGTTGAGGTGGATGATCTAAGAGACCTCTACAAGGAGGATAAAGACTTCAAAGATGCCTATGAGGTATGTGAAAAGTTAAAACAAGGTTTTAAAGTTGGTTTTACTAATTATATAGTACAAGGAGGTTTACAATTCAAAGGACACTTATTGTGCATTCCCTAATGTTCAATCAAGGAGACATAATCAAGGAAAAACATCAAGGCAATTCAAGGGGACATTTTGGAGTAGACAAGACACTTGAAAAAGTCACTAGGTACCATCATTAGACTAGGTTTCAAACAAATGTAAGGAGTTTTGTGGAGCAATGTAAAATCTGTTAGGAGGCCAAAGGACATAGAAACAATGTAGGGTTATATGAACTAGTGAATATACGACAGAGGCCATGAGAGTGCTTGAGTATGGATTTTTTTTTAAGACTCCCTAAAAAACCTAGAGGACATGACAATGTATTTGTTGTAGTGAATCATTTTAGAAAGATGGCACACTTCATCTCTTGAAAGAAAACAAATGATGCTTCACATATAGCAGGTCCATTCTTTAGGGATATAGTGAGAATCCATGGGTTTCCATTCAAAATAGTGAGTGATAGAGATAGTAAATTTCTAGGCCACTTTTGGAGGACCCTTTGCAAGATTCTAGGGAAACATTTATCTTTTTATTCATCCTAACATCCTTATTCTGATGGGAAAACTAAGGTAGTGAACAGGTCTTTGGGAAACCTATTAAGGTGTTTTACCAAAAAGCATGGTCAATTATGTGATCACATCATAAGGAATGCAGAATATGATTGCAATGACTCCATTGATGGGATTACTAGTAATATTCCATTTGAAATTGTATATGGGACTCACCCTAGGGGAATCTTGGAGTTGAGGGATCTTAGTTTACATGACAAGAGGAGTGCCCAACAGGAGTCATTTGTAGAACAAAAAAGCACTTCATGAACATGTCAGAAAGATATTGCAACATCAAGGGGATAAGTACAAAGCAAGGGAATATAAGACAAGGAGAGAATTGCAGTTCAAGGTGGGGCATTTGGTTCTTTCTTACCTTAAAGAAGATATATTACCAAAGGGATAACCAACTACATTTTTGATGAAGAAGATAAGACCTCTAAAATTTTTACACAAGTTAGGGAACAATTCCTACGAAGTAGAACTTCCTCCTGACTTAGGGATTTCACCCATTTCAAATGTATGTGATATGTTTCCTTACAAAGGTAGTCATATTGATACTAGCCAACACACTCTTGCAAACTCAGAGGGGGCATATTGGGTTCAAAATTTACCAACTCCCTACCTTTTGCAACTAGACATCATAGTGAACTCCAAGTTGCTCAAGAAGACTAGGAAGGGAACCTACAAGACCTATTTGTTGAAGTTCAAAGTGGTCAAAACATAGATGGAGTAACTAAGAGGGTGGGTGAATCAATTACCACAAAAAAAAATCAATAGATCCCTTAGATGTCTTATAAAACTAGTTACTACTATCACTTGATAGCCACACAAAAAAATGATGTAACTTGGTAGATGCAATGTATGTTAACTTATTACTAATATTTAAGAATTCACATTGATTAACATGCATAAAAGAAATAACATGAACACAAGAGACACCAAATTTAATGTGGAAACCCAATATGGAAAAAACCACCAAGTAACTAGCTACTAATTTTCACTCTTACGAAGTGAGCCTTGTTAGGAGCTAACCCTGTTAAAGGTTACAAAAAACACTATTAGGTGTGACCTTGTTAGAGGATTTAATCACCCTGCTAGGAGTGGCCTTCCTAGAGGACTTTTGAAAAATTCAATAGAACTATCACTTTGTTAGAGGATTTGCAAAATGGCTGTTAAACCAACTCTATTAAGAGATTTAGAAATCACTGGTACAATGGTGAGAAAGTAACAATGAATTGACCTGAATGAGATGCAACTGAATTTGCTGATACAGATCTCTATTTTTCTTTACTAGATCCTCTTCTAATCGAATACAACTTTGCTGCTCCTCAAGGATATCTAATCCTTCAAAATTCACTGATATTTTCCTCTTCACACAATCAACACACTTGTATGCTTGCTCATTACACTTTAGAATTCACAAATTGACCTTTTATTTATACCTTACAAATTGTCAAGTCATCTCATTTAAAATTTATATATACCAATAATCATTACCTCAGTTGGCTACAAACATTACATGAAATAATTAAACTTTATTTCCTAAAATAATGAAATCCTTCATTGGCTAACCTTTCTCAGTAAACATTGCTCCAGAACTAATTTCTAGTGTTAACCAACTGAAGCTTGATGAAAACTGTGAACTCTACAAAATCCTTTGGAGACCAAGTGAACTCAGTAAACACTATCTTTCCTTTGCTAACCTTGTGAGCTCGATTACCACTGACTTCTATCACAAAATCCTTTGATTCCTGAGTGAGCTCAGTAGAAACTATTTCTATAGAGTAATTTCTTGGAATGCTTGGTAGACTCTGGACTTTTCTTTGCTGACCAACTAAGCTCGATAGACTCTATCTATTGACTAATATGACATTTGTGTAACATCAAAGACAACACACAATTGAACAATTGTATTCAACAATCTCCCTCTTTGACATTGATGGCAACACAACATGTCATAGCATAATTAAATTTGAGAAAAATTCTTTTTCTAACAAAACATTTCTCCCTCTTAGATTTTATGCCACAAACTTCTCTAATGTAGTATTCTCCCTCTATGAAGGAATTACATAGCTTCTTTCCAAAAAAAAAGCTCTCCAATAAATAGTTTCAAATTTTAGAAAGATATGACAGTACACTCTCCCTCTTTGACAACACATGCCAAAGAGAAAACATACCAAATGATTAGGCAATGTACCTTAAGTACTAATTCATATGCAATGTTTCCATGACTATGTTACATCAACTAATAGATCTTCAACTTGGTTCCTATTGATGCATCACTAAAATTTTATTTTAGTGAGCTTTAGATAGGGGAATGACCTCTAACTTACCTCTTAGATACATGAATGCATCCTTAGGTAATGGCTTGGAGAATATGTCAGTGATTTGTTCTTTTGTATGGACATATTCCAATTTGATCTCCTTATCCTACATGAATTCTCTAACAAAGTGATAAATTATTGCAATGTGCTTAGTTTTGGAATGCATCATTAGATTTTTAGATATGTTGATTGCACTTGTATTACCAAAAAACATAAAAACTAGTTCTTTGATCTCAACCTTTGTGCCTTCAAATAACTATTTAAACCAAACAATATTAGAATAGTTTACTGCTGCTATAACATACTCTACTTCTGCTATAGATTGGGATGTACAATTTTTCTTTTTGCTTGTCCAAGAAACCAACCTCTTTATAAAAAAGAATGCTCCACCACTTGTACTCTTTCTATCATCAATGTTTCCTGCCCAATCAACATCAGTAAACACTTTCAAGTCTAGATTACCTCCAAATTTGTACGACAATCCATAATCATCAATTCCTTTCAAGTATCTCAAGATCCTCTTGATTGCCATCATGTGATTTTCTCTAGGTTTTGATAAAAATCTTGCTACTATACCAACTGCAAGAGCAATATTAGGCCTTATATGAACTACATACTACAATTTTCCAATCATTGATCTATATAAGGTCTGATCTATCTCTTTTGATTCATCATCCTTGGTAAGCTTTAGTCTAGTACACATGGGAGTTCCAACTGGTTTGCAATCTTCCATACCAAACTTCTTGAGTATCTCCTTGATGTACTTAGATTGAGTGATGTAGATACCATTCTTACTTTGTTGAATCTAAAGATCAATAAAGAATTTAATCTCACCAAACATTGACATTTCAAATTCCTTGTTCATCTACTCTAAAAATTCTTTGCATAGATCATCATTCCCTGTAAACAAAGTATCATCCACAAATATTTCTGCCAAAACAATCTTGTTATCTAGTCCTTCTTTGATATACAAGTTACTATTATCATTAGTTCTCTGAAAACCAATCTAAATAAGATAGTTATGCAATCTTTCATACCATGCTCTAGGGGCTTGTTTTAGACCATACAATGCATTGTGTAATTTGCAGACCATGTCCTTCTTTTCTGGATCAAAAAAACCTTTAGGTTGCTCAATGTGGACTTCTTCATCCAGAATACCATTGAGAAATGCTGATTTGATATCCATCTAATATACCTTAAATCCTTTGTGTGTAGCATATGCAAGTAAGGTCCTGACACCTTCCAGTCTTGTAACAGGAGAAAAAGTCTCTCCTTAGTCTATTCCTTATTCTTGAGAGTAGCCTTTACATACCAATCTATCTTTGTTTCTTGATACCTTAACATCTTCATTCAACTTATTTTTGAATACCCACTTAGTTCCAATCACATTTTTATCTTTAGGCCTAGGTACAAGAGTCCATGTTTTGTTCTTCTCTATTTGCTCTATCTCTTCATTCATAACCTCAATCTAAAATTTATTTTCTAATGCAGCTTTGACATTTCTAGGTTCAAAATTAGCAAGTAAGCAAGTAACTTTTAGCTTACTTCTTGTCATAGTACCTTCAAATTAGTCTCCACTAATCTGATCTAGTGCATGATGTCTCCTGACATACTTGGCCAATATAGGTTCCTTGCCTTTTGATTGAGTTGCACTGTCTTTATTTTGAATTTTAATTTTTGGCTCTGGTTGATCTATCTACTACTTGGGCCCTTCAAATTTGATAAGCATTGGCTTAGTAGCTTGAGACTGTGACTCCAGTCCTTGTGACTCGATTGGAACTTCTTGCAACTCGGTGACTGAGGAAGAATCAGGAGTAGAAGTTTCCTAATTGACAGATGTATTCTGCACTATATCAGGTTCAATGAAAAAAAATATCCTATACTCTTCTAGTTCCTTTTTTCTTTCTTCTTTAGTCCTTTCTAAAAAATCATCAACTTTCACATGTACACTTTATATGACTTTATGAGTAGACAAATTCAAACATCTATATGCCTTACTCTTGCAAAAATATCCCAAAAAATATGCCTTCATTACCCTTCACATCAAATTTTCCTTTTCTAGATTCTTTCAAAATATAACATTTGCTTTTGAATACTTTTAGGTAACTTACATTAGATTTATAGCCATACCATAACTCATAGGGGGTTTTGAATGAGTCCTTCTTCAACTATAATCGGTTCAAGGTATGAACTGCAATGTTGATAGCTTTCTTCCAGTATTTGATAGCAATGTTGTTTTTAATCATTAGAGTTCTTACACAATCCATGATAGATCTATTCCCTCTTTCAGCTATTCCATTATGCTTGGGAGTTCTAAGAGCTGATACCTATGTTTTAATTGCTCTTTCAATGCAAAAAAATTGTTGAATTCATGGGAGATGAATTCACCACCTCTGTCTAATCTCAAACATTTTAGTCTTTTCCTTTTTTCCTTTTCTACTTTGACCAAATACCATTTGAACTTCTCAAATGCTTTTGATTTCTCTCTTAGATACATGACAATCATCATTCTAGAGTAGTCATCAACAAAAAGAATGAAATTTTTTTCTTTAGTATAGCTCTCAATTCTAATAGGTCCACACAAATTAGTATGTACAATTTCAAAAATTTCTTCAAACTGATAGTTCTTACTTTTAAAGCTAGTCTTTCCAATCTTACCAGTCTGACAATTCTTGCACAAACCAACTTAGGTTTCTTTATACTAGGAATACCTCTTACTTTCCTAAATTTGCTTATTTTCATCACGTTATCAAAATTCACATGACATAACCTTTTGTGCCATAACCAAATTTCTTCAACTTGAGCAATGAAACATGAGCATTCACCAAGTTCAAGATAAAACAAATTACCTTTTATCTCTATGCCTGATCTAATCAACTTTCCTTTATCATCTAGTAGTCTTGCTTTTCCATGCATGAATTCCACTTTGAATCCAATATTGATTAGTTGTGCCACACTCAATAGATTGTGTTTTAGTCCTTCAACCCAATAGGAATTATCACATACAAGCTCTTTGGTTAGTAAGATTCTCCCTCTTCTTTTTATGTAGCAAAGTTCATTATTACCAAACCTCACACTACCACCATCATAGTCTTCAAAATTTTCAAACTTTGTTTTGTCACCAGTCATATGATGAAAATAACCACTGTCTATGATCCATGTATCATTTTTGCTCACATGAGAGATAAGTGCCATCTTTTCTTCCTCATCATTATCAGATTCATCTTTTACAACAATGTAAACAATTTCATCTTCACTATTGTTAGAATCCTTAGAATCCTTAGCCATGAAACATGTTTTCTTACCTTTGTCCTTGAATGATTTGAAATCTTTCTTGCCATTGCACTTGTGACCTTTCTTCTCATCCTTGTTTTGCTTGTTTGGGTACCTAGTAGCAATATGACCAATTTTCTCACATGAAAAATAGATTAGAGGAACCTTACCTTTGTATTTTCCTTTGCCTCTAGAATATTTTCTTACAAGTAGAGCTTCAAGCACCTCAAGATCACTATCAGAACTCTATTCTAATTCTTCCTCACTTTCTAACTAAAATCCTTTATCTTCTTGCCCTTTTCTTTGAGTGAAAACTTGGCTTCAAATGCCGATTCAATGTTCTTGGAAGCTGGAACATAGTTGTTATAGTTATCTAGCTCAAATGTAGTCAATCTTCCTACTATGGCCTCTAAATTTATCTAATGATTTGCTTCACATCGTCTTTTTTGAATTTTAGAAACTCTAATTGCATAAATGGGAAGTAATTTTCTAAGAACTTTACTTACAACTATTTCCTCTTTGATATCTCCTCTAGAAGCCTTGATTGCACTGATGCTTGCTTTGACTCTTCCAACATACTTAGCAATGTTCTCATCCTCTCTCATCCTCATCTGATCAAATTGTCCTCTTAGAATTTCTACTTTGGCTCTCCTCACATTATCATCACCTCCATAGATATCTTTTAGCTTGTTCCACATAGCAAAGGTAGTTTTGTAGTCCTTGATATAATCAAATTCTTCATAGCTTAGGGCTGATGCAATATCTATCATCATGGTGTTATGAGTCTTCTTCTTATCAATGTCATTAATAGATAATGTACCAGAAGGAGTTACATACTCTTCATCAAGATATTTCAATCTTGTATTTCTAATGGAAGCTAGATGGAGTCTCATGAGACCTTGCCATGCTGAAAAGTTATCCCTATTAAGCCTTGGAATTTACCTCTTGTAAGACATCCCAATCTTTAGCTTAGATCCTTTAAATCCTTCCCACAAGCACCAAATTCTCTAATACCAATTGTTGGAAATATAGATGGAGTAACTAAGAGGGGCATGAATCAATTACTATAAAAAGAAATCCACAGATCCCTTAGATGTCTTATAAAACTAGTTACTGTTGTCATTAAATAGCCACATAGAAAAATGCTTTAACTCGGTAGATGTAATGTATGTTAACTTATTACTGATCTTTAAGCATTCATAGTGATTAACATGTATAAAATAAATAACATGAACATAAGAGACACCAGATTTAATGTGGAAACCCAATATGAGAAAAACCGCCAGGTAACTAGCTACTAATTTTTACTCTTCTGAAGTGAGCTCCATTAGGAGCTAACCCTATTAAAAAGGTTACAAAATACACTATTAGGTGTGACTTTTTTAGAGGGTTTAATCACCCTACTAGGAGTGGCCTCACTAGAGGACATTTGAACAATTCAATAGAACTGTCACCTTGTTAGAGGATTTGCAAAATGGTTGTTAAACCAACTAGATTTAGAAATCATTTCTAGAATGGTGAGAAAGTAACAATGAATTGACCTGAATGAGATGCAACTAAATTTGCTGATACAAATCTCTATTTTTCTTTACTAGATCCTCTTCTGATTGAATACAACTTTGTTGCTCCTCAAGGATATCTGATCCTTCTTCAAAATTCACTCATACTTTCCTTTTCACACAATCAACACACTTGCATGCTCACTCATTACACTTTAGAATTCA
Source organism: Cupressus sempervirens (assembly GCA_028749045.1). Taxonomy (NCBI): domain Eukaryota; kingdom Viridiplantae; phylum Streptophyta; class Pinopsida; order Cupressales; family Cupressaceae; genus Cupressus; species Cupressus sempervirens. Next base: position 205,497,038 of record CM053793.1, on the reverse strand, counting down.
CAATTTGACCTTTTATTTATACCTTAAAAATTGTCAAGTTAGCTCATTTACAAGTTACATATACCAATAATTATTTCCTTAGTTAGATACAAACATTATATGAAATCATTAAGCTTTATTTCCTAAAACAATGAAAACCTTCATTTATCGACCCTACTTGGTCAACACTGCTCCAGAACTGATTTCTAGTGTTAACCAACTGAAGCTTGATGAACACTGCAAAATCCACAAAATCCTCTGGAGATCAAGTGAACTCAGTAAAAAATTTCTTTCCTTTTCTAACCTTGTGATGTTGGTTACCACTAACTTCTATCACAAAATCCTTTGACACCCAAGTGAGCTCGGTATAAACTATTTCAATAGAGTAATTTCTAGGAATGCTTGACAAACTTTGGAATTTTCTTTGCCAACCAACTAAGCTTGGTAGACTTTGTCTATTGAATGATATGAAATTTGTGTAACATCAAAGACAACACACAATTAAACAATTATATTCAACACAAAGGACTACCAGATGCTTAAGCCACTTGGATAATTAAAGTAGATATAATGAAGTATGGGGTCACCATTGAAGACCTCCTGACTCAAGGGACTTGAGTTCTTTATCCTAGGGGTGTATGGTGTAGGGAACCTCCCTTTTCTTTGGCTTTTGAGATTTTTAAAGATTATTTAAGAGGTTTTGTGTGTTTAATAAGTTCCAAGAGTCCTTGGAATGCAACTAGTCGCAATGTCTTTGTAGGAAGATCCAAAATTAATCTTTAGGTCCTAAGTTGGTCAAAAGTTTCTCAATAGGTCAAAATATTTTAGGGATGGGAAACTAGTGTATTTGGTTACCTAATAGGTCCCAGGGTTCTTAAATAGAGTCCTAGAATGGTCCTAGATGGACCCATTTTGTGAAAATATATAAAGAACAAAAAATGCTCAAAAGTTGCAAATGGTGGTTTGGGAAGTTATAACTACCAATTCTTGGGTATTTGAGCATGAGAATCATATTTTGGAAGGTTAGAATATTTCTAGTCATAGTCACACATGTGGGCCTATTGTATGAATATTTGATTGTGTTTTTCATTATTTTTGTAGTGTTTAATATCCTAGTATTGCTGTGTATAGACTGGAATAGATGATATGAATTTAGGAAGTTGTAGTGTGTCATTTTATATATTTTTTAGTATTCATATTCTATCTCAAGTTTCAAGGTTGGTGATTTGTGAAGGTTTTCTTAGTGGCTAGTCTATGATTCTCATTCACAGGGCTGCTAACACAATAATGACTCTAAGCTGATCATCCATGATGAAAAATGAGTGAAACCTTGTGGGATTATAGGTTATACATTATATATATATATATATATTTTTTTTTTTTAAATTTTTTTTGATTGGATTCCAAGTTGTGGAGTAATGTCCTAAGTTGACTACTGAGAGTAAGTGAGCCAAGACAAGGAAAAGATGTTGATGCAAAGCACACCCATGATTAGTTTTGGCCAATAAAATAGAATTTTCTAAAGCCCTAGGATTGTACCTTGAAGTTTCAACTTTTTGGAAGAGTTTATTTGAGGTCTAAAAGGACTTAGAAGCTTTTTAGTGAAAACTAGTTCAGAGGCCTAAAAGATAGGCTAGAAACTAGGGCTCAAGAGTGAATAGGGTTGTGGGTGCTTTAAGGCTCTATAAACTTGGAATCTAGGAGTGCTAGGTGATATATTTCAGATTCATAAGGTCTTCCATGAGGTTTTGTGGAAGGATTTTGAGCAATAGAACAAAATAGTGTTACTAGACCTAAAGAAAATAGGCGTAATTAGACCTATTTGAGGTTAGTGACTTTTCAATGGTTGTTGATTTGACTAAAAGTATTAGGAAAGGTCAAGAAGGATATTAATAGTATCTAAAACATTAGTAGTAGCCAAGGAAGGTTGAGAGAAATATCCTAAGAAAGGGTTAGGGTTCTAAGAGAAGGAAGGGCTAGTAGGACAAGTGCCTTGATAAGGCGATTAAGCCTACACCAACCCAATTATACCTAGGAGGAAATTTGGGGTAAGAGTCTTGGAGACTAATATTGGTGGGAAGGTAAAGAAAAAAAGAACCATCAGATGGTTCAAGGATTAGATCCTTAATTAGGAGTGGTTAAGTGTTGGAGCCCTAGACCCTTTATATCAAGATTCAACTTTTCATTCTCAATGGATTTCTCTACCTTGTATACTTCCATGATCTCTAATATTTTATCTCAATATACTAAAATTTATGACATGATAACCTTTCTTTGATACCAATTTTTGAAAATGTAATGCAAGGTAGGTAACTAAGGGGGGGTGAATCAGGAACCACTTAAAACTTCTTCAACTAAACCACTTTATTAAGTTGTCTAATCTACTTGCATCCATAAAACATAAAGAAGTAAAGTAACAACATGATAACACAATGTTTGGTAACCTAGAAACCCTCCATGTAGAAGATAAAACTAGGGTAGGGATAATACCCACAATGCTTCACTACTACAATAATAAATTTGGCCTATTAAGGCTTACAAATGATCACTTCTAATGATCTTACTTAGTTAAGAGAAACAAGGACAATTAGATCCACCCAATTAAAGGATTTGGGACTAATGCACCTATTAGGATGAATAATGGATTGATCTCTGATGTGCAACTATGATTGTTGATGAAGATCTTCTAAAGTAAACTGATCACCTAACTATGATAGATGAGTCTCTTCCTTTCCTTGGAATTCTTGTATCCTTCAAGAAATCTCATCTTCCAATTATCTTAATGCTTGAATCATAATACAATGAATGATATATTTTGGATAAAAAAAATTCTTTGTACTTATATCCATCCAAATAATTCCATCACAGGTAAGCTACAACATCAATAATTGCAAAAAAAATTACCAATTTGGCTCAATGATGTTACTTGTGTCTAATGGCTTACTCGAGTGATGCTGAAGATACTCGGGCAATACTATCACCATGGCTAACTTTTGCACTCAATTGATACTGGATGCTCGATTCATGTTGATCACTTGGTAGAGACCACTGACTCAGTTCACACTATTTAGCCATCTTGATTATCACCTTGGAACAAAATTTCTTTTTTGATTGGGTTCATACTAGAGCTCGATAGACACTGTTAACCCAATTGGCAAAGTAACTTGGTTGAAACTACTTACTTCCTGCATAGTTAACATTTTTTGCATGGTTTCTTAGTGAGCTTAGTAAACATTGTAGACTAGTAACTCAGTTACTACTATCTATCCATTATGACTACATGTGTTGACACTAACTGATAATATATCTTGCAATGAGATTAACATTTCTATCTTCAATAAGCCAAGAACTAAATCCATGCTAATATCACTCTAATGTATCTCAAGAATAGAAATTGGTGTATATAATCCAATGTTCTAGATTACTCCTTTTGCAACTTTAAAAATCCATAGCTCTTTGCAAATTCCTAAACATCATTATATAGTTGAGGCCAAAAATACCTTTCCTTCAACAAATTCAATGTCTTATCAATACCAAAATGTCTAGCCAAACCACTACTATGATTTTCCTTTATCAAATTAGATTGCATTGACCCTCTTAGTATACATAAGTAAATTCCTTTGAAAAACTTACCTTCTTAAATTAAATAATCTTCCACTTAATCAATTGATCTGGAATAGGTGTTCTACACATTCCCCACAACTCACAAAAAACTAGGGTTAGCCCCATACAAACTTTTGATATCATCAAAACTAAGAATCTCAATTCTCATCTTAGTTAGGAAATATAATTGTCTACTTAACACGTCAAATAATCAATTAGATGATCCACTCTGGCATTTGATTATACATGTAAAATTATGCAAATACTTAACCCATTTCATGTGTCTCTAATACAATTTTTTTAAACTACCCAAATACTATAAAACCTTCTGATTAGTACACAACACAAATTTCTTTGGCAATAAATAATGTCTCCAATTATTCAAGGCTTGACCAATATCTTATAATTCTTGATTGAACAAAAATTATTTCCTCTAAAAATAATTCAACCTCTCACTAAAGAAAGAAAAACATTTGCCTTCTTGATTCAACACAACTCCTAATGCACTACCACTTGCATCACAATCAACTCAGAATAACTTATTGAAATATAGTAAAGTTGATACATACTTATTGAAATACAGTAAAGTTAATACATACAATTCAAAAAACTTCTATTTCAAATTATCAAACATATTATCAATTCAATGTATCCACTTGAATACACTTTTATCTCCTCTCATTGTCATAGTGATAACATTGTAAAGTGAACTGAAATTTCTAATGAAATTTCGATGAAAACTTGACAAAACATGAAATAATCTTACATTATCAATATTCTCATGTGTAGATCATTAAATAATTAATTCAACCTTCTCAAGATCCATCTCCAAACCATCTTCTAAAATCATAAATCCTAAGTACACAATCTCATCTTTCATGAAAGAACACTTCTTCAAATTAATCAACAACTTTCCTTCTTTCAATCTCTTTAATGCCTATCTAATGTGCATCAAATGTTGTTTTTTATTTTTACTAAATATCAAAACATCACCCAAGTATACAATAAAAATTTTGCCAAAAATTTATTCATAACCTCATTCATTAATATCATAAAGGTAACTGGTGCATTAGATAAACTAAAAGATATAACTAATCATTCATACAAGCCTTCTTTTTTCTATAAATGTGGTCTTTCATTCATCACCTTATTTGATTCTAATCTAATGGTGTCCACTCTTCAATTTAATTTTAGTAAAATACCTTGCTCCACTCAAATGATGCATTATATCATCTTTCCTCAATGTAGGGAACCAATACTTATCTATTATCTTGTTAATATCTATGTAATCAATACACATTTTCCATTCTCCATTATTTTTAGGGTCCAACTCAGATGGTACTACATATAGAATCAAACTCTCTTTAATCAAACCTTTGTATAACAACTCTTGCACTTGTTGGTCAAACTCTTTATTCTTGGTAGGTGTTAGTTAGTAAGGTGACTTATTTGGAAAACTATCTCCAGGAATGAAATCCATACAATGACTAATACTCCTCATCAATGAAAAACCATAAAGTACATTGTATGAAATAATCTCCTTATTCTTGCTGAAAAAATCTTCAAATTCTATTGTAAATTGATCTTCTTTTCTCTTAGTTTGTTAGGAATTATAGAAAAATAAACATTATTCTTCTTTAGATCATTAAAATAATTCCTACCTTCCATCAAGAAAACCATCACAAAAGGTACATATCACACCTATAAACTCTTCAAATAAAGGTAAAGAGGTTTTTCTCTTCCCATTTGCAAAAATGGTATATTTATGCAATCTTCCATCATACAAGGCATGTCTAGCATATTACCAAGGTCTACCCAACAAGATATGACAAAATTCCATTGACATGATATCACACAACACCTTATCAGAATACTTGCCAATTTTGTTGGTTTACCTAACATTGTTCACTTACTAGTAGTAACTCAATAACCATTTCTTTTGATGCCAGATTCTATGGGCTTCCACTATCAATGATCACCTTCTATATTTTATCTACAACTCTTCATCTAGTCTTGAACAAAATATATTTTACTGAAATAACCTTATTCATTTCACTCCATAATTCTCTTCTAACCATCCAAATTCCCTCCTTAGAAATTATTTCTAATACTACTAATCTTTATTTCAACATTCTTACATTCAAATGATCAATGCCCTTCTTCTCCAAAATTGTAACAAGTTCCTTGGAATACACCTCTATTATATCCACCTCAGTGACAACTACCTTTTCCTCAGGATGAACTTTCATCTTTCCACTCTATCTTGATTTTTTCTTGGTTAGGATGATTTGTCTTATCCTTATCAAACCTACTATTTTTATCATAAAATCTACCACTTCCTCTTGAGAATCTTCCATATCTTCCTCTTTGTGTTTGTTCATGGAGTTTATTCAATTTATCCTTAACTTTTAGGGAAAGATGATAAGCCTCCTCAATGCTCCTCCTCTGGACTAAACTAACCTGCTCCTAGATGGAAGCTCTTAATATAGATTTAGGTAACTTACAACCTTTTCTACCTCATCTTTAATATGTCCAAAATATATATCCAATCTATAGAAATCCTCAATATAATCATTCACTAACATACCTTTTTGGTCTCAAGATTTACATTTTCCTAACCAAGTTAATTTGGTAATCACAAGGTACAAACTTTCCCTTTAACTTATTCACTATATTATCCCATACATTGATTTTAGTTTTACTTCTCTTCTCCTAGTCCAATTATAGATATTCCCACCATAGGGATGCATGTCCTTTCATCTTTGTTCATCTAATTTTTGCCTTCTTTTCTTTTTCCATGTTCTCATATTCAAAGTATTAATCCATCTCAATGATCCCAATCCATTAACTCATCCAAATATACCTTTTGACTATATTCAGGAGTGTTAAATTGTAGTGTATACTTTAAGCTTGCCAACACTTTCAAGAATAAATCTTCTCCTAGATACATCAAAAGTTTAGGTGTAGTAGTAGCATGTGCTACTTCATCTTCATCATCACTCACATCATCAAGATGTCTTCCTTAGTGTTGGTCTATCTCAACATCTTCCAACCTAGTACCTATTTGTCTCAACATATTAGCTAGTCTTATTTATCCATCTCTATTTCCATGAACCATCTTGAAACCATCTACAATTGTAGATCAGGTTGCAATATTCCACCCCAAAAAAAACTCACCAACTAGGGTTTACTAGAAGGGACCTCAATCAAAGATCTAGATTTGAAAACCTAGGTCAACTAGGCTCTAATACTACCTAATGCAAAGGTGGGTTAATAATTGGGTAAAAGGCTCATTTACTCACAAAGAAACCTCCCTAAAACAACAACACAAATCAATGTATTTTATTCATTAAAATTAATACATGTTCAGATCTAAGGCCTTCCTAGTTGTGGCCACATACTATTAGAATAGAATAATCCTCATGCATCCACCTCAGATCCTTTATATCCAATCCTTCTAACCATTATCCTTGTACTTCTACCTAAAACCTAGAACAAGACTCTTGATTTATACTAAACAAAATGAAACAAAACTTCCTTGACCCACATTGGAGAAATAAACAACCCAAATATACATCCACATGCTTCCCAATGATTGATCCTTTTATTAAATCATGATTATATATTAAATACATAATTCAAAAATACAAATAAATCTCTCGATAATACCAAGATTTAGTCAACAAGAAACAAGACATCACCAAACAAACATAGAGTATTCACTGATGCTACTTGGAAAACACTAAACAAACAATATAAAGTGAGCCAAATTGATGAAAAATAAGGAACACTCTATCAAGAAAACTACCAAAATAACTACAATGAAAAACCACAATGATAATCCAACACTTTCATCAAGCATGATTTGTGCAAATCCAAGACTCTCCTACATCATTTTTAGAGAGATTGTGAGATTACATGGATTTCATAAGACTATTGTTTCAAATAGAGATTCTAATTTTATTAGTTATTTTTGGAAAACATTTAGGAAGAAGTTGAATACTAAGCTTAAGTTTATTTCTACATTTCATCCATAGAGAGATAGAAAGTGAAGTTGTAAACAAAAATTTGGGTAACTTGTTATGCTACTTGATTGGAAAAATATCTACTAATAGGGACTTGATTTTGGCATGAGAATAATTTACATATAATAGTTCAGTAAAACTAAGTACTAAGAAAAAACCTTTTGAGATTGTGAGTGGAATGCATACTATAGATGCTACAAAGTTGAGGAACTTGAATATATAGTTAAAACATAGTTCTGAAGCTAAGAAATTTGTTGACTTTATGAAGAATTTTCATGAAGTAAATGTTATTACAGCTAATAGTAATAAAGAATATAAGGAAAGATAATATAATAGGAGAAGACATAAGACTTTTGAGGTTGGAGATTAAGTGATGATACATTCAAGAAAGAGCATATTTCTTGTTGAGACAAATAGAAAGGTGAAGATGGAGAAATTTGGGCCTTGTAGGATCTTGAGAAAATATAGCAGTGGAAATTGCTTTGATTTTGAGTTGCTTGAGGACATGGATATTTCACTTATTTTCAATATTTATGACATCTATGAATACTTTGAATCTAATGAAGAAGCAACTGATACTACTAAGTATCCCAAGAAGAAGAAAGAATGAATGGACATAATTTTGGATACTAGAGTTAGTATGAGCACTAGAGGAAATAATTATAAAGAATATATAGTTCAGTGGTAGAATAAACTAGTCGAAGATACTTATTGGATTTCTCAAGATGAGTTGGCTCTTTGTGACACTTCATAACATTAGGACTTCTTGATGTGAACATTATTCTTAATTTAGCTCAAATTTTTGATGCAAGAGAATCTTGGGTTGTTTGACAATCTTCCATCAATAAAAAAAAAATCGGTTTATTTTTCCTATTTGTATTTGTGGAATGGCCCTTGTTGTCCATGTTCTTTCCTTTTTCTTAGTTGGGTTCTTAATTTGGACATATCATGGATCCTTATCCTATGTTTGTAAAATTCAATTTTAGCATGTGTAGGAGTTATACTCTATCCTTTCTTGAGGCATGGTCCTTCCTTGCATCTCGAGCATCATGCAATGTTTGGCTTCCATGAGCTTTCTTTGATATCAAGGATTTTTGTGATCTTGGGTATTTCTTCTTGGATTACATATGGACCTATATTTGTCCCCATAGATTTTAGTTTGATAAATTGTAAGGTCGCTAATTTTTACTCCAGGGTACAACCTATACTTTGTAATAAATTTATTAACAAGATGACTTTTTCTCTTGTTGGCTATATATTTGAGATCTACAATTAGAATAGGTAGAATAATGTTAGATAAAATGAATTTATGAATGTAAGTGTGAGATTCTAAGCTCGTTGGTTGTAATATGAATGTATATGATTACAAAAAAGTAGGCCTTATGCCTAGCATGTTGTAAGGAGATTGTCTCAAAAAATGTATATTAAATTCCATATCAATTGGTGTCTCTTTCATGTGTGTGTTGGCTCCCATGTGTAGCTCTAGCAAGGGTGATTGTGAGTCCCCCTTTTGGTTCCATCCTCTTGCATCATAAAAGTAGTAGTTAATTCCATAAAATTTTGGGCTATCCATCTTACAAGTTGTCATCTTGATCACCTCAACTTGTTAGGCTCAAAATGAGAAACCCCACTTTGATAGAAATTGTTAGAAAAATAGAGGCACTGCACAATTAGGGGGAGGTGGAAGGGGTGGATTAGTTGTGTTCTATGTCAGACAAATTTTAACCAAATAGATGAAATAATCCTTTTAAAAATAGATCTTAATGTGGAGCATTATAACATATAACCACAAAATCACATGAATACATAACACCAATATTTTTACATGGAAATCTTGTTAGGGGAAAACCATGGTGAGGTTGGTACCCAAAATAAACTATACCAAGTTAAAAGTATAAATTATTACAATAAGAATTTATAAAAATTATAATGTACCTAAATTTAGTTACATTTCCTAGCACACACTTCTCAATTGTAATAGAAGGTCTCATAATCCTACAATTATAGACTATAATCCAATATTTTATAAATTATTTGATAGCATCATAATCATGACTAATAAACCTCATTATAGATCATTAAGTTAAACTCATGTCTCTGCTTAAGATTATTGATGCACGGCTCACATCCTAACACACACACACACACACACACACACACACACACACAATTCACATTCACAAAATAATTACATTCATTTGTACAATTCATCAACCTTGGAAGGATCCACCAAGGTAGACCTTATCTCACATGTAATTAAAAAATCATTTACAATTCCAATGCAATATATTGATCAACTCAATTTTGGATAAGATATGATAGAAGATGCCATGATCCTTCATAACCCTTTACACCTAAAGTCAACCAACCACAAACATACACTATCTTTCCTAGAAGCATCAACTCTTTCACCCAAGAAACTATACTATCTTTTATCATATTTGTGAACCAATCATGTCAAGGATGTAAAATGGAGTCTTTAATATGCCACAAAATTTCCATCTACTAAATTTCTCATACCAATCCTCACCAATCCAAATTCTAACCCTTTCCCTTTCATGGACATTATCTAAATGTCAAAATATTAGTCTCTAGTAAATCCCCTGTATCTCTCACAACTACTAAAAAACTCAACTACTTTATAATTTTCAGCTATAAACACCTCTCCAAACATATATACATTTAATACATCTAACATTTTATACAATGTCCATATTGATCCTATTGGAATTACAATAAGAAAAGTAAAATTATGAGAAGGGGGGTTGAATTAGTAGTTTAAATTTTGACCCTTAAAACATTCACCACACATCCATCTCATAAATTTACGAAGTAAACTAAAATAGCATGTAAAGCATGTATATCTAAAACATGTAAACAAGTAAGCACATATGACACAAATATGATTATCCAAAAACCCTTCAATGAGAAGGTAAAATTGGGGTGGGGATGACACCCAAAAAATTCACTACTATAGTAATAAAGTGTATCCAATGAAGATTACAATGTTTTGATCATGAGACATGGTCTACCCTGTGAAAGGTCTACCTTGTTAAAGGCTTACAAAGACTATTTGGTCTTACCCTGCTAAAGGATTTCAACACCCTGTTAGAAGTGTTCCTTGTTAAAGGACTTCAACTCAAAAATAAGTAAGTACCCTATCAAAGGATTTCAATACAACTTGTTAGGACTACTCTATTAAGAGATTTAACTAATTCACCTGCTAGAATAATTCAACAATGATCCTATGATTAACACTTGATTTCTTAATGACATGTCACCTCTATATTGATGTAGTCTTGATCCTTCTTGATCAGATGTCTCATTACTGTATCCTATTCCTTTCCTTTGTTCTCCTTTATCTAATTCTACAATGTGATCACGGATCATAACTCCTTAGCCACCATGAATGCTCTATTTTCACACGTAAAACTTCTCTCTTTGCTTCTACCACTCCATAACATAGATAGTTTATGATCTATCCTTCTTAAGAAGACTTTGGTGAGTTAGGGTTAGGTATGAATTAATGACTATGATTCATCCATTTTTCTACTTAAACCTTCCCTTTTTCTGATTGGCTACATGAAATGCATTGGGAATCCAAATTAAAATTCATCCTTATCTCTAAATATCATAATTCAATCATTAAGTCAGCTCAAAAATGGTTTACATAGTTTTTTGTGCCATTACAAAAAATTATAACAAAATTGTCTTACTTGGCATCTAAAGTCTCTAATGCTTGAGATATACTTTTCTCTATACTTTTACTTGGCATTTGTATCACTCGGCATTTACTATTTACTTGGCTCCTAAATCACTCAACATACATTGTTTTCTTGGCATTTGAGTGACTTGGTACACGAGTGGCTTGGCACTCATTGTGGACTCAGTATGCTCTATTATATACATGTTGTGCTTAGCATGTACTACTTATTTGGCATGAACTAAGTAAATAACTAAAGTGTGTAGACAGTCACTTGTCAAAACCAATCTGAGATCAACAATCTCCCCTTTGACATGAGTTTCAAAAAAACTTTGTCATGCATTAATATCCTTATCCTTGCAAGAATAACATATCTCTTATTCGGCTTATATAAAAAAAAACTTCAAAATTTCAAAATTTTGTCACAACTTGTATACCTCAAAATTGTATAACTCCCCCTGAGTTGATAGGTCTTATTTTGTATTCAAAATTTTGTACTCCTATTGAGTAAATATGTCTCTATTGATACTCTTTGACTACATGTTGACTTGCTAATACTCTTTCATCTAATACTTCTTTTATTTTGATGATTTCTCCCTCTTTGTTTTGCCATTCATTCTCCTTTTTCTCCATCTCCTTTTTATATCTCCCCCTTTTCTCATCTCCCCCTTTGCTCTCTATCTCCATCTTCTATTTCTCCCCTTTTTATTTATCTCACCCTTTAACATGATTGTCAAAAACACTTTTTCATGCATTAATATCCTTATCCTTGCGAGCATAACATATCTCTTATTTAGATTATATTAAAAACTTCAAAATTTCAAAATTTTATAACAACTTGTATACCTCAAAATTGTATGACTCCCCCTCAGTTGATAGGTCTCATTATGTATTCAAAATTTTGTACTCTTGCTAAGTAAATTTATCTCTACTAATACTCTTTCACTGCATGTTGATTTTCTGATATTTTTTCATCTGATACTTCTTTTATTTTGATGCTTTCTCCCTCTTTGTTTTCTCATTCATTCTCCTTTTTCTGTAGTTCCTTTTTATCTCTCCCTCTTTGCTCATCTCCCCCTTTTATCTCTATCTCCCTCTTCTATTTCTCCCCTTTTTATTTCTCCCCCTTTTTGACACTTTTGTTAAATGGGCTATACACTTATAGTGTGTTTTTCCAAAAAGGATTTATGGACCTGTAATATACTCTCAAGATTTGCATCCCAATTTTCACATGCTACATCCAAAGATTTGATTTGGATAGCTAACTGAGTAGCGAGGTGGACTAAACCATCTAATGTTGAAATATTTGGGTCTTTCTTCATAAGGGTTTTAGCATACCCTAGTTTCTTGTGCAAAATTTCCATATGTGGGGTCAATTTTGTTTGGATGCTAATTAGTTTAGCTCTTATATTAGCCTCATTTGTTGACAATGTAGCTAGCTAACTCTGGGTTTGTAGAAAATTTCTGAAGTTCTTTTCACTTTAAGCTGGTGTCATAGGCAATTTTGGACCTGATGTATTAATCTGACTTTCCAAACTCAAAATGCAACTTCTTGTCTCTTGTGTGAAGAGTGTTGGATTGCACAATTTTGTGTATAGTGAGAAAATGATCTCAAGTACCTTCTTCACACTTTCTACTTTAGTTTCCAATGCAAATTGTGTGAGTGCTATGTCACCTGATATTTTCTCATTAACTTTTCTTTCGAATTTCATTTCTAACCATTCTAATAATTTTGCATTTATATCTAGGTCTACATCACTAACCTTGTCCACTATTTTTTTCAACTGTTCAATCAACGGCTTCGTATCATCTAGACTTGGTTGATTAAAATCATCTAAAAGGATGTCTTTGATATCTTGCAATGCCTACTTCTTTCTATGCTATCTTCTAAGCATTTCTTGATGTTTCTTTCTGGCTAGGTCTTCTTGGAGTATTCTCATTTTCTCAATTGTCAATGTGTCAAAGTCATAATTTAGTAATAAAATATCTTCATCAAGATTTACATCTTCATATTGTATGACTTCTTCAGCCTTTGATGAGCTTGGACTTGGCACTAAGATTTTCAATGGTGTTGCATTTGTGCTTGGCTTTTGAAGAGTGTGACTAGGAGTGTCAGATTTTGGTAATGTTACCAAGGTTTGAATGAATGATTGCTCCTTCATTTTTGGTGTCAACTCTGTCTCTTTAGGCTTGTTCTTAACTTTCATAATGCCTTTTGATGCACCTTGTACTTGTGCTAGAGGTGTGGATAAGATTATTTGACCTATTTGACTATGTTCTCTAGTAGTGGCTTTGGTTTCCATTGTATCCTTTGTAATTGTATTAACCTTTTCAAATGTTGATTTAGGTACTTTATCCAAAGGTTGTACATTAGTGACTTGGGGGGTGATAGTAGGTGGTTCTTTTTTTTTCACCTCTTCCCTTGTTGTATCAGTCATTATTTTCTATAATTCATCCACACTCACTAGTATAGGATTATTACACAGTTTTACCTATAGTGTAGACTGATCAAGTATCTTTTTGAGATCATCCTCTATAAGAGGATTGATGTTCTTAGTTGTAACATCAAAAACATCCTTACTATAATTGTTTCAATATTTACACTTGTTACATGTTGAGGGCTGACATTAGGCAATTGTGTGTCTTGTACACTTTGTTCCTCTTGTTGTTCTACCTTAGCCATTGCCTTGTCATCTTCTTTTGTTTTTGTACCTCCCTCAATAGTTTCTTCATTATCATCATCTTCTTCATCATCCTTCACCTCAATAGGCTCTTTTTCACCTTTCTTTACTATAGCAAGTCCATAATTTACTTTCCACATCTGATTAGACTTCTTAACTACATCTTCAATATTGTTTTTCAGTATGATAAAGGCTCTATATTTAGGTACAAGCCTAACTACATATTTCTTCATAGCCTTACTAATTTTTCCTTTGTTGAGTTCATGCATTACTTGTGCAAGTGAAGTCTCCCTTATTTTTCTTTCCAAGTACAAGCAATATTGTCATTTCTGCTTGACTCTCTCATATAAACTTTTAGGCATTGAGTTAGTAATTTCTAGTGGGGGTTTCTTAAAATTGTCCATCATGGCATATATAGCTTCCTCCACTTGATTTTTCTCAACTTTACCAAGATTATCAAAATCAACATGAGTAAATCCTATCAAAGTTGCATTATTCTTGACATTTTCACATAGATTTTCTAAGTCTAATAGAGGATTCTAACTTACCACTTTAAATTGGCTATTGTCATCTAATTCTATTTTCTCCTCATTAGATTTAGCTTGTACAATGTATTTTCTCCTTGGTCATTTTTGCACTTCACCTCCCTACTCTGTTGATTTTGTCTTTTCTTTTGCCTCCAGTGAAGTGACACATGCACTAGCCCTCATAATAAGTGTTGTAGATTTTGGATGACTTGGTTTGGCTACCTTCTTAGCCATTATTATTGGTTGGGCCTTAACTTTCTTCTTCTTTTAGTCTATGGGAGTAGGTGCTTCCTCAACTTCTTCTCTCTTGGCACCTTCAAGAAGTTTGGCTTTTAGTTTCTTCACCAATTTTTCTTTCTTCTTGATAAGAGAGGCAATATTCAATTTCATGGTGATTTTGGATTTTACCATTTCATAGTTTTCAAATGATTTTGCATTTTTATCAATATCTTCTATCAATAAAGCTATTATAGCTATAGAGGCTTCATCGACATTGATTTCATATCCAAGTGGCCTCAACCATCTCACCCTTGGTTTTGCTACTTGAACAAAAGTATAGTCAACATCCACTAGAAAAAAAACATCATCATAATGCTTTTTTACTAGTGACACTGGAATTCTCAATCTTTTCTTCATTTATTGCTTGAAATCCAAAAAATAGCTTGTCATAACTAACTCAAAATTCTCTCCCAATTATTCAATGAACTCACCAATCTATACCAACACTGACCTATTGGTTTTCCATGCAACTGTTTCAAATGTGGGAAAAGTGTTTTTGACATAAAATAAAATGCATATTAGAATAGAACCAAATTTACATTGAGCACTCTTAATTTTTCTTATTGCTCCTAGGTTCTCAACCAGTTGTTGTAGTTGTAGCTCTACTAGATCATATGTGTGATCTTTCTTGAAAATTTTATAACCCACATCTACTACAATATAGGGCACACTACTTAATTTGGTGGATTGATAAAACTTATGTGAAATAACCCTTACTGCAAAGTCTATCAAAGGATCTATAATGCTATCAATAGTCATTCCTCTCTTATTCCATATAGCTCCAATGTTTTTCTCAATAACCTCTTTTGAGTCCCTTCTTAGAGTCTTAGGCCAATCTAGGGTTTGATACCCTATTACCCTATGGATTATCATTTTGGTTATCTTTCTGGGTCCATTGTCTAACCAAAGTGAATTGTCATGAATTTTTCTTAACACAATTCTAATTCATTCTATTTTGAACACATTTGGGAAATCTAGGGCTCAAGTTAACACTTTCTTGTCTACAATATT
Source organism: Cupressus sempervirens (assembly GCA_028749045.1). Classification (NCBI taxonomy): domain Eukaryota; kingdom Viridiplantae; phylum Streptophyta; class Pinopsida; order Cupressales; family Cupressaceae; genus Cupressus; species Cupressus sempervirens. The sequence goes on along the minus strand of CM053793.1, from coordinate 205,481,230 downwards.
TTATTCTTGTTTTAACACACTATTCTTACAAAGTTTTTCATATGCTTGCCTAATCTCCATATCACCAATACTTCCAATTTTGTAGTTGTAACACTTCCTAACATCTTGCACCATTAAAACTTTCAGTGTATCATGGATAACACACCAAAGGGGTTTTGTTTGTAAGTAATATCAGATATGGCTTTAAATATTGGTTTCTTGACCTCATTACTAACTAGTTGAACATTCAAAACTTCCTTTCCCTCTATATTCTTTGAAGTAAATGCCATTTTGAAAAACTAGGGTTTACAAATATATAAACAATGTAACTTGATAGTTGATAAATACCTTGCAAGGTTCAACAAAATAATGTAGAATCACTATTAAAATATTTTGCAACTTCTTTGGATGAGTTTTCTAATTGCCTTCTGCTCTGCTTACTCTTTATCAATTTTAAAATGATGTGAAATGAGTTGAAAATTGATCAAATACCCTTTTGAAACCCTGCAATAAATGTTGAGTGCTCACATAGCTGCAAGCTCGACATGAACCAATTTCAGGCTTACTTGGCATTTGTTATCATTCCATTATTTTGGAAACCACTACGAGCCCAACATCAACTAGCTAGTTTATTAGCTCACCATCTTCTAGCATTCCAATCAGCAATAATAGGAAACATTTCATGCTCGGCAGTAACATAAAAAAATTAGATATTTTCTTGGATTCTAAATATCATTTTGCATCTTTTTTCATGCTTATAAAGTATTTTTAGTACTAAGTTGTTTTGGAACTGATGTGTAATATAACTTTTAAATATCAGTCCCATATACCTCTAGATTTCTTAGTTTGATGAGGTGTGATCACCAGACCCATTGGGTGAAGTGGTCCCTTCTCTATTTGACATGCTACAACCATCCTTTTTCTTCTATCTCTTGTTCATCTCATCTCTTACATTTTCAACATCTACCTTGCCTTTTCCTTTTTCAAATTCACAACTTGGTGCCTTTGACCTTGTTGGATAGTAGCGACTAATGTGACTAATCTTCAAACAACTAAAACATGTGGTTTGACTTAACCACCTTTTGTAATCACCTCTAAAATGTGTCCTAATACAATTCTAAAGAACATGTCCATATTCTTGACAATAATGATAGTTATATCTTGTATTATAATCCCAATTATAAAAGTTGCCATTGTTCCTTACCTTTGTTTTCCTATTTGATGACCATATGAGTTTGGATCTGCACTCAAAAGCTCTATGTCCATACTTCTGACAATTATAACAATATCCTTCAAATCTTTGTGTGCATGGTCTTGATTTTGCATTCATTTTCTTGATGTCCTTGTTTTTTGCAATTATAGTAGTGAACCATCCTCTTATGCTTGACATTCTAATTTATAGTCTTGCTCCTACACACATTAACAATATGTCCTTTCTTGCCACAATTGTGACAAGTAGGTCTAGAGTTCTTACCTTTCTTGTTCCTTTCTTCAACACTTTTGAATGATTCTCCTTCTTCAGTGCTTGTGTATCCTAATCGAGATGTATCGTTATTGGATCTAGGAGATCTCAGTAGTTGCTCAAAGTATTTGATGGCTTCATTTGGTTTGTTGAAGATTTTAGAAAATTCCTTTTCCCTTTTTAGGTCACTCTTTAATTGCTCATTTTTTAGTTTCAATGTTTTTATCTCAATGTCCTTGACATTCAATTCATAGTTGGCATTCATCATTTGACATAGAGCATCCAATTGCATGTTTGTCAAAACTCTTTTCTCATCTTAAATCATGGATTTTTCTTCCATAGTTTTCTTGTTCCGTTGAGTCACCTCACATAGTAGTATGGCTTAAGATTTATGATTTCCTTAGCTTGGGATCTATTCTTTTCCATTAGATCTGCAACTACTGCATTAAATTCATTTGAGTCTCCATTAGAAAATAGCTTAGTAGTGTCTATCTTTTTGTATCATGTGTCATTCTCCTCAATATAAATTTCTTTCATTCTCTTCAAATATTTCCTCAAGTCTTCTCTTGCTTCATCCAGTTTATGTAGAATGAGTTTTATTTCAATTCCTTAATTCTCAATGATCTTTCCCAACTTGTAGACTTCCATTTTTAGAATCTTTCCTCAAAGCTACAAAGCTTCTCTTTCAAAGAACAAGTCTCTAATACTAATTGTTAGAATTACAATAGGAAATGTTAGAATTTCAGTAGTCTAAACTTTGACCCTTAAAACATTCACCAAATATCCATCTCATACATTTACTAAGTAAATTGAAATACCATGTAAAATATGTACATCTAAAACATATAAACAAGTAAAAACATATGACACCAAATATGATTACCCAAAAACCCTCCAATGAGAAGGTAAAACTGGGGTGAGGATGACAACCATAAATCTTCACTACTCTAGTAACGAAATGTATCCAGTGAAGGTTACAATGTTTTGATCATGAGGTATGATCTACCCTATGAAAGGTTTGCTATGTTAAAGGCTTACAAATTTTGTTAGGTCTTACCTTGCTAAAGGATTTCAACACCCTATTAGAAGTGTGCCTTGTTAAAGGACTTTGATTCACAACTAAGTACCCTATTAAAGGATTTCAATACAACTTGTTAGGACTACTCTATTAAGAGATTTAACCGATTCACATGCTAAAATAATTTAGCAATGATCCTATGATTAGCACTTGATTTTATGATGACAGATCACCTCTATACCAATATTTCTTGATCAAACGTCTTGCTGTTGTATCATATTCTGATGTAGGAGCATCTAGAGGTATAAGGGCAATCCTGTGTCATCCAAAAAAAATGTACTTAGACTTAGTTTCTATTTCATGTGTTTTCATTTTTGGATACCCATTTGGGTTAAATAAAGATTCCAACTCTCACAGTTCCACTATTAGTGTTTTGGGTTAGAGTTTTTAATCACCTTGGGATACGTGTTAATGCTGAAAAAATAGGAGTATGTAATTGAGCCATCATTTTGGTGAACTAGAAGGTGTAAATTGGCTGGATGAATGTAATTGTAATTTAGAGCATTCCAAAAAAAAGAATCAGGACAAAAGGCCCCACAGTTTGAAAGTTATTGCAGTTTTTTAGTTTTTAGAGACCTCCTAAGAATGCTTCAAAGTTAGGTTAGGGGCATTAAATGACCTCAAACAAGGCTAAAAAATAGGGGATGAGTGAGGATTTTCCATAGGGCTATAGAGTTCTTCGAGAGCTTTTTGAAAATGTAAACAGTTTGTCAATCAGAGCTACGGTTCAAAAGTTATGCCTCCTGAAAGTTTGGTTACCATTTTTGGATTCTTCTAATTTTGTTCCGACTTCTAATGTGACTTATAGAGCCTTCTATTTGGTCGGTGGATGCCAAATAGCACTTTCTAGAATGTATTCCTAATCCTCAACCCTCTAGGGTCTATTTAAGAACATTTTTGGCATTGTAAAAGGCAGTTCGGAGTGGAGTTTGAGAGAAGGTACTGGGAGAAGAAATTATCTCCAGTTTTATGCTATTGTAAGCCCATAGGGCCTATTTTGAAGTCTATTTTCTTTGTACTAAATGCATTAGCTTATTTAAAAAGTTAATAAAATTTCCCTTTCCTATTGTGTCCATTCTGTGATTGGGTTGTGTCACCATCAAGTGGTATCAGAGCTAGTTTTCCTGAGTGTGTAGATAGAGCACCGACTGTGAGGTAGTTTGCACCAGGACTATGTGGTTGTGGATTTGAATTAAGAAGATGCCTCCATGAAGAGAGCATGGTGGAAGGGCCAAAGATATTAATCTCGAGGAGGTTAGAGCCCTTCAAAGGCAGGTCCAAGAAATGCAAGAGGAGCTCCGTAGGGGAACAAATGTTGCTGTAGGTGATAAAAGTGAGGATGACAATGAAGAAGAAGAAATTGGACCCGAAGGGGAATTTGATAGAGAAGTTCTGAATCAAGTAGATGAAAGGATTTTTAGGGCCATCACTAAGTTTGGAAAAAGACCTACAATTGATGTGGCTGTATTTTCAGGAAATTTGAAACCAGATGAGTTGATTGATTGGATCAATGAATTGGAAGAATACTTTGATTTTGAGGATATTAGGGACCTAGATAGGGTTAAGTTTGCAAAGGCCAAACTGAAAGGACATGCCAAAATCTGGTGGCAAGAGGTTCAATTGGAAAGAAATAGAAGAGGAAAGGATAAGATCACAAGGTGGGATTGCATGGTGGACAAACTAAAGAAGTAGTTCATTCTTGTTGACTAAGAGCTTGATTTGTTTAAGAATATGCAAGGGTTAAAACAAGCAGGAATAGTTCAAGAATATACAGAGGATTTTTATAGACTTTTGATTAGAGCGGGGCATGCAAAAGCTAATAAGGAGAAGGTTGTTCGTTATATCATTGGATTGTGACCTAACATCCAAGAGGAATTAAGTCTGGTAAGAATGACCAGTGTTGAAGAGGCATACCAATTTTCCCTATGAGTTAAAGAGAAGCTAAATAAAAGGTTTGAAGGGAGACAAATAGGGCATGGTCAAGGAGGAAGGGGTAGTGGTAGGTCATCTAGAGGCCGAAATGAAACCCAAAAGAAAAATGAAGATGTGGGTACTAGCAAGAACCAAAGGAATGAGGGTTTCAACCACTTCTGTGATAAAGACTTTGGAAATCAAAGAGGAAGAGGTAGAGGATGTGGACAAGGAAGAGGAGGCTTTCATGGTACCTATTTCCATTGCAATGAAGAAGGTCATCATGCCTTTGAATGCCCTCAACGACAAGAAAGGACAAATAGGAGAGCTGAGGTTCAAGCTAGGGTTGCTCATGTGGATGAGGATGCACAATCATCACATTCAGAAGATGCAGAAAGAGGAGAGACTTTAGTAAATGAAATGGTCCTACTAAGTGGTGAGATTGAACCAAGACAAAGGAGGATTTTATTTCGTACCAGGTGTAAGTGTGAGGATAAATGTTGTGATGTGATCATTGATGGTGGTAGCACTAATAAATTGGTATCAAAAGAGATGGTCTCTAAGTTGAAGCTCAAGAGGGAGAAGCACAACCAACCCTATCAGATTTCTTGGGTGAAAGATGATCATAGGGTCCTGGTAAGTGAACAATGTTTAGTGAAATTCAAAATTGGGAGTTTCCATGATGAAGTTCTTTGTGATATTATTCCAATGGATGTTTTCCATCTATTGTTGGAAAAATCATGGTAGTTTGATAGGCATGCAGTACATGATGGTCATGTAAACACATACTCTCTAACAAAGGATGGAGTTCACCACAAACTAAAGCCCATGAAAAAGGAAGGTGAAAAGCTATGGAGTAGTGCTAGGATTTGTCTAGTTGATGGAAGGAAGTTTTTGGATGGCATGAAACATCAACGTATGTGCTATTCTTTGATTCCTAGGAAAGATAAAGAAGGTAGTAGTGAAATACTACTTGAAGTTTCAGATTTACTAGATGAGTTTGGAGATATCATCTCTGATAATGTTCCTGAAGGATTGCCACCAGTAAGGAAAATCAGTCATTAGATAGATTTAATCTCAGGAGCTAGTTTTCCTAACAAGGCTGCTCATTGGATGACTCCTAATGAAACTAAGGAGCTAAATAAACAAGTTTAGGAGCTATTAAGGAAGGGCTTGATTTGGGAGAGCCTGAGTCCATGTGTAGTACCTATAGTACTAGCACCAAAGAAGGATGGAGAGTGGAGGATGTGTACAAACTCTCGAGCTATAAATAGGATAACTATCAAGTATCAATTTCCTTTGCCAAGAATAGATGATCTTATGGACTGCTTGAGTGGAGCTCAATACTTCACAAAGATAGATCTCAAGAGTGGTTATCATCAAATACGGATTTGAGAAGGAGATGAGTGGAAAACAACCTTCAAGACTAAGGAGGGTCTTTATGATTGGTTAGTCATTCCCTTTGGATTGACGAATGCCCCAAGCACCTTCATGCGGCTTATGAATGAGGTACGTAAGAAGTTCTTGGGAAAATTTGTTATTGTTTATTTGGATGATATTTTAATTTTTAGAAAGACTTTGGAAGAACATTTATTGCATATTCGTAGTGTTCTTGAGAGGTTGAAGGAAGAGAAACTGTTAATTAATTTGAAGAAGTGTAGCTTTGCAAAAAGGGAGTTAGTCTACTTGGGGTTTGTTATGTCACCTGAAGGTCTCAAAATAGATCTAGAGAAGGTAAAAGCCATCTTGGAATGGCCTACTCTAAGGTCTGCTATTGAGGTAAGATCATTTCATGGTCTAGTTAGTTTTTATAGGAAGTTCATTAAGAATTTTAGTGGCATATGTGCACCCCTGACTGACACAATAAGAGGGGATAGAAAAGAATTCAAATGGACTGTAGCAGTTGTAAGAAGTTTTGAAATGCTGAAGAAAAAGGTGACAGAATAACCTGTGTTGGCACTTCCAGATTTTAGAAAAGTGTTCCAGGTGGATTGTGATTCTAGTGGTAGTGCTATTGGGGCTATATTAAGCCAAGAAGCTAAGCCTATTGCATATTTTAGTGAAAAATTGAATGATGTGAAAAAGAAGTATTCTGTTTATGATCAAGAGTTCTATGCAATAGTTCAGGCCTTAAATAAATGGAGGCATTATTTATTGCTAAAGGAATTTTTTTTATATACTGATCACCAGGCATTACAGTACCTAAATAGCCAAGGTAAATTGAATCAGAGGCATATGAAGTGGGTAGAGTTCTTGTAGAGCTATACATTTGTGTTGAAGCATAGAAGTGGAAAATCTAACAGGGTTGTAGATGCATTAAGCAGGAGGTAGTTGCTGCTTACAGTAATGCAGGTTGAAGTAGTTGGGTTTGATGAACTCAAGAATCTATACCCTAAGGATCTTGATTTTGCTGAAGCATGGAAAGCTTGTAAAGAGCCTGTTGCTGTAGACAGAACTAAGTGGTTAGACTATCTGATTTAGGATGGTATGCTATTCAAGTGCAGTCAATTGTGCATTCCAAGGAGTTCCATGAGGGAAAATTTGATTAAGGAGAAACATAGTGGAGGGATGGCAGGACATTTTGGTCGAGATAAGACCATTGCCATTATTAGAGAATATTATTTTTGGCCTCAGATTTCATAGGATGTGAAGAAGTTTGTACAAAGTTGTTAGGTTTGTCAAGTTGCCACAGGATTTAGTCAGAATACTAGACTATATCAACCATTGCCTATTCCATCAAAGCCATGGGAGGACATAAATATGGATTTTGTTCTTGGATTGCCAAGGAAAAAAAGGGGTAATGACTTAGTATTTGTGGTGGTTAATAGGTTCTCCAAAATGGCACATTCCATTCCATGCCATAAAACTCATGATGCTATCCATATTGCAGACTTGTTTTTCAGAGAGGTGGTAAGACTACACGGTCTCCCAAGGAGTATAGTTTCTAACAGAGATACTAAATTTGTGGGGTATTTCTAGAGAACATTGTGGAAAAAGTTGAGAACAGACTTGAAATTCAGTTTCACACATCACCCGTAGACTAACGGCCAAACAGAAGTAGTAAATAGAAGTCTGGGCAATTTGCTAAGATGTTTAGTTGGGGATAAGCCCAAGGGGTGGGATTTGATTCTACCACAAGCAAAGTTTTCTTCCAATAACTCTATAAACAAGAGTACTGGTAGATCACCATTCCAAATTGTATATGGAAGTAGCCCAAGGACTGCACTAGAATTGAGGAAGATAGAGCAAGGGGAGAGGACAAGTGCTAAAGCTGAAGAATTTGCTAAACATATCAAGCGTCTACATGGGAAGGTGCAAGCACACATTACCAAGATGAATCAAGAGTATAAAGCTAGGGCTGATCAAAGGAGAAGACATAAGGAATTCCAAGTAGGGGATCTAGTCATGATACACTTACAAAAAGAAATATTTCCAGCCGGTACTTACAACAAGCTAAAAATGAAGAAATTTGGCCCCTACAAAATTCTGAAGAAACATGACTCAGGAAATGCATATGAGGTGGAGTTGTCAAATGGTATTTGCATTTCTCCTATTTTCAACATTGCAGACTTAACATAGTATCATGATGATGGTGCAGATGAGGAGCCAATGTTAGAGCCATGTCCAATTTCTACTTCTAAGAAGGAGGAGATAGAGGCGATTCTAGATAGTCGTGTGGGTAGGAGTACCAGAAATAGGTAGTATGAAGAGTATCTGGTCAAGTGGAAAGGATGGTCGATAGAGGACTCAACCTAGATATCAACAACTAAGGTTTCCCATTTGGGATTTCCTCTACCATTCATAAAGTGACATGGTCACTTTTCAATCTACCGTGGGTGTCTGATGCAGGAGCATCCAGAGGTATAAGGGCAATCCTGTGTCATCCAAAAAAAATGTACTTAGAATTCTTATTTTCTATTTCATGTATTTTCATTTTTGGATACCCATTTGGGTTAAATAAAGGTTCCAACTCTCACAGTTCCACTATTAGTGTTCTGGGTTAGAGTTTTTAATCACCTTGGGATATGTGTAAATGCCAAAAAAATAAGAGTATGTAATTGAGCCATCATTTTGGTGAACTAGAAGGTGTAAATTGGCCAGATGAATGTAATTGTAATTTAGAGCATTCCAAAAAAAGAATCAGGACAAAAGGCCCCATGGTTTGAATGTTATTGCAATTTTTCAATTTTTGGAGACCTCCTAAGAATGCTTCAAAGTCAGGTTAGGAGCATTAAATGACCTTGAACAAGGCCAAAAAATGGGGGATGAGTGAGGCTTATCTATAGGGCTATAGAGTGCTTCAAGAGCTTTCCAAAAATGTAAACAGTTCGTCAATCAGAGCTACAGTTCAAAAGTTATGCCTCCCGAAAGTTCGGTTACCATTTCTGGATTCTTCTAATTTTGTGTTGATTTATAATGCAATGTCTAGAGCCTTCTATTTGGTTAGTGGATGCCAAATAGCACTTTCTAGAATGTATTCCTAATCCTTAAACCTCTGGGGTCTATTTAAGAACATTTCTGGCATTGTAAAAGGCAGTTTAGAGTGGAGTTTGAGAGAAGGTACTAGGAGAAGAAATTATCTCCAGTTTTATTCTATTGTAAGCCCATAAGGCCTATTTTGAAGTCTATTTTCTCTGTACTAAATTATTAGCTTATTTACAAAGTTAATAAAATTTTCCTTTCCTATTGTGTCCATTCTGAGATTGGGTTGTGTCACCATCATATTCCCTTCCTCTATTCTCCTTTAACTAATTCTACAATGTGATCTCAAATCATAACTCCTTAGCCACCATGAATGCTTTATTTTTGCATGAAAAACTTCTCTCTTCACTTTTTCCACTCCTTCTTCATAACATAGATAGTTTAGGATTTGTCCTCCTTAAGAAGACTTCAATGACTTAGGGTTAGGTATGAATCAATGGTTGTGATTCATCCATTTTTATGCATAAACCTTCCCTTTTTCTAATTGGCTACATACAATGCATTGGGAATCCAAATTAAGATTCATCCTTATATTTGAATATCATAATTCAATCTTTAAGTCATATAAAATCTATATCACTTGACATCCACTATTTACTCAACTCTTGAATCACTCAACATACACTTTTTTCTTGACACTTGAGTGACTCGACACATGAATGGCTCAACACTCACTATGGACTCAACATGCTCTATTATATACATGTTGTGATCACCATGTACTACTTATTGGACATGAACTAAGTAAATGACTAAAGTGTGTAGACACTCACTTGTCAAAACCAATTTGAGATCAACAAATCCAAACTCCTTCAACCAACATTCCTAAACTATCTCTACATCCTTTCTTGAATAGAGAAATATGTTGACATTAATGACACACATCTCTCAATTATGTGAAGGAGCATATTTTTCCAACATGTGGAGTCCACATAATACTTCTATGTAACCTAATTTCACATTGGATATCAAAAGAAATATAATTTCCTTATTGGTCTAGAAGTTGGTACTTTTATGTAATTGATGAAGCATTTAATGCTTATATTTATAAGTCGTATTAGAGATTTCTTGGCTAAATATTGGCCTTTATTGTAACTTAAAAACTACACAAGGTTGAGACCTTCTCAATAATAAATCTACCTAACTAGATAAGTTAGAGGAAGAGACTTGTTGAAATTGTTACTAAGATACTCCCAAGATTGTTCATAATTCATTATTGTTCTTTACAATGGATTGTTTGTATCATCCTAGAGTATTTCCTCACTTAGATTAGTATTTTATTTCATGTAAAGTAGAAGTAACTTAGTTGAAATAAACTAAATGCACAAATCCATCTCGATCTAACTCACATAGACTATATTACCAATGACTTGTTGATTTAAAGTATTTTTTTGTGGTCAACTGGTATATTTGTGAGCTTTTCTTTAGTTATTATGTGTACATTTTTATACACCAATAGGTGGTGTCAATGGAATATTATTAGTTTAAATAGATCTTACATTTAATATAGGGGATCACACTAGCTTGATTGATGTTGATAGCTAAACTAAGTCTAAGAGTCACAATGACATTCATAATTTATTGCATTCAAGGAGTATAATAGCTTTCTAAACCCTTTTCCTTTGAATATTATTTGGTTGAAAATAATTAAATTGTTTATAAATTTATTTAATATTGTAAAACCCTTAGAGATACCTAACATATCATATCATAAGACCATTGTAAGAAGGATCATTGGGGTTGTCTCATTTGATCACACAATTCATATAATTATTTAGCATATGAGCTTCCTTGTTCAAGAGAGAACATTGCAACCTAAAGAATTGATCAATCAAAGCCTAAACAGTTCATCAATCAAACATGGAATTTTGTGGAATGAATAGAAGAGTGTCTATATAGTAAATGATCCATCTCACTGAAATGCATATATACCCATCCACTACATCTACCTAGCATATAGGAAAAAAACTAAATTCATAGCTCACTCCATCAAACCAAGGAAGTATGACAAAAAATAGAAGAACCCTCCCAATGTAGAAAAATATTAGGTAATAGAAAACTAGAAAAGTGGGGCAAAAGAACTACATATCAAGGAAACATGATGAAGATGCACAAAATAACACATATATGTGTACTAAGGTGATTAAGCTTCACTACTACATTAGAATCAAATTGTGATGACCACCCATCACTTGAGTGATAGTAGCACAAATTGGCTCCCATTAGACAAGCATTGCAATTTTTTTGTCACAAACTATGATGGCAAGCTAGTCCATCACAATTGGGATTCCTAAAGCCATCACAATTTGGAAAAATGAAAGGATAGGAGTACCTCTTCACACCATCACAATTTGGATGGTTGACTATTGCCATTATGATGACCTACATTTTCAATCTGTTGTTGCACTTGAGATAGAGTTGTTGTAGGCCTAGTGGGCATCTATCAAATTGGACATCACAATGGTAATGATATGCAGTGGTAATATTATTTGAGCAATGACCATCTGATAGAACTTACCATTATAGGTGTAATGGTTTGTGATGATAGTGTTGTGAGAGCAACAACTTCTTGTCATGTAAGTAATCACAATTGTGACAAATCACTACATTATCAAACAAAAATATGGTAGTTTCGACATTCTATTGTTAGTTCCTACCATGGTAGTGAACCCTAGAAGTGTAGGCACCCTGAGGTATTTGTAACCATGTTTTAATTTGTCACCTATAAATAAGTTTGGCTTGCATACCATTATAGCTGAATTCCCCAAATTGATATAGCTATCTTCAATGTACTTCCACACGGGTTCAATTTCCTATTTCATCTATCATCATGGACTTTACTTGTAAATTTTTGGTAGAGATAAAATGAAGAAGTTGGAAGAAAAAATTGTAAAATTCATGTGTGCAACATATATAGATCTCTTAATTAAAATGTCTTCTCTCAACTCTAGTTGTAGTAGGGATGAGGTATTGGACTGTTTGATAAAGTTTTTTGTGAGTAGTTATTTTAGATGCAAGGTGAAATTGTAGGAAAGTGTACAAAGTAAATAAAGTTTTATCCTACCACCTCTTATATTTTCCCCACATTGATTGAGGTCTCCATGCACACAGACACACCCTAAATCTCATTTTGACCCATTCAATATTCAAACAATGCCTAACAAATTTACATAAAAAAAGTGTGACTTAAGTCTTAAGAAAAATAGGGTCCACACTAGTGCAATGATCACATCGTTTGGATCACATTGTCTACCACTTAAACATAAAATATTGCTCAAATAAGTCCAAACATATCTTTTGTATGCTTGTTTTGAATTAAAAAACATGTATTTAATACATAGATCTACAATTCATGAACAACTTGACTCTAGTTTATTTGCTTCATTCAAATTGCGAACAAGCTCAATGGAAAAGATAAGTACAAGTTATAGGGTAAAGAGGACAAACAACTACAATTTTATAAAATGATAAACATAAAGAGAAATAAAATTCACCTTTATAAAATCTTCTTAGACTACATAATCATACTCTGCATGGATGACTTCCATACCAACCTCTATACAAATGTTACAAAGATATGCTCCATTGAAGCCCTGATAAAAGTTGAAATAATCTTAGCTATACAATAATTAATCAAAAAACAATTACCAACTCCAAAACATACCAATGTAGTATAGGATAAAAACTCAAATATTTTGGATAAATTTCAAATTATTAAAGAAATAGAACAAGACCTCGACAATCTTTACAACAACTTCATAATATGTGTCTTTGTGTTTTGCAATCTATGTAGCATGTATTTTCAGTACTTCTATTCTTGCTTGTTTGGTTGGGTCTAGAACATTAGGACAATTTGTTTCCATGATCATTTTTACCCACATTTAATGTTAAAATTAACAAGATTTTTAGGTCAAAGTAAAAAATACACTACCTTGAAGAATCTTAAATAAGTTAAATAATGTAGTTTTTTGTTTAATTCATATAATTGACAATTACAATAGCTTGAGAACCTTAAAACACAATATCTTTCCTAATTGATCAAAACCATCTAGTTGGTTAAGCAATTCCATTAAGATTCTTTGAATTTCTCAATCAATACTTGTTCCTTCACTAAAACCGTGTCCAATAATTGCATCAATTTCATCCATAAATATGATGCATGGTTGCAAAAAATCCACACTATAACATTAAGCATTTCATTTATATTAATCATAATATTTGTTACTAGATTGCAATGCAATTACTAAGAGGAATAGGCTTGTAAACATTTAGATAAATACCTTTTAGTGTCAATACCTTCAAATTCTTAGACGTGATGGGCTAATAATTCAACAAAGACATTATTTTTAAATAAAAAATAAATTATTATTATATATAAAAAAAAATGAGAATTTTTAATTATATTAACAAACACTAAAAATTATTCTGTTGATGTTCAAATGAATAAAAAGTCATACCTAGTGATCTCATGCATAACCAAACATTCCCCTAATCAACCTTGCACTTTCACCAATATATTGATCTATTATAGCACTTAAAACCACCTAAGAAATAGTATTACAAAAAGAAGGCATAAATCAAACCTCAAGTATAAGAAATAAGAAAGTTGGATTACATAAAAGTAAGATGGATATCAAAAAAGCTAAGCTACAAGCTTAAAGAAATTGGCATCAATGTTACTAGCAATAACTGTTGCTAATAGTGTCTTTCCCATGCTAGAGGGCCATATAGAAGTACTCCTTGAAATTGGAGGAAAAGGAATCAACCTCTATTAAATAATTTCAACAAGAATAAATAAATATGCAAGACAAACTTTACATTACCATGTAATTACCATGATTAATTTGCACCCTACACAAATTTTACCTTGGGATGCTTAATTCCAACACTAAGAAAGAGTTTAGGATTCATTAAAGGAAGTTCAATAGACTCCCTTAATTCCTTGATTTGATTTTCTAACCCTCCTATTGTTGAGTATCTCACATTGCTAGAATGCTCATGTAGCATATTATAAACAATAGTGTCCACCTGCATCCAATATACACAAACAAAATGATTAGCCTTTTTCTAGAAAACTCCTTCACAAATTCTAATATAATTTGTGTGCTTATTAATAGCTTTTTGATGTGAGATTCTAGTGCTAGGTACCTTACAAGGAAGAGATCTCATTATTGTAAGTGTTGTCATGCCAAGAACATGTGTGCTTGCAATGAGCTTATCTTTATCTACCTTATTTTGGCACACAAGAACATATCTTCACCCACTGCTAGCTTTCACAATTACTAGACAAAGAAAAATTCATAATCCCAAAATTAGAAAATCTAATTTACTTCAATACTACAAGCATGAACAATTAAATATTAATTTTTTCAAAATCAAACATCCACTAGATATAGAATCATAGATTCATAGGTGATAAATATATTAGATCAATGGTGAAATTGATGAAGGGAGCCCCCCTTAATACCATAAGACATAACAAAAAAAAAAAAGAAACAACAAAAAATGTGAGAACAAAATATGGACTTCTTATTATCGTCACAAATGTAGATTTATATAATTCCCAGTTACAATATGCTCAACCAAATGGGCACCTTCATTATAGTAATCTGGAAGACAATGCTGTGAACTATCACCTAGAGCTTCACAAACTAATAACTTCCACACCAATAGAACTTCCATAAAGAATATCTTATACATTAAGATCATTCACCTCCAAAGCTTCTATACAAGAAGAGATCACACCTTGAAAGCTTCACTATAAGAGATTACACTTGAAGAGCTTTACTACAAGAGATTACACTTGAAGAGCTTACACTTGAAGAGCTTATACTTGAAGAGCTTGATTAAAAATGATCATAAGCCTTTATTAAATAGGCAATTACCACTCAAGATGTTAGAAAAACAACCAATATGGAATAAAAGGTAAATACAACTACCTTAAAATAAATATTAAATTCCCACCCAAATAAAACTAAGCACCACCGTGTACCCAAATTAGAAAATTATATTTCTTTTGTGGATCAGAACAAATATTTAATGCATGATTTAAGAAACTTTCCAAAAACTTCTATGATGCCACCTACACACCTCGATAAATGGAATCCCAACTATTTTTCTTATTTTTCTATTTACACCACCTATGTACCTTGAAAATATAAATTCCTCTTCCTCTCCTTTTTTCCCTTTTTAATTTTTTAAAATTATTTTTCCTCTAATTTTCATCACTTTCCCTCTCCTCCACAATTTTTTTTTTTTAATTTATAATTTTGATCACACCTCCTTTTCATGATGCAAGATTCTCCTCCATTAGACATTAATGGTAGGAAATAGTACTGAATAAATACTATTTAGAATTAGATAAGGCATTCCATAAATACTCTTTGGAGAATTCACAAAATGAAGTAATTGATAATAATTTTTTTCCCCCTTCTCTTCCAACACCTTGCTGGAACAAGTACCCAACATCAATATATTTCCTTCTTTCTTCTTTTCCAACACCTAGTTCGAACAAGTGTTTGCTACTGAAAATGCTCCCCTGCAATGAACTCTGTCCAAGTATAACTCTCATGCTTTTCCAATCTTGTTGAATTAAATACACCTATAATAAAATCAATAATGCCATACCAATCTTCCTTTTCATGCCACACATCATTAACAAGATCCTCATATAAACCATCATCATTATCTTTTGAATTCATCTCAAATTCAACATCCCATAATTCATATAAATTCACATCTTTGTCTTTTCCAACCAAGGAATTGTATGCATCCTCTACTATTGTGGTCTTCAAATCATCTTCATCTACTTCTAGCTCAAAAATATTTTCATCTTCATGCTCTTCATCTTCTTCAACTTCAAGTTCACAAATATATGTATCCTCATCCTCTTGCTCTTCTTTTGTACCACATGTGTGATACTCCACTAGATCTTCTTTCTTTCCAACATCCAAAGAATTATCAACATCTCTTTTCGAGTGACACACTCTTTTCTTTTGCAACTTTGCTTCTAATTCATTCATTTGCTTCTACAAATCAAAGAATGCACCTTGTAACACCTCTTGATTTCTTGCTCTAGTTTTATCAAGTCTAGGAATCCTTAGAGTCCATCCAATCACAAAATTCATTTTCTTCTTTCTCTTCTCCATGATCAAGTCTTCATAAGACAAAATTCATGCAACAAAAGGGCCTCATGCAAACTGCCTCACAATTGATGATCTATCCACACACTCAAGAAATCCTTCATGACAAACTTCACCCAACTCAAGGTCCTAGTGCAAACTACCTCACTTTCAGTGATCTATCCACACACTCAGGAACTCCCACTCTAATACCACTTGATGAATGGTGCTCTTCTTAATACCATAAATCGTGATAGAAAATAAAGAAACAAAAAAAATGGACTTCTTAGTATCACTACAAATGTTGAATTAAAGAATTCTCAATTACAATATGCTAACACAAATGGGTGTCTTCATTACAATAATCTACAAGATAGTGCTATGAACTATCACCTAGATCTTCACAAACTAATAATTTCCACACCAAGATAACTTTCATAGAGAAGATCTTGCACATTAAGATCCTTCACCTCCAAAGATTCCATGCAAGAAGAGATCACACCTTGAAAGCTTTACTACAAGAGGTTACACTTTAAGAGCTTTATTACAAGATATTACACTTGAATATCTTACACTTTAAGGAGTTTCACTTGAAGAGCTTATTATAGAAGAGCTTTATTACAAATGATCATAAGCCTTGCTTAAATAGGAACTTACCACCCAAGATGTTACAAACACAACCAATGTGGAATAAAAGGGAAATACAACTACCTTAAAATAGATATTAAATTCTCATCCAGATACAACTAAGCACCACCATGTGGCCCAATTAGAAAATTAAATTTCTTTTGTGGATCACAATGAATATTAAATGCATGATTTAAGGAACTTTCCACAAACTTATAAGATGCCACCTACATGCCTTGATAAATGGAATGACAACTATTTTTCTTATTTTTCTATTTACACCATGTATGCACCTTGAAAATAGAAATTCCTCTTTCTCTCCTCTTTCCTTTTTCATTTTTATTTTTATAATTTTCCTCTAATTCTCATCACTTTATTTCTTCTTCCCATTTTTTTTAATATTAAATTTTATAATTTTGACTACACCCCCTTTTTGTGATGCAAGATGCTCCTGCATCAAAAATAAAGTATGATCCTTCCACATCCACATTCTCCTATTAGGAAAATCCAAGAAATGTAAGAATGTTTGAAGGGATTTTTATGAAGTACCCTAAAAATTATGGGGACAATATTTCAAAATGGAAATAAAAAGGATTGAGGATAGGAGAAAGAGTTGAGGATGCATCCAAATGAAGGATAAGGAATTGGATAATAAATATGAGAATATTTATTAAATTATATCTTTTTGTCACCTTTCAAATTCCATTTTGCATTTGATTGCATGTTTAACAGGTAAATATCATCTAGAAGAATGTGTGATATTGATGCGAAGTAATAAAGAAAAAACTATCTAATGGTCCTCTATTAATTTTCCAACTATAGCCATGCCAATACATGTCATTTTTACAATATTATATCAATCAGTCCCTTTCCAACAATCTTTGTTTATTTGATTGCATCTCAAATATGTAAATATCATAGATATTGAATGTGTACGGATATTGATATTAAGAAATCAAGGAAAAACTATCTAGTAGACCATGTTTACTTTTCTAATTGTATCGATGTTTAAACATGTCATACTTTTCTAATTGTACCCATGTTGAAATACATCATACTTACTATACTATATCATCTAGTCATCTTTTCAAAACTATTTAAAAAATTGATTACACATCATATATGTAAATGTCAAGACTATTGAGACAAAAAAAAGACAATTGTGGAAAAACTATGTAATGATGATTGACCAATTTTTTGAGTCTAACCATGTATGACATTGAACGAAGTACAAATTTAAGAAAACTATTAAGTAATAAACCAATATGATAGTATATTTGTCTAGGAACTTTATCACCTTCAAAGGAAGATGAGATAACCATACACACTAGTACATAAAATAAAATGAGAGATTAAGTATGGAACTATATACTGCTCTATTATGGTAAAAAAATGTGTATCTACAGGACATAATTACACTTCAATTATTATTTTCAAGTGATAATAAATGGAAAAGGTTACTTGGAAAAGCTAAAAATTTAAAGGTTCATTAGACCATTTAGTTTTTCTTCAACTATTTATTTTTCCTTCAAACTTCATTTTTGCATTTCTCTTTTTTATAACTACTTGTGCAATGTCAATGACAAGGCCTATTCCCAGAGACCTTGCTAATCAAGCTCCTTGACTCACCTAAATCAATTGTAATAACTCCTTTTTCCTGATGGGTTTTACTCAGTTTAAACAAATTCACTCCCATAAAGGAATTAAAGTCACAATCAAGTATATCCTCCAAAATTCCATAGTATCAATTTTGATATTCTTGAGGATGAAAGTCATTTCTAGATGGAATATTGGTGACTTGGAAGATTGCACTTATCCCATAATCACAAGTTCTCTTCATGTCATCTAAATATTTGATGTAAACTTTATAACCATTTCATAACATATACTTGTGGTGTTTCACCTACAATAATGTCAAACATGTATAAATTATTGCATCATGAGCTCAAAAACATACAATTGATTAACAAACTTGTAAGTACCTAGAGATCTCTTAAACCATATGCTAAATCTATTTTCCTTTGCGTAGCATTCAGGTCTCCATTACAATAAGCTTGTTTAAGCAATGAAGACATGAATTCTCATTTTAGTCTATGACTAGAATGTTGACATTGTTCAATCCATACCATCATCCAATCTTTGATTATTTGCAATAAATAAATGTATTGCATCCCACTCTTTAGTAGCTATACAAAAGTAAATAAATGACTTACATAAGATTTATTTTGAAGATTAAAAATTAATAAACTATAATAAGATCTCATGATTTATTACCTTTCAATTTCTAAAACCTATCGTTCCCTACCAAGTACTTCCCTTCAATTTTTTTAATGGATTTGAGATCCCAAATGCAATCTATATGGGTTTGTTTTACAAGATTAGGAAGATATTGAGTAATATACACCATCATCTAGTATAGCATATATCCCTCAGTCATAGAACCCTCAAGACGTGCTCTTTGTCAAACCAAACCATTCAAAAATTTTAAGTGTCTCTCAACAATCCACATTAACCTAGGCTATACGGGTCCACACAATTCAATCTCCTCAACTTGGTGTATGAGGTAGTCTTCTTGTGCATTGAAAAAGGTTGAAGGTAAAAAATTTTGCATTTCACACATTAGTAGATGAATTCTTTTCTTCCAATAATTTATATCTTATTTATGGATCTATTTAGATGACAACCACCTAAAGGGATTTAAGACATAAAACCATATAAATACGAGACTTTATAATATATTACTTATTTGATATATTGAACAAATATCACTACTTACGTCATGCATTTTTGACGATCACATATCACTTGTTTCATATTATTGTTGAAGCTATTTCAGAGTGATAAGGGTAGCACACATTGCAACATTTGTCAACTGATCATTTCAATCTTTTCTAACATAATACAATAAAAATTGAATGCAATTGTTGGAATTAAAAAAAGAAAAAGGTGAACTTCTAAGGCAGGGGTAAATCAGTAGTTCAAACTTATAAAACTTTCACAATTCATTCATCACATGCATTAACAAGTAAACTAAAATAACAAGCATCTAAGACATGTAAGCATTCACACACATAACACCAAGATATAATTACCTAGAAATCCTCCAAGCGAGAAGGTAAAATTGCAATGGGGATGACACCCACAAATATTCACTATTATAGTTGTAAAGTGTATCCAATTAAGGTTACAATGATTTGACCATGAAACCTAATCTACACTATGAAAGGTCTACCTGATTAAAGGCTAACAAATACTATTAGATCTTACCTAGTTAAATGATTTCAACACCCTGCTAAAAGTGTGCCTAGTTAGAGGACTTTAACTTATAATTAAGTAAGCAACTTGTTAAAGGATCTCATACATTCTATTAGGACTACTTTGCTTAAGATATTTAACTGAAATCGCCTATTAAAATGTCTCATCATAGATCTTATGATTGGCACATGCTCTCTTGATAATAGATCACCTCTAATCAATGTCCTTTTTTATCCTTCTCAAGAAGATGTATCAATGTTGTATCCTTTTCTTCTATACTCTGTTCTTTTCTAACTGATTCAACAATTCACTCTTTTTTCTAAGTCACCTTGAATGTTTTGCATGCAAACTGTCTTGTTCACTCCTCCAATTCTTCTCTCTTATTCTATTGTGATGTTAAGAATATATCCTCCTTAAGAAATCTTCAGTGGCTTAGGGTTAGGTATGAATCTACGACTAAGATTCATCCATTTTTCTACTTAACCCTTCCCATTTTCTAATTGGTTGCACGTAATTACATAGGGAAGCCACATATAGAATCATCCTTATCTCCAAAAGATCGTAATCTATCCTTAAGTTGGTATAAAAATGGTTTACATAGTTGTTTGTGCCATTAAAAAAATATATGTCAAAATTGTGTCTCTCAACATATGAAGTTAGTGATGCTCAATATGCACTATATTTATGTTCTAACTCAAAACTTGCACTAATTGGAATCCGCTTTTTGCTCAGTATCTTGAATCACTTGGCATGACCTATCTGCTTGACACTTGAGTGACTCAGTACATGAGTGACTCGACACTCATTATGACTCAACATGGTCTAATATTTACATGTTGTGCTCAACATGTATTACTTGTTCAACATAAACTAAGTAAATGGCTTAAATATGTTGACACTCACTTGTCAAAATCAATCAGAGAGCAACAATCTCCCCCTTTGACATGCGTGTCAAAAACACTTAAATTTCATTATCAATCTTAATCTTCTCAAGCATAACATATCCATGACTTAGTTTATATACAAAAATTCAAAAATTCAAAATTTTTCAATAACCTATATACCTCAAAATTTGATAATTCCCCCTAAGAGAATATATCTATTCTATATCTAAAATTTATGCTCCTTTCTAAGTAAGTGTGTCTTTGTTGATACTCTTTGACTTCAAATGCACCTATATTATTTCATGCTCTCCCTTAGCTGATATTTCATCAATATGCTATGTTTCTTCCTCAATGATGTATCTCCCTTTGTATTATTCTCCCCCTTTGATTATTCCCCACCTTTATTAGATCTCCCCATATCTCTTTATTGTGCTCTATTTCTTCCTATATGATGTATCTCCCTTTGTATAATTCTTCCCCTTTGATTGTTTGCCCCCTTTATTATATCTCCCCCATGTTATATTTCTCCCCCTTTTTTTGACACTTATGTCAAATGGGCTATACACATATAGTGTGTTTCTCCAAAAATGATTTGTGGGCTTCTAGTATTATTTTGAGAGCTGCATCCTAGTTGTTACATGCAACATCCAATGAC
Organism: Cupressus sempervirens; assembly: GCA_028749045.1. Taxonomy (NCBI): domain Eukaryota; kingdom Viridiplantae; phylum Streptophyta; class Pinopsida; order Cupressales; family Cupressaceae; genus Cupressus; species Cupressus sempervirens. The sequence continues at coordinate 205,459,776 of CM053793.1, read as the reverse complement.
TTGATTTGGATTGCAAGCTTGGCAGAAAGGTACACTAGGCCATCTAAAGTAGAAAGATTGGTGTCTTTCTTTAGTAGAGTCTCTGAATAACCTAGCTCCTTTTGCAATATCTCTATATGTGGGGTGAGGGACACCTATATACATGTCAATTTGGCTCTTATGCTAACCCCTTCTGTTGTTAATATAGCTAATTGAGTTTGTGAATGAAGTAATGTATGAAAATACTTCTCACTTTGAGTAGGGTTTTAAGTTAACCTTGTACCTAATATGTTGAGATTTCTCTCCAAGCTCAGAATATGATGTATGGTGTCTTGGGTGAAGAGTGCAGGGTCATATAGTTTGGTGTACAATAAGAATATATTCTCAAGTACCTTCTTCACATCCTCAACCTTTGTTGCCAGTGCAACTTGAGTGAGCATTATATCACCAGATATCTTGGGTAAAGAGAGTAAGGTGACATAGTTTGGTGTACAATGAGAATATATTCTCAAGTATCTTCTTCATATCCTCAACCTTTGTTACCAGTGCAACTTGAGTGAGTGCTATATCACCAAATATGTTTTCATTTACCTTTCTTTGGAATTTCTTTTCAGACCACTCTAAGAGTTAAGCATTAGTATCAATGTCTTCATTATTGACCTTTTCAACTATATCTAATAGTTGTTCTAGTAGTGGGTTAGTCTCTTCAGGATTTGGCAGACTAAATGCATCCAAAAAGATGTCTTTAATATCTTGAAGTGCTCACTTCTTCCGTGTATTCTCCTAAGAATTTATTGATGCTTTTTCTTCTCTAAGGCTTGCTACAATTTGCCTATTTGGTCTAATGTCATTGTATCATAATAAAATTTGGGTATAATAATCTATTCATCAAGATTGATATCTCTGTAACGAATCACCTTTTCAAATTTTGAATATCTAGAGCCTGGCATTGAGATTTGCAGTGTTATAGCTTCTATGCTTGGCTTCTGAAGAACCTATGTAGAAGGAGTGCCACTTGTTGGTAGAGTTACTAGTGCTTGGATGACCTCTTATTCCTTCACCTTTGGTGTTTCCTCACTCTCTCTAGATTTTCTCTTGTCTATAACAATGACATGACTAGAACCTTGTACTTGTGCTTTAGGTATAGATGAATCTATCTATCCTACTTCTTGCTATCCAATAGTAGTGTCTTTATCTTCTTCTGCACTCTACTTCTGCTCAACTATGTCAATTTTAACAAGTGTATCAACCTTAGTAGATGTATCTATTGTTGTTTGAGTCAAAGGTTATACTTGAGTAACTAAAAGGATGATAGAAGGTGGTTCTTGTGGATTCACCTTATCCCTTGTGACATTAGTTATTGTCTTTTTCACTTCTTCTATACTAACCAAAACTAGATTTCCACATAGTTATGCTTGGAGTGTGGATTTGTCCAATATCTTTTTCAAGTCTTCTACAGTCAGGGGATTGATGTTCTAAGCTAAAAGGTTAGATAATCCTTAACAACAATAGTTTTAGTAGACTTGACAATGTCATGGGGAGGACTGACACTCGACACTTGTGTGTCTTGCACACTCTATTCATCTTACTACTGAGACTCAGCTATTGCTGTGTCAACATATTGTTTTTTTGTCCATTCCCCAATTGTATTTTCTTCTTCCTTATCATCATCTTTTTAGTCTTCATCCTTATCATCATCCTTGCTCTTAAAAGTGTTAGCTTCTCCTTGGTTCATAGTGGTCAACCCATAAATAAGTTTCCATATTTGTGTTGATTTCTTGACAACATCTTCAATATTATTTTGAAGAATTTTAAAGGATCTATATTTTGGTGTGAACTTAGCTGCATACTTTTTCATAACCTTAGCAATCTATCCCTTTGTTAATTCTAGCATCACTTGGGCTAATGTTGATTCCCTTTTTTTTTTTCAAAATTTAAATGGTAATATCATTTTTTCTCAGTAATATCATATAAACCTTTTGGTATTGTGTTAGAAAATTCTAGTGGAGTGCTCTTAAACTTAGACATCATGGAATATAATGCATCTTCCACTTGATTTTTCCATTCTCTTCCATGTTTATCAAAATCAATATTTTTCAAACTAGATAAATTTGCATTGCTTTTGATATTTTCATTTAAATTTTCAAGATTAGATAGGAGATTGTGACTAATCACTTTAAATTGGTTATTCTCATCTAATTCTATCCTTTCTTCATCTGAATTTGGCTATGCCACATATTTTCTTCTTTTTCTTTTTGGTTGCTATCCACTTTGCTATGTTTTCTTTGTCTGTTCCTTGGCCTACCAAGTTGTAGCATGTTTGTTGGCTCTGGTGGTTGGTGCACTTGGCTTGGTTAGGCTACGTTTGACAATCTTCTTTTCCCTTGCTACTAGATGTGCCTTAGCCTTCCTCTTCTAAGGCTTAGTAGGAGTAGGTTCTTCCTTGGCTTATTCTCCCTGAGAACCTTCAATTTCCTCCTCTTCCTTGTCTTCTCCATTGCCTTGGGTCGATGCAAGAGGTTATTGAGTTTTTTCTTGTTCTTCCTCTTCATCCTCTTTCTCTTCCTCATCTATACCCTCACCAAATTTAGCTTTAAGCTTCTTCACTATCTTATCTTTTTTCTTAATGGGTGATGCAATTTTCAACTCCATGGTAATCTTTGATTTTATCATCTCATAGTTGTCAAATATCTTTGCACTTTTATCAATTTCCTTTGCTAGTAGTGCAATGATGGTTGTTGAAGTTTCATCTACACTAATTTCATACCAAAGTGGCCTTAACTATCTTACCTTTGGTGTGGTAGCTTGCACATATGTATTATCAGCATCAACAAGGAAACATATCTCCTTGTAATTTTGTTCAACTAAGGAAACAAGTATCCTCATCCTTTCCTTCATTAATTTCTTAAAATCTTCAAAATAACTTGTCATCAAGGTTTCAAAATTTTCTCCCATCTACCCAATGAACTCATTGATCTGTACTGCAAATGACCTATTGGTCTTCCATCCTATAGTACCAAAAGAGCGAAATTTATTCTACACATAAAAGAATATACAAACTAGAATTGAACCAAACTTGCATTGTGCACTCTTAGTTTTCCTGATAGCTCCGAGGTTCTCCATCAGTTGTTGTAGCTAAAGTTTTACTAGATCATATGTATGATCTTTCTTTACAATCTTGCAGCCAACATCCACAATGATACAGGGTACACTATTCAATCTACTAGATTGATAGAATTTGTATGAGATTTTCTTTATAGCAAAGTTCAACAATGTATTAGCAATAATATCTATTATCTTGCCTCTCTTATTCCATTTTGCTCCAACTTTTTTCTCTATTACTTCCTTGGAATCACTCCTCAGAGTCTTGGGCCGATTTAGGGTTGGATAGTTCGTAACCCTGTGAATAATTCTTTTGGTAATCTTAATTAGTCTACCCTCCATCCATAAATATCCATCCTATATTTGGCTCAACACAATTCTAATTCATTCAGTATTAAATACACTAGGAAAATCTAGGGCATGTGTTCAACCCTTTTTCTTATTGATTTTGCATTCTTCCTTCAAAGCACCATTTTCACATAACCTATCATATGTTTTTCTAATCTCTAAGTTCCCAATGCTACCAATTTTACAATTATAACATCTTCTTACATCTTGCATCATTATTACATTTGGTAGGATCATGGATAATGCACCTGAAGGATCTTGTTTGTAAGCTATGTTAGGAATGGCTTGAAACACAGGTTTCTTGACTTCATTATTGACAAGATGAACATTTAAAACTTCCTTCCCTTCAACATTTTTTCAATTAGACATCATTTGTCAAACTAGGGTTTTGCAAAGTTAAACTGCATAGCTCAGCTTGTGATAAATACCTTTTGGAATTCAAAGAATTGGTGTGAGATCACTATCAAAATCTCTAAAAATTCTTTGAATAGGTTTCTAAATCACCTTTTTCTCTACTCACTCTTTCTCAAATTTGAAATGATGAATAATGAGAAAAAATAGATCATATACCCTTCCAAAAACCTTGCATTTAATGTTGAGTGCTTACAAAATTATAAGCTCAACATCAACCAATTTTAGGATCACTCAACATCCTTTGATATTTCCAACACTCAATAGCTACTATGAGCTTGGCATCCACTAGATAGTCTTGATAACTTGGCATCAACTAACATTCCACTTCGCACACACAAGAAAAATTTCATGAAAAAATTGAAGATTTGTCTTAACTTTATAACAACATTGTGCATCTTTAATTATGATAATGTAATCTTTTCAGTACTATCTTGTTTTGGAACTGATGCATGATATAACCTTTAAATGTTAGTCCCAAATGCTTCTTGTTTGCATAGTTTGATGAGGTGTGACCACTTGACCTATTAGGTGAAGTGATCCCTTCTCCATTTGATGTGCTATAAACATCTTTCTTTTTTCATGTCTTGTTCATCTCATTTTTGATGTTTTCAACATTCTCTTTATCTGCTTCACAATTTGGTGCCTTTGACTTTGTTGGATAGTGCCTACTAAAGTGACTAGTTTTCAAATAGATGAAACATGTGGTTTGACTTAACCATCTTTGATAGTTTCCTTTGAAGTGTGTCCTAATACAATTCTCTGGATCATGTCCATATTCTTAACAATAATTATAGCTATATCTTGTATTGTAATCCAATAACAAGAGTTGTCACTATTCCTTACCTTTTCTTGTTTGTTTGATGACCATATGGATTTGGATCTCTACATTCAAAAAATCTATGTCCATATTTCTAACAATTGTAGAAATATCCTTTAAATCTTTGTGTATGCATGGTCCTAGTTTTTCATTCATGTGCTTGATGTCCTTGTTTATTGCACTTATGATAATGTGTCATGTTCTTAGGCTTGTAATTCTGATTTTTAAACTTGCTCCCACATACATTAGTAGTATGTCATTTCTTACCAATATTATGACAAGTAGGTTTGGAGTTCTTACCTTTGATGTTCCTTTCTTTTGCAACTTTGGATGATTCTCCTTCTTTAGTGCTTGTGTAGCCCAATCCTGATGTATCATTGCTAGATCTAGGGGATCTTAATAATTTCTCAAAGTATTTTATGGCTTCATTTAGCCTTTTGAAACTTTTAACAAATTCTTTTTCTCTCTTTAGGTCATTTTGCAATTATTCATTCTACAACTTCAATGTAGTTATCTCAATTTCTTTGACATTCAACTCATGGTGAGCATTCATCATTTGGCTTAGAGTATCAAATTTCATGTTGGAGATCCTAGTTAGCTCTATTGACTTCTCTTCTAGTCTATTGGCTAGAATTCTTTTGTCTTCTTCAATCATGGCCTTATCTTCCATATCTTTCTTCTTTTGTTTAGTTACTTCACATAGCATCATGGGTTGAGATTTCTAATTTTCTCACCTTGTAATATGCTATTTTCTATCAGATCTACAATTTCTATGTCAAATTCATTGGAGTCACCATTGAAAAATAGCTTGATAGTATCGATCTCTTTGTATTGTGTGTTATTTTCTGCAATAGCAATTTCTTCTCTTCTCTTCAAGGACTTCTTTAATTCTTCTTTGGCTTCATCTAGTTGATGTAGAATGAGCTATATATCAATTCCTTGATTCTCAATAGTATTTCTCAATTTGTAAACTTCCATTTCAAGATCTTTTGCTTAAGAGATTTAACTAAAATCACCTGTTAAAATGCCTTAGCATAGATCTTGCGATTGACACTTTCTTGCTTGATAACATATCAAATCTAATCAATGTACTTTTTGATCCTTCTCAAGAAGATGTATCAATGTTGTATCCTCTTCCTCTATACTCTATTCTTTTCTAATTGATTCAAAAATTCACTCTTTCTTCTAAGTCACCTTGAATTCTCTGCATGCAAACTGTCTTGTTTGCTTCTCCAATTCTTCTCTCCTATTCTCTTGTGAATTTAAGAATCTGTCCTCCTTAAGAAGAATCTAGTGGCTTAGGGTTAGATATGAATCTATGACTAAGATTTATTTATTTTTCTTCTTAACCCTTCCCATTTTCTAATTGGTTGCATGTAATTGCATAGGGAATCCACAAATAGATTCATCCTTATCTCCAAAATATCATAAAATCTATCTTTAATTTGACATTAAAATGGTTTACATAGTTGTTTACACTATTATAAATAAATATACCAGAACTATGTCACTCAGCATATGAAGTCACTGATGCTTAGCATGCATTGTATTTCTATTTTGACTTGACACCTACACTACTTGGCATCCATTGTTTACTCGATATCCTAAATCACTCGATATGGTCTATCTACTTGACACTTGAGTGAATCATCAAATGAGTGACTCAACATGGTCTAATATTTACATGTTGTCCTCGACATGTATTACTAGTTCAGCATGAACTAAGTAAATGACTTAAGTGTGTTGATACTAACTTTTCAAAACCAATCTGAGATCAACAATCTCCCCATTTGACATGAGTGTTAAAAACACTTAAATATAATTATCAATCTTAATATTCTTGAGCATAACATATCCATGACTTAGTTTATATGCAAAACTTCAAATTTCAAAATTTTACAATAACCTATATGCCTCAAAGTTTTATAATTCCCCTTGAGTTATATATCTATTCTATATCCAAAATGTGTGCTTCTTTCTGAGTAAGTTTGTCTCTACTGATACTCTTTGACTTCAAATGCACCAATATTTCTTTATGCTATCCCTTAGCTGATATCTCCTCATTATGCTATGTTTCTTCCTCAATGATGTATCTCCCTTTGTATTATTTGGTTTAGTGAGTAGTTTCACACATATATTGTAAATACAAAGGACCATGACTTACCTTAATGAAGGTATGCTAATCATGCATTTTCATCCCCAGGAAAAATTCAATTTTCTTTGATATGATATTGCTTATATTTATAGAAAATCCTATAGGAAATTGAATTTTTTATATGACATCTTTTATGGAATTACTTTTTTGCTCCATTAATAACCAAGGAAGGGCACTTGCATTAATCTTCTCTCCACTACTATTTGATTCAATGATATTTTTCATTGCATGATTACAATCATGAATGTCACTACAAATTTTAACAATTTTTTCTTTCTCACTCCCTCCATCCAATAGTTTCCATAGTGTCTTTGTTACATTCTTTCCAATATGCATAGTAATAAACAAATGCAAAATTTGTAGCTAGTCGTAGTAGGGAAGCCTACTAAATTCTTTGGGATAACATTTAAGTCCCTTTGGAAGGTGGTTGGCACTAATGACTTGATGATCTCAAATTCTATTATATTCCAACTTCCATAGATGCAGTGTCATTCTTCATGGCTTTGATGTAGTCTCTTCTTTCCCATTGAAAATATGTTTTTCAGCACTTAGATACTTCTGATTTTTGTGGAGGAAGTACCTATTCACATCAAAAACCTTCTTTCTTAAAATTTTGGAATGATGAGATTTCATCTTTGGAACACACATTGGACAAGAAAATTTTCCCTTTTTTCAAAGACCTACAAGATAATGATTCAATTGGATTAAATATGTTCATTTTTGGAATCAGTATTATCATGTACAACTAGATTTCAGCATAACATACCACAAAAATGTCTCAACTCTGGGGCATTATGAATTTTCCACACAAAAATTACATGGACTTGAATTTTTTTGTCCAATTTTTCTAGAGATATCATACATAGTGAAATCATTCCATAACACCAACAACTTTTTGATAAGAGGTGCAATATATACATCTATATCTTTCACTTGGTTCTTACCTAGTTGAATGAGCAATATGAGTTAATTATTGTGATCATTTCACTCCAAGACTTATAATTCCATGTAGGTAATAATAAAATAATAAAATACCTATAACAATTATTTCCAACATAATGTGCTCCCTCTTTATTGACATCCATAGAGGAAGGTTATTGTTGATAACAAAAATAGATCACACTGAGTAAATGAATCTTATCTATCTAAATAGATTGACATTGTAAATTGATAAAGAAAGCCTAAGATTTTGAGGTTCTTCTTTAAAGTGTGGAAACTTTTCCTCTTTGTCCATAAATTTTGAACCATCCACATGCATTCAAATAATGTCATCTCAAATTCTATTGTGTACATGATAATCCATAAATTGTGCCAAACTATTGCACTTGAATAATCATTTGAGATATGGAATAATGGGGATGTAACAAAGAATCTTGCAAGGCACCTTTTTTGTCACTTGATCATCTTGATATCTCCTTGCATGGAATTTGGGGCATTCTATTGCATTTTTTTGTTCTTTATGATGAATTTGATAAAGATACTCCATTCTAATATGTTTAATAATGGCACATAATTCTCAGTATGAGTGAGGGAGAACATTTGATGGTGGTAAAAGATAAACATATATCAATCCACATCAAAAAAATATGAGTCATTAGTATAAATAATCTCAATGGTACATATTTCACCTTTTATATACTATAATGATGTATATCACAAACCTTAGCATATATGACACTATTATGTTGGGTAAACCATTCATAACCTTCAAATTCACCAACAACAATACAACAAAGAGAAGAGTTGATTGGAATCCTTTGTAAAGGATCATTGTTTCCTTCTCAAGTAGAGGTATATCATGGATGGCCTTAATGTCATCATCATCATAATTATCATCATCATCATCGGTGACACTACCAAATGTGTCATGGATCAATGCATTCATACTATCATCTTTAAATGTGTTTTCTGATGCATGATCGTCATCTTCCATGGAATCATGATTTTCTCCTTCAATACTCACACCTCCATGTTCCTCCATATTCACACCTCCATGTTCCTCTGAGATGTGTTGATCCATTTCACATACTACCTTGGGAAGATTGACCAATCTAAAAATGATGATAATCAAACCCCCATTCTATGGCTTATATGTATACTAATTGCAAAAAAAAAAAAAACATACAACTTACCAATGGATAATAATCAAACCCCCCTTTAGTGTGACCATTCTCCCTATAATGTCTCTTATATGTTTTGATTTTGATTCTTTTCTTTAAGACATTACAACTCTTGCAAGGACAATAAGATTTGTCATCGCCATCTCTTTGAAAGATAGACAACAATCTAGTGATTGTCTCTCTATTTTGATGAAATTCCCTTGTATTATCTAACATGATCCTTCTTTATAGGAACAAATTATTCTTATACCCTTATTGAGTTGGTTGTGTATATTTGCAAAAATATTGGACATCTTGTACTTTATGTTTATATCTACACATATGGTTTTGAAAGAAAAATTTAGTGTAATTAATGTGTATATCTTCAAAAATATTGGATATGGTATGCTTAATGTATATATCTACACATATGGTTTTGAAAGAAAAATTTGGTATAATTAATGTGTATATCTGTAAAAATATTGGACATGTTGTACTTAATGTTTATATCTACACATATATTTTTGAAAGAAAAATATGGTGTGGTTATGCCTCTTCATTTTGATTTTGTTCAAGGGAATCCCATCAATGGTAATAGAAAATAAGAATGTATTTTTATAAGAATTTACAATTGTTTAAAAAAATTAATGTTCTACAAGAAAGAAAACCTAAAGAATTGTTAGCTTAGAAGAAAGATTATGGTGTTGAAAGAGTACAAAAAGAGTTTGACATGAGAGGTCCACAAGTGAGGGTGTTAACAAATCTTGAAAACTTGAATGCTGAAAGAAAATCTATCAAGGATCAAACACCTATGCCAGAGTTACAACACAATGTAAAGTTGATTTAGATATTGTAGGGGAAGATATTTAGAAGCTTTATCAAAATTAAAGGCACGAGAGAGTCTATGGAAATATAACAAAAGGAGAATGAGTGGCTTTAGCAATAGACTGCATGGTACAAACAATAGATAGACAACATAGAGCATATTATGGGAGTGCTAGATAGAATCTAGAAAAGTGTTGCAGTAAATAAGATTACATGAAGAAAACCAAATCCAAAGGTAAATTTTAGATCTATCTTGCTAATTCCTAATGGTTTGGGCTATTACTATTTGTCCCCATCACATTCACTTTGATAGCCATGTTATGAAGGTGGTACCACCTAGTTCATCTGCATGATTTTTAATTCCTTAATTACTATCTTGGATACTTAAATTAATGTCCAAGATAGTTGCACGTTAGGGCCCTATTTGATCATCACTTAAAAGGGCTTCAAATTCAACCATACAATGTCTCTCAATATGTTGTTCTCTACTTTAATTAGAGGGGTAATCCATCTCTTGCTTACTTGGACATAAGGGTGGTCTTTTCTTCTTTTGAGGTGGCCACTCTTCCTCTATCCCCTTTCTCTTCATTCCTCTTGTTTGTAACTCCTTGTCACTCCCTCCATTCTTCTTCTTGTTTTGGCCTTCTTGTTTTCTTGAACATTGAGGGAGTTTTTCACATGATTCCTCATTGGGTTCTTCTACATCTTTCATTAGTTCATATTTCAATGTAATTATTTTTTCCTTCAACTTAGCCATCTATTGGCTTATCCATGTATGAGTGAATGGTGTTAAACATGGATCATTATTGTGTCAAAACTTCATCTTTGTTTAACCAATCTATAGAAGGAATTATATTCTTTCTTGTTGTGTCATGATTGCCTTGGAAATAACATCTACATTTTCTTTGACTAGCATATCCTAATACCTTAAATGCAATAAAGTGGATGGTATAGTAACTAAACTATATAAGTTTCTTCTATAGTTGACCACTACTTTCATTCACACTAATTGTCAACAAACTCTCTTGAAATTTTTGAGTCTATATTTATTCTCTAATTATTTGTAGCCAAGAAATGCTCTTTCCTAGATTTGGAATGACATATTTAAAGAAAACACATGTCTCACAATATTCTTACCCTACAATTTATTATATTTAAGATATTAAGATATTAGGATTTGTTGTGGTCACCTTGGAAGTTTTCATGTATTGCATCTTCATTTTCTTTTCCATTTCTTATAAAAGTGTTTTAAGATTAGGAACCACATCAACATCCTTTGTATGATTTATAGGTAATGTAATTGTGGCAGAGGCTTCTGCAAGGGAATGAGCCTTGTGATTATGGCATTTACATAGAAGAAAAACTTTCTTCTTCAACTCCTTTCACTCAACTCTTCACTGAAGTTATTCTTCTAGCAATGAGAATAGTTGCTACAAATTACTGGGAGTCAAGGGACTTTGAACCTATGCTCCATTTTATGGAGGAATTACTACCAGATTCATTAGTTCATAATATTTTAGATCATATGGATGCCCAAATTAATAGCAATAATAGATACTTGGGATCCTTGTAGGGAGACTGTGCCAATACATGCATGGTTACATCCTTGGCTTCCATTGTTGGGCCAAAATATGTATCCTTTATATCCAATAATTTTTGTAAGTTGGGGAATGCACTTCATGACTGGCATGTAAGTGATGCATCTGCATATGCAATTTTATCACCTTGAAAAACTATATTTGTTCTTGCTAGCTAGGAACAACTGATTGTTCATTTTATTGTACCTAATTTGACGATAATTCTACAAGAATTTGTAATCAACCCAACTAATCAACAACTAGACCAATTTAACTAGGTTATGTCTCGTTTCTTTCTAAAAATATCTTCTATGATATGCTTTTATAAAATTTCTTCCAAATTTAGCCCATTTTTTGTGGCCTACATTATTTTTGTACAAGATCATGAGCTAAGACACTTAGCATGGGTTGAGTAAGTTTTATTATTTTATTATTTGGATTTTGGAATATGTATGCAGTTAGATCAATTTTTCTATTATGCTTATATGTAATAAGCACCTTCAAAAATATCTCTCTATATATATAAAGACTAGGTTATGGCTTGTTCCTTTCTAAAAAATCTACTATTATATGTTTTTTGTAAAATTTCTTGTAGACTCTGCCCATTTTTTGTGGTCTACATTATTTTTTGTGCAAGATCTTGACATAAGTAATTTAGCATGGGTTGAGTGAGTTTTATTGTTTTATTATTTGGATTTTGCAATATGTATGTAGCTGGATCAATTTTTATGTTGTGAACTAATATGTAATAAGCACCTTAAAAAGATCTCTCTAAACATATAAAGAGATACATGTTTAGAAAAGAACATTTACTTAGGTACCTCTTCTCTCCCTTGTGGAAAATCATAGTGAAAGGGCATGTAGATCACAAAGGTATGTCACAAAAATGAAATCAAAGAGTTGTAAGGGAACAACAATGAAATACAGAGATCCAAAGGTTGCAACAACAAAATGCATCGATGACAACATTCACATCTCTCCACCCCCATTCAAAACTCTCCACCTCTTTTGCATGTAGCTCCCCACAATAAAAAAAATGAGGTTTTTTTATGCTCATGCAGGTGTCACAATTATAATGTCAAAGTCAGTATTGCAAGGGCGTCAAAGACAATTGCAAAAAAATTGAAAATAACCACAAATTATACTATTGTCACAAATTTCTATTGAAATTTGACCCCAAATATTGTATTTCTTAGACACATCATGGGGCTACTATCATAGAAGGAAAAATTACAAGACAAAGAAATATGGAAAACAAAGGCAAAAAATTGACACCCATGGCACTTTAGTCAAAGTAGTGTATGTAAAATAAGGCACATGATATGGTGAATCATAAGAATATAATAATTTTCATGAGTGTCCTTAGATGAAACTTCTCAAATAAGAAGGCAAACCAACAAAAAAATACAGATGCAATATGACACTTTATCCCAATGCATTTGCAAGAATGCATACAAATGATGTCTAAATGGACTAGAAGATACATAAAGCTGATACAATAGATAGTACAACTCATGATGAATCATATGAAGCCACAAAAAATATTCCTAGACTAGAAACAACCAAGATATCCACTAGAATGCAAAAATGCAAAAATAAATAAATAGAATGTTCTTAGGAAAAAATCTAGAAAAGCAACCAACATCACTGGAAAGAGATTAAAAATACCTTTCCAATGATATTAATAATTTCCAAATTAGAGATCAAATGCTCAAGATATGTCTCCTAGAGTGCAAAATAGATACCCTAACTTTGACAGAAGAAAAATCCATAAAAAGTTATCAAAACTAAAAAATGCTTGTACCACTATGATAGACTTGGTACCAAATTTTTGTCAGTATTTTGTTTGTAGAAAATAAAGTTTGTATATCCAAGATATGAGAAAAATATGAAGGTATTTTCAAAAAGATCTAGAAGGGGTGACATGAGTGCTAATGCAATGTTGGCGTCAATGATTGACAAACATAAACTGATGTAGTACCCAAGTACCTATTCACAATAACACATTCTACAGAAATACAAATGGAATAAGCATATTTTGGAACTTGAATATATTACATTAACCAAATCCTTCTCCATTATCTTTTTGCTTCTTAAATAACAAAAAACTCTCTAAATTTGAAAAAAATAGAAAATTGTCCTTTTTGGCAAATTTTAGCAAATCTTCAATTTTTCCATTTTAGATAACCTTCAAAATTAACTCCTAAAAAGATGAAAATAAAACTAAAATTTCCTTAAGCTATGACAACTTGACCTGCCAACTAATCTTCAAATTTGGAAATGTCTATTCAAAGTTATTAGAAAAAATGAACTCTAAAAAATAGACAAAGATTACGATAATTGAGTTTTGGGGGTCTAAATGGATTTTTTTAGGACCTAAAAAATAAATTCTTCTGGACACAATGGAGCAAAGCTGAATTATCTAGTCATCAAGCTCCCCCTTATGAAACTACTATAAAAATTTGAGAAAAAACCTAGGTCTGAGTCAAAAGTTATGACTCTCAGAAGTTGATGTATCATAAATTTGGTAGTCAAATGTCCATTAAGGCTAAAAATAATAGAAAAATGGCTGCATCAGAAATACTCATCATAAAAAATCCCAATTTTCACTAAAACAAAGTCTGGTGGCTATAATAGCATGTGGTAAAAATCATCCACACTGTAGGAGGCTAAAAGCTACCTGAATCATGCAATAAACTGCCTAAATGAAAGAAAAAAAAATCAGCCTTGGAGGAGAGAAAATATGCCTTTATATACCAAAGAATAAGGTTTCTACTAGGATCACCATGATTCTAAGGTGCACGGAAAAAAATAACACACTTAATGCATGTAGTTAAGTCAAATAAAATTGACATGCATGCCATAGATAAGAAACACATTAATAAAAAATGCCTCCTCCAATCAATAAATTTAATAGAGGTACAGAATCTATCACATACCATGTGCATGGGGTCAAAAATGGATTTGACATGGCACACAAAAGTGGGAAAGTAGAAACCACCAAATCTTCCATAAAATAGGATTTTTGAAAAATAACAATCATGTGGACAATCTTCTCTCACAAATACATCACATGCACTTCTAAAAACTTCTACATAGGGACCAAACAATTTTCTTGCACCCCCAAAAGTAAAGTGTATGTGATTGAGAAAGGTGGCTAGAGAAGCACTAGAAAAGGTGGCATGAGGTACGAAGTCCAATTTTTTTCGGAGTGTGCAAAAAGAAATCATGACTGATGGGCGAAGTCAATTCCAATGGACTAGGGGATGAGGCACATGAACACCCCAAAAAAAATATGTGGGGCCTAAGAAAGCTACTGTAGGAGGAAGTGTTAGGCTCTAGGCAAAAAATATAGTTAGATGAAACATGTGCTCCTACTAAAAAATGCTCCCCAAACAAAACCACCAATAGTTTTGATGTTGAAGTTAATAAAAGATCAACCCTACAGCTCCCAAGAATCACATGTAAGAAAACACCTGTCACAAAAATAGAGAAGAAAAAGTATGGAGGTTATAATTCCCAAATCTATAGATGAGACATTTTTGATGAGAAAAAAGATAAATTACTATTATCAACAATGAATTGGTTAATTACAAAGAGAGTTTATCCTTATAAAGGATATCAAAACCCTAAAAAGTTATAACCTAGGTTGCATCATAATAATTAATAAAATAATTAAATATTAGATGTCTAAAGTTTATCTTAACTAGACTATAGTTAATTAGGAAATATCTAATTAATCTAACACCTCACCTTATGATAAACTTAGGGAGTGGCAAAAAACCTAGAAACTACTACTGAATGTAGAAATGGGTCCTAGCAACAAGGCCTGATGAGGTATCCAAGCATAACCAAATCTCTAAAAAGAGGAGAAATAGATAAAACCACATGGGAAAAACCATACTCCAAAAAGAGATGGAAAAAATGCTGAAAGAAACTAGTGAAAGATTGAAGAAGCCTCCAAACTAGGGAATGTCTTAGAAGATAGGAACAAAAGATTATCATGAAGAACACTACTGAAGAATGTAGAAGTTGCAAAGCTCTATCAAAAATAACTATTGATCTAAAGAGAAAATTTTCAAAAGAAAACAATTAAAATCGAAGATATAAATGACATGAAACACCAAAGCTTGAAGAGCTGATCAATCTAACATGGAAGGTTGCAACCAAAGTAGGAACAAAAATACTAAGAGTGTCTATATAGTAAATGATCCATCTCACTAAAATGCATAGGTAACTAGCCACTACATCCACCTAGTACATAGGAATAAAAACTAAATATATAGGTAACTCCATCAAACCAAAAAAGCATGAGAAACAACAAAAGAACCCCCCCTCCCCCCCCCCCCATTGTAGACAAGGGTGAGGTGATAGAAAATTAGAAAAGTTGGCCAAAAGAACTACATATCAAGGAACCATGATCAAGAAGCACAAAAGAGAGTATATGTGTGTACTAAGGTGATCAATCTTAGACACTTCATGTGGCTAATGTCGCAGAAGGGAAGTTCACTGGATAAAGGAAGATGGCAAACAAAGGAAAAACATCAACCCCCTATGGCACTTTAGTCATGAGTAGTGCATGTACAATAAGAGACAAAATATGGTGAATTTTAAGAATACAATAATCTACATGAGTTTGCTCAAATGATACTACTTGAATTAGAAGGGAAAACAAGGAAAAACTACTAAAACAAAAATATAGATGCAATATGGCACTTTATCAGACTGTGTTTGCAAGAATGCATATAAAGGATTTCTAAATAGAACAAAAGAGACATAAGAATAATACAATAGATAGTACAAGTTAGGAAAAAGTGAAGGTAGGTCTAAAAAGAACTTGAAGGGGTGATAGAAGTGTTGATACAATGCTGACATGGCACTAATGTTAACAAGTGATGACCCCAAATTTGATGCTCAAATGGTTGTCGAGGCAAAAGAAAGCCTAAAAAATAACCCCTGCTAGAAAAAGAATATTTGATCACTAAAAATAAAAGGTTACTGAGCACCAAAAAAGAGGGTGCATGTGGAAGGGAAATCTCCAAAAAAGTGCACCCAAATCATAAATCATGGGACAATTTAAATCACATGCACCAAAAAAATTGCATGTCACAAATAAATATTGACACCATAAAAGATTGTAGGTCATCAAAGTGCAGGGCCCATGCATGACACCCAAAATTGCAGACAAATACCTAGGCACAATAAAAGTGCATATTGGGGCTACTGATGTGGGCCTATGTAATAAGACATTCCAGTGCCAACTTGCAGAAGGGTTCAGAGACTGAGGTTGAGGCTTAGTGGAACCCAAGGTGTTCCAACACCTTTAAAATGACTTTCATTCCAAACCATGCAATTTTTTGGAGACCTTCATAGTGATCAAACAAGGATAAGAGAATCCCAAGGCATGATAGAAAGTACAAGGCATAGACCTATTGCATTGTTTCTACTCAAATGCATGGAGGTTTGGGAATGAAGAGAGCTACCATAGAGAGATAGGGGTAGGGATTCATAGGTCCCTCCCTCCAAATAAAATTCCTCTTCACTTTTTGAAAGAATAATTTCCAAAAGAAAAAAATATGTGGTATTTTAAATTTTTTTGTAAAAAAACCCCCTGCCTTGATTTTTGTACCCAACACCATACGACCTTGGGCTAAATATTTTTTGCCTTAGATTTCAACAACCTCCAAAATGGACCTATTTTATATGGAAACAAGGGTTTTTGAGTTATCTGATCTCAACAATGATGTCCATTTGGGCCCAAAGTGCTCTAAAAAATAGATCCCTCGAGATCTAATACAAAACACTTTTGAAAACTGAAACCCTCTAAAAGAAATATCACAAATTTGAAAACCAAACCAAAAATCTTAGAAATAGAATAGGGGCATGAAAATTTGATGCTCTGATGCCATGTTGAAGTTGATGAAGGTCAAACACACAACTCCCAAGAATCACCTACATGTAAACACGTATCACAGAAAGAGAGAACCAAAAAGGTATGGAGGATGGAAATTCCAGATCTATAGAGATGACATTACAATAGAATCAACCAAAAATATATAAAGTGAATGAATAATTACAAAGAGATCAATCCTTATAAAGGAGTTTAAAACCCTAAAAGGAAAAACCTAAGTTGCATTTTTTTTTATAGGTAATTAGCCAAACCTAGATTATTTATCATTCATTTTTATTATTATTGTTAGATTAATTACTATTATGTGTTAATCTCAAGTAGATTTGAACCCAACACCAACCTAAGTTGCATTTTAATAATTAATAAAAAAATTAATTAATATATGCCTAAAGTTTAGAGTTAGTTAGAAAATATCTAATTAGTCTAAGGGTGCATTTAGCACACATTTTTCGAGAATGATTATGAATTCTTTTGTTTTGTTAGTTAAAATGTTAAATTTAAGAAATTCTTTGGCCTTGAGCCTATAAGTT
Source organism: Cupressus sempervirens (assembly GCA_028749045.1). Taxonomy (NCBI): domain Eukaryota; kingdom Viridiplantae; phylum Streptophyta; class Pinopsida; order Cupressales; family Cupressaceae; genus Cupressus; species Cupressus sempervirens. Next base: position 205,442,019 of record CM053793.1, on the reverse strand, counting down.
TTTTTTTTTGTCCTATGAATAGTATTGCCACACACAATTAATGATTATTGAGGCTTATTTATGGAAATGAATTGAATTGTTCTTTTTTGTTTGTAAGTTGAGGATTTCTTTGCTAATTGCTCTTTGATATTGAAGAAAAAGGCATTTCATCCTCAACATATGATAACAATTATGTTTTAACTATTTTCATTTTACATTAAATATTGCACTCAATGTGAGAGATATAAAAAAATACACTTGTCAAGCAATATCCTATCATGTGACATGAAATTGTTCGTATCATGTGACATGAATTTTCTTACTCTCTCAATATTTCACGTACTACTTTGGCATGGATTTGGGAATTTTATATGAGTACATAATGGATTGGTAAATAAAGTTTCAAATCATGTTGTAGCTTACATACAAAATTGTTGGTGATAGTTTCTAACATAAAGTAATATGATGATTGGATATTGCTAGCTTATTTTGGAAATACTTCCTAAATTTCATTTCAATGAAAGTCTTTTCAATAGAAAACTAATCTGATTTAGATTTTTATGTGTTATTTTAGATCAATCAAATATTAATGCTACCAACAAAATTTCACAAATAGGTAGTTCAAATAAAGGTAAATTGTTTGATAAATGGACTTTCATAGTTCCTTGATCAAAACTTTTATGTTGATTCTAATACGATTATTTTCTACATAAAGAAATTTTTAAAATTCTGTAGAATTTCCTTGATGCCCACTCACAAATATATTCAAGGATCATTATTCAATAAATTATTGTTCTTGTTTAAATCAAATAATTTTTCTTTGACCTTATATATAGTTCCTCAAATGCTATTTTTCTTTTGACAATTAATGGAAAGAGAATTGTACAACTATTGTAAGAAAGGTAATAAACTATTGACAGATACCATTTTATAGAACCAGAAATAACTATAATAGGTGTGTACAATAGGGCACAATAGAGGAGAGAAGAATCCAACAACAAAGGTGGAGCTGATATATAACTAATGGAGAGCAGGAGCATGTTAAATGCTAGAAATAATGATGTTTGCAATGATTGTGATCTTGAAATGGTAGTGTGTAAGTTACTTTCTTAAAATGAAATGTTTAAAATTAGTTATCAAGAAATCACACATAATTGTAGGTAAAATTTGAGTGTTGCCCTTGCCCTTTCCTTATTTGAAGGTAAATTTTTTTTAATCTTTCTCCCTATGTCTCTATATGGTTGTTTAATCTTGTTTTGTGCTTAAAAATAAGCATAATTTGCATAAATTTGTACTTGTGAATTTTTTATTTAACACAAAAGGATAATTCCCAATCTACTCCTATTTTCATGTTGTTGTTGTTGGTTTTGTTGTTTACCTATTGAAAATAAGGTGTTGAAAAAGGATGGGTTGAAGTTAAGCAACAACTATAGGCCAAAAAAAGAATCAAGTGACTGTACAATATCTCTTCCTTCTATTTTTGTATTTCCCTCCAATCCTCTCCCTCTAAAAGATGGGGAGCAGTGGCTGCTAGCCAAATTAAGCTTAGCAGCAGCATGGGTTAAACATTTGGGTAAATATCTTTCTACTCTCACATCATAGACAAGGACTCAAGTTGCTCACATAACCCTTGTTTACTTCATGTTTGACTTGGTTATGTATGAAGCTAATTGTATATAAGAGTTCTCTTACACAAAATATTTTAGCCGATAGGCTATATGTGGGAACTTTGTTCCCATAAAATTACTTTTTTTGCTAGAAAATTGTCAGCCTTTGAAATTAATATTTAAAGTGAGAAACTAAACTAATTTGAAAAATAAATTAAAAATTAAAATTTTAAAAAATAATTATAAAAACTAAAAACATAACTAATTTAAAGTCTATTGCCTTAAATATATGAATACAATATATATTTTTAAAAATCTCCAAAAATTAATATATAAAATTAATATGAGAAATATAAAAAATATAGTAAGAAAATAGGAACTCCTCCCACAAATATTGTATTGGCTAAACTAAAATTTAATATTTAAAGTAAAAAACCTAAACTAATTAAAGTAATTGAAAAACTCAAATTTCATTCAGTTTAAAAAAATCAAAATTAAGCAAAATGAAAGAAAAGCGTCAGTGGAGATAAAAATGAATTAATTTTCTAAATAAATAGCAAAATAAGAGTTAAAAGTATAGATAAATTAATTTAGAAATTAAATATAAGAGTTAAAAATTATTTAAAAATATTTCTCATATCGATTTTTCAATATAACTTTTTCTAGGAGATTGTGATATTGTTATCAGGTTCAACTATGTAGTTTTTGAGTCAAACTCATTGACTCATGTTCAATGAGTAGTGATTTACAAGAATCTATCTCTCATGATATTAAATAGAACACTTAGCAGTCATTGGATCTAGGTGATGCTCATAGAGGTGAAGCATAGGGACTTCCCTTAGTTTAGTTTTTATAATTATTTCAATTTATTTTTTTTCCTGCATTTTATACACATTATTTTTTCATATTATTTTCTTATTAATTTTTCATAATAGATTTTTATGGGAATATTTTTTAGATGATAATTTATTAGCATATAATAAATAAAATAAATAAATATTATTTATTTGCTTTATTACAAAATTAAATTTTTACTTTACTCAAAGTAAGCACGTATCGACTCATCATTGCAAGCACAAAAACTTGTGACTGCTAGTTTAAGCTTACTCAAACATTGGTTGTCTAATCAAGTGTCATGAAAATTCTAATCAAGTTTCATGAGAGTTATGTTCTTAGGATGTTGCCCCTCCAAAAGGAACCAATAAAATAGAAGCATTTGAAACATTAACTCCCAGGCTCTGGGTTTGTAGACAATTGAAGTATTTGAAGGTGGAACTGTACGTGATTCTTCTTTGGTTATTGATGCATTTAGAAAGTGGTAACTTTTAATTGGGTGTTTCATTAGAAATCACAAGCTCTTTTGAATCTTTCTTTGTTGCTCATGCTTTATTGGGAAGCAAAAATCAAGATAAATTAGTTGGCCAGTTTGGCTAGGCTTGAAATCAAATGAGTATGAGGAGTTTGTGGAAGGTCTGATAAGGATGACAATTTCACTGATTGGTTTAGAATTATGTTAACAATAATTATGTGGGCTTCAAGATAATCTATGATTTCCCAAATCTAACTCTTTCTGCTTGACACAAGGACTAAAATTTCCCAATGGTAAATTAAGAAACCATCATAGCACACAAGCCATGTTTCCATCAAGATCAAAAAATGCAATAGATTTTCAAGAAATTTTTAATATTTTTTTTAGTAATCTACATATTTTATAGTAAAAAAAGTTTGAAAATAAATTTGCATGAAACATATAAACATTTTCAAATTAGCTTGAAATTGATGAAATATGTTTTCTCTTTAAATAAGAAACTCAGTCAACATAAGCCATCATTTTTCTTTGCATATGGTGGATAGAAAACTTGTCTCCAATGCAAGGTTAGGGTATCTAAATCAATTAGACTCATTTTAGGATGAGAGTGTCAATGTTATACTGAGGAAGAAGGATAACCTAAAAGAAACCATTTTTTTGTCTTTAACAATGTTACTAGTGAGGGAGAAGTATTACCTAAAAGAAATAATTTTTATTTGTTTTGTAGGTAAAATATATAATAAGAAGAAATTTCATTCTTTTTATCATTTAAAAAAATTAAATTGTATATGAATATTACTAATTATACCAATATATGTGGACCATTTTGTACGACCAAACAATCATGAAAAAATGGTTTCCACCTACACTTGCATACCATTTCTAGGGCGTTTAATTAATATTTTTCTTTTTATTTTAATCTTCATTACAATTATAAAATCATAAGAAATTTTTAAAATATTATATTGAAAACAATTTTAATAAATATAATTTATAATCTATGTGACTTTTAAAATAATTCTAATATGTTATTCCTTTATATTTTAGATTTATTATATTTTATAAAAATAATTTAATATAATAATATTTTAATTGTATTTTATAATAATGTTTGTGTAAAAGAACTTATTATAAAATTTAAATATTATATATTTTCTATTCATATTTATTATTTAAAGGGATAATCATTTAGTAAACTAAATATATATTTTTAATTTTTCATTATCTATTATATTTCATAATAAAAAATAGATCTAAAAAAAACATATAATTATTTTAATTGAAGAAAAATCAGACTCATTAAATCAAGTGTGACATACTCATATATAATTATAATTTATACATTTCAATGATAAATCAAGATGTCTTAAATAATAATACAAATATTTAATTTTAAAAATAGCTCATAAATATAAATACAATTGAACATTATAAATATCTATAAAATACATTATTTATATTTGTATTTATCTAGTTATAAATATAAAATTAAATATTGCAAGATTATCTTTAAACTACTAAGAATGATTTTAAAGAAGGAACTTATCTTGATGTCATTGCACATAAGTGTTTCTCGTCTTTGGTGAATAAATCTCTTAGACATAGAATCACTATAATGTTCTCTTTGCAAATAAGGGTTGTCCATAATAGCAACATTCTATAAGAATGCCCTCTGCCATAATTGGTGATGTTCACTGTCAACATCCTCTACCAAGGGTGGAAATGTTCACTAAGAATGCCCTTTGCCAAGCCTAGTGATGCTTCTCTAAGAATGTCCTCTATCCATAATGTTAGAGCTCACTAAGAACATTCTCTTCTACTTATGATGGCATTCACTACAAGCACCCTCTACTAAGCATAGCGGTGTTCACTAAGAACACCCTCTATGGCTGACATCGAAGAATGTCCTCTATGGCTGACATTCACATGATGTCCTCTATGACTTACATTCAAGGATGCCCTCTATGGCTAACACTCAAGAATTCCATCTATGGCTGACATTCACACAATGTCCTCTATGGATGACATTCATGGGTGCCCTATATGGTTGACATTCATAAAGAATGCCCTCTATGGACAAAATTTAAGAATACCTTATGTGGTCAACATTCATTATGAATGTCCTCTATGATTGGCATTTAAAAATGTCCTCTATACAAATCTCTTGGGTCTTTGGAAATCCTTTATTAATCATGACATTCATTTTTTAATGCCCTTTTTAAGAATTAATCTTATAAATAACTCATTTTGTCACGTCATTCTTAATCTCAATATGTTCCTTACGCTTTTATGGATATTGTCACAAATTACATGTGGCTTCTTTTGAGATTTGACAAACTTCAATTGAATCATGATGTCATTTTTTTTTCCATATGATTATATGATGGGCATCCCTTTAGCTATCACTTATTTGATGATTGTATATCTTCTACCCTTTAAGATGGCAAGATCATACTCTGATAACACTGTGATGATCCTTCTATGGCTAGTTTAGAAATAAGGAATATTACTAAATTAATATTCAAATGAATCTAATGAGTGTAAGAAAGATTGAATATAGAAATAAAATTGTTATCTCAAGTATGGCTCTCCAACTCTTCTATTCATGTTCCATAGTATCACTCTTGATTGATATAGATTCTATCCCTAATATTGAATAACCATGCATTCAATAGTTGATATAAATAAATATTCTTGGTGGAAATGTTGGTGCCGATGATGAGGCAATCCTTGATGAGATGATAAACTAATGATAAAATACCACAAAACCAAATGTATCATTGTGAATATTCTTATAGAATTATGCTACATGGGAGACACTTGTATTGCTGTATTGGTTGGTTTATTTCTATCATCTTTCACTATCTTCTCTTTTTATCTTCAATCTATATAACTAGCTAATAATTTAAACTCCTAATCATGCAATATGTGATCACATGCTTATAAGCTAATTTTCTTTATAATATGTGATATCCCTTATAAATTGTAATTTTTCTTTGTAGGATGTAGAGATATGTGACATATTGTGCTCTTCCTCAATTTTAACTCCTTCCTTATGTTTGATAAGACAATTGTTGGTTGTAGATGTGAACTCTACATTCTCTTCATGTCATATCTTCTTTACAAATATTGTTGGTTATTTCTTCCCACATTAGCCACTATTTGAGAAAAAATCACCTACTTGACCTTATGTTGACTCCATCCCCTGTCCATGCTTGCATTGAAGGAGCAATGACATGAAGATCTGGTAACTATTACTCTATTGAATATTCTATGCGTGACAAGGCTAAATAGATATTCATTGAGCAGTGCAATGGTGATGGGCTCTTCTTACTTAGGTTGAATGAGAAGTTTTCATATCTCTTCCATAGACTCTTCTTGTCATATTTCTTACTATACCTTCCCTTGGTGAATTGCAAAAAATTACTTTGTAATCATAGTTGACTATATTAAGTTGTTCATTGTCTTCTCTGTTGACTAGGCATCCATTGCTCATTCTCCTATCTAATACTATTGACTAGTATTGCATGTTCAAATATCTTTGAATATTTTTTTGTATTTATTCTCTTATCCACTCTTTCCTAATACTTTTTGATGGATTCATCTTGTTTGATTAGAGAAGTCTCATTTTTTTATGAAATTCTAATATATATTTATATGTATTCTAAACAAATACTTCTTGTTATTGTCATCTTCCATTCTCTATCTCTAGTCACTGCTATGTATTCTAGTGCAATACTTGTTTGATGCTTTATATCCTTGATATTGTCCACTTCGTTCATAGTTCCTTATCTTTGTTGTGCGATCTGCAATTCCAATTAGTATTTGTATATTTTCTATATCTCCCTCCTTTTGTGCAAGGTCTCCACCTTTATTTATATGGGTGTTTATATTTGCAAGAGACACTTCTCTTTACTCTTTACTCAAGCAATTAGGATTATATATTCCTTAAATAGAATATAATTATCTTTTCAACCATTATTAATAATATATTACTATTTAAGATAAATTATTAATTATTTTATTTTATTTATTCATATTAACATTTTATTATAATGATATGTTATCTAATATTATTATATTATTACTTTCTTCATATTGTTTCCTCTTATCTTATTATATTTATAATATATATAATTTATTATTTATCTAATAATAAATTATATTATAATTTATTATTAAATTGATTCATTATTTTATTATTAAATTTTACTTGCAAACTAGGGAGCATGACAACTATTGTGATACTTTTTGAATTGTTTTCATTAATGAGTTATTAAAATAAGTTCTATAAATATTACTTTTTAAAAGTTGCATGACAATTTTTTAACTTTATAATTTTTCTAAATTAATTTTTCATTTATTATGTTATAAAATATTATTCTAAGTTTATGTATTTTATCATTGTTATTTTTTGAAATATTTTTTTACTTTTAACTCTTTTCATTCAATATATATATATATATATATATATATATATATATATATATATATATATATATATATACATACTTGGTTATAGGGGAAGCAACTATGCAACTGACCAAATCAACCTCATTGCATAGTTATTAAATAAATTAAAAGCACATGAAAGCTATTTTTTATTTTTTATTGAATTAATATTTATTTAATAATTACATAATGAGGTTGATTTGGCCAGTTGCATGCTTCCAGTTATAGGTGTATGCTCAATTTTTTTTTAAAGTCATACTTTCCCTTCTAAATAGCATTGTTTAAAAAATACCAATCTTCAAGTGTTAAGCTATAGATTTTTGCTTATTGAAGTTGGGATATCTTAGCTTATAGATCCTTATCCGATTAATTTGGCATAGATACTAGTTAAGTGGTATACAAAATAGATATATGTAGTATCATAATTTTAAAAAATCTTCAATCATAGTAATCACCAGTAATTTCACACTAATAAATTTTGGCTTTTTGAATTTGTAGTAACTATGATACATTTCATAGCTTAAATTAGAATATTTTTAGGCTTTCTTGATTTATCTTAAAACTCTTTATCCTTTAGCCTTCGAATCCTTTTTCCTATTTCTTGATTTTCTATTTAGCCTATTGTTGTCCTTCTTTTCTTCTAGAGTGGATCCAATGCAGTTAAGATTCTAATTTTTGTCGATTCTCTATGACTATTCTTCTGTGGTTCTCAATTTTTAGAGGGCACGATTTATTTGGTTTAGGGTTTTTCTTATTGATTTATTTTTCTTTCCTCTTTTTCTTTATTTTAAGTTTTGAGCTCATGATTTACTTGGTTTAGGCTTTTGTTTATTGGATTTTATTTTTTTTCCTCTTTTATTTTAAGTGTTGAGCTCCTTTGGTTTTCTTTTTCCTTTACTCTCTTTACTAGAAAACATGTCTTTCTCTAGTCTTGTTTCTTTGTTTAATATTTTGGGATAAACATGCCAAGCGATATTGTAGGTTTGAGAATAGTCATCCCAAACATAAGGATGTCCCCTGACATATTTTACCTCTGTTTTTTTTTTTTTTTGCTTTGGTTCCTTTGTCTTCCTTTTAATCTAATGGGAAAGTATAAGTTTAAATGATTCGATTTGTTTTTCTTTAGATATTTGCTAATATTTTCAATTATTGTTTCAATATCCATATTACTTATAATTTAGTCTAGTTCTAGGTATCTCAAAATAAAATTTCTTTATTTCTTTCCAATATTGCTTTAGGATGTTTCATCCAAACAAAAAATGAGTGGTAATATATTTTATCTCCAGATTAATTTATTGTTTCTACTAGGGAAACATGAAGAAGATTTATTTCTTTTGATAATAACATAACAATAAAATCATTCCTAATAAATAAAGTATAATTGGATAGTATTATCCTTATCATTTCATGATTATTCATATTCTATATTCATACTCATTCTCATTCATTCAAATTTTGATCCTTTCATATTCTATTGATTTTTGTATGATTATAAAGGGTATTTAAAATTTTAGATACGTATAGGCTTGTTGAATATTAGGATAAATTGTGGAAACCATAATCAAGTTACATGGGCCACCAATTCAATCAACTCTCGATGGGACTATATCAAGTACCAAAATGGAAAGTTGTTAGAAGTAATCCTCCTGGGAATAATTGTATAGATATGTTTATGAAGGAGGATCAAGTTGTCTTGTGGAAAGATATTGAAAATACCAAGCCAAATCATCCTTTTGATGAAATTTTTGAGTTAGAGGCCTAATCTCAATAACATGTATATACTTTCCATTTGACAAATGTAGAAAGCAGATTGAATTCAAATTCTTTTCAATTATCTTTGTCCAAAATGAAATTAAAATATCTTTAAATCTTATTTAAATTTGGCATTTTTCATAAATATAATCAAGCTAAATTTCTTTTACTTCAAATTTGTATATAACAAAAATCTTAAAGTAACTTTGCATTCTTTTCATTTCTAGATTCATTCCTTCTAATAATTTGATCTTAGTCAAGTTTAAGTTGTAGGATTTTGAAAAGGAAAAGCTCTATATAAAAAAATAAAATAGAAGATAAAATTAGAAGTATCAGAAAAGCAATTCTAAGGAATATTCACTTGAAATTTTTGTAATCATATAAGTTGGGTTTCTATTATTCTTTGAACTCTAGGTCTTGAGACCTTTTATATAAGAAAAAATAAAAGTAAAAATTAATAATTATTTATATAAATATAATAATTCTTTATTAGTAGAATTATCATTATAAAAACTATAATTATGTATTTTTTATTAATTAAAATATCTTATTACTATAGTAAATTTATTAATTTAAAACTATATATATTCTAAAAACTAATGGAAAGTATCTTGCCACAATGTAGCACTTGTTTCTCTTGCTCTTGTCTTCTCCTCTCTATTACATAAATTTCTGCACCATTATGTCCTTGTTAAATTGTTAAAGAATAATTTGATAGAAATTATCATATCGTTGGATTCATGAAAAGATAAAAGTTACAATTCTTAAAAATTTAAATATTAAAATTAAATTTGCAATAACATTTAATTTTTTCAATCATTATTAATAAATAAGATTTATAAGCTTTTATTTTTTCAATATTATTTTTATAATGATCCAATTTAGATTAAACAATTTCTTAACAAATTAAAAAGATTTATATTAAAGTTAATTTTGATCATATATGATTAAAATCATATAATTTTATACAAAAATAAGATTATTAAAATAATAAACATATGAATAAAATGTGAATTTTACATCTTAAATTTTTAAAAATAATATTTACAAACTTCAAATAGATTAAGAAAACTATCCTAAAATTTAAAATTAATAATTTAAAATATCATATTTAAGTTCTTTTTATTCAATTTCCATGCCAAAAAATAAGAACTATCATTTCATTTTTAGGAGTAATAAAAATTGGGGGAAAAGTTATTCTCATTTTGAGAATTAGAAAACCTTAAACTAACCTATTTGAATTCTTGTTCTCATCAAAGCATACATTTCTAACTAAAAAATCAAAATTGAGGAAATAGTGTAAGGTCCCTCCTTGTATGTACTTATTAAATATAAATTTCTCTATTAAATCTATTATACGAGATTGGAATAGGTATGAAGTAATGTTTTATGATCTAAATATCCTAATAGAAACTGAGATTAGCTGATGCATCCATGTGTTAAATACTCAGTGATTCGAGAACTACCACTTTATCTCGACTGTTTACACATTAATTTGCACTAATGATGATACAAGGTGTTTTACCTGATGATGATGATGTTGATTATGGTATCTCAATGATTAGGCTATACAAATTCATATAGTTTAGTATTCCTTATTGGTGATGTTTATGATGTTTAGGTATATGCATGCCTAATGATGGTTATTCTACTTTTTTAATCTGAACTTATGAATAAGTTATGCTATATTAGTTATGTAATTACTGATGATTAAATGTGTACAAAAATAAGAAAGGGTTATTTAAATAAAATTTGATGTTTTGATTAATGTGATTATCCAAATGAGTTTTAAATATATACATGTGATTTTTCTTGAGCTACTGATGTGTGAAATGAAGTGTGTAGGATTATTAGCTAGTAAATTTAATGGAGAATCAAAATTCGGCCCTATGTATAGTTTGTGAAAACCAAGGTTGAACCTAATGAAAGATGCAGACCCCCATTGTTTCATATTTGATTTGTATCATAAATTTGAATGTGTGTATCATTCTGTAATTGTCAAGTGTTAATATTTTGTAATAGTGATCTTATAGTGTCACTTGACACTTATGATTTACATATGCATTTTAGCATGATAATTAGGGTTAGCCAAGTAACCCTATAATCTGATTTGGACTAGGTTAGTGACCTAATACTAATTAGTTAGTAATTGAGATTAATTACCCTAATTAGGGTTTAGTGGTAAGTTTGCATTCCTAGGGTTTTTAGAAAGTTCAAATATTTCAAGCAATTTAATATGTCCCTAAATAGTCCTAGAAGCCAAAATTTATGAAAACTAAGTGCCTAGGGGGTATATATGGGTTGGGGGCATTTTCCACCCCTCTAGCCACTTTCATTGACTTTTGTGACCACCCAAAAATCTCATTTTTTCTTTAGTGCAAATATTGGAGCTTTACTATGAGTTTGACAAGTTATACTCCACCATGAATTTTTCCTCTATGATGAGGTTAAGTTAGAAGATTCTAGAAGCCCTTAGTCAAGTGGAATTATTTGCAATTTGTAGGTGGTTGAGTTAGGAGGCTATTTAATGGTAGATTTGAGGGTGGAAGATTTTTCACCCAATCTCTACATTTAGAGAGTAAAGTTAGGATTGAAGGATGATGAAGGATAGCTCTTCTCAAATTTTAGTTTGCCATAACTATTTGTGAAGCTAGGAATCCTTCAAGTTCATGTCTTCATACTGTGTTTTCATTGCTTCAGTAGGCTTTCTACATGTGTGTGTATTCCTATTTATGATGAACATGTTAGGGATAGGATTGTGATGGGTTTCTTAATGGTTTTCTTTTCATGTTTTACATATTGATTTATGAGGAAAATTGTAAGGGTTGTGTTGGCATTACTCACCCTTGAATAGGGTAAAAGTGTCCATGTATGAGAGGAGGGCTTTAGTTGAACTTCAAGGAGTGCAAAGTCTATGCTCATGATGAGGAGAGGAGAGAGTAGGGTGATATGGACTCCTACTCGTCAAGTACAAACCATGTTTTTATTTTTGAAATTAAGAAGTGAAAGAACAGAAGTTCTTGTGATTATAGACTTGGAAGGGGCATCCATTATGGTGTTGGGCCAACTTTTCTTGCTCTGGAAAAATCCAACTAATTCTCCCTAGTCTAGTTCATTAATGAACTTGTTGTGCAAACTTGGAATGGGAATTTATGGTTGTATGTGTCCTTGTGTTAAATTTGATTGTCTCCTAGTCAGCTTTGGTTTCTCCATGGTTACCTTGATGTAATTGGCAGATTTTGTAGTGACGACCTTGATATGGAGCCAAGAAGGAATTCAAAGTTGTTTCAATTAAAATGTTTGGGAGATTTCCCCTCAGGATGATGATCCTGTTGTAAAAAGTTATTGTTAACCTTATTTCTAGAATGACTACGAAGTTAGGTTTTCTTCCCTAGTTCTTTCCCAATGGAGTCCTTGAATTAGGTGTTGAATCAAATAAATATGAAGTGGATAGCCCACTGTTGTTTAGAAAAAGAAAATGATAGACCCTTTATATAAGATAATCCTTCATTGAATTATTAAAACATTTCAATAGTTATTCCATTATAATTTGGGTCTCTAAATAAAAATAAAAGACATGGTTATTTAAATGTTGATTTACATTATGGAGAATATATATATATATATATATACATACATATCTTTGTAACTTGTATAAATGATGGAATAATGAAAAGAATATAATTTCCAAGTCTGTTTGTGAATTTTCAATATGAGATAAAGTGCAAATTTAATCAGGAACTTAGTCCTTGGACTAACCTACATTGCATATGATAAATTGCATAGTGTTCAACCTCTTTGATTCAATAGATTAAAGGATATACCATTAGTTAGTACACTTATATAAAACATTAGGAGCATAGTTCCTAAGTGATAGTGTTATCTTGACTAGTTTTTCAAAATATGACCCAACATAGAGTTTTAAAAAAAATAAAAAAATAATTGAAAATTGATAGTAATAAAAAAAATAAGAACTATGAAAATCCATACTTTTCTAGGAGAACATATTAGCTATCTGGAAAATGAATGGGCAAAGTAATTATTAGCCTAAAAAAAAAAAAAAAAACACAGAGAATATCCTCATTCAAATTTAAAATAAAAATATATTAATAATTTAAAAAAAAAAAACACAAAAGTCTTTGTGGCATTTATTTCCCTATCACTTATGCCTTTGTTTTAATATGTGCAATATGTATGTATGTATGTATGTATATTTTAGTTTACTATGTATATGTATGTATATGATGGGTGTGTTCTATATGTGTGTGTGTGTGTGCACACACGTGCATGTGTGTGCGTGTGCATGTGCTTGTGTGTGTGCATGTGTATGTGTGTGTGTGTGTGTGTGTGTGTGTGTGTGTGTGTGTGTGTGTGTGTGTGTTTAATGTTTTATTTTTTTAAGTCTTTCCATCCACTTGCAAAAGTGTTGATGGGTGTTATATATATATATATATATATATATATATATATATTAATGTTTTATTTTTTTAAGTCTTTCCATCCACTTGAAAAATTGATGATGAGTGTATTTTTTGAATATATATAGAACACACCCATCATCACTTTTGCAAGTGGATGGAAAAACTTAAAGAAAAATAAAACATTAAAAAAACAAAACCAAAAAAAATAGTAAGTTTGAGAGGTGGGGGAATGGGACAACACGTGGTCCCCACCCCCACCTCACATCCTTCTCTATTAAAAATGGACATAGCTCTTAAAGAGTGTAGATTTTTTTTCAGTCAACCAAATTTAATGTTTTACCCCTTACAAACTTCTCCCACCATTCTAGGCATCCCATCATCCATGTGTAAGGAAGAAGACTTGGGAAGGCATGCAGGAAGGTTGGAAAATGTAGCAAGGAGTTTGGAGAAATGTAGGTGGGTATTGGGAAGTGGGAAAAGTAGGTGGGATAACCTACTTGTCCCCCTTGCCAAGTGTAGGTATTTATGTGGTTAGTTAGGATTGTTTTAGTAACTATTAATGATGATTAGTAGTTAACAAAGGAGTCATAAATTAGTAATAAGAATTTAATTTAATTTTTTAATATATAGTTCATGTGATATAAAAGAAAGTTGACTAAAGAATAATTAGATTTAAGGGTTAGAAAGGTAAGAATGTTAAGGTAAGTTAGTTTGAAGATGATGTTAATTTATAGTTTTCATTTTATAAGTTTTGTATTTTGAGTTTTGTATTAGAAATTAGTGTTAATGGAAATATTATTCTATTTCAAATATTGAATGATATTGTATGAGAGTGTTAGGTTTTAGGGGGTTGGTTAGGAGTTATAAGTCAGTTTTAAATTTAAATATTTTATTGGGACTTAGTATGAATAGCTAATGGTAAGTAGTGGTTTGCATATGTGTCAATATTGGAAGGCCTAGGAATGGGTTAGAAGTGTTGTTAAGGGTTAACATATAATTAATGTATTATGTTAGTTTTTATTAATCATGATTAGTAGTTGATGTTCTATATAGTAACATTTGTGTATTATAATTTTTAAATTGTTTTAAATATAAAGTTACTTTAGTCAATTTTGGCTTTAGATATAAGTATAGGGATCAAGAATGTATAGCTAAGAGGTTAATGATATGATTTAAGATTTTTACTCCCTAGTAGAGTATTATTGAAAATATGTTTATATCTTATTAAGGAAATTATTTTTGTAACGATTTCATAATAATATTATGGATTTAATTATGGGTTTAATAAAATCAAAGTGCTAAGGTTATAGGGTTGAAGGAATCATAGTTTGATTTCCTGATCAAGGTGAGGAATATGATTTGTGAATGAAATGAATGTCATGAATAATTTATTAATCAATATTTATTGATTTTAACTAGCTTAAAAGTGTATTTTAATAATGAAAGTAAAGTATTAAGGTAATTAGATGATTTTTCTGAAATGATGAAACCGACTCACCTTGAGGATTGTACCAACACACCAAATAAATATGTGTAAGAATTTTTCTTAGGGAAAAATCACCCAAGATCAAGGAACTCAAGCACTAGCACAGAATGGACCAACAAAGTATGATCAGAATAAGAATATGATATTCAATTGATGTACATATACACTAGGAGAGCCTGAATATAAAGACCTCTGGAATACTTCTAGAATTTCTAGGAGTTAGCAATATGATAAGCCTCACAACTAAGCACATGTCCACCAAGAGTAGATTATCCTCCACTAAGCACAAGAGCTAGTGTGATGATGAGAGGATAAGCCTACAAAGGTGTTTCATGTAAAATTATTTTGTAGACACCATGTGCTAAATTAGAGTTGCTTACTTCTGTGTTGTCAACATGAAAACTCATATAAGTATGCAAACTCCTTGGTGCCTAACCTAATAAATAATAAAATAATGCATTAACCTAAGTAAACTTAACTAAAGTGTAAATACTGAATACTTATTTACACCAACACCCCCCCTTAAGTACAACTTAAGGGAATGTACTTAAACTCACAAAAGCTAGGATGAAAATGCAAGATGGGTCTTAGCTACTAGGCCATGTTAGGTAAAATGCAATGAAATCTCTCATAAAGTAGAGAAAGAGGGAAAACCTCATGGGAAAATCCCTTCCCCAAAAAGAGAGATGAAAAAAACATGATGCATGGATGGATGGAGTAATCAAGACCCCCCCATTACGACATACATCAAGTATATACAATAGAGAAGTATGAGAAGAACACAATCCCAAAAGAGGAAAAGGTCTCCCCATAAGAGAGAAGAAGAAAGGAGACAAGGTAGTCCCCCCCCCCCCCCAAATGTAGAATGTTGATAAGTGATAGCTGCTCCAATGTAGAAGCTCATCCATAACTATTGAATAATGTTCCTCCCTTTAGGAAGAAACAATATCATAGGTACATATAAGATGCTTCCCTAATGTGTAGAAAGAATACCAAGATGAATGGTGACTCTGAAACCTGCTTAACTAGTGTCGATACTGACAATTGCCCCTTCCAATAACGCTGAAAAGAACAAGTACAAATCTAGCAAGGATAGATGTAAAACATATCCTAGAGAACCAATTGTCTCCTCAAATGATAAATATATCTCTTTTAACTTCTATACATAAGGATCCAAAATCATATCAACCTGGTAAGACCGATCATGTAGAGAATGGACAAGAGGGTCATAGTATTTCCTTGCAACAACAAAAGAAGGATTTGCTTCATCAAAGAGAAGATGTATATCATCAATTATGTCTCCCAAATCTACTATGTATGACTCCACAAACAAACCTAAAATATCTATCATGAAGTCATCCCCTGATGGTGGAACTAGAAGACAAGGTGTACCCAACTGTACTTAATTGTATGGACCTATCACTATAGTAATATAAGCACATGGAACATGATAATGCCGTGACTGCTTCCTACATTTTTTAATAGGATCCCACATATCTGAATCTATTGAATCACTATCATTGTTATCTCTATTAGTTTCTACAATGTATGAAGTATAGAGAGGATTAGAGGATAAGCTAGGTGAACTTTCCTCAAAGTGAACATTCCTCTCTATGAAGATCTCATGAGTCTCAAGATCCATAAGTCTATATGCCTCAACATTGTCTTCATATCTGATGTGTCATGCCTGACCACTACTTTGGTTTTTTTGCATATTAGGACTTTGTTGTTATAACTTCCTTTTAGATGTTATGTTTTTATTTCTCTAGAATTTGGTTATATTATTGTCCTTTGGAACACGAGACTTATGCTGAATGTATTTTCTATTCAGAACTATTTTATTAGCATTGAAGATTACTTAGGATTTTATGATTTGAAAACTGACATATATATAATTGCATGTTGATTGGGTATCGATTATGTTTATTATGTTTCTAACTCATTGTAAACTGCATTTTGTGTTTGTATGTATAGGAAAGAAAGTTATATATTGTATGTTTAACTTGACATTGCAAATACATTTGTATGTTAATATGCTGTATGTATTTGGAACTTCTCATTATTTTCTTATGTGTGATTGAGAAGGGATTGAATTAATGCATTGGATTTGTTTTCAGTATAGCTTATAGGCATTTTATGTTAAGGGTTTAGATTCTTCTAAATACATATAACCCTAGGATGGTTTTGATTACATGACTTATATTAACTTGTTATTATAAACCATAGTTGGCCTTGTATTTATACTTGTTATTGAAAGGGTCTAAACACCCTAAGTTGAGATTGGCATAAACATTTCTATTTTTTAAATTTTTTAAAAAAAGGTTTAATTACCTCTTATGTAATATGTAACCCTAAATGGGTTTCGAATGTTATGTAAAAGGTAATATATTCATTGTTTTTGAAAGCCAAACATGGCGGTGGCATTGGGACTGCCATATGCATGACATTGTGAAGTGTCATAGTTGAATTAATGCAAGTTAATGAGGGTATTATTGCATTTTGGTTTTGGTTGGCCATTTCTTTTTGTAAGTTGGTTTCTTGCTAAGATCAGGCCGAAAACTTGGCTGCATTGCTCTATTTTGTTAAACACCTGTGATGCTTGTTGCTAAGGAATCAACACCATGGAGGAATTTGTTGAAAGAAAATTCATTCTTATGAGGCCGAGCATTCTCGAGTTTCTCACTACCAATCATTCTCTTGCATTGCATTTGGTTTCTTCTGTTGAATACTTTATCCTCTGTTTCAAGCAAGTTTATTTGTTTTGGCATTTTGGAAGTGTGGATTTGAGTTGGGTTTTTAGCTCTGATGGCAAGTTGCTGAAGTGTTTCGTGCTGAGCATTTACCCTCTACTAATTTCAAGTAGGGGCAATTTCTTACGCTATTCTATCTCTCTCTTTCTATTTATATTTGCATTTGTATTTCGATATGCATGTATTAGTTTTAAATGATGAATATTTGACACTCAAGCATGGATATATGCAAAGTTGGGCACTGTGTATGGCATAGGCCTACACATATCCATACTTGAATGTGAAGTATGGTGAAATATTTTGGGATTTTTTGTATGCATATATTTTGGTCTTTGCCCCAAACGTGTGGTTCCCACCAAGTTGAACCTGGTCAGAAACACATGCTTGCGACAGTAAGCATGCATGTGATTGTATACAACATATGGGTATTCGGCTTCCTCAGAGCTAAGCTCTAAGAGAACCCATATCTCAGTGTCCATGGGTTTGTGTGGCTCGGCCACAAGTCACGAGCTCGCATTGGATTGCAAACTCATGACTAATCAAGGGCACAGTCACTCTGTTAAACATTTCACATGACCAAGGGTTAAGTCATTATATTGAATAGTGCATTTGAAAATTAAGGCTCAATCATTATATTAAAAACACTTTGTTGAAAACCAGGGATTCAGCTAAGGTACTGAACCATTGTTAAATGAAGACGTAGATAACATAGTGAATAGTATATGAAAACTGATGGTAATGACATTATGTCAAACAGTTAAGAGGGAGCTTGAAACAAGTAGAAATATCATTGTGACAACATAAATTACTTAATATGTTATGGAAATTGTAGAAAGGTATCAAGTTATATTAGCTGATGTTTTATTGAATTGTGCATGTGATCTGGTTTCATTCACAATTGTATAAGTATTATGTGATTGTTGAAAAATTAGATAGCTGATGATTACTTAATATCAATATGGAAATTATGTTGAACAGTTTGTTTGCAACCTTAAACATAGTTGAATTTCCTTTTTGTTGTAGACACCTAAATTTGATTACACTATTTTAGTAATCCTATTTAGTTATCTAAAAAGGGCATTATTAATTAAATTTCTATTTAATTAATCCTTTGTCATCCCCTAGTTGATTAATTTAATTAATCATCTATAGCCCTAATTGATAAATCAAATAATCTATTATTTATCAATTAAATCCTATTCTTCTATCTAATTCCAAAAATCCCCATTTATTAAATAAATCTATTTGATAAATGAAATCCTCAAATTCAAAAACCTCTAACCTATCTCTAATCCTCCATTTAGCCTAATCCACCCCATCCACCCATACTAACCAAGCTTATCCACTAACTCACCCACCCTCATTAATGCCATCCACTTGCACATCTCTAACATCCCTAATATAATCCTAAACCCAAGCCTAATCCACCCCCTAATGTTGTCACATTCCTTAAACAAGTTTAAGACTTTCCTAATCCAAACCAAAGTCTCCCCTCAAAAAACCCAACCACTAAGTCATGAGTGCTCTTACAAAACATAAAAGACTCTTACAAACCCACTCATGACTCTTACATTCATCTTACACACTCTTCCCTCTTCCACACTCATTCCTCTTACATCCCTCTTACATACTCAACCCCACTCATCATGACTTTAACCAACCCTTTACCCTACCCTCTCACACTCATCCTCCTTGTGACAAGTGTCACCTTCCCATTGGTGCTAAAAAAGCACAATCCATGTGCTCCCCTTTGAGTGCATCTTAGCCATCCTTAAGCCTTCATCCATCCTTGCATCTAAGCCCTCCATCTCTCTACCCCTTAGCCTATAAATTGAATCCCCTCCCAAGCCATTTCATCAGCAATCTTTGAGCTAAAGTTACCATGCTATTTTGAGAACCAAAGCCATCAATATTACCCTTATAATGCCAAATTGAGAGCTCACAAAGCTACCAATTTGCCATTACCCATCTCCATTGAAGTAGCTTTTGAGCATCTTGAGCATACATCCACAGCAAAAGGACACATCTACAGAATCAAGAAAGCATGGAGTGTTTTCTCTTGTGAGGTTTGCACTTCTTGTTCTCTTTCTTTGTCTAAGCATATATGTGAATTTAGTTTTTGGTTTGTGAATGTTTACTTTATTTGTTAATGTTCTTTGCATACTGATTCTGGTTCTACATTTGTCAACATAGTTTATTATAATTATTGATAGATTGAAAGATACCACTAGAATAGCCTATAACCTGTGTGAACAGGTATTATGATTTGATTACATTTTGGAGTTTCATATGTTTTTGAGATTTTAGTTATGTTAAATGCTATTTTGGAATTTGGAAATAAGATAAATGAATATTTAGCATTATTGATCAAGTTTTATTTGTATGAAAACATTTATAATGCTTGAACAATTGTTCAATTGAATGCTGTAGGAAACTGTTATATGGTACAGTATGTGATATTTTAAATAGTGAATTATAGTTAGCAGAGGTTGAAATGAATACCATTATATACTGGAACTAAATGGGATTGAGATATCAATCATATGGAAATCATATGTATGTGAATTGGAATTATTTTTCTAATGATGTTTTTCTATCCATTATTGAATTGGAAATTTGTTTTCAATGGAAAAGATGGACTAATGATATATGTTTGATAAGAATTTTATATTGAACAAGAATATCATATTTACTTTAATTCTACTATCTTAGTCATTTTGAAAGATTAATTTAGTTTATTATGACAACAGGGTTCAATGGTATAGTATTAAGATTGGTAAATATCATTAAAGTGATATGTCAGTTTAATTATATTTATGTGATTTTAATATTATAGTTTTGCTCTTGTTGTTATAGTAACCTAAGTTACTTTTGAAATTGGTAGCAGAAGATAGGTTGCAAATAGATGAAGAATTTAGTATCACATTGTATACTAATTTTATATCTATTGCATGTACATTCTTTTGTAAATCTATTTGATGTGCATCTTGAGAATAACTGTGATGAATATATCGGGGTGGCTGAATTTGGTTAATCCTATTCAATTATTTAATTCAGTGAAAATGTTAAAATGAACTGGGTGGGTTAATTACATGCTAAAAGATAATTGACTTTACCTATGACTTAAACCTAAAGGGTTAAGTATGGAGAACAAGGCAAACCTCTATTCTATCATTGATGAGTATAATAGAGAATTTTTTTATGTGTTGACTATGAGCATACCATACATGGATGCAGAATCTTAGTGCCATAATGATGACACCTCAGTATATATATGATTCATTTATCGAATATTCTTAGTGCGAGTTTAATTTTGCATTGTTAAGTAGATGTATACTTCTTGCATATTAATTTTAGAATTGCAATATATTAAGTGGATCAGATATCTGCATTATGAATACGTGTATGTTTATTCTAACATGTATGCAGGTGGATTGCACTTTTCAACTCAGTGTGCACTGAGCCCCCTTTGTGTTGTGTTGAATTTTCTATGTGTTTTTAGGTGCTTCAAGTTGATTAACAAGTAGCTAAGGATGATTATTGAAGTTACTTCTAGAAACATAATTTGTTACTTGTAGGATCCATAGGTTGGATATAGGCATTTAATAATGATATCATACTTCATTATTGTACCAAATTCAATATGTATTAGTATCTTAATGGAAATGTATTTGGATGATATCTTCTTTTATTTTGAGGTTTTCAGATTGAGAGTGGCTCAATCATTGTACTTGTACTTGTATTAAGTTGTATAAAAAAATATATTATTATGTTCATTGTACTTGTTCTTTGTTTCAAATTATTTCTTATGCTTAGTGTAGCATTACATGATGAAAATACAAGGCCTTGGTGGTGGTGCCTTGCATTCCCTTGAAGATATGTTTGCCCAAGCTGGACAACCAAAAAACTTTGAAGTGTTTCACAACTAATTTTCTTTTGTACCATGCCTCAAAAGAAGTCTTTCCATTCAAGAAATTATGTGGAGACCTATTAAGTATGTGATTGGCATTGCTTATAGCTTTGACTTCAAGTGATGGATCAAGAGACTTGGCTTGAATCATGCAATTTTCCATTGACTTAGGAATTTTAATACTCATTGCTACAACACTTTTATTTTGTGGAATGAATGCTATAAGATTCTAAAGATCAATACCCTCAAGTTCACTAAAGTCTCTAAGTCTTGAGTTTACATATCTACTTTCATTGTCCATATGAAGAACCTTGATGGCTTTCCTTGAGTGCTTCTCAACATGACTCTTGGAGGCTAGAAATTTGTCAAATGCTTCATTCTTGTGATCAAGAAAGTAAACCCATGTGTAGGTTGAAAAGTCATCAATGAAAGTGAGGACATAGTGACCCTTGCTCACTAATGTCACTACAAAAGGAACTGCTAAAACTGTGTGAACCAACTAAAGAACAACAGATGCTCTCCAAGACTTTTCTTTGTCACACTTCTCTTCTAGATGCATATTCATTGAACAAGTTGAATATACACCCTTATAAAATTTGATTGTAGGTAGACCTTTGACCATATTTTTTGAGGTAAGTTGATGAAGATAGTGGAAGGCAAGATGTCCATATCACTCAGGCCATAATTTACTTTGTGATTGTGAATGTGTTAACAAGGAATGTGAAGGAGACTAAGGTACAAAGTGGGAGAAAGAATAAAGCCTTATGTCATGATTGACTTTACCCACTACAACAATTGAATCATCTTTAGGATTTTGCACCATTACTAAATTAGGAAGGAACTTAACTTTATTGCCACCTCCATAGTGAGTGATTTGTTAAATTGAAAGGAGATTGGTGCTAAGGTTAGTAACATGGAGAATGTCTTTGAACTCTCCATTTTCCATCTCAACTTGTCCATTCCCTTCAACTTCCATTTTTGTATCATCCCCTAAAAAGATGTGAGATACTTTAGACTACTTCAATGAAGAAAAGTGTCCTTTTGAAGAACCCATATGATATGAGACATCTAAGTCAAGAATTCATTCCCCTAAAGAACTTGAACCAGCCATAAGTTCTTACCCTTTTTCCTTTGAAGTGGATGGATTTGAATCCTTGGAAGCATTTGGCACATTGATTTTGTTCTTCCTAAGTATGTTTTCCAACTCAGCGATTCTCTTAGTCTTGAAGTAATGTTTATCATGATTTGGTTTCTTGCAATATGCACAAAATAGTTTTTCCTTCATGTTGTTATTTCCCTTCTTGTTGGAAGAAGAATTGCCTTGTTGGGAGGAGGAAGATTGTTGTGTCTCTGATTATGATTTTTTCTTCCATTTATTTTTCTTGCTATTGGTAGAAATTTTTCCACTTTGATTTGATTGGTTTTCATTGCTAGCCACCAATGCTTTGGTCTTTGATGACATGAGAATTCCCATATGTACCAACTTGGATTGTTCTGACATCAACATTTTTGCAAATGCATCAAATAAAGGCTTAGCAAAGACACTTCCCATGGTAAATTTATGAGTGTTGTAATTTGAAACAAAAGATGCATACTCTGAAGGTAGCCTCTCCAAGATGTGATGAATCAATCTATCATCCTTCATGGGATTACCACAATCCTCAAGTAGTGCTCTTTTTTCATTACCTTTGTTGACATAGTCTTGAATTGCGTCAAAATTCTTAGGATCCAATAGAAGTAGATCATCCTCAATTTGGATTCCCTTTTCCTCATCCACCTTACCATACAACCCTTCAAGTTTTTTATAAGCACCCTTAGCATCCTTAAAGCTAGAAATGTGGAAGAAGAGATCTCTATGAACACAACTCTTGATAATTCCTAAAGCCTAGTTGTCTTTGATTTTCCACTCAACTAGTGTTGTAGCATCAGGGTTTTGTAATTGTACCATCAACATATAGATTCAAACCTTTTTCCATTAATCTACTCCATACAATATCTTTTCATGTAGTATAATTGTGTGAAGTTAGAAGTGGAATTTTAGGTGAACCCATGATGTAGAAAATTAAAGGAGCACAAGTGAAAGAGAGACACAAGAACACAAGAGACAAACCCCTATTCAGTTAAGCAAAGAACCCCCAAAAATGATATTTTTTCGCTTTATATGTAGTGCATCTACAAAAGGAAACTTGTCAAAATGTACAAAGTGAACTTCTAATTTTTCTATTTACAAATACCTTTTGAGGTTCAAATCTAGTACTTCGCAATGTAGCTCAGATGTAGAACAATTTTGAAGTGCAATCAAAGCAATACAATGCAAAAAAGAACCTTATTCTAAAAGTGATATTTCTATCCACACAACCCTATTATCTGATTGTGTATATAGAAAGTAAACAAAAAATTAAGCACTTTCGAAAAAAATAGAACATGAAAATGTGTCCAGATGAGCTTTTACAGAGTGTTTGAGGTTACAAAATGTAAGATTAGATAAGTAAAATCACCAAAAAAATGAAATTTCTAAAAAATCCATACACCAAAACTAAAAAATAGTAGAACCACTAAAAATTACAAGAAATTCTACCCAAAATTAAAAAAATGCACTTGATTTGGAGTTTGAATGACTAAGATATGACCTTCCAAAGTTGGATTGCCAAATCAAAACTGAATGTGGAGAGGGGTCTGATTAGAAAACTATGAGGTTAAATTTGATTTCCAAATGGTTATCATAGATTTTCAATTTGGCTTGCTAATGATGGTCAAACACCCATCAATTTTAACATAGTGACTAGCTAACACTAGCAGAAAAATAGCCCCTAGGTGATGTGGCAGTGATGTCAGTGTATGTTAGTTGTATGGACAAGACACATGGATATAACATTGAATATAGATTGCTAAGTGTTCAAAAGGTGATGTGGTCTATCCTACATGGCAAAGCTAATGTTTCTCCTTCATGTCACTCTATGACTATGATGATATGGAGGCTCTGTGGTTTGCTGTCACTAGAAAGTGTAGAAAATAACGTTGGGACCAGGAGAAGTTTTTGGCCAGAGGCTTGCCAGATTTTTAGTCCCACATACACAATTTGGATAAGGCCACAAGATTAATAAGCTAAAGTCCTCAAGTATGGTAATGGCTTAAAAGTCATGATTGTTGTTGAAGTGAGTTTTATGGTAAGATGTCGCCAGATGTGGAATGGAACTACCAAAATATTGAAAGCTAGGGCTGATTTATTGAGTTCACTAGTTGAGAATATATTTTTTGATTGGTGTGTGTAGTGAATATTCCACCTATGGGGGCTGAGATTTCACCACCTAGTTCCTGCAAAAAAAAAAAAATTTGTAAGCTGAATTTGCAAATTGGGCCTTCAAGTGCCAGTTTGCAAAAAAAATTGCCTCAATTTTGACTATAGCCTATGGTAGGCAAATTTATATTCAAAATTCACCGAATCAATTCTTCGGATGTAATGGCAAGATTTTCTTTGGCTCTAGATACTCCTAATGACTATGATACTCTAGATCTAAGTCAAGGTCCTCCAAAAGGTGAAGCAAAAAGATGGTGATGAAGGTACGCTCTGATAACACTGACAAAGGTACATGCTCTAATACCACTAATGAAGGTACACTCTGATACCACTTGATGTAGGGCCACACCACCCTACCAACTCACAACCAAGAATGCCACAATATGAAGACAAGAGATGACAAAATGTTTCAAACAATTGTATTGAAAATTCAATAGCAATTACAATAACATTTCTGCAAGATCTCTCAAGATCCAATCCAAGCCTAAGCTAGTCCAGATCCAAGCTCTGGTAGAAACCTTTGAGATCTCAACTTGTGCTTGCAAGCCACCAAGCAATCTCCTTGTTTCTAAACCACAGTCACTAGCTCTTCTCACAAACTCTATCTAAGATCCAAGTGTAAACTGCCTCACATTCGACACTCTATCTACACACTGACAAGTCCATCACAATCCTGCTGTAAACTACCTCACCTTCGGCGCTCTATCCATAGACTCAGGAAAATTCACTTTTCACTTCCTCCTTCTCTTTCACACCTTGAAGCTTTCACCTTCCCAAGCTTCCACTTCTCAAGTTTCTCCTTCTCGAGCTTCTCATTCTCAAGCTTCTCCTTCTTCTCGAGCTTGATTAGAAATGCTCATATGCCTTGCTTAAATAGGAACTTACCACCCAATGCATGACTTATCCACAACCTTCTAGAATTCCACCTACACAATATCCACAACCTTCTACAACTTCCATAACCTTCTACAATATCCACAACTTTCTACAGTATTCATAACTTTCTACAATTCTACCCACACACCTCGATAAATGGAATAACAACCATTTTTATTTTATTTTTTCTATTATGCCACCTATGCACCTCAAAAATAGAAATTTATCCTTTTTTCATTTTTCTCCTTTTTCCCTTTTGAAAAAAAAAAATTATTTCCTCTAATTTTCATCACTTTCTCTCTCCTCCAAATTTTTTAATATTTTTTTTCAATTTTTTTTAAAAAAAATAAATTTTCTCTTGCAAGATGCTCTTGCATCAAACTCCCCTTGTAGATAGAAAAGTGTGTCCCACACTTTGATGCCAAAAAGAAAGGTCTACAACCATATTCATCTTCACCAAAGGTTTCCACCTCAACAAGGACAAGAAAACCAACATGAAAATCTTCCACATCTGCATCCATATGTCAAACACTAGTATCTCAACCATCCAATCAACATGCTCA
Source organism: Cupressus sempervirens (assembly GCA_028749045.1). Taxonomy (NCBI): domain Eukaryota; kingdom Viridiplantae; phylum Streptophyta; class Pinopsida; order Cupressales; family Cupressaceae; genus Cupressus; species Cupressus sempervirens. The sequence goes on along the minus strand of CM053793.1, from coordinate 205,415,616 downwards.
CTCTCACAAACAAACTAGACATAATACTTCATTAGCAAACTCTCATTCACGTCAACAACTAGTGAATCCATACCAGAAATAACAAGCTTCACATCAGCAGCCACATGTAGATCTCCATCAACACATGCCAAACTCTCAACACTAGCAACCTCATTGCTCACAACAAGATGCTCTGCAATACATAACTCACCTCCAACAAAAACTAGATCATCCATGACCAAGTGCTCTACAACATACAAGTCACCACCAACATCAACTAGATCATCCACGACCAAATGCTCTATAGTCTCCACATCAAACTCAACCAATTGATCATGAAAACCAATCTCCATCCCAACATCAACAAGGTTAGGAATATCTCCAGCAACATCCTCTAGTTGCTCTATAGGTTCTACATCAGACTCCACAATCTGATCAACAAAACCAACCTCTTCCACCTTGACCTTCTTAGGTTGATCAACTAATTTAGCATCTAACTGAGCAACCATCTTAGAAAAATTTCTCTCCACTATATCATGGATTTTTGCAATCATCTTAGGGTCCAATCCTTTTGGAACCATCTTTCAAGATCTTCGTAAACCCTTTGCAACAAATCCTTCCCACGCTCCTTGTGACAACCAAATTATTTGCAAGTTAGATCACAACCTACCACCTCACACAAATAATCAAGAACCACATCACAAGTCTAGGACAATGGATTTGCAATCCACCAGCTCTCCATAATCATGCCTCAACAAGTTTAGTCTTCCCTCTCCACATCAATCGATCAATCTGCATGTCCTCCCAAGGTCCTAGTGCAAATTGCCTCAACTTTGATGATCTATTTAAATGCTCAAGAACTCCCACTCTAATAAACTTCACCCAACCAAGGTCTTGGTACAAACTGCCTCACACTTCAGAAATCTACTTGTACACTCAGGAAATCTGGCTCTGATAAACTTCACCCAACCAAGGTCCTGGTACAAATTGCCTCACACTTCGGAAATTTTCTTGTACACTCAGGAACTTCTTCTCTGATACCACTGATGAAGGGCTGCTCTGATACCACTGATGAAGGTACGTTCTTTGATACCACTAATGAAGGTATGCTCTAATACCACTTGATGTAGGGCCACACCACCCTACCAACTCACAACCAAGAATGCCACAATATGAAGACAAGAGATGACAAAATGTTTCAAACAATTTTATTGAAAATTCAATAGCAATTACAATAACATTTCTGCAAGATCTCTCAAGATCTAATCCAAGCCCAAGCTAGTCCAGATCCAAGCTCTGGTAGAAACCTCTGAGATCTCAACTTGTGCTCGCAAGCCACCAAGAAATCTCCTTGTTTCTAAACTACAGTCACTAGCTCTTCTCACAAACTCTATCTAAGATCCAAGTGTAAACTGCCTCACATTCAGCGCTCTATCTACACACTCACAAGTCCATCACAATCCTGCTGTAAACTGCCTCACCTTCGGTGCTCTATCCAGAGACTCAGGAAAATTCACTCTTCACTTCCTCCTTCTCTTTCACACCTTGAAGCTTTCACCTTCCCAAGCTTTCACTTCTCAAGTTTCTCCTTCTCAAGCTTCTCCTTCTTCTTGAGCTTGATTAGAAATGCTCATATGCCTTGCTTAAATAGGCACTTACCACACAATGCATGAATTATCCACAACCTTCTAGAATTCCACCTACACAATATCCACAACCTTCTACAACTTCCATAACCTTCTACAATATCCACAACTTTCTACAATATTCATAACTTTCTAGAATTCTACCCACACACCTCGATAAATGGAATGACAACTATTTTTATTTTATTTTTTCTATTATGCCACCTATGCACCTTGAAAATAGAAATTTCTCCTTTTTCCCTTTTTATTTATTTATTTATTTCCTCTAATTTTCATCACTTTCTCTCTCCAATTTTTTTTTTTCAAATTTTTTTTTTCAATTTTTTTTTTTTAAATAAAATTTCTCTTGCAAGATGCTCCTGCATCACAATGACTATGATACTCTAGATCTAAGTCAAGGTCCTCCAAAAGATGAAGCAAGAAGATGGTCTTCAATAACTATGTGAGGAAAAAATCCCTCAGCTCTGATACCATGTAAGAATTTGCCTTAGAAAAAAATCACCCAAGATCAAGGAACTCAAGCACTAGCACAGAATTGACCAACAAAGTATGATTAGAATAACAATATGATATTCAATTGATGTACATACACACTAGGAGATCTTGAATATAAAGGCCTCTGGAATGCTTCTAGAATGTCTAGGAGTTAGCAATATGATAAGCCTTACAACTAAGAACATGTCCACTAAGAGTGGATTATCTTCCATTGAGCACAAGAGTTAGTGCGATGATGAGAGGCTAAGCCTACAAAGGTGTATCACCTAAAATTATGTTTTAGATACCATGTGCTTAATTAAGAGTGTGAATAACCATGTTCTCAACATGACAACTCAATTAATTATGCATACTCTAGTGTTGTAGACACCATGTGCTAAATTAGAGTTTCTTACTTCTATGTTGTCAACATGACAACTCATATGAGTATGCAAAATCCTAGGTTCTAACCTAATAAATAGAAAAATAATGCATTAACCTAAGTAAACTTAAGCAAAGTGTAAATAGTGAATACTTATTTACACCAACAACATGAAATAACTTTATAAACTAATAGAATTTAGGAAACTTTATGAACTTAATATAATGGTCAAATTAAGGTTGACTTAGCCAACAATTAGGGTTTAGTCAACCTGAACTCAATGTTCCTATAACACCTTAACTTGAGTGTTTTGGACCTATATAGTATATGGTCAAAACTTCAACTCTGCATCTCATTGAGAAATAGTCCAAATTCATTTTTAATCTGACTTTCCTTAACCTTTTAAGTGTAGCATGTATTAACATAGTGGATTAATTAACTTTTAAAAAAATCTGTGTGCTTTTGCCCCGATATTTTGGGCATGACAAAAAGTTATTCCCATTTTGAGAATTAGAAAACCTCAAACTAACCTATTTGAATTCTAGTTTTCATCAAATCATACATTTCTAAAAGATCAAAATTTTAGATGCAATTTCATTATAATTTTTGATGACATGCTTAGACTTTAGATCAATGTTTAGATGAGTGTAATTCAAATGGTATCTGAATTCACCATGTGATGTCCATCAAGATTATTTTTATATTATTTTCTTTACTCCATACATAACAACTATTATGGTTTATTACAAGCTATCATATTCTCACCAATGTTTGCATATCTAAAAGGAATATTATGTATCAAATTAACCATAATTAGTTATATTTATGCCTTTTATATTAGAGAAAAATAAAATTTGGGTGTTGGTTCTTATATAGATAGGCATAAGAGGTCATAAAAAACAACGTCAATAAAAAATCATTAATAACACATTGGTGAAATATATAGAAACCCATATCAAGAGTGCATAGGAGAGTGAGAAAGTAAAGAATAATCTTTCCTATTTCTTCATAGCACCATTTAGGAAATCCTATCACTAGGATCCCCACTACAAGGGATAGCAAGTAGGAAAATTATATTTGTGGGACTATCAACACAATGGGAAAGTGTCGAAAAGGTTGCACATCATCAACCAAAGGTTGAAGTATAACATTCATAACAAAAAAAGAAGGTATATGAACATATAAAAAGTTTGTTTTGAAAAATGAGAAGTGGTGATGGTTTTTCAAATTCGAGAAGGAAGATGTAGATGGGGAGGATGATCTAGGAGGCCATGGAAAGCATCTTTTCATAGCTAATATTTCTTTGGGTAGTTATCTTTTCCTTGCTAGGATTGTTCAACATTATCCTATTCAAAACCCTACATGGTGCCCTGTTCTTTTTTGGAGTCTTCATTTTTTCCCAAATATTTGATCTCCTATCATTGGTGTTGTCCCTTTCCTTTTAGTTCCTTATGCTTATGGTTGCATGCATAGTTTGGAAGTGGGATTTTTCAAACCTAGATGGAGATCCTTTGTAGTGATAGGTTTTGATTTCATTGGGTTCAAGCTTGAAGATCTAGATTTTTTGTAGAGCTCTAAGTGGTTCTTAGTGGAAATGTGGTGACTACTTCTTTTATTGCCCTTCAAATTGGTACCAAATTTTGATGGGTGGTCTTCTAGTGGATTCTTAGCTCATGCTAACATTCTTAAAATGACCTCTATTCTTTAGGGATGGCTATCTTTTTCTTTCCTTTATTATAAGTGATTAAGAAGTGCCTACATTTTGGGGTGGTTTGTGAAAGGTTTTTAGGAGTTTTCAGGGGATCACATAGCTAATGAAGGTCAAATCATTCCTCCTTGTTGCATGTAGTCTTGGTGAATGGTGGGACAACTTCCCTTTGCATTAGGGTGGGGTTCCTATCCACATTGTCTCTTTGTTCATAATCCCTTGGTGATGGTTGCACAACTATTTTTTTTTCTTAATCATGGTCCCTCCTTCATGTGTGACTAGGATTGGAATGGGTGCTCCTACCTTGGGAACTTTTTATGTTGGGGTGATAGAAATTTTGAGATTGATGTATGGCCTATGGGATTTTTTTTTCCTGGTTCTTATTCTTGCCACTTCTAAATATGTCTTGGATGGCAGTTGGAGTTTTTCTCTACTTGTTCAGATGTTGGGTATTGGTGTTCTTCTTATGAAGGAATGGTGTAAGCCTTGTATTTTCCATTGTTTTATTTGTTTTCTAGATCTCCTTTGTGCAATTTGGAGTTGGTGCAAGCTATGACCTTTTGAAGGGAAAAGTGGTGCTAGCTCTTCAATTTTTTAGATAACTAGAACTAATTTTGATAAATGGGTTTCTTATAGACTTTGTAGATTTTTTATTCCTTTTTATGGTGATCTTTGTTTGAAAAATATAAATCCCAAGTTTGGAAGCTTGGCAAGGGACAAAATTCTCTCATATATTCCTGCTCTATCTGGGGACTAAAGTAATGTGGACTCTTGGTTTCAGCTCTAGATATCTTTTTTTGGTGGAGGCATGATAAATATATATCTTACTAGCTTGGAATATTTTCAAAACCTTTTGGTTATGACAAGAGTGTTGTTACATAGGAACAAGGCTTGGGTCTTACTATATGTTGCTTCTTTCATGACTTCCATGGGGGTGAAGTAGTCTCCTATTGAGGTGGAGTTTAGATTTTTGAATTAGGAGGTAGAGACTCCTATTGAGGTGGAGAATATTTGGGCTACCTCTTTTTATTATTTTGATGAAAAGAGGTGTGACAACTTTAAACTTGTTTTTTTGATATTTCTCCTCTCTTCTCCTATAGAGGTGGATTTTTTTCTATTGAGATGGAAAGAGACATTGCAACAAGACAAAATATCTTTAAGAGTGTTGTCTAGGGTTGGAGGTTCAATCATTTTTGGAACTTTGTTTTTGATAGGAGAAAGATGGACAATATATTTGTTTCCTAAGTTTTTTTCTTCAATTTTATGATGATGAAAGTGTCTCTATTTCAGTTTCTTTTGTTCATTTGACCAAGTGATTGTTGAGAAATTAAAGGGCTCACTCTAGCCCTTTATTTTTATTTTTAGTTAAATTTTGTAGCTTTTGTGGGGGCTTGTCCCAAGATGATCTTTGATAGTATTGACCATGGATGATGGTTTAGTGGAATCCTAAGCCTTGTTTTTGACAAGGATAGCTATAGGGTGTTATTTTATCTTGTCTTTCATTAGCAGTGGTTAATGTGTTTTTAATGGTGTCTAGTGTCATCCCTTTGGGCTTGTTCACTACAACATGAGCCAACACACTCATGTTGTTTCTTTCTAAAAATAGATAAAGAAGGAATTTCTTAGTTAGATGGGGCCACATCAACAATAAGAGGTGGAGTAGGATCCACAAGGTTAGAAAAGGTAAAATCAGAAAAATAAGCATCATCCCAAAGGGAGTCATCATTAACCTATGAAGAGTAGTCAAATAAAGAGAAGGTAAGTGAGTGAATTTCTAGAATTCTTAAACAAATATAAATTAAGGTTTGGTAGAGAGACTATGCATTATAATCATATGATAAGCACAACTTGAAAGAAGATCAATGCTCTTTTTCCCATGGCTACCTATATATTGGACCTAAAGTGGCATGTGTAAAAGTATTGAACATGATAAAGTGAAGGTGAAAAGAGGTTTGATGAAGATCATTAACATTTAATCTATTACATATTAAACCACATTGAATAAAAATGCATTGATGATATTCTCAAAATTCAAGGATTTTCATGGGTTTGCACATATAGATAGGAAAAATGTTTCAAGAAAACTCATTAAGTGATTGTGATTGTGCAACCTTAATCATTGATATCTGAACTGGTCATTTAACTATTATCATTGTTTTATAGTTCCTCTATTACTAAGTGAACCTATCAACATACAAATTCACCCTCTCTATTATGAAAAGCATGTTTTGTCAATTTAACAATAAATAATCTTTTTGTTCTATATAATATTTTGTAGCTCATAGATTGAAAGGTAACAAAGCACAAGGGGGATTTTGACAACACTATATGATATAGAGATGTGACTCAATGGGGATTAACTTGTGAACACAAAATTGGTTATTGTCCAGTGGCAAGAATTATACAAATCTAATGATTCTAAAGATGCCAAAACATTTTGCATCATTGTGAATTAAACTATACATTATTTTTTGCAATTTAGTATTGCTTTATTGTATTTTTATTTTCAATATACACTTTATTATATTAATAACATTAAAGTTATACAAGTGTGTATTGATCATTAGATCGATTTGTCCCATTTTAAATGTGTAGTAAAATTCCACTCTTTTTTATGTATTCTTTAAATACATGATAAAATGCAACTTCTTTTTCTCATTGTTTTCATAAATGACAATTTGATGTTTCATTTACCATTTTTATAATTAAATATTTAACTAGTAGATTATATATGTGCATATACACACACATATATACATATACACACACACACACACATGTATGTGTGTGTGTGTGTATGCATAAATATATCTATATATACATACACACACATATATGTGTATATATACAAATACATATCCACACACACACACACACATACATTTATATATACATATATCATATATCTATATATCTATATATGCATACATATATGTGTGTATGTGTACATATATGGTGAAGCTACATTCTAATACCACTAACAAAGGGTGCTTTGATACCACTTGATGAAGGGACACACACCCTTACCAACTCACAATCATAAAAATAACAATATAGAGACAAAGAGAAGAAAAAATGCTTCACAAAGCATGATTTTATTATACTCAAAAAACCTTACAAATTCTCCAACATGAGAGACATCCAACTTCTTACAATATAAGAGAGATTTCACATTATGAGCTTCCAACTAGCTTGCATGCCAAGAGATCTTCCAAAAACAAGAGCTTACAACCAAAGAGCTTCAACAAGAAGAACTTCCCAACTAAGATCTTATACACTAAGATCTTTTACCTCAAGAACATCTTCACAAAGAGATTACACCTTTAACAATTGATTAAAAGAGATCACACCTCGAGAGCTTGATTAAAAATGATCATATATCTTCCTTATATAGGAACTTACCACCCAAGATATTACAAGCATAATCAATGTGGGACAAAAGGTAAATACAACTACCTTACAAGAAATATTAAATTATGACTCAATGAAAACTAAGCACCACCATGTGGTCCAATTATAAAATTACATTTCCTTTGTGGATCACAAAAAATATTAAATTCATGATTTAAGAAACTTTCCACAAACTTCTAAAATGCCACCTACACACCTTGATAAATGCAATAAAACCTTTTCATATTTTTTTATTTTTGCCCACCTATGCATCTTGAAAATATAAATTCCTCTTTTTCTCCTTTTTTTCCCTTTTTCATTTTTTAAATTATTTTCCTCCAATTTTTGTCACTTTCTCTCTCCATTTTTTAATTTTTATTAAATTATTTTACTTTCAACATGCCCCTTTTATTTTTGATGCAAGATGTTCATACATCAGACACCCATTGTATGCCAAAAAATTGTGATTGTAGATTCAAAAAATGAAGTAGCCATTGCTGAATTTTTCCCTTCTCTTCCAACACCTAGCTAGAACAATTATCTGTTGCTAATATATTTCCTTCTTTCTTCTTTTCTAACACATAGTTGGAACAAGTATTTGTTGCTGGTAATACTCCTATACAATTAACTTTGTCCAAGTGTAACTCTCATTCTCCTCTAATCTTATAGGATTTAATGTACCTATAATGAACTCAACACCACTATACTAATCTTCTTTTTCATACCACACATCACTAACAAGATCCTCATGTAAACCATCATCATTATTTATCAAACCCATCTCAAATTTAACATCTCATAATTCATATAAAATTTACCTTATTCATGTCTTCATCTTTGATTTCTTCTGTCACATCTTCAATAAGCCGTGTAACCGCTTCACCTATTTGATCTACAACCAAACCATCGTGTTCTTCCTCCATTGTTGTTTTCTTCAAACCATCTTCATCTCTTTCTAGCTTATAAATATTTTCATTTTCAAGATCTTTGTCTCAATCTTCTTCTACTTCATGTTCACAAATATTTTCATCTTCATCCTTTTTCTCTTCTTTTGTATCACATGTGTGGTAATCCATTAGATCTGACATAGGCAAGGGGTGAATAACTAGGGCCAAAGGCTCACCCAACTATCCAAACCACCTTGCAAGAGTTAACAAAATGGAATCAAGCACAAGGAACAACAACCAAAGGAGGAAGAAGAATGAAATACTTTTATTGATTCTTCAAATATTCAATATACATGTCTAGCTATAAAGCCTTCTGGCTTACGACCAATTACTAATGCATTCACATTCAATGATCCAATTGCAAATTTACACATTCAGTTCTGCTCTCTAATCTTCTTCTCCAAAACATTTCCTAACTCTAAGCCTAAATACTTTATATACTTTCCAAAATGGCTTATAGATTATTCTAGAACATTACATAAGAGGAGGGATGACCCAACAATGGTCTAGACACATTCCAAGAAAAGATCTTAACATAAATGTCACGAATGAAATAAATCCTGCAAGTCAGCTCACAGAAATCATGTCCAAATACTGACACTCGGGATACACTGGGTAACTTGGCACATGAAGAGTGCTACAGTAACTTAGAACCAACTAAGTGCTATAGTAACTCAACACATGAAGAGTGCTACAGTAACTCGACACATGAAGAGTGCTACAATAACTTGACACATGAAGAGTGCTATAGTAACTTGCAACATGAAGAGTGTTATAGTAACTTGGCACCAACTAAGTGCTAGAGTAACTCAACACCAAGTGCTACAGTAACTTAGCAAATTAAGAGTGCTACAGTAACTCGAAACATGAAGAGTGCTATAGTAACTTAGCACATGAAGAGTACTACAGTAACTTACTACAGTAACTCAGCACATGAAGAGTGCTATAGTAGCTCAACACATGAAGAGTGCTATAGTAACTCAGAACCAACTTGCAAAATGAACAAAAATTGAGTAGGATAACAAGGCAACCCAAGATGCTCCTACAACTAGGGTTGAAAGAAATAATTCTCCTGAATCATTGAGATCTCCCAACCTAAGCTGAATCCAACTCAAATTAAGAAATCAATTAAGCATCTTCAATAGGTCTGCTCTTCCACTTCACCAAATATTCATAGTAATCTTTTTCTAACATGAAGAGTACTACAGTAACTCAGCACATGAAGAGTGCTATAGTAGCTCAACACATGAAGAGTGCTATAGTAACTCAGAACCAACTTGCAAAATGAACAAAAATTGAGTAGGATAACAAGGCAACCCAAGATGCTCCTACAACTAGGGTTGAAAGAAATAATTCTCCTGAATCATTGAGATCTCCCAACCTAAGCTGAATCCAACTCAAATTAAGAAATCAATTAAGCATCTTCAATAGGTCTGCTCTTCCACTTCACCAAATATTCATAGTAATCTTTTTCTAACATGAAGAGTACTACAGTAACTCAGCACATGAAGAGTGCTATAGTATCTCAACACATGAAGAGTGCTATAGTAACTCAGAACCAACTTGCAAAATGAACAAAAATTGAGTAGGATAACAAGGCAACCCAAGATGCTCCTACAACTAGGGTTGAAAGAAATAATTCTCCTGAATCATTGAGATCTCCCAACCTAAGCTGAATCCAACTCAAATTAAGAAATCAATTAAGAATCTTCAATAGGTCTGCTCTTCCACTTCACCAAATATTCATAGTAATCTTTTTCTCTTGTGCTCTTTCCAACTCTCTGATCCAATCTCTATTCAAATTCTTCAATCTGCATCTTAGAATAATCATTTGATACAACAACTTCATCCTCTAACTCATGATACTTATACAAATTAGAAATATTGAATATAGGAGATATATCCATGTCATCAAGTAACTCAACTTCATAAGAATTACCATTGTGAAACTTCTTCAAGATCTTACAAGGTCCAAATTTCTTCATCTTTAGCTTACTATATGTTCCAACTGGGAATCTTCCTTTCTTCAGATGAACCATCACTTCATCACCAACTTGAAAATCATGGTGTCTTCTAGACTAATAAGCATTCTCCTTATACTTATGATTACTTTGTTCGAACCTCAGATTCACTTCCTTATGCAAAGACTCCATAAAATCAATAAATTATTCTCCTTCAGTGCTTCTCTTTTCTTCACCAGCAACATCTCTCAAATTTGAGATACCTTTAGGATGCATTCTAGTAACAATCTCAAAAGGTGTCTTCCCTATACTTCTATTCACAAAATTATTATATGCAAATTTAGCTTGTGCCAATAACATCTCCCAATTACTCAGCTTATTCCTAACTAAAAATCTTAACAAATTTCCTAATCTTTTATTCACAACCTCTATCTGTCCATCTATTTATGGATGAAATGTAGAACTAAACTTCAGCTGAGTACCCATCTTCTTCCACAAAGTCTTCCAAAAATAACCAACAAACTTATTGTCTTTGTCTGAAATAATACTTCTTGGTAATCCATGCAATCTCACAATCTCTTTAAAGAAAAGTTCAGCAACATGCTTAGCATCTAATGTCTTCTTACATGGTATGAAATGAGCCATCTTAGAAAATCTATCCACTACAACAAATATAGAATCATACCTTTCATTGTCTTAGGAAATCCAAGAACAAAATCCATACTGATATTAGTCCAAGGTTTCTTAGGAATAGTAATAGGTGTATACAAACCAATATTTTGACTCACTCCCTTTGCAACTTGACAAACTCCACAACTCTTTACAAATTTCTGAAAATCCTTATACATTTGTGGCCAATAATACTTCTTTTTCAGCAAACTCAATGTCTTATCAATTCCAAAATGTCTAGCTAATCCATCACTATGTTTTTCCTTAATCAGATTCAACCTCACAGGACTTCTAGGAATACACAACTAAATACCTTTGAACAACATACCTTCTTGAATGAAATATTCATCATGCTTACTTATGTGGTCTATCAAATTTGGTGCTCTGCACTCTCTCCATGCTTTAGAAAAATTAGGATCAACATCATACAATTCTTTCATTCCATCAAAAACAAGAATTTCAATCTTCATTTCAATCAACAAAGAACGTCTTCTACTCAATGTATCAACAACTCTATTAGTAACTCCACTCTTATGCTTGATGACAAATGTAAAACTCTACAAATACTCAACCCACTTCATATGTCTCTGATTCAATTTATGTTGACTTCCCAAGTATTGTAAAGCTTTATGATTAGTATACAACACAAACTCCTTAGGAATCAAATAATGTCTCCACTTCTTCAAGGCTTGAATAATAGCATAAAACTCTTGATCATATATATAATATTTCCTTTTCACATCATTCAACATTTCACTAAAGAAAACAATGGGTTTAACTTCTTGACTTAATATAGCTCCTATTGCATTACCACTTGCATCACATTCAACTTCAAATACTTTGTTGGAATTAGGCAAAGCCAATATAGGTAATTTAGCAACCTTTCATTTCAAAGTCTCAAAACTCTTATCAACTACATGTGTCCACTTGAATTCCTTTTTATCTCCCCTCATTGTTTTAGTCATAGCATTACAAACAACACTAAAATTCTTTATAAACTTTTTGTAAAAACTAGCCAAACCATGAAACGATCTTACCTCACTCACATTCTCAACTGTAAGCCATTCCAAATTTTCTTTAACCTTCTCAAGATCCATCTTTAATCCATCAACAAAAATCACAAATCCCAAATACATAATCTCCTCTTGCATAAAAGAACACTTTTTTAGATTAATCAACAACTTTTCCTCTTTCAAACTCTGTAATACTTGTCTAATATGCTCAAAATGTTCTTCCTTAGTCTTGCTAAATATCAGAATATTATCCAAATAAACAATCACAAACTTACCCAAGAATATTTTTAGAACCTCATTCATCAACCTCATGAAAGTACTAGGTGTGTTAGTCAAACCAAAAGGCATAACCAACCATTCATACAAACCATCTTTTGTCTTGAAAGTAGTCTTCCATTCATCACCTTCTCTAATTTCGATATGATGATAGCCACTCTTCAAATCAATCTTGGTAAAATACTTTTCTCCACTCAAACAATCCATTATGTCATCCATCCTTGGCATAGGAAGCCTATATTTCACTGTTATCTTGTTAATGGATATATAATTAGTACACATTCTCCATTCTCCAATATTTTTGGGTGCTAACACATTAGGTACAACACATGGACTCAAGCTTTCTCTAATCAAACCTTTCTGGAACAACTCATGCACTTGTCTATTAAGTTCTTCATTCTTTACAGGTGTCAATATATATGGTACTTTGTTTGGAAAACTAGCTTCAGGAATTAGATCCATACAATGACTTATACTTCTTACATGAGGTAAATCATCTGGAATATCATCAGCAATAATGTCTTTATACTGATTCAACAACTCTACAATTTCTTTTGGCACTCAGTCAATACTACCATCTATCACTCGGTCACCACTGACTGGCACTCAATTAACACTATTTTCTTGCACTCAGTCTCCATTGAAAAAACTCATTTTTCTTGGAATTATAGAAAAATAGACTTGGTTCTTTTTCATTTCCTTTTCAAATTGTTTCCCATTAACCATGGAAAATTTTACAATAGTACAATTAACCTCATTCGGGCTTTCAATCAAAGGCAGCAATGTTTGTTTCTTCCCATTTACCCAAAGAGTATATTGATTCAATTCTCCATCATGTACAACATATCTATCATATTGCCTAGGTCTACCCAAAAAAATATGACAAAAATCCATGGGCATAATAATACACAAAACTTCATCAAAAAAATGCCCAATTTTGAACTTCACAAGGCATTGCTCACTTGCCAATATATTATGCTCATCTTTGATCCATGAAACATGATAGGGTCTGGGATGTTTTAGCCTCTACAACTGCAACTTTGTAACCAGCTCTTCTAATGCCAAATTTTTAGAACTTCTACTGTTAATGATCACTTTGTAGCATTTTTCAGCCATCTTACATCTTGTCTTGAAAAGACTTCTCCTTAAAATAGGTTCCTCATCACTTTCCTTATTACATAAGGTTCTTCTCACCATCAAATTTTCTTAAACCTCAAGTCCACTTGGTGAACCCTCATCCACTTCTTGAATCATAGCATTTATGTTACCTTGCCTACTTTCAAAGGATCTACATTCAAAAGATCTATGTCCCTCTTTACTACATCTAAAACAATTACCATGAAATCCACCTCTAGAATAGGAATTAGCTCTTCCTCGATAAGAATTAGTGCCTCCTTGGTAAGAATTACCACCTTTCCATTTAGCCTTGCCTTTGTCATCATTCTTCCATTCAAATTTTCCTTTATCCTACATATAACTATCAAATCTGCCACTTTCTCCATAGGATCTACCTCTACCTCTCTGGAATCTACCACCTCTACCTCTTTTTCTTTGTTCATGCTTCTTTGTCAAGATCTCCTCAGCTTTCAAGGCATACTAGTATGCTTCTTCCACACTTTCCAACTTCACAAAACTTATTTCATCTTGAATTCTAGATCTTAATCCATTAATGTACCTTGCAATTTTCTCAACATCATCATCTACATGTCTAGATCTGATGTCCAATCTATAGAATTCCTCGGTATATTCTTTCACAATCATGTCCTTTTGTTTCAAATTTTGCATCTTCCTCAACAAGCTCACTTGGTAATCAGTAGGAAGGAATTTTTTCTTTACCTTGTTCACCATTTTTGGCCAAGTTCTAATCTTCTCCTTTCCTCTCCTTTGTCTATCAATTTGCAAGTGCTCTCACCATAGTGATGCATGACCTTTCAGACTAGTGACTACAATCTTCACCTTTCTATTATTAGGAGTGTTTTCATACTCAAAGAACTTCTCCATAATAGAGATCCAATCCAACATAACATTGGTATCCAATTTTTCATCATAAGGAACAACTTCTACAATAGGCTTTGAATTTTCCCTAGACAACACTCACAACAATCTTTCCTCATCTTGATCTTCTTTAGGTTCTAGATTATGGTTTGGTGGTGTTGCTTCATCATCACTTATGTCATCAAGATGTGCTCCTCTCCTCTGGGTTGTCTTCACAACATCTAATTTGGCAACAATTTTTCTCAACTTATCCAATATAGCATCATTAGTATTTCTTCTACCATGAACCATCTTTACAAATCAGGTTCTTGCAAGATTGTAACCCTCTGCAAGTTATAGGTCAAATCTGCATATCTATTACCCTACAACCAAATATAAATTAGGGTTCTACATGATCCAATCTCCACAAGGATGAACCTCAAGCTCCAATACCAACTGATGCAGGAAAAAGTGGTGAATAACTAGGGATAAAGGCTCACCTAGCTATCCGAAACACCCTGCAAGAGTTAATACAACATAAGCGGACACAAGGAATAGCAACCAAAGGAGGAAGAAGAATCAAATACTCTTATTGATTCTTCAAATATTCAACATATAAGCCTAGCTATAAGGCATTCTAAGTTATGGTCAATTACAAATGCATTCACATTCAATCATCCAACTGTAAATTCACACATTTAGTTCTACTCATTAATCTTCTTCCCCAAAAAATTGCCTAACTCTAAGCCTAAACACTCTATATATACTTGCCAAAATGGCTTAGATATTATTCTATAACATTACATAAGAGGAGGGCCAACCCAACAATGGTCTATACACATCCCAAGAAAATATCTTAACATAAATGTCACACATAAAATAAATCCTGCAAGTCAACTCGTAGAAATTACATCCAGATACTGACACTCGACATACACTGGTTAACTCAACACATGAAGAGTGCTATAGTAACTTGGCACATGAAGAGTACTATAATAACTTAGCACCAACTAAGTGCTATAGTAAATCAGCACCAACTAAGTGTTACAGTAACTCGGCAGATGAAGAGTGCTACAATAACTCAGCACCAACTAAATGCTAGAGTAACTTGGCACCAACTAAGTGCTATAGTAACTCGGCACATGAAGAGTGCTATAGTAACTCAACACATTAAGAGTGCTATAGTAACTTGGCATCAACTTGCAAAATGAACAAAAATTGAGCAGGATAACAAAGCAATCCAGGATGCTCCTGCATCAGGATCTTCTTTCTTTTCTATATCCAAAGAATTGTCAACATCTCTTTTCTAGTGACATGCTCTTCTCTTCTACAAATCTTTTTCTAATTTATTCACTTTCTTCTACAAATAAAATAATTCAACTCATAATGCCTCTTGATTTTTTTCTCTAATTTTCTCAAGTCCAGGAATGCTTAGAATCCATCCAATCACTAAAGTCATTTGTACATAAGCACCTAGGTAGACTAGTGGTAGACCTAGGGCATCTTAGATATTTTGGCTTGTAGTGATGCTTGCCACATCACTAGATTAATAGTAGGACTAAATTGGTCCTATGGTGGGTTTAGGTATGTAGGAAGAGCCCAAAATGGTGAAGTTAGCCATACTTACTTAAAACTACTCATTTGGCTCTATAGAGTATTTTAGGTTTTTAAGGTTAAATAGGGAAACTGAGTTTTATAATGTCCTTATTAGGTTTTTGGGAACCATTTAAGGCTTTTTTCATAGTTTATTAATAGTTGGAGAAAGTTTGAGGAGTAGATGTTAAAAATTACAAAAATTGCCAAATCTTGCAAAAGTTGTCATTGACAACATTTTCACAATTTCTTGTAAAAAGTGCAACTTATTAGTTAGAATCTTCAACTTCCTTGATCAGTTGGTAATGTCCATGTTAAGGCTATATAAGTTCATTTCCAACCTTTTCTTTGGGTTGGAGAAAGAAAGTGGATTTGATATTGTACGGACTATGCAATAATAATTTGAATGATAGTTTAGTATTTCATGTGTTCTTGGCATGTATATGGATTAGTTTTAGTATCTTTTGTGTTGGAATAGTTAGGGTGGAATATTTCAAGGTTTATTATAGTTAAATTTTTCAATTTTACTAGGTTTTGAGTTCTTAGATTAATTGTTTTTTTTTACACCAGTCTATTGTCCTAAGACAGGTTATTTGGAAAAATGGGGTTCTATAGCCACTTCTCGATGTAAGCATTGTAAGGTTTGTTTAGATTTGGAACTAGACTCCATGTAATCCATGTAGAGTAATGGAGGTCCCATGGAAAGACCAACTATGGTTTTTAAGGTGATGCCCTAGGAAAGTCAATCCAACTTGGTTAGGGATCACAAAGTAGAAAAGCAACTATGGAGAGGATTGAAAGGACCGATTCTTCAATCCAAGCACGTGGAAAATTGGGAGGTTTTGTGAAATAGCCCAATATTAAGGAGAATCTCTAATGAGAGTCTTGAGTGTAAGCCAATTTTTGCATCACACAAGTAAACACTTGAAACCCTTAATTTGAGGCTAAAATTGTGCCCCTACTATATGGATAGTGTGGAAACCCTAGAGCACCAAAATCTCTAAGAACTCTAAAAAGGTATCTAGAATGGCTACTTGTTTTGGCCATTGTTAAGAATTTTTTGAGATATCTTGGTTCTTGTACATTTTGGAGGGCTAATCCTTGTAGCCTTTTTCCAAGCATTTGAGTGCAATCTTACTTGTGGATTATGATTTGATTAGGTTTGAGATATTATTTTAGGTTTGGAATCTTAGAAAGAGACCTAAGACACTCCTAGGAGTCTAATCATGTCCTTTACATGCTTGGGGTTACCTATGTTGCTGGAGAGTAGTGAGAAAGTGTATGTCCTACCTAATTAATGTGCACTAATTGAATGGTTAGAATCTACTAGATAGAATCTTAAGAAGCATAGAGTGTGTAGAAATCCTAGTTGGTCAAGTGTATGACCTAAGAAGATCCTAGGAGAGAAATTGGAGATCGAGTAAGGTTGGTCATCACATCATAGTGGTATTAGAGTGGGTTAAAGATTTGGGAAAAGGTGGTAGATGTCTACAACTAATGGGGAATCAGTGGGGGAAACTAGTATCATAACTACTATAGAATTAGCCAAGGAAATTGATAGAAAAGGGACAAGAACAAAGTTCTTGAAGAAACCCTAGTAGAGATGAAGGTAACATTGGATGCAATTGTTGATGTTTCTAGGAGGAAGGATGAAGAGGAACATTAGGGGCTAAAGAGGTAGCATATGAGGATGTATTCCCAGAAGCTGACCCTATCTTGAATGAAGAGCCCTTCTTGAAGGCTATCAAATCACTAGGAGGAAAAGATTTGGAAGGTGTGTCACTTTTAGTAGAAAGATGGACATAGATGCAGTCATAAACTGTATTGATGGCATGGAGAACCATTTTTACTATGAGGGGGTATTAGAGACACAAAATTTTAAAGTGACTAAGTCAAGGACTAGAGGTTCATCTCTAACATGGTGGGAATATGTACAAGATGAAAGAGTTAGCATGGTTAAGACAACTATACCTAATTGGAATGCTATGGTCACTAAAGTGAAGGAAAAATTCCTACCTAAATACTTTGAGATCCAAATCCACATGAGAAGACAAGGACTAAAAAAATAATACTTAGATGTAACCTCTTATACTAAGGAATTTTAGAGGCTATGTCTGAGATGCAAAAAGCAAGAAGATGAGCCAATCAAAGTGGCTAGATATTTAAGTGGGTTGAAGTGGAATATACAAGAGGAGTTTAGTTTGTGGGCACCTACCACTATCCAAAATTTCCATTAGCTAGCTCTAAAGGTGGAAGAGAAAAAAAAAAGGAAAGGGGATTCCAACTTCAAGGATAGAGGAAAGGAAAGAAATTAGAGAGGGCAAAGAGGAGGCTACCAGTATAGAGGTAGTGAGCAAAAGAATCAAGGGGAGAACAAGCTCACAAAGAAAACTAGTGATAATTCCTCAACAGGTGGTTATAACAAAGGAAGAGGTAATCAAGGGGGATCCAATAGAGGAAGAGGATTAGGTAGATCCAACTCATACTTTGTAAGTATGAAATGCTATAACTATGGACAGTTGGGAGATCTAGCCTATAGATGCCCAAAGAAGCCTTCTTCCTCACTCCAAGATAAAAGGATGGCATATGTGCAAGACGATAATTTTAGGAAGGAATCTAACATGGACCATGTTGAATCTAAAAAAGGTGAGAATCTAATGTTTACAAGAGTGTAGATCAAACAACTAGCTCTTGATGAACCTAGACATAGAAGGGCATTATTTAGGATCAAATGCAAAATACTAGGAAAAGTGTGCAAAGTGGTGGTGGATTTAGGGTCCATTGATAATGTGATATCAGAGGAGGTTGTTACTAAACTAAAATTTTAAAAGATTCCTTATGAAAACCCCTACAAGGGTACTTGGATTAAGAAAGGGTAGAGCATCTTGGTTAATGAGAAAGCTTGGGTGTATTTTTCCATAGTAGGATACAAGGATAGATTATTGTGTGATGTTTTGCCTATGGATGCTTGCCATCTTTTGCTAGGTAGGTCTTGGAATTTTGAAAGGGAAGTTGTATATGATGGCAGAGTTAACGTCATAACCTTAAAAAAGGGAGGTAAGACTTTTAAAACTTAGTCTTTATCAGAAGGGGAGGAAATATAATCTAAAGTACCTAGTGTATTGTTTTATAGTGGAAAAGAATTTTATAAAGATCCTAGAGATGAGGAGTGTTAGAATTATGCAGTAGTGTTGAAGTCTAAAGTAAAAGAAAATGTAATAAAGGAACCCTTACCAGTTGAAGTCCAAACTTTTTCTTTAAAAGTACAAGGATATAGTGAGTGATGGTACTCCAACTACTCTACCTCCTAGAAGAGTTATAGGTCATCAAATTGATTCTATCCTAGGTGCCTTTTTGCTAAATAAAGTAGCTTACAAAATCACTACAAATCAGAACCTAGAAGTGGCAAGACAAGTCTAAGAATTGATTGATCAAGGTCTAATACAAAAGAGAATAAGCCCATGTGTAGTCCCTGTTGTGTTAGTATCCATGAAAGGGGGAAAGGGAGATTATGTGTAGAGTCAAGATACATCAATAGGATTGCAATCAAGTATAGATATTCCATACCTAGGATTAAGGACCTTATGGATTGTCTTGGAGGGGCTAAATATTTCACTAAATTAGATTTGAGGAGTAATTACCACCAAATAATGATAAATGAGGAAGATTAATGGAAAACAAAATTTAAGACTACTGATGGTCTTTATGAGTGGCTTGTGATTCCATTTGGACTTTTTAATGCTTTTAGCACATTCACGAGGGTCATGAATGAAGTGTTCAAGGAGGGAAGAGATAGAAGAAAAGTGACTATCATGAATTTTAGTTCCCTAGAAAAATAATATGACGTTTTTCTTTGCATGTAGATTTTTGGTGGTGTACTTATGATATACTCATCTATAGAAAGACTAGGGAGGGCCATATCAAGCATGTTGAGGCTGTTTTGAAAAGATTTCATGAAGACAAGCTAGCCATCAACCTTGACAAGTGTGATTTCTTTAAACAAGAACTTGTGTACCTAGGATTTGTGGTGTCTCAAGGAATGTTAAAGATAGACAAGGAGAAGGTTTATACTATACTAGATTAGCAAACACCTACCACATCTACTAAGGTAAGAAGTTCTCATGGATTATCCCAAATGTATAGGAAATTCATTAGGAATTTTAATTGTATTTGTGCACCTTTTCTTGATACTATAAAGGGTGGAGTTATGTCTAAGTTTAAGTGGAATTTAGAAGTTGAGAATTCATTTGATATGTTGAAGAAACAAGTAGCTACTCAGCATATCCTACAATTGCTTAGTTTTGAAAAATTGTTTACCCTAAAATGTGATGCAAGTGGCTTAGTAGTAGGTGGGGTTTTGAGTCAAGAAGGTAGGTCAATAGCCGACTATAGTGAGAAAATTAATGAGGCCAAGAAGAAGTATTTTTTCCTATGACATAGAGTTATATTCCTTAGTTTAGTGTCTTAGGAAGTAGAGACACTATTTGTTTCCTAGAGAGTTTGTCATGTTTACAGTTAATCAAGCTCTTTTCTATATCAACACTCAAGAGAAGTTGAGAAAAAAAAATTTGAAGTGGATTGAGTATTTGCAAGACTTCACCTTCATAATCAAGCAAAAGAAGGGACAATTAAACAAAGTGGTAAATGCAATAAGTTGAAGGGTTATGACAGTTCAAGAGATTTGGCTCTAAAGGATTGGTATAGAGATTTTTAAGAATCTTTGCAAGGAAGATGAGGACTTTGTTGAAGCCTACAAGGTATGCAATGATTTTGGGAATCATTTTAATTGAAATTTTTCATAATACACTTTTCAAAATGGGTTTCTATTCAAGGGTAACACATTGTGTGTGCCAAGGGGTTTAATTAGAGAGAACCTAATACAAGAGAAGAAAATGGTAGCCTAAGTGGACATTTTTATGTCATCAAAACCTTAGAATTGGTGAAAATGTTCTATTATTGGCCTAAGATAGTGAAGTGCGTGAATAAATATGTGGAGCAGTGTATGGTATGCATGAAAGCCAAAAGAAGAATGAGCAATATGGGTCTTTATCAGCCTTTACAAATTCCAAGTAGGTCATAGGATTGTGTAAGTATGGATTTTATTGTAGGTTTACCCAAAACCAAGAAAGGATATGATAGCATTTATGTTATTGTTGATAGATTCATCAAAATGGGGCATTTCATCCCATGTAGGACAACTAATGATGCAAGTCATATTACCCATCTATTTTTCAAGGAGGTTGTGAGGATTCATGGACTTCCATTAATCATAGTGTCAAATAGGGATGTAAAATTTATGAGCCACTTTTGGAAAAATTTGTGGAGAAAACTTGGCACACACTTGTCTTTTGGTCGAGCTTACCATTGCCAGACTGATGGTAACAATGAAGTGGTTAATAGGACCTTAGGTAACCTTCTAAGGTGCCTAACTAAGGAATATGGTCAGACTTGGGATGTTATAATTTGGTATAGCGAACCAAGGAAAATGGATAGTGGTCCTAGTTTTAGATTTGTAACATTAATGAGAATGTTTTAATAAGACCAAAATGTAAGGTCAATTGGGCTCTAGGTGTTATTATAAGCCAGAGTGCCAAATTGTACCAATGGGTCAAAAATGAGAAATTTTGGTGATTTTAAAATGAAAATAGGATTTTTTTTATCATTAGAAGGTTTTAATTTCCCTTATGTTTTTTGGTGAACTCCTAGGTATCTAGGAAGTTAGTTTTCAAAAAATTGTCAAAAAATTGCAAAAGTTGTCAAGCAAAATTATAAAAATGTTGACAACTTTGCAATATGGTTGCAAAATGGTTGTATGTTGGCATAAAAATTTCAATTATAGTTATAACCATTTGAAAAAAGGCATATAATCATGTAATTACTGTACATGATTAGAGTGATGGTGGATGCACAAATTTGACAAGTTACAACAATAAACAAACCTGATTTTCTACTAATTTGACTGTGTTTTGGTATTGTATGAATGTGTATGAATTGTCACATGTAACCAATTGACATGGTTGCATAGATATGTGACATAGCTTTAATTTTCATTTGGTTTAAAGTTTTTATCATTTCATTTGTGTAAGTTATTGCTTTTTTGGTGAGGGTTGCCTATTTAAGCCTAAATTTTGAGTTGTTGGAAAACATGTGCCTCTTACTTGCAACCCAGGAGTGGCACCTTGATGCCTTTTGGAGGGAAGAAAGTTAGGGATATTATATTTCATATGGTATAGTTTTAGGCCTAGAGGAGAAGGTTTTCTATCTTTTCTAGTAGGCCCTAGGCCGAACATCTCTATATGTTCATCCCAGATGTGTTGAAGAATTGGTGTTTAGACTCCAAAAATAGTTAAGTTGACCTAGGAAAATGGTGGAATGGAGTTTTGGAATTATTAGTAAGAGATCCATGTGGTTGAATTGATCCTATGAACCCATTTCCTAGTACTTTCTTTGGAAACCCAGCCTAATTAGGCTTATTAGGTCTGTGAACCAAGTAGGAGTTAGGACATGTTGGAGTGGGGTCAGCCCAAGATATTTTGGAATCTTCAAGAACTTGGTAAAGGGTATGTGGAAAGGTGACAAGTTGGTCACATTGTTTGGGAAGTTTGGGAGTTATCTAAGGAAAACCAAATTTTGACCTACTAGGATTTCTAGGCCTGATTTTTTGAAATTGGCCTTTTGGGGGTCGTAGGACCCTAAAAGTGCATGAATATCTATGGTATAATCCTATTCATGTTAATTATAGCATAAGTTTGGATTTTGGAACCCTAATTTCACATTTTTCCTTATTTGGACTAATTGAGGGCTATTGTCCCTAAAGCCTATAATTGACCCAAGTTTGCTAAGAGCCCTAGAGAGGGAGAAAAACCTTAGAAAAGTGGAGTCCACTTGGAGAGATTGAGGTCAGTATTGGGTAAAGGCTGGTAGGACTGGTTGGCATCTTGTAATGGGTTGGGGTGCTATTAGGAACTTAGGAAGCTTTTGGTGAAATGAGGTTGTAAGCTTTACATCATAATCTCACAAGTAGAATGTGCCTATACGTATAGCAAGAATAAGACTACTAGAAAGAGTCCTTTTGAGATTTTTTATGGAATGCATCCAAGGGGTGTATGTGAATTGAGGTATCTTGGAGACATGGATAAGAGGAGTGATCAAGCTAAAGACTTTGTTCAAACCATGAAGGATATTCAAGAGCAAGTCAAGAAGCCATCCAAGATAACACTCAAAAACTAATAGCTAGAGTGGATGAAAAGAGAAAGTATGTCTAGTTTGTTGTTGGTGACTATGTTACAGTCCATTTGAACAAAGCAAGGATTGCCTACCAAGCTACAGATAAAGAAGGTAGGGCCTTGAAAAATCTTGGCAAGGTATGGAACAAATGCCTATAAGGTAGATTTACCATCAGATCTAGACATATCACCTATTTTCAAGGTACAATATTTGCTGGCATTAAAAGGTACATTAACTTAGATTGGTCCATATGTTCAAGATGACATTGACCTTTCTGCAACACCTAGTATGAGAAAGTTAGAGGAAGAGAAGGTGTTAGATTCAAGATTGAAGAAATCTACAAGGAACAAGGTGTATATGGAGCACTTCATCCAATGGAAGGGTAAGAATACTTCATAGGATACTTGGATTTCTAAAATAGATTTCAAGAACATTGGCATTACCCTTGACTTGTTGCCAATAGGTATAACTTAGTTTTTTTAATAAATGGAGTATGGTGTAGGAACACCTAGGTAGGCTAGTGGTAGACCTAGTGCTTCTTAGATGTTTTGGCTTGTAGTGATGCTAGCCAAATCACTTGATAAATAAGAGGAATAATATGGTCCTAAGTTGTGTTTAGGTAGGTAGGAAGAGTCCAAAATGGTGAAGTTGCCCATAGTTGCTTAGAATTGCTCATTTGGCTCTATAGAGTATTTTTGGGTTTTGAAGGCTAACTAGGTAAAGTGGGTGTTTTAGTGTTGTTACTAGGTTTTTGGGAACCATTTAAGGTCTTTTTCATAGTTTGATAACACTTGGAGCAAGTATGAGGAGTAGATGTTAAAATTTTCAAAAATTGCCAAATCTTGCAAAAGTTGTCATTGACAACTTTTTGACAATTTCTTGTAAAAAGTGAAAATTATTAGTTAGATCTCTTCAAATATCTAGATTATTTGGGAATTTCCATGCTAAGGCTATATAAGGTCATTTCCAATCTTTTCTTTGGGTTTGAGAAAGTGGATTTGATATTGTACAGACTATGCAATAGTAATTTGAGTGACAATTTAGTGTTTTATGTGTTCTTGGCACATTTACAGATTAGTTTTAGTATCTTTTTTATTGGAATAGTTAGGGTGGATTGTTTCAAGGTTTTTTATAGTTCAAAATTTTAATTTTACTAAGCTTTGAGTTCTTAGATTAATTATTTTATTTTACACCAACCTATTGTCCTAAGACAGGTTGTTTAGACAAATGGGATTCTAGGGCCACTTCCCACCATAGGCATTGCATGGTTTCTTAAGATTTGGAACTAGAATTCATGTAATCTATATACAATAATAGAGGGCCCATAGAAAGAATAGTTTTGATTTTTAAGGTGATGCCCTAGGCAAGTCAATCCAACTTGGTTAGGGATCACATAGTAGAAAGGGAGCTATGGAGAGGCTTGAAAGAATTGATTCTTCAATCCAAACACATGGAGAGTTGGGAGGTGTTGTGAACTAGCCCCAATCCTAAGGAGAAGGTTTTGTGAGAGTCTTATAGAGTGAAAACCAAGTTTTTCATCAGACAACAAGTAAAGCCTTGAAACCCTTAATTCAAGGCTAAAATTGTGCTCATACTATATGAACAATGTGGAAACCCTAGAGCCCAAAAATATATAAGAATTATAAAAAGGATATCCATAATGGTTACTTTTTAATCCATTGTTAAGAATTTTTTCAAGATATGTTGATTTTTGTGCATTTGAAGGGCTAATCCTTGTAGCCTTTTTCCAAGCACTTTAGTGTAATTTTACCTGTGGATTGCAATTCAATTAGGGTTGTGACATTGTTTTGGGTTTGGAATCTTGGGAAGAGACCTAAGACACTCCTAGGACTCCAATACTATCTTTTATAGGCTTGGGGTTACCTATGTTGCTAGAGAGTAGTGAGCAAGTGCATGTCCTACCTAAATGATGTGCACCAACTAAATGGTTAAGATCTACTAGCTAGAATTCTAAGAGGCATAAGGTGTGTAGAGACCCTAGTTGGTAAAGTGTATGACCTAAGAAGACCCTAAGAGAGAAATTTGGGATTGACCAAGGTTGGTTTTCACATTAGTCATCTTCTTATTTCTCTTCTCTATCCTCAAGTCTTCATAAGACAAACTTCATGCAAAAAAAGAGCCTCATACAAACTGCCTCATAATCAACAATCTATCCTTATGCTTGGCTGGAATAATAATCCTCATGAAAACTTCCTCATATT
Organism: Cupressus sempervirens; assembly: GCA_028749045.1. NCBI lineage: Eukaryota > Viridiplantae > Streptophyta > Pinopsida > Cupressales > Cupressaceae > Cupressus > Cupressus sempervirens. The sequence continues at coordinate 205,390,155 of CM053793.1, read as the reverse complement.
TGATGATCTATTTGCACACTCAAGAACTTCTTCTTGACAAAGTTCATCCAACCCAAGGTCATGGTGCAAACTGCCTGACATTCGACGATCTATCCACATGTTCGAGAACTCCTTTTTTGATACCACTAATGAAGTACCATACCACCCTTACACATTCATAACTAAAAACATAACAATATGGAGACAAAGAGAAGAGAAAATGCTTCACAAAGCATATTTTTATTATACTTGAAAATCCTTACAATTTCTTCAACATGAGAGAACTCCAACTTCTTAGAATAAGAGAGCTTCCAAATCAAGAGCTTCCAACTAGCTTGCACACCAAGAGTTTCACAAACTAATAACTTCCACAAGAAGAGTCTTCAAACCAACAGCTTCAACAGGAGAACTTCCACAAAGAAGAGCTTCAATGAGAAGAGACATCCTCTCAAGATCTTACACACTAAGATTCTTCACCTCAAAAGTTTCTACCATAAGAGCTTCTAGAAACCAAGATCTTTCCATTAATATCTTTCACCTCAAAAGCTTCTACTAAGAAGAGATCATACCTTGAGAGCTTGATTACAAATGCTCATATGCCTTCCTTATATAGGAACTTACCACCCAAGATATTACAAACACAACCAATGTGGGATAAAAGGTAAATGCAAACCTTACAAGAAATATTAAAGTAGCACTTAAGGACAAGTAAGCATCACCATGTAGTCCAATTAGAAAATTTCATTTCCTTTGTGGACCACAACAAATATTAAATGCATGATTTAAAAAGCTTTTCACAAACTTCTAAAATGCCATTGACGCACCTTGATAAATGAAATAAAATCTTTTCATATTTTTTTCTTTTAGTCCACCTATGACCTTGAAAATAGAAATTCCTCTCTTTCTCTTTTTTTCCCCTTTTTCATTTTTTGAATATTTTTCTCCTCCATTTATATATATATATATATATATATATATATATATATATATATATATATATATATATATATATATATATATATATATATATATATATATATATATATATATATATATATATATATATATATAGATATATATATATATATTTAAAAATTTAAATTTATCATACCCCCTTTATTTTTGTGATACAAGATGCTCCTGCATCAGACACCCATGGTAGGAAAAATTGCTAGTAAAAAGTTTTTTTATTTTTTTTCATTTTTAAAAATTGTTAGTAAAATATTTGTATCTTCATCCTCTTTCTCCTTTTTTGTATCACATGTGTAGCACTCCACTAGATCATCTTTATTTTCTACATCCAAACAATTATCAACATCACTTTTTGGATAAAGGATATGTCTCTTTTGTAACTCCACCTCTAATTCATTCATCCACTTCTGCAAATCCATTAATATTTCTTCTTGTACTCTCTTTCTGAATCTCTCAAGTCTAGGAATCCTCACAATCCATCCAATCAAAAAAGTTATCTTCTTCCTTCTCATCTCTATACTCAAGGCTTTATACAAAAACTTCATGCAATACATGCACCTAGTGCAAACTGCCTCACACTTTGGAATATGTATATACGCTCAGCCCAAACTATCATCCTGGTGGAAATTGACTCACATTTGATGATCTATCCACATACTCAAGGACTCTTTCTCTGATGCCACTTGATGAAGGGTGATCCCGTTGATATCATAAAAACATAACATAAACAAAGAAACAACAATAATTTGTGAGAACAAAATATGGGCTTCTTATTATCATCACAAATGCAAAATTATAGAATTTAGAATTACAATATGTTAACCAACATGGGCACCTTCAATATAGTAATTTGCAAGACATAGTTGAAAGCTATCACCCAAAGTTTTCCTACACAATGTTCATGCATTTCTTAAATAGGTAATTCTAATGAAGATGTGCTTTCATACCACTGATAAAGGTACACTCTAATACCACTTGATGAAGGGACACACCATGCTTACCAACTTAGAACCAAAAACATATTAGTATGGAGATAAAGAGAAGATAAAATGATTCATTAAGCATCCATAATACTTGATATTCATTACAATATTCTCCAAATATGAGAACCCCAAATTCTTGCAATATGAGAGAGCTTCCAAAAAGAAAGGTTCCAAACCAAGAGCATTCGACTAATAACATCCACAAGAAGAGCTTCACCAAGAAGAGACTTCCTCCAAAGATCTTACACACTACGATCTTTCACCTCCAAGCTTTCTTACAAGCGATTACATTGTGATAGATTCTACACAAGAGGAGATCACCCTTGAGAGCTTGGTTACAAATGCTCATAAGCCTTTCTTATATAGGCACTTACCACCCAAGATATTACAAACACAACCAATTTGGAATAAAAGTTAAATATAACTACCTTACAAAAAATATTAAATTCCCACACAAGCACAAATAAGCACCACCATGTGGACAATTAGAAAATTACAGTTCCTTCTTTCTTCTTTTCCAACACTTTTCTGGAAAAAGTACCTATTGCTAACAATACTCCTCTACAATTAACTTTGTCCAAGTATAACTCTCATCCTCTTCCAATCTTGTTGAATTAAACATATATATAATAAAATCAACAAAACAGTACTAATTTTCCTTTGTATACCAAACATCACTAACAAGATCCTCATGTAAACCATTATCAATATCTTTTAAATTCATCTCAAATTTAGCATCCCATGGCTCATAAAAATTTACCTCTTCCACATCTTTGTCTTTGCTTTCTTATTTTCTTTCTTCAACAATGTATATAACCAGTTAATTTGTTTGACCTCAAACCAAGGCATTGTACTCTTCCTTTACTACTATAGTCTTCAAATAATCTTGATCTACTTTGGATTTACAAAGCTTGTCATCTTGATGCTCTTCCTCTTCTTTATTATCTTCTTAAACTTTAGGTTCACAAATATTTGTATGTTAGTCCTCTTGCTCTCTTTTCCATTGGATCATCTTTCTTTTTTGCATCCAGAAAATTATCATATTCTCTTTTCGTATAAAGGAAACCTCTCTTTTGTTTACCACATAGGGTAAATAAATACTTATCACATTAATAGATTAGACTATAACACAAAAAAAATACTTTATTCATATAGGCACATATACAATTCCAATTACAATTATGATCCATAAATTCATTTGGACAATGTACATATACTTCCTAAAGGGGTGACTCAATCATCACATGACCTTTTAGATACCAAATCAACCTGTTCACTTCAATGTGATTTTTATAGACAACATCATCACCTCAAAAAATTAAATTCACCTCCAGATGACAAAATAGAGACAACTTATACATCAAAACTCAAAATGACTCAACTACTAATTTTATCAAGATTCAAACAACTAAGAAGAAGAGGGATGTGTCCTTCCTGTGGTAGACATCCTCTGTGCTCTAAGCTCATCCAGTTGTGCTTGTAGTTCATGTACTTGATTGGCTTGTATCTCCAAATCTATCTTAGCCTACATCTAAATCTTCAAGGCTAATTGCATCATCTTGGCAATCTCGCCAAGATCTTCCTTCTTTTCTACTAACTCCTATTGTAGCTAAATCTTCTTCCATCTAGCCTCATCTAGTTGATCCATAAATGCTATCCTCTTATACTCCCAAGCTACTCTTTCTAACTCCCAAGTTTCTCTCTTTGTAGTTACATCCACCTTCACTACTATTAAGCTGGTATCTAACTCCTCTCAATCCCTCTCTACTGCTACCTAGTCTACCTGTCTCCTCCAAAGAGCATAATAAGCATCATGATATATCTAGACTACCTCATGAGTCAAAGTCTCCATGTGGCTCTCCATACCTAGATCTCTAGTGGTGGCTCAGTCTTGGCACATCTCTAAAGCCTCTATTCTAGACACTTGCATTCATCAAAGTAGATTAAAAAGGAAATGAAGAATCCTACTCTCATGAAGGATATGATGTGTTCCAACTCTTGTGCCACTGAATCAAAAGCATGTTTCTACATAGAGATCACCATTTTATGAGGCTAAGTCACCATGTCAGCCAAAAATATCTCAACATCCTTTCCAATCAATTTTTTTGTCCTTACTATAATCCAATGGTACCCATAGCCATCTTCACTTCTTCTATCATCTGCTTCATAGTATTATCCATCGAGGAGTGTGGCATCTCATTGATTTGCATTAGGAGTCTATCCTCCACCCATGTTTGTGTACTATTAGAGTCTCCTTTCAAGGATACTTCTCAAGCAAGTGAAAGAATGCCTAACGCTTGTGGTTCTAGTGTGCAGTTAAACCTAATACTCAGGTATGTGCTCAACTTATGAGATCTTTCCCTTCTCACCTCCTTTTCTACTAGAAATGCTAACAACATTGTGTATAATATGATACTACATTTGAGCCCACTACATCTAAGTGAACACTAGGTGTCCTCAAACCCTCACCTATTTCTACTTGTATAGTTACCTCCATCGCTACTTTCTCCTACTCTTCATATGTAGGTACCTCCATCACTCCCTCCTATGTCTCTACCTCATCATCAGGTATAACTATGGTTGTACGTTTCTAAGCCCCTATCTCTAGTAAAACTATCATTGTAGCTTGCAAAGCCTCTTGATTGAATGGATTCTTGGTAACCCTTAAAGGTGCTAATGTTGGTAGGACTAATGGTGTAGGTGTTGGCCATTCTATTAGTCTAGCTACTGCAATGACTAGAGTCATAACCATAGGCTATCTAAATTGTCTAAACCCAGTGATGTGAATGCTTGTAGGGACTAAGAGAGAGTGAAATGTAGCTAGGAGGGACCTTAGAAATAATAGTGGTGATTTTATGATAACCTTGACATCCTCATCATCCTCCTTGTCCTCCACTTCCTCCTCTAATTTTTTAGTATCCTTGGAGAATGTGTTTTACCTCCCACTATCAGTGTTCAAGTGCTTCAAGCTTTCTCCCTCCTACCATAGCCTCTTTTTTTTTATGACCTTATTCCCTCCTAGAGTATCAAGGTTTTTCCATTGCATAATCAAAGGCTCCCTTGGTTTTGCTAGACCTGGCTTGATCTTCATTCTATCATTGGGTATCATACATGTTGTAGTGTCAAAAAACAAACTGATTGCATAGTGTGGCATATAAAATATTTTATATTGTAGTGTCATGAACTCATTCATGCACTCAATCAATAAAGATTCCTAGTCATATACTCTTCCATTCATGATGTCATTCATCATGGTCACCTATAGAAATGAGATGTTTGATGCCCTTCTCAATCCGGTGAGTCTACTTTTAGTAGGTTCATCTAACAATGCCAATGTCTTTACTACACATTGGATTTATTCAATCCCCTTCCCTTCAAAGATTCTATTAAGGCTTCAATTTCTACCTCAGACATTTTTCCACATACTAGTTCTACCAGTTGTGCCTTGACTTCCTAACTCAATTTTTTTGGCTTGTTATTGATTTTCCTTCCTCCCTATGCATGAACTAGTATGTTGAACACCCTATCAAAGTCTATGGCTTTAAAAGATATTATGAGATTCTATCCTAGGTATGGAAATAAGCTCATTCATGAAAATTGGTTGTAGGATTCTAACATGGCACAGAGAAAACCCTCAAAGTTGTGAATGTAGAACACAAACATTTGTAGCACCTATTCCACTTGTGTTTTCTATATGATTTCCTTCACAAATTGGTCATTTGGGGCTTCCTTCCACCACTTCCTACACTATAACCCATTCAAACCCTTGAACATCATATTCTAGGGTGTCAGGTGCATACTTGTAGTTGGTTGTGCCCTTACCTTCTTCTTGCCTATACTTCCTACAATACACACTCCTGATGGTAAAGCCTATACATTCCTATTCATTGTGTTGCTTGTTGAATCTTATTCTAATTTCTTCTTCCATGCTCTATTACTGGCTAAATGTATAACTATCACCTCTTTTTCCTTTTTGTGTGAAGAGGATAGAAATGGTTAGGTCAATTGCTCAAACTTCTTCGTACAACTTATCTTGTGGCTCTTCTCTTTTTTAGTATCTATATAGCTTTTGAGAGATAGCCCTTTGAGTTTTATTGCTCACATGCTAGGTATGGTTGTATGGTCTCTCTGGGATTCATTTTCCTTGCTTTTTTATGGGAGATTAGTCAACCATCAGCTGAGTGATAGTACCATAAATTGGCTCTCATCAAACAAGTGTCAAGGTTTTTCTCTCACAAGTTGTGATGGCAAGGGTTTCTATTGAAACTATGATAGATAAAGGTTCCATAATGTGGAACATGCAAGGGAAAGATATCATCTTCTTCCCCCCCACTTGCGATAATAGACCATCATAATTGTGATGGTATAAGATTCTAGTTTTCCATTAGACTGACAACTAGCTATTCGACTTATCCATCACAATTGTAATGGTTGTGCAAAAAATATGCTATGGAAGCAATGGTTATCTATGGACACAATCCATCTAGATCATGATAGGGATCTAACAAAAATGTTGTTAGTGTGATTACTATTTGTTAGAATTTTCTAATGCAATTGTGATAGCTTAGAGAATCTCCCCATGTGGTTGCTTAGCTTATTTTGCTAGTAATAGTTGCTCATTGTTTTGTGGCATAATTTGTGGAGCTTGTGGCCCCATGGATCAAAATGTTTGTTGTACAATTTTAAGCAGTGTTCTGAAAATTATTTTTAAATCAATTTTTAATCATTTTTCTTCCAAGTAATTCTGAAAACTAAAATATAGGAAGATAAAAAGGGGATGAAAAAAAATGTGGTCAAGACATGTGTTGCTTTTATCAATAAGTAGTTACTACTTATTTCTAGCCCCCCACTCTTTTCGCATAGCTTATTTGCATTTGCTAAAAAATAGTTGCTCTAAAAAAGTAGGAAAATATTCTAAATTTTCCTTTTTCTACAATTTTTATTTTTCATGGAAACACATTACTGCTTAAAATTAAGCTGAAAATTTATTTAAGTAGCAGCATAGGGACATGGTGTTATTGAATTATTTTTAAAAAATCGGCAGCAAATGAACCCCAGTTGCATGAGTTAAGCTCCATTTTTAAATGTGGCTAGCCAAGGCTAGGGAAATTCTATCTAATAGGCATGCATTATTTCAATTCCATTATTTTCTTAAACTATCACATTAGACCTTAACCATGGTTGGTTATGGGTAAACTCTCCTTTCTGTCCATAAGACAAATTTTGATGATTTCTCAATAATGCAATCTTCTTAACACAACCCAACACAACCAACATCTATATCTAAAATGTTGATGCAAAAATATGGCATAATTGAATCCAGAATATACATCTCTCTAATACAATATTAATTTTATTATCATTAGTTAGTTGTCATGCAACCATAGGTTAATATTGAGCTTTGTTGAAATTTGATTGATCATTGATTAGAAAGATTGTTACAAGTGAGATTTTTATGCATTTCAATCATTGTTTTGTCACTAATGTCAAATCGGCTATTTGCTAGTAAAATAATTGTTTATATGTTTCAAGTATAATCACTTAGTTGACTGATGAGGAGGATTTGATCAACAAGATGTAACAAAAACAACTAGAGAAAAGGTTGAGTTATGATTATGTAGTGAAGTACAAGGACCAGTTAAGATAGTGATAATATGATGTATTGATGATCTACTTAAGGTTACAAAATGGTTGGCTACACTTAGAAAGTATAGAAGAATAAGTTAAACAAAGTTCATCTACAAAGTTTGACCGAATGAATGCAAATTCTAGTAGGTGCCAAGGAAAGTTAATTAGAGCTGAGTGAAAGAAAATTCTAGTGGATGCCAAGCAAGGAAATAGATGCTGAGTAAATTTTAGTTGATGCTAATCATCAATAAAATCCAGTTGATGCCGATTGATTTTATAGTTGATGCCGATTGACATATAATGTGTTGAGCATTAGAAAATTGATAATGCCAAGCTATTACATTATGAAAAAGATTGAATATTTTCCAAATAAAAGTTGGCAAGTTTGTTTTCTTGGAACTTGTGAACCAGGAAGAAGATGAGATTGATCAGTTAGTGGCATAGAATCTTATGTAAACTATTTTGAAGGCAAATTCAAATGGATTCTAAGAGAAGTTTCTAGAGAAGACAAGATATGGGGTAGATATATTGTACCCTACCTAATCCATCTAAAAACCCTAATTAAGATGATGAATAATGATCAACAAAATGTTCTAATTTCTTATATATAGGAATTTTTGGTCATGAAGCAAGGAAGTGAGAGAATATTGGTACGAGAACCTAAGAAGGAGGAGAAAGGGGTTTTGCTTCACTTATTAAGTGACCCAAGAGAAGTGTTTGCAATGGTGTACTAAGAAAGAAGGCTTAAGAAGATGAATGCTTGAAGGGTGAACAAGCTGTTAGAAATGCATAGAATGAAAGCCAAGCAGAATTGAGGACTGAACATAGATCTATAATATGCAAGTAAATTTGTAAGTTGTATTAGATCAAAGCTCTACTATTACTCTCTAACAATTGTATCAGTCTAGTGTAAATCCTTTGGAGTAAGGTTGAAAGTCATTGGAAAATCCTTTAGTAAGGTGGCATTCCAAGTGAATGGCCTAAAGTCCTCTAACAAGGCTCACTTTTAACAGGGTGATTGAAATCCCTTAACTGGGTCACATCTAATAGTGTGTATTGTAACTTTTAATAAGGTTGGCCTTTCACAAGGCATCACTTTAGAAGAGTGAAAAAAGAGTAGCATGTTACTAGTGGTTTTTCCCAAATTAGGTTTCCACATTAAATCATTGTGTCAAATGTACTTATGAATGTGTTGTGTTTCATGCTTTATATTTCTACAAATTGATTTGATAGTAATAGATAAGTTTTAATTTATACACAATGAATGAATGCATGGGTATGAATGTTTTATGGGTTCACTGAATTGTGAGTAAAATTTTATTTCTACATTTGGATCTTGAATAACTAATTCACCCCCCCTCTCAGTTATTCTAAAATATTTCTAACAATTGATGTCAAAGCTATCTGCTTAAGAGGGGTAGTTTTAAGATACTAGAAGCACAAAGATCAAGATGTCTAAAAGAGAAGTACCCAGCTCAACAGAGATAACTTTTCTACATGGAAAAGTTTGATGAAGCTACACCTTGGAGGACTTGGAGATCATGCACAATATTCCATTATAGTGGAATATGTTGATCCAGTAGGTGCCTTAACTACTAAAGATATGAAGAAAAAGAAAGAACACAATCAGGTGATGTTGGATATTGCCTCTACCCTAAGCTATGCCAAATTTGATGACATCAAAGGATGTGACAGTACAAAGAAGATGTGGGATACCCTAACCACCATCTATGGAGGAGACAAAAATGTTCAAAGAGCCAAGTTAGAGAGTCTTAAAGGTAAGTTTGATGACATGAGAAAGGAAGAAGATGAGAATATTTCCCAATATGTTGCTAGGATAAAAGAAGTTGTTAGTGCAATAAAAGGTGCTACCAATCAAATAGATGATAATACTATGCTAAGTAAAGTTTTGAAGACATTACTACCTATTTATGCTATTAGAGTTTCTACAATCCAAGTGTTAAGATGTATACTAGAAAATAATCTAACCCTTGAAGGTTTGATAGGAAAACTCAGTACTTTTGAGCTATCTAATTTTGACAAGTACAAACCTGAGAATCTCAAATCAGCTTTCAAAGCTAAATTTTTATTGAAGAGGTAAAGTAGAAGAAGAAGAAGAAAGATAAAATATACATCCAGTGACAAAAACACCACAAATGATGAAGACATTGAACAATTGGAAGCACTATTGGCAAGAAGATTTCACAGAGGAAAAGGCAAGTTCAAAGGTAAGTTACCCATAATTTATTTTAATTGCAATGAAGTTGGTCATATTGTTATAAGATGTACATAAAAGAAGAACTATAGAAAAGGAAACAAGCACAAAAACAAAAGAGAAGACAATGAGAGAGACTATAAAGATAAAGGCAAGAAGTCATGCTACATTACTAATGAAAATGACTCTAATGAATATGATGTTGAAGTGGTATATTTTGCAATGAAGGATGAATCTGATGAGGATGAGGCAACTACACTTGTGACTTGTGTGAACAAGAATGATAAATGGATCATTGACAGTGGATGCTCATATCATATAATTGGAGACAAAAGTAAGTTCATTACCTTAACTTGTTATGCTAGAAATGGTGTAAGGTTTGGTAATGATGCACCATGTTTGATAAAAGGAAAAGGGTTTATCAAACTCACAGACAAGATTTCATGTGAAAATGCTTACTATGTTGAAGGATTGAATTATAAGTTGTTTAGTGTGACACAATTGAATAATTTTGGATGCAAAGTTGAGTTTGAAAATAAAACTGCCAAGATATATGACACAAATGGAAAGTTGATTGGAAAAGGTGATCAAACTAGAAGTAATTTGTTCTATCTAGATATAGAGGATGCTACTTGTCTTATTGCAAAATTTGATGATGCTTTGGCACAAGAGATTATTTCATTTTAATTTTGATAATCTGGTTAGTATTAGTAACATGAAAAGAGTTAGAGGTTTTCCTAAGTTGAAGAAACTTGATAATATAGTATGCAAACAATGTTAGCTAGGCAAAATGACAAAGTCAAGCTTTAAAAGTAAAGCCTATACCTCTAATGAAATACTAGAGATTGTTCATACTGACTTGTCTGGACCTATTGAAGTGAAAAGCTATAAAGGAGATAAGTACATAATGTTATTTTTTGATGATTACTCTAGGATGATGATAGTCATGTTTCTAAAGAAAAAAATTGATGCTTTTCAAATGTTTAAGTGGTACTTGGCAAGAGTTGAAAAATAAATAGATAAAAGTCTAAAATGCTTGAGATCATATAGAGGAGGAGAATTCACTTCAAATGAGTTTAAGATTTCCTCTAATGATAGAGGAATCAAAAGACAAACATCTGCACCTAGGACCCCTTCACAAAATGGAATTGCTAAAAGAAGAAATAGGTCTATAATGGACTATGCTAGACACTTATGATGGAGAAAAATGTTGCTCTAAAATATTGGAGAGAAGCTATAAGTACTACTGTATATACCTTGAACCATGTGCAAGTCAAGAAAAGTATTCATTCAACACCTTTTGAAGTATGGTATGGATATCCACCTAATGTGAAATAATTTAAGATATTTGGAAGAAAATGTTATATTCTTAAAGATGTTAGGAGTGGAACATTTGATACAAAAAGTGAAGAAAGAATATTCCTTGGTTACTCCACAAGAAGTAAAGCTTACAAGTGTTTAAATACTAACACTAACAAAACTGTGGAAAGTGCAAATGTAAATTTTGATGAATTTGTAAAAGCACATGAGGCTGAACCTATAAAAGAACTAGAAGAATACAAATCATTTGTATACTTCTATGAAGGAATGCCTATTGAATAAGATGCTACAAATCAAGTTGTAAACCAATAGCAAGTCTTAGTAACTACTAAGTCACGACTTGTGAATGTTGAGGTGCATTTAGGAACTGAGCTACATTTAAATGTCAAGTTGCAGAATGAAGAAAATGCACATTCTAATTCTAAGATAAGTATACATGAAAGAGATGCTGAAATACGTGACATATATGTACTTAGTCACACTGAAGTTGAGAGACAAAATGTAGTTACAAGAGCTAAGCCAAGATTTTCTAAAAATGTCAAAAGACATCATCTTGTAGATCAAATCATTGGAGACAAAGATGCAAGGCCAAAAGTAACAAATAGATTGAGAAGTGAATCATGTTTTTTAAGCATGAAGGAATCTAAGACAATAAAAGATGCATTGGAAGATGATGACTGGTACAAGGCTATGGAAGAAGAAATTCAGTAGATAGAGAAGAACAAAACATGGAGTCTAGTTCCTAGACCAAAAGACAAATGTGATTGGCACCTAATGAGTATTTTGAAACAAGCTTGATGAGAATGGTGAAGTGACAAGGAACAAAGAAAGGTTAGTTTGCAAAGAGTATGCACAAGAAGAAGGAATTGACTATGGTGAGACATTTTCCCTCGTTGCAAGAATAGAAAGAGTGAGAAATTTGCTTACTTATGTTGCATACAAAGGTTTCAAAGTTTATCAAATGGATGTTAAATCTACATTTTTAAATGACATACTAGAAGAAGAAGTCTACATAGAATAGCCAAAAGGATTTGTTGATGAGAATTATAAGAACATGGTATGTAGAATACGCAAAGTGCTATATGGATTGAAGCAAGCACCAAGAGCATGGTATGAGAGACTTCACACTTATCTTATGAAGATTGGATTTGAAAGGATTGATGATAACAAAAATTTGTACATGAAGATGGATAAGGAAAAAGGTATACTATTATCTAAAATATTTATTGATGATATCATATTTGGAGGACAAGATGCTTTGTGTAAGGACTTTGTGAATCAAATGAAGCAAGAATTTGGAATGTCAATGTTTGGAGAGATTAAATTCTTTGTGCGATTACAAGTATACCAGATGAAGTATGGTATATATATATATATATATATATCACTCAGTAAAAATATGTCAAAGAGGCATTGAAGGCATTTGGATTAGAGGATTCCAAACTAGTAAGTACACCTATCGTGACAAGACTCAAGCTATCAAAGAGTGATGATTTACCTGAGGTAAATCAAACATTGTATAGATCCATGATTGGAAAATTGCAATATGTAGTACATAGAAGACCTGATATTACATTAACTATGGGGATAGTTTCATGGTTCTCTACAAATCCTAGAGAGAATCACTTGATGACTGTGAAACGAATAATGAGATACTTAAAAGGAATAGAAGAGTTTGGTTTATACTATAAGAAGAATGAAAAGTTTGAACTAAGAGCCTACACTGATGTTGATTGGGTTGGAAATATTGATGACAGAAAGAGCACTAGTGGAGGAGCATTCTTTTTAGGCAAAAGACTAGTTACATGGACTAGTAAGAAGTAGAGTTGTACTTCCCAATCTACTGTTGAAGTCAAATATGTTGTTGTTGCTATTAACTACACAAATATTGTATGGATCAAATAGCTACTTAAGATTATGAAGGAACAAATCACAGAACCAGTGAAAATTTATTGTGATAATACAATTGCTTTCAATATATCAAAGAATCCAGTGATGCATACAAAGACAAAGCACATTGCAATCAAGTATCATTATGTAAGGGAATTGATTCAAGATAAAGAGGTGAAGATGGAATATGTTAACAAGATATTAGGTGAAGATGGAATATGTTAACACAAAGGAGAAAATTGTTGATATCTTCACAAAAGCATTACCTAAGGATGCTTATGAGTATCGAAGAGGTAAACTAGGGGTGATACCCCTATCAAAGGCTATGTAAGAGATAGAGAGATTGTCTTGCATAAAACAAGCTAATGTTCATATAATACAAATTGATGTAGTGGATCTTACTATAAGAATTGGCTAAAGTAATCACAAGGCTAAAAACTTCAAATCAGTCACAAGCAATGTGATAGAGGGAGAAATTGAAGAACCTAAAAAAGCTTATATCTACATATATTAAAGATGCCAAGTGTTTAGTATATCTCTTTGGCATTGATTTAAAGAGGGAGAAAGTACATTAAACTGATCAAGTGCAAGAGGAATAGTGGAGAAAGTACATCATCAGAAGATCAAGAAAGAAAGAGGGAGAAAGCAATCAATCAAAGAAAGGATAAGAACAAAGAGTGAAACATTGATCAGAGAGTTTGAAGGATCATTATTTTCTGATTAATTTAGTATGAAAGAGAGTCATAAGAAGAAGTTATATTTTGTAACCTAATCAAAAGATGAAAGTTGCTAATAGAGGGAGAAGTTTCAATACAAGTTTTCTTTTTGATATTGTCTTACTATTTTAACCTAGTTAATTTGGTTGAACAAGATGTTCATCATTTTATTGACTTGGTTGATCAACTTGGTTTGCCATCAATGCTAAAGAGGGAAATTGTTGAAATCTAATTGAAAAGATCATTGATTAGAAAGATTGTTATAAGGGAGATTGTTATGTGTTTCAATCATTGTTTTGTCACTAATGTTAAGCCGGCTATTTGCAAGTAAGATAATTGCTTATATGTTTCAAGTACTATCACTTAGTTGATTGATGAAGAGGATTTTGTCAACAAGATGTAATAAAAGCACCTAGAGGAAAGGTTGAGTTATGATTATGTAATTGTATGCACACTAAAAGTACCCCAATTTTAAAAAACTTTTGAGTTGCTACCCATGATAAATCTTCGCTAATGTATTCCTTGATTCTAAGAATTTTTTTGTGAAGGATTGAATTGTTTCTAAGTCCAAATATGTAGATGTGGAAGCAAAATGATGAAAACTTGACAAAGTTTTAAAGAAGTGGATAATTCATTTTTTGCTATACTTTTTGAAGTCAAATTTCATTTTTCCACCATGGAGAAGCACTTCTTGAATTTTCCATAATGGAGTAGTCAACTTGAGATTTTCCAGCAAAGGAAAAATGCATAGCAAAAAACTGATTTTCTGCTACACTTTTCACAGTCATTGTCAGATTTTCCATTGAAGAAGAAAATGTTTCATTTTCCACCAAAGGGAAAAGTGTAGTAGAAAACTCATTTTTCACTACGTTTTTTCCATCCATATTCAAATTTTCCATTGGAGAAGAAAATGTTTCATTTTCCACTAAAGCCAAAAGTATAGTAGAAACTTATTTTCCTCTACACCTTTCATAGTCATTTTTAGATTTTCTATTAGAGGCAAATGTTTCATTTTCCACCAAAGGAAAAAGCATAGTGGAAAACTCATTTTCCACTATGCCTTTCGCAGTCAGGTTGGAGTTTTCCACAAAAGGGATATGAAAAAAATTAGATTTTTTCCAAGAATAAATTTGAGTGTTATGTAATTAGTGACATGATAACAAAGAAGAAGTATTATTGTTAATTATTTTCAAAGTGCAACTATTACTAGAATGTGTGAATTTAACCTACAACAAAGAAGTGAAAAACTAAGAACTTGGTACACTTTTTGACCTCTATTTGGGATTTTCTACATAATCAGTCCCAAAATTTAGCAGAGAATCAACATGGTAAGCATGGAAGAACATACTGGAAAATTGAAGATATATGGGTTACAAAGCATGTGAATGAAGAATGACTAGAAACTTTATTTTATCAATTCTGATTTTGTAACAGTCATATAGACCAGCATTTAGTAGCTCATATCTTTTGACTTGGTGATTATTTTTCCAATTGGTTAAGTTAGAATGCAAAAATTAAGGTTTGGAAAAATATATCCAAAAATGAGCTCGATCCAACAGTGGAAGAAAAAGATATGCCCCCCAAAATACGACCCATTTTTATTGGCAGCAGTATTTTTTTTTGTCTACCCAACAAAGGAAAGATTTTGATTTAACATATTTAAATGTCAATTATTAAAATAAAATTTAAATATGTTAAGATATATCATTATTAACTTAAAATTTAACAAGAATATCAATTTTCAAAAGGAAAAAGATGAGAAGTCAAAGAGACAAGAGTCAGTTATAGAACTAAAAAGTCACAAGAAGAAACCAAATGGTTGCTGGAGAATGTATTTATTAGAATGTATTTATTATAAAACCTTTTCATTCACCAGGGGGTTCTTCTTTTCTGCAAGAGATAGAGAGCTAGAGTAGGGGGGAGGAACTTAGTTTAGTTTTCTACATTTTTATTATGCATGTTAAGAGTTTGAGTTTTTGTAATAGATTTAGTATAAGCTATGAGCAAATAAAATATGAGCATTCTTATTTGTGATGTTCAAGGAAACAAGGGTTTTATTCTGAATCAGAGCATTTAGTTGTTTCTCCTTTGATTATAATCAATTAGAGTATTATTATTTTTAGTTTTGGGCATCATCTTGCATCTCGTGTTGAATAATGAATGGATTGTAGATTGGACTATTTGCAGACATTCCTATTACAGGAATTGGGATTATTTTTCTCTTTCATTTCATTTTGCACTACATTTTCATAGATAGCATTCACATTGCATTGCCAATGTCAAGGAGTCATAGGAAGTATGAATTCTTGGGATTGGCTAGGTTTAGAGCTGAATTCTCTTCTTGAGTTAATTCTGTCTAAGGCTAGCTTGGGTTTCCTTTTTTGTTCTCAAGTTAAGAACATACCCAATTAGTTTAAAAATAAAACAAGATTCATTGAATATCATTGATAAGGGATCTATACCTTTTAATTTAGAGGAAATCTATCAACCTCGTGATAAATTATCCAATCATTGGTATCAAATTTTTTCTTATAGGTTTGGGCATTTAAGAGTTACATTGGAAAGAACAATCTATTTACCAATAAATTTTTGGCGACTCTATTGGGGAAGTAGAAAAGAAGAGTAGTGCTAAAGTTTTACTTCCTCAATTTTTATTATTATCTCTGCTTGAGATTGGTGACTTTGTTTTGATTCTCATCATTTCTGGTTGAAGAGTCTAGTGCTTTCATTTTAAGAATTTTTTATTATCTCTACTTGTAGGAGATTGGTGATTATGTTATTAAAAGACCATGCCCATTAAAGTTGTGAAAGGAAGAAGGCCAAATCCTTCTTTGATTGGACTTCATCAAACACATGATCTAGTATTGCACAATTTATTTGATGCTTTTAGAAAAAGCATTACTCACAAGAGAAAAATGAATTTGAGCATTGAAGAAGATCATGCACCAGTTCTTTTATAGAGAAGTGTTCATTCAAGATTTCACAAGATGAAAGAACTGAAGGTAAAAAATAAGTTATTGTAGCATTGTGAGGAAAGGGTATTGCAACTAAGCAATGAATTAAAGGTGGATGATGAACCAGTTTCAGAATTTCCACCTAATTTTTTTTCCTATAATTTTTCAGTCTTGAGTGAGCAAGAAGTTCAACTAAGAGAAAAAATCAAAAGGAAACCCACATTTGAAGAAATAAATGCCGAGATTGATCCTAGCTTACAATTCCTTTGGACTGCATTTGAAAAAAGTATTCCTAAAGCTAAAAGAAAAGGATTAAATTCCTTAGAAGATCATCAATCTGCTCTATTGGTAAAGTGTGTGATCCAAAGATACTTTAATGTTGAAGACCAAAGAAAAGGCAAGTATGTTTCAGCAAGTTTACCTAAAGAAAAATTAGTAAAAGAAGAACCAATATCACTCAATTGCTTGGTTTTTAGAGAACAAGAAATACCACAATTTCTAGATGAACTAATTTCCATCGAGAAAGGAGTCCTTGACAATGACAAAGAATTAGTAAGCACCATAGAAAATGAAAACTTGACCATGCTTTATTTTGCTCCTAATAATGCAAGTTCCAAATTTGATGAAAATAGAGATAATATGTTGCATGAGGTGCCTTTTGAAAATCATTCTACAATTAATGCACTTCTGAAATATGAAAAGTTCAATTTTGTTGAATATTATGGTAGAAATGATTTTCAATTTTCAAAAGTTTGTAAGGATCCTATATTAGAATCATTTTGTTCTAAAGACAATGCAAAGTTGAGTATTCTAGAAGACATTTGTATTGATGGAAAGGTTGAAACATTTATTGATAATTCTTTCACTAAGTCTAGAATTTTAGTTGAAGAAAAAGATGCAAGAATAGATTTTGTATAGGGATCTTTAGTGGCTAATGAAATGTTTCAGCACCATGAAGATGATTTAGAGTTGGATTATATTTTTCTTTATCACAAAATGGAAGCTAATCAAATCTTGATGTTAGCTAAATGTAAGTCTTCTTCTACAACTAATTCAAGTATTGAGATTTTAAATTTGGATGAAATTTTTTCAAAATTGATAGTCACAAAAAGTGATGAAGTTATTTCAGTTTCGTTTGACCCTATGTGCAATGAAGAATCATTATGTTTCAATCTTAGTTTGAAATCTAAAATTTCTATTGAAGATGACTATAGTGAATGTGACTATGATGCAACATATGTTTCAGAATAATGTGGACATTCAAATTTTTGCAACCTCAATTTATCTTTTGGGTTTTCTCTTAAGAGTAATCAAGTTGAAAGTTATGAGTGTGAATATGTTGCAACATCTTTTCCAAAAGTTTGTGATTATTTTTCTCTTCAGCAAAGAATGGTTGAATACATGAGAAGTAATGTGCAAATGAATTCCAAAAAATTACAAGTCTATGATGAGGCCTAGTTGTTCGGGAAATGTTTTTGGCTCACTAATTTTTAGCATTATATTAGTGTGGCACTCAAACATGAAGAGTTTTCCAAGAGGTCTTGGTTTTGGTTCAGC
The DNA here is from genome assembly GCA_028749045.1 of Cupressus sempervirens. NCBI lineage: Eukaryota > Viridiplantae > Streptophyta > Pinopsida > Cupressales > Cupressaceae > Cupressus > Cupressus sempervirens. Next base: position 205,371,941 of record CM053793.1, on the reverse strand, counting down.
CTTGCAAAACATAACCCAATTTATTGGAGAGGCTCATACTTCTATTTGCCAATTAATGGTAATGCTCCTATCAAGATTTTAGGTATTGATCTAATCTATATCTCTATTTTAAATGAAAGATTTTTAGATTTGATGAAAGGAAAGAGTGACAAAGTTATCTTAGTCAAGATTTATCCTCACCCTGAAGAAGAATTTTTTTATGTTGAGAGTGCCATGGATGCTAGAAATTCTTTTGATTATGGTAGTCTCAAATGTTTGGATAATAAGGATGATACGTTATTTTCCTTGGAGATGTCTAAGTTTCAAATTGAGATTGGGAATGATTCTAAATCTTACATTCAAAAGGATAAAGAAGAATTAGAAATTTATGACAAAGCATGGTTACTTGGAAAATATTTTTGGGTCACACATATTTAGCATGCTTCCAGATTCAGTTTCAATAATGATGAAGTCATGGAAAGGCAATGGTTTTGTTGCAACTTATTGGAGCGCAAGTTTATTTTCTGAAAAGGATCACACTTCTCCTTTCTGATTAATGGTTATGTTTGAGTTTCTCTCTGCTCTCTTTCATTTTGGTGAGATCTCCTCACTTATATTTGTAAATAAGCATTTGTTTCATAGTTTAGAGTTTCCCACTTTCTTAGTTTTTGTTTTTCCTTGCTCCCCTCTAACCTTCTGGTAAGCAATTCTTTGATAGTCCTATTTGTTCTTAGACTCTGTAGCCCAATGGATAGGCACTTGTCTTTTGCTAGAGATATTGGATTCTTTATGCACTTTGCAACACATAATCCCCATTTAGAGCTAGTTGTAGGTACACTAAAAGTACCCCAATTTTTAAAAACTTTATAGTTGCCACCGATGATAAATTTCTACTAATGTATTCCTTGATTCTAAGAAAGTTTCTATGAAGGATTGAATTGCTTATAAGTCCAAATATGCAGATGTGGAAGCAAAATGGTGAAAATTTGACAAAGTTTTAAAGAAGTAGATAATTCATTTTCTGCTATGATTTTCAAAGTCAAAGTTCATTTTTCCACCATGGAGAAGCACTTCTTAAACTTTCTACAATGGATTAGTCAACTCAAGATTTTCCACCAAAGAAAAAATGTGCAGTGAAAAGCTCATTTTCTACTACGTCTTTCATAGTCATTTTCATATTTTCCATTGGAGAAGAAAATGTTTCATTTTCCTCTATGCCTTTCGTAGTCATTTTTTGATTTTCCATTGGAAAAGAAAATGTTTCATTTTCCACCAAAGGGAAAAGTGTAGTGGAAAAATCATTTTCTACTACACCTTTCATAGTCAAAGTTTAGTTTTCCACATGAGGAGAGAAAAGGAAAATCTCAATCCAAAATGAAGATATATGGGGTCTAGTATCAAGATCACTTCAGAAAATTAATTTATGAATCAATCTACATCAAAATTGTACCCACTACATGGAGGTAGAAAATTGAAGATTGGGTGCACTATTTGCACTCAAAAATGGAATTTCCACCAAGTATCAAATCAATAATAGAGAGATGGAAAAGAGCTCTTAATTGATTAAACAAAGAATGATAATATAATAAAGATTTATCTCTTGAAGATTTGGGCATCAACATGACATTAAATATGAAGTGGAAAATTCATTTTATGTTATGCCTTTCACAGTTAGGTTGGAGTTTTCCACATAAAGGAGATGACAAAAATCAGATTTCTACCAAGAATGAATTTGAGTGTTATGTAACTAGAAACATGATAACAAAGAAGAAGTATTACTTGTTAATTATTTTCAAACTGTAACTATTACTAGAATGTGCAAATTTCACCTACAACAAAGAAGTAGAAAACTAAGAACTTAGTACACTTTTTGACCTCCATTTGGGATTTTTTGCCACAAGCATTCCAAAGAATCACTCCCAAAATTTAGCAGAGAATCAATATGGTAAGCATGGAAGAACATACTGGAAAATTGAAGATATCTATGAAATGAAATAACTTGCACAATAGAAGAAATAATATGAAATATTATATAAAGACTTGATAATAGTTGACAGTTATAGGCCACTTTGAGGGGGTAACCTCCAAATATCTCCAATGAGAACACACTTCACAATCTGATGATAAAATAAGACTCACAACCTCCTATATATACCTATTTATGCTTAGGTTGAATGTAAGGTCCCTTCTGGCATGTACTTATTAGATATGAATTTCTCTATTGAATCGGTTGTAGGAGTTTTGAACAGATATGAAGTTATGTGTTATACTATGAATTTCCTAATGAAATAGAGAGTAGTTGATAATATCTATGTTTTAATACTCAGTGACTTGAGAAATACTACATCATCTTGATAGTTTAAAGATTAGAATTTTACTAACAATGATACAAGGCATTTTAACCCAATGATAAGGGTGTTGATTTTGGTACTTCAAGGTTTTAGTTTTATGCTTTCAGATAGTTCAGTATTTCTTAATTGGTGATGTTTATGATGTTAGGTATATGCATGCCTAACAATGATTATTCCAGTATTTTAATCTAAATTAATGAATAAGTAATGGAATATTGATTATGTGATTTCTAATGATTAAATGTGAGCAGAAATGAATTAAACAATTGATTATATGAAAGATTCATGTTTTGATTTATGTAACTATTCAGATAGGTTTTTGAATATATGCATGTGATTTTCTTGAGCTACTAATGTGTGCAATATGTGTGCAAGATATTTTAACTAGAAAATTTAAAGGAGAAATGAAACTAAACCCTATGTACCAATTGTAGAAACTAGGGTTGAGTCTAACAAAATATGCAAACCCCGTTGTTTGTATTTTATTTTGTATTGTGAGATGTATGAATGTATCATTTTGTAATCAATAAGTGTTAATATTTTGTAACAGTAATTGTATAGTGTCGCTTGACACTCATGAATTATATATGCATTTCATCTTAATAATTAGGGTTAACCAAGTAACCTAAAGATCTAAGTTGGACTAGGTTAGTGACCTTTTTGCTAATTAGTGAGTAATCAAGGTTAACTACCCCTTATCAAGATTAGTGAGTAATCTACATTTTTGAAGGTTGTTAGCAAGTCCTAACAATTCTTAGCTTTTTGTTAGGTCTGTAAATAGTCTTGGAGGCCTAAAATCATGAAAAAAAAATGCCTAAGGGGTATGGGTATGGGTTGGGGGCATTTTTCACACCCCTAGCCTCTTTGGTTGACTTTTATGGTCACTCAAAAATTCCATTTTTGCTTTAGTGTGAAAATTGATTGTCCCATCATGAGTTAGATAACTTTAACTCCACCTTGCAGCCTACCTTATGTCTAGTTGAGTTAGAAGTCTCTAGGGATTTAGGCAAGTGGGTGGGAGTTATTGTTTTTGGGGGTAGGTGGTTGAGTTTTGGGGGGGATCTTTTTAGAGGCATTTCTGAGAGGGTTTATGGTTGTTACCCAATCTCTAATTTTAGAGAGAAGTTTGGAAGATTTAAGGAAGGAAGAGCTCATCTCAAACTTGTTCATGTTACCATAACCTTATTTTGAAGGTAGGAGTCTTCATCCCTTTTGTTCATGATGTTCATGTTGTTTATGCTTTGTTCATGCATAAGTAATTTTGTTTTTATTTATTGTATGTTTGTATGTGTGTTGGGTATGCTTGGGGGGCTTTGAAACATGTTTTCTTGAATTCTTTTACTTCATGTTTTCCTTGAATTTTTTGAAGGGATTTTGTGGGTTGTTTTGGCATTGCTCACCCTTGGATAGGGAAGAAGTGGCCATGTACAAGGGAAGGGCTTTAGTTGGACCCCAATAGTGTAGAGTCTTTTCTCATGATGAGAAGAGGGAAAGAGGGTAGGGTGTTATGGGCCCCTACTTTTCATCACATACCATGTTTTTAAATTTTAAATTTTGAAGAAATGAGAGAATGAAAATCCTTGTAATATTGGCCTCAAAAGGGCACTTGTGGAAGAACAGAAGTTCTTGAGATTTTAGCCTTGAAAGGGCTATGTTGTGGTATTGTGATCGACATCTCCTACTGGGAAAATCAACCTTCTCCCTAGTCTGGTTCAATGTTGAACCTATTGTGCAAATGGAGATGGAAATGCATGCTTGATTTGTTCTTCATGATATGTTTGATTTTTCTCTGGGTTAGTTTTTTTCTTCTCCATGATCACCATGATGTATTGAAGATATTGAAAAGGATCCCTTGTTAAATGCCAAGAAGAGAATTCAGATTGTATTGTAATATTATGTAAAAATGTATTTAAACTCTTGTTGAAGTGGCAAGGATGTTGGGTTTTCTTACTGGTTCTTTCTCGACAGAGCCTTGAAATAGGTTGATTAATAGAAGAGGAAAGATTGAGTAATATTCTTGCATTGAGCCTTTTAGTATTGAAGTTCTTTACATTTGTTTATTTTAAAATGGATAAAATGATGATGTTTCACTCTTCCTATGACATTCGTATGTTTTGTAATCATATTCATTTGAATGAAGTTAATTAGATAACATAGTGATATATATCAATTTATGCAACCTAAGATTAAAATATGTTAAGAAAATTTGCATTTGATTTGCACTTAAATTTCTTAATTATACATGAGTGTGAGGAAGTTAAGTAATTCTATTCAAATACTTATGTATTACATTTAATCTGATTATCACTTTTAATTTTTTTTTTTTTTTAAAAGTGTGTTTTTGCCCCATATTTTGGGATGACATTGAATAGACACAACCTTCATAACACCTAGGCTGACCTACCTACCTAAATTATAATATAATAATGATAACATGAATTAATTGAGGATTAAGATAGCCACAAGTTGACTATTCATAATCCTATATACAAAAATATTAAGGGCATAGCGTGCCCCCTCTCTTGAAAGAAGCATTGTCCTCAATGTTAACCAAGTGTGGATTCTTCTGAATGAACTCCTCATCCTCCCATGTGACCTCTTCAACTAGTAAATTTTTCCATTGGATGAGATACATAGTTAGGGTTTTGTTCCTTAACTTCTTTGTATGTGTTTGAAGAATGCACTCTTGTTCCAAAATTATTCTTTCTTTTTCATCAAGTTCTGGTAGTACTATTTGAGTAGGAATATTCTACCCAATTACCTTCTTCAAACAAGAAACATGAAAAGCTAGATGTATCTTTGTTGTTGGTGGCAACTCAAGATTTTAGGCAACACTACCAATCTTTTGCATGATTTGGTATGGTCCATAATATCTTGACGACAACTTATTATTCTTTTTTTGTTGCTTCATTAAGAATTTTTTATAAGGCTACAATCTCAAAATTTCTTTCACTACGATGTTAGTCTGCTTCTTGTTTCATTCAATTTTGTGCCATAGCTAAATTCTCCTTCAGTCCTGACAGTACCTATTGTTGATGAAGAAAGTGATCTTCTACTACTTGAACTCTTGGTGACACCTTTAATGATGATGTGATGGAAGGAGGATGATATCCATAAAGTGCCAAAAATGGAGACATTTTTGATGAGCTGTGAAAAGAAGTATTGTCCTACCATTCTGCAAGAGGTAGCCAATCTACCCATTGAGATTTTTTTTATGAAGTGAAACAACATAGATATCCTTGCAAACATTTATGAACCACTTCAATTTGCCCATCTGATTATGGATGGTATGAAGAACTATCAGCCAATTGAGTACCCAAACATGAGAATAAATCTTTCCAAAATTAACTAGTAAATCTGGGATCATGATCACTAACAATAACCTTAGGTGTACCATGTAACTTTTGGATATTCTCCAAGAAAACTTTTGCCACTATGCTTGTTGTAAAAGGATGTGATAATGCAATAAAATGTGCATATTTAGTGAGATGACCAACTACTACCATGATGACATTATGACCTTTAGATTTTGGGAGCCTATAATGAAGTCCATATATACCTCTTCCCAATGTTGGCTAGGAATAGATAAAGGTTGCAAGAGACGTAGTATCTTAATTGTTTCCCCATTATTTTTTTAACAAACCACACATTCAGCCACAAACTTTTGAACATCACCTTTTAGTCCTTCCCAAAAAAAATCTTGCTTGACCCTATGATATGTCTTCAAAAATCCCAAATGACCACCAATTGGGGACTCATGTAGTTCTTTGAGAATCTTGTGTTTAAGAGTGAAATTCGTGCAGAGATACAAGTGCTCTTTATACCAAAGAACATCCCCCCTTTAAACAAAACTTATCTAAACTACTAGGGTCAATTTTTATTTGCTGGATGAGATTACTTATTGCAACATCATTTTTCCACTCTTCTTTGGCTTCTACCACCCAATTTTATTGTAATATTGAAAGGGCACAGAATAAGGCTTCATCTTTTTCATCCTTCCTAGAAAATGCATCAGCCACAATATTTTCCTTCCCTTTCTTGTATACGATTTCAAAGTAATATTCCAACATCTTAGTGACCCATTTTTTTTTCTCTTCTAATGATAGTCTTTGTTCCAAAAAATATTTTAGGCTATCATGATCTATCTTAACCTTGGAGTGTCAACCCATTAAATAAGGCCTCCATTTTTTAACTGCATGAAGTATTGCTAACATTTCCTTTTCATAAATAGGCTTGAGTTTATTTTTTCCTTTTAATTGAAAACTCTCTGTCATGTCTCCTTTTCAAATAATTAAAAAATAATAATCTTTGCTAAGGCAGGCAGGCCCAAGAAAGGGAAGTTTCAGAAAAGGGGGTTAATCTTTGGAAACCGTTGGACTAATAAATGAAAATTATTATTAAAATATGTTTCATTAACCTCTCTTGGATGTGAGTTATGGTTATGCCCTCTTTTAAGGGGTTTGGAGGCATTTTGGGTAGATTACAGAACTTGATTTTTGCTCATTCTTTGTTATTCTTCAGAGGCTGCCAAACCTGTGGAGAAGGAGACCCAAGAACGGGAGTTTGCAGGTTTCCAGGGAGACCCAAGAATGAGAGTTTTTAGGTTTCCAAGAAGGCTAAGGATAGGAGTTTGAAGCCATTCCATGTGCATGGTCATACAGAGTTTGCCTTTGTGCTGAACAATGCAAATTTGTGGGTTTTCGAGTGTGTTTTTTGTATGAGTTTGGTGTTTTCAGTTGAGTATTTCATATCAGTTTGGGTTGCTACTGTATTTCAGACTTTAAGGTGTTAAAATAGAGCTGAATATATGTATTGGGATGTGATTAAACTTTTGAGATATATTATTAGTATTTTTGTGGTGTTTTCAGGCATTTTTGTGTTAATTTCAGGAGCCCGATGAGCATAGTTTTTGTCCTACATTTGAGAACTGTTGTGTAAAGGTTATACGGATCTGGAAATGTCATTTTGTAGGCTATTATGCTGCTGAAATTTCTGTAAAAATGTCCACTTTTAGATTTATTAATAATAGGTGAAGCTATGAAGCTTTTGGCACAATTTCTGGCATACCCGATTTGGGGTTTCTTGAGAAATTTGGTGGATCTTTGTGATATTAGTTGTTTGATCTTGAAAATCTGATTAGAGGTTGGAAATATCATAAAAAATCAGTAAAGGGACATTTCAATGGTATCAGAGCCATGATCTTGCTAGCCTGAGGGTTTGTAGAAGTTGCATGTCAGTTTTGACAACTACCCAGATCTTGCATTTCAGTTTTTAGAACTACCCAAATCTTGCATGTCATAATTTATGGTTGCATGTTGCTTCTAATCTTTTGCATGTCAAAATTTATGGTTTCATGCTAATTCTAATCATTTTTATGTTAGTTCTTGGTGAATTTGGTGGTTGTAGAAGTTTGCATGTCAGTTTTGACAACTACCCAGATCTTGCATGTCAGTTTTGACAACTACCCAGATCTTGCATTTTTGACAACTACCCAGATCTTGCATGTCATAATTGATGATTGCATGTTGCTTCTAATCAGCTGCATGAAAAAATTTATGGTTGCATGCTACTTCTAATCATTTGCATGTTAGTTCTTGGTGAATTTGGTGGTTGCATGTTGCTTCTAATCAGTTGCATGTCAAAATCTATGGTTGCATGCTACTTCTAATCATTTGCATGTTAGTTCTTGGTGTTTGAAGAAGTTATATCCTATTGGGGTTACACTCTACTTTATCCAGAATGGACATGTATAGTACAGAGTCTCAAAGGACATGATCTTGGACAATTGATATCCAGAGTCAAAATAGTAGAAAGGATGGTTATTTAGACATTCGTGATAAACTTATGAAAATAAGCCATGACATGTCTAAAAAGTTGATTGAGCACCACTGTATAATGAATGACATGTTGTCCGACCTAGCTAAGGTGGATAAGTTGATTGGATTTCTATTTGGCAAATTTTCTCACAGGGCAGATGACACAATTACCAAGAACTTGCATGAAGAGTTTGAGAAACTAGCTGATAGCCAGGTAGAGGTCTCAGATTCTACTCTGCCACAGAAGGTGGTGGGAAAGGATATTACACAGATTTATAGTAATGGTCAACTTGATACTCAAATGGAGACAATTGTTTACAGGTCGTCAAAGGGTGATGCAACAGGTATTCAGGATGATATAGTCACAACAAGTAGTGACTACAGTGTAGTGGGTTCAGATGATGATTATGAGGATGTTGTTGTGTAGGATGGTGAGATACCTGGTAGAGATGAGCAGACATTGAGAATTCATGATTTTGCTAAGAAAGAGTACCAGGCATAGTTAGATGCTTCACCAAATGAGGTTGAGGCTGGTAGTACTTTACATGATTTGTCTAGCCAGCTAAAGGTGAACAAAGATAGTATTGTGACTTCATTATCTCATCATGACAGGTATGTGGAGTTAGTTGGTATTGGTCATATTACTCAGGTGAGGAGTTTCCTTGAGTTACCAGTTGATTCTAGTTTACAGATATGGACTCGAGATTTTTATATTGGCATTTGGGATTCAGTTGACTGGAGATCTTTAACACTTTTTGGTAGCAGTGTTTTTTTGGGTGCTATCATGGATTTGATTAGCAGATTACATGGTGTTATCTTTTCTTGTGCTAGTATCTTGTCTGATGTTGGTATTAGTTTTTATAGACTGATGTTGGGCTTTGTTCATATATCCAGTTGACCATATTTGTTGGAATGTGTTGATGATCTTTCATATTTGGCAGTGTGTACAGATGAGTCCACGGATCATATTGGCATTGATGACATCCAGGAGGATGTAGTGGGCAGTTTTGAAAACTTAGTTTCCTTGGGTGTAGAGGAGTTGGACAGTAGTGTTAATGTTTTTGATACTCCGTATGTTGATATGAGCTTTAGATTTGATTCACAGGATATGGATTTTAATACTCTAGAGACTAGTGACTTTGATTATACTCCTTTAGACAGTGCATCAGAGGAGGTTTTTAGGAGACAGTCAAGCCAGTACCATCATGTGTCTAATCAGTTGAGAGTTACTGATAGAGACATTGCTATCACTTGCCAGCATTTCGATGCTGCTCGTCAGTTGTTAGCAATTTATGGATGGGGTTCTCCTACTAGTGATGAGCAGGAAGGCAGTTATCTTTCCTTGACAGAGATCCACTCTTTATGGGAGGCTATTCGGATTTTGAGACAGAATTATATGCAGTTGGTAGCCGACAGAGATTATCTTATGGAGTGGGGCAATATAGCATATGATGCATTGTTGGCCAAGGAAGATGAGGTGAGTGAGCTTACTGAGCAGCTTGAGGTGACTTCTGAGATTCTTGAGAGTACACAGTTGGCTTTCAAGGAGTCACAGTTTCATTTGGCTAAGGTGACCATGGAGTTAGAGTGACTACAATATTTACCTAATCCTATACAGTCACAAGCTGTGGTGTTTGGTGATCCGAGGATGTCCATGGACGAGATTGTCAGAGATAGTGGAGATGGGGATGCATCCATCCTTGATACTAACATTGGCATATCAGGTTCATTCCCACTAGAGTCAGGTTTAGTTGATTTGGGTGTTGTAGTAGATTGTTGTATGCCTAACATGGTGGTGGCCTCTAGTACTAATGGCACGGAGACTAGAGATGTATCAAAGATCATGTGTGATGTTGGTGAGTCGGTAGTTGGCATGGTTCCTACTAGTAATACTACTCCCTTGGTGATATCTTCGGAGGTAGTAGTCAGTTCCAACATGGTTAATGATCAATTGCAGTTAGTTTCATCTAGATTACAGTCTGAGCCACTGACTGAGATGATGACCATGTTGATGACCATGTTGATCAGATGATGATACAAAGATTTACTTTGGTTCCTAGTGCTTGTCATCAGTTATGGGATAGTTTGACACCTCAGGATGAGGGTTGTGATGGGCATGACATGGCAATAGGTTCTACAGTTGATAGCTTGATAATATGTGACTTAGAGCAGGAGTTTGGGAGTGATGCTTCAACGGGTGTTGTTATTGATTCTACTCCTTTGGCTATGACATCTCCTGACTTAGCTAGTGATCAATCACAGTGGGTTGTATCACTTGTTCATGGTGAGTTGTTGACTAAGGTTGGTTTTTTTAATCAACATTATATTGTAGGGTATGTACATCAGTTAGCATTTGATCCTTGTTTTGAGGAGTTGATGGCAGGAAAATTTGGTTTGGATTCCATTTCTTACTCTTTATCTTGTAATGTATTTTCACCATCAGTAGTGCATGGGAGTTATGGTTATAAGATAGTGGCCGATGATTTGCAGAGTTGTGTTGACTGCAAGATTTGTACAGTGTGTGGATTATCCATACTTGGTATAGTTTCATTCAAGAGCGTTCACCATTGTTGCAGAGTTGGATTGTACATTCCGTGTAGGCTAGTGGGATGTGTTGATGGTAATTACTATGTTGGTAGTTTGATTTGTCCACTTTACTTGGGTTCTAATGTTCTAAGAGTTTGTGTCTCATGGGTTTTTGACTATGGTAGTGGTGATTTTGAAGTTTGGTTGAGCTATAATTGTCAGTTTGATTATGGATTCCTCTTGGTCATATTGCAGAGGATATTGCAGGAGCCTATGTTAATTGGTAGTAGTATAGTTCATGACTACATTTGGGATCCAGGTGGATTGATTGGTTTATTGTTCAGCCATTGCTTGAGGACAAGAAATTTTTGGGAGGGGAGGACTTGTCATGTCCCCTTTTCAAATAATTAAAAAATAATAATCTTTGCTAAGGTAGGCAGGCCCAAGAAAGGGAAGTTTCAGAAAAGGGGGTTAATCTTTAGAAACTGTTGGACTAATAAATGAAAATTATTATTAAAATATGTTTCATTAACCTCTCTTGGATGTGAGTTACGGTTATGCCCTCTTTTAAGGGATTTGGAGGCATTTTGGGCAGATTACAGAACTTGATTTTTGCTCATTCTTTGTTATTCTTCAGAGGCTGCCAAACCTGTGGAGAAGGAGACCCAAGAATGGGAGTTTGCAGGTTTCTAGGGAGAACCAAGAATGGGAGTTTGCAGGTTTCCAAGAAGGCTAAGGATGGGATTTTGAAGCCATTCCATGTGCATGCTCATACAGAGTTTGCCTTTGTGCTGAACAGTGCAGATTTGTGGGTTTTCGGGTGTGTTTTTTGTATGAGTTTGGTGTTTTCAGTTGAGTATTTCATATCAGTTTTGGTTTCTGCTATATTTCAGACTTTAAGGTGTTAAAATAGAGCTGAATATATGTATTGGGACATGATTAAAATTCTAAGATAGATTATTAGTGTTTTTGTGGTGTTTCCAGGCATTTTTGTGTTAATTTTGAGAGCCCGATAAGCATAGTTTTTGTCCTACATTTGAGAACTGTTGTGTAAAGGCTATACAGATCTAGAAATGTCATTTTGTAGGCTTTTATGCTGCTGAAATTTCTATAAAAATGTCCACTTTCATATTTATTAATAATAGGTGAAGCTGTGAAGCTTTTGGCACAATTTCTGGCATACCCGATTTGGGGTTTCTTGAGAAATTTGGTGGATCTTTGTGATATTAGTTGTTTGATCTTGAAAATCTGATTAGAGGTTGGAAATATCATACAAAATCAGAAAAGGGAAATTTCACTCTCAAAAGCAATTGGGTGACCTTCTTGCATGCGAACTGCTCCTATCCCATTTCTATAAGCATCATTTTCCACAATGAATTTCTTGGTGAAGTCTGGAGTGGCAAGCACTAGAGTTGTACACATAGCCTTCAATTTCTCAAATGATACATTAGCAAATTCCTTCCATTGAAAAGAATCCTTTTTCAATAGAGTTGTAAGGGGTACTATTATACGACCATAATTCTTCACAAATCTTCTATAGTATCCTATCAATCCCAAGAAACTCCTCAACTTCTTAATAGTTTTTGGAGTAGACCATTCCATGATAGCCTTAATTTTGTTAGGGTTCACCTTTACTCCTTCTTGTGAAACTATGTGTCCCAAATACTCCACCTCTTTAAGACTAAAAGAACACTTGGATGGCTTAGCATAGAGTTGATGATCTTCAAGTAATTGTAATGCTTGATCTACATGTTGCAAATGTTCCTCCCAAGTCTTTCTATAAATTAAAATATCATCAAAGAACACTAACACAAACTTTCTCAAGAAATTCTTAAAAATAGAATTCGTCAAACTTTGGAATTTAGATGGTGCATTGGTAAGACCAAATGGCATCACCAAAAATTTATAATGACCTTCATGAGTTTGAAATGTTATCTTGCAAATATCTTCCTCCTTAAACTAAATTTGGTGATAACCTGATCTAAGATCTAACTTGGTAAAATACATATCCCCATTTAATTAATCTAGAAGATCATCAATGTCTGGAATAGGAAACTTATCTATAATGGTATACTAGTTGAGCACTCTATAATCTAGACACATGCACCAAGTCTCATCCTTCTTATGCACTAGCACAACTAGTGGGGAGTAAGCACTTTGGCTATGCCTAATAATTCCTGCCTCTAGAATTTCCTCAACATTTTTTTCTGTCTCACTTTTTTGTATGTGTGGGTACAATAAGGCCTAATGTTTGGTGGCTAACTCCCTATAACTAGTTATACGGCATGGTCATGATCCCTCTTAGGAGGAAGTCCTTTAGGCATATCTCCAAAAATCACCAAGTGACAGTCAATTATTGCTTGTAAATCTAGATGAGTAAGAACATTAGATTGAGAGACTTCTTATGACCATAGTTGTGCCACAAATCCATCTGAAGCTTAAGCAATTTTTGTATTTGATGAGAACTTACCATCTGTGGGGATTTTGCCTTCAATCCCCTTAGCTCCACTACCTTTCCTTGTGATTGAAATCACATGAATTGTTCTTGCAAGTTCATCTCAATTGTTCCCAGTGTAGTAATCCATTGTACTCCCAAAACAATATCTACTACACCCATGGATATTGCATACATTGGGGTATCAAGTTGATAATCTCCCATGGATAATTTAATGCTATGACACTTTCCTGAACAACTAACTATGCCCTTGTCTGCAATAAAAACTTGAAACTTGGGGGCTAGATATATAAAATAATTAGAAGAGTTACCAACTTTTTGTAGATGAGATTACAAGTACTACCTTAGTCGTTCAACATTGTTACTTTCTGGTTCTTTAAGAAATCCACTACCTTGAGAGTTTTTGGTGCACTAAAACCTAAAAGGGCATGATAAGAAATGATTGTTTGAGAGTCATGTGATTCCTCACCTGACTCCCTATCCTCCTCTAATATGGGCTCATCCTCTTCTTCCTCACTTGGACCTTCAATATAGAACAATCTCTTTTTGCTATATTTATGTCCTCAATTATATTTGTTATCACAATTGAAACACAACCCTTTTTCTCTTTTCTCCTCAATTTGTTGCGAAGTAGGTTGAGGAAGATAAGTTGTTGAATATCCTTTGTCTCTTGTAATATTAGCCCCCTTCTTTCTAGAAATCAAGAACTTCTCCTCTACCCTGCGTGCCAATATAAAAGACTCATTTACTAAACTGGGATAAAACATGCGTACCTCATGTTGAATGTGATCCTTGAGACCAACCAAGGTATAAATCATCCAAGTTCTCCTCTATAATTGTATCCACTCTTAAGGATAGATTTTTTATTTGTTGAATATAATCCTTAACTGATCTTATTTGTTGAATCTTAGCAAGTTGGCTATAGAAGTTTTCTGTCACACTATTGTTATATTGTGCTTGGAGTTCTTCTGTAAAAATTGACCATGATAAAGTGAGACCCTTTTTCCTCCTATGAGTAAAAATCCAACAATACCAAATGAATTGATTTGGTTTTAGATATAAGGAAGCCATTTTAACCTTTTGTCCATATAGGATTTGATGTATTTCAAAAAAATTCTCCATTTGATTTATCCATGTTAGAGGATCCTTGCCATCAAATTTGTGCATATCCAACTTTGGAAAAAATTTCCTAGATCTCGTAGGATTAATAATTTTTTTGATATCATTAGTTGACTTGAAGGTTTCACCTTGATTTCTTGAGAGCTCCTTCCTTGTTTCATTCATATGGTGCTTAACATGTTTTGTATATCTAATATATCTCCTCATAGGTCACACATATCCTTCTTAACCTCTTCCTTGAACTTACTAAGTTCCTCATTGGGCCTACTCTCCTCTATTGTTTCATAATCTTGATTAGAGGATTTCTTCGGTGTGGTAGAATTCTTTTTGCCTCTTGTTGGAGGCCCCATCATGATGAACCAATGTTTTCAGAAAAAAAATTCCCAAAAAATTAGCAAATTTGTTGCCTTGAGAGAGAATTTTTCTAATTTACAATATCTTTCTTATTTTTGTTTTTCAATTTCTCCACTTTGAATTTAGGCTCCTCTACTATGTATTGAAAAACCCAATACAATTTATACTCCAATTCAGCAACATGTGAGAGATATGAAGATCTCAAAAAATTGTGTAGAAATAGTAATTCTGCAATAATTTTCACAAATATGCTCCAATTCCTCTAAATTTTGGACTATAGCTTCTTTAATATGTTCGTCAAAAACCCTTTAAAATTATTTGAAAATTTTGCTAAAATTTGAAATTTATGCTCTTCCCAAAATTGCCTCAATGTTGAGAAAAATCTTGCCACTATGGTGCCAGATCATGCTCTAATACCACTTGTAATAAAATAACTTGAAAAATAGAAGAAATAATATGAAATATTATATAAAGACTTGATAATAGTTGAGAGTTATAAGCCACTTCGAGGGGGCAACCTCCAAATATCTCTAATGAGAACACATTTCACAATCTGATGATGAAATAAGACTCACAACCTCCTATATATACCTATTTATGCTTAGGTTGAATAAACACAACCCTTCATAACACCTAGGCTGACCTACCTACCTAAATTATAATATAATAATGATAACATGACTTAATTAAGGATTAAGATAGCCACAAGTTGACTATTCATAATCCTATATACAATAATACTAAGGGTGTAGCAATCAGGGTTACAAAGCATGTGAAAGAAGAATGGTTGGAAACTTTATTTATCAATTCTGATTTTGTAATAGTCATATAGACTAGAATTTAGTAGCTCAAACTTTTAAATCGGTGATTATTTCTCTGATCACTTCTATCAGAATGTAGAAAATTAAGTTTGGAAACACATATCCAAAAATGAACTGGATCCAATGATGGAAGAAAAAAATATAACCCCCAAAACATAACCCATTTTTACCAGAAGCAGTATTTATTTTTCCGTCTACCCAACAAAAGAAAGATTTTGATTTAACATATTTAAATTTCAATTGTTAAAATATAATTTAAATATGTTAAGATATATCATTAATAACTTTAAAGTTAATAAGAATACTAGTTTTCAAAAGGAAAAAGATGAGAAGTCAAAGAGACAAGAGTCAGTTGCAGAACTAAAAAGTCACTGGAAGAAACCAAATGATTACTAGAGAATGTATTTATTGTAAAACCTTTTCATTCACTAAGGGTTCTTCTTTTCTGCAAGAGATAGAGAGCTGGAGTAGGTGGAAGGAACTTAGTTTAATTTTCTACATTTTCATTATGCATGTTAAGAATTTGAGTTTTTGTAATAGATATAGCATAAACTATGAGCAAATAAAATCTGAGCATTCTTATTTGTGATGTTCAAGGCAACGAGGGTTTTATTCTGAATTGAGCATTTAGTCATTTCTCCTTTGATTATAATCAATCAGAGAATTGTTATTTTTAGTTTTGGGCATCATCTTGCATCTCATGTTGAGTAATGAATGGGTTGTAGATCAAAGTATTTGTAGATGTTCCTATTACAGGAATTGGGATTATTTAACTTTCTTTTTCATTTCATTTTGCACTGCATTTGCATACATAGCATTCACATTGCATTGCCAATGTCAAGGAGTCATAGGAAGTGTGAATTCTTGGGGTTGGTTAGGTGTAGTACTAAATTCTCTGGTAGAGTTAGTTCTATCTAGGGATAGCTTGGTTTTTCTCTTTCATTCTTAGGTTAAGAACATACCCAGTTAGTTTAGGAATAAAATAAGATTCATTGAATATCGTTGATAAGAGAGTTGTACCTTTTAATTTAGAGGAAATATATCAACCTAATAATAGATTATCCAACTATTGGTATCAAATTGTTTCTCATAGGTTTAGGCATTTAAGAGTTACATTGGAAAGAATAATATGTTTACCAACAATAATGAAGTACAAGGATCAATTAAGATAGTGATAACATGATGTATTGGTGATCTACTTAAGGTTACAAAATGGTTGGCTACACTTAGAAAGTATAGAAGAATAAGTTAAACAAATTTGATTTTCCAAGCTTGACCGAGTGAAAGAAAATTCTAGTAGGTGTCGAGCAAAATTAGTTTAAGCTGAGAAAAAGGTTAGTTGGAGCTGAGTGAAAGAAAATTTAGGTGGATGCTGAGTAAGACAATGGATACCAAGTAAATTTTAGTTGATGCCAACCACTAGTAAAATTTAGTTGATGCCAAGTGATTTTACAGTTGATGTCAAGTGATGCAATATGTGCCAAGCATCAAATGATTGATAATGCCAAGCTATTGCATTATAAAAAAGATAGAAGATTCACCAAATAAAAGCCAACAACTTTATTTTCTTGGAAATTATAAACTAGGAGGAAGATAAGGTTGATGAGTTGGTGGCACATAATCTTATATAAACCATTTTGGAGGTGAATTCAAATGGATTCTAAGAGAAGTTTCTAGAAAAGACAAGATATGGGGTAGATACATTGTATCCTACCTAATCCATCCAAAACCCTAATTAACAGGATGGATAATGAGCAAGAAAATGTTCTAATTTTTTGCATATAAGAATGTCTGGTCATGAAGCAAGGAATTGAGAGAGTTTTGGTGTGAGAACCTAAAAAGGAGAAGTAGAAAGGGGTTTTGATTCACTAAGTGACCCAAGAGAAGTGTTTGCATTGGTGTGCTAAGCAAGAAGGCTTAATAAGATGAATGCTTGAAGGGTGAACAAGCTATTAGAACTACACAACATGAAAGTCAAGTAGAATTTAGGACTAAACAAAGATCTGTAATCTGCAAGTAAAGTTGTAAGTTGTATCAAATCAAAGCTCTATTGTTACTCTCTAACAATTGTATTAATTTAGGGTAAATCCTTTGAAGTAAGGTTGAATTAATAGTCATTGGAAAATCCTTTAATAAAGTGGCATTCCAAGTGAATGGCCTAAAGTCCTCTAACAAGGCACACTTTTAATAGGGTGATTGAAATCCCTTAACCAAGTCACATTTAATAGTGTGCATTGTAACCTTCAACAGGGTTGGCCTTTCACAAGGAATCACTTCAGAAGAGTGAAAAAGGAGTAGTATGTTATTGGTGGCTTTTCTCAAATTGGGTTTCCACGTTAAATCATTGTGTCAAATGTGTTGATGAATGTGTTGTGTTTCATGATTTATATTTCTACAAATTGATTTGACAATAATATATAAGTTTTAGTTGATACACAATGAATGCATGCATGAAAATGAATGTTTTATGGATTCACTGAATTGTGAGAAAAGTTTTATTTGTACATTTGGACCTTGAATAATTGATTCACCCTCCTCTCAGTTATTCTAAAAGATTTCCAACAGAACTTCACTTGGTTTCAAGAATAGTTTAATATTCTCTACTAATTAGGGCCAACCATGTGAAGGTGGAAGCTTATTTGGCTCCACCACCACCCCCCCCCAACATATAAATTCCCCATTACATCTAAAATATTTAAGAAAAGATCAATCTTTAAAGTACAAAAAAAGGTTCCAAACCTACAAAAGTGATATCATTTTTCCATTTTCTAGTCCATGTCATTTCTTTGTCATATCCTAAATAAGATTTTTCCACTCTGAATTGAGAATGCATGTGTAGCTACATTCTATATGCATCGACAATAGAAGGAGTTAAAAAAACCCACCATTTTTACATTTATTTAATAGGTCTATGCAAACCTCTGACAAAAATGCAAACTTGTTGGGTTTTTTAGCTCCACCTAATGTTATATGCATATGACTTGAGATTTCATATTAAACTATGGCATCCTTTTGCATTGCTTGAAACCAATAGATTTGCATAGTTAGTTGTCATACAATTATAGGTTAATTTTGAGCTTCACTTGATTTCAAGAATAGTTTAATATTCTCTACTTATCATGGCCAGCCATGTGAAGTGGAAGGTCATTTGGCCCCACCACCCCTAATATCTAAATTCCCCATTAACATTTAAAATCTTTAAGAAATGATCAATCTTTAAAGTAAAAAAAATGGTTCCAAACCTATAGAAGTGACATCATTTTCCCATCTTTTGGTGCATGTCATTTTTTGTCACATCCAAAATAAGAATCTACCATTTTGAATTAAGAATGCACGTACAACTGCATTCTATATGCATGGACAATAGGGCCAACTAAAAAAGTGTAGCATGATTACATTTATTTAATAGGTCTATTAAGTTTTTGAAATTATAGACCAGCATGAACATTAGAACTCTAGTTGAGAATGTTCATAATGGTCTATAACTTAAAATGCCTAATTAAAGACCTCTAAGAAGAAATGAAAACCTCTTGCACCTAATTTCATATGCATATGAATTGAGATTGCATATTGAACTATGAACTCTTTGTACGTTACTTGAAACCAACAGATTCATACAGTTACTTTTCATACAATCATATAAGGTTAATTTTGAGCTTCACTTGGTTTTGAGAATAGTTTAATATTCTCTACTAAGAAGGGCCAAACACATGAAGGTGGAAGCTTATTTCCCCCCCTCCCAACATCTAAATTCTCTATTAACATTTAAAATCTTTAAGAAAGGACCAATCTTTAAAGTACTTGGAATGTCCTCATCACCTCCGGCTACTCTCAAGGGAAGTCCATCTTCATTGCTTACAAGTAATTAATTACAATTATTTATTGATTCTCATACACCTAACACGGGTGCATCTAGGAATGCCCTCATTTTCTCTTACATAAAATGAATCTAACATTACAAAATTACCCTTAAGAAATAATAGTTCAAGTGAAATAAACACATGAAAAATGAGAGAAAAAGATGAATATAATTACCAACAGGCATTGCCATCACATTTATGCCCATGCTACATATTATGTGAGTTTTTTTATTTTGTTGTTGTGCCAAGATCTCTTTGTTTATATACACACATAGACACACACACATATGTGTGTATCTATGTATACATACATACATACTTACTTTTATATACAGAGATCACAAGGGCATGACAACAAGATGTAGAGATTATAAGCGCATGGCAACAAAATGTAGTAATCACAAGGGCACATACATACACATACACATACATAAATGCATGTTTGTGTGTGTGTGTGTGTGTGTGTGTGTGTGTACAAATAGATCTTTTTTAAGGTGTAAGTGACTTACCTCAAGTTCCTCCACAAAAATAGTGTAGACTAGGTAAAATGGGAAAAGTTTGCAAGAAATTTTACAAAACCATATGATATAAGATATTTTCATAAAGAAATAAGCCATAACTTAGTTAAATGGGTCTAGTTCCTAATTAGCTGGGTTAATTACAAATTCCTATAGAACTATCATCAAATTAGGTAGAATAAAATGAATGAGATGCAAATATCACATGGGCATGACAATGACATGTAGAGATCACAAGGGCACAACAAAAAAATACAATGATAATAAGGGAAAATCAACAAAATCTGAGATCTCCACTAATATATACATAAATACATATATATACATAGATACATACACACACACACAGACACATGTATGCATGAATATATTTCATCTTAGCACAATAGAAAAATTGATCCAATAGCATACATATTCTAGAATCCAAATGATAAAATAATAAAACTCACTCAACCTATGATAAGTGACTTCCCTCAAAATCTTGCATGCAAATAATGTAGAGTTAATGGGCAATATATATATATATATAGGGGAAGTATAATGCTCATTAACAATAGCATTAACTTTGCCCATTTTTCCTAGTCTATACATACATACTTACATACATCTACATCCTTTGCATGGTTTAGAGATAATGGCATTGTAGCAGAGGCTTCTACAAGGGAATAAGCCTCATGATTATGGCATTTACACAAAACAAATAGGATATTATTAGTGTCATGTTTTCTTTTCTTTTTTTGTTTATTTTATGCAATCCTCCATATGGCCTAAAGTAATATATGTATTGCATTTGCATTTTCTTTGCCATTGTAGTAGTGATAATAGATGCTTGGGATCCTCACAGGGAGAGCATGCCAATACATGCATGGTTACATTCCTAGTTTCCATTGTTAGGCCAGCGTATGGAGCCTTTATACTAAACCATTCATTATAAATTGAGGAATTTGATTTATGCTTGGCATTCAAGTGATGCATCTACATATGAAATTTTATCACCTTGGAAAACTGTATTTGATCCTGCTAGCTGGGAATGGTTGATTATTCATTTTATTGTACCTAGTTCGATGAGAGTTCTATAGGAATTTGTAATCAACCCAACTAATTAGAAACTAAACCAATTTAACTAGGTTATGGCTTGTATATATATGTATATACATACATACACATATACATATATACATACATACATGCATGCATGCATACATCCATACATACATAAACAAATAATAGTAATATATGTATTGCATCTACATTTGCTTTGCCATTGCTTATAAGAGTGTTCAAAGGTTGGCAAAAACTTCAACATCCTTTGCATGGTTTAGAAGTAATGCCATTGTGGAAGAGGCTTCTACAATGGAATAAGCCTTCACTGAAGTTATTTTTCTAGCAATGAAAATAGTTGCCACAAATTCCTAGGAGCCAAAGGACCCTGAACCTATAATACATTTTTTGGAGACATGGGGAGGATTTTTCATAACATTCCTCATCATATCATGATGTCCAAATTAATAGCATGGTCACATCCTTGGCTTCCAATGTTGAGCCAACATATGGAGCCTTTATATCAAACCATTTGTTATAAATTGGGGAATGCACTTCATAAGTGGCATTCAAGTGATGCATCTACATATGCAATTTTATCACCTTGAAAAATTGTATTTGATCTTGCTACCTGGAAACAACTGATTGTTCATCTTATTGTACCTAATTTGAAGACAATTCTACATGAATTTGTAATCAACCTAGCTAATCAGCAACTAGACCCGTTTAACTAGGTTATATATATATATATATATATATATATATACACCTACCTACCTACCTACATATATGTATACATACACCATACATATATACATGCACACATAAATAATAGTAATATTTGTATTGCATCTGCATTTTCTTTTCCATTTCTTATAAGAGTGTTTCAAGGTTGGGAACCACTTCAACACCCTTTGCATGGTTTAGAAGTAGTGTCATTGTAGCAAAGGTTTCTACAAGGGAATGAGCCTTGTAGGTTAACATATAATATTTTAAAATAGTTAATTTGTACTAACTATGTCTAAGGCATCTACACATTGGAAGCATACTTTACCTACCAGGTTGCCTACATACTCATATCAACAGGATCAAGATCCTTGAACTACTCACTCTAACAATTATGGAGTTCTAGTTTCTAATTTTTTTGATGTATATGTATTCCTATAACCATTGGTGAGATTTACTCACCTAATACAACTCTTCACCACCATACACCCACTTGGGCAAATCAAGTGGTTTTTTATAATTACATACTGTAATACCTTGGTGAAACCTTTGTGTTGTAGTTTACATTTTAAGGTTAATCTATATATGTCCTAGCTCACTCCTTATATAGTAATGTTTAAAATCTTGTGACAATAATCAATGGGTCTAAATAGACTAGTCAAGTTAATGTTGAAACTCAAAGTTTAGCATTATAATTTCAAAAGTCAAGTAGACTAGGTTGCATATGCTAAAATGTCTTAAGATAAACCACAAGTATGGATTCTTTTTTCTATAAGGGTACCCTTTATTCAAATGTAAAATTGGTTGAGTGTATAACTTTAGTGAAGAATTGAGTGTAAGGAGTTATTACTTTGAACCTATGCTACAAATTCCTAGGAGCCAAGGGATCCTAAAACTATGCTACATTTTTTGAAGGCATGGGATAAATTACTACTAGCATCAATACTTCATAACATTCTGGATCATATAGTGATGCCTAAATTAAAAATAATAGTAGATACGTAGGATCTTTATAGGGAGAGCGTGCCAATACATGCATGGTTACATCCTTCACTTCCATTATTGGAAGGCACACATGATGGTCTTTAGGTTTATCACTTTGAAACTCTCAGTATCTATCTAGTTTTGTAAAACAATAATTGCTTGCATAATTTGGAGATAGAAGAGTGATTGCATCATTCGAGCAGCTAGTTGAGATGCACTGTAATCAAACTAGAGGAAACATTGATAAACCAAACATATAATGAAGAGGAAACTTGAAAACTTGAATAATAAAATGTTGAAATGAAAGCTATTGAGGATCAAACACCTATGCTAGATGTTACAACACAATGTAAAGTTGATTTTAGATATAAACAAAAAAGAGAAAATATGACATAAATCATTCCCCATGTTTTTTTTGTGGAGAGTTGCACGTGAAAGAGGGTGGAGAGCTCCGAACAAGGGTGGAGAGCTCTAAACATTGGTGGAGAGCTCTAAGCTCAATAATTTGGTGGAGATTTCATTGTCGTGCCCTTGTGATCATTGTATTTTATTTCTATGCCCTTATGATATGTACATTTTTTGTCATGCCCTTGGTGGATATCAATAGAAATCTATGATTTCATTATCATGCCCTTGTGATTGCTACATTTTGTTGTCATTCCCTTTGTGATCTCTGCATTTTGTTGCCATGCCCTTGGATTGCAATTTTTTTCTTGTTTCCTACCCTTGTGACCTCTATGCCCTTTGCACTACAATATTTGGGGTTAAATTGTGATGGCAATTTGCGACGATGATGTAATTTGTGGTTATTTTCATGTTTGTTTTTTGCAATTTGTGACAGTGATGTAATTTGTGGTTATTTTCATGTTTGTTTTTTGCAATTTGTGGTGTAATTCAGGGCCAAATGTAGTACTACTTGCTTTGCAATTTTGTTCAAGGGAACAAGAGGTACCTATGTAAATTTTCTTTTCTTTTCCTTCTAAACATGTATCTTTTTATATTTCCCCCAGTAGGTGATTAGAGAAGCTTCTCTTTATGTATATGTATGTGTATATATACATGTATAGACACACATGTGTGTGTGTGTGTGTCTATATATGTATGTATATACATATATACATGGGCTCACCAATATATAAATTGCAAATATATTGGTGGGCCCTTTTTCTATAATCTAAAAAGGGTAGGGCCCACCAATAAAAAAAAGGGCCAACAAGATAATATACCTCCCATATAATATAAAAAGGGAAAGAATATTTGGTCAGGGAATAGTCCCTACAATAATCTAAAAGAGGAAGGTATATTAATTGTTTTGGGGTGGTGACGTCTACTAAACTAGTTTATAACTAGACTGACTTGAGGGGTTCACTCTACATCAACTAGATGTTTTCACTACTAGATTGGAATGAAGAATCATCTTAACTAGATGTATATGTAGACATATATATACAAATACATATGTATACATACATATATACATACATACATGCATATATAGAGATCACAAGGGCATGGCAATGAGATGCAAAGATACATATATACATACATACATACATTTGCATATGCAATTTTATCACCTTGGAAAACTATACTTGATCTTTACTCAATCACCAAGAGATAATTAAGTCAAGAGGCTTTCTATAGTGGAAACATTCATCAATGTAAGCTTTTTAGCATTTTAAAAACAATTGATAGTCACTTCCATGTCATGTATATTAAAATGGTAGATAAATCAATTAATAATACTAAACATTAACATAATTAGATTTAATTAATTTTGTAACTAAAACAAGAACTAGCCATTTTTATCATTTTTGTTAGCTATTATTGAATTCCTAATTACAAAAAGGTGATCCAAACAATCATATTGAATATTTGAAATATTTCATAATAAAGTTGTTATCAAAAAGAAAGAATCATAGTTGAAATATATTTAATAATAATACACCTATTATGATACAACTCTTATTTTATAATATTTATGGAGGAAAATTAGACTAAAGAAGCTTTATTGAATTCACCATTACTAAGTTTAACATTTGCATGGATAGTTACAAGCTAGGCAGTTGGGTGCAAAAGGAATTGAAGCACCTCTACAATGGTAATTGAAGGGACAAATGCAAGAAGATTCAATAGCCTACCTGACTTATTTTATTGTATATTTCAAGAAAAAATTTGAAGTGCAAATGCAAGCATGATAATGAAATCACATACCATAAATCTTGACAAGGCTTGCTATGTAATTTCTTTCTTAATTTAATCATCCATGCATATGACAATCCTACTCAAAAAGATAATGATTGCCTTTGCAATATTTAACTTAAGTTGAAGATTTGCTTTGATTTTGTGCCAAACATCTGTATTTTAGAGTTTCATTGAAAAATATTGTTTGCAAAAAGCATGTTAGTTTTTAATCATGCTGCTTTGAGAGACAAAAACCATTTTCATAATGATAGTGAAGGATTTTTAAAGCGTATTGCTAATAAATTTGGTTCTATAGTTTATTACATGTATCTAGCTCTATCTCTTTGTCCCTTTTGATTTACTTTTGATTGAAATATGAATGTACTCTTTTTTCCCAAATACATTTTCCCAACATTGTGTAAAAATCAACATTACTTCACTTTTTTTTTTCTAGATTTGTAAATCAACATTTTTTAACCAATGCAAAATTCATATCCCAAGATTAATTTATATATAGTTTTCTTTGAATGCAAGGATAATTGTTTGTGTGAATTCAATACATGAATGATTAATTTAATTTAGCACAAGTACTATGTAAGTGTATATGTATGCATGTAAAGCAGCTCACATAGTGAACTAATATACATACATACATACATGCACATATGCATACAATCATCATAATCAGTTATCCTTGAATCTGACCAAAGCTATTATATATGAACAAGAGATACATGTTTAGAAGGACAAAAAGAACATTTAAATAGGTACCTCTTCTCCCCTTGAAGAAACTTGTAGAGAAAGGGCATGAAGATCACAAGGGAATGACACAGCAACAAAATGAAGCAATCATAAGGGAATGACAACAAAACCCTAATTTTCATTCAGATCTCTCCACCCTCTTTTATGTGCAAATCTCCACAATCAATCAAAACAAATAGAGAATGATTAATGTTGTGTTTTTTTGTTTTCTTTTTATAATCCATAATCCATAATCCACAAGATCTCTCTCTATATATATACATACACACATACATAGACACATATATATACAGATACATATGTATATATACATACATACATAAATATACATACATACATATATAAATACATACATATATATACATACATACACACATATATATACATACATACATACATACATGAAAACAACGATGCTAAAATGAATGTTGAAATGAAAGCTATCAATGATCAAACACTTGTACCAGAGTTACAACATAATGTGAAGTTAATATTAGATAAGGAAGAGGCAGATATTCACAAGTTTGATAATCAAAATTTAAGGTACTAGAATGAAGGAGATGGAGTGGCTTTAGAAAGAGAAGGAGAAGGAGCATCTTTAGAAAGAGATTGTATTGTAGAAATAACAACTAGAAAAAAACTCCTTACATTCAGTTCTTCACTGAAGTTATTCTTCAATTCCTTGCATATGCAATTTTACCACCATGAAAAACTATATTTGATCCTACTAGCTAGGAACATCTAATTGTTCATTTTATTGTACCTAATAAGATGTCAGTTCTATAGGAATTTGTAATCAACCCAACTAATTAACAACTAGACCCATTTAACTAGGTTATGGCTAGTTTCATTCTAAAAATATCTACTATAATATGTTTTTGTAAAATTTCTTGCAAACTCTGCTTATTTTTTCTAGTCTACATTATTTTTGTGTAGGATCTTGAGGTAAGTCACTTATCATAGGTTGAGTGAATTTTATTGTTTAATTATTTGGTTCTAGAATATGTATGCAGCTAGATCAAATTTTTTGTTGTGCTATGACATAATAAGAACCTTAAAAAACATCTCTAAATCTACATTTTTAGAAGGAAATATAAAGAGATACCTATTTAGAAGGAAAAGAAATCAACATTTACATATCCCTTGAAGAAAATTGCAGAGCTAGGGCATGGAAACAAGATCATAGAGCAAGGGCATGGAGATCACAAGGGCATGACATGGAAACAAAATCACAAAGCAAGGGCACGACAAAGAAATTGCAAAGCAGGGGCATGGCAACGAAATGTAGAGATCACAAGGGCATGACAACAAAATGTAGAGATCACATAAATGAATGCATGGAAATGAAATGCGGAGATCACAAAAATGAAATGCAT
Source organism: Cupressus sempervirens (assembly GCA_028749045.1). Classification (NCBI taxonomy): domain Eukaryota; kingdom Viridiplantae; phylum Streptophyta; class Pinopsida; order Cupressales; family Cupressaceae; genus Cupressus; species Cupressus sempervirens. The sequence continues at coordinate 205,345,069 of CM053793.1, read as the reverse complement.
TGATCAGAAGGTCATGACAATGTTCAGAGATCTCCACCCTCATTTGAAGCTCCCCACCATCTTTCACACACAACTCTCCACAATCAAAAAAAATGGGGAATGATTTATGTATTGTTTTCTTTTTTATAATACTCATGTGAGCATCGCAATTATGAAATTGATGTTAGTATTGTGATGGCATTCAGGATAATTGCAAAAAAGACATAAAAATCTTCATAAATTACATCATCGTCGCAAGTTGTCAACACAATTTGACCTCAAATGTTGTAGTGCTTGTATCCTAATGCTATTGACTCCTAGTGTTACTTCTATACAATGTGTTTTAACTTTACTCTTCTCTCCTTAATTCGTACATTGATACTATTGTATCCTTAATCCATCTATTCCTTGAATCCTAATTTTCATTCAGAGCTCTCCACCCTCTTTTACGTGCAACTCTCCACAATCAATCAAAACAAATGGGGAATGATTAATGTTGTCTTTTTTTGTTTTCTTTTTATAATCCATAATCCACAAGATTTCTCTCTATATATACATACACACATACATAGACACATATATATACATATACATATGTATATATACATACATACATAAATATACATACATACATATATACATACATACATATATATACATACATACACACATATATATACATACATGAAAACAACGATGCTAAAATGAATGTTGAAATGAAAGCTATCAATGATCAAACACTTGTACCAGAGTTACAACATAATGTGAAGTTGATATTAGATAAGGAAGAGGCAGATATTCACAAGTTTGATAATCAAAATTTAAGGTACCAGAATGAAGGAGATGGAGTGGCTTTAGAAAGAGAAGGAGAAGGAGCATCTTTAGAAAGAGATTGTATTGTAGAAATAACAACTAGAAAAAACTCCTTACATTTAGTTCTTCACTGAAGTTATTCTTCAATTCCTTGCATATGCAATTTTACCACCATGAAAAACTATATTTGATCCTACTAGCTAGGAACATCTAATTGTTCATTTTATTGTACCTAATAAGATGTTAGTTCTATAGGAATTTGTAATCAATCCAAATAATTAACAACTAGACCCATTTAACTAGTTTATGGCTAGTTTCATTCTAAAAATATCTACTATAATATGTTTTTGTAAAATTTCTTGCAAACTCTGCTTATTTTTTCTAGTCTACATTATTTTTGTGTAGGATCTTGAGGTAAGTCACTTAGCATAGGTTGAGTGAATTTTATTGTTTTATTATTTGGTTCTAGAATATGTATGCAGTTGGATCAATTTTTTTGTTGTGCTATGACATAATAAGAACCTTAAAACACATCTCTAAATCTACATGTTTAGAAGGAAATATAAAGAGATACCTATTTAGAAGGAAAAGAAATCAACATTTACATATCCCTTGAAGAAAATTGCAGAGCTAGGGCATGGAAACAAGATCATAGAGCAAGGGCATGGAGATCACAAGGGCATGACATGGAAACAAAATCACAAAGCAAGGGCACGACAAAGAAATCGCAAAGCAAGGGCATTGCAACGAAATGCAGAGATCACAAGGGCATGACAAAAAAAAGTAGAGATCACATAAATGAATGCATGGAAATGAAATGCGTAGATCACAAAAATGAAATGCATTGATCAGAAGGGCATGAGAATTTTCAGAGATCTCCACCCTCATTCGAAGCTCCCCACCATCTTTCAGACACAACCCTCCACAATCAAAATAAATGGGGAATGATTTATGTCTTGTTTTCTTTTTTTTAATACTCATGTGATCATCACAATTATGACACTGATGTTAGTATTGTGATGGCATTGAGGATAATTGCAAAAAAGACATAAAAATCTTCATAAATTACATCGTCGTTGCAAGTTGTCATCACAATTTGACCTCAAACGTTGTAGTGCTTGTATCCTAATGCTATTGACTCCTAGTGTTACTTCTATACAATGTGTTTTAACTTTACTCTTCTCTCCTTAATTTGTACATTGATACTATTGTATCCTTAATCCATATATTCCTTAAGTCATTCTCTATCCACACTTGCATCTGCATGGTGTCTTCAGATGATGATTATTTTTGTGTCTATTTATAATACCTTTCCCTCTCATGAAACCTGCTAGGCCATATGGTGACTTCTTCCAACCTTAATTTTTAATATTCTAAGTCATATAGTAGACCTTGTAATCTATTCCTACATGCTTTCCTATTGATTATTTTTCTCATAAAACACCCTAAATATTCCCTTGCTCCATGGTCATATGATATCCTTTGCACTACATCATCTCAGTTGTATGACTTGTATTCTACCTTCAATTTCCTTTTGTTTGATAGCATGGAAGAATAAATTAGAAGAAGATTCAGCAAGTATCACAATGAATAGGAATGTATAGGTTTTACCATCAAGAGTTTGTATTGCAAGAAATACAGGAAAAAAGAAGACAAGGGTATAGTCGGCTACAACTACACACCTCACACCCCAGAATTTGACATTTGAGGGTTTGAATGGGTTAGAGTGTAAGAAGTGGTGTCAAGAAGCCCTAAATAACCACTTTGCAAAAGAAAACATACAAAGGACACATGAGGAATGGGTGCTACAGATGCTAGTGTTATGCATTTACAACTTTGAGGGTTTTCTTTGCACCATGCTAGAAGCTTACGATCAATTTTTGCAAAGTTCTAAATGAACCTTTGGTAGTATCATATGTATCCCAAGAATGATTTTACCTCTGTTGCATTCATCGATGGTGGCATTTCTAGGATTACCTAGACTTTATTAGAATCTTCCTTTAATCCTTCTTTACAATAATGTGTTCCAATAGTTTCCCATATGGTACCATGAATCTACACTTCTTTGGGTTTAATGTCAGTCTTTCTTGTCTACATCTTTTCATGCATTCACTAAAAATTGACCAATCATTCAAAAATGCTTTAAAGTTTTCAACTAACATCTTATTGAAGATGTGCAAGATAATTCTTTGAAATATTTCCAAAGAATTGCACAAGCTGAAAAAATTTCTATTGTAGGTGTATACCCCATCTTCTACTATAAAAATTATTCTGAGCCTATCTCTTCTGCAATGGATATCTGATTGTATCCATAAAATCCATCCATGAATGAATAGATTTCATGCCTCACAACTTCTTCCAAAATATTGTTGGTGAATAGTATTGGGAAAAGATCCTTAATCATTGCTACATTCAAGCATCAAAAGTCCACACATATCCTTGTCTAAGTGTTCTCTTTCTTTAGATATTTCACATTTGGTGATACCCACTCACTTGTCTATACCTTAAAAATAATGCTTGCTTCAAGTATTCGGTTGATCTCATTAGTGACCTATGTGGCATAATTTTTGTTCATCTAGTATGGCCACTTTCATATGGGTACTACTCCTTCTATTAGTGGTATATGGTGGATGCATAATTCTGATGGTACCCCTTTTAAGTCCTTATACATCCATACAAAAGCATCCTTATACTCCATAAATATTTTAAATGATGCTACTTTCAAAAATAGATTCTATTCATCTCCCACAAATATATTTTTTGAGTTAGCCTCATCTAGGTTTATTTAATTTACTATGGGTTCTTTGTGTTTAATAGGCTTATCTTCACTAAATATAAGTTTTGGTGTTTTTCCTATCTACGTGTCTCCTTCCTTCACTTATCTATATTCCTTTAGAATTTTTTTTTACTCTTCTTTATTTCCTTCCTCAACCCCTAATGTGTGAGATCTCGAGAAGAGTTCATAGTCCTCTATTTTCTAATGAAGTAAGTTGTTCACTGAATCTAAGTCATCATCATTGGACCCTTCTTCCAATATTAGAATTCCTTCTTCATTGGGTTTTATGTATTTCTTCCCTTTTTCATCTCCTTTGCCTTCACCTTCAAAATCCAACAATGGTACCTCCTCTCCTACCATCTGTGTATGTAGGTCAATTACAAATCTACAACATCCACCTTCCATGGACATGGTATTATTTTTGTAGTCATGTATTAGTTTTTCCTATACGAGCCAACCCTATCTGAGGATTGTATTATACCCTTTTCTTTTCAATGGTATAACCACAAAATCCAATAAGAATGGTTGTGTCTAGATCATTACTAGTTGTTTCATCAAAGTCCCAAGGTTTTTGATCCTATGTTGATTGATGATGAGTAGTTGAAATGTAGATTGTCATGGCATAGTTTTCCTGAGATTATTATATGTATCTTCTGATAGTACATTCAATTCTAACCATCCAGCTACAATTGTATCTATAAGCATGGTTCCTAGAATACTTATCTCTACTACTATAGGATGTCTTCCTATGGTGAGTGCAAGTAGCATTGGGTTTGTTTCAGTCATTCCACTTCCACCTTGTTTGTCCTTTACTGGATCTTTCCTCTTCATTGGGGATGGTATCATGTTCAAGATTGTAGTTTGTAACTAAGTCATTGTAAGAAGGTCATTCAACTTCATGGAAATCTTGACCTACATTACCTATCGTATGATATTTTGTTCTATCGATTCCTCCTTGAGGTGCCAACAATTTCCTTCAATTGTGATTTTTTAGCCTCCATTTCTTTTTCTAATTCTTCTCGTGCTTGTTGCAAACTTGTTTTCCTCCTCTAGATCTAGATACATTTTCACTTGGGTTCTCATGATGATTAATGTGTCCTCATCATCACATGTTTGTATACTTAATAGGTTCACCCTAGACTTAGGCCATTTTGAATACTTATGGTCTCTAGGGAAACATCATTTGTACAATAGCTGTGGTGTTCCCTTGATAGTATAGTCTCTGGCAAAATGTCCCCAAAGGTTGTACATATGACATTGTATCATTGGCCATCCACTTGGATCATATGATATCCAACTTTGGCCCCCACTATTGTTATTATTATTATTGTTACTGCACACCTTGGTTGTTGTTATGGTACCCTCCTAAGGTTGCATCATTGGTTTTTTTTGTTTATACTCCCAAGGTGGATACTTCTTGCATCAGTAGTATTTTTTGGTGTCCCTTCATTTTCATATTAAATAGACATTCCTTCGTGGAAGATCTCACAATTTGGCAGATGTCACAATTTTTTTTTGGGTAGGAGCCCTTTGCGTGGCCCTCTTCCTTACAATCCATACACCATAGTTCTTGTCTCGCTTGTCCAAGATTCTTTTTCATGTTTTTAAACTCCTTCATCATACGTAACTTGTCCTTTTGTAGTGTCTAAACCATTTTACTTGATTCCTCATCATTGTTGCTTTTAGAGGATGAATCTTCTAAGTCTTACAATCTACTTTGCTTCATTTTACCCATTTTATATTCACCTTACAAGTCCATCACATGGTTATATACATCCATGTACGATGCTAGGGGTACAATTTTCATCTTTTTTGTAGTGTTGGTCTTAACCCTTTGATGAACCACCTTGACTAGTAAAAACTCTATCTTTGAGTAGTCAAAAATCTACTATGAATTATTTCTTAACATCTAGCCAAGTAGTTAACTTCTTTGGATCAGTGTCTAAAAACCAATCGATCTCTACACCTCATACAATAGCTAGGAACTATCAAACCCAGTTATCCTAATCCATTACACCATTTGCAGTCTAGATTGTCTCATATTATTTACAATGTCTGACAGGATAAGCCATACCATCACCATTAAATTTCAGAAACTTTTCCTTAGATCCTATCATCATTAATCTCTTCTAAATTTGTGGTACTTATTGTATACCCTTAATATTCTATATATTCATGTTGTTCTGAGTACTTGTGCTACTCTAAGTACCCATCTTGTTCTAAGTACCCACATTGCTTTGCACAACCACGTTACTTTGGAAAAATTCCTTATCAGTGTGAAGAGATCTTCTTAAGGAAAATTTGTTTGATTCTCTACATGTATATTTTTGTCAAGTGTATCAAGAACAAAGAGTTTACCCCATGCTCATCCTCCTTCATCACCTTGAGTTGTGTGGATTCCCTCCCTTCCTTTTAGATTCTCTACCCTTGGTGTATACAAGTTTAGGAACTCCTCCCTTGTCTCTTCTACTAAATTCAATCCCTGGCACATTTTCTCAAGCAAGTCCTTAGCACTCCTCGATCTACTAGGTGAATATGCCCCTTCTATTTGTGCTCCTTCACGACTTCGATGCCCATCGATGAGCTCCTAAAACTTTTGTCTATTATTTGCCTATTATGTAAGTGTTGATTCTTATCATGATGTGCATATCTCATCCTTGTCTTTTATTTTATTCCTATCCTTATTGAGAAAATTTGGCATTATTCTTCATAGCTCCTCTTTTGTACTAGGTTCAGCTAACAACAATGTCAAATGTTTACCATATAGGGTAAATGAATACTTATCACATTAATACATTAGAATATAACACAAAAGAGATACTTTATTCATATAAGGACATATGCAATTCCAATTACAATGATGATCCATAAATCCATTTAGACGATGTACATATACTTCCCAAAGGGGTGACTCAACTGCCATGTGACCTTCTAGATACCAAATCAACCCATTGGCTACAATATGGTTTTTACCGAGAACATCTTTCATAACTCCTCTACTAATTCATTCATTCGCTTCTAAAAATCCAATAATATTTCTTCTTGCATTCTCTTTCTATATCTCTCAAGTCTATGAATCCTCAGATTCCATCCAATCAAAAAAGTCATCTTCTTCTTTAGCATCTTGCGCGCACGCGCGCACACACACACACACATTAGTAGGATTATCTCAACACTAACACTTTTTTTGAAAAAAACATTATTTATAACATTTTAACAAAGAATCTTGTGCTGAAATGATGGGTTTCTTTCTTCAAGTGCACACAACCAAGATTAATACCCCATGTGCTCACTCTCTATTACATCAAAAATTGAGATTGCATACAATCACAATTAAGGTATCCTTAATTTGGAAAAGTTTTTAGGGGATACCTTGTGATAAAATGGTGGGGCTTCTTTCTTATATTGCTAGTAACTAAAGATGTGTGTGTGTGTGTGTGTGTGTGTGTGTGGTTTATTACTCGTATCGTGTCAGTACTAAAACTCAAAAAAAAATTGGCTATGACATTTTATCAAAAAATATCATGTTGAAATGATGGGGCTTCTTTCTTTTAGTGCACACAACCAAGATCAATATGTCATGCAGTCACACTCTATTACATAAAAATTTGAGATTGCATACACTCCCAATTCAGCTATCCTTAATTTGAAAGAGTTTTTTAGAGGAGAACTTGTGATAAAATGGTGGGGCTTCTTGCCTATATTGCCAAAACTATTTATGCATATAGTTTATTAGGAATATTGTGTCAACACTAAAACCCACAACAATATTAGTTATAACATTTTAACAAAAAATCCCATGTTGAAGTGATGGGGCTTCTTTCCTATAGTGTGCACAACAAAGATCAATAATTCATGCAATCACTCTCTATTACATCAAAAATTGAGATTTCATACACTCCCAATTAAGTTATACTTAATTTGGAAAATGTTTTAGGGGAGACCTTGTGATAAAATGGTTGGGATTCTTGCCTATATTGCCAATAACTAAATACCATACCTTGCAAGTTCAACCTCTACTACATCAACAACTAAGATTGCTTACCCTACAAATTAGGCTAGCTTTGATTTGAAAAAAATTCAAGTTCACCATTAGGATAGTGAGGTTGATATTATTTTCGTCTTTTGATCACTCTTGTCTACAATTCAAATGTCATCCTGTAATAGAAATTTTTTTTTAAAAAAAATCATCTATGTTCACCTAGCTACTTAATTTAAGATGTTGGGATAATGAAGAAGGGCACTCCCCTTATTAATGTAAACACATACAACATAATATAGATATAACAAAAAATTGTAAGAACAAGAAATTGGCTTTTTATTATCTCCACAAAAAAGGAATTGTAATATTAAAAAATATGACATGCAAAGCCACGTGTGCAGTTTCCTTTACAATATTTTGCAAGCTAGAGCCACCATATATATATCTTAGACCACCGCATGAGGCTTCCTTATAGAGACAATTTTTAACTACCCAAGAAGGGTCTAGAAATTTAATCCTAAACTTTGAGGTTGACCAACCTTCTCATATTGTTATTCAGACTTAATTACATTAGAATAGTCACAACAACTTTGAAAACTAAAAAAAGATTTTGAAGGAAATTTATTTTCATCCATTTCAAATGGCACAACTTTTAGAGACCATAAGTCATTGCTAAATTCTCTAATTGGCTATTATGACCCCATCCAAAAAATCCCAAAAACTATCACAATCTCTAGTCAATCAAGGTTTGATCCCTTTAGAAAACCTCTAAACCTTCAAAATTGAGTTTGAAGCTTTTATGCCCCCACCATGAATACCAAAAATTTTCAATATACCCAAAGGTAGACTTGATCTTGAAATAGAAATTTAATGGCATTTTGACATATCCAAAGTGAATCTGGATGGAAGAAATTAGAACATTAAAAGCTCAAATAACAACTTACTAAAAATGGTAATCTTCTAGAAATTCTAACTATGCACTAAGATAGCCCTTCTTGAAAAGAAAAACAAAAATTGTTATTGGGTGATGCAAGATTGCCGATATGCCCAAGATGATCATGCATTAGACATTTGAAGTGATTTGAGAAGTAAACTTATCACATCTCAAGTGTTTAGAGGAAAAATAAGATAATCAATGTCCCCCTTGCCAGCCATGATGAATCTTCAATACATTATCCTTTCCACTCTACTTGTGTGGCCACATCTTCAATGCCTCTTTCATGATACTTTGTCAGAAATAAAATGTTAAACACTAGTGAAATATTATATTCTCTAGGAAATTCTATGTTATAGGAATTTCCTAAATCATGCTTCTTCATTATCTTGCATGGTCCAAACTTCTTCATCTTTAATTTATTATATATTCCCACTAGAAGCCTCTCCTTTATCAAATGAACCATGAATTCATATTCAATCTAAGATTTCATATGCCTCTTTTCTCACCTTTCTTAGCTGTATACTATGTATTCATTTTAATAATATTATTTCTCACTTCCTCATGCAAAATCTTCAAGTGTCCTACAAACTGAACTCCAAATTTCTTTCATTTACTAGACAACCCAAAGATTAGTTAGAAATTAAAAATATATATATAATAAAATATAGTTTGATTTAATTAATCAAATCGTGGGAGGAGGCCATTTCCATTGAATTCAACCAATTGGAAATATCCTCTTGCTCCCTTCAAAATAGGAACCTTCCTAAGAAAGAAAACATAGAAAAATGTTGGATAAAATTTATATTCCTACAAAATTAAAAGGAAGTTCCTAGGAGATTTGCAAGAAAAGGGGCTTGGAGGAATCTACAATCCCAAATCTACAACCCAATGTGGAAAAAAATAATTTGAAAAAAAATTAGGAGATAAGTTTTATGGTTTGGGAGGAAACTAGAAGGAAAAGAAATGAATATGCTCACTAGGAGAAAAACATCTTAACATCCTCAATCTACACCTGCAAGTAGGCCATTTATCCTCTCCTTCCCTTACTCTCAGTAAGAAATTTGAGTGAAAGGTAATAAATTTATAGTATTAAGGTTGTTTGAAATATGAACAAATGCAAAGGCTTTTTAGGTGTTACTATTTGAGTTATCCTTTATGTTAATTTTTCCTTGAGGGGACCTTGCATCATGATTGTAAAGGTGAATATGATGGATTGAAATCCCATGGATAAGGACTACTTTTTGAACCCAATATAAATATTTAATTCCTCACATTCCTTATATTATTTTGTATGTTCTAGAACAAATGCATGGGAATACTGCATAAATGTGTAGTTTTGTACATTGAAAGCTTGTTTGGCACCTTAAAACAAGGATTTATTAATTAGGGTCTTAAATCAATTGTTACCTAGTCTTTTATCTTCAAGTAACATCTAATCACAACTAAATTTATAGAAGTATGATAGTAAATTCTTAGATAGTAATTTCCTAACCATTTATCTCTTAAATTGAAGCAATACAATTACTTTTACCATTTCCAAATTAGAAGCTAATATCACAAGCCTTATAAATCAAATGCATTTACTTATCGTGTGCTTAAGATACATGAGATAGATTTAACCCATTAAGTACATATGCCAACCAAATTATCTTCTATTCACTCATAACATTATGAAGAGTACATGGTTCTTTAATTCATTATACAGTTTATCATTATCACCATTGAAATACAAGAGAATAGACAATGTCATGGCATCTTCATAACTTCATTTATCTTTTTAATTAATACAATATATTCATATTTCCCTTCATTTCTCCTAGAGACACCTTTTACATTTATTAAATAGCTTTTCATTTCAAGATACATATACATATGAGCTTTTCCTTTCTTCAAGATTTTATATGTACTCAATAGACACAACAACTATAGAAATACAACCATGCAAGATAACATACAATTCATTAATTGCAGAAACTTTTGATCAAAGGGAAACTTTGGTGGGAATGATGCCCAGCAGAAGATGTATTAATATAAAAGTTCCTTGTGAAAGGATAGACTTAGTTAGAAGCTAATGAAATACAATAAGTACATATGAGTCTCCATTAGGAGTCTTTGAATCCATGTCAGGAGATTCTAACCTTGTTAGGAGTTGTAAAGAGCACAACTAAACCCATTGTTCAAATAGCCTCAAGACTATCTTCACAAAACAAACTTCAAGATAACATACCCAAGTTCTTGAACTGGCTAGATAATAACTCCTTTGCTAATGTCATGCCCAAAATATACGGGAAAAACACACAATTTTTTTTTTCTAAATTCACTAAGATGATAAAGTTAAGTTAAAAAGGTTAAAAGCAGTTAAGATGAAAGTACATTCCAAGACGAAAACAAAATCACCTACCAACACCTTGAGACGTTCAACTTATTTTAAAAAGAAAACATCTTGTAGGTTTTATCTTGGTAGACTTAAACATTTGTGGATACATCATTTCATTAAATAACTATATTCCATAAATTATATGGCCTAGCTCTTGACAATCTTTAATTCCTCTTAAAATGATAATTAGAATTTTTATTGATTAATTGACTAATTAATCTAAATGATCCAAGTTAACATTAAAGAATAAAATGTCCATTAAGCAAATATCAAGTTTACAATATAACAATTTGATTTGAGTGCCCATTTTAATAGTATTAACTAATTATATTCGAACACATTGAAATAAACGATCTTCAATTTAATATAGCATAACATCCATATTTAAATTTTATTTCCCATTTTTAATTTTATTGAAACTATAATTTAATTGAAATGAAAATATAACCCTGGCAATGATAGAAATGTCATTTTAAATAAATGTGATTATACAAAAGACATAACAAAATAATATCGGCTATCAATCCAACACGTATCTAACATAATAACACTAGATTAATTAAAAGTACTATTATTAAAGAAATATATTTATCAACTAGAATCTAATACATAACAATTTAATTATCTTACCATATAGTTAAAAAAATTCTAACATATAAATTAAGTCACTATACAATTTAAACCATTAACAAATTAAAAACTATGTAATATTTAAACTAAAACTAATTTAATTACCACTAATTTCTAAACAAAAATTTTATTAAATTAGAACATTAATTACTAATACACGAATTAAAATTTCTAACAATTAATACTAACTAATATTAAAAACTTTATATATATAAATACTTAAAAGCTAAATTAAACTTAAACTACAAAAAAAAAAAATTAAACTAACCTTAATTTAAAATTTATCTAAAAACAAAACTTATCTTAAATTAAATACTAATAAAAAAAAAAAGACAAAGCTAACTTAAAAGTCCTAAACACTAACTCCCTACTAACCTACAAACTACCTACACTTCCTACTAACCTACCCTACCCACTTGGCCACTTGGCCACCTCATTTCCAATTAGGCTAGGCAGACCCAAAGACCCCTATGCTTTCCTAAGTCTATGCTGGGCAAAACTTGTCCCTCAAAACATGTGAGTTAGGCCTCATAAAGTGAGCACTAGGATGAAGGAGGGTGGGTGTTAAAAAGGGTAAAGTTTAAAGTTTTTTTTTGAAAAAAAACATATGGTTTGCATGGGATTAAATGCCCACCCATGTGGTCTATGTGCTTGTGAAATCTAAGGTGGATGCAAGGCCATGTCAACATTTATATCGTTGACTTTGATATACGAGCTCAGGTCTGCACTCTATCCTAAATTGGGGGGAGGGGTGGTAATAATGATTAAAAGTTTATTAGGTGAGTTTATAGATAAAAAGGTATTTCTCAAGTATATATATTGCCTTTAAAACAAAATTTATTTATTTTTATATATGAGGAATTTGATAATAGATTTTTAAAAAGGTATCAAAAGGGAATATACTCTATTGTCTATGGGATTTAATTTTGTATTCCCATACAAATTCCAGAGAACAAATTGCTCTTAGGGTGAACTTTTTTATTTTTATGCCCTCATTTTTTCTAAGTGTCTCTTTTTTTTTTTTTTTGCAAGCTATGATTTTAGCAAGGGGTGTATATATTTTATCCCAATTTGGATTTTACTAATCATTTAGTTAGCACAAGGAGATTGAATCATTTGTATTTATCAACAATGTAAAATTATTTGTTCCCAATTATCAAAATATGAATTGAATTTCCAACATAAAATGTGTTCTTCCACAACATATTTGAACTTGAAAATTTCATAATTGATCATCTCCATTTAATCTATTTTTCCACACACATATGCATAAATTGAAATAACATAAGATACAATGCAAGAAAGTTTCTCAACCTTTTCTCTTCTATTAATCAACCTAGTTCAAGGCTCCGTCAAGAAAGAAATAGTAAGAAAACCCAACATCCTTGCAAACATCAAATTTAAATCTATTTTTAGATTAATATTACAATACAATTTTAAATTCTCCTTTAGGTCCTTAACAAGGGATCCTTTTCTATATCTTCAATGCATCAAGGGAATCATGGAGAAGACAAGAACTGACCTGGAGGTAAAACAAACATAATATGAAGAGAAAATCAAGCATGCATTCCCATCTCAATTTGCACAATAGGTTAAACATTGAACCAACATAGGAAGAAGGTGGATTTTTCCAATAGGATATGTCGATCACACTACCACAACATAGCACTTTCAAGAATAAAAACTTGAGAACTTCTCTTCTTCCACATATGCCCTTTCGAGGCCAATATTACAAGGATATTCATTCTTTCATTTTTTCAATTTTTAAAATTTCAAAACATGGTATGTGATGACAAGTAGGGGTCCATAACACCCTCCCCTCTTTCCCTCTTCTAATCATGAGAAGAGACTCAACACTATTTAAGTCCAACTAAAGCCCTTTCCCCATACATGGCCACTTCTTCCCTATCCAAGGGTGAGTAATGCTAAAACAACCCACAAAAATCCCTTCAAGATCCAAAGACAAACACAAAAGAAGACATTCAAGGAACATGATTCATTCCCTCCCAAGCATACTCAACACACATACAAGCATGCAATGAAAAACACAATGACTTATGCATGAAAAAAGCATGAACAATATGAACATCATGAAAAAAGGAGATGAAGAACTCCTACCTTCACAATAAGTTTATGGTAACATGAACAAGTTTGAGATGAGCTTTTACTTCCTTCCCTTCAATCTTGAAAACTTCTCTCCAAAACTAGAGATTGGGTAACAACCAAAACTTCTCCAAAAATGCCCTTAAATATGATCCAACTCAACTAGACATTAGGTAAACCCCGAGGTGGAGTTTAAGTCACCAACTCTTGAAGGAGACAATCAATTTTTTCAATCAACCAAAAGTAGGGTTTTTGAGTGACCATAAAAGTCAACTAAAGAGGCTAGAGGAGTGGAAAATACTCCCAACCCATACTGTTACCCCTACGGTACTTAGACTTCATATTTTTAGGCCTTAAAGACTTAATAGGGACCTATCAAAAGCTAGGAGAATTTTAAGACCATTTAACAACCTACAAAGAAAGACAGTGCAAATTAACACAAATTAGCAAGGTGTTTAGTTCCATCTTTCCATTAGGTTTTTCGACTAAATATCCTGCACACTCATTGCACACATTAGTAGTTCAAGAAATCACATGCATATATGTATATACGTATCAGGAAAATCTCATAAATTAAAACATCGATCTTTCAAATAATTAGTTGTTTATCTCATTCTACTCATATTCTCGATCATTAAAATTGCATAATCAAATTGTTAGTTTTAAATTCATTTTACTTCATCATTATACATGTTCATAAAGCATTAAATGATGAAAACAAATATCTGAAAGTAAAGCATCACACATCATAAAATAGCATAATAATGTTAAGTGCATCAAATAGTTTTCCAACATATCGAGTCATGAGTATCCAAATAACAATATATCAACTATGCTACAATGGGTCAGGGCAAGGCCTCACATCCTTGCTCACTAGGCATGAACTTCCTCCTGGAGTTCATTAAAAAGATATGGGTACTGAGATTGCATCCATGTCTCATCCTCCCATGAAGCCGTGACCTCATCATAACAATCCCACTTGAACCTAACTTGGTCCAGCTCTTGACCTCAAAGCGCTAGGGTCCATTGGGCAATAATATGGATAAGCTCCAATGCTAGGTGGCCATTCGACTCCACCTGCAAAGCATCCCAATCTATAATATGAGACTTATCATAAATTTATCCTCTAAGTACTAAAATATGAAACACATTGTGGATGCATGACATGGTAGGTGTCAAAGCTAAATGGTAAGCAACTGGTCCTATCCTCTCTAGGATCTTGAATTGACCAACAAATCGGGGTGCCAACTTAGAGCCCTTTCCAAATCAAATCAGACTCTTGTACGACCGCACCCTCAAGAAAAATCTATCTCCAACCCGATACTCTCGATCTATCCTCTTCGCATCAACATAGTTTTTTTTCTTTTACTATGCCTCTCTCAAGCACTTTCTAATCAGGTTCACCTACTGCTCCATCTCCTTTACTAACTAAGGACCAATAAATACTTGATCCTTGATCCTATCCCTCAAGGGTGTCTTGCAAGGTCTTCCATACAAGGCCTCATAGGGTGACATACCTATGGAGGAATGGTGCCCATTGTTATAAGCAAACTCGACAAGGTATAAGTACTCCTCCCACTTGACCTAATGGTCCATTACATACATACATAACATATCCTCCAAAACCTAATTCACTCACTTGGTCTAACCATTGGTCTAAGGATGGTATGTTGTATTGAAATTGAGCCTAGTGCCCAATGTTGCCTGCAACTCTCTCCAAAAAGATGAAGTGAACAATGAATCCCTATTAGAGATGATCTTATGGGGAACGCCATGAAGTATAAAAATGTCCCAAAAAAACACCTAAGCTATGTTATGTGTTGTGTATGTAGTACACATGAGAGAGGAATGCGAAACCTTGGTCAATGTGTCAACTATAACCAAAATGGCATCATGGTGATGAGACGATAAGGGGAGACCACCAATAAAATCCATAGATATAGCATCCCAATTCCACTCTACAATCTCATGAGGCTAAAGGAGCTCACCGAGATGATGATGCTCTGCCTTCACCCTCTGACACTCAAGGCATCTCACAACTATGTTAGCAATCTACACTCTCATGCTTGGCCAACGATACAACTATCTCAAATCTACGTGCAACTTCTTAACACCAAGGTGCATTGCATAAGGTGCTTTGTGAGCCTCAAGTATAATGAGCTTGCACAAACCCCTAATGGAAGGTACATACATACGTCCTCTATGATGCAAGAGCCCATAAAACTCCAAGGAATACTCTTAATACTTTCCTTTCAAGGGTCCCTAAGAATGCACTACCTGACTAACCTCTATATAAATCTCATCTGTTGGCAAGTGCTGAAGAATCCACTCTCTCAAATTGGTGCTAGTAGTCATAGATGAAAGCTCATGGCACCTTCTACTTAAAGCATCTGCAACTACATTCTCCTTTCCCTTGATGTAATGAACATTAAAATCATACTCACAAAGGAACTCCATCCACCTCCTTTGCCTAGCATTAAGGTTTGGCTACATGAATATGTACTGCAAGCTTTGGTTGTCAAAATGAAGCTCGAATCTATGACCTAGAATGAAGTGTTGCCACCTCACTAAAGCATGAACCACTACTGCAAGCTCTAGGTCATGAGTAGGGTAATTGAGTTAGTGGGTTTTCAACTTCCTAGACTTGAAGGAAATAGGTCATCCATCTTGCATAAGGACTGCTCCTATACCATCCAAAGATGCATCAGTGCACATCAAAAAATCCATAGAAATATTTGGTATTGTAAGAATCGGTGCACTCGTGAGGGCTCTCTTGAGCTCTGGAAAAGCTCTATCACACTTCTCTATCCACTCACACTTCTTTTCCTTCTTCTGAAGAGATGTGGTGGGTGAGCCAATCTAGAGAATCTTGCAATGAAGCATCGATAATATCCTACTAGTCCCATAAAGCTCCTCACTTCAGTGACACTGGTGGGTGTTGGCCAATCCATGATGGCCCTAATCTTCAATGGGTCTATTGAGACACCATCGCCTAATATGACATGACCCAAGTAATGTATCTCAGGACTATAAAATGCACACTTCGACAAGCTGCAAAACAACTGATTCTCTCTCAACTTCTGCAATACCTGTCTCAGGTGCTCTTCATTCTCCTTCTCATCATGAGAATATATTAGGATGTCATCAAGGAAAAAAATCACAAACTTGTCCAAAAAGGTATAAAATACTCCATTCATGAGGCTCATGAATACAGCTAGAGCATTCGTAAGGCCAAATGGTACCATGGTGAACTTGTAGTGACCATACCTAATACAAAATGTAGTCTTGGGGATATCACTATCCATAATCCTCAACTGATGATAACCCAACTTAAAATCAATCTTTAAAAATACTCAGGCACCCTACAACTGATCAAAGAGATCATCAATCCTAGGAAGAGGATATCGGTTCTTGATGGTTACTTTGTTCAACTACCGATAATCAATACACAACCTTAGTGATCCATCTTTCTTCTTTATGAAGATCATTGGTGCACCCCAAGGTGACACACTAGGTTGAATACGCCCCTTCTCTAAGAATTCCTCCAACTGAATCTTTATTTCACCAAGCTCATGAGTAGTCATCCTATACAATACTCTCGATACTAGCTCTGCTCCTAGCACAAGATCAATATGATAAACCACTACTCTAGGTAGAGGCCTACCAGGGAGCTCTAAAGGAAATACATCTGCAAACTCTTGCATGATCAAAAAATTATTGAGAAATGGATCCCTCTCAAAATCTTCCTCTCTATCGCTAATGGTGATAGCAAACAACTGACATCCCTTTTGCATACACCCTCTAAGTTGCATAGAAAAAATCATAGGAAGAGATATGGGTTTCTTTACCCCAAGGATCACTCTAGAGATACCATCTACATCCATACATTCCACCCTCTTCTATTAGCAATCCATCTTGGCACCATGAGCATAAAGCAAATCCATGCCAAGAACAACATCATAAGAACCTAGAGGAGTAATGTGTAGATCAGACATCATTGACATGTCTCCAATCTGAATCGATCAATTACACACCTTGGAACTAACTGACACTCTAGCTCCTAAGGCTAACTATATCTCCCAACTGACATCCTATCTAACTGCCACTAGCCCGCAATGCTTCACAACATATGGAGATATAAATGAGTCAGTAACTTTAGAATCAAATCAAATAGTAACCATACTACCCTATATAATACTTATAGCCTCGATAACTATAGCCTGATGCTCAGCTTGGCAGTTTTTAACCACTAAAAAAAATTGTAAAATCTTCCCATGTCACCAACTGTCGGCTCTGCAAAAGCCCCTCTCTAACCACCAGATGACTATCCTTGTGGATGCTCTCTAGCTACGTGACCCATGCCACCACAAGTGTAACATGATCCCCAGGTATAAGATTGTGCACCCTATGATCTAGACTATTGTGGGCCTCCTAAACTTCTAGATCCACTAAAAATAACCCTAGAAGACTGTTGAGTCTTCACTGATTATGACTATGGGGCATGTACTTTCTGATCCTTCTTGGGACCCTTTGACTGCCACTGCTTGGGCTTAGAGCCTTGATAACCCTGTGAGGGTTTTTGCTACTACTGAGACTGTTGGCCCTTAGAGGACCCCGCTATGTAGTTCTGATTCTCTTTCCAAGGGGGTTTCTACTGGGTAGAGTTTTGATTTTGAGACTAATCTCGTGACTCCTGTCTACCTCGAGTATCCTCCACAACTAGTGCTACCTCAACTACCTATCTGAAGGTAGTAGGGAAGGCCAAATGAACTAGACCCTGGAGCAAGAGATTTAGGCCCATGATAAATCGATGCACTCATAGTTTCTTATCCTTCATGTATTCAACATAAGGGAGGAGCTTGAGAAACCTACTCTCATACTAAGCTACTGTGAGGCCCCTTTGGTATAGAGAATGAAACTCCTCAATCTACTTCTATCTGAAGTGCTTATACAAGTACCTCTCTCTAAATCTCTTTAGGAATGACTCCCATGTGAGAGTATCTATCCTCACTCCTCCTATAGTCTCCTCTTGATGCCACCAATTGGAGGCATCTCCTCTCAGCTAATGAACTGCAAGACGTGCCTTCAGATTACTCCCATAACGATGTTATCCAAAGCAAAGCTAAAGACTCTGTAGCCAACCCTCTGCTACTGTTCCCTTTGTGGAACTGGTGAAGATTTGTGGTCAAAGTCATATCAACTCCCTGATATCATCTCCTATATGCCTAGGAGTTCTATCGAGTGGTGGTCCTCTCTAATGTATCGACTCACCCTCATGCTCACCCTATCCCTCAACCTGCCTTGATGGGGGACTCCTACTCCTCTCTCTACCTCCGGCCTTGCCTCCTCTGGGATCTTGTGCTTCCCCTTTAGAAATTTGTTGCCCTGGATGTACTATAGGTGCTATTCTCTACTGAACTATGCCAATCAATGTCTGGAGGGCATCCAAAATATCCTGATTTGGGTTTGATGGTGGAGGTGGTGGTGGAGGTGGAGGTGGAGGTGGTGGTCCATCCTCCTATCTTACCCTACCACACCTCACCCTACAACCTCTCCCTTGATGGTTGCTTCATGTAATAGGAGGCATCCTACATAACTCAAAGTTTTAGTTAAGTTTAGAAGCATACTAGTTTAAGGTTCCTAGTGTTCAACCCAAGTCTCTGATACCAAAATGTCATGCCCAAAATATATGGGCAAAACACACACAATTTTTTTTTCTAAATTCACTAAGATGATAAGGTTAAGTTGAAAAGGTTAAAAGCAATTAAGATGAAAGTACATTCCAAGATGGAAACAAAATCACCTACCAACACCTTAAGATGTTCAATTTATTTTAAAAAGAAAACATCTTGTAGGTTTTATGTTGGTAGACTTAAACATTCATGGATACATCATTTAATTAAAATAACTATATTCCATAAATTATATGGCCTAGCTCTTGACTATCTTTAATTCCTCTTAAAATGATAATTAGAACTTTTATTGATTAATCGATTAATTAATCTAAATGATCCAAGTTAACATTAAAGAATAAAATGTTCATTAAGCAAATATCAAGTTTACAATATAACAATTTGATTTGAGTGCCCATTTTAATAGTATTAACTCGTTATATTTGAACACATTGAAATAAAAGATCTTCAATTTAATATAGCATAACATCCATGTTTAAACTTTATTCCCCATTTTCAATTTTATTGAAACTATAATTTAATTGAAATGAAAATATAACCTTGGCAATGATAGAAATGTCATTTTAAATAAATGTGATCATACAAAAGACATAACAAAATAACATCATCTATCAATCCAACAAGTATCTAACATAATAACACTAGATTAATTAAAAATACTATTATTAAAGAAATATATTTATCAACTAGAATCTAATACATAACAATTTAATTATCCTACCACATAGTTAAAAAAATTCTAACATATAAATTAAGTAACTATACAATTTAAACCATTAACAAATTAAAAACTATGTAATATTTAAATTGAAACTAACTGAATTACCACTAATTTCTAAACAACAAATTTATTAAATTAGAGCATTAATTACTAATACATGAATTAAAATTTCTAACAATTAATACTAACTAATATTAAAAACTTTATATATATAAATACTTAAAAGCTAAATTAAACTTAAAGTACAAAAAAATAAAATTTAACTAAAAACAAAACTTATCTTAAATTAAATACTAATAATAAAAAAAGACAAAGCTAACTTAAAAGTCATAAACACTAACTCCCTACTAACCTACAAACTACCGACACTTCCTACTAACCTACCCTGCCCACTCGGCTACTTGGCCACCTCATTTCCAATGAGGTTGGGTGGACCCCAAGACTCCTATGTTGTCCTAAGTCTACACTAGGCAGAACTTGTCCCCCAAAATGTGCGAGGTAGGCCTGATAAAGTGAGCAATAGAATGAAGGAGGGTGGGGTGTTAAAAAGGGTAAAGTTTAAAGATTTTTTTTTTTTAAATGTATGGTTTGCATGGGATTAAATGCCCACCCACATGGTCTATGTGCCTGTGAAATCTAAGGTGGATGCAAGGCCATGTCAACATTTATTTTGTTGACTTTGATATACGAGCTCAGGTATGCCCTCTGTCCTAAATCGATGCCATGGAAATGATGAGTGGGCGGGGGGGGGTGGTAATAATGATTAAAAGTTTATTGGGTGAGTATATAGATAAAAGGATATTTCTCAAGTATAGATATTGCCTTTAAAACCAAATTTATTTGAGGAATTTGATAATAGATTTTTAAAAAGGGATAAAAAATGGAATATACTCTATTTTCTATGGGATTTAATTTTGTATTCCCATACAAATTTCAGAGAGCAAATTGATCTTGGGGTGAACCTTTTTTTTTTTTCATGCCCTTTTTTTTTTCTAAGTGTTTCTTTTTTTTTGCAAGCTATGATTTTAGCAAGGGGTGCATATATTTTCTCGCAATTTGGGTTTTAAAAATCATTTAGTTAGCACAAGGAGATTGAATCATTTGTATTTATCAACAATGTAAAATTATTTATTCCCAATTATCAAAATATGAATCGAATTTCCAACATAACATAAATTCTTCTACAACATATTTGAACTTGAAAATTTCATAATTGATCATCACCATTTAATCTATTTTTCCACATACATATGCATAAATTGAAATAACATAAGATAAAATGCAAGAAATTTTCTCAATCTTTTCTCTTCTATTAATCAACCTAGTTCAAGGCTCCATTAGGAAAGAACCAGTAAGAAAACCTGGCATCCTTGCCAACATCAAATTTAAATCTATTTTTACATAATATTAAAATAGAATTTTGAATTCTCTTTTAGGTCCTTAACAAGGGATCCTTTGCAATATCTTCAATGCATCAAGGGAATCATGGAGAAGATGAGAACTGACCCAGAGGTAAAACAAACATAATATGAAAAACAAATGCATTCGCATCATAGTTTGCACAATAGGTTCAATATTGAACTAGACTAGGCAGAAGGTGGATTTTTTCAATAGGAGATGTTGATCACACTACCACAACATAGCCCTTTCGAGGCTAAAAACTCAAGAACTTTTTTTCTTCCACAAATGCCCTTTTGAGGGCAATATTACAAGGATATTCATTCCTTCATTTCTTCAATTTTTAAAATTTCAAAACATGGTATGTGATGACAAGTAGGAGCCCATAGCACCCTCCCCTCTTTTCTTCTTCTCATCATGAGAAGAGACTCTACACTATTGGAGTCCAACTAAAGCCCTTCTCCCATACATGACCACTTCTTCCCTATCCAAAGGTGAGTAATGCCAAAGCAACCCACAAAAATCCCTTCAAGATCCAAAGAAAAACACAAAAGAAGACATTTATGGAACATGATTCAATCCCTCCCAAGCATACTCAACACACATACAAGCATACAATGAAAAACACAATGACTTATGCATGAACAAAGCATGAACAATATGAACATCACGAACAAAAGAGATGAAGAAATTCTACCTTCACAATAAGGTTATGGTAACATGAACAAGTTTGAGATGAGATTTTCCTTCCTTCCCTTCAATCTTGAAAACTTCTCTCCAAAACTAGAGATTGGATAACAACCAAAATTTCTCCAAAAATGCCCCTAAATATAATCCTACTCAACTAGACATTAGGTAAAACTCAAGGTGGAGTTTAAGTCACCAACTCATGAAGGAGACAATCAATTTCGCAATCAACCAAAAGTAGGGTTTTTGAGTGACCATAAAAGTCAACTAAAGAGGCTAGAG
The DNA here is from genome assembly GCA_028749045.1 of Cupressus sempervirens. Classification (NCBI taxonomy): domain Eukaryota; kingdom Viridiplantae; phylum Streptophyta; class Pinopsida; order Cupressales; family Cupressaceae; genus Cupressus; species Cupressus sempervirens. Next base: position 205,322,691 of record CM053793.1, on the reverse strand, counting down.
GAGTGAAAAATACTCCCAACCCATACCCTCATCCCTAGGGTACTTATATTTCATGTTTTTAGGCCTTAAAGACTTAATAGGGACCTATCAAAAGCTAGGAGAATTTTAAGACCATTTAACAAATTACAAAGATAGACAATGCAAATTAGCACAAATTAGCAAGGGGTTTAGTTCCATCTTTCCATTAGGTTTCTCGACTAAATATCCTTCACACTCATTTCACACATCAATAGTTCAAGAAACCACATGCATATATGTATATTCGTATTAGGAAAATTTCATAAATTAAAACATCCGTCATTCAAATAATCAGTTGTTTATCTCATTCCACTCATATTCTTGATCATTAAAATTGCATAATCAAAGTGTTAATTATGCATTTATTTTACTTCATCATTATACATGTTCATAAAGCATTAAATGACGAAAACAAATATTTGAAAGTAAAGCATCACATGTCATAAAATAGTACAATAATTTTTAGTGCATCAAATAGTATTCCAAAATATCGAGTCATGAGTATCAAAATAACAATGTATCAACTATGCTATGATGGGTCGGGGCGAGGCCTCACAGCTAATACAATTGTACTCCTTTTCTAGATAACTGATCTTTGTACTCTATTGTCATAGCATAACTCAACATTTCCTCTAGATTCTCTTTCTATCTCATCTGATCATATCCTCTTCATCCATTAAAAAAATGATAGTACTCAAATCAATTAAGTAGTTGTCTTACCATCAAGTATAAGGTTTGACATCAGTGACAAAACAATGATGGAAACACATCCTCATACTTGTATCAATCTTTTCTCAACAATCTCCCTCTTTGGCATTGATGGAAAACCCATAACAACAATAGTACCAAAAAGAAAATAATTCCTTGTATTGAAATCTCTCCCTCTATCAACAACTTTTATCTTTTATATAGGCTACAAAATTTTGTTCTAATCAATAGACAATCAACTCTTCCTTATGACTCCCTTCATCTATCATTTTTAAGGGCTTCTCCTTTTTTTTTTTTCTTTGATCACTCCCTCTTTCTGATATTCAAGTATCTATCTCTCTTTCTATACTTATTCCTCTCTTAGGAGTATATCTCCCTCTAAGTAGATATTTCATATTTCGTTCTCCTTCTAAAGTATTTCTCCCTCTTTCTCAATTTGCTTGGTATTCTTTATTTCTCCTTCTTTGACGAAAATGCTACAGACTTGTCAACTTTATATGTAGATATAATCAATTTTAGATACTCTTTCTATCACTTTTCATGTGACTATAAATCTTCAAATTCAGTTCTCTCATTACTTTAGGCAACTCCTAAAGTATATCCACTGCATCATGTTGTAGGATACAACAATTAGCTCAATTGATGTAGGACATTCTCAAGTAGCTTTGGATATGGGTATCACCCCTAGTTTACCTCTTAGATTCTCATGAGCATCCTTAGGTAAAGCTTTTGTGAAGGTATCAACTATCTACTCTTTTGTATTTAGATATTTATATAATTCATCCTCACTTCTTTGTCTTGAACTAACTTTCTCAAGCAATGATACTTGATTCCAATGTCCTTAGCCTTTGTGTGCATCACAGGGTTCTTTGATATATTTATAGCACTTTTATTATCAAAATAAAGTATCATAGGTTTAGTAATTTCATCCTTCATAACTTTGAGTAGATATTTGATCCATACAATGTGTGTACAATTTACTGCAATAGCCACATATTCAACTTTAGTAGTAGATTGAGATATGAAATCTTGTTTCTTGCTGATCCAAGTGACCAATCTCTTTCCTAATAAAAATATCTCATGATTCTCCTTAGGATTAGCAAAGATTCTTGCAAAAATCTCAACAAATAATGCAATGTTAGGTCTTCTATGCACTACATATTGCATTTTTCCAATCAGAGACCTGTACAATGTTTAATTTGCCTCAATTGAATCATCATTCTTTAACAATTTTTGTCTTGTCACCATAGGTATGTTAACTGGTTTTGAATCATCTAATCCAAAAAAAATCAATATCTCCTTCACATACTTAAACTGAGTGATGTATATACCATATTTCATCAAATGTACTTGCAAACCCACAAAGAACTTGATCTCTCCAAACATAGATATCTCAAATTCTTTCGTCATTTCATTTGCAAATGTCTTACATAAAGTATCTTGACCTCCAAATATGATATCATCAACAAAAAATTTAGATAATAAAATACCTTTACCTTTTTCTACCTTTAAGTATAGATTGTTATTATCAGATTGTTAGTCCTTTGAAAACCAATCTTCCCAAGATAATTGTGAAGCCTTTCATACCATGCTCTTGGTTCTTGCTTTAAACCATATAAATCTTTGTGTAGTCTACATACCATGTTCTTGTTCTTAGCATCAAAAAATCCTTATGGCTATTCTATATAAACCTCTTCTTCTAGTATACCATTCAAAAATGTTGACTTCACATCCATTTGATAAACTTTGAAACCTTTTTATGCAGAGTGAACAAGCAGAGTTCGTACTCCTTCCAATCTTGCAACTGGAGAAAATGTTTCTCTATAGGGGATGAATCAATTATCCAAGGTCTAGATGTCTAAATAAAACTTTTCACAACTTAGTGTATCCATAAAATATTTTCATGCATGCATCCATTAGATCATACAATACTTAGACTTAGTAGGTTAATGTCCTAGGTCAAAAAAAATTTCATAAATGTAAATGTGAAACATAACAAATTTACTAACACATTTGACACAAGGATTTTATGTGAAAACCTAATTTGGGAAAAAACCACTAGTAACATGTTACTCATTCTCACTCTTCTAAAGTGATGCCCTATGAAAGGAAACCCTGTTAAAGGTTACAACACACATTGCTAAATATGACTTGGTTAAAGGATTTCATTCACCTTGTTAGGAGTGAGTGTTGTTAGATGAATTTAGACTATTCACTTGGAATGTCACCTGGTTAAAGGATTTACAAATGACTAGCTAGGTCAACCTTAATCCAAAGGATTTACCCTAGACTAGTACAATGATTAAAAAGTAAAAGTAAGGCTTGATTTAACACATTACAACTCACTTGTTGATTACATATCTATGTTTTAGTCCTTCATTCTACTTGGCATTCACACACTTAAGCTCTAATAGCTTGTTCACTATCCAAGCATTCATACTCTTAAGCCTTCTCATTTTGCATGCCAAAAACAATCACTTATATTTGGCTACTGAATGAAGAAATACCCTAGACTCCTTATCTACCTTAGGTTTTCAAACATGACAACCATTACTTCTGACCAACCATCTCTATATATAGAAAATTAATATATTTTCTACTTTACCACAATTATCCATTTTAGGGTTAGATAGGATTAGGTAGGATTCAATGAATCTACCCACTTTTTCATTTGATTCCCTTCTAGAAACTTCTTCTTTAATCTTCCTTGAATTTGCCTCAAAACAATTTACCATAAATTTTGTGCCACCAACTCATCAGTCATCTCATACATGCTTCACAAAATTCAAAAAAAAAAATAGTCAGCTCAAATTTGTCAAAGCTTCAATTTAACATGAATGTTGGCACTCGACATCAATATGTTGTCACTTGCCATCCATATTGTTCTTCCACTCGGCCAACACTAGTTTATTCGATGAATACTAAAGTTTATTGGTGCTTGACATCAACTAAACTTACTCGTTTTACATTATGATTACTTAGCATGCACTGAATCTTCACTTTGCTCAGCTCCAAATGATTTATTGTTTGGCTTGCACTAACTTTGCTCAGCACCTATTATGCACTTGATCAAGCTTGGCAAATACAATTCTTCTTACTTGTTCTTCTAGACTTAATCAGTGTATCCAACCTTTGTAGCCTTAAGTAGATTAAAAAACACACTATATCATCATTGTGTTAACATATCTTTGTACTCATTTTTCATACCATAACACAAGCTTTCTTCTAAGTGCTCTTGTTATCTCATTTGATCAAATTCTCTTCATCAAGCAAGTAGCAGATTTGACATCAATAAAAAAATAACAATTAAAATAAATCCTCATACTTGTATCTATCTTTTCTCAACAACAATTCCTTTGAAGCTCATAGTACATCACACCATCAATATTTTCTCATAATTTTCATCCAAGCTTGCATAACATGATAACCATCCACACTAGATCACACAAGTAGTTTACCACAAGGAAACACACTTTTCTTTATACTGAGTTGTAAAACAAGTATTGAGTCAGCCTCGAGGATTTCTCAATTTTACAATGAATAGTATATGACCTCATTAATATATTACATTACACGTTACATTACATATAACACTTCTCATAAAGATATTTCAAACATAGAATTTCCCAGTGAACATCCTTGCAAAAAAATCCTTGTATTCAATTCATTTTAGCAGACAACCCAATGATTGGTGATGATTAGTTTCAAATGGTTTCATACAATTGCTTTTATGTTTACCACTTGTATCTTTCTAGTAGGCCATTAGATCATAACTTTCACCTTCTCTGGGTCCATTTTAAGACCTTGTGTTGAAACTACAAAACTTAGATACACCAACTCCTTCATGAAATTGCACTTCTTCATATTAATCAACAATTTCTCTTCCCTTAACCTCTCAAAGATCTTACAATTATGCATCATATTCTCTTTCAATGTCTTACTAAATATCAAAATATTATCTAGGTAAACAATGACAAAATTAATGTAAAACTCTTTAAATATCTAATTCATGAGCTACACAAGTGAGTTTGGTTCATTGGTTAGTCCTAAAGGTATGACTAACCACTCATACAAGTCATCCTTTGTCTTGAACGTTGTCTTCCATTCATCTCCTTCTTTGATCTAGATTTGGTGATATCCAATATTCAAATCTATATCTGTGAAATACGTAGATCCGGTCAAATAATCCATAATATCATTCATCCTTTGCAAGAAAAAATATATGTTTGATAGTGATCTTGTTGGAGATCAATAATCTATACTCATCATATATTCTTGATTTTAATTTTCTACTAATACTATTGGTACAACATATGGAATCAATATATGTTTCCTTATTTGACAACTAACTCCTGGAATCAAGTCCATTTGATGACTGATCTATCTCACTCATACAAATCCATCAAACATATTATCAAATACAATATCCCAAAACTCATCCAACAAACATGCAACTTCTCTAGGTACAATTTCTAGTTACTACTAGCTTTTGAAATTAAAGAAAAGAACATATGCTTATTCTTCATACCTTCTTGGAACTTCCTTCCATCAACTAAATATATTATAACATTACTACATACATTTTCTTTTGTTTACTTCCATGGAATCAATATATGTCAGACTCCATCCTTTGTCAAAGAATAAGTATTTGCATACCCATCATCTATTACATGGCAATCAAACTATCAAGGCCTCTCTAACAACAAATGACAAACATCCATAGGCATAATATCACTTTTTACCTCATCATTAGAGTTTCCAATATTGAACTCTACTAGACATTGTTCATTAATCAAGACCTTATGATACTTTTGCATTCAAGTGATTTTGTAGGGATTCAGATGTTTCTTTCTCTCTGACTTCAACTTATTAACCATATCCTCAAAAAAAATTAATCTATGCTACTACTATCAATAATGACACCATAGACTTCACCATTCCACTTACACCTTATGAAAAAAATATACCTTTTCTCAATTTCATTCTCATCACTCAAAAATGCTCTTTCAATAACTAGGACTTATCCTCTTGTAAGATCTTCAGAATGTGATGAATTGACATTCATCTACATGCACAACTTGTTCATTTCCTTATAGTCTTCTAATAGTTCTCCCCTAATGCTGAGGATACTCATAAGCTCTACAACCTTCTTTGCAATGGTGTAACATGTCCCACAAAATCATCCTCTTCCTAGTCCTTAAGTTCTTCCTCTGTCTCTTATCCTTATTATTTTGGTCATAACATCAATTGAAATTATTTACCTATTACGCTAACTAATAGTAGACTCATCATTCTTAATATGATCTTTATTTCAGCCTCCATATACATCTTCCAACTTTCTTTCTTTCAAACATCTTGTTCAAATTTTCTTCCATCCTTAAATGAAAATTGGTATACCTCTTCAATATTGGTCATTTTGACCAAACTCAACTCCTCTTTAATACTTGGCCTCAACTCATTAAGGTAGTGAACAACTTTCTCCTCGCTAGCTTCTACACTGATTGTTTAGATGAGGACTCCAAAGAACTCTTATGTAAACTCCTAAATAAATCTTTCTGATTGCTTCAACCCTTGCATTTTCTTTGGCAAACATAGCTCATAATCAATAAAAATGAATTAAGTTTTCAATATCTCCACCATATAAACCCATCATGTGATTTTTTTCCTTCCTCTTCTATTTCATTCTAACTAAATCTCCTACTACCAAATTTTTGCATGACCATATGTTTGGCCTTCACAAAATTGACCCTCTCAGGATCTCTTTCATATCTTCATACTCAAAACATTTTTCTAATTCATTGATCCACACAATTAGGTTTTCTAGGTTAAAATTTCTTGAAAATGTGGGGGCTTTAATCTTCTATCTTTTTCCAATCCTAGAAATGACCCTTAAAAATCTATCCTCCTCTAGATCCCTTGACACTTCTAATCCTTCATGTTCAACATGACCTTCAAATTCATCCCCTCTTTCATCATTCATTACAACATTCATTCCTCTAGAAACCTCCTCTTGCAATACTTGCACTTGTCTCTACAAGGCTCTAAAACTCTCTTTTGTCACACCTTTGACACTTATATCATTGTTATTTTGTGGTGGCATTTTTGTGCTTATCACTCAAACCCACAACTGCAATCTTGGTATAAATTATCTCATGGTCATTGATCTGTCTACACACTCAAGAATGTATGCTCTAATACCACTTGATAAAGGATACTCCCCTTATTAATGAAACAATATAAAACATAATAGGGAAATAACAAAAAATTGGAAGAACAAGAAATTGACATCTTATTATTTCCACAAAAATAGAATAACAATATTCAAAATATTACATGGAAAACCAAATGGACATTTTCCTTAACAAAATTATACAAGTCAAAGCCACCATATATGTCCCTAGAACTGTCCTGGACCACCCTGCATGTCCTCTTTATATAAGCAATTTAGGTAATTTTTAACCACTCAAAATGGTTATGGAAATTTTAACTATATACCTTTTGGTTGACTAATCCTATGATATTATTATTCATATTATATTACATTAGAGTATGCCCCAACACTTTTTAGATTTCAAGAAATTTGGAAAGAAAATCATATTCATCCATTTCGAGTGGCATATTTTTCAAGGACCATAACTCATCACTAGTTGCTATGATTGGTTATTATAACCCCATTTCTGAAATGTCATGAATTGCTTTACAACACTTTTAGACAAGTGAGATTTGACCCCTTTTGGAGTCTCTAAAGCCTTCAAAACTGAGTTGAAAGTTTTTATACCCTATTTGCCAATATTGAAAATTTTCAATATCTCAAAAAATAGACTTGACCTTGCAATGAAACTTTATTGACATACTGATATATGTAAAGTGAACATCCAGGGAAGAAATCTAAACATTTTGAGCTCAAACAACTACCTTAATAAAAATAGAAAGCTTCCATAAATAATTACTCTACACTATGATAGCCATTACTAAAAAAGAAAAACCAAAAATACTTTTGGGTAATGGAAGATTTCTTGCCTAGGATGCTCCTACATCTAATGAGCTCCCCCTCAAATACATGTTGTTTATTAAAGTGTCACTATGGCCATGACTATGTTATAGATGTGTACATTGTCTTTTCTTTTACTTTAGTGACTTTTATTGGAATCAATGATGTATGTTTTGGCTTGACCTTTTCTTGTGGGTGAAGATTGTGCCCTCACTTTGTGGCATGCTAACATGATTTATTTATTTAATGTTTTTCCTTCAAGGGAAAAATCACATTCTCTCCCTTTTCCAAATCCTCCCAATAGTGATTTGTGGCTAGGATGTATTGGAAGACAAGGACTTCTACTAACATAGGAATTTTGTTTGCACATTTTCTAATTGTTGGCCTTCTTTGTAAGAACCCCAACTTGGTTCAGTCACTAATCTCACTATTAGTTGCAATAGTGCTTGTTGGTTGTGATTTTTGTTTTTGTATTTTTTGATTTTTTTTTCTTTTTAGGTTTTTTTAACATTAAAAAAAAAATTGTTCTATTACAATATGCTTGAAAGAAATAATTTCAAAAGTAGACTTTAATATTGAATGCTAATCAAGTTAACAATTTTTACCATGAATAGTACAAGTATGGAATAAATATTCCTTACAAAAGAAAGTAAAAAAATGATGAAAAACCTAATTATTGTGCTATAACCTATGGAGCTTCTAACTTTGGAAGCATGGACCTTTATTGCCTTTGCTATTGTAGTGAAGGTGCTATTCATAGAAACAATAGCAAAATATTGTAGCACATGTACTATTCATGTCATTGTAATAAAAAATTGTAGCATGCACTATAGTAGCTATAATTACTCTTTGTCTATCTCCTTTTGACTACTAAAATTAACCTTAGTTGAAGCACAATAGAGTTCCTAAATGAAACTCTCCAATTTTCCCAATCTCATTGGATATTTCACCATCTCAAATGGAGACACATAAAAGAACAATGTTCTCCAATGGTAGAGTTGTAAATCCTTCTCAGAGCTCAAAAATCATTAATGATCAAATTTTCCAATAGAAATGGTTGCCTTTCTTCTTCCCAAGAAAGTGTGAATAAACTTTCCAACCCTAAATTGACTTCTCATTGGAAAGTTGTGATTTCTCTCTTTAATGCATTATTAAACAAATTTAATGATTTAGACTTAGGAAATATCGTTTAATATTTCTCCTCCACTTAATACATTTGGTTGGCCCCATTTCATGATACTTAGACCCATCACTTAAGTGATTGAATATAAAGATAATTTACAACTTTATATTAAATTATTTTCCATTTAATAAATATATAACCACTAAAAATTAAAAAACTCCCACAATATTATGAATTTGTCTTAACCATCTAAAGCTAAAGTTGACATAATAATTTCCCATGTGACAAAATCATTTTCTTAAAATAGCTTGGGTCCATCTCTATGACTCAAAAAATGATAAAAATAGCAAAACTCAAACAATTGAGTCTGAGTCATCTCTCCATACCAAATCGAAGGCATTAAGCTATACAAAAGTTGAACCATTAGAAAGACATATCTCCCATGTGCATGAATCAACCCTCTATCTATCTCCACTATCCAACAAGGGTCTACTAATAATCTAATCAATAGCTTTAATGATGTCCCTAGCTAAAAAGAGACATCATAGTCCGTCTTTCCTAAAATTACTTGTCGTCAAGCAATCTCAACTCTGGATGTTGCAAGATATCCTCACTCTCCCATGTAGCATCCTAAACTGACATATCCTTCCAATTTACTAAGTATTCCCTAATAGTGTGTCTCCTCAAATTCCTCTTCTTGAACTCTATGATAGCCTCTACAACCAAAACCAACTTTCCCTCATCGTCCAAGGGTGGAAGAACTGCAGAAGGAAAAATATAATGTCCTAATGCCTTTTTGAGATGTCACACATGAAAAACATTATGGACTATGCTATCTCCTAACAAATCCAAATCATAAGCCACCTCTCCCACTCTCCTGATCACCTTTAAAGGTCCATAGTACAATGGCTTAATTTTATTAGCATCAGTCCTTTTAAGAGTAGACTAGCGACAAGGTTGTAACATCGAGTATCCCATATCTCCAACCTCAAAAGTCCACTCAGTCCTCTTTTGATCTACAAATTGCTTTTTTTGATTTTGTGCCTTTGTGATATTTACCTTAAGAGAGTTTGCAATGTCTTGGCTTTCCTATAATAAGTGTCCAGTAATAGGCACTCTACTATCACTCAACAAAAAAATCATGATAATTGGGTGCCTCATACCTATATAATGTCATGAAAGGTGACATATAAATAGACATGTGTTAAGTAAAATTTCAATAGTGTCACATAGATAAATCCACTTAAACCAAGCATTTTTTTGCCTTGCTATGTGGTTTTTGAGGTATCCCTCCACATGCTTATTGAATATCTCAATCTATCCATCTACCTAGGGGTAGTAGCTAGTACTCAGAGTGAACTTTATCTTGCACCTTGAATAATTCCTAACTTGAAGTGACTCATAAACCTATTGTCCTTTTCAATGAATATGCTCTAAGGTTATCCATACAACTTGAATACCTGTTGAAATAAAAATTCTTTGACATGTGTAGCATTTTATGTATCTGTAATTGAAACAAAGTGGAAAAACTTCTCTACCTTGGGATCTCATCAATCTTTTAATTAAGTCCATGGACAAACACCATCGATTCCTATCAGTAATCAAGAGTGGTTGGAGCAAACCAGCTAGATAAGAGTGTTCCTATTTATTTTACTAACAAGTAGGACACTCTTTAACATACTACAACACCTCACCTTTGATCCCTTTCCAAGAAAAGCACTCATGGATCTACCAATAGGTTTTATAAAACCCTAGATGTTCTATCATATGTGCATCATGATAAACCCTCAACATCATCCTCATCACCTCTAACCCTAGAGCCAAATGAATATTCCATTTTTAAATGATGATCTCATTCACAAGGGTGAAAACCAATGACTTGAATGGATCCATCAATGAATCTTGATGCCCATGTATCCTTTCCATACTTTGCAAGGATTAAACAATCCTTTGCTATATCTATCACCAGGCTTAAATGAGGTCTCTGTGACAAGGCATTTGCTACAACATTTGGTCTCCTTTTGAAATAGGTAAATATCAAAATCTTATGCCTATAATTACTTACTCGTTTCTATTGCCTATCATTAAAGTCTCACTACCCTAGGAAATGTATTAGGCTATTATGGTCTATTTTATGGAAATTTTTGTCCCACCAAGTATTACCTAAATTTAGCCAAGGAATGCATTATAGCCAAAATTTCCTTATCATAAATGATGAAGCTTCCAACTCTCATAAACAATGGGGTGCTTGTCTTCCATAAGCACTGCTCCAACACCCTTACCAGATGCATAATAATAAAACTCAAAAGGATTACTAAAATATGGTAATGATAGAATTTATCAAAACACTCTTGTTCCTTAGGAGTCCATAAGAAAGCTCCCTTTCTCATCAAGGGTAGTGCGTGCTTGACAAATCTTTTGTTGAACCCACACAAACCCAAAAGTCCTCTAAAGTGTGTGAGGTTTACAAGAGTAGGCCACTCAACAATAGCACAAATATTTTTTGGATCCATGCACTCATCTTATGCATTGATAATGTGATCCAAATACAATAACTCTACCAATCCAAGATCAAATTCTGATTCCTTTACATGCAAGAAATCTTTGCTCAACATGCTTAATATTGTAGCCAAGTGTTGCAAGTACACATCCCATGTCCTTGATGGGGAGTTTTCTTGCTCTACCTAGGCTAATGCTAGCCTACTTAGGGTTACTATTCCAAATCCTAACCCAAAGGACTCCTTCCCAATTTTGTTTCACCAAGAAACTCACCCAACAATTCATTTTTCCATCCTCTCCCTTTAGTTCACAATTTATGCACTATTTAACCTAGAGTAAAAAAACTTCACTAAGTAAACCTAAAACACCAAAATCAAGTTTAAACCTTCTTTATGAGGTTCTTGAAACATTTCCCACCATTCTACATCATTCTTTTGAGTATCACACATCCACAACTCTAAGCTACATGTTTAGCCTTGTAGCCCTAAGAGCCCCTATTAGCCCCCCTAAAAAAAGAGAAACAAGATAAAACTCCCAAAAAATATTAACAATTCCACTTGGTTTCTTCAAAACTTTTATTCCCTGCGACATAAACTTGAAGATTTTTTAGGTCTCAATATCTAGTGATGACCATATAGTATGACTTCAAAAAACCCTCATTTTAAGGTTTCAAAGGCAATGGAAATGAATCTTCCACCAATGGCTTCAAACTCCACTACCAACCTCCTCCTCTGAGGTATGAACCCTTAACACCCTACACCTTTATTGGCTAAACAATATTGGCACGTGCCAATCCACTGTTCTCCTCAATCTTCTAATTCAAGCTCTCATCACACCTTGCCAAGCCTTCACTACTTGCCTAGCCCTTGATTGAAAAATTAGTTACTTCACTTTCACAAACTCAAAAAAGATTATTTACATAGTATAAAGAGTCCTTTTCTTTATTTTGAAGAGCCATGGTGTTTAGACTGACAAAATTCAAGCTTCGGCCATTAAAGTGTTGGAACCACAAAACTAGATAGTAGGAACACAAAACCTAAACAATCTTCTAAACCTTGTAAAATGAATGCTTGTGATAAAAAAAAACTATTCATAGTTTCAAAAAATAATCTAAAGTCACTATTCCAATCAAAATAGTAGGTCCTTTAATCAATTTTCTTTAACAAATCCTTCAAACCACATTTTTTGTCAACATAATTCTCCTTCAGATTATGTTGTCTGTACAATTGAATATCCAACCCCTAAAAATGAGTTGTAACATGTTTAAATAGGCTTCCTCCTCCATTATGGCCTTTGGTTCAAACCATAACTACCCATGTAGTTCATTCTTTCAAACTACCCAAAAGGTTGCTGTGCAATTTTGCAAAAATTACAAAGTTGTCATTGAGCAACTTTTTGACAACTTTTGCAATTTTACAAATGGAGCCTCCAACCTTGACCATTTTATGTCCAAACCTTCCAAAATGATTTTTTAAAAATTAAGGACCATGTCTAAACACATCTTGCCCCTTTTTGGTCCTTTTTTCCACATTTTTCCTTATTGAGAAATTCTAAACAATTTTTGCCTATCAAAACCTAATTGACAACACCTAACTCACATTCAAAATCCTATCTATCCAAACCTCCTAAACCTACCTTATGACTTTAATCCTAGTCCTTATTACCTCAATAAGGATTTAGACCACTTACAAACCAAAAATGCATTAGGGCTTTGCCATTATCCCTAGGTGTTCCTGCACTATTCTTCCCCTATAAGGAGGAAGCTAAGGTACTACTAGAGAGAGGAATTCTTTGTTGGTGTCATGATTCTTGAAATCACTCTCAGCAATCCAAGTGGCCTCAGCTTCAAGTGTATTCAACCACTTCACTAGATGCTCCTTGCAAACCTTGTCTCTTGTACTCTTCTTTACTTCAGAATCCAAAATCCTCTCCAACTATGGTTGCTTCTTTTTAGGCACCTACAGATCTAAGACATCCTTACTTAGGTCCTTCTAATACTCTATTTCATCCATCTTAGGACCCTTATAAGGTATTAGGTCTTTGACATTAAATATGGGAGAGATAGCCATGTCCTTTGGTAAATTTATCTTATAGGCATTGTGACCATACTTTTCAATTACCTTGCATGGCCCAATTGTCTTCATCTATAACTTGCTACAAATGCCCTTTTGTAACTTGGCTTTGTTCAAATAAACCATCACCAAATCTCCCCCTTGAAACTACAACTCTCTTCTCCCCTCATCCTTCATCTCCATCAATTTCTAATTTTCCTCCATCAAGGTTTGTTTCACTTGATCATGCACCTCCTTTATTGATTAAGCAAATTCATTAGCATTCACATTGATTTTTTCATGTGAAGGTAGGTCCCTTAAATCCGATATGCCAATTAGGTGAGTTTCATACACTACTTGAAAAGGACTTAACCATGTTGTCCTATTCTAACCATCATTGTATGCAAATTCAATTTGGGGAATGATGTGCTCCCAACTTTTCTCATACTCTTTGGTAAGGAACCTTAATAGGTTTCCTAAGACCCTATTCATGACCCCTGTCAAACCATCTATTTGAGGATGGTAGGCAGAACTATGTGGTAGGTTTGGTCCAAGCCTCTTCCATAGGGTCTTCCAAAAGTTCCCCATAAACTTGACATCTTTGTCAAACACTATACTCCTTGGTAAGCCATGTATCCTAACCACCTCCTTGAAGAATGGATTAGAAAATATTGCTTGCATCATGCGTTGTCTTGCATGGGATGAAATGGCTTATCCTACTGAACATATCCACCACTAAAAATACACTATCTAACCCTATCCTACTCCTTGAAAATCCCACTATGAAGTCCATGCTGATGCACTCCCAAGGCCTATAAGCAATGGGTAGAGGTTGGTAGAGTCCTACATTTGATGAAGTGCCCTTTTCCTTCTGATATATGCCACACTACCCCACATACCTCCATACATCTCTTTGCATCTTAGGCCAGTAATTGAACTTCACCACAAGGTCCAAAGTCTTGTTAAGACCAAAGTGGCCACTCATGCTTCCATTGTGCTTCTCTTGTCTGAGATTTTCCCTTATAGAACCCCTTCGAATGCACAACTTTTTTCCTTTGAACAATAATCCATTCTACAAGGTGTATTCAGCAAAGTCTCTATGAAAATGATTAGCAAATTAGTAAATACCTTTTAGGCCTTTGAAAAAGTCAGCGTCCTGATCATATAGGTCTTTGAATCCATCCAATCCTATGCTTTACAACTTGACCTCCTGTACTATTAGCAACCTCCTACTCAAAGCATCTACCACCTTTTTATTTGTCCCCTTTTTGTGTTTGATGGTGAAGGTATAGGTCTACAAGAACTCCATCCATTTGATGTGCCTCAAACTTAATTTCTCTTATGAGTTTATAAATCTTAGGGCTTGGTTATCTATGAAGACCACAAACTCCTTAAGTAATAAATAGTGCCTCCACTTCTTGAGGGATTGGACAAGTGAATAGAGCTCTAGATCATATGAAAAATACCTTGTCTTGGCTTCATTAAGCCTCTTACTAAAAAATTCTATTGGTCTACCCTCTTGGCTTAGAACTACTCCAACTACTATGTTGCTAGAATCACACTCCACCATAAATGGCTTCTCAAAACTAGGCAAAACCAATATTGGTTGAGTGGCCACTTCTTTCTTCAACTTCTCAAAGCTCTCATCCGTTTCTTTGGTCCATATGAACTTGGTATTCATGCCCCCTTTGATGGTGTCATTCATTGCTGCACAAATATCACTAAATCTCCTCACAAACTTCCTATAGATCCAAGCTAAGCAACAGAAACTTCTAACCTCAATAGTAGATCTAGGAGTAGGCAAACTTAAAATTGCCTCCACCTGATCCTTGTCTATTTTAAAATTCCCTTGGGATACTACAAAACCCAAATAAACTAAATCCTCCTTCATGAACTCACTCTTTTCTAGATTTACTATCAACTTCCCCTTTGAAGCTTCCTCAACACTCTTTCTAAGTGCTTTATATGCTCCTCCTTTGTTTTTTTGAATTTGAGGATCTCATCTAGATATACAACAACAAATACTCCTATATAGACTTGCAAGACCTCATTCATTACTCTAATGAAGGTACTTAGTGCATTGGTAAGACCAAATGACATTACCAACCACTCATAGAGACCCTCAGTAGTCTTAAATGTAGACTTCCATTCATCACCCTCTTTCATCCTAATTTGACAATATCAACTTTTGAGATCAATTTTCGAAAAGTACCTAGCTCGACCTAGATAGTCCATTAAATCCTCTATCCTAGGAATAGGAGATCTATACCTAATCATGATTCTATTAATTTCTCTAAAATTAGTGCACATTCTCCACTTACCTCCCATTTTAGGTGCTAGGAAAACTAGCACTACACATGGATTGATGCTCTTCCTAATCATCCCTTGATCAAGAAATTCTTGAAACTTCCTTGCAATCTCCTTGTTCTACTCTACAGTCATTTTGTATGCAACTTTGTTAGGCAGTGATGCTCTTGGTATGAAGTCAATATTATGAATTACGACTCTCTTTGGAGGTAGTGCAGGTGGTGCTCGATCACAAATTATGTCTTTGAATTGATCCAATAAGTTGTGTACCTTTGTAGGTATATGTGTCTGTGAATATGGCTTCTCTTCCTAGGGCTTCACCATAATGGCATATCCTATCCCTTCTCCTTCCTTCAAGTCCTTGAGGAATTCTTTTCCACTCATCAACAATGTCTTGGCAGTAGCCTTCTCTACCTTTTCTTCCTCCACCATGGATTGTATCCTATAGGTGACCCCATCCTTCTTGAAAGAATATTTATTTTCCTTCTCATGGTGCATTTCCTCCTTATAATACTACCAAGGCCTTCCTAATAGAAGATGACAAGCATTCATGGGTATAACATCACATAGGATCTTGTCTTGATACTTCTCATTAATGATGCATGCCCATACTTGTTCATTCACTAGGATGTTCTATCCTTTGTTCAACCAAGTCAATTTATAAGGACACATATGTGGTATCTTTGTTAAACCAAGTTTTTGTATTGCCTCCTCTAACAAGACATTGTCAGTAGACCTTGAGAATATGATTACTTTGCATACTTTACCCAATATTTTGAAAGTAGTCCTAAATAGTGCTCTTATTTTCTTAGTTTTCTCTTTATTGGTTCCTTTACCAAAACTATCCTCAACATGAGGTTCTCTACCTTCTCTACATCAAGATCCACTTCACCCGCTTTGGGATGGTCTTCTTCTTGGATGTATGTGATTTTCTTCTCTCCATAGGATGATGATGCCTTCTCTAGACATTTTTAGCCATGGTATCCCAACTTGCCATAGTTATAACACTTCATATTGCTAAAGTGTCAGCCTCTACTATCATTCCCATATCTTCCTCTACCACCATTTTTGGATCCTCTTCCTCTACAAGAGCCTCTCCTTTGATTGTTCTCACTGGCCTACTCATTCCACTTGGAATCCCCATAACTTCTCTGCTCATTAGTCCTTCCACTAGAGCCTCCTCTTGAGCCACCTCCAAATTCTCTGCCTCTACCTTTGTTTTGGAACTTGAGTCCCCTTTCTTCCTTAGTTTATTATTCACTTTCCCATTTGAAAATAACTTTGCAATGTCGTGAGACTAAACAAACTAAATTCATCTTGGATAGACCACTTAAGGCCGTTTAGATACCTAGCCATCTTGATTCTCTCTACCTCCTACATCCTTGACCGTAGAGCCAATTTCTAAAACTCCTCGGTATCAGTAGCCACATCAAGATCCTTCTTTTTGAGATTCTGCCTTTGCTTGTGAATTTGAATCTCATAGTCTTCTAGCAAATAGGTTTTTTCAATCTTTGCCACCATAGCCTTCCAATTAGATATAGGTTTCTTCCCTTTACTTTCTCTTTGCTTTTGCACAAACTTCCACCATGTCAATGCTTGACCTTTCAATTTGGAATTTGCAAATCTCACCTTTTCGGCCTCTGTTGTCCCCTTACATTTATAGTTGTCAATGCTCTCAAGCCATTCTAGGACTGCCTCTGCATTCATCTTGCCATGAAATGGTGAGACATTCTCTAGGCTCTTTCCTCTTGAGGGATTTGAGGAATGGTTCTTGTTCACCAAGTGGAGGATTTGGTTCTAGTTTCTCATCCTCAAAGCTTACCTTCTCCTTACCCTTGTTGAAGTTTTCATCTTCCTTAGCTTGGGCTACATCTTCCATCTATTTTAACTTATCTTTCATCTCCTCTATGGCCTCATTAAGAAGCCTAGTCTTATCTTCCATGAAATTCTTTTGCTCATCAACCTCCTTTTCCAACTCTGCATTGGTAACCATCTTTGAAGATCCACTTGACTCAATGGAATATAGCATACCACCACAAGCCATAACCTTATGGCTCTGATACCACCTTGATGGGGAACTTCTTAAACTTAGTTCTTTCTTTCTCTACTGAGGCTACTCCTAGCCTACTTAGGGTTACTATTCCAAACCCCAACCAGAAGGACTCCTTCCCAATTCCCTTTCACCAAGAAACACACCTAGCAATTCAATTTTCCATCCTCTCTCTTCAATTCACCAATTATTCCCTAATAGACCAAGAATTCCAAAACTTCACTAAGTGCACCTAAAAGACCAAAATCAAGTTTGAACCTTCTTTATAAGGTTCTTGACACATTTCCCACCATTATGGACCATTCTTTTGAGTACCACACACCCAAAACTCTAAGCTACCATGTTTAGCCTTGTAGCCCTAAGAGCCCCTATGAGCCCTCCTAAAAAAGGGAACAAGCTACAACTCCGAAAAACTCTTAACAAGGCCACTTGGTGTCTTCAAAACTTTTATTCTCTATGACCTAAAATTGAATTTTTTCATGTCTTAAGCCCCTGTGATGAATGTACAGTGTGGTTTCAAAACCCTCTTTTTAAGGGTTTCAAAGGCAATGGAAATTAATCTTCCACTAATGGCTTCAAACTTCACTACCAACCTCCTCTAAATTATGAACCCTTAACACCCTACTCCTTCATTGCCTAAACAAGATTGGCATGTGTCAATCCAATGTTCTCCTCAATCTTCCAATTCAAGCTCTCATCCCACTTTGCCAAGCCTTCATTGCTTTCCTGGGCTTGCTTGAAAAATTAGCTACTTCACTTCCAAAAACTCCAAAAAGATTATTTACATAGTATATAGAGGCCTTTTCTTGATTTCAAAGAGCCATGGTGTTTAGACCAAGGAAATTCAAGCTTCATTAAATAAAGTGTTGGAACCACAAAACTAGATAAGAGGAACACAAAACCTAAGCAATTTTCTAAACCTTTTGAAATGAATGCTTGTGATCAAAACAACTATGCATAGTTTCAAAACATGATCTCAAGTCACTATTATAATCAAAACAATAGGTCCTTCAATCAAGCTTTTTTAAACAAATCCTTCAAACCACATTTTCTATCAACAAAATTCTCCTTCAGATTGTGTAGTCTGTACAATTCAATAGCCAACCCTTGGAAGCGAGTTGGAACATGTTTAAATAGGTTCCCTCCTCCATTTTTTCCTTTGGTATGAACCATAACTATCCAAGTAGTTTGTTCTTTCAAACTACCCAAAAATTTGTTATGCAATTTTGCAAAAAATGCAAAGTTGTCATTGAGCAACATTTTCACAACTTTAGCAATTTTGCAAATGGAGCCTCCAAACTTGACCAGTTTGTGTCCAAACCTTCCAAAATAATTTCAACACACTTAGTGACCATGTCCAAAAAAATATTTCCCCTTTTCGTGCCTTTTTTCCACATTTTACCTTATTAAGAAATTCTAAGCAATTTTGTAATGTTACTATTATAAAGTAAATTGTTTATCAAAATGTTGTAATGAGCTGATTGATTTAATGTATCTCAGACCCATTTTTATTTTTTGTTTCCGTAATTTGTGTAGCAGTTGGCTATCTTTGTACACCCTTAAAAATTTGTTCTTGACGGGTATTTAAGCACGACATGTAGGTTGTTTTTAGGCATGCTTTTGGATTATTTTCTATGTACTGTGAATTCCTATTGAAGTTTTGGATCGTTTGCCATTTCAAAATTGAGAGATCTTCCCTATTTGGCTCGTGCGATTTTGGTGGGATTCAACCCTTACCCCATTCATTGTTGGATGTATTACTTTGCTCGAATCTAGCAAATTGGAGCACCATCATATTGTGAATGCCAATTGAATGTAGTTGTGTTCACTCTCCATTTCTTGTTTTGAGTTTTACCTTGGTTATATTAGTAATTCAGTCCCCACCAACACCGATTTCATCTACACCACATCCTCAGACATAGACATCTATATTATACAACTCTCATTACACTATACACCCCTCTAAAACTAGCGTATGGCCATACTTTGTGTCCACTGCACAACTCTTTGCAAACTCTACATGGTCATGTTTTGTATCCCCCGTATGGCATTTTGCAATTTTTGTACGACCATGCTTGGTGCTCACTATACAGCCTCCTAAAACCTCCATATGACTATTATCCATACAGCCATTCCAATCACTTATCTTGGTCATCATATGGACTCATCATATAGCCCATTCCTCTCCATCATACATATTATCTCTCCAAACTGTACGACCACTTAGACTATAGTGTACAACTAGCAAATACCCACTAATACGACTCTATATTCTACCCTCCATTTCAAACCATATGACCTCCCAACCTGTGTATACTTTTCCACTTCCATATGGCTATTATGGTTTTTTTGTAACTCATTCAATTTGGAGTTAGTCAGAACACTACAGTGGTATTAGACCACTTTAATCCTACTAGCCTATGGACAATGAATGAGAGTTTATAGTTAAAAGAGAAGAAGGACACATTCCAATGATCAAATGGCCATCGAACCAAAATTGATAGCTACCAAAATCATGGCAGTAATAAGGGAACTTTCCAAGAACCAAGCACAAATCACTAATATGTAGCAACTCATGGAAGAGACTCTCAAGAAGTTGGCAGACAATAAAATATTTGGTGAAAAAAATGGTTAGAGTGCAGACTCGGTGTCGGGTAAATCAAACCCTCATCCAACATGCTCTTGACCTTCCATGTCAACTTTTCCTTCACAACACGAAGGGAAACAACCAACCTTTGAAGATCTGAGAATGAGATATTCAGGAGGTGGTAACAAAGGATATTTTAACGATGATCTCAAAAGAAAGTTGAGTAAGGTAAATTTGTCTCCATTTGATGGATTTGGTTTCATATCTACGCAAGCATGGGTAATGAAGGCCAATACTTACTTCTAGTTGAATCCTATGCCATAAGAAGAAGTAATCAAATTTGTGCACACTGTGCTTGGAGGGAGTTGCGCATGAGTGGTGGCATCGCAGCACCATCACATTAGGACATGATCAAATAAATACTTATGTGGAATTCACGAAGAGATTGATAGAGTAGTTCGATGATAAAGATCCAAAAATCAATTTCAAAGATTTGGCACAGCTGAGACAAAATGGATCGATCAATCAATACATTACAGACTTTTAGAAACTCTCTTCTTTGGTCATGGACATTTCAAAAAGAAGACAGGTAGTACTCTTCATGGATGGACTGACAGAACCTCTGAAAGGTTGGGTAAAGGGGTTCAACCCTACCACCTTGTTGGAGGCTATCATTAAGGCATAGAGTATGGCATCATCAACCACGTCATCCTCTCAAAGTTACTCACATGCCAAACTGTTGGCATTTCCAAGGGAAAATAAACCTCCACACAAGAAGTTGTCGTTGGATGAAGCTACCATATAGGAAATCCGAAGGAAGAAACTGTGTTTCAATTTCACGGGAGCTTGGGAGCCTAGCCATAGATGCCTCAAAAAAAAAAAGATCCATTACATTGAGGTTGTGTTTGATGATGAGGACGAACAGGAAGAAATGCCTATCAAAGACAACCAACCTCACGACGACACCAACATGGTTAGCTTAAATCTTACAGAAAGAATTGCAGCTTTGGTACGATGTGGAGGAACCATTGCTCTAGCTGGTAGCCACGGGGTGCACAATTTTTTGTGTACGGGGAACCCTCCGAGGACTATGAGCTATGGTGATGCTAGATAGTGAAGCTACTCTAAATTTCATAAATTCATCCTTAATAAATCAAAGAAATCTACCTATAGAGATGCACACAGGCTTTCAGGTCAAGGTTTTCAGAGGGACTCTTCTACCTTGCATGCACCTTGCTCCTTAGCTAAGTATCACAATGGAGAATTACACGGTGACTAAGGATTTCTTCATAATAGACCTGGATGAGATGGAAGTTATTCTAGACATACAGTGGATGAAGACACTTGATGAATACACTTAGAGTTTCAAATGGATGGACTTCACCTTTATTGTTGATGGAAAGAAGGTTGTCCTCGGTGGAATGTCAAATGAAGGTTCAAAGGAAGTTTTTGTGCATTGAATGGAGATGATTTTTTGGCATGATCACGTTGCATGGGTTGTGCATTGTTTTATCTCAGCGAAACCTATAAAAGGGCATCGAACATCTCCACAGGATGATGAGCTCCAGAATATTTTGAGTAAACATGATAAACTTTTCATTGACATTCCTCCTAGCATACTGCCTCATCAAGGGTTTGATCATACAATTGAGTTGGAAGCAGGAGCCAACCTAGTCATAACCACACTGTACCACCATCTAAAGAAATTCAAAGATGAGATCAAAAAAAAATATCAGGAACTGCTAGAGAAAGGATGGATCTAACCCAGTTCCAGCGCTTTTGTGTCATCTATGGTGTTGGTCAAAAAGAAGGATGGGATGATGCGCATTTTTGTGGACTACCATGTGTTGAACAAAAAAGAAAGAAAGAATAGATAACCCATTCCAAGGATAGACGAGTTGTTGAATGAATTGAATGGCCTTGTCTATTTTTCAAAAATAGATCTTCTTTCCGGATACCATCAGATCTGCATGAGGGAGGAAGACATAGAAAAGATGGCCTTCCATTGCCACTATGAAGATTATGAGTTTCTGGTCACGCCATTCAAATTGACAAATGCACCTACTACATTCCAATCATGTATGAATCACATTTTCAACAAATAACTGCATAAGTACTTATTGGTATTTTTTGATTATCTTACTTATAGTAGGACATGGGAGGAGCACATGAAGCATCTGAATGAGTCCTAAGTATCATAGAGGAACAGTCTTTGTTCACCAAGCAATCCAAGTGTGAATTCAGTATGATAGAAATATTGTACCTAGGGCATGTTGTAAGTAAATACAGAGTTCAAGTGCATCAAGAGAAGATTCAAGTTATCCTTGATTAGCCTCCCCCAAAATCACTTACATATTTGCAAGGATTTTTTGGATTATGCAATTATTACTGGAGGTTCATCAAAGGATTCTCTCAGCTCGGTGCACCTTTGACGGATCTGACAAAGAAGGGGTCTTTCCACTGGAACAAAAAGGCACAACTCACTTTTGATAAACTGAAAGAGGCAATGAGCACTTGTCCTATACTAGCATTACCTGACTTCACACTACCTTTCATTTTGGAGTGTGACGTGTCCAAAGAAGGCATTGGCATGGTATTGATGCAAGATAGACACCCCATAGCATATGAGAGAAGGAAGCTTATGCAAACCAAACACCTCTATTCTATCTATGACAAGGAGATGTTGGCCATCGTACATGCGCTAACCAAGTTTCGGTAGTATCTGGTAGGTGCCAAGTTTGTCATCCACACGGATTACAATAGCTTGAGATACTTTTTGGAGTAATGAGATTTGAATGAAAGATAGCAAAAATGGGTAAGCAAGGTTCAGGCCTTCGATTTTGATATTGAATATGTAAAAGGAAAAAACAAGGTGGTTGCAAATGTTTTGTGCAGAAAGCTTGCCATCTGCTTACTAACCTAGATTTTAGCCAATTGGAAAGCACAGTTGTTGGTAGAATATTCCAAAAACACATTTTCCTATGAGCTAATAGATGGCATGATGATAGGTATAGAGTAGTAGATGATATCATTTACTATAAGAGCTAGATATTCCTAGTGCTTGAATCTAAATTGAAGCAGAAAATCCTTAAGGAAGTACACAACTCACCCTTGGTAGGACATCTGGGCTTCATCAAAATGTACAAAAGTCTACAAGAGAGGTTTTCATGGAAAGGATTAAAAGAGAACAGGTTATAGTATGTAAGAGAGTGTGTGGTCTACCAGTAGAAAAAATTTGAACATACCCTACCTATCGGGTTACTGCAACTACTACCAATTCTAGAACATAAGTGGGAAAGTATCTCAATGGACTTCATAATAGGGCTTCCCAAGGTGAATGGAAAGGATTGTATTCTCATGGTGGTCGACATGTTGACAAAGTATGCACATTTCTTCACCATATCCTCATAATTTTAGGCCACACAAGTTGTCAAGCTATTTTTTAGAGAAGTATTTCGTCTGCATGGGTTACCCCAAAACATTGTTAGTGAATGGGATAGGCAATTCATTAGTATCTTTTGGACAAACTGTTTCGGATGGCAGGGATAGAATTGTCACCAAGTACTAGTTACCACCTGCAAACTGACAAACAAATAGAGATTGTGAAAAAATTACTCAAATGTTACCTTCGAAACTATGTTTCGGCACAACAACGGGTATGGGTCAAATGGATACATCTAGGGGAATATTGCTACAATATCACATACTAAATGTCCATCAGAAAGAAACCCTTCAAATCTCTGTATAGGTATGAACCCCTTTCCTTCATCAACACAGTTCTGGGTGATAGTCATGCACCAAGGGCAAGGGACTAGCTTAAAGAGGGATAGGACATACTGAGATGTTTGAAGGAAAACTTACAAGAAGCAGAAAATCAACAAAAGATATACACCAATAGACATAGACTGGAGATGAGTTTACAAGTAGGGGACTTGGTTTAACTCAGGCTCCAACCATATTGGCAATCCTCATTGAAGGAAAAGGGAAAAGAAAAACTGAAACCTCGATTCAATGGCCCCTATCATGTAACTTGCCGAATTGGTGAAGTTGTCTACGAGCTGATACTTCTAGAGGGTAGTCGTATTGATAATGTCTTCCATGTTTCTTGTCTGAAGAAAGCCATAGGGAAGAACGTCATAGTTGCTATTGACCTTCCACCACTCAATGAAGAAGAAAATCTCATTTTGGAACCAACTAAGATCCTCGAAGTACATGAAAAGATCCTATGAAACCCACTGTGAAGGAATATTTGGTATGTTGGTGACACCTACCGTTGGACAATGTGATGTGGGAGGGCGAGAAAATTCTCTAGCACTCGGCATTGCATTTTCTTGAGGACAAGCAAAATTTAGGATAGGAGGATTGTAATGTTCCCGTTATAAAATAAATTATTTATTAAAATGTTGTAATCAACTGATTGATTTAGTGTATCTCGAACCTATTTTTATTTTTGTTTGCATAATCTGTGTCATCTTCGACTATCTTTGTACACCCTTAGAAAGTTGTTCCCAATGGGTATTTAAGCATGGCATGTAGGTTGTCCTTAGGCATGCTTTTGGATTATTTTCTATGTACTGCGAATTCTTGTTGGAGTTCTAGATCATTCACCATTTTGTAAGTGAGAGATCTTCCCTATTTGGCTAATGCAGTTTTGGTGGGATTCAAACCTTACCCTATTCCATTGTTGCATGTATTACTTTTCTTGGATCTGGAAAATTAGAGCACCATCATATTGCGAATATCAATTGAATGTTGTTGTGTCCACTCTCCATTTCTTGTACCAAGTTTTACCTTGGTTATATTAGTAATTTAGTCCCCACCAACACTGATTTCATCTGCACTACATCCTCAAACATAGTCATCTATATTATACAACTCTCATTACACCATACATCCCTACGAAACCAACGTATGGCCATACTTGTGTCCACCGTACAACTCTCTACAACCTCCGTGTGGTCATGCTCTGTATCCCTCGTATGACATTCTATAATATTCGTAGGGTCATGCTTGGTACCCACCGTATGGCCTCCTAAAACCTCCATATGACCATTATCCATATGGCCCTTCCAATCACCTATCTTGGTCACCATATGGTCTCACCATACAACCCATTCCTCTCCACCGTACGGATTATCTCTCCACACCGTACAATCACTTAGAATCCAGTGTACGACAAGAAAATACCCACCATCTGACTTTGCATTTTGCCCTCCATTTTAGTCTATATGACCTCCCAATCTATGCATACTTGTTCACTTCTGTATGACTATTCTAGTTTTTTTGTAACTGGTTTAGTTTGGAGTTAGTTGGAACACTACAAATTTTTGCCTATCAGGACCTAATTGACAACCCCTGACTCACATTCCAAATCCTATCTATCCAAACCTCCTAAAGCTACCTTGGGGCTTTATTCCTAGTCCTTATTACCTCAATGGTTGGTTAGACCGCTTACAAACCAAAAATGCATTCAGGCTTCACCTTTACCCCTAGGTGCTCCTACACCATTCCTACTATAAACAAGGATGCCATCAAAGAAAACCAACACTAATCTCTTCATCGAAGGCTAGAAGACCCTATTCATTGTGGACTAGAAAGTAGTTGGAGTATTAGTTAGCCAAAATGACATAACTACAAACTTGAAATGGCCACAATGACATCTAAACGTTGTCTTCTCTAGATCCTTCTCTCTAACTCGAATTTTATGATAGCCTAATTTGAAATCAATCATCGAAAAGAAGCATGCTCTACAAAGCTCATTTAACAACTCACCAATCTATGGGATGGGGTACCTATTTTAATTGTCTTTCTATTCAAGACCCTATAATCAATGCACATCCAAAGAGTACCATCTTTCTTCTTCACTACAACCACTAAAGAAGCAAAAGGAGAATTATTTGGTCTAATATGGCCCATATCAAGTAACTCCTTGATTTTTTCTATCTCATCCTTCAATCTTTTTGGGTGTCTTTATGGTGTAATCATAATGTGTTTGGCACCCTCCTACAACTCAATGATGTGGTTAGTGCCTCTATCAGGAGGTCTACCTAGTGGGATATCACTAAACACCTTATAATGCTTAATACTCAACTCATGCATGTCTGGGTCATATTCTATCTTTTCCTACCCCTGTGCTACCATCAAAGTGCAACAAGTTACCCACTCAACCTGATCATGACATAACACAATCTCCACACGTCTATAAGAAATCATCCTAAACCCACTATCTTGAATGGCCTTAATTATGTGAATTTTCCCATCAGACTGAAATTGCATCTCCATATCTCTCAAATTGAGAGTGAACACACCAATGTCATGGAACCAAGTCATACCAAGTATTAAATCTATGTAACCCATGTTAACCACATAAAATTCAGCCTTGAAGTCAAAGTTATTTATTTTCAGAGGTAGATCTATTATCTTCCTATCATAGTTGAGGACGTAGCCATTTCCTATCCTCACTCTCAAACACTCAAAATTATGATTGAATCCCATGGCTCTCAATCAACCTGGAATCAATGAAATTATGAGTGACACTTATATCAAGCAAAATGATAACTCATTGCCTTGTCAAAACTCCTCTCATTCTAAATGATTCCTCTTCTTGTACTAGTGAGAGATACCTCCTTAAGTCTACCCTCAACTTTCTCAACCCCTATGACCATTTTGTTCAACTTTTCCAGACCACCTTCCTCTTTTCCTACTATTTATTCCTCATAATTAGACTTCTAATTAGAATTTTCAGATTTTGAGTCCTCATAGTATGGCCACATAACATGATTTTCCATGCCCTTGAGCCTTAAAGGAAAATCCTAGTTAGCATCATATGGTCCTTTGCATAGAAACACAAATGTTTTTTCCTTAAATTATTAAGTGTTTTTTTATCAAGAGGTATAAAATATTTATCTTTGTTTTCATTTCTAATATCAGTCATTTTCAGTTTCTTGAAGAATGGTTTGTTGTCCTTGCTAGAGGAAGTTATCTTGTACTAAAATTTATTTAATGGAGTTGCATGCTCCATACTCCTGAATTTCTTCATAGCATCCTTCAACATGAAAGTATCAAAAGCCTTTACCCAACCTTTCAATGGCTTAGCTGACCCTTCAATAAATAAAATTATCAACCTCCTCTCTGAAATATCTGGCACCATAACTAAGGACCACTGAAACTCATTAATAAAAATCTCTAAACTCTTTGTCTTCTTCAGTTGTGCCAAGTCTCTAAAGTGGAAAAATCTCTAAATCTTTCTTCTCAAACCTCTCAATTAATGTGTCCAAAATTTCCTAGTAAGAAGTCACCTAATTGCGCTTAAGAGTAACCAACCCATGATACCACTAACTGTGTGCTACTTCCTCCAAATGTAAAGTGGCATTTTTATTGCCTCAATCTCAGCCATAGGTCTTGATGCTAGAAAGGTATCAATCTTGTTGATCCAAGCTTGCACTATTGATCTATTACTACCATCAAAATGGACAAAGTAAGCTTTCTTGTACCACATTTCAACTAATTATTTTGGCCCCTAGTTCTCTTATCCCATGAGACTACACGATAGTGTTCTCTTCTTTGGTTCACAAACCTCTCAAAAGTCATCCGCTCCTACACTTGTGGTGCCAATAGTTCCCACTAATCATTTGTATCCATAAGGATGTCTACATTTGTGGTGTAGAAGCACCCAAATAAATAATATACATATGCTAATCAATCACTACTGAGCGTCAGTTCTACATGAGCTGATTGGAGGAGTTTATCTTGGGATTTGTACAAGTCCTTGTGGGGGGTCAGTTTACCCTATTCTATATTGTTCTAGAACAATCTATAATTCATTTTGGCAAGAGATAAGGGTCTAGATCTTTCTATAAGCCATTTTGGTCTCGTAGAGTGAGTTTTCCTATGTAATAATCTAGAATATTCCCTAGATCATTTTAGCTTGTACAAATGGAGTCTTCGGGTTTAGAGTTGGATAGGTTTTTTTTTACTGAAGATGCTCTGGACAATAGTTTTTTGGGATACGAAGTTATGAGGAGAAGAAGTCTGTACGAGAGGAAGTGTATATACTATTCATTTGATAAATCAATTAGAAGAATTTTATTATCTATCTCTTGCTGGTGTTGGTTCCTTTTGTTTTTGCTTCCGTTGAGTTTATCTCTACATCATTTTTGGTATCAGAGCTTGGGAAAAGCTCCTAAGGCACTTGGGAAAAGCTTGGGAAAAGCTTTCATCTTCTAAGGCAAATTGGATTTTGTGACAGGTTGAGGAAAGAACTTGTAAGTGTGGCCAAAAGACTGGGTTGAGTGGAGAGAACCTAGATAGGAGACAATGGTCATGAGAGGAGATTTATCTCATGATCAAAAGATACTATTCAATGCATGGGTTTCATATTGGGATTTTAAGAACAAGAAGAAGAAAGAAGGAAGGAAAAGAGTGGAAGAGAAAAGGAAGAAAAGAGAAGAGGAAGCTAGAATAGATCAAGAGATAAAAGAATGAATGGAATCCCTAACATAGGGACTGAGAAAGCACGAAGAAAATTCAATTCGACTAAAAGAGGAACTGCAGAGAAATATGGAAAAAGAAAATACAAATTTGGAGCATCAACCAATTCAGATTACAGATGCATGTACTAAGACATTGGAAGAGAAGAGTTGTTTGTTGAATGAACAACCTAATCACATTGATGCTAATATACTAGATGAACAGATCAATGCTGACATACCAAATGAACACAGTGATGTAGATATACAACGTGAGAAACAACATGTTTTTGACGAAATTTATGATATAGAAGTTCTTGAAGATAGAAAAGAGGTTGAAATGGTTGATGAGCATTGTGATGAAACGATTCATAAAGAGTTGGATATGATGGTCCTTAATGCAACCAAGAAATGGCATTTGAAGTTAAGAAAGAAGGTAGTCTGGCCTATCAAAAGGATACTACCAACAAGGAAGAAGACTTGTGATGAAGCTAAGAGGATAGAGGATGCTCCAATAGTGATGAATTTGTCCCCAAGCATGGAGATATTGCAACATAAAGACATTACAACAAAAGATGCAGTAGTTCCTACAGTAACCCAAATTGGTAAAGTCATCTTTAGTGAAGTTCCATCTAATCTATTTATTGTAGGTTTACAAGAGTTCCATCTTAATATGGAAAAAGTTTACTCACATATGATAGTTGATTTGGATATTGGTCAAGAGTACAAACAATAAATATCAAAGAATTGGAAGGCACAAAAGAGGAAGGCTAATCCAAGGGATTGGATTCTATTGTCCCCCGAAGTATGGTGCAGAAGCACCCAAATAAAGAATTTACATATGCCAATCAATCACTACCAAGTGTCAGTTTTGCATGAGCCAACTGGAGGAGTTTATCTTGGGATTTGTATAGGTCCTTGTCGGGTTAGTTTACCCTATTGTTCTAGAATAGTCTATAAGTCATTTTGGCAAGAGATAAGGATCTAGATCTTTCTATAAGCTATTTTTGGTCTTGTAGAGTGATTTTTCATATATAACAATCTAGAATTTTCCCTAGACTATTTTAGCTCATATAAATGGAGTCTTCGAGCTTAGAGTTGGATAGATTTTTCTCAAGTGAAGATGCTCTGGATAAAAGTTTTTGGGATACAAAGTTACAAGGAGAAGAAGTCTATAGGAGAGGAAGTGTATATACTGTTCATTTGATAAATCAATTAGAAGAATTTTATTATCTATCTCTTGCTGGTTCTGGTTCCTTTTTTTTTTGCTTCCGTTGAGTTTATCTTTGCATCAATTTGTCTCATCCTCAACTTCCCAAGTTGGCTTTTGCACTAGTTCCTCTCTAACAAAGGTAGGATGTGTGGGCTTATCTGTTGTCCTAAAATAAGTCCTCTCTTCTTGTGGAGATCCTATAGCACTCATGTTATCCTCCTAATCCAAATTTTACATTTCTCGTGTGGTCATATGCTCCACCATAGTGGTAAGAGCCTACAATGCCTAAGCTGCATGTTGTTGTCCTGTAGCCATGTCTCTAAAGAACTGTATAGTTTTCTGATCTTCATCATTCCTATTTCCCCTAGGTGGGCAACCATCATGCTTGTCACCCATAGTGACCGACAACCTGCCTAAAACTTGTTCACCTACAAGGAAGGCTCTCCTATGTGTATAATACCTATGAGGACCAACTTCTTTTGGTTGCATGCAAAATCCCTAACCCTAAGGATAACAAAATTCAACTCTGATACCAATGTAAGAACCCCAACTCAATTCAATGACTAAACTCACTATTGGTTGCAACTATGCTTGATGGTTGTAATTTTTATTTTTGTATTTTTTGATTTCTTGTGCTTTTAAGGGTGTGTTTAACATTTAACAAATAACTATTCTGATATAGTATGCTTGAAAGAAATAACAAACGTAGAATTCAATATTAAATGCCAGTCAAGATACCAATTTTTGGCATGAAGAGTACAAGTATGGAATAAATATTTCTTACAAAAGCAAGTAAACAAATGATGAAACAACTTGATTATTGTGTCGTAACCTTCAGGACTTCTGATTTTGGAAGCATGGATCTTTATTAGCTTTATTATTGTAGCACGAGTATTATTCATAGGTACTATAGGAAAACACTATAGCTTGGGTACTATTCATGTCACTCTAGTAAAACACTATAGCGTGAACTGTAGCAGGTGCAATAAATCTATCTCCTTCTAACTGCTGAAATTTACTTTTGTTGAAGCATAATAGAGTTCCCGATAGAAACTCTCTAATTTCCAAAATTCACTAGATATTTCACCAACTCAAATGGAGACACACAAAAGAACTATGTTCTCCAATGGTAGAGTTATAAACCCTTCTTAGAACTCAAAAATCATCTATGATCAATTTTTCAAATAACAATGGATGCCTTTCCACTTCCCAAGCAAGCATTAATAAGCTTTCCAACCCTAAGTCAGCTTCTCAACTAAAAGTTGTGATTTTTCTCTTTAATACATTAATAAATATAATCATTAAATAAGTTTAATGATTTAGAATTACAAAATATTGTTTAATATTTCTCCTCTCTTAGTACATTCATTTGGCCCCATGTCATGATAATTAGACCCATCACTTAAGTGGTTTAATATAAATTCAATTTACAACTTAATGTTGAATCATTTTCCATTTTATAAACATATAACCATTGAAAACTAAATAACTCTTGCAATATTGTGAATTTGGCTTAACCATCTAAAACAAGAGTTGGCATAATAATTCCCCAAGTGATCAAATCATTTTATAAAAATAATTAGGGTTTCTCTCTATGACTCAAAAATTGCTAAATTGAAAAACTTAAACAAATGAGTCTGAATCATGTCTCCATACCAAATCAAAGGCACTGAGCTCTATAAAAGTTGAACCATAAAAAAGACACATCTCCCCTATATACGAATTTACCCTCTATCTTTCTCTACTAGCCTATAAGGGTCCACTAATAGGATAATCAATAGCTATAATGATGTTCTTAGCTAGAAGGGGACATTATATTCTCTACATAATCTATACAATTACATGTTAAATTCATAGAAGCTTCTTATGATCGATAACATTATGCCCTTTCCATATGATATTTTTTCCTATTGCCTCCTTTCTCTATTCTGAGATAACAATTTGGCGCTAGGTATGTTGTGTTGGATGAAACACTCTTTGTTCATTAATCTTTGACAACCACTTTAACTCTCTTACCGAGACACTAAATATGTATTGAGTATGCATTACACTTTCTCCCTCTATAGTTTTGGGAGGTTTTATGTCATGAGATGTAGGAAACTATATTATTTACTTCCTATACTTTGATGACTCCATTTCTTACATGGGGTACTCTACTTTTTCTCCCAGTCTTGTGTATATTGGCACCTCTAAGCATTTTCACAAGGATGTGGTTTTGATGGTTGAGAATAAGTCTTGGAATCAACCTCTTAAATATGAGGGTCTTCCCTCCAAATTTCATCGATGTTTCTGTATTGGTCACCTAGCTACATATAGACCTCCCTAGTTGTATAATACCTACTACAAAGTATGATGCTAATGATGATTAATTGTTTATGCATGCTCAGAATTCTCCATCATATCACTCCTCTCAATGTGATGGCATGCTTCTTTCATTCGGTGCAACTCTATAGAGTCCTTCAAACCCTATTATGGAAATTTCAAACTTATCCTTGTAGTCTAATATTTCCCTAGCTTTAGACCAACTCTAATTCATGTGGTAGTTGGTCACCTTTTACCTTGTGATTTTTAGCTCTCCCCTCTCATTGTGATGTTTTTTCTAGGGAAATCCCCCGCTAATTCCCTTCATTCTAAGAATGTGGATTCTAATGTCTCTTGGACTATTGTAGGTACAAAGAAAGATCTTCCTAAGCATTTGACACAAAATCACGATCAAGTGTTAGATGTCAAGCCTACCCATTGTAGCCTTGGTATTGTCTAAGTGGGACCTAGAGGGTCTTAGCTTCTCCATTCAAGTGTTGCAATTTCTAGTAAGTTGTTTGCAATTGTTCCTCTTGTTTAGTTATTGTTTCTCTATTTCATCTAACCTCGTTGGGCATGTTTTGTCTTACATTATGATAAATTTCTAAATGGTTGGACCCTTTTCCTCATTTTTGTCAAGTGGTCTCTTTTTATTCAATAGTAAAGGCATCAATCCACCCAATCGGTAGATTAAAAATCTTTTTTTTTCAATGGTAAAGGCATCAACCCACCCAATCGATAGATTAAAAAACCAAGAAGCAATTTCATGATAAAGTTGGATTGTCTAATTAGAGGGTTTATTAGGGATAACCAAAGGCTTGGTAGAAAGGGACTCTTTCTTCTAGAGGATATGTAGGATAACAAAGTAGAATGAACTAAAACTGTAGAAATCTTGAACATTAGCTTTGCATGCTCTTTTAGGACATTAATTATGGAAGATTATTATTTAGTGGTGATTTAGGTTCTATCTAAAAGGGTATGCTTTAATTGGTAAGAAAACTTATCAATAATCGAGGTTGATTGAGGCCTTATTAACTTGTAATGATTTGAAAAGTGTAAGGTTTTCTCACTACTATTAGGAATGCAATAAAGTAGGAAATCTCCTCACCGACCATGAAATGGACATTGACCCTACTATTGAATTTTTTTTATATATATTATGAATATTTAGGATGTTCTTGATAAGATTGTTCCTTTTGAAGAATTTCCATAGTTAATTTTCTCACTTTTATAGTGGGGTGATGATTGTTATTTGTATAACATCATGTGGCTTTTGTAAGAAGACACTCAGGGAATTCAATGGAATCAATCTAATGCCTAAGAAGTAATTATGATAAATTTTATGTTCTGTATGAAGTTTGGCAAATGTCTTATTGCAATTGCTTTGTATTTTGGCTAGCATCTTGCAAGATGCAGGTCAACTTTGTTTTTCCATTTTAACCCTCACATTGTTTGATGTTTTTGTATGTGTCATGACATTCCTTTCTTTTGTTATCTAAGATGTTTTATAGTGATAGAGCATGTTTAGAGAAGGGTTTTCTATACCTCATCTCTCATGGTTTGTGATAAGAAGGGATCAAAACCATATGATCTCTTACATGATTTCAATTTAAAATAGTAACAAAACAAGGGTGATCATGTAGACTATGACAACTAGGGTGTCAATAGAGATCAATAACATACTACTAAATAAATAACACACTAGTAGAAGAGTTAATAGTGCACCTCAAGAATGTAGATAACTCAGTACATAGTGGGGATGAGAATGAGATGGTGAAGAATATTTTTTCTTATGTCATTAGACAAGTATCGAAGTGATATTGTCACTAGGATCCCCACCACAAGAGGGAGAAAGTGGTGGACCCCTATTCGATGAAAAATTAGCACAAGGGGTAGAGTGTTAAGTAGGTTCCACATTGTCAACTAAAGATTCAAGTAGAGTGGGAGTGACATAGTTAAAGGGGACAAATGGATAGAGGGGGATGCACTAACAACAAGAGTAGTAGGATCCACAAGGGATTTAGAGGCCAAATTTGCAACAGAGACATCATCCATATCTATAGCAGGAGAATTATCCAAAAGAAAGTCACCATCATCTTGATGCATCATCAAAGGGAGAATCAAAAGCTTAGATAGTCAAATGTTCATCATTAGCGTCCTTCCACCAAGAGGCAATACCTTTACACCACAAGAGAGAATAATTTATTGCCAAATGACTAGTAAAGAAGCACTAACAGTATCCAAATGGAAGTCCTCATAGTCCACTAATTGTATTAGCTTATACCCCACTAGAACCTCATCCCAAGGAAAAGTGTATAAATATCAATGTATACCAAAATGAATAAAGAGGTAGAGAGACCCATGGTACTCATTGTTTCATCCACCCTTCAAAAATTGCCAATATAGTTTCCTATGGCATCAAAAAAAGAATTCTCCTAGAATTAAGGGGAGGATTGAACAAACAAATCCACACGACACACACTAAAAGTAGGTCCAATCAAGGCGCTGAAGGAGACTGCCCAAGGTTCAATCGAAGGAGAATAATCTCCCCGGCCCACAACGTACCCATTACTAGATCTCATTACTTAAAAGAAGGAAAAATAGAAATAAAATCTCCCTTACAAGGAAAAAAAAAAAAAAAAATCCTTACAAGGAAAAATAACAATGAAAAATCCCTTGCCAAAAGGGAAATAATTAATGATAGATGGAACCAAGGGTCTCCATGAATTCACCACTCAATAAGGCAGGTTCAGTAGACAATGATAGAAATTAGAAAACCTACAAACCAACCCACATTGTTGAAGTAATCCACATTTTCAACCACATCTAGGTCATAGACTATTATAGAGATCTTGGCACAAGCCAAAGGTCAAGAGTTGACATTGGGAAGAATAGGAACAATAGGTCTAGCAACTCTAGCAAAGATTCTTGTACAAACATGAGGCTTAATAGACCCATGAGTTTCCAAGTGCAAAAGCACCCGTCAAAGCCAACACTACCACATTAATAGTTCCATAATCAAGCATATCCTCCCTAGATGCCAAAACCTTTTTAGTGCTAGGGAGGCATAGGAGTTGGAGCGAACAACACAAACATTGTTATTGTGAAAAATAATATAGTTGAAAACATTATAGTGCATCGCTTTCTTTCGTTTGGCCTCAATCCCAAATTGTGAATTATAAAAGCCAAGTCCTTGAATAGAAATAAGCACAGTGAAACAAAAATTGTTTAAAACATGCATCCTAGTTAAATGTGTTTGAATTCCTTAAAAGAACTATCCCTTCTTTACAATTTTCTTTTTGAAGATGTTTATTAGCAGACCACATAAAATATTACCAATGTTCTAGATAACATTTGAGAAAAGTTATGAGAAATGGATGAATTAACAATTGCTACTTAAATTCTAAGCTTTCTCCTCAATTTTTAAACCAATCTAGCTAATTGTTCTAATTTTTCAAAATTGAAAGATTTAACAATTGTTTTCATAACATTTTTTTGCTCTGCATATAACACTTACAAATACATTTACTAGAGCCTTGATATAAATGAGATGCATTTAGTAGAAGAAAAGTATAATTATTTTCGTCTAATTCAATGCACATGCCTTACATCAAAGGTAAGACTCCAAAATCCTTCATAGGCTCAAGAGTCTTTCCCTTTGCCCTTCTCCACTTCACCTTCAAGTAAGATAAGGTTCAATTTATAAGTCACAGAGGTGATGAAAAATGGGAATGAAGAACAAATATAATTAAGAAAGTACCCAGTAAGAAATATTACAATTTGATTTTAGAAGATCTCCCTCGGGCAGCTAAAATAATGAACACTACAACTAATGGTGCAAATAGTACAAATGGCCAAAAGCTACTTGCAGATTGGCAACTTGCGATTTTGTTGCTAAAGTTGTCCTCCTGCTAATTCACATGAACTATGAATTAAAATGGATAGAATTTATAATACACAAAAAAGAATAAAATAATTAAATGACCAAAAGCACAAATGTTGTGCAATATTTATAACAACTAATCAAGTTTAAATAGCCTATCAACAGTTTTGAAAGGAAGAAACTCAATTAATACCAAAAAAAAAAAAATTGGGGGATATATCCAACCATTAAAATAGGTCAATGCTTTTGAACTTAGTTACTGATTCTATCCTAGCAGGGCTGAAGGTAGATGTGAGTGCTGGTGCACTTTGGATGCACCCAAGAAGCACATTATAGGGTTGTCAATGTCTTGTGGGTGTGTTCCCCAAGACACCCACAACCTTGTGATGTGCTTCCTGGGCGCACCAAGATGCATCCTTGAGCCTCTGGAGGGCAGTTTTCTAGAAAATGTCAAAATTGACATTTTTCAACTTTAGAACACAATAAAAGATGTGCAAATTACCTTATTGAATTTTCTTTTTGCCTCTAAATCCTAAAACAGCCCTAATAGAGAGGCCATTTATTATTATTTTCATCTCATTTTTTTGTAAACATTGAATCATGAACTAAGTTTTGATTGTGTATATGTAATGATTTCCTTATTTACATTTGGATCATCAACATAGACGTATATGATGTCTTATTAGTTATTTCAATTCGAAACATTTGTGAGCTATCAATCAACATTTAAAATTTATCTTAACCAATGATAAAGTATCATACTATCAAATAATTTATTTTTGTATATCTCTTGCATTTCTTTGCATGTATATAACCCCAAAAAATATATTCACGCAACCAAGCACCTGATTCTGGCACCTGCATCCACATCCACTTAGCTTTTGAAAGTAACTAATTTAATAGTAATATTTTGTAGAAAAGATGCCAGAATGAAAACAGGTTTAACTTGTATTGTTGCAAACAACATATTATATTACATCGTAAAACAGGCCAATGCGGCTAAGAAAAATCGACTTGTTGACATGATAGTTCAACTTAGTGATAGACGGTATACATATACAAAACTCCATATTTTATGAGCTGAAAGATTTAGATACCTGTGAACTTGACTTGTGTAGAGAAAAAGTCTTCTGTTTATTCAAAGCCCTTTGTTGTTGAGAGAATATATTCCGAGCATGTTTAAAAAGCTCAACATCAAGACTGTTCAATCTCTCAATTTCTTTTATGGTACTTTCTGGTATAAGAGTTCGTTCCTACAAAGCAGTATCAAAGTTAACATTAGAGTACCAATGAACTTATTAACAGAAGATCAATCAGGCAGTTTAATTGCCTCATTTAAACCCCAAAATATAGTTCATCATACCATAGTACTTTATATTGTTCATTTCCTTATGTAGCTTTGACACACTCACCTATGACTTTGCATAAATGGTGCTTTAAGAGGAGAGCGATTATGTGTATAGCCATAGGTTAAATCCAAATATTAAGCTCTTTATATGTAAAGAATACCCAAATTGGGGATAAGAGCAGTGTTTCATACACAATTAACTTCATTCCAAATCTGTGGCTATAGCCCATTAAAAATATATTTATTGAAGTCCCATGAATACCATCCAGTTTGTATTATATTTCAAATACAGCAAGCTTTTCTTCTACAGTGGATTCTGCATAGGGAGTTTGAGGAAAGACATATCTAATGGCACTGTGGTTTTCTAAACTGAAAGCACCCGCCTCCATCAACAAGCAATTAGAATTTTGTCATCAGTGTGAATGTGACTGTGCTACTAAAGATTAGAAAACCGTCCCACTTTCTTCTAATAAAACTTAAAAGAGACTGCTATTAGTGTGTACCTTCTCATGGAAAAATGGCTGTACTATGGTAATACAGGACCATACCTAAGGGCTTAACAATAAATGTAACATGCTTCAGCTTTCAAGAATGCACCTAACAAACTTTGGTGACATTAATGATTATATTGGATAATTGTCATTGTTATCATTGATTATTATGGTAATCTGAAAACACATTGCTTTCACAAATAACTCCAACTGTATGTAAGCTTGAATTCCAATTTTCATTGTAATGACCATGCTGCTACAAAATAACATTAATCTCCTTTAAGAACCAGACTTTCTCTGAAATCCAAAGCTCAATAATTTAGATGTTTAAAATTCCAAATAAACCTAGGTTAAAGGTATCATAATATATGATAACTTTTCCGACGAGCCAAGACAAATAATGGCAGCTACACACCCAGGGAAAGGGATGGTATATCTTGCCATTTTGTGATGACACCTCCACCGGGGTTTTAAACTATGAGCAAATAAAATTGGTTCTTCAAAAATACCTCCTCCGTGAAGTTGATTGGCGCAATGGACTTCAATGAAGAAATACGGCGCACAGATTGCCGAGATCTTATACTAAAGGCACATTTTTCATAACTTTCAAGCAGACTAGAAACTGTAAACTGCAAAGACAGAATGAAAATAAATTATCAAATTTTTCACTGCTACCATCATGATGGCCAGGACAATGGTATTTTTTTGAAAATCCAAGCTTGTCTCGAGAAAGAAGCTATGGAATCAGACATTTATGAAGACAAATAAAGATGGGATGCATCAAAATACTATAAAACAAGCTCACATTTTCCTTTTGTTCTTTAGCATTTTCAATAGCAGAGTCTATGTTTGATTTCTGGTACTCAACAGTGATCTGTGGTGTGGAAAGAAACGCAGATTACATTCTACAATTTCTTAATCAAGGTGGTGGATAACAATAAATATTAGGCATTGATCACCTAAATATTGCACCTAAGAAGACTCATGTTGCAAAACTTGATGTGGAAAATTACCTTTACTTGACTTGTTTCTTTGGTCAAACCTGCAAGTAAAATATAAAAGTTATTCAAAAAATGATATGGGATCTCCACATATCACCGCAATCCAACAGTATATTTTTTTCCTGTACCATTTTCAATGGATAAGTTCCAAAATCTCAGTAACCAGACCACTTGAAGCTTTCAATCATTAAAAGGTAGGGAGTTCCATAGTACAAATTAACCAACAAATTATGTTTATCTTGTCCAAATTACTAATCCCAGGCTGCCTCTGTTTTTCTCTTTAGATAAGCCTCTAACTCAGAATGAAAGAAAATAAGATAGCTATAACTGTGATGAAATGTCAGATAATAATATCAGATATAGGAACTCATTCCTTTTCACTGCATAACAGCTCAAGAAAGTACAGTTTGAATACAAGCACAAGCATCCACTAGAGTCAATCAGATGGTATTTCTCAGCCTACTGACCTGTCTTGTTACTAGCTGCATGGTAACTCCCAAAGGAGAAGTTTGAAGAGTGTAAATGAGACAGCATTTCTGTGCCAAACATTTTTGCTAATATTGTAGCAGAATCCTTATGGTTCTCTGTAAGTCCCACATATAACATTTGATCCAATCTCCTCTGCATTTTATCCAATCTTTGATCACTTTCATTTTAAGGCATCCACAAACATAAGAATTATACCATAACATCAAGTAACAATTTAAAATACTTAAGATATTTTACAGAGTTACCTTTGCAACTTCCAATACATGCTTCCCCAAGAATGGGTATGTCAATACACATTGGCGTATTTCTTGTGCTTCGTCTAAGTAAGAGTTACTTGTGAGCCCAGCTACCTGCCAAAAATGCCTTCTGAAAGTGTTTGTATATGCAACCCAAAAAAATTTGAAGATAAGAAGAAAAAATTGATCAGCAAACACAACAGGAAACACTGTCTATTGATAAGTTGATAACTTGTTTTCCCTTACCAATGCACAAGGCAAAGCAAAACATTAGTCCATTGAAGCTATAATGAGCCCTTAGGATCTGGTTTATTTCTCATCCATAGATATTTATTTGGGTTTAGTATAACAATTTCCTGTATAAAGCTTGAAGAGGACTAATCATCCTTATAATTATATATCCTTTTTTTTAAATCATAGACAGGTTACATCTGCTAAGTGTATCACTGTCATCTTGCTTTCAGAAATTATCCGTAATTATCTATGTCACAATCTACTGATATCTATTTGTGCAATTCCCTTTAATGCTATTAACTCAAAGTCAATGATAGTGTGGAATACCCAAAAGACATTTGCAAGTGTGGCGAGTAAAAGGGCTTTGTAAGGCCAACTCTAAGATGTCATACAACCACCTCAGAACACTATACAGCCACTGCCAAGGACACCATACGAGCATCCGCATTTTGTGATTCTTCCATCACCATCCAATTTTGTCATCACTGTATGGCTGATTGAGGAGATCACCAACTGTATGCTAGAGGGGGAAGGGGAGGTTGTACCATAATCCTAAGTTTTAATTCATAGTCACCCCACACACAGGAGACAACACCATACAGCAGAAGCCCATAATTCTGGTGTAAAGTGAAAGTCATACTTGGGTTGAATGCAAGGTAATCTTATTCAATCAATATGTTCGACATGAAAATGAACGTACAACATACTGAAATGTAAATCGGTCCCCCTCATGCAGCAACAACATGCCATCAATGTAATGTACGTTGGAAGGGGAACATTACATTTGTACCAAAGCCAGTGATCTTGCCAAGCTATAGACAGTGAATGAAAGTTTATAGTCAGAAATGAAGACGGTCCCACTCAATTGATAGAATGGGAGATTCAGGAGAACCCACTTCTAACGAAGTCATGGAATTATTGAGGGAGCTTTCAAGGAATCAAGCACAGATTAATGACACTCAATAGCTCATGGAAGAAACATTATGGAAACTAGCCAAAAGTAAAATATATTGCAAATAGAATGGTCAGAACAATGACTAAGTTACTGGAAAGGCAAATCCTTATCCGATGGGCTCTCGACCTTCCACGCCAACTTTCTCTCCACGAACAGAAGTGCCTCACATAGGAAGGGAACCAATCTTTGAAGAAGTTTAAGAAACATTACTGGAAGATTGAATGAATGCAAACATGAAAGGGTATCATACAAGGATTATGCATAATTAAGGATGAGATTTCTAGTGGTGGCAACTGTGGGTATTTTAACAATGATCTGAAAATAGAAATTAAGTGAATCTATCACCATTTGATGGATCTGGATCAATATTTGCACCAGCATGGATAATGAAGGTCGATGCCTACTTCAAGTTCAATCCGATGCTAGAAGAGGAATCTATGAAATTCACCACACTCCATCTGGAGGAAGTGGTGCACGAATGGTGGCATCATCGCATGGTTATTCTTGAATATGACTAAGTAAACACTTATGCTAACTTTACATAAAGACTAATAGATCGGTTCAATGGAAAAGATCTAGAACTCAATTTAAAGAATTGGTACAGCTAAGGCAAACTGGGTCAATGGACAATTGCATCAAGAAGTTCAAAGACTTTCCATACTGGTTAAGGACATATTAGAGAGATGATGTACCATGCTCTTCATCGATGGCTTAACAGAACCATTGAAAGGATGCATTAAAGGTGTCAATCCTGTCACCCTCTTGGAAGCTATTAAGAAAGCTCAAAGCATGGCGTTATCTTCAACCTCATCATCTCAAAGTTACACAACAAGCCACCATTGGCCCTTAAGGAAATTGACAACAAACCCACAAAGATGAAGGATATGTTGGATGCCACCAAAAAAGAATTCTAGAGAAGAAAATTATATTGTCCCCATTTTTGTCAATATCAGAGTTTCAAGGATTAGCCTATTATTGTGATCCTCGTAGGCTAATTATTGTGGATAGAGGGTCTTCTGAGGCAGTGGCTTGGCTTGGGAGGGTCTTATCTTCTCCACATTTCAGTAAGCTATAGGTTGGTCTTTGTTTGGCTCAAATCGGACTTCATTTGGGCTTAGTTTTGTGTACTAACTATTTGTGGTAAATTGGTGTTGATCAAGATGGACCCTTTCTATTTTTGGAAAGTGCATTTGGTCACATGGAGAAATAATACGTATGACTCCTATTTCAGACGACATATTTAAACGATGAGTATTTTGGGAGTTATTATATTTTGTGGCAAAATTATTTTTAATTATTAAATGGCTTATTATAAAGTTATAATTTAACTTTATAATTTCACTTAAGTTGAGAGTTGTGTTATCATTGGAAAGTGTCATTTTTTAATTAGTTAAGCCAAGACAAATGAGAGAATCTAGAGGAAGCTTCTTATTAATGTTGTGTGGTGAAGCTTCTTGAGTGAAGTTACATTTTGGCAACAAAGGGGAATTTGGAGGTTATAAATACAAGTCCATTTGTCGAGAACAACATGCTTGAATAATCTATTTTCGTTTGTTGCCTGTGGCTTTTTTTGAGGTTCTAAATTTTGTTGTCCTTGCTGAGGTATAAGGGAAGCTGAGAAGTATTTTCAAATCACTGCTGAGGTAAAGTGATTCCGTTTAATCTCCCTTACTATTATTGTCTATGACTGGGAGTATTATTATTGTGGAGGAAATTACATTTCTGGGGTTTCAGAATTTTGAGATTTATTTCTGAGGATTGCATTTGCAATTGTGCTTTGGTATACAATTGCTCTCTTCTCCTATTGTTCTGTACTCTGGCTAGGGAGAAATTACTTTTGAATGAATTTGTGAAGGAATTGGAGGATTCTTTAATAGCCACTATTTACATCTAAGGATCCACATGAGTTATTCAGAGGTAGTCATTACTAGTATTTGTAGCATTTGGTATTTTGGGGAAGTTCAGATTTCATTTCCAGGCACTATGTGGGAGATCTGAAGCAAATTCTGGCATTTTCTCTCAGTTGTGATTTCTCCAAGAGGCTTTATTTTGCATGTTCACAAATACATAACATCCTACAGGCTGCAATCTGTTTTTTTGAGGATAGTTGTTCACACTTTGGCAGCGATTTGGCCATTGGGGTTAATAAATCTACTCCTGCATACAGGTTCGAAAAGTTATTGTTATTTTACTCAATGCAATAGAACTTAATCATGGTATGATTATTATTTGGTCTCATTGTTCTATTTATTGCATTCTCCATTGAGTATTAGTGGTCATCGAACACTTTCAAAATTATGTATGCAAGCAAATAAGGAAGAAGTTGTAAATTAGTTGTTTGGTATTCATTTATACAAGAGCCTTCCATGTTTGATTTATCCAGTAATTATGAGCATGACATATCCTATTATTGTACTAGAAAGTTAAAATTCATATGCACAATGATAGTTGAATTGCTCGCCAAATGTTTGACAAAATGTCAAACCTCTGATTAGTGTGGAAATTGATGATTGTTTGAGCCATACCCAATAGGGGTTACTACAAAAATTATGTTATAACTATAGGAGTCTTGGTAACCACGACACAAATGTCCACGAAAAGGAAATATACATTACACAGAGGTCATATTGGATAGTGAAGAAGAACCAAATGTTTTAACACCTAAAGGGAATAACAGATAGGAGGTTAACCTAAACCATACAGAGAGGATAACCTTACACTTACAACATGTAATGTTCTCGTCATAAAATAAATTATTAATTAAACTTTTGTAAATGGGCCGATTGATTTAGTATATCTCAGACCCATTTTTCTTTTAGTTTCCATAGGTAAGTGTAGCCGTCGACTATCTTTGTACACCCTCAAAAAGGTTTCCCCGATGGATATTTAAGCACAACTTGTAGGTAGTCATTGGTATGCGACTTAGATTATTCCTTTGTACAGTGGATTCCTGTTGGAGTTTTGGATTTCTCTCCATTTCAAAAGTGAAAGATCTTCCCTACTTGACTAATCCAATTTCGGTGGGA
This sequence comes from Cupressus sempervirens, assembly GCA_028749045.1. NCBI lineage: Eukaryota > Viridiplantae > Streptophyta > Pinopsida > Cupressales > Cupressaceae > Cupressus > Cupressus sempervirens. Next base: position 205,278,712 of record CM053793.1, on the reverse strand, counting down.
TTCGCTCCTCACCCTATTCCATCACCTATAATACTTTGCTCAAATCTAGCAAATTAGAGCACTATCTTGTGGCAAATATTAATTAAAGGTTATACATGTTCAAAATCTCCATTCTTGTTTGGCTTTATCTGATGAATTCGGGTCTCTAAGTTTATGCATTGCATGCCTGAGCATTTCCTCTCCATCTGTACACCATCCACTTCCCACAGCATGGAGCACATCTTTCTGCACTACTACATTACCCTACTGTACGACCAATTTCCCTCGGCTCCCTCCTTCCTACCATACGGACGACTGTGCCTCACCACATCACCAAAGACTGCGATCATTCCACCATACAACTTGTTTTTGGATACTGTACAGACATCATCCTATCTACGTACAACATCTACCGTATGGCCATCTCTATACCTCCCATATGCCTCAATCTAGAGATCCTACAGCTAGTCCAATTGCACCATACAACTAGTCTATACTGTACAACCAATCTACACAGTATGGCCCATAACAATTGTAGTGTACGGCCATCCAAGACGCCATACCCTCTCCATACCACACTAGTTAGCCACTTGATAGGAACATATGTAGTAAAAATTTGTCTTCTATGAAATTGGTACATCACAGTGGTATCAAAGCTTCAATCTTGCCAGCCTGTGGACAGTGAATGAGAGTTTTTAGCTAGAAGAGAAGATCCTATTCGGTTTATAGAATGGTGGTAGAACCAAAACCCACGGTTATCGATCTCGTAGCGCTACTAAGAGAACTTGAGAGAAATTAGGCATAGATCAATGATACTTAGCAACTCATAGAAGAAACTCTCAAGAAATTGGCAAACAATATACTATTTGGTGAACAAAATGGTCATTGTGTGGACTCGATGTCAAGTAAAGAAAACCCTCATCCAGCATGCTCAAGACCTTCCATGTTTTTCCCCCCATGGACGTAGGCACCAAACAAAAGGAAGTAGCCAACCTTTGAGGAAGTTCAAGAAAACTTGAGAGAAGACTAAAAGAAAGATAATTTTGAGGAAGATATCTCTTACAAAGACTATGCAGATCTGAGAATGAGATACTCGGGAGGCGAAAACCGAGGATATTTTAACAATGATCTCAAAAGGAAGTTGAGTAGAGTAAATATGTCTCCATTTGACAGATCTGGATCCATATTTGCACAAGCATGGGTAATGAAGACCGATACGTACTTCTAGCTTAATCCTATGCCAAGAGAAGCAATTAAATTTGTGGCATTACACTTGTAGGGAGTAGCACATGAATGGTGGCATCACAGGACCATCACACTGGAGCATGACCAAATAAATACCTATGCAGAATTCACTAAGAGATTGATAAATTGATTTGATGGTAAAGATCTGGAACTTAATTTCAAAGAGTTGGCACAACTGAAGCAAACTAGATCAGTTGACCAGTACATTATGGAATTTTAGAAACTCTCTATTTTGGTCATGGACATTTCTGAAAGAAGACAGATAGTGTTTTTCATGGATGATCTAACAGAACCACTGAAGGGTTGGGTAAAAGGGTTCAATCCTACCACCCTGTCGAAGGCCATTAAAAAGGCTCGGAGTATGGCATCATTATCGACGTCATCCTCTCGAGGGTACTCACATTCCAAACCGCCAGCGTTTTCGAGGGACAAAGATAATAAGCCTTTGCCAAGGAAGCCATCATTGGATGAAGCTACTAGACAAGAGTTCCAAAGGAAGAAACTATGTTTCAACTGCAAGGGACCATGGGAACCTGGGCATAGATGCCTCGAGAAAGGAAAAATTCACTACATTGAAGTTGTGTCCAATGATGAGAACAAACAAAAAGATCTATTCTCCGAAGACAACCATCCCCACAAGGACATCAAAATCGGTAGTTTGAATTATACAAAAAGATTTGAAGCATTGGTACGGCATAGAGGAACCATCGGCTTAGCTGGGAGCCCGAGGTGCATGATGTTTCGTGTATGGAGAACCCTTCAAGGACAAAGGGTCATGGTGATGCTCGATAGTGAAGGCACTCTAAACTTCATAAAATCATTTTTGGTGAAACGAAAAGGTCTACTTACTAAGACGCATGCAGGATTCCAAGTTAAGGTTGTCGGAGGGACCCTTTTGCCTTATATACACCTTGTACCCCAACTGAGCATCACCATGGCTAACCATACAATGATAGAGGATTTCTTCATTGTGGACTAGGATGATATGGAGGTTATTCTAGGCATACAGTGGATGGAGACAGTTGATGAATACACTCAGAGCTTCAAACGAATGGATTTCACTTTTGTTATCTATGGGAAGAAGATTGTGTCCGCAGAACGGCCAATGAGGGACTAAAGGAAGTTTCAGCACATCGCATAGAAGCAATCTTTTGGCATGATGACATTGCTTGGGCTACACACTGTTTTGTTTCGGTAGAACCCGTAAAAGGACAACATACACCTCACTAGGATGACGATCTTCAGAAAATCTTGAGTGCTCATGATAATTTTTTTATGGACATTCCTCTTGGTATACCTCCCCATCATGGCTTTGAGCATACTGTCAAGTTGGAAGTGAGCGCCAAGCTAGTCATAACCACACCCTCTTGCCATCCCAAGAAATTCAATGATGAGATCAAAAAGATGACATAGGAACTGCTTGTTAAAGGATGGATCCGTCCTAGTTTTACCCATTTTGCATAATCAGTAGTATTGGTTAAAAAGGATGCGACGATGCAAATGTGTGGACTATCGTGTGTATAACAAAAATACTATAAAAAATAGATATCCTATTACCAAGATCGATGAATTGTGGGATGAATTACATGGTGCGGTTTATTTTTCAAAAATAGATCTTCATTTTGGATACCATCAAATCTGCATGAGGAAGATGTGAAGACAGTTTTTCTTTGTCACTACAGGCATTGTGAGTTCTTGGTCATGATGTTCGGATTAATGAATGCACCTGCTACATTCTAGTCATACATGAATTGCATCTTCAACAAACAATTGCATAAGTACTAACTGGTATGCTTTGATGATATCCTTATTTATAGCAAGCCATGGGAAGAGTACCTGAAGCATCTAGATGAAGTCCTAAGGATCATTAAGGATCAGTCTTTGTTCGCCAAGCGATCCAAGTGTGAAAACGCTATGATAGAAATATTGTACCCTGGGGCATGTTGTCAGTAAATATGGAGTATAGGTTCATCAAGAGAAGATTCAGGTTATCCTTGATCGACCTCTCCCAAAATTGCTCTCTAAATTGCGAGAGTTTTTTGGAGTGTGCAGTTATTATCGAAGTTTTGCAAAAGGATTCTCTCACCTCAGTGCGCCATTGACAAATCTGACAAAAAGGGGTTCCTTCCAGTGGAATGATAAAGCGCAACACACTTTTGATAAGTTGAAAGAAGTAATGAGCACTTGTCCAGTACTCACCTTACCTAACTTCACTCAACCATTCATTTTGGAGTGTGACGCATCTGGAGAAGGCATTGGCGCGGTACTGATGCAAGATCAACACCCCATAGCCTATGAGAGTCGAAAACTTACACAAGTAGAGCATCTATATTCCATTTATGACAAAGAAATTTTGGCCATCGTTCATGCACTAAGTTTTGACAGTATTTGGTGAGTGCCAAGTTTGTTGTCTGTACTAATCATAATAGTTTGAGATATTTTCTGGAGCAACGAAACTTGAACAAAAAGCAAAAAAAATGGGTAAGCAAGATTCAGGCTTTTGATTTTGACATTGAATATGTAGAAGGAAAGAACAATGTGGTTACAGATGCTTTGTTCAAGAAACACGTCATCTTCTTATTGACTCAGATTTTAGCTAACTAAAAAGCACATTCGTTGGTAGAATATTCCAAAAACACATTTTTCTATGAGCTAATGGATGGAAACACCTAGGATGATTGGTACAAAGTGGTGAATGACATCCTTTACTATAAGAATCGGATATACTTAGTGCCTGAATCCAAACTGAAGTAGAAAATCTTGAAGGAGGTACATGATTCACCCTTGGCGGGACACCCAGGTTTCCTCAAAACTTACTGACAACTCAAGGAGAGGTTTTCATGGAAAGTTCTTAAGGGAGACATATTGCAGCATGTAAGAGAGTGTGCAGTCTGCCAGCAAAACAAATGTGAACATGCTCTACCTGCGCGGTTATTGCAACCTTTTCCTATACCAGAACAAAAGTGGGAAAGTATCTTGATGGACTTCATTACTGGCCTTCCCAAGGTGAATGGAAAGGATTGTATCTTTGTGGTAGTCGACAGATTGATGAAGTATTCACATTTCTTCGCCATCTCCTTAGATTTTCAGGCCGCACAGATAACCAATCTATTTTTTTAAAAAGTCTTTCACCTACACGGGTTAGCCCAAAACATTGTTAGTAATCAGGATGGACGATTTATCAGTATCTTTTGGAAATAATTGTTTCAGTTGGCAGGAACAAAATTGTTGCCAAGTACCAGTTACCACCCTCAAACAAATGGATAGATGGAGATTGTGAACAAGTGGCTAGAAGGCTACCTTCGGAACTATGTTTCAACACAACGAGAGTGAGTCAAATAGATGCACATAGGAGAATATTGCTACAATACCACTTACCACATGTCCATCAGGATGGCACCCTTCAAAGCATTATATGGGTATGAACCCATTTCATTCATCGACACCTTACTGGGGTCATGACAATCGCGCACCACGGATAAGGGACTGGCTACAAGAAGGACAGGACATCCTAAGATGCTTGAAGGAAAACTTAAAAAGGGCGCAGAATCAACAAAAGATGTGCGTTGACAAACACCAAATTGAGAGAAATTTCGAGGTGGGAGATTTTGTCTATCTCAGGCTTTAGCCATATAGGCAATCCTCGTTGAAGGTAATAGGGAAAGAAAAACTGAAACCACAATTTAATGACCCTTATCATGTAGTTCGTTGCATCAGTGAAGTTGCCTATGAGCTAGAACTTCCAGAAGGGAGCCGCATTCATAAAATTTTTCATGTCTCCTACCTTAAGAAATTTGTGGGATAGAACATCACGATAGCTGCAGACCTTCAACCGCTCAACTTAGAAGGGAAACCTATATTGGAACCAGCTGAGATCATTGAAGTTCATGAGAAGACCCTATGGAACTGCACAGTGAAGGAATATTTGGTACGCTGGAGATACTTGCCATTGGACGATGCAACATAGGAGGGTAAACACATTTTACAGCATCTAGCATTGCATTTTCTTGAGGACAAGCAAAATTTGGGACAAACGGATTGCAATATTCCTGTCATAAAATAAATTATTAATGGGTCAATTGATTTAGTATATCTCGAGCATCATTTTTGTTTTAGTTTTCGTAGGTAAGTGTAGTCATCAGCTATCTTTGTACACCCTCGAAAAGGGTTCCTCGATGGGTATTTAAGCACGACTTGCAGGTAGTCGTTGGTATGTGATTTGGATTATTCCTTTGTATTGTGAATTCCTGTTGGAGTTTTGGATTGTTCGCCATTTTGGAAATGAAAGATCTTCCCTACTTGGCTATTCCTGTTTGAGTGGGATTCAACTCTCATCCTATTCGGTCGTCTATAGTGCTTTGCTCAAATTTGGCAATTTGAAGCACTATCATGTGGCAAATATTAATTAAAGGTTATACGTGTTCAAAATCTCCATTCTTGTTTGGCTTTATCTGATGAATTCAAGTCTCTAAGTTTATTCATTGGATGCCTAAGCATTTCCTCTCAATCTGTACACCATACACTTCCCACAGCATGAAGCACATCTTTCTGTACTACTACATTAACCTACTATATGACCAATTTTCCCCCGGCTCCCTCCTCCCTACCATATGGACAACTATGCCTTCACACCGTACCTCACCCCATCACCAAAGATTGCCATCATCCCACCATACAACTTATTTTTGGATATCGTATGCACATCATCCTATCTACCGTACAACCACTGCCTAGATATAGTACGACCATCACTATTCCTCCCGTATGGACTCAACCCAAACATCCTATGACCAGTCCAACTGCACTATATAGCCAGTCTACATTGTACTACCCATACCAATTGTTGTGTACAACCATCCAAGATGCCATACCCTCTCCGTACCACACCACTCAACCACTTGACTAGAAAAGGTGCAGTAAAAATTTATCTTCTATGGGATTGGTACGTCACACAACATGGGGGCACTATTGCTCTCATGGGTAGTTTGAGGTGCACAATTTTCAGGGTACGGGGAACCCTCCAAGGACAGAGGATCATCGTAGTTTTGGATAGCAGAGCCACTCTAATTTTTATAAATTCATCACTTATAAAGCAAAGGGGTTTACCAATAGAAGCACATTAGGGTTTCCAAGTCAAGGTAGCCGAAGGAACACTTTTATCATTCAGACACGTAGTCCCCCAACTAAGTATTACCATTGGCAACCACACAGTGACAAAATACTTCTTTATAGTTCGATGACATGGAGGGTATACTCAACATCTAGTGGATGGAAACACTAGACAAATACACACAAAGCTTTAAATGGATGGACTTCACTTTTGTAGTTGATGGAAAGAAGGTGGTCTTGAGAAGGATGGTGAATGAGGGTTAGAAGGGGGTCAGCCCATCAAATGGAGGCCCTCTTCAGGCATGACAATGTTGCTTGGGTTGCACATTGCTTTGTTTCAACAAAACCAATAAATGGGCAACAAATATATATTATCAAGCTGATAAGCTTCAAATCATTTTGAATAAACATGATAGATTTTTTGCAGACATTCCTCCTAATATACCTCCCCATTGAGGTTTTGAACATACCATTCAATTGGAAGCCGACGCCAAACCAATCATCACCACGTCATACCGCCATCTTAGAAAATTTAAAGATGAGATTGAAAAAACTTTTTAGGAACTGCTTGACAAAGGATGGATCCGTCTAAATTCTAACCCCCTTGCATCATCAATAGTTCTAGTAAAAAAGGATGGGACATTACGAATGTGTGTGGACTGCCATGTGTTGAACAAGAAGACGATAAAAAATAGATACCCTATTCTCAGGATCGATGAATTTTTTGATGAGTTGCATGGTGCGAGTTATTTTTCTAAAATAGATCTTTGTTCATTGAAAACTTCACAAGTGATCCTTGTAGATTTATGTAATTGGTAACTATGAGATTATGATGATAATTCCTCTTAGAAAAAATATATTTATTTGTTAACAATTCTCTCTTAGGATAGGCAAATCCATATGTGTCCAATGAATTGATTTGTATATATTTACATTAGATGTAATGTTAGGACCTTTCCACTAAAATTTGATCTTGTATCAATAGCTATTTTCCTATTGACCATTAATACTATAATTGCAATTGATACTATAAGAATTAAACAGTTCTACCTAAAATTATCCTTGATTATATATGTTGGTGAATTAGAACTTTTGCAACTATGGTTGTTTGATCTATTTGAGAGTTTGATATTGCAATAATATGACTATTTCTTCTAGCTGTATCTATTGATATCAACAGAGATAAGTCATTCCCTGATTTATATTGAAATACTTTTCACAGAAATAGATGTTCTTGTTGTTATTTCTTCACTACCATCAATGCTTTCAGATATCCAACAAATCCCGCTAAGTTTCTTTATTGGTGGCTGGATTTGTAATGTCCCTTATTAGAGGCTTTCATAATTTAATTGAAATTATTTAAATGAGCTTTTTGCATATCTAGATTGAGTTTCTTATTTTTTGTTGTATCTATTAGGTGATTGAAATTCTTAATAACCTTGATATGTGAAAAGATGTGTCTTTTCCACTATAATTTATTATTATATTGTCTTTATTACTAATAGTTTTATTAATCTACAATTCACTTTACATTAATGTTTTATAATATTAAATTCTCATATTTTAATATTTTATTGAATACTATGATATGATTAATATTATTATTATTTTATTTATTTGTTGTTTATGTATGTTTTAATTGTGGGGATATTACAGTACTCCCCTCTCAAATTTTGCTTGTCCTCAAGCAATATACAAAGCATACAACTAGATGCATGGACACATGAACTAGACATGGAGTAGACACATGAATGCATGGAAACACAAAGAAGACACATGTATGCATGAAAATGCTAAGTAGACATGATGTAGACAATAATACATGCATTCTTGATTAAAATGTATTTCACTAGAGTCAAGAAGATGATTTGTACAAAAGCTTCCTTGATGGAATCCTTCAACTACAAGTGATCATTAGTACACGTGTATATATAAGTTTTGAGAAAAATGGGAGTCATGATAATCTTATCCCATACTAAGTCCCAAAGTGGAACATTAGCCACCTTGGCCTTAGTGGTGGTGATTACACATTCATACAAGGATGCTTGTTTTGTTTTGCCCTTATTATCATCCTCAATCGAGAATAATACTTCGGATCTAAGTAGATTGCTTAGGCACCAAACTCAACGGTCCATCTCAAGGTTTATGTGGATCCAATCCCTTAATCTCATCTTGGAATAACATCAAGGAAACTTGATCCCATCTTGGTCAATCCTTAAGGCATCTTATACAGACGCTGATCCTTGCCCATCTCGTACTAACCGATTAGTTGGACTAGCTTGAATACACCTATGTTCTCTCTAGTGAGGCTACCTTTATAGGTAAGTAATAAACTATATGTGAATTAAAAAGGTCATGTTATTTTGATTATAACTTTGGTCTAGAAGGAATGCCAAGATGTAATGGGTTTCTTTGGCACCAAACTCAATGGTCTTCCTCAAGGTTTTAATGGATCCAAGCCCTTAATCCCATCTTGGAATAACCTCAAGGCAACTTGATCCCATATTGGGCTATCCTCAAGGCATCTTATAGGGACGCTGATCCTTACCCATCTTGGGATGATCTGTTGGCTAGATTTATACAAGATTTTCCAATATTATATCTTTATCTATCCCTTCTAGCCTAGATTTTATAATGAAACTGAGCATAGACATTATTTAAATGAATTGATAATAACATACTTACCTCTAAGATGTGTAAAGTCTTATTCTAGTGATAGAATATCCTTTTTTCTATGTTGTTTATGTATTCTATGGCTGGCAGTATCAAACATAGATTGCAAGGCAATTGTTATTTGTTTACACCCTTCCCTTTTGTTAAGTAACATGGATCTTTTCTGCAAATGTAATAATATGGCCATTGTAATTGATATGTTCCAAATGTAGATTTGGATCTCATATAAAAATGAGAGGAGAAAATCTCTTGAGGAGACATGTCTCCAAATATATATATTTCATAATAATAATTAGTATAATATATATGTATATGTATAATATATATATATATATATATATATGTATGTATGTATGTATGTATGTATGTATGTATGTATGTATGTAATACATATTATAGCATATAATATATATATTATATACTATAATATATATTATTACATGAATACAGAAAAATGATGATTTACCAATAACAACAATGTATCTCAGATCGAATTTATCTGACTGAAGCTACAACTTTAACACTCCTTAGCTAGGGAGGATTTGTAGAACACCTTGTGCTCTCAAATATATGAAGAGATATCCTCTCAGTATGATATTCATGGAATGACATACATAAGGATATCAACATAAATCCATCAACACACACACACACACACACACATATATATATATATATATATATTAACATACATTATATATGGAATTTGCTTCAATTCGCCGAGGCTAAATTTCTCAATACTCCCTCTTTAGCAAGGAAAGAATTTCAGCAATTATAATACAAGATTTGAATACCACTTTTAGTGTGGTCTATGATAGACATAAGTTATGGTGTCTAGCAAGATCCAACCCGAAGAACCATAACAAATTGATTTTCATGGTGTCCGGCAAAATCCGGCCTGAGGAACAATGGTGAGTTGATTATCAAGGTGTCTAGCAAAATTTGGCCTGAAGAACCATGATAAGTTGGTTATCAAGGTGTCCGGCAAAGTATGGCCCAAAGAACCATGATAATACTTGCTCCAACACATTTTGGTGTTAGGAGATAGGCCAACTATTGATAAAGTCGTAACCTTAAAATAGTTACCTTCTGGTTGATACATTGGTTGTCATGACTTCCAACACTCGAGGACAACTTAATGAAGTCCGTCATGATAATAGATCTACCATTTATAAGATCGTCATCTTACAACAGTTACCTTCCATTTATATATGTCAACGAAAAAATGTCACCTTTCATTACATATCATATGTGAAATAGTAACCACCATGAACCAAGTAAGAGGGTGGTACAAAGGCTTTCACCTCAATTCTATCTTATAGAGAAGAATACATTATAATAAATTTTACTTCAAACTTCTCCTCATAAAGATGATATCATTTACAAAGGATTGCACCTCAAAATTCTCCCTTTGAACATCAATCCTGGGAAGTCAAGTCCTCTACTTACTTCCTCAGAAGCTCTCTTCACCCAAGGATGCCTTTCAAACTCATTCTGAATCTGATATCAATCTTTTCTTTTTCTAGTGATAAGTCAATACTTCCTCATGATGCAGTTAAGACTAGGGCCATCAAAATCATGCAATCAAACACATGTATTTCTGGACTCCCTCTAAGTATCAATCTTTGAAGTTCTTGCATTGCCTTCGAAGAAGTGTCATACTCCCTCTTAATGTAGTAGGATACTCATAATCTCAATCATCAAAGATTTTTGCTTCAAGAACCTCATTTTATCCAGCCTTATCATTAGATGACTAATGAATTCTAGATCACAACTTCTTTGAAATGATTGTCATAAGATTGTGTTTTGCACTATATGTCTACTGTACCATTCTTCTTTTCATGCAAGATCATCTTCACATACAAAGAAAAAGATCAAGGAAAAAATAACTCATATAGTATGTATAGAATTACAAATAAGAGAGACTATAATAAAAAAAAAAGTGTAATGCTCAAAGATAATAAATACTTATCTGTACATCAACATCCTTGATATAAGTTGTTCCAATGAAGGTCTATTTACATCAAATCAGAAAATGCCGCGAATTGTGAAGGAAACATTGGTTAAGGTAATCAGTCACCCCTCACATTGTACAGTTCACACATGCTTCATTATAATTAATTTGAACCATCAAATAGTCTAGTTCAACAACTTTGTAAAGGACATCACTTCCACTTGTAGATGAATTATATTCCTATTCAATCCTCTCGGGATGATCTTTGTGTTTCTGCTCTGGTTCTATACCCATGTTCCAACACATTAATCTTCCCCAATGACTGAAAATTTATGTGTCCTCCTTATTTAGTTATATAACCAATCATTTAACATTCTTATCTTAATGGATATTATAATTGACATCTTTAAGGTTGTTGACTAATCAATTATAAGTAATAATTTTGAATTGTATCTTCCTTCCAACATCTTATTGACAATTTTATATTGCCATTGACTTTCATAGATCAACTTGGTATCTCATTTGATTTTTGATAGAAATCTTCTTTTGAATCTAGAATGTCTTGTTCAATCTGATTAATGCTTGCAATTCTCTCCTTATTACATTATTGATAGCCCATATCATTGTCTCATAATTAATATCACACATGATATATTTTCTATATACAAGTCGTTAAACTTTATCCATATTTGTGTGATGTTGGTCGCTATCAACGGTAACAGCTTGATGACTAGATTTATTTGAATCGCAGACAAACTTATCTGAATTGTCGATCTCTATCAGTTTGGATTATAACCATAGTATCATTTAATCTCCCTCAAGTAGTTTAGTGACCTGTTTGCCACATAATCACCTCTTATTATATATTTTATTTTTATGTCTTCTTATTAGATGATCCTTTAATTGCACCACTTACTATCAGTCATTAACAAACACTTAGTCACTATAATAGCAATCTCCAAGCAAAGTGTTGATGTGGCAGACTCTTTGGTTAAGAACTATCATTTTTATATCTATGCCATCTGGAATAACCGATTTCATTTCTATGTTGCCTGCTCGATATAATTTTGGGTGCTCTTTTATTTTATATCTTCAATTTCCATTTGATGATCATATTTTATATTCAATTATTATAAGATTGTTCATCCACTTGTTTGCTCGCAGACCGATGCAGATCGCTAGGTAACTTTTTACAAGTTTATTGATATATAATTATTTCCAAATTTCATTACTTTATTTCTTGTAGATGATAACCCTTGAAAATTTCACTTGACTGGAATCCTAATCTTACCACATTGATCAAGCAGACCAAATGACAATGTTTTTGCTCAATACATTACTCATGAGTGAAGCTGTTAAATAACTTCAGTTCAGACTTAGTTGCAATTGCATCATATTACAGTCTACCCATAGATTCGAGCCTTGGCCTACCATTACTGGAGTTCACAGATAAATGACATATATTTAATATCCTTTGATGAATCCAATTTGCTGAAACCATATGGGGTTTTCCAGAGATGAATGTCAGCATAGCAAAGGCATATATAAAATACAGTGCAGATTGGCAATATGTAAATGAATGGAAATATGTAATGTGTCTTCCATAACGTCTAGGTCTGCAAGTGATGATTTGTCCCTTGATTATATTGGGTGCACATTTTCAAGTCCGTTCTAAGATGCAATTTTTTTTGCATCTCAATTGATTTCTTTGGAATGAATAGTTTTCTATCTCTTGTCACCTTCAAGAATGAATGGTATAGTTGCAGCTTTTGAAGACAATGTGGTTTATCTGCTTTAGGCTCAACAACCTGCAAATTCTGAGAGCTATGATTGGTGATTCCGTTAGCTACTGCCGGTGGATTGTTTTCTATTATGTATATTCTGTATAATTTTGTATGTGAGAGTATCTATCCATTCTTGATCACATACAAACTTTGCTATTCACCCTGTGAAAGGTTTGATAATGGTATTGACCGCAGCCAATTGAAATAGATCATCAACAATCTTTAAATATAATTTGAATTTTTCATAACTCGTGTTCGATTTGTTCTCAGATTACTCTCTTCTATGTTTATTTGTTTCTTAATTGTGATCCCAATGTTTCTCCAAGATCAAGTAGTCATAACATTGTCAACTCCATGTCTTTAATCTTTCTTACATTTGCAGCCTTGCTCTGATTCCATGTTAAGTAACATGGATCTTTTCTGCAAATGTAATAAATGCAGATTTGGATCTCATATAAATATGAGAGGAGATGATGAGACATGTCTGCAAGGTTCAATCATCATTTATTTAATATATATTTCAAAAAAATAATTAGTATAATAAATATGTGTATATATGTATTATACATATACATATACATATACATATACATATACATATACATATACATATACATATATATATATATATATATATATATATATATATATATAATATAATATAATAAATATACCATAATATATATTATTATTACATGAATATGTATTTATAGAAAATGATGATTTACCAATAACAACAATGTATCTCAAATCGAATTTATTCAGCTGAAGCTACAACTTTAACACCTTTGTTATGATTGCATATCGAATAAACTTTAATGATTACTTATTCCATCCTTGTTCATATATACATATCAGCTTGAATTTTTGGTCTCTTACAAAGATTTTGTCGTGTAACATATTATCAAGGTTTGCACATGAATCCATCACCACTGCTATGGGTGTTGACATTGACATTAAATCCATAATATATATGTCGCATTAACCCTATTTAACCCTGTTACCATTCATATCTGGATATTTTTCATGTATTCTTGATCTTCTTTATCCACTACCAATTTGATTTATCTATTATGCTAACTGCACCTATATCTCTTGATGCTCAATGCTAATATTTTGTATTCTTTTTTGATAATTTCTTCTTAGTTATATTCCTTCACTCTCCTATGAGGTTCCAAACCTATATGTATATACATCTCTAAGTATTTGATGTTATTTGTATTTTTCATAATTTTCCTTAGGGCAGAATTCACCCAAGACCAAGGAACTCAAACACAAGCACAAAATAGACTAGAGTATGATCAGAATAACTGTATAGTATTCAATTCAATGTACAAGTACACTAAGAGTTCCTGTATATAAAGGCCTCTGAGATGCATCTAGAATGCCTAGAAATCAACATCATGATAAGTCATACAACTAGGCACATGTCCACTAGATATGGGTTATTCTCCATTAAGCACGGAAGTAAGTGCGATGGTGAGAGGATAAGCCTACAATGGTGTAGCACACAAATCTATGTTGTAGACACCATGTGCTAAATTAGGAGTGCGAATAACTGTGTTGTCTACATGACAATTTAGTGAATGATGCAAACTCCAATGTTGTAGACACCGTGTGCTGACTTAGAGTTGCGCACTTCTGTGTTGTCAATATGACAACTCATAGAGGTATGCAAACTCCTAAGTGTTTCACAAAATAAATAATAAAATAATGCACTAACCTAGGTAAACTTAAGTGTAAATAGTAAACACTTATTTACACCAACACCCCCCCTTAATTGCAACTTAGGAGAATGCACTTAAACTCACGAATGCATGATGGGTCCCAGCTATGAGGCCATGTTAGGTACGCATGTACAAAAGTAATGCTCTACATACAATGATGCAATGCAATCTCTCATAAAGCGGAGAAAAAGGGAAAACCTCATGGGAAAAACCCTCCTCCAAAAGGAGAGATAAGTACAATAAAGAAGATGAGAGAGAAGAAGACCTCAGATGAGGAAAAAATCCCTCCCAAAATGTAATGTTCCCGTTATAAAATAAATAATAAATTAAATTTTTGTAATAGGCCGATTGATTTAATGTATCTCAAACCCATTTTTATTTTTGTTTCTGTAGTTTGTATCGCCGTCGGCTATCTTTGCACACCCTCGAAAAGGTTTCCTGACGGGTACTTAAGCATGGCTTGTAGGAAATCTGTAGGTATGCTTTGGATTATACTTCTCTGTGCTGCGAATTCCTATTGGAGTTCTATGTAATTCGCCATTTTGGAAGTGAAAGATCTTCCCTATTTGGCTCATGCAGTTTCGGTGGGAATCAACCCTGACCCTATTCCGTGGTTTCATGTATTACTTCGTTCAGGTCTGGAAAATCGGAGCAACATCTTTCAGCAAATAGCAATTGAAGTTTCTTGTGCTCAATTCTCCAGTCTTGTCGTATTTGGAATTAATAATTAAATTGCATAATTGTATCGTTCCTTTCTGTAACCCATCTGTTGCTCATACACTGCCTTCCATATGGCTCTTTGTGACCTCCATAGTTGACGTATGGCCACTCATTCGAATTCTCCATGTGTCCTACGTATGGCCTGCTGACATCACCATACGACATTCTCTAATCACTGTATAGGCTTCCATAATCACCTACGGGCTTCTGCTTCTTCACACTACCTTCGTGCATTCTTTTTACCATCCTCGATCCAGCGTATGACCTACCATATGGCCATCTCAGCCCCACGCCATACTCTCTTCCCTCTCTCTTCACCCCACACCTGCCCAATTCACCGTATGGTCATCTCTGGCCTCTGTACACCCAATTCTGAATTGCCATACAACATTCTAAAAATCCACCGTACGGCCTCTACTTGTGATGCAATCCTCCACTGTATGGCCATAGGAGTATTCCACACCGTACGGCTATAACAATAGCCTCCGTACAACCACTATTTCCCACCATATGACCTTCATTCTAAGTGCTTGTACGATCATACCATTGTTTGACACCAGAATCTCAATAGTCGGACCATTACAATGGTATCAGAGCACTTTGATCCTGCTAGCCGTGGACAGTGAAGGAAAGTTTATAGCTGGAAGAGAAGAAGAACACATTCCTTTGATCGAATGGCTGTTGAACCGAAATCGACAACTACTGATCTTGTCGCACTACTGAGAGAACTTGCCAAGAATCAGGCACAGATCATTGATACACGACTCATGGAAGAAACTCTCAAGAAGTTGGCGGACAGCAAAATATTCGGAGAAAAAAATGGTCACAGCACAGACTCGATGTCAGGTAAATCAAACTCTCAATCAACACACTTTCGACCTTCCATGCCAACTTTTCCACCACGAACAGAGGCACAACACAGAAGGAGACAACCAACCTTCGAAGAGATGCAAGAACAACTGAGAGAAGACCGAAAGAATGCAAACCTTGAAGAAGATATATCCTACAAAGATTATGCAGATCTGAGAATGAGATATTCGAGAGGCGGAAACAGAGGATACCTTAACGATGATCTTAGAAGAAAGTTGAGTAAGGTAAATCTATCTCTATTTGACGGATCCGGTTCCATATTCGCACAAGCATGGGTAATGAAAGCCAAGACCTACTTCTAGCTAAATCCTTTGCCAAAAGAAGAAGCAATCAAATTTGCCACACTACACTTGGAGGGAGTTGCGCATGAATGGTGGCACCATGACACCATCACATTAGGGCATGATCAAATAAATACTTATGCAAAATTCACAAAGAGATTGATAGAATGATTTGATGGTAAAGATCTGGACCTCAATTTCAAATATTTGGCACAACTAAGACAAATTGGATAGGTCAATCAGTTCATTGTAGAATTTCAGAAACTCTTTGTTTTGGTCATGGACATTCTCGAAAGAAGACGAGTAGTGCTCTTCATGGATGGATTGGAAAAACCTCTGAACAGTTGGGTAAAGGGGTTCAATCCTACCACCCTGTCGGAAGCAATCAATAAAGCACGGAGTATGGCATCGTCATCGGCATCATCCTCTCGAAGTTACTCACATTCTAAACTGCTGACATTTTCGAGGGACAAACCTCCACCCAAGAAGCCAATGTTGGATGAAGCTACCCGACAGGAACTCCAAAGGAAGAAATTGTGTTTCAATTGCAAGGGACCTTGGGAGCCTGGCCACCGATGCCTCGAAAAGGAGAAGATCCATTACATTGAGGTCATGTCCAATGATAAGGACGAAAAGGAAGAAATGTCGGCCGAAGATAACCAACCCCACAATGACACCAACATCAGTTTAAATCGTACGAAGAGAATTGTTGCTTGGTACAACACGGAGGAACCATTGCCTTGGCCGGCAGCTCGAGGTGCATAGTTTTTTATGTATTGGGTACCCTTCAATGACAAAGGGTTACAGTGATGTTGGATAGTGGAGCTACTCTAAATTTCATAAACTCCTTGGTAAAGCGAAGAAGTTTACCCACAAAGGTGCACGCAAACTTTTAGGTCAAGGTCGCCGGAGGAACTTTTTTGCCCTGCACCCACCTTGTTCCTCAACTAAGTATCACAATGGCGAATCACATAGTGACGGAAGATTTCTTCATAGTGGACCTTGCAGACATGGAAGTTATTCTCAGCATACAGTGGATGGAGACACTTGATGAATACACTCAGAGTTTCAAATGGATGGACTTCACCTTTGTTGTTGACGGAAAGAAGGTTGTCCTCTGAGGAATGGAAAATGAAGGTCTGAAGGAAGTTTTTGCACATCGGATGGAGGCAATTTTTCGGCACGATGACGTTGCATGGGCTGCACATTATTTTATCTTAGTGGAACCTACAAAGGGGTGTCGAACACCTCCACAGGATGATGAACTCCAAGATATGTTAAGTAGACATAATAAAGTTTTCATGGATATTCCTCCTGGCATACCACCTCATAGAGAGTTTGAACACACTATCGAGTTGGAATCAAGAGCAAAGCTGGTCATAACCACACCATATCGTCATCCCAAGAAATTCAAAGATGACATCAAAAGGACGATTCAAGAATTGCTAGAGAAAGGATGGATTTGTCCCAGTTCTAGCCCATTCGCGTCATTTGTGGTATTGGTCAAAAAGAAGGACTAGATGATCCGCATGTGTGTGGACTACTGTGCATTGAACAAAAAAACAATAAAGAATAGATATCCCATTCCAAGGATAGATGAGTTGCTGGATGAATTGCATGACGCAGTCTATTTTTCAAAAATAGATCTCCGTTCCGGATACCATCAGATCCACATGAGGGAGGAAGATGTGGAGAAGACGGCTTTCCGTTGTCACTATGTACATTATGAGTTTCTGGTCATGCCATTTGGATTGACTTAAGGATGATGTCTTGTAGTATGTGTGGTAGTGTGAGGTGCCAACAAAACAAATTTTGACATACATTACTTGTGGGTTTGTTACAACCCTTGCCAATACTGGAACACAAGTGGGATAGCATTTACATGGACTCCATCACCAAACTTACAAAGGTAAATTGAAGGGATTGCATTTTTGTGGTATTTGATAGGCTAATCAAGTACACACACTTCTTCACCATTCCCACCAAGTTCCAGGACACACAAGTAGCTCCCCTAAAATATAGTTAGCAACAGGGAAAGTCATTTTCTCAGCACCTTCTCAACAGAACTATTTTGGTTGGTAGGAACAAAATTGACGCCAAGTACCAGCTACCACCCCCAGACTGATGGGTAAACAAAAAATGTGAACAAGTGGGTGGAGGGGTACCTTCTGAACTATATTTCAACACAACAACAAGCGTAAGTCAAATGGTTGCATCTAGGGGAGTACTGTTACAACATAGCATATCTCATGTTGATTGCAATGATGCCCTCAAAGCACTCTATGGATATGAACCCATTTTATTTTTGGACATGGTTTTGGGTGATAGATGTGTGCAGTAGTGTGCCTAGGGAAAAGCACTGCTATAGGAAGGATGGGATATTCTGAGGTTCTTGGAGGACAATTTGCAGGGGGCATAAATCAACAAAAGATATATGCTTACAGACATTGCATTGAAAAAAATTTGAGGTTGGTGATCTAGTCTATCCTATCTTCGACTCTAGTCGTACCAACAATCATCTTTAAAGGCAAGAGGCAAATAAAAAATGAGGCCACGTTTCTACAGTCCTTGTCATATAACTGGTCGTATAGGTGAAAGTTGCCTATGAACTTGAGCTGTCGGAAGGAAGCAGCATCCAGAATGTCTTCCACGTATCTTACCTCAAGAAAACAGTGGGGCGAAACATCACCATATTTGTCGACCTGCCACCTCTCAATGAAGATGGGAAACTAGTATTGGAACTTGTAGAAATCCTTGATGTCTGGGAAAGAAAGATGGGGAACTGCACCATCAAGGAATACTAGGTATGGTAGAAGCACTTGGGGTTCGATGATGCCACTTGGGAAGGAGATCAAGATCTACAACATCCAACATTGCAATTGCTGGAGGACAAGGAAATTTTAAGATGGGAAGAGTGTAATGTTCCCCTCATAAATAAATAAAATACATTTTAAAAACTATTAATGGGACCGATTGATTTAATATATCTCAGATCCATATCTATTTTAATTATTTCTGTAGGTGTTTGTCATGTCTTGTGTTAGCACTTAGTTTCTCCCTCAAGGGGGCATTTATGTTCGTCAAGTTGAGTTGTTTAGGCATGCAACTTGATTTATTATTTTGTTTTGTGAAATCCTCTTGGGATTTTTCTTTTGCGTTGTTTCGGAAGTGAAAGACGTTCCCTACTTGGCTTTGCAATTTCAGTGGAATTCACCCTCCTACTCTGCTTCTATTACTGTGTTTCGAATCTAGCAAATCTGAAACATCATCTTTGTCTGAAATATATATATTAATTATCTATGTGACAATCTATTGGTATACATTTTTGCAATTCCCTTTAATGTTATTAATTCATCTTGGTGAAGTTAATGCTGATGCGGAAAACCCAAAAGACATTTGCAAGTGTGGAGGGTAAAAGGGCTCCATACAACCAGCTCTAAGACACCGTACGACCACCTCAGAACATTGTACAACCGCTACCAAGGACACTGTATGAGCACCCGAGTTTTCCGAATCTACCATCACTATCCAATTTTGCCATCATTGTACGGTTGTTTGAGGAAATCACCAACCATATGCTGGAAGGGTGGGGCGAGTTTGTACTATACAATCCCTAAGTTTCCGTACATAGTCACCCCACACACAAGAGGCAACACTATACATTGGAAGCCCATCATTCTGGTGTAAAGAGAAGGTCACAGTCGGGTTGAACGCAAGGTAGTCTAATGCTATCTATAACACTCAGCATGGAAATGAATGTACAGCATATTGAAATGTAATTGGTCTCCCTCACGTAGCAACAACAGGCCATCATTGTAACATACACTGCATGGGGAAAATTACAACAATCCTATATATACTTATTATGTTTATGTTGCAAACCTTTTCCCTTTAGCTGCTTGCAATAAGCATTTGTAGTCTGTAGGATAAGTCCTAGCTTTAACAAATTAGAAGCCTGCAATCTGAAACCATTATTACAACAGTGCAAAATCTTGGGAAGATGAAATTTTAGTGTTTGCCAAATGCATAAGAATTGTTTGGTGATATGCCTGAATATTAACTCTTTGGAAAGTTCAATTAAAGCGTACTAGTTTGGTCAAGATTCCCTCTAGGGATATTACAAATAATCTTGGTCCTTTATGCTGATGATTTATTTCTTATTGGGGCTGGTAATCTCATTATCAAATGTATGAAAAAGCTAGCTTTAGAATTTGAGATGAAAAATCTTGGTCTTATTTCTAGGACTAGAAGTGTGGCAAAGGTCTAATGAGATTAGTTTGAGTCAAGGGATATACTCTATTGGCAATTTGAAGAGATTTGGCATGATGGATCACAAGTCAATGTCAAACTCCTATGGAAGAAAATTTGAAAAAGTTACATGAGTACGCAGCCAATTCAAATTTGGAAGATCCCACCATGTACAAACAATGGATTGGATCATTGGTGTATCTAGTCAATATTAGACCAGATATTTGTTATGTTATTAACACTCTCAATCAATTCATGCGTGAGCCGAGACAAATTCATTTTGTTGCAGCAAAGCATATATTGAGATGTTTGGGTGGTACAATGGGATATGGTCTAAAATATACTTCTTCTAAAATCTAAAATTGCAAGGCTTTTCTCATTTTGATTAGGCTGAACAGTGCCCGACAGAAAGAGCACTTCAAGTTGTTTCAGCTTAAGTTCAGATATGATTTCTCGGTGCAACAGGAAACAGTCATATGTGGTTCAAAGTACAATAGAAGGTGAATATGTTGCAGCATGTGTGGCAGCTTGAGGAGCAGTGTGACTTCAAAAGCTTCCTGTGTAACTGTTCGAGCAGACTTTGGAACTAATTGTGATTCATTGTGATAATTAAAGTTGTGACACACTTCCGATTAATCCTGTATTTCCTAATAGAACCAAACACGTGGAGACCAAATATCATTATTTAAGAGATACGGTTTAAAGAAAAGAAGAGTAACTCAAGTATATTTGTACCAAGGAGCAGAGAATTGACATTTTCACCAAGCCACTTCCCATAGTGAAGTTTTTATATTTTCAAGATAAACTTGGTATTGTAGAGAATGATGCTCTTGTTGAGAGAATCTCAACTCTAGTGATACTTGCTACTTGCTTGCAATGCATTTTCTTTTCAAAGAAGAATTTGAGGTAAAAGCCCTTGTAATGCATTTTTCTCTGAAGGGTAGAAATTTTAGGTGAGAGCCCTTGATATGCATTTTTCTCTGAGATTTCTCTGAGAGCGAGAAATTTGAGGTTTACACCCGTATAAAGCATTTTTCTGTGAGATGGAGAAATTTGAGGTGAAATCCCTTGTTTCTCTTTCACTCAGGGGGGGCAGCAATTGTAACTATCATGCTGAGAAACTCCATGACATGAGAATCTGGAGAAAATATCTCCTTTGTTAAAAGGGAGCATTAGAATTAATAGTTATAGGAGTCATTTTTCGAGACCTACAATGTCTTCTTTGAAATTGAGGTTGTTCGTTTGTAATGTCTATTCTCAACAATGCATACTGAGACTACAAAGAGTCTTCAATACTAAATGAACAATAAACAGTCCTCGGGGTTAAAGAATAAAGAGTCGCAACTCTTAAAGACAACGAACAGTCCTTAGCTTCGAAGAAAGAAAGGTCATGACGCAAGCAAGTGTTTACCGCATAGGGTAAGAAGTTCAACACATGTATAACATGATTCGATTCAGAACAGGTACTTTATTCATGTATGCACTTGCAGATTACAATCCGATTACAATGACTACAATGATCTATGATGATTCCAAAGTCCATCTCGGACGTATACATATACCTTTCCGAAGGGGTGACTCAAGCGTCACGCGCCCGTTCGGATACTATTCTACCCGTCAGCTACATTATACATTTACCAACAACATCATCCCCCCCAAAAAGAAAGGTCGTCTCCAGACGACAATACAATAAAATTCATTAACAAAATTTTCTAATGAAATACATCAATGCATAAGTACTAGACAGAGGGATGCGTCTCTCGCGTAGTGGCCGTCCACGTTCGCAACTCGTTCACCTCTGCCCTTAGCTTGTAGACCTGTTCTTTCCTGATCTTCAACTTAGCTTCTGCTTCCAACTGGAGTTCTAGGGCTGACTGCATCATCTCTTCGACCTCTCCCAATTCCCTCTCCTTTTCTGCTGCCATCTTTTCTTTTTCTGTCGTCAATTGTTCATTTTCTATTGCTAACTGTTCTTTTGCTGCTAACAAGGTTGTCCTCTCGGATTGCCAGGCTGCCCTCTCCGATTCCCAGGCTGCCTTCTTCGAAGCAAACCTAGCAGCTGACTCCTCCCAAGCTCTCTCAGTTGCTAGTTGGTCCGCCTGCCTCCTCCGAAGGGTGTAATATATCTCCCTGTGTAACCTCGCAATCTCCTGAATCAGTATCTCAATCTGGCCCTCCATGTCAGGTTCCCTCGTCATGGCCCAATCCTGTCGCATCTCCGTGGTCTCCACATCAAGCCATCCCCTCTCCTGAAAACAAACGGTAAAGGCAACTGGGCATCCCATCCTCATGAAGGATATGACTCCCTCCAGCTCCTTCCCTATTGACTCCAATGCCTGCATCTTTGCCGAATCTATAACTTGGCAAGCTCGAGATGCTAGAGCTGCGACATCATCAAGAAAAATTGCCTTTTTCCTCGTGTCCTCCTGCACTAGTGGGTGTTTCTGTTGTGTACCCATAGCCTTCTCTACTTCATCCGCCATACGCTCAGCAACGCTACACGTTACTCCCTCATTCTGTGCCTGCACAACTTCCTGTAGTGGAACCCAATATTAAAGGCAGCAGCATTCAGAATATTTATGGAGTACAAGGATGTTTTTACTTGGACGTATAAGGACTTGAAAGGAGTACCACCAGAACTATGTGTCCATCGGATACCATTAATCGAAGGCGCAGTACCAGTATGGAAGAGACCGTACCGAATGAACAAAAACTATGCAACACAGGTCACGGAAGAGATTGACAGGATGCTGGAGGCGAGTATCATCTTTAAAGTGCAGACAAGTGAGTGGGTATCACCGATCGTGATATCCTTGAAAAAGGATACGACACAGATAAGAATATGTGTGGATTTTCGATGTCTGAATGCCATGACAATTAAAGACCTATTTTTGATACCGTTTACAGATAGCATTTTGGAGGAAGTAGCGGGGCATGAAATTTATTAATTCATGGACGGATTCTCGGGGTATAATCAGATATCCATCGCTGAGGAGGATAAATTAAAAACGACATTCATTGTTGAGGATGGAGTATATGCATATAACAAGATGCCATTCGGATTATGTAATACTTCGGTGACTTTCCAAAGGATTATCCTGTATATATTTGATAAGATGTCTGTTGGAAATTTTAAGGCATTTTTAGATGATTGGTCAATTTTTAGCACAGAAGATAAACACATAACAACGTTAGGAGAGTGTATGGAGAGGTGCAGGCGAGCAAGATTAGCATTGAACCCAAAGAAGTGTAGGTTCATGGTGCCGCAGGGGAAGCTGCTTGGGCATATAGTTTGTAAAGAAGAACTAAAGACGGATCCAGACAAGGTCCGTGTGATCTTAGAGATGCCACCCTCGACGGATGTGTCGGAAGTGAAGTCATTTTTGGGGCACATCGGTTATTATCGAAGATTTATCAAAAACTATGCAAAATTTTCTTATCCACTAGACAAACTTACCTGCAAGGGTGAACCTTATAAATGGGAGGTTGAGCAGAACGAAGCCTTTGACGGATTGAAGACAAGGTTGGCTACGGCTCCGATTTTGGCCTATCCGAATTGGGATAAAGAATTTCATGTCCATGTAGATGCCTCAAATTATGCCATCGGAGCAACACTGGCGCAGACTGGCGACCACGGGTTGGACCATCCAGTGTACTTTGCAAACAAATTGTTGAGGAAGGCAGAAAGAAATTACAGTACCACAGAGCAAGAGGCGTTGGGGATGGTATATACAGTACAGAAGTTTAGACACTACTTGTTGGCTACTCCATTCGTGTTCTATGTAGATCATCAAGCGTTACTCTACTTGGTCAATAAGCCAATTATTCAAGGAAGAATAAGCCGATGGTTGTTATTATTACAGGAGTTCACATTTAAGATCGTGGTACGGCCAGGGAAGAGTCATGTGAGTGCAGATCACCTATCAAGAATAAAATCGGGGGAGCCACTTGAAGGAGTTAATGATGATTTTCCGGATGCGCAACTTTTTCAGATTACAATGACTACAATGATCTATGATGATTCCAAAGTCCATCTCGGACGTATACATATACCTTTCTGAAGGGGTGACTCAAGCGTCACGCGCCTGTTCGGATACTATTCTATCCGTCGGCTACATTATACATTTACCGACAACAACAAGATTTGTGCCTTTTGAAGAATATGAATAGCCTTCACCGTGAGCAACTGAAAGGTCTCGATGCTGGCGTTACAGATAGAGATTGAAGATACAACTGCGTAGGCAATCAGAAGCCTAATTGTCGCACCCTTCTGCATTATGGCTATGAACTTTTATTGTGACATTTTGTTCAATTGGATCCACCTTCTTTCGGAGATCATTCCTGTTCATTTTTTTGGTCATCCAACTTTACTGTATTCATTCTACTGCGTATTGTTGCCAGTGCATGTAATTAGCAGAAGCTTTCATCAGCTCTGGGTGTTTATCACTCAGTAATTCATTGTTTCCTGTAGATAATATTTCATACTATTAAGAAGTATTCTGCAAGAACATAATTCCTTCATAGCAGAGATTGCTGATTCTGTAATAATACTGGTTACTATTTTGGTGTGTCAAGTCTCAAGAATCTATGAGATTTGTTTTGGACTGTATTATATTCTATAAAGGACCGACTTTTGGTTCGGCTGGGTTTTTCACCCTCAAGTGAAAGGTTTCCCAAGGATAAATAATTGTCAATTTGCTCTTTGTGTTTTTAGTTATCTCTTCTATATTTTAGATATTCTGGTTCAAAATTTAACATCAACCCATGGAAGCTATGAATATCTCTGATGCTGTAACTTCCATATATGTGGCAAGAAAATCATCCTGTTCAATACACCAGAACACAGCAATCTTATAAAAGCAATTTCAAAATTTAACAGACATATCAAAACATGGCAGCTATGAATATCTCTGACCATAAACAAAGGTCATGAAACAGGTGACATGACAATAAATGAATCTTCAGAAAAGTAGCCATGTGAAAAACTCAAAAATATTGAAATAAAAGAAAATCCATTTATGTAGAGAACCAAAGAGCAATCAATGGGATTGCTGGGCTTGTGTGTATAATATCAAAAAATGAAAATCTCTGTTAAATACTAACAATGACATCTACAGTTAATACTCCAATATGCAAGAAGGTAGTTAGAAGATGAGAATCAATCAAGCATTGCAAAAACTACACATATACATTAAGTAAAAATAAAAGAGCAGAATTACCTGAAATGTACCTCCATTATGTATAATATCATATGCCAGAGGTTGATGAATATACTCATGCAATGGCATTGACATAGCGGGAAAGTTGTAATTATCAACATAGCCCTGCATGTCCATCCTTCCCAAGTCCCTTGCATCACGCTGATTGAACAACAATATGTGCATCATAATTATATCTCCAGTTTACAAAAAGCCATTATGATATACAAAACATGAAACAAAAAGAATACTAGTGGTAGCATTTTAATTTTTAAATAGGCCAAAGGAAATTCCCAAGAATCTAAAGATGCACTACAGAATTTAAGTATCTCTTCACCTCAAATTGGTTGCTTGTTCTGGAGTATTCACTAATGAATCTTCACTACAGTTGCAACTTGTTCCAAATAAATTGTATTTGAATTATCCATAAGACAAGCTAAAATATCAAGTTTCCCGTGAAAATATAAATTTTAATATTCCAGTTTCAAGATGGACAAAGTATCTCTGATTAAAAATGAAGAGGCAAATGACTGGTAAGAAAGCTAATATAATGCAGAATTAGTATATAGAGTATAGACTACTTCAGGTGTCTATCAAATGATCTAGAACCAGGTAAGGCTTTTGGAACTATTTGGACAGTTAGTTGGGTCCTGCCCTGATTGTGCAGAAGCTACTGAAAAGTGATGTGCTGCTGAAGAGGACAGTCAATTTCCTTGCTGAAGAAGATATTGTTTGGCTGCAGAAGTTGTTGTGTGCTGCTTAAGTCACAAGGGCGCTGAGAAAGTGTGGAGCAGACTGATAAAACAAGCAGGAGGCTATAAAAGAGAGCATGTGGCTACAGAAAAGGACCCTTTGCTACTGAAGTCATAATAGTAAGCTACCAATGTGAGCAAGATACTGCTGAAGACAGACAAAACTAGCTGAAGTGCACAATGGTTGGTTAAGTGGATATTTGGTCCTTAGTGGTTGTGAGACTGGCCTATCCACATGAGCATGGTGGCAGCATGGTAAAATGGCATGTGTAGGTGGTTGTTCAGTTATAACTGTAACTATCCGTTGCCAAAAAAGAGCTATGTTAAAAGGCATAGTGGGAAGACACTAATGGTGAAGCAAGGACCAATAGAACTGGCAGAGAGTACAATTCGTAATCCAGAATGGCAGCTACCTCAACCTAGACAACAACTGCAGACATCTAACCATGTTCCCAGGATTGCACAATTTCTGTCTTGAGCCATGATTGAAATATTAGTATGTACAGTACAAATATATTTTTGATGCATATATAGTTAGTTCAAAATATACATTGCTTTGAATATAAATATACAATAAAAAATTTATATTAGTTCTATAAAATATTAATTATATCAGAATGATAAAGATGATTACAATGAGTAGCATCATGCATGATTTGAATCACAATCAATTTCAAAATGAGTAAAAATTCGTGTCAAACTGACAAAATGTAGTGATAGGAAACCTCTAATCATCCCCCAAGCCAAAGTATGCATCACAAGAATTACAAGACTCCTCGCGCTCAAGTTCTGCAAAAGGAACAACAACCAACCCTACATTTCCTTTTGATGCAATCTCATCCTCGTCAATATGAGATAGATCCTCTGGCTCTACATCCCATCGTGCTGCTAAGTTCTCTTTGTACACATGTGTCTTGTGATCTACAATATGCAAGACACCATGTATAACAAGCTTTTCCACTCTCTTAGAGGTAAGTTTGTTCCTATTAACAAAGTGGATGTAGAACCCAAGCACCCAATTAGAGGTAAGTTGGTTCCTCTTAACAAAGTGGATGAAGTACCCAAACATACAAGTACCCAAACACCCAACGTTTGTTCATCTTAACAAAGTTTGTTCCCCTTACTAGAGTGGATGTAGCACCCAAGCACCTAAGAACCCAAGTAGTGCGGCAATGGGTGCTACTATGGTGCAGCAGCACTTGAGCACTGGTGGGGGTGCTTGGGTGCACCAAGTATTCGTCTTGGGGACGCCCCCACACCCAGTTCAGGGGGGTCAGGGGCTAGGTGTGTGTCCCCATGTTAAACTGATATGAAAATTCTTTCTTTAATTCCTTATATGAGTAAATACATTACGCAATATTATTAATCAATGTTATTGGTAGATAATTATATAAACCCATAAATGTTATTACTAAAAAGTTGAAGCACATAATATGGTGCTCTGGAATTTGAATTCCTTTGGGGATTCATCTCTCATTCTAGGCTTCTCTAATCATAATGAGGAGGAAAGTAAGGTGTTGGTGAATGCACAACTCATTGAGGAATGATTGTTGCTTCAGTCCCAAAGGAAAGATTTTGAGGGTATTTTGAATAACTTCAGCTAAAATTTGCATTGTTCAAAATGGGGAAAACTATGACAATTCACAAGCCACGGGTGGTGGTCAGGATCCGTCTAAGCTAGGATTGAAAGTGTTTGAAACTGCTTCTGCTGCTAGTCAAAATGATTCCAACGATAGTGATGCTTGTATTGGTGGAAGGTTATTGGGGAATGAAGGTCCTATATTGCCTTTGAGTCAAGGCCAATGCGACAATAAGGGTTTGTCATTGAATTTTGTAGGGGTGCAAGAAGGTCTATTTCAAAGATAGACGTAGGAAAAGGGAATAGTGTGAAAGAGACTCTTTGGAAGAATGGGTCTAGATCCATGGAGCTTTTTGGGTGTAGGGTGTCTATAATCCAATAGGCAATTGCGATTTTTTTTATGACACTCAAACCAACAAGGGAGGAGGGTGAGTCTACTAATTTAGTAGAAGAGGTGAACTTGGGGTAAAAAACAATATTATTGTTTTTTCTCAGCTTGGCTTGATTGGGCACTTCTAGGGACTACGGTCAAGTCTATGAGCTACATAAATGGATTTCAAAGAATTGAGAACCATTCTTAAAAGGGTATGTCTTGATTTACCCCAAAGCCAGTGGATTTTTTATGGTTGTTTTTGAAAATGCCCAAGATAAGAAGGTTTTGCATGATAATGTTTGGTACTGGGAAAATAAGCATCCTTAGCTGTTGAAATCATGGAATATAAGCGTCTTCCCAGAAAAGAAAACCTTTGATAACATTCTATTGTGAATAAGTGTAATGTCCCCATCTTTTTAGCCTCTTAGTGGAGTTCTTGGCCTTTATATTCTCCGAAGGCTAAGTGGAGAAATAAGGAGAAATTGATTAAATTAATTTCTTATAAAGTCATTACATAAATTAAAATTAAAAGGTGACTTTCTATTTAATTGATTTAATTAAAAGTGACTAAAGTTAATTAAATAAATCAAAAGAATCTTCTAAAAAGAGGAATTAAATATTATTTTATTTCTTCTAGAAGGAGGTCCATCTATTGAAGGAAAAGAAAAAATAGGGAGGGTAGCCTCATTGATGAGCATCGAATGTGTTGCCATCTACTCTTCTGGATGACTTGTCGAGCCAAGGGTTTCTGCAGTTGCTACATTGATCGTTCGGAAGGAACACTCCCATTGATTTGCATAACTGAGGTGTTGAAATATCTTCTAAATGGTTGCGACTATTGGAGAAGATAAATCAGTCTCTTCATTGTGCCAAATTTGTAGCCTAGGGCCAGATTTGTAGAGTAAGGAATAAGTTGGATATTGCTACAGTAACTTTGCTACAATACCACTGCTACAGTAACTTGCTACAATACCGCTGCTACAATGTCGTCCCTATAGTAATTTACTACAAGAAAATTCATATTTTTGGAGCAATTCCAGGTTTTTATCTACTACATTTGCATTGTTTGAGAGTAGATATTTAAGGCATTGGTAGGGTTTGTAAAATCTATTGTAATCTGATTTATATTAAAGTTATATAAGAATTTCTTTCCCTAATATCTTATTGATGTGGATGCATATTGTCCTATTTGTAATCAATGTTTTATAAAAACAATTGCATCTTCATTGTTAGATGTTTGGTGTGTTCTTTGCAAGCATATTTATTAAAGTTTGGCATTTAGAAAGCAATCAAAATTAAGATATCCAGTATATCTCTTTCTTACAAAATGTTTGACAAAATGTCAAACAAGTGAATTAGAGAAGACTTTGTGTTTGACGAATTTATAACCTGTTGGGGTTATTACATTGGTATTAGAGCTAAATCCTACCATCCTAAGGGTTAAGCAATCACATGAAGCCACTTGGCATTGGCTCTCATAGATTTTACTCTTGCACGTAAGCTTTGTTTGATAGGGAACAAGATTTTGACAGGTAGCTAGACATCGTGGGTGATAGGCAAGAGCGTAGCCCACCAAGAGACAATAGGAATGAGGATCAAGGAACAAGAGAATTTTTCAAAGCAATGGTTGAAGGACAAGAGTGGATGGCTCGGGCTTTGCAAGCACGCACCACCATGGTTGAGTGCATAAACCCAAAAGACAGATGGAATCAAGAACATGGGGATAACAAGAATGCAGTGGGATCACCTAGAGCTCATAGAACTCTTTCCAAAATAGCAGGCAGGCCCACATGTCCTACCTTTGTTAGAGAGGAACCAGTACGAGAGAGAATGACTTTTGAGAGGTTTGTGAACCAAAGAAGAGAACACTACCGTGCAATCAAATAGAATAGGAGACTTCGTGGCGAGGATAATGAATCAAAGCGGGCTACAGGGAAGCTTTCCTTGCCTACATTTGATGGGAGTACCAGAATGACAGCACAAGCATGGATTCACAAGCTTGATACCTTCTTAGCACTAAGACCTATGACAGAAGTGGAGGCAATAAAATATGCCACGCTACATTTAGAGGGAGTTGATCATGAGTGAAGGTCCCCTGGGATGGTTACCCATCAGCATAACCAAGTGACTTCATATCAGGACTTCATGGATAGGTTGGTAGAGAGGTTTGATAAGAAGGATAAAGAAGCCTACTTCAGGAAGTTGGCCCAGTTGAAACAGACAGGCAGATTGGAGTATTTCATTAGTGACTTTCAGAGGCTATTCGTTATGATGCCAAATATATTGGTTGTTTTTCACAGAGCAATTATCCAAACCATTGAAGGGTTAGGTAAATGCATTTGATCCATTCAATTTGCCAGAAGCGATTAAGAAGGTATGAGTATGGAACAAGCAGCCCCAGCAAATAAATTTCAGTCAAAGGGTGCATCATCTAGCAAAGACAAACCATTCTTCAAGAAACCTAGGAGGAATGAAACAAAGGCTGAAAATAAAGATAAATCATTTGCTCCTTTCGATAGAAAGACATTGAATGATATAAGGAAGAAAAAACTCTGTTTTTATTGTAAAGGACCCTATGACATGAACCATGACTGTCCTTTGAAGCCAAAGGGGAAAGCAAATAGGGTTATGTGGGCTTATTATTAGGATTTTGATTCTGAAAATTTAGACAAGTAATCAAAAAATGAGGAATCAATTGAAGAAGCAAAAGGCGCAGATGATATAGGTGATGAGAAGACTAAGGGTAGACTTAAGGAGGCCCGTCTCACTAGTGTGCAACAGGAGAGATCATTCAAGATGAGAGGGGTATTGGCTAGTCAGCGAGTTATTGCTTTGCTTGATACAGGTGTTATTCACAATTTTATTGATTCCAAATTGATTGGGAGGCATGGGATACAGACAAAGCAGTTTGAGGGTCTGAGAGTGAGGGCAGATGATGGCTACATCCTCAAATATGACAAGAAGATTACAGGTCTGCCCCTAAAGATCAACAACTTTGATTTCAAAGCAGATTTTTATGCTGTTAACATGGGTGATGCAAATTTAGTTCTTGGCATGACTTGGTTACATGATATAGAGGAGTTCACTTTCAATTTGAGAGATATGGAGATGAGGTTTCAGACACAAGGGAAGACCCATATACTTAAGGCCATTCGTGATAGTGGGTTTAGGATGATGTCTTGCAAACACATGGAGAGCTTGTTGAAACATGACTAGGTTGAGTGAGCAGCCTGTTGCAATTTAATGCCATCACTGTAGCAGAAAAAATCATAATATCATCCAAACATACAGGAATTGAGAATCAAGCACTACAAGGTTTTCAGTGAAATACCACCAGGTAGACCTCCAGATAGTGGTATTGAGCATATTATTGAGTTAGAGAAGGGTGCTAAACCCATCATGATCACACCCTATATGCATCCAAAGAGATTGAAGGATGAGATTCAAAAAACCATCAAGGAACTACTTGCTATGGGGCACATTAGACCAAGTAAGTCTCCTTTCGCTTCTTTTGTGGTTTTGGTGAAGAAGAAGGATGGTACTTGTGGGGTTTTCAAACCATTGCCCCATTGCAAATAGGGCCCCCCTTTTGTCTCTTGGTCTTGTCCTTTTGGTTTTAGTCCTTGGTAGTATTGGGCTCGATCTTTTAAGGTCTCCTCTTTCAAATGAGAATTGGTAAAATTAGCCAAATCTGGAAAGTGTTGTCCATGTGGCTCTAAGAATGGAAATTGTTTGCTTGTTTGAGAATTGAATGTCTTGACATAATATTTTTAGCTTGTCTTTTTTTGTAAGTCTATTTTTAGTAAGTCTCATTGCCCCCTTGATTGACCTTGTTTTGACTTTGGAACTATTTTTAGAAAATCTATTTTTAGTAAGTCTATTTTAATTAAATTTCACTACCTCTTGGATTGACCTTGTTTTGACTTTGGGACAACTTACTATTTTTAGAAAGTCTAATTTTGGCAAGTCTATTTGGGAAACTAGTGAACTCTGGTTGATAAGAGTACCTATTTCTATATTCAAAAGAATGAGCAAGCATGACAGTCAATCAAAAAAACGGTTAAGTCTAGAATCACCCTTGAAATATCCAAAAGTGGAAAGGCATGAAAACATCAAGAAAAATGGTTGTTGCGGAATTCTTCCATCATGGACAAACCACTCAAAAAATCCTACCATGGAGAAAAATGGTCATTGTGGAATTCTTACATCATAGAAAAAATCCATGATTGCTCAAAAAATACTGTGTTGGAGAAAAAATGGTTGCTGTGGAATTCTATCATCATGGACAAAATTTATGACCACTCAAAAAAATCCTACCATGGAGAAAAATGATTGTTGCAAAATTCTTCCGTCATGGACAAAATCCACGATCTCTCATAAAATCCCACCTTGGAGAAAAATGGTTGCTGCGGAATTCTTCCATCATGGACAAAATCCATGACCACTCAAAATTTCTGCCCGTAAGAAAATTAGAAATCTTGGAAAAAAATAGCTAAGTGTTGAAAATTTGTCCTTCATGGAAAAAAAATGGAAAGTGTTGGAAACCCCTCCTTCATGGAAAAAAAAAATCCAAGTGTTGGAAGTTTTTCCTTGATGGAAGAAATGATGGAAGAAAAAATGGCTAAGTCTTGGAAATTCCTCCTTCATGGAAGAAAAAATTCTAAGTGTTGGAAACTTTCTCCTTCATGCAAGAAAAATTTTAAGTGTTGGAAATTTGTCCTTGATTGAAGAAAAAATGGCTAAGTATTGGAAATTCCTTCTTCATGGAAGCAAAAATCTAAGTGTTGGAAACTTTCTCCTTCATGGAAGAAAAATGGCAAAGTGTTGGAAACTTTCTCCTCCATGGAAGAAAAAATGCCAAGTTTCGGACAATTTTGCCTCCATGGAAGAGAAATGCTAATTGTTTGAAATTTCTCCTTCATGAAAAATGAAAAAGGATTAAGTGTTGGAAATTTCTCCTCCAGATCTCTAAATTTCACCCTCTTCAAGTGTGCACCCAAGATTGGAAAAATGATTGATGATGATAAACAAAAAGCGGGAATTCTTCAAAAATGTAAGAAAAGATGTAATAGTGAATTTAAAGCATTTGAAGAGAAAGGAGAAGAAAGGATCTAGTTCTATAAATTCAAGAAAGATGCTCAAATCCAAAATTCTAGTACCAAGATCAAAGTACTAGGTAATCCAGTCCTAGACATTCAAGGTTCAAATATCAAAGTTCAAATCCAAGAATCCAAGAAGATGGTTAAGGAAGTTCAATATGAAGAAACTCTAGAGTAGCATAATCATCAACAAGGGATTCCAATCCATTTTAGGGAGATAAATTTCCAAGCAAGTACATACAAGATGAGAATGTTCGAGGAAAGATTTAAAAAAAGTCAGTCAAAGTTGGATCTTAGTTAAAATTTTGCAATTGGAAAAGACTCGATCTTACATGGCCTCCATCATCATTTCATGGCATCCAATTATCTTTGATCAAGAACTAAGGTCTCCAAGTCAAACTTTTACGCATTCAAATTCAAGGAAGACTGAGCATTTATTGAGTAATGAACATGCATAGTGGATATTTATTGCACCCAACTCTTTCTGTATAAGCATGCATAGTGGGAATTCATTACCCAATATGGTAGTGGATTTCTTATTGCATTAATGTAGACTCCTTTTCTTTGCCCTAACCCTAATTAGTGCTGATGTGGCACGATCTTGGCCATCGGTTATTGTGTTCATCCGGGCCACTTGTTGTAATCGAGGACCTATATAAAGGCCTCACCTCTCATTTGTAAAAAGGGAATTTTTATGAGATTGTTGCTATGAGCTACTAAGATAATAAAGTTTTCATTGGAGCTTGTTGAATACTTGATGTGTCTAGTGCTTGATTGTTCTCTTAAATCTCTTCAATTAGATTAAGTTTAGCCTACTTAATGTGTGGTTATTACAATGAAGAATATGATGGTGTATTGATGAATTTCTTTGGTTCATACTTTTGACATTTTAGTGATTCTAAATTGTTGTGCAAAGTTAGCCTGAACCCCTTCCATGCATATGCTTAACTTCTATCATTCATATACATTGTTCTTTATGATGGCATATATGGTGGTATGAAAATTTTTGGCATAACCCTTGAAGATTGCACCAGTTCATGCGTAGTTGTAGTATAACTTGGCGAAGTGGAGCTCGGTAATTTGAGGAATTTGTTCACTAGAGTACTATTTATTGTCATCGCTACCCTTAGGATTAGAATAGAATTCATGAACCCTATCCTATTTAATTTATGCATATTTTGTGAAAACTCCAAAAGTACTTCATTGCAAAACCTTAAGATAGCTCCCACATCTAGTATGGCTTGAAATGAATGTGAATAAACTCGTAAGACCCCTTGTGATCATTAGCAAATCACATCAACCACTGGTCTTATCCACAGTCAAGACCTAGACTTAAAGGAACCTTGATGTCATTGTATGATCTTCTAGCAATCTTAACATACATGAGACTTTATTCAAGAGAGGATAAGATATTTTGGTATTTTACTCTATTGTTTAGTGGGTCATAAAACACATGTCAACAAAAACTAGTGCTAGGAGGGCTGAACAAAGTGTATTCACGGAATTTTCAATAGCAGTGAGTTCTTAAGTACATGTGAGATAGGAGATCTCTTTAAAGGGAAAATTTCAAAAAAAGTGTGAAAATTTGAAAAAACCAGAAGAGTGAATAATTAGAAAACTTGAGAAAAGAAGAAAAGATTTCTCAATGAATAGGCAGATTGATCTTCTCCCAATTTGGTTTGAGTTGAACAAACGACTGTATCCTTGCAATTTATCTCAACATGCAGCATTAGGACAATGTAGGATACATGTACAACAGAGCATGGGGAGATGCATTGTTTAGTGTTCCTTTTGAGGGTGGACTTGGCATTATGAGGAAGGATTTCTTTTGCACAAGTTTATGATCCTATGGTTCTTGTCAATTCAGAAGAAGACATCATTGAGTTCAAAGAAGATATCAATAAGAAACCAAGTAGTGAATATGAAGGAGATACTTGGTGAAGAGTGCATAGTCTTTCACATTCAAAATTTACATGCCTATCTTGCCAAGATATCATTGACTTGATCAAGTTCCAAATGGGTTGGTACAAGGAGATATCTTTGGGGGATGACAAGGATTTATTCCAAATTCCAAGTTGGATGTCGAAGGAAGGTGGTATTCGTCACTCATGTTGGGAACTAAATGTTGAAGAAAGAAATCAGTCGCATCAAGGAAGCATGGCTGAGTATAATGACAATGACAATCAAGAGGAAGAACTTTCACACGTCACTGCACAATAAGGTGTTGAAAATAAAATCAAAGACACAATCAATTTCGTCAAAGGAAGGGGAGACATAGAAGAAAAAGATCAACATAATGAAGAACTAGAAAATAATCACCCCAAGTTTGAGGATGTGGTCCTTGGTGAACTTTTCCACATGCTACAAAGTTAAATTCTTGAGGATGACTTGAAAGAAATTTCACATACCCATGAAATAGAAGGCAATCAGGTGGATAGGATGAACGAGGAATTACAAATTATCATAGATGAATCAAGGTATAGGGAACAAGTTGACAAAACCATCAAAGATACTACAACCTTTGGGGGGGTGCTAAACAATATCATGAAGGAAGTTGAATCATTTCCAAATGTATTTCAAGATGATCAAGTTACTACAATTGGCATGGTTCACCATCAACTTCGACCTCCTGAAACATTACTACCTATTATTGAATTTGATGATGAATTTACAAAGTCATTGGATGATCTTCCTTTCAGTCATGAGAATTTTGTGCTTGATAAGATCCTACATAGAGAATTGCAAGATGTTCCTAAAGAGAAATCCACAAGCAACACCATGGGTGAGGATGATGAAGAACAATTTGGGTTGATGTCACAATTGGATATTGCATCCCAACAAGTTGGGAATATATATGAAGGAGACCTCATTAAGGAATCCTTGATTTTTGAGGATGCACTTAGTAATACGCACGAGGATGCATGGTTCATACTATATAAGGAAAAGCCACCAAATGTAGTATTCCAAGGGATTAATTGCAAGAGTTATCCTATTTTGAACACCCATGAGTTTGATGTTGCCACCAAAGGGGGAATCCACCACCAATTGCGTCCTCCTGAAGATGTGAATAATCAATAAGGATTTCAACATGAATTTCCACTTGAGACATGCCAAGTTATTTCTCTCCTTGCTTCTAATGTTGAAAATTTTGATAATTATTATTTTGATTATGGAGGTTTAAGAAATAAAACTTGCATTTGGATTGACCACGGACCCCATGAATTGCCTCAATTGCTGGTCTTGCAGATAGTTTTCCTGATTTTGCAGATTGGGTGATAAATATTTTCTCAAAGTACAAGGGTAAAGATGTTAAACTAAGAACCCTTACCCAATCCTTGCTACTCTTGAACATCTTGAGAAGCCATGCTAAATCAGGTGTATATATTAGTTTGGTTTTTGTCATCCCTTCAGGATTCTTGTGCATAGTTAGAGTAGGTTTGTCTTGAACCACTTGGCTCAAGAGGGTTAGAGTAGGCTTCCTTTATGGTGGTTAGAATAGTTGTTTTCTTGTCCAGCTAGGAAGTTAATTTTCTTGAAGTCATTTGACTTGAGATTTCTTTGAGTGGTTTTCTTGTTGTTTTCTTTAGTTGTCTGGCCTCCTTTAGTTTAGTTTCCTTCTTGGTTAGTTTAGTGAGGGGAATCCAAAAATGTGAAAAAGGTGGGGTTTTAGACAACACACTATGGTATTTATCTAAGTGGATTTGTTCTGCGTATTTCCTAGATATCTCTTTGTCGAGTTCCTTGAATTGGAGATTGGATTCCTAATAACCTTGTCTTTCAAAAAGGATTTGTACTAAATTTGGATTGAATTCACATTGGGTTTAAGGCATTCAAGTCTTCTATTACAACATTTTACTCCAACTTAATTGCTTTGAGTGCTTTGAGAGCTCTCAAGGTGAAATTGGGATTAGCGAAAATCATACACTTGCTTCAGTGCCACTATGGTTTTCCAAGCCCTTTGTGAGCTTCACTTCTCGTAAGCCGAATAAAGGGTTGAAAAGAAAGAAAAAGAAGGAAAATTTTGAAAAATGAAACTGTTTGGCTCTGGGTGTGCGAATATTTGTATCGGTGCTATAAAAATAATCACTAAAGATAGAGCAATGTTTGTGGTTAACTACAACGATAACCTTGTCGAGGCTATGAATGCTTGACTAGTAGTGAGGCTCTATCCAAGATGCTTTTGAAGGAAGGATATCAAAATAGCTAAGTCCAATGGATCTGAGAGGCTTTATAGGTTCTTTTCGAGCATGGAATGAATATACTTACACACACGTGTAATCGAGGATGAATGTGTTTATCCCAACTTGTGGTATCTTCCATTTTGAGTGCATTTCCTAGTTGTTGGATCGGTATAAGTGGAGTCCCTCAAAGGTTCTTGGTTCTCCACAAGTTTTATCCTTGAAATTTTCAAAAAACGTTTCTTTGGGTGGGTGTTAGATGTTTTGGGGTTTTCACACCATCGCCCCATTGCAAATGGGGCCCCCCTTTTGTCTCTTGGTCTTGTCCCTTTGGCTTTAGTCCTTGGTAGTATTTGGCTCGGTCTTTTAAGGTCCCCTCTTTCAAATGAGAATTAGTAAAATTGGCCAAATCTGGAAAGTGTTGTCCATGTGGCTCTAAGAATGGAAATTGTTTTCTTGTTTGAGAATTAAATGTCTTGACATACTATTTTTAGCTTGTCTATTTTTAGTAAGTCTCACTGCCTCCTAGATTGACCTTATTTTGATTTTGGAACAACTTACTATATTTAGAAAATCGATTTTTAGTAAGCATAATTTTACTAAATTTCATTGCCTCTTGCATTGACCTTGTTTTGACTTTGGGACAACTTACTAGTTTTAGAAAGTTTAATTTGGCAGGTCTATTTGTGCAACCAGTGAGCTCTGATAGATAAAGAGCCAAATAGGTACCTGTTTCTATATCCAAATGAATGAGTGAGCACGGCAGTGAATCAAAAAAATGGTTAAGTCTGGAATCACCCGTGAAATATCCAAAAGTGGAAAGGCATGAAAACATCAGGAAAAATGGTTGTTGCGGAATTCTTCAATCATGGACAAAATCCATGATCACTAAAAAAATCCTACCATGGAGAAAAATGGTTGTCGTGGAATTCTTCCATCATGGACAAAATCCATGATCACTCAAAAAATCCTACCATGGAGAAAAATGGTTGTTGCAAAATTCTTCCATCATAGAAAAAATCCATGATCACTCAAAAAGTCCTACCTTGGAGAAAAAACGGTTGTTGCAGAATTCTTCCATCATGGACAAAATCCATGACCACTCAAAATATCATGCCATGGAGAAAAATGGTTGTTGCGGAATTCTTCCATATGGATAAAATCCATGATCTCTCATAAAATCCCGCCTTGGAGAAAAATGGTCGCTACGGAATTCTTCCATCATGGACAAAACCCATGACCACTCAAAATTTCTGCCTACAAGAATTAGAAATCTTGGAAAAAATGACTAAGTTAAATCCTTATAGCAATATCACAATTTGACTTGCCGTGGAAATTATCTCCTACTTATCAATTAATGAGCTTAAGGGGCTTTCTAATGAATGGTTCATAAGGCACAGCACTTGGTGAAGGTTGTTGTCGGGAAAATCTATATTGTAGCCAATGGGTAGAATTGTATTCAAATGAGCATGTGATGTTTGAGTCACCCCTTCAGGAAGGTATATGTACACCATCCAGAATGGACTTTGGATCAGAAGGAGAAATGTAATCATCATTGTAATCAATCATATCGAATATTGTAGTGTCTTTTGTATACATGCAAATAATAAAAGGAATACTTATGTCTTACATGTTCTTGTCTATTGTCTGCATGCATTAATAAACCATTCCCCTATACGGTAAACATTTGGCACCGTTGCCTATAAGGACCAGGTGCTATGAATGCCAAACTCATTGAATAAAGATAGAAATAGGAATCCAAAAGATGATAGCATAAGTGTGGCATAGGAAATATTAAACCACACACAGCAAAGCGACCAAAGGCAAAGACTCCAACAACTTGTCGAAGCGTACAACAGTGGTATCATAAGAGGTGACCACGGTACCATGAGAGCATTGACGAACGAAGTGTAGTCACCAAGTCGATCAAGGGAGAGGTTGATAGAAGAAGCCCAAGAAAGGCAAAGGGTGATCGAAGGAACAAAGGAAGCATTGACGAATTAGTGTACGCCAATGGGGAATCCGGATGGAAGGGAAGAGACTAGCATGGCTCATAGTGTCAAAGGAACACGAGTGTGGGGTTAACTCTTCGTCCCTGATACATCTGACGAGCAAATACAGTTTGGTCAAAACAACCAAGTCCTTGAGGAAGCCTTCACGCCACTCAAGAATGTAGGTGTCTCTAATGCGGGTGTTTAGAGTGGTACAGGAGTACAAAACAATGCGAGTACCGACAGCAACGCACAATAGAAGAAAGAAAGGGTACTGATGGCCGGTCCAAAGGAAAAGTTACCAAAGTTCGACGAGGATGGCACAGCTGACCCAATCAGACAATGCAAAACTTGCAAAATGATTTGGACAACGAATGGAGAAAACGACCATGACAAATGGGCAAGGCAATTTCCAGCCACCTTACGAGGTGTAGCAATGGATTGGTTTTCGGACACCGATCCGGCAAAGCTAACCACATGGGAAAACATAAAGAAGGAATTTATTACAGAGTTTCTTGTTGATTACGAGCTTGATTTGTTCAAAAAGATGCAAGGGTTAAAGCAAGCAAGAAAATCTGTCTAGGAATACACAGGAATTTTACTAAGTCCTTATTAGGGCAGGGCATGCAAGAGCAAACAAAGAGAAGGTTGCCCATTACCTTAGTGGGTTAAGGCCTAGCATTCAAGAAGAGTTAAGTTTGGTTAGAATGACTAGCATTGAAGAGGCATACCAGTTTGCCTTGCAAGTTGAGGAGAAGCTAAACAAAAAGTTTGATGGAAGGCAAACAGAGCGCAGTCAAGGAGGAAGAGGCGGTGGCAAGTCATTTGGAGACCAAAATGAGAACTAGAAGAAAAATGAAGATGTGGGTACTAGCCGAAATCAAAGGAATGAAGGTTTCAACCGCTCCCGTGATCAAAACTTTAGATATCAAAGAGGAAGAGGCAAAGGACGTGAACAAGGTTCAGGAAGAGGAGGCTTCTATGGTACCTGTTTTCATTGCAATGAAGAAGGTTATCGTGACTTCGAATACCGTCAACACCAAAGAAGGACAAATAGGAGAGTTGATCATCAAGCAAGCGTTGCTCATGTGGATGATGATGCACAGTCATCACATTCAAAGGATGCAGAAAGAGGAGAGGTTCTACTTAATGAAAGGGTCTTACTGAGTGGTGAGACTGAACCTGGACAAAGGAGTTTGTTTCATACCAAGTGCAAGTGCGAGGGTAAATGTTGTGATGTGATTGTTGATGGTGGAAGCACTAACAACTTGGTATTAGAGGAGATGGTCTCAAAGCTAAAACTCAAGAGGGAGAAACACCCCCAACCCTATCAGATTGCTTGGGTGCAGGATTATCATAAGGTCCTGGTTAGTGAGCAATGTTTGGTAAAGTTCAAGATTAGGACTTACCATGACGAGGCTCTCTGTGACATCATTCCAATAGATGTCTGCCATTTATTATTGGGAAGGCCGTGCCAGTTTGATAGGCATGCTATACATGATGGTCATGCTATACATGATGGTCATGCAAATACATACTCTCTAACAAAGGATGGAGTTTGTCACAAATTGAAGCCCTTGATAAAGGAGGATGAAAAGGTATGCAATAGTGCTAGGGTATGTCTTGTTGATGGAAGAAAATTTCTAGATGGCATGAAACATCAGCATATATATTATGCTTTAATTCTTAGAAAAGATAAGGAAGGTAGTAGTGAAATTCCACTTGAAGTTTCAAGTCTATTAAGTGAATATGGAGATGTCATCTCTAATAATGTTCCAAAAGGGTTGTTGCCAATAAGGCAAATTAGTCATCAGATGGATCTACTCCCTGGAGCTAGTTTTCCTAACAAGGCTGCTCATAGGATGACACCTAATGAGACTAAGGAGCTAAACTAACAAGTTCAGGAGCTGTTGAGGAAAGGTTTGATTCGAGAGAGCCTAAGTCCATGTGTAGTACCTACAATACTGGAACCAAAGAATGATGGAGAGTGGAGAATGTGTACAGACTCTCGGGCCATAAATAGAATAACCATCAAGTATCGATTTCCTTTGTCAAGAATGGATGATCTTATGGACTATTTGAGTGGAGCTCAGTACTTCACAAAGATAGATCTCAAGAGTGGTTATCACCAGATATGGATACGAAAGGGAGATGAGTGGAAGACTACATTCAAGACCAAGGAGGGTCTATATGAGTGGTTAGTCATGCCCTTTGGATTGACCAATGCGCCAAGCACCTTCATGCGGCTTATGAATGAGCTACTAAAGAAAATTTTGGGAAAATTTGTTATTGTCCATTTAGATGATATTTTGATTTCCAGTAAGTCTTTAGATGAACATTTATTGTACATTTGTAGTGTCCTTGAAAGGTTGAGGGAAAAGAAATTGTTGATTAACTTGAAGAAGTGTAGCTTTGTCAAAAGGGAGTTAGTCTATTTGGGGTTTGTTGTATCAGCTGAGGGTCTCAAAATGGACCCAGAGAAGGTGAAGGTCATCTTGGAATAGCCTACTCCAAGGTCTGCCACTGAGGTAAGATCATTCCATGGTCTGGCTAGTTTTTACAAGAAGTTCATTAGGAATTTCAGTAGTATATGTGCACCCCTAACTAAAACAATGAGCGGGGATAGAAAAGAGTTCAAGTGGACTACAGGAGCTGCCAGGAGTTTTGAATTGTTGAAGAAGAAGGTGATAGAGCAACTTGTGTTGGCAGTTCTTGATTTCAACAAAGTGTGCCAGGTGGATTGTGATGCTAGTGGCAGTGCTATTGGTGCTGTGTTGAGCCAAGAAGGTAAACCTATTGCCTACTTTAGTGAAAAATTGAATGATGCAAAGAAGTATTCTGTTTATTATCA
Source organism: Cupressus sempervirens (assembly GCA_028749045.1). Lineage (NCBI taxonomy): Eukaryota > Viridiplantae > Streptophyta > Pinopsida > Cupressales > Cupressaceae > Cupressus > Cupressus sempervirens. The sequence continues at coordinate 205,236,101 of CM053793.1, read as the reverse complement.
AGAGTTCTATGTAGTAGTTCAGGCCTTAAAGAAATGGAAGCATTATTTGTTGCCAAAAGAATTTGTTTTGTATACTGATCACCAGGCATTGCAGTACCTAAATAGCCAAGGAAAATTGAATCAGAGACATTTGAAATGGGTACAGCTCATGCCAAGCTATACATTTGTATTGAAACGTAGAAGCAGAAGGTCCAATAGGGTTATAGATGTATTAAGTAGTAGACAGTTATTACTGGCAATAATGCAGGTTGAAGTGATTGGGTTTGATGAACTCAAGAATCTGTACCCTGGGGATCCTAACTTTGCAAAGGCTTAGAAGGCTTGTAAAGAACCTGTTACTCTAGACAAGACCAGGTGGCTAGACTACATGATTCAGGATGGTATGTTGTTCAAGGGAAGTCAATTGTGTATTCCAAGGAGTTCCATGAGGGAGAACTTGATCAAGGAGAAGCACAGTGGAGGGATGGTAGGACACTTTGGTCGAGATAAGACCATTTTCCATTATTAGAGAGCATTATTTTTTCCCTCAATTGTGAGAGGATGTCAAAAAATTTGTGTAGAGTTGTCAACTATGTCAAACAACCAAAGGATTTACTCAAAATACTGGACTCTATCAGCCATTGCCTGTTCCATCGAAGCCTTGGGAGGACATAAGTATGGATTTTGTTCTGGATTGCCAAGGACACAAAGGGGTAATGACTCGGTATTTGTGGTGCTTGATAGGTTCTCGAAAATGGAAAATTTCATTCCATCCCACAAGACTCATGATGCAATGCATATTGCAGATTTGTTTTTCAAAGAGGTGGTGAGGCAACATGGTCTCCCAAAAAGTATTGTTTCTGATAGAGATACTAAATTTGTTGGGTATTTCTGGAGGACTTTGTGGAAGAAGTTGAAGACAGAATTGAAGTTTAGTTTTGCACATCATCCGCAAACTGATGGACAAACAGAAGTAGTCAATATAAGTCTGGGAAATTTGATGAGGTGTTTAGTAGGAGATAAACCCAAGGGATGGGATTTAATTCTACCACAAGCAGAATTTGGTTACAATAATTATGTAAATAGGAGTACTAGTAGATCACCATTCCAAATTGTGTATGGGAGTAGTCCAAGAACTGCACCAAAGCTGAGGAAGATGGAGCAAGGGGAAAGAACAAGTGTTGAGGCAGAAGACCTTGTTGAACATGTCAAGAACCTACATGAGGAGGTGCGAGCCCATATTACCAAGATGAACCTACAGTATAAGGCTAGGGCAGATCAAAAGAGAAGACATAAGGAGTTCCAAGTTGGAGATCAAGTTATGGTATAATTGAGGAAGGAACGATTTCTAGTGGGTACCTACAACAAGTTGAAGATGAAGAAATTTGGCCCCTGCAAAATTTTGAAGAAACATGATTCAGGGAATACATATGAGGTGGAGTTGCCAAATGGGATTCACATTTCTCCTATTTTCACTATTGCAAAATTTAACAGAATATCATGATGATGGTGCCGACGAGGAGTTGATACTCGAGCCATGTCCAATTCCTACTTCTGTGAAGAAGAGAGTGAAGAATTTTTGGATAGTCGTGTGGGCCAGAGTACCAGAAACAAGCAATATGAAGAATACCTAGTGAAGTGGAGAGGACGACCAATAGAAGACTCCACTTGCATATCCGCAACAGAGGTTCCCCATTTGGGTTCTCCTCTACTAACTACAAAGTGACAGCGTCACTTTTCAATCTACCCTGGGTGTTTGATGCAGGAGCATCCAATGGTGTAACTACTAACGACAATCCTGTATCACCCAAAAATATGCTTAGTGTTAGTTTTTGTTTAATGTGTTTTCATTTTTGGATACCCATTCGGGTCAATTAAAGATTCCAACTCTCCTAGTTCCACTATTGGTTTTCAGGGTTAAAGTTTTTGAGGACCTTGGAATATGTGCCAATGCAGAAAATAGGTTATTGTAATGGGCACCCCTGGATGTCCCAAAAACTAAACCGAATTGCTGAAAGGAATTATGTCAAACAGTTTGCATTCAACTTCTTATTTCTCCGTTTAATGTTTTAAACCCCTTATAACTCCGAAAATCAAACATTTATTTGTTTGTTGTGTTTCATGCATGGAATTGGTATCATACAACATAAGCAAGAAAGAAACTACAATGATATGCAAAGTGGAAATGAACTACTGCTAATAAAATGTTATTTTCAGAATTTATAAAACCAAATACATGGCAAATTTATCAACTCACTAATTACTTCAGCAGTATTGACATAATACTCCAGCCCATGCTTTCAAACTTGCTGCTACAATACTTTGTCCTTCAATCAGTCCACTACCTTCATACTACCATTCCCTCAAAGCGGCATAAGCGTCCGACAAGTAGTGAAGAAGATATGAGCAAAATACCAAATCTGCCTGTAGCCGGAAATGCAACTAAACTGCCTGATAATGAAGCCAATAACAAAGAATTCCAAAGACCAAACCCCAAGGGAATGACGTCTAAAATGTTACAAGAGAGGATAGACGTCCTCAAATGCCAAGAACGGAGCTGCAACTCACACACCAATTTCTTCTCATATTCAACCTGCCTAATGAAGTCACAAATGCTTCCTTTTATTCTATTTCCAAGGGTCCGCTCAACTCATATGGACAATGTGGGATAAAAGATGTGTAATATATAAAACATATATTAAAATACCCCTTATGTCTCCCTTGGGTACACATCACAATAAAATAAATATTAAAGTAACACTTTAATATTTTACAATTAAATTAGACGTTACTTTAATAAAACTTCAGGCATTAAAATGTATTAGCAATCGGACTCCGAATGATGCGAGTGATAGCTCATCGGAAAGCTCTCACCGAGGAGTATCGAATCCAATCACCAAAATTGACCTGCACTGTGTCCTGCCGACTTACTAAAAATAGTAAGTATGCCTGAAACTAAGTAAATCAACTTCGTTTTGGCCCAAACTGGAAATGACTAGGCCAAAACATTCCAGGATCCCATTAAACCCTTCGTTAGCCCTCGGGACCATGTAGAACAAGGCTAACGCACACACACTTGGTCAACTGCTAAAATGGGGATATTACAGTCCACCCCCCTTGAAATTGCTTGTCCTCAAGCAATCTCAGTCCAGCCTGCTAAATAACCTGCTCACTCTCCCATGTAGAATGTTCCTCCGGCAGGTCTTTCCATCTGACCAAATACTCCTTCACTATCCTGTTTCTAAGCTTCCTCTCTCTGGTGTCCAGAATAGCCTCGTGTACTAACACAAGCTTCCCCTTTTCATCCAAAGGGGATAAATCTACAGAAGGCACTACACTTTGACCGATGGCTTTCTTAAGCCTAGACACATGAAACACATTGTGCACTCGATTGCCCTCTGGAAGCTCAAGCTCATAGGCAACTTTTCCCACTTTGCGAATCACCCTGTAGGGACCATAAAATCTAGGTTTCAACTTTTCAGCTCCGCTCTTCTTGAGCGATGACTGTCTATATGGTTGTAGCCTCAAGTAAACCATATCCCCTACCTCGAAGCTATGCTCTATTCGGCGCTGATCAGCATACAATTTCTGTTGATTCTGGGCCTGTTGTATATTCTCTTTGAGCACTTTCAGGATGTCCTGACTATCCTGCAATAAGTTTTTGGCTTTGGGCACTGTACTGTCCCCCAAAACTAAATCCATGAAGCTAGGTGCTTCATAACCATAGAGTGCCATAAAAGGAGTCATCTTGATGGACATATGATAAGTGGTGTTATAACAATACTCTCCCATATGCAACCATCTGATCCAAGCCTTTTGTTGTGTAGTTACATAGTTCCTCAAATATCCTTCCGCCCATTTATTCACAATCTCTGTTTGTCCATCTGTTTGCGGATGATAACTAGTGCTAGGTGTAAGATCTGTACCACACAACCTAAACAACTCTTGCCAAAAAACACTCATAAACTTACTATCCCGGTCGCTGACAATGAATCTGGGCAGCCCATGTAACCTGAATATCTCTCTAAAGAAAAGATCTGCCACCTGTGCTGCTATGTAAGTGGACGGAATAGCAAAGAAGTGAGCAAACTTTGTCAAGCGGTCCACCACCACATAGATGCAATCCCTTCCCTGTACTCGTGGTAAACCAGTGATGAAGTCCATCGAAATACTTTCCCATTTCCTATCAGGAATGGGCAAGGGCTGTAATAAACCTGCAGGAAATGTGTGCTCTCCCTTATTCTGTTGACAAACCACACACTCCCTGACATACCTCTGAACATCATCCTTGAGCCCTTTCCATGAGAACTGCTCTCGGATCTGCCTGTAGGTCTTGAAGACCCCCAGATGTCCAGCTGTGGGTGCATCATGAAATGCCTTCAGTATCGCCTCTCTCAAATGTGATGATGGAATCAAATAAACCCTGTCCTGAACTCTGATCAATCCATCTATCACCTCATAGCGATCATCCTGTATGGTACCTGAAATCAATCCAAAAGCCCAAGCATCTCCGACATACTCTGCTATAATCCGATCTCTCCAATCTCCTGAAATCTCTGCCAGAGCACATAAGTGAGGTCTCCGAGATAAGGCATCAGCCACCATATTTTTCTTACCTTTGACAAAATCTATGTCGAAGTCATAAGCCTGCAATTTAGTCACCCATTTTTGTTGCCGGTCATTAAGATCACACTGGCTCATGAAGTATTTAATACTGTTGTGATCAATCTTGATCAAAAAACGTCCACCTACCAAATATGATCGAAATTTGGCCAATGCATGCATTATGGCCAACATCTCCCGGTCATAGATCGAATAACTTTTCTCAACTCCTCGGAGCTTCCTACTCTCGAATGCAATGGGATGCTTCTCCTGCATCAATACTGCTCCAATCCCATCACCTAATGCATCACAATGAAGCTCAAAAGGCTTCGTGAAATCCGATAGAGCTAGAACTGGACATGAAGACATTACCTGCTTGAAATGCTCAAAACACCTCTGTGCTGCCCCTGTCCACACGAAGGCTCCTTTCCTGGTAAGATCTGTCAAGGGTGTAGCAATCTGTGAGAATCCCTTAACAAACCTCCTATAAAAATCACATAAACCAAAGAATCCCTTAAGCTGTGTAAGGTTTGTGGGAGTAGGCCACTCTACAATAGTTCTAATCTTTTCGGGATCAACCCAAACGCCATCTGCACTAATGATATGCCCAAGGTAAAGAAGCTCAGTCATGCTAAACTCACATTTAGATTCCTTGGCATACAATGACTCTCTCTCCAGAATAGATAAAACCTCTTCCAGATGATGTAAGTGCTCCTCCTAGGTCTTACTGAAGACCAAGATGTCATCAAAGAAGATCAAGACAAATCTCCTCAGCTGCTTCCTGAATACCTGGTTCATACAACTTTGAAATGTAGCAGGTGCATTGGTTAGACCAAATGGCATAACCATGAACTCAAAGTGGCCATAGTGACATCGGAAGGTTGTTTTCTCAATGTCCTTTGCTCTCATCCTGATCTGATGGTATCTGGATCGCAAATCAATTTTGGTGAAGAAGCATGCCCCATGCAACTCATCAGTCAACTCATCAATCCTAGGAATGGGATACCTGTTTTTAATTGTTTTCTTATTCAGTGCCCTGTAATCGATGCACATGCGCATCGTCCCATCCTTCTTCTTTATCAATACTACTGTTGAAGCAAAGGGGCTCTTACTGGGCCTGATATGCCCCATCTCCAACAAATCCTTAATCGCCTTCTCTATCTCATCCTTGTGCTTCTTAGGATGACGATAGGGAGTAATCATAACTGGTTTGGCTCCCTCCTCGAGCTCAATAACATGTTCCATCCCTCTGTCAGGAGGAACCCCATGAGGAATATCGCTAAATACTTTAGCGTGTCTATCAAGTATCTTCTGGATATCTGGTGGATGACTCTTTTCTTGTGGCTCTGGTGAAGTTGGCATAATGTAGCATTCTGCCACCCACTCTATGTCATCATGACGAAAAAGTCTCTGCATTCTCCTCAAGGACACTACTCTGCAACCTCCATCTGAAAGTCCTCTAAGTACCATAGTTCTGCCCTCATGCTGGAATCTCATCTCCAATTTTGCTAGATTGAGTGTGAACTCAACTAGTGAAGCCATCCATGTCATGCCGAGGATGATATCATAATCTCCCATGTCCACAATATAGAACTCATCCTCCAACTCGTAGCCATCTCCAAACCTGATGCGAAGATTAGATATCTTCCGAGTGCATAATAACTTATCACCGTTTGCCACCATGACTCTAAACCCATCATGCTCCTCGGTCTGTAACCCTCTCCTGGCTACCAATTGTGCATCTATGAAGTTATGTGTAGCCCTAGTGTCGATAAGAGATATCACTTTCTGCCCCTGGATAGTACCCCTGACCTTAAATGTGATTGTCTTTTGGGCCCCTGTCAAGCGTGCCAATGATCTATCATCCTTAGGAATGTTGCTCTCCTCTATAGTGTTACCCTCATCTGAATCGGAGTGTTGATCCTCCCCTTCTGACTCTGACTCTTCTGCTGAAAAATACTCCATTTGATTTGCCTTAGCCTTGAGAGAACATTTATGAGATAAGTCCCAAGGCTCTCTACAATGGAAGCACAGCTTCTTCTTTCGAAGTTCATTCAAGGTTTCATTGTCTAGTCCTTTTGATCCTTCTTTGGGTTTGCTATACTCTTTCTAAAACGGTTTTTTGGCTTTGTCCTTGCGGTAGGAAGAATCTGTTGAATGGTTTTTTACTTTGTATACCGAAGGGGCTAAATCTCGTGCCTTTTTAGTTGGTTCAGCTAAGGTGAGTGGATCATGTCCCTTCACCCAACCTCATAATGGATCAGCAAGACCATCACAAAATAAAACCACCAATCTCCTAGGAGAGATATCAGTAACAAGTACAGACAAGCGTTGAAACTTGGCAATGTAAGCATCCACAGAACCTGACTGTTTTAACTATGCTAGTTCCTTGAAATGTAACTCGGGATCCTTAGTGTCAAATCTCCCAATCAATGTTTCGGTGAATTCCTCATAGGATGTAATATGATTATGCCCCAAAGTCACCATGCCATGATGCCACCATTCATGTGCAACGCCATCCAAGTGCATAGCCGCATACTTGATAGCCTCCTCCTCAGGCATAGGATTTAGCTGCAAGTATGTATCTACCTTCTGCACCCAAGCTCGTGCAATCATCTTCCCTGAAGCATCATAATAAGGTAAAGAAAGTTTTCCAACTTTCTTCCTCAGCTCAAAGTTTTGATTCCTCCCTCCTGCTTTAGGCATGTGTCTCATCTTCAAGTCCATATAATTTCTAAGAGAAATATCCGCCTGAAACTCCGGTCCACTAGCCTCCCAGTCCCTCCTGAACTGATCCTGTAACTACGTTATCTGCGGTTCGTTTACTGGTTGAACCGGATCTTTGGGTGGGAAAGTGGGTAGAAGAGGTCTCGAGTTCGCAGTCCGCGCTGGGCGTGCAACATGTCTAAAGTTATCAGCCTCATTCCCATTGTTGCCGTGTCCATTATTACCATTAATGTTATTCTCAGGACCATTGTTGTTGCCTTGGCCTCCATGGTTATTGTTTCCCCCGTTGTTATTGTTTCCCTCATTGTTATTGTTTTTGTTGTTAGCATCACCTGGATTAATATTGACACCCATCTGTCTAGCCATGAGCTGCAACATCATGTCCATTCGCCTATTCTGCTTCTGTTGCATACGCTGCCCCTGCTCTAATGTATCCAGTAACTGTCTGAACAGTACCTCCCCCTGATCTGGACCAGCATTTCTGCCTCCGCCTAATCTTGTATTCCTGTCATCTCGATCACCCATATTATTGTCCTGATCAAAGAATATCTCCTCTGTGTCTGTATGGTTGGATTCAATGTCCACCTGTACGGATGTACTAGACTGTTTGCTTTGCAAGTCTGAAATCCTATTTTTTCTTGCTCTGGTATCGCGGAAATTATAAGACCCCTGTCGCAAGCTCAAACATAAATGCTTAGCCTGTGTTTTTTACTTACTTTTTCCCTCTATCCGGCTATTCCAAATTCCCTATAAGATCTCCACAGGATGGCAGGACTTATAGCTCTGATACCACTGTCATGGGCACCCCTGGATGTCCCAAAAACTAAACCGAATTGCTGAAAAGAATTATGTCAAACAGTTTGCATTCAACTTCTTATTTCTCCGTTTAATGTTTTAAACCCCTTATAATTCCGAAAATCAAACGTTTATTTGTTTGTTGTGTTTCATGCATGGAATTGGTATCATACAACATAAGCAAGAAAGAAACTACAATGATATGCAAAGTGGAAATGAACTACTGCTAATAAAATGTTGTTTTCAGAATTCATAAAACCAAATACATGGCAGATTTATCAACTCACTAATTACTTCAGCAGTATTGACATAATACTCCAGCCCATGCTTTCAAACTTGCTGCTACAATACTTTGTCCTTCAATCAGTCCACTACCTTCATAATACCATTCCCTCAAAGCGGCATAAGCGTCGGACAAGTAGTGAAGAAGATATGAGCAAAATACCAAATCTGCCTGTAGCCGGAAATGCAACTAAAGTGCCTAATAATGAAGCCAATAACAAAGAATTCCAAAGACCAAACCCCAAGGGAATGACGTCTAAAATGTTACAAGAGAGGATAGACGTCCTCAAATGCCAAGAACGGAGCTGCAACTCACACACCAATTTCTTCTCATATTCAACCTGCCTAATGAAGCCACAAATGCTTCCTTTTATTCTATTTCCAAGGGTCCGCTCAACTCATATGGACAATGTGGGATAAAAGATGTGTAATATATAAAACATATATTAAAATACCCCTTATGTCTCCCTTGGGTACACATCACAATAAAATAAATATTAAAGTAACACTTTAATATTTTACAATTAAATTAGACGTTACTTTAATAAAACTTCAGGCATTAAAATGTATTAGCAATCGGACTCCGAATGATGCGAGTGATAGCTCATCGGAAAGCTCTCACCAAGGAGTATCGAATCCAATTACCAAAATTGACCTGCACTGTGTCCTGCCGACTTACTAAAAATAGTAAGTATGCCTGAAACTAAGTAAATCAACTTCGTTTTGGCCCAAACTGGAAATGACTAGGCCAAAACATTCCAGGATCCCATTAAACCCTTCGTTAGCCCTCGAGACCATGTAGAACAAGGCTAACGCACACACACTTGGTCAACTGCTAAAATGGGGACATTACAGTTATTTTGTAATTGAACCATAATTATGATAAGTTAGAGGGTGTAGTTTGGAGGGATGATTATAATTGTAATTTAAAGCACTCCACAAAAAGGATCAGGTCAAAAGGCTTTATGGTTTGAAAGTTATTGCAATTTTAAGTTGCCTGAAGACCTCCTAAGAGTGCTTCAAAGTCAGCTTTGAGGCACTAAACGACCTCGTATGGGCCCAAAAAAGGGGACAAGAAAAGCTGGTCCATAGGGCCATAGATCACTTGGAGAGCTTTCCAAAAATGTAAACGGTTCGTCAATCAAAGTCTCAAATCAAAAGTTATGTCTCCCGGAAGTTGGACTACCATTTTTGGATTCTTCTATTTTACACCGACTTCTGACATGTTTTCTAGAACCTTATGTTTTGGCGGTGGATGCCAAATGGCATATTCTAAAATCTATTTCTAACCCTAAACCTAATTTGATTTACTTAAGGGCATTTCTTGCATTGTAAAGCCAATTTTTGGTGGAGTTTGGGAGAAGATACTATGAGAAGGGTTTTCTCCAGAACCTAATAATACTATAAGCGCATATGGCATGTCATGGAGTCTATTTTTATTGTACTGAATGTAATAGCATATCACTTCTAATAATAATATTCCCCTTTCCTGTTGTGTTCATTTTTGTCTTAGATTGTGCTTTCATCAAAATTTGGAACAGCCGGATAAAGGGATAAGTGTTTGACGAAGTATCAAAACACTAAAGTCAGAAATAAAACAAGTTTAGAATGTATGTCTGAGCATGCGATAGAGACGATCAACTTTCGCCATACCAGAGCAAGACAACAAAGATTCAGACTCACAGAGTGAGCACTGTAGTTCATCCGTGCAAGTGGACATAGAATCCAGTCATATAGACACAGAAGAGATATTCTTTGAATAAGACAGCAGTATGGGCGACCAAGATGAAAGGAATACAGGACTATGCAAAGGCAAGAATGTCAGTCCAGATCAGGAAGAGGTAATGTTCAAACGGTTACTGGGTACATTAGAGCAGGGGTAGTGTATGCAACAAGCGCAAAATAGGTGAATGGATATGATGTTGTAGTTTATGGCTAGACAGATGGGCGTCAATATTAATCCAAGTGATGCAAGCAATGGAAATGGGGGCAATGATAATAATGGAGGCCGAGGCAACAACAATGGTCCTAAGAATAACATTAATGGTAATAATAATGGACATGGCAACAATGGGAATAAGGCTGATAACTTTAGACATGTTACACACCCAGCTCGAACAGCGAGCTCGAGACCTCTTCTACCCACCTTCCCATCTACAGATCCGGTTCAACTAGTAAATGAACCGCGTATTACCGAAGTACTGGATCAGTTCAAGAGGGATTGGGAGGCCAGTGGACCAGAGGTTCAGGCAGATATTTCGCTTAGAGATTATATCGACTTGAGGATGAGACACATGCCTAGAGCAGGAGGGAGAAATAAAAACTTTGAGCTAAGAAAGAAAGTTGAGAAACTTTCTTTACCTTATTATGATGCCTTAGGCAAGATGACTGCACAAGCTTGGGTGCAAAAGGTAGATACATACTTCCAGCTGAATTTGATGCCTGAGGAGGAGGCTATCAAGTATGCAGCTATTCATTTGGATGGCCAAGCGCATGAGTGGTGCCCCCATGGCATGGTAACCTTGGGGCATAATCAAATCACATCTTACAAGGAGTTCACTAAGAGACTCATAGAGAGACTTGATACCAAAGATCTTGAGTTACAATTGAAAGAGTTGGCACCGCTCAAGTAGTGGAGATCAGTTGAGACATACATCAGTGAATTTCAAAGGTTAGTTATGTTGGTTATAGATATTTCAGAGAGGAAATTAGCGGTACTATTTATGGATGGACTCTCAGATCCCTTGAGGATTGGGGTCAAGGGGCATGACCCGGCTACATTACACGAGGCCACTAAAAAGGCTCGTGACTTAGCACCTTCTTCTTTTAAGAGCAGATTTCAGCTTAGGGATTCACATACGAAGAAGGATAAGGATAAGGACAAAAACCCTTTTTATCAAGATGCACAACCAAAAGGGGATAATAAGAAGTTGGATAATAACACCCTGAATGAGTTAAGGAGGAAGAAGTTGTGTTTTCATTGTACAGAGCCTTGGGACTTATGTCATAAGTGCCCTCTCAAGGCTAAAGCAAATCAACTGGAGTATTTTTCAATGGAGGAGTCACAATTAGAGGCGTAGGACCAGCATTCTAATTCAGATGAGAGTAGCACTCCAGAGGAGAACTTCATTCCTAAGAATGATAGGTTGTTGGCATGATTGATAAGGGCTCAAAAGGCGATCACATTTACGGTTAGGGGTACTATCTAGAGGCAGAAAGTGATCTCTCTCATTGACACTGGGGCTACACATAACTTCATAGATGCACGGTTAGTAGCCATCAGAGGTTTACAGACTGAGGAGCATGTTGGGTTTAGAGTCATGGTAACTAATGGTGACAAGTTATTATGCACTCAGAAGATATCTAATCTTCACATTAGGTTTGGAGATGGCTATGAGTTGGAGGATGAGTTCTATATAGTAGATAGGGATCCTCGACATGACATGGATGGCCTCGCTAGTTGAGTTCACACTAAACTTAGCAAAACTAGAGATGAGATTCTAGCATGAGGGAAAAACTATTGTACTCAAAGGACTTTCAGATGGGAGTTGCAGAGTAGTCTCCCTAAGTAGAATACAGAGACTTTTTCGGCATAATGACATAGAGTGGGCAGAAAAGTGTTTCATCATGCCAGCCCTACAAGAGCCACAAGTAAAGAGTCATCCACTAGATATCTAGGAGATACTTGACAGGCATGCCAAAGTATTTGGCAATATTCCACACGGGGTTCCTCCTAACAAGGGAATAGAGCATGTTATTGAGGTCGAGGAGGGAGCCAAACCAGTCATGATTACCCTCTATCATCATCCTAAGAAACAGAAGGATGAGATAGAGAAGGCAATTAAGCAGCTATTGGAGATGGGGCACATTGCCCTTTTGCTTCAGAAGTAGTTCTAGTGAACAAGAAGGATGGGATGATGCACATGTGCATCAATTACAGGGCACCAAATAAAAAAAAATTAAAAATAGGTATCCCATTCCTAGGATCGATGAATTGCATGGTGCACGCTTCTTCGCCAAAATTGATTTACGATCCGGATACCACTAGATCAGGATGAGAGTAGAGGACATCGAGAAGACAGCCTTCCAATGTCACTATGGTCACTTCGAGTTTATGGTTATGCCATTGGGCTAACCAATGCACCTGCCACATTTCAAAGTTGTATGAACCAAGTGTTTAGGGGGCAATTGAGGAGATTCGTCTTGGTCTTCCTTGATGGCATCTTGGTCTTTAGTAAGACCTGGAAGGAGCACTTGCAACATGTGGAGGAGTTATCTATTCTGGATAGAGATTCATTATATGCAAAGGAATCAAAATGCTAGTTTTGCATGACCAAGCTCCTTTACCTTACACATATCATTAGTGCCAATGGTGTTCAAGCTGATTCTGAAAAGATTAGAGCTATTGTGGATTGGCCTACTCCCACAAACCTTACAAAGCTTAAGGGGTTCTTTGGTTCATATGGGTTTTACAGTAAGTTCATTAGGGGATTCTCATAGATTGTTGCACCTTTGACAAATCTTACGAAGAAAGGAGCCTTCACATGGACAGAGGTAGCACAAAGATGTTTTGACCACTTCAAATAGGTGATGTCATCTTGTCTAGTTTTAGCTATACCTGATTTCACAAAGCCATTTTAGCTTCAATGTGTTCAGGAGACGGGACAGGAGCAGTATTGATACAAGAGAGACACCCCATTACATTGGAGAGTAGGAAGCTTCGAGGAGTTGAGAGGAGTTATTCTATCTACGACAAGGAAATGTTGGCTATAATGCATGCATTGGCCAAATTCCGATCATATTTGGTAGGTTGGTGTTTTGTGATCAAAACTAATCACAATAGTATTAAATACTTCATGAGCCAACATGATCTGAATGATCGACGACAGAAATTGGTTACTAAATTGCAGGCTTATGACTTTGATATAGAATTTGTCAAAAGCTAAGAAAAATGTGGTAGCTGATGCTTTATCTCGGAGACCTCACTTATATGCTTTGGCAGAGGTTTCAGGAGATTGGAGAGATCAAATTGTAGAGAAGTATCCAGGAGATGATTGGGCTTCTGGGATAGTTATGGGTACCATTCAGGATGAAAGGTATGTGATGTTGGATGGGTTGATCAGATTTCAGGATAGGGTTTAATTTGATCCCTACATCACAATTTAGAGAGGAGATTCTCAAGGCATTTTATGATGCACCTACAACTGGGCATCCAAGGGTCTTCAAAACCTATATGCAGATTTGAGAGTGGTTTTCATGGAGAGGACTCAAGAATGATGTTCATAAGTATGTTAGGGTGTGTACAATTTGTCAACAAAATAAGGGAGAGCACACATTTCCTACAAGTTTACTACAACCCTTGCCCATCCTGGATAGAAAATGGGAAAGTATTTCTATGGACTTTATCACTAGTTTACCACGAGTGCAGGGAAGAGATTTTATTTATGTGGTGGTAGACAGATTAACAAAGTTCACTCACTTCTTTGCTATTCCTTCTACTTATACAGCAACATAGGTTGTAGATTTATTCTTCAGAGAGGTCTTTGGGTTGCATGGGATACTAAGATTTATTGTTAGTGACAGGGTTAGCAAGTTCATGAGTTCTTGTTGCAGGAGTTGTTCAGGCTGTGCGGTACGGATCTTACACCTAGTACAAATTACCACCCTCAGACAGACGAGCAGACAAAAATAGTAAATAAATGGTTGGAAGCCTATTTGCAGAACTATGTAACTACGTAGCAGAGAGCATGGGTCAAGTGGTTATACATGGGGGAGTATTGTTACAACACCACATATCATATGACCCTCAGGATGACTCCATTTATGGCATTGTACGGGTATGAAGCACTTAGCTTCATGGATTTACTTGTGGGGAACAGCCAAGTGCCCAAAGCCAAAGACTTGTTGTGGGATAGTCAGGATATCCTTAGAGCACTCAAGGAGAACATACAACAGTCTCAAAATCAGCAGAAGTTGTATGCTGATCAGCATAGGTTAGAGCATAGTTTCGAGGTAGGGGGATATAGTGTATTTCAGGCTACAACCATATAGGCAATTATTGCTCAAGAGGAGCGGAGAAGAAAAGTTGAAGCCTAGGTTTTATGGCCCCTACAAGGTAATTTGCAGAGTGGGAGAAGTCACCTATGAGCTTGAGCTTCCAGAGGGCAGTCGGGTGCACAATCTATTTCATGTGTCGAGGCTTAAGAAAGACATTGGTCAAAGTGTAGTTCCTTCTACAAATTTACCCCCTTTGAATGAGGAGGGGAAGCTCGTGTTAGTACCTAAGGCTATTCTGGACACCCAAGAGAGAAAATTCAGAACTAGGATAGTGAAGGAGTATTTGGTCAGATGGAAAGACCTGCCGAAGGAGGATGCTACATGGGACAATGAATAGGTTATTCAGCAGGCTAGACTGAGATTGCTTGAGGACAAGCAATTTCAAGGGAGGCGGACTCTAATGTCCCCACTTTAGCAGTCGACCAAGTGTGTGTGCGTTAGCTTAGTTCTATATGGTCTTGAAGGCTAATGAAGGGTTTAAAAGGATCTTAGAGTGTTTTGGCCTAGTCATCTCCAATTTAGGCCAAAACGGAGTCAATTTACTCAGTTTCAGCCATACTATTTTTAGTAAGTCAATAGGACACAAGGGAGGCTAGTTTTAGTGATTGAATTTGATACTCCGCAGCGAGAGCTTTCCGATGAGCTATCACTCATGCTATTCGGAGTCCAATAGCTAATATATTTTTATGCCTGAAGTATTGTTAAGGTAACAATTAATTAGTTGTAAAATATTAGTGTTACTTTACTATTAAATTTTATGGGGATGTATGCAAATCAAAAGGGGCACCTAAGGGAGACAAGTGATTATTTTAATATGTTTTATATCGCACATCTTTTATCCCACATTGCTCATGTGAGTGGAATTAACCCTTGGAGAAAGAATAAAAGGGAGCGTTAGTGGCTTCATTCAACAGATGGAATATGAGAACAAAATTGATGTGTGAGTTGCAAATCCGTTATTGGCATTAGAGGATGCCTATCCTCTCTTGTGACATTCTAAACGTCATTCCCTTGGGGTTTGGCCTTTGGAATTCATTGCTATCAGCTTCATTAACAGGCAGATTGGGCGCATTTCCAGCTACAGGCAGATTGGGTGTTTGCTCATATCATTCTCACTTCTTGTCCGATGCTTATGCCATTGTGAAGGGATGCTTTTATGAGTGTCTTGGACTGATTGAAGACAAATTTTACTGTAGTGCAACACTATTTATATTACTGTAGTAGCAAGATCGGAGGTCATTACTGGAAAATTGTTATAATGTTGGAGTAATTAGTACAGTTGAAAAGTCTGCTATGTATTTGATTTTATTAGTTGAAAATTAATATTATTTCAGCAGTAGTTCAATCTTCAATTTGCATATTATAATAAATTCCTTCTTGTTCATGTTATGTGGTTTCAAATCTATGCAAAGACGTAAAAACAAACATTTTATTTCCGGAGCCATAAAAGGATTTATACATTTAATGGAGAAATAAAGAGTTGGATGCAAATTATTTGACTAAATTCCTATCAGCAGTTGATTCAGTTTTTGGGCAATTCTAGGGTGTCCATTACACGTTTAAAAGCAAGAAACCTAAATCTTAATTCAGATCCATCTGCGAGCATCAACCCATTGACATATTAAGTGAATACAATCATAATAATCTAGAGCAAAGAGTGCAGCGAAAGATAACAGCTGTAAAGTTTCTACTAATTCTATGGTATTTGATCAAACTTATAAACTATCCTTTATTTGTAGTGAACACTGAACTTCTCTAATGCTGATGCAAGAAGAAATAATCAACCTTTGATCTGATATTAAATGGGAGTATCTCTGCAACTTAATCGTTGGATAATGATGCTTGGAGGAGCAGACTGAATTGTGTTTTTGTGTGTCCTTCAAAACTGCATCACTATCCCTCTAAATATCTAGACTAGAAGATGTGACCGTCAACGGGCATGTCTCTTTGTTAATTCGGCTTGTATGACTACTCATCAAAACTGGCGATATGTAAGATAATTCAACATTAGTTAATAACTAGCACATTGTGTTAGATTCATGTTTAATATTAAATAAATCTAAAAAGTCGCCACCAAGAAGAGGAAGATAGGAGCACGTACATAAAGCCATATGTAGATACTTAGAACTAGAAGAACAAGTGCAGTTTGCACTTTCAGACTTGGTGGTTATCAAGTTATAAACTTAACACTCCCTCTTAACTTAATAATCACACAAAGAGATATCGTATCTAGCAACATCAATACATATGAATAGGCAAGAATTAATACTCTATATATGTCTGAATCTTCTTAGCATGTGATATCATAGAACACATAATACAATGTCATATTACTAAATCCGTGATATGACAAATCACTGTTACTAGTGATAAGTAAGAAGATAAATCTGAAGAGTAATTTACTTTCTTTATTTATCCAAGTTGTGACTCATAAAACCTAGTATTTCTATATCACAACATGACCCTAAGTTTAAGATCTACCGAAATATAGGATAAACTAAGAGAATACTAAAATTCTTCCTTTATCCAAATTTTGACTCATAGTCATAGATGTCTACATCACAATACAATCTTAAACTCATCTAGATCTTACAGTAAAACTCTACTGTTTTAGCACATTATCTAAGATTATATAAGAGATCATCACCTCTTATAATGTCTTTTATACAAGTGTTCATTATTTTAGAGATCGTCACCTCTTTAAATAATGAATACAAATTGTGGAGCCCATAATAGTCAATAGCCTGACAAAATAAAATTATTATATTAATAATTTAAAAAGTACAAATGGATTACAACTCAACCATACCAAGTCTCCCCCTAAAGTGTTCTATCTTCACTCTAGATAAAGGGTTGGTGAGTATGTCTGTTGTCTGATCTGTAGTGCAAATGTAATCTAATTTTACAGAATTCCTGTCTACCATATCTCTTACATAATGGTAAGGAATTTCAATATGCTTGGACCTGTCATGAAAAATTGGATTCACTGAAAGCTTGATAGAGCTCTGATTATCACAATGAACAATCCTAGGATGCATGGCTTGCCCAAATAATCCTACAAGTAACTTCCTTAGGTAGACTGCTTCTCAAGAGGCCATCGCTGCTGCAATGTATTCGGCTTTTGTGGAGCTCTGAGCTACTGAAGACTACTTTATGCATATCCAAGATAACATAGTTGATCCTAAACTGAAACAGCATCCTGAAGTACTTTTTTTGTCTTTAACACTTCCACCCCAATCTAGGCTAGTGAATCCATGCAAATCTAAAGCAACCTTCTTATATTTGAGTTCAAAATTTAGAGAGTGCCTTGTAAGTATCTCATAATGTGCTTAATTGCAACTAGGTGAATCTCCTTTGACTCACACATAAATTGGCTTAAGGCATTAACAGCATAGAAAATATTGGGTCTTGTATTTACTCAGTACAAAAGGGACCCAATCATCTTTCTGTAGAGAGTAGAATCTATGGAAGGTGATTCCTCTACTGCTTCTTTAAGTTTATGTAGGTTAGTCTCCATTGGAGAAGACATAGGCTTGCAATTCCACATTCCAAATTTCTTCAAAATGTCTAATGTATACTTCCCTTGATTAAGTATGATACTATCAGAATGCCACCACACTTCCAGTCCTAGGAAGTAATGAAGGAGTCCCAAATCTTTCATCTCGAATTCTCTAGTTAGATCTTTCTTGCACTGTTCTATGAGATGATCATCACCTGTTATTAGTAAATCATCAACATACAGTATCAAAATTACCATATCATCTTTATCTCTTTTATAATATAAATTTGGATCAACTTCATTCTTGGAGAACCCTAAGCTAGTGAGATACTTATCAATTCTTTCATACCAAGCCCTTGGAGCCTGTTTAAGCCCTTAAAGAGCTTTCTTGAGCCTGCAAACAAAAGTGTTCGGATCATGAGTTTCAAATCCTTCAGGTTGTTGCTCCAAATATACTTCTTTTGTAATCTTTCCATTTAGGAATGTTGTTTTTACATCCATCTGATGTACATTCCATCCCTTCGATGCTGCAGTTGCTAAGACTGCTCTTACGGAGATATATCTGGCAACAGGAGCAAAGGTTTCCTCATAATCAATCCCTTCCTTTTGAGAAAATCCTTTAGCTAAAAATCTAGCTTTATACTTTTCAATGCTACCGTCAGCAGCATGCTTTATTTTAAACATCCACTTGGAAGAAACAACAGATTTTCCATTAGGTCTTGGAATAATTTTCCAAACATCATTTTTCATAATAGATTGGTATTCTTCTGTCATAGCTTCTTTCCAAGCTGTATGTTTAATAGCGTCAGAAGGATTGGTTGGTATATCTTGGATAAATCACTCATGTTTCCTGTATAAGTAGAGAACATTTTAAGTCTTTTCCTTTCTCTAACTGTTCTAGAAGGTGCAACAAAGTCTTGAGCTGCCTCGACTGTTTTAATGGACCAAAGTGGTCTTTTCTTTGAATTTTGATTTTCTTCAAGGTTTAGATGGAAAATTTCATCTTCAATTTCTTCTAGGTTCTCCCTCTGGGACCCAGATTCACTATTTTTTTCAAAATTAGATAAAGGAGAAGGTTCTTCAAAACTTAGGGCCCTTTTGAATGCAAGAGCTTCTTCAAAAATTACATCCCTACTAAGTTCAGTACTTTTTTATCCAGGTATTAAAATCCTATATGCCTTAGATGTTTCACTATACCCTACAAAAATACGTTTCCTCCCAGATGGTTCCAACTTGGTTCTCTTTTCTTTTGAAACATGGATATATACAGGACACCCAAAATTTCTAAGATGACTTATATTAGGTTTTACCTTAGTAAATACTTCTTCAAGAGTTTTATCTTTAAGATAGGAGTGAGGGCTTCTGTTTTGAATATATACAGCAGTACAAGAGGTTTCTACCCAAAGATAATATTCTAGATTTTGATCAAAAATCATAGCTCTATCAGCTTCTATAATTGTCCTATTCTTTCTTTCTGCTACCCCATTTTGTTTTGGATTATAAGGAACAGTGTACTCCCTCTTAATCCCCGATTCTTTACAAAACCTTTCAAACAAGTCTGAGGTATATTCTCCTCCGTTATCAATTCTAAGGGTTTTAATTTTATGCCCCGAAAAGTTTTCAGTTAATGTTTTGAATTCTTTAAATCTCTTTAGGATTTCTTCTAATTCTTTTTATTTTAAGAAGTAGATCCATGTCTTCCTAGAGAAGTCATCTATGAACAAAATATAATACTAGAATCCTCCAAAAGAAGGAACGGACATAGGTCCACATTAATCTAAATGAATCAATTCCAAAACATTATTTGTTTTCCTAGTACTTGTTATCTCCAAAATCTACACCCCTGAAATTTTTTGCTTTAAGTCCTAAAACTCGCAGCGATTTTGGAGAAACATGGGACCTGCCAAAAGTTGTGGGTAACTTATAACTTGGCTGAACCTCCGGATTCTAGGCCGGCTCCTGTATGATATATCTTATACTTTACTTATACTAATGGAAAAACTTTCAGATGGAAAAGGGAAAAAAGATGACCTAAAACACGGAAAACTTAAAGAAATAAGGTGATACACCAAGATTGATAACATAGATTACTGGTATACCTGAGACACAATGAAAGATTTGATAAGACAATCACAAGAAACCTTATTTGAAAATCTGCTAGTTCACATCAATAATTTAAGAGAAGGTCTATGAACTTGAAAATATACGAAAGGAATTTCATCACAATCGAATACATCAATAATTGAAACACAACTCAAAACCTATGAACAGCTATTTATAAAGAAGGTACAAGATAAGAAATCATTCAGAAAGGCCTATAATTAAAACACAATTTGAATAACATCAATCACCTTAACGCACACAACTAAATCTGTCAACTCCAAAACTGATTCCAATGAAAACTTTATTTTCATCAAAGGCCCTCAAAATAGTACATCTGCATAATGGATCAGAATCATATAGAAAAAATACACTTAAGGATGAAATCACATAAGCGTCCTCCCTCAAAATCTAAACCCTTTCCTCAATAACCAGAGGAGTATATATCAACAATACAACTGTCTCAAAGCAGGAGAATTGGGTCGAAATAATGAGTTAACTCATTATTAAGAACCTCTGAAAACTTCAAAAACATGTTCAAAATATCTTGAACTGAAGTTCCACCAACCATGCATAAGAAAAGTGTAAAAAGGTCCCCCAAACTGCCAATAATCACTCCATAATGCACTCTAAAGTCTTCAGTCTGAATTGGGCCTCTAAAAATATTAACTACAGTTGCCCCTTGAAATTTGGCATTAAGATACTGTTAACTCCTTTTCAACTGTCGGATACACCTAGTTGAACTTGAAATTACAATGCAAAGTCCCCTTTTTTTTTTAAACCGAACTCTTCCCTTTCTATTTATTATATATTGCATCTTATGATTATTATCATCTAATAGTTGATTAAAAAATATCAACTAAAGAAAAAATAATAACATATATAATTTTAATTTTAATGCAATGAATAATAAAATTAAAAATAAATTTATTAAAATAATAATTGAGACACTTAAGATATAGAGTCTTTATTATTATTTTGATAAATTTATTTTTGATATATGAAAGGGAAGAAAAACGACTCCATAAACATGCATGATACACGGACTCGAAATTTAATTCAAATCAACATAGGATTTGATTAAAAGAAAAGGGAAAGCAAGGGTTTAGTTTTTCTCATTTCGAATGCATTATATGGAAGATAAAACAGAGCAGGGTCGTTTTGAAACCCTAGCCATCATGCACGTCTCAGACCTGTGCTTCCTTTTCCCTCTTTTCTTTTACTGATTTGCTGTAGACGTCACTTATAGTGTATCCGCCCTTTGCTGGAACTTGTCTGGTGCATTCTCGCTTTCTAGCATGAAGAAAGGAGGAGTTTTTAAAGGCTTTCGACAAGTATTTAAAGCCGTATCTGCCTTTCTTATGAATTTCTCTACTTGTAGCTGGGCTTTGACTTGGACGCCCTTTCGTCTCTATGTTGTTACATTCGGTTTTGAGCTCTGATAGCAAACTATTCTTCCTTTTCTTGTTGAGGGTTTGACGCCATGAGACTCATTCTTGGCCACAGATTTACACCATTTTCTGTGTTTTTGCTGGAAGATACACCTGGAGATTCATGGCTCATGGTATGTAATCATGGAGGTTTTTTCCTAGATGCCGACTTTCCATTGATTCCTTATGCTATAAGTCGTTATCCATCAATCTCTGTTGCTGTGTCTGAACCTTAGACGCCATTCTATCTTCAGATCTGTGATTTTTCTTTGGAAATCATTTACCAAATTTAAATGGAGGTTTTTTCTTGCTAAAATTGTAGTAATAATTGTGGATTCTTTTTGGCCCTTTGCTGGCTTTTCGGCATCCGAGTAATACCCCTCTTAAATAGACTGTGTTATACATCTGCTGCTGCTGACATATTTTCATTAGTTAGTGTTGGAAGTATACCAGATTTTTCTCATTTGGGTTTTAGTTGGAAAGTGCATTTAGGAGCCATATTCATCTTTTCATTTGATTTGCAAATTTGAGCATGTGAAATTTATTTCTGCTACACTCCTGAAGTTTCTTGAGATAATTAAAATGATTCTAGTGCTGGTAAATAAAATAACTTTATCTATGCTATTGATTTTTTGTAAGTGAATCTTGAACGTCACTTTTCTGACCTTTGCTTATGCTTCTGCTTATTTGTAGAGTTACTTGAGTCTGTACTTTTGATGCCATAAGATTAAAATAACATGCTGCTGGTAAATCCCAATCTTCCTCATTGTTTGTCCCTGTTTTGCTTTTATAAATCCATCTTGTAAATTCCGTGAGATAGTCTTAGACACTCATTCCAGTGCTGATATTCTTTACTCTCTGAACTTTTATATTGTTCTCAAGCCCCTTTTTGCTCATAGGCCCTCCATTTCTGATAGTGCAATACTTCCAATATCAGAATAACTCTGCAAATCAAGAGCAGTACTTTCTCATTGTTTATGTTTTCCATGTGACTACATTTTCCAGTCATAGAGAAATAAGAAATATAAGAACCAATGGGAACTTGTTTGAATCTGTAGAATGGCTTTGCCAAATGCCTTCAGTAATAAGTCATTTATGATCATTTGTTTCGGTGCCATGATTTGATCTCAAAGGGTTTCTGCCATCTCAGACGTTACAAACTCTTTTTCATAAACTCCATCTCTACTTGTTTAGACATCTGGAGAAATTGCGACTTTTGGATGTCGCCACTACATCTGTTGTAATTCTGAAATATTTGTCCTTTGAATCTGTAGTATGCACCCTTTCTACCGGCTGTAGTCTTGCTGTAGCTTTCAGTCTTGCTGTATGAGTGAAACAAAAAGTTTAAAAACTTTGAAAGTTCGTCCCTTTAATGTTTTCATTTACTGTTATTTGTATGCACATCAATTCTATCTGCTACGCCTATCTTATATTTTTTCGTGATCGATCTCTCTATGTGCTGATGTATGTCTGTATTCCATTGAGATGAATAGCATGCAAGATGATGAAAGTGAGATGAAGTGAGCTATTAGCATTGCTTAGATCCACTGGATCTAACCCTTTCTCTTTGGTGTACGCAGGGATTGGAAGTACGAGAAAAGCGAGATACGGAACAGCAAGACGGTGGATGCAGATGGATGCCACTTCACCAGTCATTACAGGCAATGACTGGTGCCCATGACCTTTTTCTCCCTTTTTTCCTCTTTTATGTTACTGATTTCAGTATAGTATAGATGTATATCAGTACGTAGAGACTACTCTCATAGTCAGATGTGTGGGAGAAATTTACCTTCAGCATTTTATTTCCATCATTATTTGTTCCATCATACGAACATTGTATATTATTTCAAAACGAATAAAAATACTTTTCCTTGATACATTTTTTGAAAATTACTTGAAAGTAATAAGCATTTATTTTCTCATTGTTTATGTGTGTGAAAAATTTGAACATGTGCGAAAAATGAACAGCAGTACTATCATGAAATGGACTTCTAGTGTTCTTACCAAAAGCACACCCTTTGCATATGCTTGAGTGTTCTTTATTTAGTTTAGGTAATCCAATAACCATTTTCTCCATAGTTGATAAGGTTTTGAAATTTAGATGCCCTAATCTTTCTGTGCCATATTTCATTTACATCTGCCACTTCATGAACTAAGGCTCGAATAGGTTGACTAGATTCTGTATTCAATTCATACAAGTATCCTTTTCTCTGACCAATCAACTTAGCTTTCTTGATTGAGGCCCAAGTTAACACTTTGCCATCCATGAATGCAACATTATGCCCATCATCTTCAAGCGCTATAATTGAGATTATATTTCTTTTAATTCCTGGTATGTAGAGTACACCTTTGAGAAGAAGAGTATTTCCTATTTTTAGTTTCAAGGTGCAATTTCCAATTTCTTCAACGGAGTATGCTGAATTATCACCAATGGTAACTTCACCGTTCACCTTCTCTAATAAAGAGTCTAGTGTTTCTTTGTATCCCGTTATATGTCTAGAAGACCCACTATCAATTACCCATGCTTTATTTGAAATTTCATTTGATAGTGAGGAGTACAAAACATGGTTCTCAAGATCATAGATATCTTCTTCCCTACTGACATTTGTGCAGTTTGCTTGTTGTTTAGAATTTTCAGGACAATTTGATCTGTAGTGTCAAAAATTCTCACATTTGAAACACTTTATTTTAGATAGATCTTTTTTGGGTTTCCCATTCTTTTGATTTCCCTTTTTCTTCTTGAAATGCTTCTTTTTGCCTTTATAGGAGTATGTATTAAGAACATGAATTTCTTCATCTTCTGTTTTTAGTTTGCCTCCTTTCTTTAGCTTTCTGGATTCTTCTTGAAGTCAATTGTTCTTAAGTCTGTTAAAATCAGGATAATTATCTTTGGCACTTATTCCTTGTCCAAAAGTCTCCCATGATTTTGGTAATCCATCTATAGCCATTAGTGTTAATTTTGTATCGCTAATAATGGTTCCTATACTGGATAGTTTGTCTCTAATGCTAGCAACCCTTAGGAAGTAACAATTCATTGATTCTCCTTTCTTTATTTGAATATAATTTAGTTGCCTTTTCAATGTTACAACCCTAGTTGCATTATTGACCTCATATGCATTTCATAATGTATTCATCATATCAAATGTAGTTTGATGTTTTGTAAGCATGGGTACGATATCATTTTTTACTCCATCTGATATGATTTGAATTGCTTTCCTATTTCCTTTGCTCTAGATGGATTTATGAGGTTCAACTAGCAGTTGTTTGGATGCTCCATCAACAAATTGTTTTACATCATTCTCTTCAAGAATCATCATGATTCTAACTTTTCGACCATTGAAGTGTTCTTTCCCATCAAACCTATCCTTTGGTCTGATTGTGTATGCCATTGAAAATAGGAGATACTTGCTAGATGTATATGAAGTCTAATAACTAAATTTTTTCAGAGCCTAGGTTTGACTACCAGAGCTCTAATACCATATAAAGTTTTTGCTAATTCTATGGTATTTGATCAAACTTATAAACTATCATTTATTTGTAGTGAACATTGAAATTCTCTAATGCCGATGCAAGAAGAAATAATCAACCTTTGATCTGATATTAAATGGGAGTATCTCTGCAACTTAATCATTGGATAATGATGCTTGGAGGAACAAACTGAATTGTGGTTTTGTTTGTCCTTCAAAATTGCATCACTATCCCTCTAAATATCTAGACTAGAAGACGTGACCCTCAAAGGGCATGTCTCTTTGTTAAGTCGGCTTGTATGACTCCTCATGAAGACCGGCGATATGTAAGATAATTCAACATTAGTTAATGACTAACACATTGTGTTAGATTCATGTTTAATATTAAATGAATCTAGAAAGTCGCCGCCTAGAAGAGGAAGATAGGAGCATATACATAAAGCCATACATAGATACTTAGAACTAGAAGAACAAGTGCGGTCTGCACTTTCAGACCTAGTGATTATCAAGTTATAAACTTAACAACAGCAACAATCTGATCCTCCTATAGCTACCCAATATGCATAGAGACAAATATCTAGAATAAATAAGAAATCCATAGAAGAGGGTAAACCCAAGAATCCAAACCCAACCAGGAAGGCAGAGATCTCAAACACAACTCACGCAAAAGTAACCAGAAGAGAGTAAGATTGTTCGAACATAAAACCCATAATCAATCCAAAAGCAAGACTAGGTTAAGGGAGAACACCAAAGAAACATCAATATTAGAAGGGTAAACAAATGAAACCAAAGAGCCAAAATGAAACTCAAGAGGCAAAGAAACCAGAAGGAAACTAAGGATAAACCCAAAGAGGAAAGAAAACAAAGAGAAAAGAAAAGGAAACACAAAAACAGAGTAAAGAGACAGAGATAACAAAGAAAACCAGAGGGAAAGACAAAAGAGAAAAAGAATAAAGGAAAAAAATAAAAAATAACAAAGAAAAAAATACATTTAGAGATCAATAAATATGAACCCAAGGCTAGGAAGAAGAAAAGAAAAAATGAGAAAACAGAGGGGTCGATAAAGGAAGAGAACCTAGTAGGCTAAGCATTAAAAGGAAGAAAGGGTGGGAAACCAAAGGGGAAGGATCTAAAAACAATCTTCAATGATAACCCCATCCGCTCCATTATTTGCTAGGTTGTCAGCTAACAAGTTACCTTAATGAAAGATGTGTGAAATACAAAAATTGTGAGATCATTTTAAAACATTGCAGATTTGAGTTATTTTCAAGTTTAGAATCTAATTTAAGGATTGACTCTTTCTTACAACATTTAGAATGATTAGGGAGTCTCCTTCTATCTCTATATTTTGAAGCCCTAATTTAACACAAATATTTAATCCTTCTAAAAGAGCTTATGATTCAGCTAGGTTATTAGTAGTGATCCCTAAAGATTTAGCAAATATCGCCATAACTTTATTATTATGATTATGAATAATGACCCCAATTCAAGAAATGTTAGGGTTTCCTCTGGAAGCACCATCGAAATTTAGTTTATGCTAACTTATTACTGGTGGAGACCATTTGCAAGAGTTTCTAGCCTCTCGACTTTCCTTCCCCCCCTTCCCATACGAAGTACGAACGATTAAGGTTTTAATGTTTTTCCTAACCTCCTCATCCCATTTATTAAAGGAACCTTCAAAATGATTAATACTTAGTAATTTGTTGTTTGCTAGTTCAACTAAGCTACCTTCAATCTTATTTTTAACATTTTCTACTTTCATCCTTTCTATTGAAAAAATCTTCTATTCCTCTCCTTCTAGATTTCCCAAGCAACAGTGAAAGGGGCTTACCCATAACATACCATTAGTGTTGTGTTTGTTTTCTCTTGGCCAAGAACATAGATGATTTACTAAGTTTTTTGCTGATATGGATCGCCATCCTAGAGCTTGGAAAAGCCATTGCCAACAAGATTGGGCAAAACTGCCCATAATTGATGATTCACATTGTCTTCATTACATTCATATAAAGAGCATCTGGATGGGCCCTCAAAGCCTAAATTTTTAAACCATTTTCTTGTTAATATTCTTTCTTGCATTGCTTCCCAGAGAAACATTCTTGCTTCAGGAAGGCACTTTTTGTTCCAACTTAGCTGAATTGGAAGATCTAAAAGAGAGGCTAGTCAGAGTTTGTCAATTAACTTGTATCCCTCTTTAACTTTATAACTATTGAATTTCGACTAATTCCATCTTAGAACTACTAGATTTCGATTAATTCCATCTTAATTCATAGTTCTAGTTTGTAAAATGTTGGTAAGTTCTTGTTTTTCCACCTCCAAAAGAGGAGCGTTTTATAAGTTTTTCCATTGTTTATCTATCCCATTAATGTTTGAAGTTCAGTGATATAATCATCTAGCTTGGATCCCCACAAGTTTTTGAGAATGTCAATCCTTCTTTTATGTGTAATGGAATCTTGTAGACAAGGGTGCCCCCGCCCATGAATCTTCTAAGAATAAAGCTGAACTACCTTTGCCATAGCCCACGTCAGATGGTCAGAAATGACATCTCTAAAATTTAAAATGAAGTTCTGAACCCTAGATCCCTTTGGAGGGTGAATGGTTTGGAATATGCTAGTTTTATCACTAGCTTCTAGGTATTTGTTGTCTAAGATTTTTGCTTGTTTCATGTGGCTGTTTTGTATAAGTTCCATACCAATTTCGCTCCTAGAGCTAAGCTCTGTTGGGAGATGCTTTTGATTCCTATCTCACCATGATCCTTTGGTTGACAAATGTTATTCCAAGTAAGGCTAACTTCTTAGAAACCTATGTACCTTGCTAGAAAATGTTTTTCACTTTCCTATCCAATTTTGTTTGGCACTGTCAGAAAGGGGGAGACAAGACATTTGGAAAGAAAAAAGCGCTGCTGGACTGATTTAATCATAGTTGATCTTCCTATTGATGAAGGAAATTTTCCTTTACAACCTTCCATCCTTTTGATCTATTTTGTCTAAAATATGGTTCCAACAGTTTTTGACCCTAGTACCTTTATCTATAGGGACTCCTAGATATTCACAAGACAATGCTCCTATTTTGAAGCCTAACTAATGACTAATTCTATCAGCTACATCCTGTTTTGTGTTTAAGAAGAAAATCTCAAACTTATTTGCGTTAAGCTTTTGGATTGAGGCTATTTGGTACTCTAATATTTTTGATCTTGTTATCTTCTCAGATGTTGGTAGCACTAGGGAGGATTATGTCATCTGTAAATTGTTGGTGTGTTACATTATCTTAATTCCCAATTTTTGCCCCATTTGGTTTGCATTCTTTATTGCTCTACCAAATGCCTCAGCCATGATAATGAATAAGAAAGGTGACATTGGATCTCCCTGCTTAGTCCTCTTCAAATCTCAAAAAAACCTTGAGAAGTCGCATTAATGAGTACTGAAATATTTGGAGTCAAGATGCAATTGAAAATGAGATTGATCCACCTTTTGGAGAAACTGAATGCTTCCATATATTTACATAGGAATCTCCAGTCTACCCTGGACAGTATGGATTAATTCTTGAATGATTATTATTCCATCAAATAAAGATCTGCTTGGGACAAAGCCTATTTGTTCTTCTGATTTTACTTTTTCTAGGAAAAATTTCAAACTATCAGCTATTGGTTTAGCCAGAACTTTATAAATGGTGTTGCAAAGGGCAATAGGCTGGAAGTCGCTAGAAGATTTTGTCTGTCTTTTTTTGGAATGCCAAGTATGTACTATTGATTTCTGATAAAATGCAACACTCTCTTTAAGAATTTTCTAAGCCTCCTCATAGATCTAGAAAGTGCCAACATTTCTGGTAGGAGGCCTGAAAGCCATCTAGGCCAGGGGCTTGTCTAGATTGAGATCAAAAAGAGCCTTCTTAACTTCCTCTAACGTTAACTTTTGATTTAGAAATTTATTATCCTCCTCTGATCAGCTCAGGAATGTGACTAAGTAGTTTCTTCTGAATACTGAGGCTTGAGTTTATCCATCTGGTTATAGGACTCTTAGAAGAAGTCTTTAATATAATTCCTGATTTCCAAATTTTCATTCAGAATATTCTCATCCCTCTTTTTGATTTCCAAAACTTTGTTGATTCCTCTTCTAATCTTGATACTATAATGAAAAAAAAAATAGTTTGTATCACCTTTTGCTAACAAATTTTCACTTGATTTTTGTCCCTAGAAAATAATTTCTTTTGTTAAGAGAACTTTTTGTGTGTGGATTAGTTGCTTTTCCTTAAGACAACTTTCATTGTTCATCCCTTCTTGCATTACTTTCTCCCCTAGTTCCGCTAGACCCTTTTCTACTTTCTCTTTTCCGTCAAATATATTTTTAAAGGAAGTTTTGTTCCATCAAAGCACTCTTTGTTTAATATGTTTCATTTTTAAAACAAAACAAAAGAGTTTTGATCCTTCAAAACTTTGTTCTTTCCACCAAGTCTTTAGATTTTTCATTAATTCGTTATTTTCAAACTACATTTTTCCAAATTTGAAGGGACATCTTGCCGGTTTACTCTCTTCTCTAATCTCCAATTTGATTGGCAGATGGTCTAAACCACCAAAGTTAGGATTGAAGCCCCCAAAAGTTGAAGGAGCTCATATCTCCTTTGAATAAAAATCTATCTAATTTTTCTGTTAAAGCTTGATCGATCCCTTTGGTTGTTCCATGTGTATGTGCCATTCTGAAATTTCATATCTGGTATATTATTAAAGTTTAGCCAACTTCTGAAATCTAATAAGGATTGTGGTTCATAAGAAACTCACTTTTTCTCTTCTCAAGAGAGTTGAACATTGAAATCCCCATCTATAATGAAATTGCAGTTTCCCAATTGTTCGA
Source organism: Cupressus sempervirens (assembly GCA_028749045.1). NCBI lineage: Eukaryota > Viridiplantae > Streptophyta > Pinopsida > Cupressales > Cupressaceae > Cupressus > Cupressus sempervirens. Next base: position 205,206,319 of record CM053793.1, on the reverse strand, counting down.
AAATGGGATTCTAACCCTTTCCAGACTGCAACCTTTTCTCTTTTTTTTATTGGACTGTAGATATTTACCAGATAAAATTTGAGGTTACTAATAATGTTTTGGATCCAATTATCTTTCCTTGTATGGAGATCAAAGTTAACTTTCCTTGGGTCCGATAGGGAAAGAAATCAACCTGAGGCTCCTCAGGCCTGTATAAATTCAATCTGCCAAAGTCCAAAGTTTCTTTTGATTTTATCCACTTCTTCTGATTTAAGTTTAGATTCCTTAATTAGAATGATCTTTGACTCCATTAATTTAAGGTAGCGCTTTCAAAGGCGCTGCTTGTTAGGGGCATTTAAGCCCCTAACATTCCATGAAGTGATCTTTATGATGAGGTGGGAAGACACTTCCCCTTCCATTCTTGATAAACAATAGTTTTGCTTGGATTCTGGCCCTATCATCCTGCCGTCTTAGTTCTACCAAGGATTTCCTACCTCATTTTTTTGAAGTCTTCCCATAGTTGGGGCCTTCCTTACCTACATAAATTTTAGCAATTCCTAAACACTCTACTGATTCCTGGAGGATTTGGTTTTCAGAATTTTCTACGACTGTTGGATTTACATCCTCTTCCTTTGAATATTTTCCACAATTTGAGTCTGCTTTACATGGATCGGAGTTGCTATTTTGTCCTCTGTGAATGAACATGAAAGGTTTAAATTATTTGTGTTGATAATGTTATAGAAAGCTTCAAGTTCAATGGGAATATTATTGTTGTCCTCTAGCTAATTTGGTATTGCTGCTCTTGGGCTGCTTGAGCTTGGATGGATGCCTTCCATCTTTTCTATTTGAGGAATCTGATTGTCATTATTATTTACTGAGTTCCATATACTCAAGTCCAACCTGATTTCTTCCTGGACTTCAAGAACTTCATTAATCAGGTTGAATAGAATCCTCATGTTTGCTTCTATATTTTTAAAATATTCTTCTTTGCTAAAATAATGGTTTACTGATGAGTGTGTGTCATGGGGGTTTTGGTATAGTATATACCAGTTCTTGTGTTCTTTCTCCTTGGTCTTTTGTTTCAATCGTGTCATTAAGAACCTTTTTAGTAATTTTTGGATTTGAGGATGATTTTCTCCCTTTACATTGTTTATCCATATTTTCCTTTAAAATTCCATCCGGGAAACAACTATTGTCTGAAAGAACAAAACCACCCATTTTCAGAGTAATATCAGGGTTCCCAAAAGCTTACTGTGTCACCCACTGGGCTTTTGAAAACGGGCTTCTCAGAGAAAGAGCTTGTCACAAGCTTCATAAGAACCTTAGCATAGCTCTAAATTAGTCATACTTAATCACACACATTTTCAAATTTGCAATGTTTTTTCATGATATGTGTACTTGTCAGACAGATGCTTTCTGCATTTGAGTTTGCCTTGTGCAGAAATTGCATCCAATAATTTACATGAATAGTGGTTGCATTTGTCTATATTTACTGGACTGTTACATCAAATGATTATACATTTCTTCCTCAAAGCTTCATGCTTTGATCTACCATCTATTATAGGGATGCTGGCACCAATTCTTATTAGTTTTACATTTTTGCTGCCAAATATGTGACCTGATTGTTGTTGCGGGCATTGTTTTGATGTATGTATAATTTTTTTACTAACATCCTGATCATGACATAAAACTGGATGGCCTTTGTGGGAATTGAATCTATTGTTTCTGCAGCATTTTCGTCAGGATGCATATTATAATATCTCCAATCAAAGAATCGTAAATCATGCATTTTGGCAGTTCAATTTGAACAGAACTAACCTACATCCACATTTGAAATCTCCTTGCTCAAGTTTCTTTCAACATAAAAACATGAAACACATAAAGAGACATAAAATATCTTAACAACTAAACCTTCAAAGTTCATAGCAGATGCAAAGAAAAGAATGGAAATTTCTGCAAAAAGGATTCAACATCACACAGGAAAATAAAATATATGATAATATAAATACCCGACCAAAAAGGTCCTTACGCATCCATGGAACCAAATACTTCCATGGCCAAATATTTAAGGTGTTGTGACCGCCCATGTTTGTAAAATACTGTTGATTTCTATGCATGGATGATAACTTTGGGTGTATCGAAAACCTAGCTGCAACCTCAATAGAAAATTCATAAGTGCTTAGAACCCGATCTACAGGGTTGCGCATAATCGTTAGAACAGATGTTCTCTCGCTTGGCCTCATTGACATGAGGCTGTAATCATCATGACTTACCATCAAGCTGCATCCTGGCTCACTGCACAATCCATGTTGATTAAAGATCAACGCTCTTCCAAATAGTGAAAGATCCAATTTGAAATAACGTGATCACATGTTTCACTCATATTATTGAATTAATTCAACTTATAAGATTCAAACTACAGAGAGTTGCAACATGGAAGCAAGAAAACAGAACTGAAAAACACACCTAGGATGATGCAAATTCAGAAAAAGATTCATCTAAACAAAGAACTCCATATAAAATTAATATAGACAAGTTCCAGTGTAGCTTATAATTTCTTATAGTGTCTACCCAGTGTGGTTACTAGTCAGAGCCTTGCATTACTACAGTGCATCTTTCTAACAAGGTGAAGACATCAAAATATATACTAATCTTAAAAGGTAAAAAGTAAGTCAGACTAATACACTCATTCACAAAAGATGCTGATAATGTCAGCATCAGTTTCTGCAAAATACAGTGATCCATAAAGACTATACCTCCAACTTCACACTGTTTGATTTAAAATTGAGGAATGTAAAGAATATTTTATGGAGAACCTAATTCGTGGAACTTTTATAAATTTCACACAGCACTACCTTTCATTCTGCAACTACCCAGTCAACATCAATTTCTGTGGAATATTGGAATCTATCCATATTTGTATACTACCCCTCCTTAACTGCTCGATATCTAACTGAGCATGGTACAGGAAATCTTTCAATTTTAAACAGCACAACTTTTCATTCTGCAATTGCACAGAACCTTTCAATAACAAATGTGCCATTGCATTTATATAGTTTCTGTGCTTAAACAATCAAATATAGCAAAACACCTTTAGGCCGATACAGTATCAAAAAAGGACAGAGACCCATCCTGCATGACTTTCCACTTCATGTTCACAATTTTTCTGGTAAGTATTGCTCTCCATTATTAAAGTATGGAGGAAGAACGCTATGCTTCTTCAAATCCAAATATGTCAAAAAAAAGCATAGATCCATCTGCATTTTTCATCTAGGCCTTACCATAGAACCCTCAGCTTAATTATCATATAGCTGCAGAGTGTTTTTCTTTTTTAGTCAACAACAGGTGCCCAACGTGGGATCAAACACTCATAATTACAGTTTAAGAGAAATTGAATAGTAGTTGGTAGATGTTCTGTTAGAACGAAATTCATCCTATCAATAGATGATCAGTACATCTCCAATGCTTTTTGTCTGTCTATAAGTCAAAGGAGGATTAATTTTAGGTGCAGAATCAGGGTATCTTCAGCTAACATAATCTTTTCTACAATAAGATTTCCCCAAGGCTTTAGTACCTTCAGCTTCCAAGAAGTTCATTGACTTTGGTAGGCACATCAAACATTTAGGTTTTCAAATAGGTTTCTCCAATATCATAAAGGTCATGAATGTAAAAGGTTCAAAAATCACAGAACTTTAAGTGTCCAAGCCATTGTTTCCGTTAAGTCAAATCCTACTAGAAGAGGAAGGTCTGCATTAACTACAATCGTTTTTCTTGATCAAGTTGTAGATGTAATTACTCCTGTGAGATCATTGTCTGTATTCCTAGATAGCATTCAGCTAAATCCTTCAAGGCTTAACACCAATAAAGAGTTGTTAATCCACTACCATTATTAATAAATAAATCTCAATAGAATAAGTTAGGAACTAATTTTCACAAATCTATATCCACCCACAACCTTTATGATGACAATTTCAAACCCTAGTAGTAATCTCCAGCTGGTTGACTTTTTAGTTAAGAAAGTAATTCTAAAATTTTCCCGTACTCCCAAGGAATGAAGAGAATTTAATATTAAGAAGCAAAAACAAGTCTACAGGACTATGCTCAACAGAGTTTCAGGGACAGGGACAACAGGGGGCAGTGGACATGTTTATGGTACAGGGATATTGTAGGGCCAATTTTTTAAGGATGACTGATTATGTTTCTTAAAAGAGGGAACATTTTAAATTATAGAGAAAATTCAAATGTTCATACTATAAAATTGATAAAGCATTCATTATAGGCTTTATGAGTATGGATGATTGACTAGGAACCATGGGTATCTTACTATTTTGCATTATGAAAATGGTATTTCTTGCCAACTATGACAAAATTTCTAGTGGATGGTAGAATGAAGATTTAATATAGCATGCCAACTTTGTCTATGAAAGTCTTTGTATACTAAACAAGTTTCCCACTGTATGAAATGAGATAATCCTTGATTATGGCTTTGACTAGGCAGACATAGATATTTGCAATAGGGGATACATATCATGTAGATTTTGTGTAATGTCCCCTGTCGGCATTATGGATTATGACTATCAAATTCTGACATTCTGATGCCACTTGTAATGTCTCATGATTAGAACCCCTAGAATATGGGACTAGGCACTTAAATTTATTTGCAAGACACTTCTCTGAAACCTCGACTCTTCTTACAAACAGAAAATAAGACCATGACACTTTACGAGAATTAAATAGCTGCTAAAGATAGATAAAGAAAAAGATAAAATTTATTAATGCCTAACAAGTGACCACAATCAGGTTAAAGGGACAAAAGAGCCAAAAAAAAAAGAGCAACCAACAGTGGGAACCCCAAATGGTGACCAAAAGGAAAACAAAAGAAAGAAGAGGAACAAGAAAAGATCAGAAAAACACAAGAAGGAGGGTGGAAGGGGCAAGAGTACAAAACCACCACACCAAAAAAAACTAGGAAGTGGAGGATACAGAGAAGAACCCCCGAGCAAAAGGATAATCCATAGAAGTTATAGGGTGCAACGTCAGTGATGCTGCCTCTGGAGGTGACCAATGTGGCAAGGAGTGGATTCTGCAAGTAGGATTTGTGGGATCTCACTAACTTGGATTGACAAGATGAGACCAAGTGCCTTTTGGTGCCACACATTGTCATAGGATGAAAGAGGTGATGAGTTGATCGCAAAGGGGCGCAAAGGGCAATCAAAAAGAGTAGCCCCACAAATCAATAGCCTCCTAAAGATAAAAAAGAGCAACACGTCTCTCATTCATGTACTTAAGGAAGTATGAGAGGGATTAGGTTCCTTTGAAAAGGTAGTAAAATCTACCTCTAATCTCATAGTAGATACTACAATAGAATATAAAGTGCTCCTCAAACTCTGCCTCACTTAGAGTGCAAAGTTGGTAGAGCCTATCACCCCTGTCAATCAAGTGGTCAGTCTTGACCCAGAGATGGTGGGAACCCACTTTGAAAGATCCAAATGAAATCTTGAGGGAGTGTTGCTAGTGCCGAGCAATGTAAGAAGGAAAGAGAGTGATACCGTTCTAAATCTCCAAAAAGTGCTCAAAATAGAAAGCCATCTTCAAGTGAAGCCCCCTGCAGGGATTAACCCAATTGGTATGAATGTACTACATGTAAATATCATCCCTAATGCATTTTTTGAGCTCCTGTCTAAGTGGAACAAGGTGTGGAGGGACATCTAAAGAATACTAGAATGGAGGAAGGTGGTCAATCTAAATCTCAAAAGTACTTAGAAGAGCCATTGCCCTAGCCAACCAACTAGAGGGGGCAACAAAGAGAACAAGGGAATCTAAAGGGAAATAAATGAGGTAGGGATACCTCAAATGGCCCGTGGGAATCTACAAAACCACAAATATGGTGCAAGAACCAAAAAAAGTCAAAGATGACCTCGAGCCTGAAAGGGCAGGCCCCAAACTCTACAAGAACAATACTGTAGGGTGTAGACTTTCTACATCTAATAAACGATTAAAGAAGAACCTAAACTTGCTCAATAGAAACCTAATCAAACTCCAAAAGAGAAGGCCCCCAAACTACCAAACCATAAAGAATCGTAATCTAAATAAGAGCATCAAGAAGTGCCATCTTGGACAGGACATCCTGGAAGTGGTGCCTGAAACAATGTCTTTCAAGAAGAGCAAGGGAGCCAAATCCTTTATTGATACATGGTTGAATAGTGGGACTCAAATTGAAAGGGGACCTAAAAATGTGACCCTCAAGTAGATATAGGATGAAATAATCTCAATCTAAGAGCCACCAAAGGTAAAGTGAAGTATTGATGTGAGTTTATTCCACTACAACATGCGAATTCAAATAACCAATGTTTCAACATGAAACATCAACTACTCAATTCTCTCTTGATATTGTAATGTTCCTAAGACGATCTCAACCTAAAAGTGATCTCGGCCTGAAGGCAATCTCAGCCCGAAGGGAATCTCGACCCGAAGATACCACTATAATGTTCTTAAGGCGATCTCACCCTCAAAGCGATCTCGGCTCAAAGGAAATCTCAACCGGAAGGGAATTTCGTCCGCAAAGGGGAGGTTTAGAGGCAATCTCGACCCGAAAGGAATCTCTAACCGGATGGTATCTCAATCTGAAGGGGACTTAGATCCAAAGGGGATCTTGATCCGAAGGGATTCTCGATCCGAAGGGGAACTTGATCCGAAGGGAAACTTGTTCCGAAGGGAATCTCGACTTGAAGGGGAATTCATTCCGAAGTGGCACATGGTCCCCAAAGGGGAAATTGATCTGGAGGGGATTTGGTTTCAAGGGGAAACTCGATCGGAAGGGAATCTCAGTCTGAATAGGATCTCGATCCGAAGAGGGACTTGATCCGAAGGGCATCTCGACCTGCAGGGGATCTCAACCCGAAGGCAATGACTTTCCAAAGGGGATCTCAACCTTAAGACAATGACTTCCTGAAGGGTATCTCGACCCAAAGACAATGACTTCCGGAAGGGGATCTCGAACCAAAGGGAATTGCTTTGATACCACTGTAATGTTCCAATCCCCACAGTTGAAGACATGATTCCTCCATATACTTAATTTTGTCTCTGCCAAGTAGTTGGAGGGTTGTCTTGGAGGTTGTACGGTTGTAGCAGAGAGGCCGTATGATTGTGTCCAGGAGGCCTGTACTATTGTAGCAGAGAGATCGTACGATTATGTTTGGGAGGTCGTATGATTGTAGTAGAGAGATCATACGTATGGTTGCAGCAAAGAGGCCATACAATTGTGGGTTGAGGAGTTGTATGGTGAGGGGAGAAGAGGAGGTCGTACGGTGATGGAGGTGAGTGTGTCGTGGAAGGATTTACGATCCTTGCAGAGGGCAGTATGGTTTTTTCTTCTTATTCCCCAATGCTAAGTCCTCCAGAGTGAATTAACAACTTTATAAGACACCAGAATATATTGAGATAATCACAGATTTATATGTTCGAGACCAAAATGGTGTTCTGGATATGTCAGATCTGAAGCAAAGAAATATAATGGACAGAATAGGGTGAGGGTTGATTCTCACCAAAACCGCAAGAGCCAAGTAGGGAAGATCTCTCACTTTTGACATGGCGAACAATATAGAACTCCTACAGGAATTTGCATACAATAAAATAATCACAATCACATGTCAACTACTACCTATATCTCGTGCTTTAATACACTTTGGAGGAACTTCTAAGGATTTACAAAGATAGGCGATAGCAACACTTATGGAAACAATTAAAATAAAAATGGGTCTAAGATATACTAAATCAATCGAAACCACAAATACAAGTATTATTAACTTTGGCCCCATATTGATTAATTAAATTAACTAATTAAAGGTCCTTTTATTACATTATTTAAATGCTAGAATCAATTAATTAATTAATATAATTTAATTATTACATTAAATTTTGGGGACATGCTAGATATAAAGTCATCTCTCATGCTAAGGTCGTAATGTAAGACCATGAAATGAATTCAAGTTTCCTTCAATTGTGGACTTTGCTCAGTTTTATGATGTGATATATTGGTTATCACAAAGGGACTTATGCTATTCATTAAATCGATATCAACTCTTTTTGTTATGGATTTAGCTTTATGGCATGCAATCTAAATATAGTTTTGATCTTCAAACCTTTCCACTTCAACCCAAATATAGATTGCCTAACTTCTACTCCTCACTGTGAATGCAAGTCTAATAACCCCAACTAATTATAACTTTGTCAAACACCAATTTCTTCTCTAATTCAGTTGTTTGACATTTCGTCAAACGCTTTGCAAGTATGCCCTAATACCCCTATAATGACCCCAACCAGTTATAACTTCGTGAAACACCAAATCCTTCTCAAATTCAATTGTTTGACATTTTGTCAAACACTTTGCAAGCAAGCTCTGATACCACTATAACATCCCTTGTCAATTCGAACCTCAACTTGTTGATTTTTAAGTCAAGAAAAATTGTCAAACACTTTCAATATGATCTCTATGCTTGTTGTTTCTAAGTTTTAGACTAATTATGCTTGCTTGAAATGATATCAAAGGGAATCTAAAAGCCTATAATTGATTACTACTATATCTAAGAAAAAACTAAATGCATATGCAATTCTCTTTTGGCTTTTCAAATGCATATAGATGAATTCTAAATGAAAAATGTGTACTTACAGCCAATTGGTATTTTGTCAAACACTTGGCATGCATACTATTATGTCAATCATGGAAGATATAAATATGCACATTACATCAAATATATAGACCTGCAACTTATCACTCCTTTAGTGAGATATTTTTTAATTCACTGGTTAACATAATGTTCCAAGGCTCTTGGCTTTGCAACCACAAAAAAAAACAGATTGCAAATGACATTATAAATCTGATATAAAATGTACATCTACAGCTACTTATGACAGCCACCTTTACAATGTCAAATGACCAATTTAAATGATGCAAATTGATTGTAGAACCTAATATACAAATCACCCAATGAAAGAGATGAAATTGCAATCATAACCAAGATAAGAACTGTAGTCCAGGTACTGTTCGCAGCACTAATCATGGCACTATTCACATCACTATTTGGGGCACTGTAGCAGCCAGTAATAAATGCATTTTCCAATTTAAGCACAAATAAAACTCCAAAATGAAGCTCTCTTGAATGCCAAAATCAGTGGATATTTCACCAACTCAAATGGTTGCAACACTGAAGAATTGATGCTCTCCAATGGCTAATTGAAATCAGAAACCCTTAGTTTCTTCTCCCAAGTTTTTATCAAATGCAATTGACAATAATTGGATGCCTAACAATGAAGCTCTCGCCTCTATTTATTCTTTTCCTTCACCCCTTCTAGAAGGAAATAAAATATTATTCAATTGCACTCTAGAAGCTTCCCCCTTTTCAATGCAATAATTACTCGTACTTCTAGAAAAATGCACTCTTTAGAAGCTTCCCCCTTTCCAATACAATAATTAGTTGTGCTTCTTAGAAATTAAATTAATTAAATATAAAGTCACCTTTATATTTATTTATTTGTCGTCTTTAATTTAATTTATTTTTCCTTATTTCTCCACTTAGCCTTTGGAGAATGAAAAGCTAAGAACTCCATTGAGGGCCCAAAAGATGGGGGACATTACAGTCTGCCCTCCCTGAAATTGCTTGTCCTCAAGAAATTCAACAACACAATGAACTCCAACCTCCATGTGGATCCCAAAAGAAGTAGTATGTGATACCTTTGTCAACATTGAACCAACTACGTACTACTAACATCATCAAGGCCAGAAACATAATCTATGGTATAGCACTCAAAACCTGTGCTAATGATATAGGAGTTCAAATATCACCAAAGGAAAACGCCACAAGAAAAACCTTCATCCTAGTCCCCACCCATATAATATATACTAGACTGGAATCTTGATCAACAATCCCTTGAAGAGATGTAGCTACAGAAAAACCATATGCGCTCATGCCAAAAATAGGTGTAGCCACATCAAAATCTGTGGACACAAAAACATTACCAATTGCCGCAACACAAAGCCGAATCTTTATAGATGGTGAAAACTAAGTCCAACTCCACTCAGGTGAGTGATCAACATCAACCTCAAACAACGGATTGTTATAAGAGAATGTTGCATCCATGTCGAACATAGGATTGTCCATGAAGTGAACATCAACACTTTGTTGATCGATAGTATAACATGACTCTGTAACTGTATCACTTATCTCAACAATAACAAGTGTCCTATCATCAAAGCACACATCTACAACTACATGCATACTGCTAAACTCCTCGTTGGATGGCTCAACCGAAACTGAAGTAGCCGCTGATATAACAGTATCTTCCTATGCTCCTACTCCCGCTATCATTGCATTGTCATCAAATACATGATCCGGAAAACTCATGCCAACAACTACATCATATGACTTAACCTGACATGAATTATCATCACATTTCACTCTTTGCAAAAACAATATCATTCTTTGCTCAAATATTGGATTCAAAATCAATTGGGTCATTCGTTTGTGATTTTGATTCATCTCATTGTCTAGCACGTCCAACTATTTCACAATACCCTGTATCTCAAAATCTCCATCCCTTGCTAGAGTACGCCCTCTGCGGGTATAATGAATACCAAACCTTCTGTCACCATCTAGAATGCTGAAAACCAAGTCCTCTACCCGTGCGTAAAAAGAAAAGTGATGAGAACTCCTCACAGTGTAATGCCAATAAAAATTTTCAATCTCTGTCAAGGGCTCATCATCATCAAATTGGGAATCAGAAGATGGCTCCAATCTCTGACTCCAAACTATTGGTCACGCAGGATCCTAGGTAACCCTCTCAAAAAACCCAACCAAAAAATCCCTATTGGGAAGCATTGTAGTCAAGGTATCTACAATCTTCCTCACCAATTGTCATATAGCACGAGAGCCTCGAATGATAGTACCCTCAAATATGTTGTATGAAACCTCCCGCAAATCCGAGCTCTCAAGCAAATACTCCATAAATGACTCAATAGAGTATAAATTATATGTGGAAGCATCAATCTGCTCCCTCGCAATCCATAGCTGATCCCTCTGAAAATGTGACAATGCCAACTACCCAATGCTACCAGCCGTATGAAAAGAAGAAATAGATTCACTTAAAGTAGAAGGAAGAAAATCACCACAAAATCCCATCTCCACTGATGCTCTCACCCCCTCTATACATACTACACTCATACCCTGAACGAATGTGTTTGTCACATGATCATGTCCCTCATCCTCAACTATAGAAGCAAACTCACCACCAACCACAATATGTAATTGAACAAGATCTAGGGTTAGTGTCAACTGTACCCGTTCTAACTCCATGGTAACCTCATCCAACTGTGACTATGACTACTAAAGAGAGTCCACGGTCACCTCAAGCTCTCGGGTGAGCTCAGCCACCTCTTTTCCTAACAACATCTCATAGCAGGTGCTACCCCACTCCAGAAGGTAAACCCTGTCAGCAACTAACTCAGAGTAACTATGCTTCAAAATCTTAACAGCCTCTCAAAGCGCATGACCCTCTAGTAGAGAAAGATTACTATCACCATGCTCATCAAACATAGGAGCACCCCAACTAGATGTAGCTAATATCTGACGAATAGATTCATAATGCTCAAGAGCTAAAGAAATGTTACTATCACTCACCTTCAACTGACAAGTCTCATGATGGCTTTGTAATCCCTGACTCCTATGCAAGCTCTCTATCTCACTAACTGCAGTGAGATAGGAAACTGAATCAAAACTCTCCACCACAAGATTGCTCATATGGGTCCTTGCACAATTCTACATCCAACATACAACTACCATGTACCTCAACCAAGTCCTCATCTAAAGAAGTGGAAGCCCTTGCCATATCAATCTCCTCGCATGTCTCAGCTTCCACCTCAATAGTAAGATCCTGCAAGCATCGATCCTGGGACTCATCCAAAACCTCCTTGGAGTCATCACCCAAAATATGACAAGGGGTATCATACCCAATACATCTCATAGCATCACCAAATGGATCATCAGATGTGTCCATACTATATGCATCAACATCTCCTGACAAAGCCTTAACTACGGACTCCTAACTCTACACACATGACTCAACACCAAGGTGCGAATCAATAATACTAGAGCATAAACCCACATCTACTAACTCCGCCGGAACACCCACATCACCAACATCATAATTGGGTGACTCTATACGTGTCTTGGTCCCACCTGAGGAAGCAACTACCTCCTGCACTATAGCAACAGCATGAGATCTCACATACAAATCTGCAATAATAATCATGTCTTTGAGAGAGCCAAAAGTATCAGTGGTAACAACTGCATCAACTGTCTCTGCACTAATTGTAGCAACAACTCTAGGAGCCTCGACCTGCTGAAGCTTGGTGCCACTATCCTCTGTTGCCACTGACACAACCACATGCCCCTGTGAAATAAGTCCATCATCAACACTACAAATAGGACTAGCAGGTGTCATATGAAATATAAGTACATGTGCATTAGGGACTCCTGTTAGGGAAAACTCAAGCTTCTTTCCCTACAACCTTGATGTCAGTCTTCTAAAAGCGAAAACCATATACCTCACTGCCCTTTCAATTGTCTCTGGATCCGACAAGCTCTTCATCAATCTCTGTTGATGAAGCTTAAGTCTCTCCATACTCTCCTGCAAAGCATTCATCTTCGCGCTAACTTTGTCATTACTCCATTGACTTCTACAACTGTCAGTCCTCCTATGTCCGTCCATGGCTAGAAAATGCTTGAGTGCTGGGCACTCCAAATGCAACAACAAATGTAACAATAATATAAATTTCCTACCCAACAGGATGCAAAGAAACAGCTCTGATACCACTATAATAATCCCAACTAGTTATAACTTTGTCAAACACCAATTTCTTCTCTAATTCAGTTGTTTGACATTTCGTCAAACACTTTGCAAGCAAGCTCTAATACCATTATAATAACCCCAACAAGTTATAACATCGTGAAACACAAAATCCTTCTCAAATTCAATTGTTTGACATTTTTTCAAACACTTTGCATCTAAGCTCTGATACCACTATAATATCCCTTGTCAATTTGAACCTCAACTTGTTGATTTGTAGGTCAAGGAAAACTATCAAACACTTCCAATATGATCTCTATGCTTGTTCTTTTTGAGTTTCAGACTGATTATGCTTTCTTGCAATGATATCAAAGGGAATCTAAAAGCCTGTAATTGATTACTACTATATCTAAGAAAAGAACTAAATGCATATGCAATTCTCTTTTGGCTTTTCAAATGCATATAGATGAATTCTAAATGAAAAATGTGTACTTACAGCTAACTGATATTTTGTCAAACATTTGGCATGCATACTATTATGTCAATCATGGAAGATATAAATATACACATTACATCAAATATATAGACCTGCAACATATCACTCCTTTAGTGAGATATTTTTTAATTTAATACTTAACATAATATTCCAAGGCTCTTGGCTTTGCAACCCCAAAAAAACTTATTACAAATGACATTATAAATTTGATATAAAATGTACATCTACAGCTACTTATACCAACTACCTTTACAATGCCAAATGACCAACTTAAATGATGCAAATTGATTATAGAACCTGATATACAAATCGCCCAATGAAGGAGATGAAATTGCAATCATAATAAAACCAAGTACTGTAGCGTAGGTACTGTTCACAACACTAATCACGGCACTGTTCACGTCATTGTTAACGGCACTGTAGCAGCCAACAATAAATGTATTCTCCAATTTAAGCACAAATAGAACTCCAGAATGAAGCTCTCTTGAATGCCAAATTCATTGGATATTTCACCACCTCAAATGGCAACACTGAAGAATTGATGCTCTCCTATGGCTAACTAAAATAAAAAACCCTTAGTTTCTTCTCCCAAGTTTATATCAAATGCAATTGACAATAATCAGATGCCTAACAATGAAGTTCGCACCTCTATTTATTCTTTTCTTTCACCCCTTCTAGAAGGAAATAAAATATTATTTAATTGTACTCTCTAGAAGCTTCCCCATTTCCAATGTAATAATTAGTTGTACCTCTGGAAAAATGCACTCTCTACAAGCTTCCCCCTTTCCAATGTAATAATTAGTTGACTTTAATTTAATTTATTTCTCCTTATTTCTCCACTTAGCCTTTGGAGAAAGAAAAGCTAAGAACTCCATTGAGGGCCCAAAAAATGGGATACATTACAGCAAGGAATCATGGATTTTTAATGAAGTAACTCTGTCATCATACTGGTTGAAATCTGCTGATCATACAGATCCTATATAAGCATGAAATCATTGAATGAAGAGGCTTGGTATTGCCTTCATTGTGATCAGCATCTCCTTGGGGCACTTTGATTGAATATCAGATTGCTTAAATTGGTTAGTTTAATCACTAGCTAATTGTTATCCAACTAGAGACGCCAATTTCCATGGAAGCATTTCTAGGGCCAACCTAGAGAGGGACGTGTCCTTTCTAAGGACATGCCCCTTGGGTGTTATATGGGATGTAAATGTGGATAAGGGACACACAATCACAAATGAAGTCTTCTCCTTTAGCAATTTACTGCCTCATTTGATTTATAGCAGAAATAAATATTTATTGCAAATCTATACATCATTGCAAAAACACTTAACAGGGCTCTGGTATAAACAAAGATCATCTTCAGCAAGAGTAAAGGTATTACATTTGTATTGACCTATCAATATTACAGAAGATTTACATGGTATTAGAGCTCTAGTAATCGAACCCAAGCTCTGCAAATTGACCATCAAATTTAAAATATCTAGCAACATCCTTCTACCTTCAATGGCCAGCACAATCAGATTCGAAGACAAGTTTGATGGAAAAGAACACTTCGTTGTTTGGGAATTCAGAATTATGATGATTCTCGAAGAAAATGATGTAATACAGTTTGTTGATAAGGAATCCAAGCAACCTGAAACTGATCCTCATAAAACTATCTGAAGTAAAGGAAATAGGAAAGCCATCCAAATCATATTAGATGGACTTAAAAATGAAATAGTACCTATGCTAATGAAACATCATACAACATTTACTATGATGAATGCATTATTAAATGCATGAGGTTAACAATACAACTATAATCGTTGCACTAAAAAGGCAACTAAATCATATAAAGATAGGAAGGGAGAATCTATGAAATCATACTTCTTAAGAGTGGCTAGTCTAAGAGATGAACTTGCAAGTATAGGAACCATAGTTGAAGATAAAAGAGCTATCACTTATGGTTATAGATGGGTTACCGGATTCACGGGAAACATTCTCACAAGGAGTAAGTACTAGGGACAAACTTCTAGACTTCAATAGACTTAAAGGAGATTGCCTTCAAGAATAATCTAGGCAACTCAAAAAAGGAGGGAAGTTAAAAACTGAAGATGAAGAACTTCATGTCCTCAACACAAATTCCTATAAAGGTAAGAAGAAACACTTCAAGAAGAAGGGTAATCAAAGAAATGACAAACCTAAGAGAGATTTATCCAAAATAAAATGCTTCAAATGTGAAAACTTGTACACTATAAATCTAATTGCCCTGAGAATACAAAGCAGCAAGTAAACTGTACAAAACGTTACTAGGAAAGGGGAAACCTATGATCCTGAGAAACATGTATTATATTCAGCACTTACAAATGAAGTATGAAGTAAAGCATGCGTAATTGATAGTGGATCATCTCGACACATTACAAGATACAAAGAAGTACTGAACTTAATATCAGAAGAAGTTAATGACGAAGTTACCATAGGTGATAATTCCACTCATTCTGTCAAAGGAATTGGGAACTACACCTTGAAACTGAAGTTGGGTATTTATCTTCATCTCAAAAGAGTACTCTATGTCCCAAGAATAAAGAGGAATCTAATTTCTATTATAGCACTTGAAGATGATGGGCATAATTTTGCATTCATGGACGGTAAAGTAATGACTTGGTCTAAGAACTCTTCATTTCAAAAATCAAAATTGATCGGTCAAAGAAAGGAATACTTGTATGAATTAAATATAGAACCTATTCAAGCCCTTAATTCAATGAAACTGCTGATATAAATGAAATGTGGCATAGAAGGTTAGGACATCTAAACTTCAAAGCCTTATTGAATATGGAAAAAATGTTTACTGGTTTACCTAAATTGAATAAAGATCATTCGAACACATGCAAAAGATGTGCTCTAGGTAAGAATGCCAAAAGTCCATTTCAAAATAGCACTAGAAAAACTAACAATGTTTTAGAATTAGTCCACTCAGATTTATGTGGGCCTATGTCTGGTCCTTCTCTTGGAGGATTCTGGTACTATATACTTTTTATAGCTGATTTCTCTAGGAAAACATGGATTTATTTTTTAAAATGTAAAGAATCAGAAGAAATCCTTAAGAGATTTAAAGAATTCAAATCCTTAACTAAAACCCTATCAGGACTCAAAATTAAAACTCTTAAGACTGATAATGGAGGGGAATATACTTCAGATTTGTTTAAAGATTTTTGTAAAGAAGCAAGAATTAAGAGGGAGTATGTTGTTCCTTATAACCTACAACAAACGGGGTAGCAAAAAGGAAGAATAGAACAATTATAGAAGCAGCAAGAGCTATGATATTTGATCAAATTTTGGAATATTATCTTTGGGCAGAAGCCTCATGTACTATTGTCTATATTCAAAATAGAAGTCCTCACTCCCACCTTAGAGACAAAACTCCTAAAGAAGTCTTTTCTAAGGTTAAACCAAATATAAGTCATCTTAGGATATTTGGGTGCCCAGTATACATATATGTTCCAAAAGAAAAGAGAACTAAGTTAGAACCCTCTGGGAGGAAAGGTATTTTTGTCGAGTATAGTGAAATATCTAAAGCATATAGGGTTTACATACCTGGTCAGAAAAACATTGAACTTAGTAGCTATGTAATATTTGAAGAAGATTTAGCATTCAAAAGAGCCCTAAGTTCCGAAGATCCTACACATATACCTAGTTCTGAAAAAAATATGAATCTGCGTTTCAGGGGGAGAACATTGAAGAAATTGAAGGTAAAATTCAAAATCTTAATCTTGAGGAAACTCAAAATCCTAAGAAAAGACCACTTTGGGCTATTAAAACTATGAAGGAAGCACAAGACTTTGCTCCACCATTTGGAACCTTCAAGGAAAGCAAAAGTTCCAAAAGATTTTCTAGCTATGCAACAAACATGAGTGATTTATCTAAATCAGAACCAACCAATGTTTCAGATGCTATTACGCATACAACTTAAAAAGATGCTATGACGGAAGAATACCAATCCATTATTGAAAATGATGCTTGGGCAATTGTCCCAAGGCCTGAAGGAAAATCTATTGTTTCTTCTAAATGGATATTTAAAATCAAGAATGTTGCTAACAATACCATTGAAAATTATAAAGCCAAATTCGTAGCAAGAGGATTCTCTCAAGAAGGAATTGATTATGAAGAAACCTTTGCTCCAATTGCCAGATACACCTCTATAAGAGCAATCCTAGCTATTGCAGCATTGAAGGGATGGAAAGTGCATCAGATGAATGTGAAAATAGCATTTTTGAATGAAAAGATTATAAAAAAGGTATATATAGAACAACCTGAAGGATTTGAAACTCACAATCCTAAAATCTTTATTTGCAAACTCAAGAAAGCTCTCTATGGGCTTAAACATGCTCCCAGGGCATATTATGAAAGAATCGATACATATCTCACCAGTTTAGGTTTCTCTAAGAATGAAACTAATCCAAATCTCTATTATAAAAGGAATAAAGATGATATGATAATTCTGATACTATATGTTGATGATTTACTAATAACAGGTGACGATCATCTTATAGATTAATGCAAGAAAGATCTAATCAAAGAATTTGATATGAAAGATTTAGAACTCCTTCATTACTTCTTAAGACTAGAAGTGTGGAAAAACTCTGACAGCATCATACTTAATCAAGGACATTATACATTAGACATCTTGAAGAGATTTGAAATGTGGAATTGCAAATGTATGTCTTCTCCAATGGAGACTAATCTACACAAACTTAAGGAAGCAGTATCAGAATCACCTTACATAGATTCTACTCTTTACAGACAAATGATTGGACCCCTTATGTACTTGGTAAATACAAGACTTGATATTTGCTATGTTGTTAATGCCTTAAATCAGTTTATGTGTGAGCCAAAGGAGATTCACCTAGTTGTAGTCAAACACATTATGAGATACTTACAGGGCACTCTTAATCTTAGGCTCAAATATGAGAAAGTTGACTTGGACTTACATGGGTTCACAGACTCAGATTGGGCTGGAAGAGTTACTAATAGGAAAAGCACTTCAGGATGTTGTTTCAATTTAGGCTCAGCGATGATAACATGGATATGCAAAAAGCATGCATCGATACCACAGAGTTCCACAAAAGTTGAATACATTGTAGCAGCAATGGCCTCTCGGGAAGCAGTTTGGCTTAGAAAGTTACTTGTAGGATTATTTGGTCAACTCATGAATCCCACTATTATTCACTATGATAATTAGAGTTCCATCAAGCTTTCTTCGAATCCAAGTTTTGGAGACAGATCCAAGCATATTGAAATTCCTTACCATTAAATAAGAGATATTGTAGACATGAAAATTGTCAAGTTAGAATACATTTGCACGACAGATCAGACAATAGATATTCTTACCAAACCTCTCTCTCGAATGAAGATAGATCACTTCAGGAAAAGACTTGGTATGGTTGAATTATAATACATTTGTATTCTTTAATTATTAATGAAATAATTTTGTGTTAAAATTATTATTGTCAGTCTATTGATTGTTATGAGCCTCACCATTTGTATTCATTATCTAAGAGGTGATGATCTCTGAGATAATGAACACTTGTATAAAAGACATTATGAGAGATGACGATCTCCGAGATAATGTAGTAGATAGTAGAGAATTACTGTCAGATCTAAATGAGTTCAAGATCACATTGTGATATAGACACTTCTATGCCTATGAATCACAACTTGGATAAAGGAAGAATTTAATTATTCTTCGAAATTTATCATGTGTACTGGCAGATCTTAACTCAGGATCATATTGTGATATAGGTCTATCAGTACCTATTAGTCACAACTTGGATAAAGGGAGAATTTAATCACTTTCTGGGTTTTATCCTGCATATTGCATTCCATTCAATAGTGTTATCACAAGTATAAGTGATAAGTCATATCATAGGTATAGTAATATGACATAGTATTATGTCTTCAATAATACCACATGCTTAGAAGATTAAGATAGATATAGAGTGTCAATCTACTTTTATTCATCTTAATTGATGGTGCTAGATATGTTATCTCTCAGTATGATTATCAAGTTAAGAGCTAGTGTTAATGAAGTAACTCTGTCATCATACTGGTCTGAATATGCCGATCATACATATCCTATATAAGCATGAAATCATTGAATGAAGAGGCCTACTATTGCCTTCATTGTGATCAGCATCTCCTTGGGGCACTTTGATGAAAAATCAAATTGCTTAAATTGGTTAGTTTAATCACTAACTAATTGTTATGCAACTAGAGACACCGATTTCCATGGAAGCATTTCTAGGGCCGACCTAGAGAGGGACATGTCTTTTCTAAGGACATGACCCTTGGATGTTATACTTATATAGGGTGTAAATGTGGATAAAGGACACACAATCACAAATAAAGTCTACTCCTTTAGCATTTCACTACCTCATTCGATTTATAGTAGAAATAAATATTTATTGCAGATCTATACATCATTGCAAAAAAACTTAATAGAGGTTTGATATAAACAAATATCATCTTTAGCAAGAGCAAAGGTATTACATCTGTATTGACCTATCAGTATTGCAAAGAATTTACATGGATGACTTGGACTCCACTAGATGTAATTTCACTAGCTACTCCACCCACCCAGTGAAAGCTTCTAAGGAACACTCAAATGGTTTTTGAATCATTATCTCCTCTCTAATCCCATAAAATTATTGAGAGTATGATTATCTTCTAATTTTGTTCTCTTGTAAGGAGTCTAATATAATAAGAATAGTAAATGACGAATAAGTTTATAATAGCCATTGTATTAGTTATGTAGTGGATAGGGAGTATGCATAGGGGGAGGAGTTTACACTTATAGCCCTCTCCTAATCTAATTTCCTAAGCTCATCCCTTACAAATGAGAAGACGTTGGCCTTTTACAGTAGCTCCATTATAACGAAGGGCCAAGATCAATTCAAGATTTATTTTTGCAAACTCAAATTAGGATTGCCAAATTTGCAACCAATTACATGAGGGAACCAATGCACTAAGAAAATTACAAAGATTTTTCTAACAAATGACAAAATGGACAATTGGCACGATTTGATTAATTTTTCTTCATATCGAAATTTTCTGATTGGAGGAGACACCCAATTGTCACCTCATCATCCTTCTCCTGTGCTTGGAGTCTTGGCTTGTAGAAGGTGTTTGTTAAAACTGTGAATATTTCTTGCTCCATTGTTAGAAAGTAACTTTTGATTAACATCTCAACTCTCTAAGGATGATGGTGATGGTACATGCTTTCAAATTGCTTCCCTCCAATCTCCTCCATCCCAAAATTTTCTCATGGTCTTGACTTGAATTTGTAATTAGGACTTGTAAGCTTGATATAATTCTTGATTCTTCTTCAAAATGTCCTCATGTGGCTGGATTTTCTCTGCTTTCCTAAATTTACTCTTGATTTCAATCTGAATTAGTGAGTTGATAGCTTCAACATGAATCTTTCCTTCTCGCTTGAGTCCTTGAGCGCGAGCCATCTTCTTGTAGCATCTACTTGGTTATCCTCTTGAAGTCTCAAGCTCGGTCTTGAAATCATCTCCATCTTCGACTTGCAAAATGAAAAAGAATGATACATTAATTTTATGCAAAAAATCTAAAAATAAAATTACATCAATAATGAACAAAATGGATTTCTCTTATTCAAGATTAAGCCATTCTACTTTATTGCAATGACCAATGTCTCAGGTATCTCTATAGGCTTGAAGACAAATTTCTTGGGTAGAAATCTTAAGGCAAGACAATTTCCACAATGTGAATCCTCTGTTCAGAGGATTTCCACCAAGCACAATAAAAAGTTCACCCCAATTTAAATCTCTTAGTGTTAAAATTATTTTCTTCTACAACTCTCCAATCTACCCATTTGATTTGTCTTTCATTTTGCACAAGGAAATAAAGCAAAAGGAAAAGAGGGAGATTCTAAGTTGGGAGGATTATTGGGTTGGGAATCCTCCGGAAAGAGGATTTCCATAGTGGGAACCCTCTAGTCAAAGGATTTCCACCAAAAATGATTAGATTTCTCTTCAACAATTTCCAACACTTCTCTTATTAACAATCAATTTCACCTCAACTCATCATTCTTCACCTCTAACACTTGCTTGGAGTCAATTTTGATGCAAAGTAAAAAGGGGGAAAATCTTGGTTTGAGAGGATTAATGTGAGAGAAATCCTCATGAGAGAAACTTTTTGCGGTGAGAATCCTCTATAGAGAGGATCTCCACCAAACATGATTTATCTTTTTCCTTAAATTATTTTGAAACTTTCTTTTGTTATCATTAAATCTCTTCTCTAGTGGCATCCTTCATCTCCAACTCGTTTAGAATTTAAAAAATGGAGGGGTGGAATTCTTGACATAGGAGGAATCTGCAAGTGGAAATCCTAAGCTCAAAGGAATTTCACCAAGTTAACTAAGTGCTTTATTGCCTTACATCTTTCCAAAACATCATTGTTACAAATCAGTTTCACTTCAACTTAACACTCCTCACCTCTAACACTTGCTTGAAATCCATTTGGGTGCAAAGTGAAAAGGAGAAAACTTTGGCTTGAGAGAATTAAGGTGGTAATCCTCTGGCTAGAGGATTTCCCCCAAACATGATTTCCTTGAAATTCCATTACCAAAACTTATCCCATTTTGACCTTTCCATGATAATTTCTTGCTCCATTTTCTCTCTTGATGTTGGATTCATGCCTTAGACCCAATTTCAGCACCTTAATGAGTACTGGAATTTTGGGCTTGGGAGGATTAATGTCATGAGATTCCTCTAGAGAGAAGATTTCCCCAGTGGGAATCCTTTGGTCAGAGGATTTCCAACAAACATGATTTTGCTGCTCAAACTCCCAAAACTCTCTATCTCGCACCCCTCATGCTATTCATTTACAAGTTGTTATGCCTTGTATGATTCGGATCAATTTTGAGCTGATGAAGAGAAGAGTAGAAATCCCAAGGAGAGAGGATTTCCATGGTGGTTTCCACCACACATGACTACGATAGTTATCCTTAGGAAGATTACCATTCTTCCTTCTCTTCATCACTTTAACATTGCATCAATCAATTTGCTACCTTAGTAAGGATCTCTCACAACCCAATTTGCACCACATCCCTTTTTCCTAAGGTAAAATCTTTAAGTTTTGGGGGAAATTTATAGCCAGTGGAAGTTAGAGGATTTCCACAGGGGAAGGAAATACTCTAGTTAGAGGGTTACCACCACTTTCCAAATTTGCTCACAATCCTTCTCCCATCTCCCAAGCATATAAACCATTCTTACTTAGATCAATACTCTACCCTTCAAATAAGACTTAGGTTGTGAAAATACCTCAAAACAACATCAAAACCCTTACATAAACCCCAAACAAATATTATTTCCTAGCAGGCCAAAATTGCTCAAACTGAACCTCGGACTTGAAGACTTGAAAATGTTGCCAACTAGAACTCCTTATGACAATGGCTCCTCCTTGCTAAAGCAAAGAGAGGGGGTCCTCATTTTCAATGGGATGATGGTGTGAAAACCCCACAACATGAGGGCATGAGTGTTAAGGCAATTGAAGATCATTATCTTAGTCTTACCCAAATACAAAGTCAACCGTCTCATATCATAAAAAGAAGCTAAACGTGTTACTGGCTCTGCAAGCCCTCGAAGGAAGAGGCTGATAAAACAACATCATCGGAAAAAGATGGATTTAAACCAACACATGGTAAAGAAGGCAACCATCACTAGTAGGAAGGTTCTTAAGAAGAAACTCCTCAAGCTCATCAATGAAAATCCTGAATACAGTAGGAGATAGTAGGAACCCTTGCTTCACCCCAGATGATACTACTGATGAAGCAAGAGAAGTTAGTGTAAGTCCTATAACGACCCAAAACCACCTAATAGTCTCATAATGGCACTAATAAGGAGATCTAAGATGTTGATGTCACAGAGTCTATGAGAAAGTGCCCACTGAGGAACCGTGTCAAAGGCTTTGCGAAAGTTAACAAAGCAATAATAAGCCTTTAAGGAATGAAATTGAGCCTCTTCAATGATACTGCAATCAAGATGTGGTCCATAGTCTAATAATCCTATTTAAAACCTACCAGCCCCCTGGCTCTAGCATGATGGTAATCAAGCTCTCTGTAAAGAAGGAAATTAGGGACCATAGCATACAACTTCAAAAAAGTGTGGCCGGTCACAATAGTTCTATAAATACTAGGGTCGGAAGTAGGACTTGTCTTGTGGATTGGATGAATAATATGGTGGGACCAAGAGGGAGGAAATCCCAGGCATACCAGTCAGTTAAAGAACTTTGAGAGATAGGAACGAAGGATGGTGGCACCATGCTTGAAGAACTCATTTTGAAACACTTCCACACCTATGACCCTTCTACTATGCGTGTTTTTATAGCCTCCAAAAAAGTCAAACAAGTGAAAAGAAGGCAAGCAGAAGGGAGAATGGGCTAAATCAGAGGATAAACAGGAATATCATAGAGGGAGGAGACATGAGAGAAAAAAGTACTCTACACAAGTCCTGGGGAAGGGTGGAGTGATGAGGTAAAAGAATATGGTAGAAAGGCTTAGGGGAGCAAAGGGTGGAGTGGTGAAGGGAAACTCCAAGCTAGGAAATGAAAACACATTTCTTATAGAGAAGGAGGCGATAGAACAACTTCAGGGATGTGAAGGGGGGTGGACGGTGAAAGTAAGGTGGAGGTGAGAGTGGAAAGCCTTACAACCCTCACCACACCAAAAACTTATAGGAAAAGAACATTTAGTCCTAGAAGGGAGCCTGAGGGTGTGACAGAATGGGGGAAGGACAATGGGGAGCCTCCCAAATAGTCAAGAAGAGACAAGAGAACAAGGTTGAGGTGCATAAATGAGAGGGGGAGACAAGATTCATCGAAGGAGTCGTCTAAGATGCAAGACAAAGAGATTAGAGTCACCATCATCAAAGTGGAGCAAGCTGTAGAGAGGGGAACAAATGGATGAGGATAGGGTGTTGTGATGTGGAGCCTAATCAGACTCAGGTTAATTTCTTCGCACTTTATTTGGCGTGGTTTCCCCCCACATTTGCTACAAGGGTTTGGGGGTAGTGCCCCTTATGGGGTCCTAGGGAAGAGCACCAAGCTCAATGGACTTTATGATTGTAAAAGGCATTGGCTGCTTTTTTCTATTGGACGACTTATTCTAGCCCTAATTTTGTAAGCGGCAAAAAGCTTGTATAAAATGGCTTAAGGTTAGGGATTTCATACTGTATGATGAGATTGTAGCTTCTTGCAGTGGTATTGAGCTGTAAGGAATTACAAATTGTAATCATTGGATAATAACAATATTGGAATTGTTGGTGGACGTAGTCCAGGGATTGGGTACTTTCACTTTGTTATTTTCTTTGAAGATGCGCGACGAAGGGGGAAAAGCATTAATAAGGAGGGATTAAGTCATGAACACCAACCTGCCACCAAGTTTGTTAGGTATTCATCTAAACCCACCTTGGCTAGGAAAAAATAGACTAGGGCAGACTAAGTAATACCAAGTTTTCACTCTGAGATGACTAAGTTGTAAAGTTCTGCTAATTCTTTGTTCTTTGAATCAGACTTTTTGTTCAGTTTTGTATGGCTGAGAATGCTCTTCTAAATAATATGAATATTCAGATTGTTTGAAGAAGTTATCACTTATCTTCAATGCAGGTCCAATCCTCTATATTCGATCTTGAATGAATAAGAATATCTTTGCTTTATAATTCGCAGGAAGTAGAATACTTAGAAGAGCAGATTGTTGTGTGTTTGTGTGTCTTCCAAACTGCATTCACAACCTAAATATATACCCTTTCTAGAGGGTATGTCCCTCAAGGGACATAACCCTTGGCACTTAACAAATTGTAATTATTCCTAAGTCGGTGATCTAGGAGATGTAGTTTAGTTATGACTAACTAATTCAATCAAGCACCAAACAAGGCATCATCTAGAAATCAGCGGCACCTCTAGGAGCAATATATATTTATATTAAATGCCAATCATTAGGGATATAAACACATAAGAGAAAGTATGGTCTGTACCATCAGACCTGTAGGTTTATCTAGGTTATATTCTTAACATAAGTCATCTAATTGAAAAAGATATTTATATAAATAATAAACAAAATAAAAATAATTGTTACCTATAAATTGGAATATTAATGCTCTACATTATCTGATGTCGAATGTATTATATCATTAAAGTAATACCCTTGGCATCTATGTATATTTGAACATATTAGATATATGCATATCTATATACACACACACACACTTATATTTTATATATAACATGTACATATATTTATGTAGACACAATAATACATAGAAGGATATGTTAAGAGCATGAGTATCACTTATAGTATATTATGGATGAAAATTTAATTCCCATACAAATTTGATCTTAATTCAAGAAAGTCCATCAGCCTCCTACAAATCTTTGATTATTTAGGCCTTCCATTTTCTTCCAATATTGCATGGCCATCAGCCAAAATTGTAACGAAAAATGCATGTCTCTGCCACCCTATTCTTGATGCAAATCATAACTCCAACTTGTTCTTTTTCGTTTTCCCACTATAGCTAGAGAAAAGGATATCATTCTCTCAAGTCACAAGTTTTACTCCCCCACAAGAAGCAATTTTTTTACCAGCTGCATATCAACCAAAAAAATCAATCATTTTTATTAACTAGTCGCAGCTCCACCATTTTAACAGTCGTGATTGTACTTAAATGTTTCATTTGAGTTCAATTTGCCAATACAGAGAAATATCGAAATGGTGTCACCATCTAGGACAGTTCATTCAAGATTACTGTTCATCAACTGAATCGAGTTAGAAGTCAGTGAAATACAAATCAAATTTCCTTATTCAAGTCGTATTCTCCCTGAGTTGTTTATTTTATTTCCATGTTAATGGTGAATAAATTATCGTGCATAACATAAGACAGTCTAGTCAGAACTTTGTTGAAAAATAATAAAGTTTGAATGAATCAAATTGGAATTGATATACTAGTCGTGCCAAGAGCACTCTAAAGGATGATAACAGCCTCTATTAATATTTTTTTAAGCTTATTTATTGTGCCAAGAGAAATCAATTCAACATGTCATCCATGTTTCCAAATACAATGACATTGAATGCATGTTCCTGAGATTGTGGAAGCCTATCCTTGGCTGAAAATATACATGGCTACTCGGAAATCATAAAACTTCCTCCTCCTTTTTTTCCCTAAATTATGGGTGCAAAAAGAAAGTTCCTTTATACAACTGAATATCATATAATGCAAGCTGGAAACACACCAGAGATTATCAAGGATAGCCAAGAATGGCTGAGATGAGGGGTGTAGTCCATATGAAATAGACAGAATAATAAACCTATGAAACGCATAATGATAATCAGAACTATGAAAAACAATATAATTGGAATCTAGTCAACTCATAGTGGGAACTAGATACTAGTTATCTATGTCATGTCGAGTGGTGGGTGATCGGGCACATAGTGTCCTCTGGAAATCCTTGGCCAAGGTAATTTTAGTGGTGAATGTTGCTGCTATGATCACGAGAGGTCAGGATAACTCATGGTTGGATGGATACTCTATTGGGGGGTACGTGCAGTATAGTCGGCTGTGTAGTTGACAACTCTAACACTAAGTTTCTCAAGTGGCAGGACAAGATGGTGCACACGTGTCTTGTCCCGTGTAGGGTAGGGTCATTCTTGGTAGAGAATGAGTGGGGATTACACTAGGCCCATGGTTGGGAGGTTAAGTCTTTGGCAATGCTTTTCCTCTCCTCCAAATGCCTAGACTTGCACAGGACAGACCAGTTCCTACTCCTCTTGATGTGGTGTTATCTAAACCTTGTTTGTATTCCATTATATTCTTTCAATTGCATCTTTATCTCAGCTTCAGTATCAATTTTATGTTCTATGCAATTACTAAACTGTTCATATGAAATGGTAGATAAGAGTTGGCAATTAGATTCTAATTTACATTCATGTAAATTTAGGTAGTTAGTAAATCTATTTGCTGAAGTCGTTCTTTCTAGTTCATCAAAAAGGGTACTTAATTCTTCAGTAATAGTTTTAAATTTTTTCATATGAATGTGTAATGTCCCCATTTCCAAGATCAATTTTTATAATAATAAGAATAAGGTTAATATGAGATAAATAAATCAATAAATATAATTTATAATTATGATTGCATTTGATAAAATAAAATAAATAATGATACTGGATCGAATTTAATAATCAATAATAATAATAACAAATAAACAAATATTTTATATATATATATATATATAATTATAATTTATTGTTATACTATATCAAATAGATATAATATAATATTGTATTAATTAATAAAACATTAATAATAATAATTTAATATATAATAATAATAATAAAAATAATAAGGTCTTATTAAATAAATAATAATTTTCTAATGAATAGTAAATATATATCCAAAATAATTTATCTAATATATAAAATAAAACGTCATCATAATTATTATTATTATAATAAAATAAAATAAGATCCTAATTGATATTTTAATAAAATATAAATAATTTTATAGCTATATAATAATATCAAACTAATATAAAAAGATTAATTAAGTTCAACTACGATATGTTATAATATAACATGACATAAGGTGAGCGACTAAAGTCACGACTATTGGACGAAACAAGCTTTCACAACAGGGGACGGGAAGCGATAGGGAAGTCATCCTTTTAAATAAGGAGTGATCAGCTTCAGCGATCCACGTGAGAAATGGAAGGAGTATTCAGGAAAAGAGAGAAAACAATTGATAAGGAGGAAGCAAAAAAGCATTGATAGCAGAAAACCATCAAATGATCACAGAGAGCCGTAATTTAGCAGCAGACCAATAAGTAGTTGAATGAGACTACGATTTTTGCCTTACCAAGGAAGAGGGATGGTAATCTTGGAACCCACGTGGATAACAACCATATAATATCTGCACATAAGTAACCAAGAAAGTAAGACTGGATACAAGTGGAAAAGCATATAAGATCTTAACGCTAAATTCAGGGAAGAAAGAGGAAGTACTGGGGAAGGAGAACAAAGCAGAGCATAAATCATAGCTTTCGAGGGACGGTCCAGCTCACCTTAGACAAGGAAGACGTTGTGGGCAAAGTTTTCACTTTGCAATGTCGTACAATACCCAATCTCCAGCACAACAACAGACAGAGCAAGCAAGGAAATATTCAGAAGAGGATACAAACATAATAATCAAAAACAGAAAGTAGGCACCCGAGTTTTCAAGCAAGACGTAGAGGCATCTGCAATCAAGGAAGAAGGAACTGGTTACTCTTGGAGCTGTCATTAAAACCCAGAGACACCCATCCAATATATAATTGATCGAGTAATACATCAGATGCATTGGTGAACTGGAGTAAAGAATTGTTTAGTCTGATTTTGATTCTCAGATGTTATAATCTGACCTGGGCAGTGTTGTGGTGATTCAACTCCACATATATTTTGTAACATTTCCTATACGAAGAAAACCAACAATTAAAGTACATAAGCAAACCATAACTAAGTCAGAGAACTAAGTATTTATATTACAAGCAAACTGTTTGACAAAATTCCTCTCAGTAGAACAGATCAGAAATAATTTGTGAACAACGTATGACATTACAGATTGAAGTGTAGTGATGTCAAAATATCAAACTTAGTAATTTTAATCTATCCTATCGACAAGGGACATACAGAATGCATGTGAGATATTAATATCTACATTGTCCACCATGGCTGAGAATCAATATCGAAGCATAGAGTGCATCGAGATGTTAAGATCTCCATTGTCCGCCATGGCCAATAATTGATGTGCCAGAGTATTCTAATGCTTTCAAACATATGCATTTGTCATTGGCCTTCGATAGAGGATGCCTGTCAAAGAAGAATCTTAAGGGGTACGCTCTCGGAATGACAGCGAGGTAGCTATGAGCTAAGAAGCCCAATCTGGGGATGTCCTTAACATTGGGGTTAACTTAGAAGGTAGAATAATATAGTTAGTTTTATTATTATTGTGATTCTAAGATTTTGCAAGTATTACTTGTCCCAAACTAACCTTATTAGTGGGGACATTACAACCCATTCACTAACCCTTGGAGAAATATTTTACAATTTATTGACTCAAATGAGACAAGTTTTCAAGACCCAAATACACCTTACCAACTATTTTGGTGTACCAGCCCTTAGACAGGCCTAATTGCAATTAAGTCTCCAAACAAAGAGATTGGGCAATAACTTTTGATCCTTTGATGATCTAGACAAACAAAAAGGGTTTGTTAAATACCCTTTTGGGAGATCTTCACAATATCTCAGAATCAAGTTCCCAACCAAAATGCAAATCCCTTAACAAGCACTCGTCCAAAAGGTCTAGAGGGATAATTAGGTTTCCACTCTCTACATAACTTGCAGAACTTTGTCTCCTTTAGTCAAAACCAGGCTTCCTCCGATCAAACATTGTTCTAACATCTTCCAAACAATATTTCGAACACATTCAAATCCATTCCTTGTCACTCTAAATCAAATTTGACCCTCCAATTGTTCATTTTCTTGTTTGTCAGATAGAGAAGACAGGCTTAGGGCTTCTTGCCAAAAATAGCCACTAAAGGGAGCACTCCAAAACTTGCATATTCTGACAATGCATAGGAAGACCTATCAAGCTCCAAAGTTTCAAGAGTAAAAAATGTCGATACAACTCACTCAACCCTTCACACCCACAACTATTTCAAAGATGGGGCTAGACTTCATCGAACCCTTATGGGTTAGTCGTGCCTGAAGATGTCGATACATAGTAGTGGCTATTGAATACTTGACAAAATAGGTGGAAGAATGAGCACTACCAGATAACTTTGCATTGAGCACGGACAAGTTTATCTATGAAAAAATCATAATGAGGTATGGAATTTCGATCCAACTGACACAAGATATGGTGTCAACACAAGTTAAGAAGGGACACAAGATCAAGTTAAAGCCTCGGAAGATGTCAGAGGACAAAAAAGATTTTTACATTAACATGATTTGTTGGGAGGATCTTATAGATGGAGAGAAGGCGTCTCTTCATAGTTCGTCACATCATAGATAGCTGAAGAAAACTTTTATTTGCGAGGGACAT
Organism: Cupressus sempervirens; assembly: GCA_028749045.1. Lineage (NCBI taxonomy): Eukaryota > Viridiplantae > Streptophyta > Pinopsida > Cupressales > Cupressaceae > Cupressus > Cupressus sempervirens. The sequence goes on along the minus strand of CM053793.1, from coordinate 205,175,875 downwards.
TGGAGGTGTCTGATGGATGTGGTGAAAAGTCGGTTGACAGGCTCTAGCCATGCCTCCGACATCTTTTTTCCACAAGTAACCCTTGTGAACAATTTGAGGGCAAGTTAGATATATGATTGGGCTGCATTGTTAGCCAAGCGCATCTATGAGTTTATGACACTCCAACATAAAACGTTTTACATGTCGCATTATGCTATTGGCTTGCTTCTTGATGCATAGTGAGCCAAATACCGAATGAAAAGCTACCCACTGAGATTAGAGGGGGAATGTTGGCAACGAGTGATCCCTCCATTATGAGATGGAGGCATTTCAATACCCTAGCCGGCCAGAAGATGACTAGTCAAAAGAGGGTTAAATAGGATATACATGGAGACACAGATAGTGGGTGACAGGATAACTCAGAAAGCAAGAGTGCCTCAAAGGAGGATGGCATCCAGCCTGAGGAGGAGACAGAGACTATGTCGGCACCTCGATCATTATTTGCATGCTTTGTGTTATCCTCTTCAGCACACTTGGTGCCCACTACAAGCACGCTTCCCATTCCTAGGTTTGGCCAAAGTCGAGCACCAGTGATTATGACACCACCAATGGTAATCATGGAGAGTGTTTCCATAATAGTTGAGGCTGAAATGATAGTAATAGCTGAGACAGTTCCCCCAAGGGCAACAGAGACAGAGATTATTGGAGAAAAAGTTGTGGTGGTAGTTCCAGAGCACGAAAGTGAGATTCCTATAGTTTGGGTAGGATACAACTTCAGTTGACATAGCTTAAGTAGGAACATCTACAGACATGGCTCAGGAAATAGAGATTCATGAGATCGAAGATAGCACATTGCAGAAGCCACAGATCCAGCTTGAGGAAATTGACTCTGATGTCATGGCGACCATTGATGATGCACTCCTAGTTGCCCCAATTGAAGAGCATTCCGTCGAACCGAGTTAGAGGATGAGTCATGCCAACGAATACCTAAGATAGGGGTTCTAGATCACCCCTATGGCTATGACATTTGGACCTTCTATTTAGTCTCCTTTGTGGGAAGGTTCCCGTCCCCAGGCAATGAAAGTAGACAATTTTGCACCAAGAGAGGTAGCTATACTGGCATTGGGTGATAAGGAAGAAGTAAAGGAGAAGGAAATTGTGACAAATGATTTAGTTGAAGGATGTTCCTCCAAAGAAGCTAGGATATAGACCATAGAGGAGCTGAAGCAGGCAGAGCAATATGACTCAAATGACATAGAAGTTTCCTCATATATTGATTCTCTTAATATGGTGGTCAAGAAAGGATGGAAGATTGCATACTAGGCATAGTCTAAGAAAAAGGAGTTGAAGGTTCAGCCATTTATGTGGACAAGATGCCCGACAGCCTTCCGTACTTGCTTCAAAGCACGAGGATGGCCCACGACTAAGACAACGGAGATGATGGTAGAATGGACTGCTGTGGAGGATTCGGTGGGTGCGAGGAGCCGCATTGAGAGGATCACACACGAGATAGTGGAAGTGCATAAGGACACTTACTATGCTCAGCGATGTGCGGAGGTGGATAGGGTAGCTATAGAGAGATCTCGGGAGGAGATTACTACCCAACAAGCAAAATGAGCAAAGGAGCGTGAGGATTGGGCAAAGGAACGAGAGGCATTGAAGACTTGGTAGGATGTAGCCACACAAGAGAAGTCTGTCATAGAGGCATAGTTAGCTAAGACCCGAGTATCATGTGAGGAGGCTGAAGTAAAAGATGTTGCAGTCATGTTGAAGGAGGCAGTGAAGGAGAACTCCAAGATACGAGCAGATTTGCATGTCCACATATAGCAGGTGTACCAACTTTGGACAATTGGGTAGTTAGACAATTCGACATAACTGAGGGAAGTTATACGAGTGCGACGGTTCGCCTTGCACCCCCTCCAGTACTATATGTATGAATCCTATTCACTAAAGGGACATGTTGCGATTTGGAGATGTAATCTTGCATTCAATGATTGATGAATACATAAGTTACTTCTGGGTTTGTTACAATTCCTATGTTCAATATCTTACTTTGTCTTTATGCATTAGTTCCTGTTACCTCAAAGGGTAAACAAAAAGTTCAGACAATAACAAAAATTATAAAGTGGGGGAATAAAATTTATAAGCCTCTCTTGGAATGTTGAGTAATGCATTAAAGCAATAATGTGATGTCCCCTTTTTGGAATTTAATTTTTTTTTAAATAAAATAAAATATTAAAAGACTATAGAGAAGATTTAAATTAAAATACAAAAAACTTATATAAAATTTAATTAAGTTTAATGAAAGGTCAAAAGGCATGAAATGAATCCAGCAGGGCCAAGACTGATTTCAAATTTGCTCCTGACTGTCATGTTGAGAACCTTTGGAAGTCATCATGGTGGTCTGGAAATGAGGTGTGGTCTCTATTTTTTTTTGTGGGTTTTGACTAAGCATAGTTAGGGTTTGTTAATAAGCAGATAAATAAGGTACCATGTATAGTCTGGGTGGGATATACTCTGTTACAAAGCTATTAAGATGTTCGACAAACGATTATATATACCTTCTACAATGTATGCACAGTTTATGTATGTAGATCTGGTTTGTAAATAACAGCAGGTATACTCTCTTCTAATAAGTAATGAAACTTGGCTACATATAAGAAGTATGTTTATTACTAAGCGTCTATCTGTTTATCTTCATTTTGAACATTTTGGGTTTTAAAGTGGTTCGGTTTCCTATTTTTTAATTGCAATTATTACTGCATTATTTCCTTTACATCTGTATGGTTTATATGTTAAATTCAAGTTTAATCTAGCCATTCATAAATCCTAGCTAGCATTACGTTTTGTAGGCTTTCCTCCGATCAGCTCCTTTTGCTAGTATTAGGTTTTAGACTCTTCAGGACTTTGTCTCAATATAGAGATGCTCTGGAGGTAGGGCAAGTGTTGAGAAAATTTAAGACTTGTTTATAATGTAACCATTCAAGTTAAGAGTCTGTGGATCTCTACCTAATTAAAGGAGGGGATACAGCTTCAACATTCAGTCTGATATTCCCAGACTGAAGGTAGATTGGATATTATTTGTTTAAAGTCTCAGATTAGGTTTTGTTTCCATAAGTCTAGGGTTTGGTACTGGGTCATATTGTCTCTACAAGATCAACGACTAGAACAAATCCCTATAGGGCTCTTGGTGATAAGTTCCGAAAATGGATAAAAGAAGGCTGTCTGGACTGCTTGTTTCTTATCATTTTTTAGTGGCATTAGTATGGTAATTTAGCTTTGGTTAGTAGTTGGATTATAAATTGGATACTGGTGTTAAGGGTAATTTAAATCCAGGTTGGACTCGTCCTACATTCCTATGGAGATCTCTACTAGAGGTTAGGGTTTTCGGCATCGATTGGATGTAGCTCAATTGTTTTTCTCCATGAGATTTTCGGTACTCTATTTTGTGTGATGCATAGGCTTGGAGGAATCTCGATAATTGAGCACTCCGTTTTCTTCTTTACTAACCATCTTTTGAGTACAAGATTCTCCTTTTCCTGGATCCATATAGGTGGTTTTCTAATGATTTTTATTTATATACTAACTTTGATGATCAATCAAGTTTTATGTAAGGAGTGTTTCTCTAGCCAAGAGTTCTATGCGCTTAGAGGTGATTACGGACATTAGATTACACAAATTCGGACATCTCTATTGGAAGTTAATATCCATAATAGATACTATGTTGGCAGGGGTATGTCCCTCGCTATGTCGTAATTCGAATCTTTATCTAACAAGTTATGTTCTCACTGGGGTATGCCCCTTTTAAGATGTAATTATATAGGACTTTTGTCCCGGGCAAGACTGGAGGTTTTCTTCTCCGTTCTTTCCTACCAGTGCCCGTTTGAACGGAGTCAAGCTGATGTAATTTTATTTTTAAGTTAATAAAATCATTCAAGGCTTCAGCTGTTTTCTAATCAAAACAGGAAAAAAGAAAGGGCATGAAATGAAGAGATGTGACTCTATCAAACATGAGATATAAAAGGATAAATAGAATTCCATTTGGAAGGGAATAAGGAGAAAGAAAGAAAGGAGTATGAGAACTAAGGAAGGAGTTGGAAGAAGATTGGAATGTGAAGAATTGATGAAGGGTTATGACTCTTTCAAAAGGTGGTATTTATGAAGGTTGTGACTCTTTCAAAGGGCATAAAGGATAAAGGGTTGTGACTCCCTTGAGAGGTTCTAATAATAGAAGGTTGTGACTCTCCCATCCTGAAGATATAAATAAGAAGGAAAGTTGCCTACTAAAGGCATAGGAGGGATCGTCATAAGGAAGGTAATCATAGTAGTTTTATTTTGAGATATAAGACAGCTCTGATCTGCATAAAGGGAGCATAGGAATTAAGGATAATATCTGGACTTTCCTTCTCGGTTGCTTGTTTTTCATTCATGGGAGTGAATCCATCGCTGCTATTCGGAGGAAAAAGGAACCCATTCACTGGGGTTAATGTATCACATAAGTTAGAATTCAGCAGGTCTGGGCTTCCATCCAGCAAGCATAACCAACCATTCTGATCTGCCTAAAGGGAGCATAGGAATTAAGGAAAGATTAATGGATGAAGAAGGAAGTAAGTTCCAAAAAGGCAGCAATGATAGAGGCTGGTGACCCTTGTGAAGGGTGGTTCTTGTGAAAGGGTGTGACCATTTAAAAGGGAAAACATTGTGAAGAGATGTGACCCTTCCTTTCAAAATATATAAATGGGAAAGAAGGATCAATATGGAATGGAATTGGAAACTTATCTCATATTTTAGTCCATAAGGACCAATATTTAAGAGGAGAGAATACAATATCCAATCAATCAAAGAATAAGAGAGATATTTGAATATAAGTAACAGAACAAACTACCATAAAGCACACAAGAGACTTCTGTTCTGATTTAATGCATAATGATTTGGCTGACTATAATTGGTCTCTCATTAGTTACGAAATAGAATATTACACATTGCTACTGTTACATATATTCCATAATACAAGAGATATTAGTATGTTCTAGCCATTCTTTAATCACTTGCTAGAGGATAGATTGGTACTATGTAGGGAGAGACGGAGTAAATCCTCACAAGGTAGGTGAATCCCAACATGGTTATCTGTTTCCAATGCCTTGGGGAAAAGTCGCGAGATGAGTATGAACATGCATTCTTAAAAGGGAAAACATTGTGAAGAGATGTGACCCTTCCTCACAAAATATATAAATGGGGAAGAAAGATCAATATGGTATGGAATTGGAAACTTATCTCATATTTTATTCCATAAGGATCAATATTTAACAGGAAAGAATACAATATCCAATCAATCAGAATAAGAGAGATATTTGAGTATAAAGCACGCCACAGACTTCTGTTCTGATTTAATGCATAATGATTTGGTTGAATATAATTGGTCTCTCATTAGTTAGGAAATAGAATACTACACATTGCTACTATTACATATATTCCATGATACAAGAGATATTAGTATGCTCTAGCCATTCCTTAATCACTCACTAGATGATAGATCGGTACTATGTAGGGAGAGGCAAACTAAACCCTCACAAGGTAGGTGAATCCCAACATGGTTATGTATTTCCAATGCCTTGGGGAAAAGTCCTAAGATGCGTATGAACATGCATTCTTAATACCTTAAGGGAACCAACTTGTAGATTGGTGTCCAAAAACCCTATGACAAGTAAATCCCCATCCTACTTAGGGTTGACATGTAGGAGAGAAGTAAGGAACTGGATCTTAGGTGGGTTAACTGCCAAATGTATTATCAGTCATTAATTATTTCTTAATTCAATCTGATTTAAAGATATAGTAATGTATGTTAGTCATTGGGAACATTGCATTTACTAGCACAATCCAAACCCAAGTTGGGAGTTTTAGGGTAAACCAAGTAAAGTCCTAGTTAGTGACATTACAAATACTATCAAACCTTTGAACCTGCTATCTTGTAGGGCAAAAGATGATACAAGGAATCATTCGAGTCAATAAGAAAGAATCTAACAATGCGTGTATTCTATGTATACTTCATGTTTTCTCTATGTTTTCATACATTTCTATGTAAACATTGTGTATGCATTGTGTCTGTGTATTCACGTGTATAATTTGAATTATCAAGTGTATGTTCCATGTGTGGTTTTGTTGTGAGGTTCTCACACCATCGCCCCAAATTCTTTGGGGACCCCCTTTTTTTAATCGCCTCGGCAAATTTTTGGATTGCCCAAAATTTTTGAGTTTTGAAAATTTCACACCTTGGCACCTTCAGGACAAATGTGGGGAGGCTTAGCTTATTTTCACCCGGTTTCAACTTGATTTTCTAGAGCAACCAATTTCATCCTTAGGCCGGACAAAATTTTAAAGAGCAATATTTGGCAGGATAAAATTGTAAATTTGTACTTAGACGTTTTCTTTTGAAAATCCAGATATAAATGTGTAAATTTGAATAATCTTTCAAAAGGAAAATTTTGTTAGACTTAAGTTTTGGAAAATCTCAAATTTTTCTTTGGTGAAAATTTTAATTTTGTTGAAATGAAGCTAAATTGCAAAAATCAATTTTTGGCTCTAGAACAAATTTTATTTTATTTTTGTCAAAAAAAAAAATTTGGCATAGCAAAATTGATTTGGGTAAAAATTGCAAAAAATTGGCTTTAATAGATTAAAATTGCCTTAAAAACTTTTTGCCTTTAATGAAATTGGTAATTTAATATTGAAAAATGGCTTTTGGTTAGCCAAAATCCAATTTTAATAACGTATTAATTACTAAACCCTCATTAATTGGAAATATTTAACATCTCCAAGGCACCATTTAATTTCCTTTTGTAATTTAGAACTAATTGGCAATTTTAAAAGGCGATTTTCATTTTAGCAAAATTAATATTTAGCTAAGTATTTAATTGTGGGCCATAATTTTTGCATTAATTATTGTTTTTTCTTGCTCCCAGGGTCCAAGTCAGCTAGCTTGGGGGCAGTAAGAAAATTGGGTATAAGAGGAGGCCTCTCTCCCATTTCTTCCTCACTTCTCACTTCTCCTTCTCAAGGCGTTGGTGATTTTGCAAGAGCAGATCTGCACTCTTCTTGCTTGGCAAAATTTGTGGGAGCCAAAATTTATGGGAGATAAAATTCTGATTTTTGCAAGAGGCTGCAATTTTTGCCCTAGGTTGGGTAATTTTATTTGGAGGTGAATTACATGATAAATTTCTGATTTGCAAGGGATTTGAAGTTCTTAAGTTCGAGTCCTAATTCTGAAAAGTCACTGTAAGATTATTGGTTAAGGTGAATTTTCATCATCTAGAGTTGCAAGGGGTCCTTAAGCTGGCATCCTTCTTCGTTCTAGTCTTAGAATTGCTTCCCTTGGTTCTACTTGCCTTCTGGTCCACCACTCTACCATCCCGTAATGGGGCAACGACCATGGAGGATGTTAGTGCAAGTAAGAATCCCAAGCGGACAAGACTAAGAAAGACAAAGAGGATATGATGCCCAAAATGCCCTTCTTCTCGAAAATGAAGAGAATAACTGACACCAATATCGGTACAGTGGACATGATACAGATGAAGGAAAGACTGAAGGAAGGACAATCCCCCTTGGCAAAGAGAATATCAATGAGACAGATTTTGGATCGAGGTTGGATGAGTTGGGAAAGGTTGCCATCAAGAAGAAGCATTTGGGCACCCTTTCCTCTCTCAATGCTTTTATTGGATTTGCGAAGGAATATGAGAAGGATCGCGAAAGGATACTACCAGCGGCAAGCAGCGTGGCGAAGTCAACGGAACTCAGGGCGAAGCACACACTTTGTCCCCCTATGGAAGAAGTTAACAAAAGGCTAGCTAAGTTCATTGCCTTAGCTAAGAAAATGAAAGAAAAGGGAAGATTTATATTAGAAGATCATTTGATGTAAGCCCAAGTGGCAAATTTCTCTTTCTTCTAGAATAGGGCAAGTGTCTATTTTTGATTGGCCACCATTTTGGTACCTTCTCATTGGTTGCCACTTTTTGCACTTTTTTCATTGGTCCATTGATGAGGTGGCAACTTTTCATTGGCCGAGGGGGTGGCAACCCTAATTAGGGTTTTGAGGATCCAATCTGGATCATTGATGTTGTTTTGATCTCCACCGTCTGTTGTATTTTTGGCCCCTATATAAGGCCATTTGCTCTCATTTGTAAAGTGTTGGAGAAATTGTTGCTAAGATAATACCAAAATTGCTCTCTTCTTCATTTTTGCGATTTGCATGTTGATTAAGAACATTGGGTATTATTGCATGTTTTCTACTTCCACATAGTTAGATTTCTTCTCAAGTTGTTTAAGTTGCTTAAGTGAGGTTGACGTAGATGGATAGTTGTATGGTAGCATTGGTAAATGTTTGATACGGATCAATACTAGACCACTAGCATCCTAGCAGCTGGTTGGGAAGCTTTGTATGGTAAGCTAGTTTATTATTCCTTTGAATCATTGCACCTACAGAAGTGAGGCCGCTGGTCATCTCTCATTAGGTTTGATCCCCATCCATTTGCTAACCTTCCATTCATAGGAGTAGGAATAGAATAGTGAGTAGCTGGGTAATCGAAGCTTAGAGAAGGAAGTTAGGGAAGTAGATTAAGTATCAAAACACACCCATTCACCCTCCACCACCATCGCTTTCCCATCAACATCACCATTGGTAGACACATCCTCCATCATCACCACCATCAACATTATCTACCACCCACATATTTCACAAACCCATCACCATCACCATCATTCCACCAAAGCCCAAGTCATCCTTGAATGAATAGTGTAAGGCTGCCTATGTGATTACCAGCAAATCACATCGATAAAACTGAGCGAGTATCCACAAGAGTAAGGAACATTGGAGTTATTCTCATATCCCATGAACAATAACTTTTCAAGAGAGGAAGTGTATGTTTGATACTCCGTATCAGATATCCAATTACTACTATGTTATGTAAGTGATACAAAACTCGCATCAACATGTTTTACTTTGGTTAATCTACAATAAGAGAATAGTTAGAGTGAACCCATAAAATATAAATTTATTATCAAGGTTGGACAGTTCCAAATCAGTTTTGATGACATTACTAAGATGACCTTAAACATTTTCTCTAGAAAATGAAAGAAAGTCCTCTCAAAATTGTAAACCTTGCAAATTCTCAATGCATTGGTTAATATCAAAGTTGTACTGTCGAAGCTACTCAATGTGAAAGATTTGTATCAATTAGAATGGCAATATTAGTTGAGGACAAGCAATTATGGGAAAAAAAAGAGTCTAATATTCCCTTACTAAAGTAAAATATAATAATAAATGATAATAAATATTAATATATCAAAAGAATATAAACAAAATCTAAATTGATATATTAAAATTAATTAAGTTTAATGAAAGGTCAAAAGGCATGAAATGAAAAGATGTGACTCCTTAAACGTGAGATATAAAAGGGAAAATAGGATTTCATTTGAAAGGGTAGAAGGGGAGAAGAAGAAGAAAGGAGCACAGAGACTAAGTAAGGAGTAATGGAAGAAGAATGGAATTGGGGGGTGAGGGAGGGGAGAGGAGAGAACCGCGGGGAGGGGTGGAATCGTTTGTTGAAAGCATGGAAGAAGGGATCATCATAAGGAAGGTAATCACAAAATTTTATGTTTTGAGATATAAGACAATTCTAATCCACATAAAGGGAGCATAGGAATTAAGGAAGGATTAAAGGAAGAAGAAGATTGAATTAACTTCAAAAGAAGCAGCAACAATAGAGGATTGTGACCCTTTTGAAAGTGGTAATTGTGAAAGGGTGTGACCGTTGAAAAGGGAAGACATGGTGAAGAGATGTGACCCTTCCTCACCAAAAAAATAAACTGGGAAGGAAGATCAATATGGAAAGAAATTGGAAACTTAAAAAAAATCTATAAGGATGAATATATAAGAGATAGATATCTGAATATAAGCAGCAAACCAGACTACTATAAAGCAAATCACAGAATTATATATTGATATGATGCATAATAATTTGACTGGCTATGATTAGTCTCTCATTTGTTAGGAAGTAGAATATAAATATTGCTACTCTTATATTTATTCCATTATACAGGAGATATTAGTAAACTCTAGCCATTCCTTAATCACTCGCTATAGCCCCTTAAGAGGGTAGGTTGTGGTGTAAGGAAAGGCAGAGTAAACCCTCGCAATGTAGGTAAATGCTAAGATGGGTAAGGATAAGTATTTCCAATGCCTTGAGGGAAACTCCCAAGATGGCTATGAACATGCATTCTGAATACTTTGATGGAGACTGCTTGTAGATTGGTGTCCAAGAGCCCTGTGACAAGTAAATCCCCATCCTCCTTAGGGTTGATGTTTAGGAGAGAAGTAAGGAACTGAACTAGAGAGTGTTAACTTCCAAATGTATAATCAGTCATTCATTGCCTCTTAATTCGATCTGATTTGAACACATAGTGGTGTATATCAATCATTGGGAACATTGCATTTACTAGCACAATCCAAACCTTAGTTGCGAATTTTAGGATAAATCACATAAATTCCTACATGGAGACATTACAAATAAATGAATGTAACTTTAAGAAAACAGAAAGATATATGCACGCCACAAGGCATGGCTGTTCTTCAAACTAAAATCCAGTTTATAATTCAAGCTGCTCATTTCAATGTTATCGTATTCTGCCCCAGACTCAACCAATTGTGGGTAGTCAGAACAAGCATGGATGTGTAATATGCTCTGCTTTGGACAATGCTAGAGATTTGTGTCAACCTGAATTTGTATCGCAACATTTTCTCTTCTTCCAAAAGGGGTCAATTTCATATCATGGTCAGAAATGTTGTAGTCTGGAAATAGCGATATTGTTTCTCATAAATTGCAATTTGACAATGTATTGGCCAAGGCTATTAATTGACAAGGATAAGAATTGATGATCTTTACCACGTGGCCTCTATCCTATCCTGTGTGGATAATCCCTGCAGAACCAGCTATTTATTTTTTATATCATAGCATTAGGTCTGAAGAGAGTGCGAATAGAATGGGCTGTTTAAGGGAATAGACTTGGTCAGTATCTTCCTCATAAAATATTTGCAGCAAAAGTAACTATTTTCACATTGAAAACATTTTATGCAGAGAAAAGAAAAACTCATAGTATCAATTGTCTGTTTACTTTGTGCATATTACCGTAGCAAGAAAAATTTGGCCAAATCTATTTAATATGTCATGAAAGAGAAAACTGATTCTAAACCAAGTTGAGATATAAACTGGAGACCCACCAGAAACCATCTTCAAAATTAATGTATGTTTATGCAATAATGCTCATCATATGTTAGGCTAAAATGAGCATACAAACTATTACCTCAGGTCAAACTGAAGCTTTTCATAGGATTGTGGGCACTTCTGATCTTTGGAAAACAATTTTCGCAAAAAACTGCAAAAGACAACCAGAAATCAGTAGTTTGGATTTACAAAATTGAAAACAACAGTATAATGCTAGATACTAAATTTTATCAAGGAGAACATTGCCATCTTCCATTAGCAAACTGACTGACATGATCCATAAGGTTTGATAGTGGCATGTCACTGTGTCCCAGGATTCATTAATTCTAGGTTCTCTAATGTGCGTCAACTTATTTTAACGTGTTAAGGCTTGAGGCTAAGGATTCAAACAGTAGTCAATGCCTGATAAGGCTCTCATCTCAGAGCATAGCTGTGGAGAAACATCCAGCAAGGCATAACAATAAATTCCAGAGTCCAAATCTGACATCAAGAATGTGCAAGGGAAAATCCAAAAAACAGTAAATTAACTATAATTCCAACTTCCGGCTATGAAGAATATCATATCCTTGTCAATGATCAGCTTATAGTGATGGAAATATTGTCATTGATGTCAAAGGAGTTTGTGAGCATGAACAAAACCATAAGTGTCTGTAGCATCAATGTCAAAGGTACAATGAAGAAGTAAGAAGAAGCATATAAAGAAGTCAGCAGATGGATAACAAAAATTAAGAAGAATATGACTGTGAAAAATGAATCAAAGAAAGTATTGAGAATAAAAGAAGTATAAATATGTATACATACATATTTAGGAGCTGACGTGAATTAAAGAGGTGCCCATAGTATAAAAGGAAATGTGTACTGATAAATAAAAGATAGACAATGCAAAAAATTATTGAATCAGCAAATTCAAGAAAGTATATATGGCTGCATAACGTCAGAAGCAAAATCAAAAGTTGCAGTGGTAATATGAACGATGAAAGTTGGGATAAGTCTGGAGCAATTTATAAATTTGAGGTCAGCATACCTAAGTCAATGTGGCTCTAATGATAGCATGAATCATAACATAGTGAGTATTATATAAAGGTGTAATGAACAAAATTCAAGCAGTGATACGGCAATTGGGAGATATATAATCAAGCACTAATGATATGATGGAGAAAAGTTAATAAAGAGCAATTCTTCATGTCTTGAAGTGATGAAGACTTATACATGTTTATATACAGTGACTTATCATTGTACTGAAGTCAACATTTTAGACCATGTTTATATTGGGTGACTTTGAAGGATATAATAGGTGGTGTTTTATTCTACATAAACAAAAGCACCAAATTTGGGATTAAACAATTAATTCAGCAAATAATAAATAAGTTTCAGACTATGAAGATTCAGCATCAGCGAATAATACACAGATATATCATATCGTGACTGGATATGGAAGACCAGTGTGGAGCAGATTATATATATTGTTAATGGCAGACAAGAATATTTCAAAGGCCTTGTTTATGCAACCGTGATTCAGAGTTTTGGTGTCGTCAGTTCTTAGAAATAACAGAACTATTTGGAGATTGATATTTATAGCGATGAAGTTTCTATTTCGGCACTAAGCAACCAATTTAATAGGCAGCAATAAGTATTCAGTATTTTTTCCCTACACAAGCGACTTGGAAGACTGAATGCAGAAGAGTATAAGGCAAGAAGATGGCCCCAATATCAACAAATGCACAAACATTGAAAGTTATGGCATGTGATAAATGCATCAGGTTGGAAAAGAATCAATGTGTAAAGGAATATTAACAATGAGGAGTAATGACGGCAACAGAAACTATCTACTGACTATTTTTGCAAAGCTTTGGTGGGAATATCAAGCGTAAATCAACAACACCATGCACTACAACCAAATATGGATATCATAGAATCAACAGGAGTCAATACTCTCAGGAATTGTAAAATGTTATGGGTGCGAATTGGAAAGAACTAACGGCAACCTCAGAATAATATGCGCATTCACAGAGTACAAACACAACTGAATAAAACCACGTCAGAACAGAAGCAAAAAAATCATGCAAGCATTATAAGCTAAAGTAGTAGACTTAGACGAGATTAAGCAAACAGACATGGTTAATAAAGAAAGAAGTCGGCACCGGGTGCTCTTTGATATCTATTGGTGAAAGAAATACAGTCAGCGATATCAAAAGTTTCAAAATTGAGACAAGGGATCAAAATGGAAAAATACAACGGTGTCTAAAACCACACAACATAATCATAACTCCAGTGATGGAAATATAATTTGGAACACGCAGCATATCCATCCATTCTCACTGCCGAAAACGTAGTCACTGTCTTCACTGAGTTAACATAAGGAAGGAAGAATGATGAATACAGAGGCTATGACAACCATCAAAATTATTTATTCCTCTTGTCAGTAATCACAATTTGAAACTTTCTTAAACTATTGGACTTACTAAAGTCAAAAGGTGTGAATAAGAAGTATTAATATTAATTGAAGGGAAAATATGATATAAACAAACCCATGTTAATCAAATAATAATCAATGCATATAAGATACTGATCAGTTATAAATGAAGATTCGTTACCCTTCCTTGAACAGTCACATGGAAGATATATATGAGGAATTAAAAATCATTTAATAAGTGTTGAGTATATGTGAGTGAAGGAAGTGAGTATATATAAAGAAAAAATTAGCAGATGTGTGATATATGAATAAGGAAATATAAAGAGAAGAGTGGAGCATTATGAAATAATAACAAAACATTATAAGATGTGAAGGTGAGCTCAGCAGTAAGAGAGGAACTGTGGGAAGAATTCAAAGAAGACGAATAGAAATAAAAAAAGTTTAAATATATATTCAGATTTGACAAAACTACTATTTATATATATTTATATAAGAGAAGAGTTGAAATAAAAAATATATGAAAAATCAAAATAATAGGCTGACTTCAAGAAGACAAAAGTTAAGAAGAGTGTGAGCTATGTTAAAAGATACATGTAGAGATAAAAAGAAATTGTATGCTAAAGTGAAAAGATCCACATAGCAGATTTACTTGAAGATTTGTGCAAATAAGAATCCATCATCAGCTGAAGCAAGCAACATTGATAAGTAGGAGATAATTTCCACAGCAAGTCAAATTGTGATATTGTTATCAAGAGTTAATTGTGTGATTTTTGAGTCAAACTCATTGACCCATGTTTCATGAGTAGTGACTCAACATGAATCCATCTCTCATGAGAATAAATGGAACACTTAGCACTCATTGGATCTAGGTGATGTTCACAGGCATGAAGCACTAGGACTTCTTGGGAGGTCACCCATCCCAGCACTACTCCAGCCTGAGCATGCTTAAAACTACGGAGTTTCCTCCATGGTTAAACCCAAAGCTTGCAACCCCATTTGCAAAACCTTCACCAAGTGTTGTGCCTTATGAACCATTCATTAGAAAGCCCCTTAAGCTCATCAATTGATAAGTAGGAGACAATTGCAAGCAACATTGTCAAGGTGGAAGAATAGTTTGTGCAATGGGTTGATGCCCACGAAGAATGCAATGGGGCTTGGTGCTTCCAGTAGGTCGGAGCTTGCGAAGTGTAGGAGTCGGAGCTTCCAGTGAGTCAGTGTGCATAAACATAGAGGTCGTAGCCTCTAGTAGGTTGGAGCCTACAAACTATTGTATGAGAACAGTTTATATAAGAAAGCATTTATTTGCCGTGGTTTTCTCCCACATTGGGTTTCCATGTAAATCATTATGTCATTGTGTTCATAAGCATAATTGTTTATTTCTGCATTTTAAATTGGAAAAAAAAATTATTATACTAAATCACCCGGACCTCCCCCTCTCAGTATAATCATGTGCTCTCCATATAGCACATGTAATCTCTATTAACTTGCAAATGAGCACTCAATCCATACATCGTCAATTAAGTTGTCCATCATATCCCCTTGAAGCTTATATAAAAGACCTTTTCTCGGTATTCAAAGGCTATATGGAAACATGCCTGCAAACAAGAATCACAAATCATGAAAACAAAAATAATTTCCCTCAGAAAGACCACTAAAGGTGAATGGTTTAAAACACCTAGCATAAAGAAAAAACACAGCAAAGCATTAAGTGGTGGCAGCAACTATTCTACAATTGAGATTAAGCCATGGCAACCACCTTCTCAGCATCTTAAGGGAGATCACAGTTGTCACCCTTGATGGCCTGTTGGCAAGAGACAATGTTAGAGACATTTAGTATATTGTCACTGGTAGAAACTGCATTCAATTCTCTTGTCCACTTAACATATTTTAGAGTTAGTGAAGCCTGTTTGATGAATTTAATTGAGTGTACATGACAGTATACTGGATCAGTTGTTGAATCGGGGAGAGCAGAAACTGACGAATCTTGCATTACGTAGTTAGAGGATGATTATACAGCTTATGGTGCATATACTTCTATGATCGCAGGTTACACTGTTGAAGTTTGTGGAAGTTGTAATAATTTGAGTATCGAGTTGATAGAGAACTATTTATGCAGAGACAGTTTTGTCGGAGTAATCAGCAATCTTATCAGATCGATGATCCAATCGTTTTGATGATTGATTTTGGTTGAGCTGACCTAACTATATCATACACACCTTTGGCAGAGGTTAGCAAAAAAAATTGATTGTTGAATTATACTATGCTCTAGATGTTATCTATCTTGCTATTGGAGCCAACTTGCATAAGTCTTGTGCTTGAGATTGGGCATAAAAGATCAAATTTGTGATTGATGTGAGAAGCAATGGAAGGAGTGAACTTGATGATGTGTTGTTGACTTGCTGGATATTGGAAAAGACAGATTATTAAGGTCAGGTTGATCATATTGCAATTACAGGGAACTATTATGGCATAAGTGATGCTACACTTCAGTTCATTTTTTGGATAGTTGTCCATCTTGGGGTTTCAGTTAGGTTCTAGCCCACACATTTTGTATTTGAGCAGTGTGCTCTAGGCTATAAGCCTGAATGCTTGTGCATTCGCCCCCTTTGTAACTAAAGCTTAAACAAGGTTAATTACACTGTAAAATTTGTGCATTTCATCCCCACTGTGGTTTTTTCCTTGACCAGTTTTCCACGCTAAAATCATGGTGTCATGAGTTTGTGGATGTTTACCTTGTGGTTTAGCAGTTTATTTTTCATTGCGATTATTTTATGGTTATGCAATCAGTGTAAGATAATTGAAAAGCTCAAGATAATGATTCAACCCCCTCTCATTGTTCCTCAATCCTAATAGTATCAGAGCTTTGTGCCTCGAAGAAAGTCTAACCACTTGAGGAAGGCCCTGATGGGTAAACTAGGCAGCAGTGCTCAGAAACAGCTTTTGATTGCACTTGAGAATGCTGATAAGTCCAATGCAAAGAAACATGGAATTAAAAGACAAGCTTAAGGAAGCTCGTGACTTTATTAAAACTTTCAAAGATCAGCTGAATAAGCTCAAATCCATAATGAAAGAGCTTATTCATCAAATGTAGGTAACAGGAAGTACTGATGATTCATCTACGGAAAAACCTGATCTGTATGAGCAACTTGTGAAGGAAGGAGACAGTCTGACTTTGAAGCATGAGATGGAGATCATGGTTCTAAAGCTATCAAAGGAAATTGAAGATAGGAAAATGGATGAAGAAAACCTTGAAAGATCCTTGAAGGAGAAATTTGATGAATGACATAAGCTAAACTTTCAGATTAGTCAAATGCAACTCAATTTAGATGAGACCGAGCACAATGAGAAGGAACTTGACAGAGTGAATGAGATATTGAGAAGTGACCTTACTGCAATTAATGAATTTAAAAAAAGATTCAAATCCTGTTCAATGAAGCTAGATGAGCAGTTGGAAAGACAACGATCAATTGGAGATACACATGGATTAGGTTATGACAATGGAGAATGTTCCAAATCTGCTGAGGAAAATGGAAATCAGAATAAGCAACCTAAGGAAATACATCAAAGGCAATATAATGGGCAAAGATTCACAAGAAGATGCTTTACTTTCAATGAGTTTGGTCACAAGGCGAATCAATGTTGAATCAATAGTACTTCACCACCTTTTTTTGGTTATTGCTTTACTTGTTGGAACCATGGGCATAAATCAAATGACTACAGACTCAAGAACAGACCTATGAACAAAGAAAGCACTACATGTTTCAAATGCAACAACTTGGGGTATATAGTTAAAGAATGCAGACTGAGATCGAACGAAGCTAATTAGAGGCATGGAAATCCAAATTTTATATGTTACAGATGCAATAATTTTGGTCATATGCTAGAAATTGTAGATATAACAATGCCTGAATAAGAAGGAATGGATCGGTTGAAAGAAATAATATAAGAACTAACAATAAGGGTAAAAGAATTGATGTTGATGGAGTTAGAAAGGAAATAAATATAACATGAGTAAGGAAAGAACAGATTGATTCTACAATATATATTGCACCAGCTTCGGTGTAAAAATCTCTTCACCTAACAGATTAGGTCATGGACCTGAGCTGAAGTTTTCAAAGATAAATATTACCTCAACCCTAAATTTGTAAGATTGATGGAAACAATTAATGTCACAGAAGGAGAATTGAATCAAGAGTCTATCTTAGCAATCTTATTGGATCGCATGTCAGCTTTGAGGATTATTACAAACTAAATCTTTGAAGCATATAAAGCAATAAAAAGGCATTTTATGTCATCATTGACACCTTGCCACTATGTGAAGGAGCTTGCAAAAGAATTGAAGGAGATTTGATTTGAGATCATGCACATTGCGGAGAATTTTTTAGCAAAACCTAACATCATTGACAAAGGTGTTTATCAATTCATATCGTGGTCATTTAATTGGTAGCAATGGATACACCAATGGTTATTACAGTTAAAAAAAAGACACGGTATGAATTCAAGAAACATCCACACAAATCCGCTGAAGATGATCCTGATAGAGCATTTTGACATGTTCCTTACAAAGTTTGACACTTTGAAGATATTTGGGCATACATTCATTGCAAACTTAAAGAACTCGGAGATGTTGAGATTTATAAGCAGTATAAAACTCTCTGTGATAAATGAAAACTATTAGATGAATTCAAGAATGTGGAAGACATTATGCTTGAGGGGATCATAAAATTTCATATTTTTGAAGAATTGGCATGGATAAGAATTGTTTTAAGCAAAATTCATGATCAGTTCTTTTGGTTGGGAGACAAACCTTATAAAATCACCAAGAAGTCTTGGAGGCAGTCATAGGATTCAATGCTAAGGGTGAGGTGTCTCTACAGAAAACTACAAATCAGGATTTAGTAACACAACTTACTAAATCACAATGGGTTAAGAGGCAAATGAAAGTTGATAACATTAAGCATCTTGATGTGAAATTATCATTAATGCTTTTGAGTTACAAGATCTATAATAGTAGCAGAATGAGTTCTATTTCAGCCACTACAATATGCAGTGCATATAGAATGCCAAAGGAGAATGCAAAAATTGCTGTATGTGAGATTCTGAGAGAGCAACTCGTGGAAAACCTAAACAGTATAAAGAAGGATAAGTTTCAAATATTCAAATTTGGTCCATCAATTATGAATGTATTTTTCTACTTTATGAACCTTCCAGCATATGGAAATAATACATGGCAAAAGGATACACCGGTCGCCTTGCAAATCACTAGATTCTACCGCATGCAGAAGCAAAAAGCAGTAGCAAAAGAGCTTAGGGGATTTTTTAAATTTTTTCTTCAAGCAAATGCAGAGTAGAGAAAGGATTCCAAGGGATGTTGTGGAGAAGTATGTTGATACAGTATGTTTTATGGTTGAAACTGATGCATATTGTGCTGAGGTAGTTAAGCCAAGAACTTCTTGGATCATGCCTATGGGCTATAAGGTAGAACCCTTTCACTTGAAGATTATGCTGATGGTATGTTGAAGAAACCTATTGATCCAAATAAAGAAAGATTTGGCACTTTTGAGGAGAAAAGATTGAAAGATCACATGGACCTTAACAAAGCTATTATTAAGAGAAAAGTACAAAAGGAAGTTGAGTCTTGAAATATCCCCAACTGCATATTTTCCTAAATTTCTCACAAATTTATTTTAGAATAATAAACAAATAAATTCATGTCATAACTTCCAAATTAACCAGCAATAATACTGGAAAAGTCCTAGATAAAATAACCTCAAAAATGTTATTGCATTAAATCTTCAGCCATACAATAACATCATATAATCCATCTTAAATACAGAGGTAAAAGTTAGATTGGAAAACTGGAATGAACCTAAAGCACAATTGTGAACTCCATTGCAAATCCACCACAAAGGATGAACGGGGTTTTTGTCCAATCCACCGAGCAAGCTAGAGGGTTGTTGTCCTCAGGTTTCTTGTAATAACCCCAATAGGTTATAACTTCTTCAAACACCAAAAATCTTTATACTTCAGTTGTTTGACATTTCGTCAAACACTTTGCAAACAAGGGTCCTCTGACTGATATAACTTTTCAGATTGCTGCAGTGATTCTTGATTGGATTTGCCTCAAAGAGAATGCTTACAAAAGACTCCAAATTGTCTAAACAATGACCTAACATAAATATGCAACTAATTTTGGCAATAGTGAATGCATATATGAGTTCTAATCATGAAAATGATCACCTACAGCCAACTGGTATTTTAACAAACAGTTGGTATGCAAGCTAACTGGCTGATAAAAATGATATATTAATGCTCAAAGACAACTATTAATGACCAGCAATTGTATCTCCTTAATTGAGAATAAGTATCCAATACAATATTCATACTATGTTAGCCAAGACTCTTGGCATTTACAAAGATATCAAAATATGATGATTGCTGGTAAAGTAATATGCACCTACAGCTGCCAATGAAAACTAATGCAATACTAAATATCTAACTTCAATACTCCCCTACAGCAGTACGCTAATCACATGCATGATTAAATACAACTAAAGCCATGGATTGCTGATACCATTGTGAGGAATGTAAAAATGAATGATGTATCTATTAATGAATGATAGGTCTGATAAGAAATGACAATTACAACAGCACTCTATAGTGAAAGGCAACTATGAAAATACACATCAGACCTGGCATATGAAGTCACCTTAGAGAATAGATGTATTGCAATACCATTGAACAGAAAATAACCTCCTCAAGTGCCCAAGTCGTGCCTCTCTAGCTGCCGCCCCTGATTGTAAATGGTTGTAATAATTTTCTTTGCTTTTTTGAATTTGCTTTTTCGTATTGCTCTTTTTGTTTTTGTTTTTTTTTTTTTGGATTGCTTTTTCGGCATGCTTTTTTGGTTCTGCTTTTTCGGCCTACTTTTTCAAACTGCTTTTTCGGCCTACTTTTTCGAACTGCTTTTTCGGCCTTTTTTTTCGAACTGCTTTTTGGCCTGCTTTTTTCGAACTGCTTTTTCAGCCTGCTTTTTTCGAACTGCTTTTTCGGCCTGCTTTTTTTCGGAGCTGCTAAAATTGCCTTCTGAAATGCTAAAATGCTGAAAATGGCCTTAGGCCCAATGATGCCCTAGCTGAAGTGACTGAAGTATCACCTCCAAATGTGCAACCCTTCAGAAGATATTTCACTTCCTCAGTTATGCAAATCCAAGAGAGTTTTTGTTTCCCAAAGATCAACTAACTATCTGAAACCACTTGGCTCCACAATAGACACTGTGACTAAATCACAATTTGATGTCAAGAGAGAAATAAACAACTGGATGATTAGAATGAAGCCCGGGGTGCCTATTTATTCTTTTTCCTCCACTTTCTCTAGAAGCTTCTAGAACATTATTTTATTTTATCTATTAAGTGACTTTATAAAATATTTTATAATTCAAGTCACTTTATTAAATTAATTAAATATAAAGTTACCTTTTAATATTTATTTATTTGATAACTTTATAAATAATTAACTTAATACCACTTATTTATTTAATTAATATAATTAATTAGTCATCCTCATAAAATATTCATTATTTTGGACAACCTAATTAATTAAATCAAATTGCCTCCAAAATGGGGACATGACATTTCCGAATTAAAAGCTCGAAGCTTCCAAAGTTTCTCCAAGAGAAATCTGAATCCAAGACATAATCCAGTCCTACTAGAACGAATCAAGCTTTTTTCTTTTAATGCCCAATCCTATGACTCTTAAGTTTCCCCTATCTGTTTTTTTATCTGTTATGTCCCCTTTTTGGGACATTAGGAAATTTATGGTCAAATTAACATAATATTAATATTGGCTTATGAGAGCTTAATGTAGATTTCTAAAAAGGTCAGTTTAATATTATAAAGTGGTTAAAAGGTGACAAAGGAGGAATAAGACAAAAAGATAGGAGAAGGAATTTGAAGGGTCACAGCTTTGAGCATTACGATAAGGAAGCTAGGTCATTTTCAGCATGCTTGGATTTGTGATTGATTTTCTGATTTCTCTTTGGAGAATTTTTGGGAAGCTTCCATCTTTCTCTTGTTGGAACCTGAGGACAGAAACCTTCAAGATTATGGAGGATTGGACACGAATATGTTTCATCTTATGTGGTGAATGCACAACAAAGTTCACATCTAGAGTTACAGGTACATTTTATAGTTTTCGTCCAATCTGACTATTAGCACTGTATAGAAGATTGGGCTTTTGTAATGTTATTGTATTGTTGATTGTATAATGCTATAACAACATTTGAGGATTTCATATGAGTATTTGTTAGATATTTGTTTGATTTTATTGTATAAATTCTCCATTGCATTTCTGAGAATTTTGTGAGGGAAAATTGAAAAAAAAAGATGAGGAAAGGGATATCACAGTGGTATGAAAGCTAAAAATCTTGCCATCCTGTGAAGTTTGTAAGAAATAATTTTCAAAGGGGTTGAGATATATATATATATATATATATATATATTGATTTGGAAAGTTAAAGTTCACATTCTAAGGTACTGTGACAGAGCTAATAGTTGGAGATGATATAGCCTCTCATTGTCGTGTTTGGTGTAAATAATCTTCTCTCTCAGCCAGTGCAAACAAGCTAATTTATAGATTGTTGTAGGTTGCTTCCTGGTATGAGGTGCTTTGTATTCCCTTCGAGTAGGGTCATTCAAGAGGAACGGAGATTTTTTGAGCACATGGTATTTCAGCTGAAGATAGTTCATGAAGTTTCGGGAAATTGCTGAGGCCATTTCTAAGGGTGTGCTTTCTATTTAAGAAAATAGTGGTCCAGAATTTCTCCATTGTTCTTAGCTGGCTTAAGGAATTTGATTCGATAGTTTATTTGTCGTCTCTAAAGAAAAGACTATGCCGGAAGGAAAATAACGCCTCTACTTGGGTTTTTTCAAGCGACTAATGTAGTTGTGTGAATACTATAGTTTTGACGAGCTCGATTAATTATATTAGAGGTGAAGGGCATCGATCTAGACAAGAAAGAAATTAGTATATTTCTCAATAGTATTGTGATTAATCCTTGTCGAGGATTAAAAATTGATAGGCTTGAGCTGTTAAAAAAGGAATTTTGGCCATACAAAAAGGATTGAATTGGTCAGTTCGCAAGTAGTCACGAGCATGGTATCATTTAATTTAATTCTACCCATTGATTGGTCTGACTAAATATATATTGGCCTCCACAACGTAAACTTGGGACACTATCGATTCTAAAATATTGAAGTGTATGGGCCTGATTAATAATCTGGACATCTAATGCTAAACGTTACCGTTCGTTGAGGAAAATATTTTAATTGCACCATATATAAAATCTCCAAGGGGCTAGCGTAAAACCATATTTCATTGTGAAGTTAATAAATGGATTGAATATTAATCGTTTGTAGAGATAATTATTTGCTTCTAAAGGTGATGTTATATCACCATATATGTTATATGGTTTTGAAAGATATTGATTATAAAAATGTACGGGTACTAGTCTATTGCAAATTGGTGTATTATTAGTTCCTGTCAAAGGCAAGATACTATTGCATTCATTCAATGCAATTTTTCAATTAGATTAACCAATCAAATCAAAGAATTTAAAAGTTTATATAGAACTTACAATGCATATATCTACTTTTCATTTTTCCTTATTTTATACATGATATTTTGTGTTCATTCTATTGGTTCATATTATTTTTGGTAGGTATAAAAATCAAATTTCCTTAACAAAAATACACATATTTTTCCAACAACATTAATGCAACAATAATGACATGCAACTTTTCGCTTTGCAACTTTTCGCTCTTTCCCGCTCGATTGGTATCTGGAATTTGGAGTAGTGGGGATGGCCCCGAGGGACCAAGCCTCGTCCCAGATCCCTACCCAAACCTACAACTCGTTCTAACTGCGGCGTGGGTAACCCAAGGAAGTGTTGATGTCGATCGTCATGTTGGGGGATGCCGATGGAGTCAATGGTTCCGATGGTGGGCTAGGAGAATCAAACGAGTCATACAAGGGCTCAAGGTTGGAAGGAAGTGGTTCTTGGAGAGAAGGTGGCTCATACCCCGTTGGAAGCTCCCAAAGTGATCAATGGTGAGGAGGGGGTGGAAATTGTTGTCCCGGATAGCTTGGTAAATAGTGTGTCTACCAATCTGAAGCTCTGCCTCATAGGCAGATTTGTTTCCTTTTGCCCATCGATAGAGATCATCAGGAAGTGGGTAAGTCAGAGGTGGAAGTTGAAGGGGAGTGTGATGGTTTCGGCCATGTCAGGGGGTCTATTCTGCTTCAAATTTAAAGCAATTGAAGATATGACAATGGTGACGGTTGGATCTTGGTCATATAGGAAACATAGCCTAGTGGTGGCTAAGTGGTATTCGGCATTGGATCCGGCAAAGGAATTGAATAGGATGGCACCTATCTAGGTTAGGCTACCAAGACTCCCACTTGAGTTTTGGGATGACAGGACCCTAAAATCCATTGGTAACTCCTTTGGGCACTTTGTTACTGCAGATATGGTTACCTTATAGAGGTCAAAGTTGGTCTTTGCAAGGTTTAGTGTGAATGCGGCTATGGGTACTTCCTTGCCCGAGTCTATTACGCTAAGTTCGAAGTGGAGTAAGAAAATACAACCCATCATTTATGAAAATGCGGGGTTGTATTGCCAGAATTGCTCATTATTTGGGCATTTGATTACAGATTGTAAAAAGATGAATAAGATGGCTGAGGAGAAGATAGTGGGGGAAAAGGAAGTGGGGGATTCTCCTCTGGACTCAGGGGAGAAGGGAAATAGGCCTCTAGTTAAAGGGGTTGGAGAACTTGATGGCAAGGAGGCGACCCCCTTACCTAGGAAGGAGATGGAAGTTAAGAACGTTAACTCTCAAGCAGAGATGGCGAAGGGGAAGACATCCCCACCCAGAAAGAAGCTAGAAGATTACCCTCAAGTTGAGGAGGGAAGGGTTAGGATGGAAGAGTTGGACTCCCACCAGTTTGTGGGGAAGTCTTGTTGGGTACGGGATACTGAGAAGTTCAGTGTGCTAGAAGGGGAGTTGGGGGGTCTGGAGGAAGGGGAAGTTTCCTTGGTCAAAGAAGCTCTACCCATTCTACAAGGTATTGAGGAACTCCTCAATACCCCTTCAAGGAACTTAGTGATTGAGGAAGTTTTTAGTGAGAACACTAATATGACCTTAAAGGAAGGAGAGGTGAAAGACTTGGCGGAGGGGGATGTCGCTAGAGCTCTTCTTTGGAGTGATGATGAACCGCTAACTAAGATGATGGATCCCCTAGTCCAGCTAGAGGATAAGGAAGGGAAGTGGCAAACTCAGAGAAGACAAACAAGGGTATCAAAGAAATTTGAGATGGCAGTGAAATTAAAGATGGATGTAGGGAAGTCAGGGAAACAAAGTAGAACAACGAAGCAGATGGCAAGGGAGGTGGCAAGTGGAAGGCAGCCCACTTTGGAGTCCCTGGCAAAGGGTAGAAAATGATTATTCTATCATGGAACATGAGAGGGGTGAATAGCCCTCATTAACAGTTTGCCCTCAAACAACAGTTGTCTAACCAGAAAATTGATATCCTACTCATCCAAGAGGTGAAAATGACTATGATTAATTTGAAGAGTATAGCAAGTTATATTTGGCCAAGGGCTAATTTTTGTTACAATGAAGCGGAGGGAGCCTCAAGAGGGGTGGCCACCTTTTGGAACCCGAATGTTGGTAATGGAAGTTTAATTCATAGTTCTAAATACTATGTGATAACTGAACATAGGAAGGGGTAATAAGATATGGAATATTGTTAATGTGTATGCTCCTAATACAAGACAAGGAAGACACAATTTATGGGAGGAGCTCTTTGTTTTCCTCTCTCAAAATAGAAACACCTTTTATATAGGAGATTTTAACTCACCTCTGTACCCATCGGAGAAGGTTGGAGGAATAATTGATTTTAATGAAAGCATGAAGGATTTGTCTAATTTCATAAATAATAATGATTTAATGGATATGGAGATGCGTGGGGTGAAGTTCACATGGTCGAACAATAGGAAGGGTGTTGACCTCATCCAAGTCAAACTGGATAGACTTTTGGTCCCGACTAGTTGGGAAGGTTTAACTTCCTCCTCTCTCACAGGATTACCCAGGATGGTCTCAAATCATGCTCCTATCTTTTTTAATTGGGAAGAAGATTCCTAGGCGGGCCCAAGACCTTTTAAATATGAAATTATGTGGCAATCCCATCCTGACTTCAGTACTAAGATGGCGGAGTGGTGGGGGATTAGGGACGAAGGAACTGTTATGTATAGACTCTTTGTTAAACTAGAGAATGTTAGAAGGAATGTGCTACCCTGGAAGAAAAGATATTTTGGTGACATCTTCAAAACTAAGGCGGAGGTGGAAGGAAAGTTAGAAGAGCTTCAGAAAGCTATAGGGGAAGGCCTACCTTTGGATAATATTATCCAAGAGGAGGATAAATATAGAATGGTCTAGAAGGAAACGATGATTAGAGAGGAGACCTACCGGAAGCAAAGATCCAGGGTGTTATGGCTCAAAGTGGGTGATAGGAATACAACGTTTTTTCATAGATCGGCCTCAATTCATAAACGGAGAAATACTATTGATAATATCAAAGATGGTAATGATGTGAAGCTTAATAAACCTAAAGAGATAGGGAACTGGGTGATGACTTATTTCAAAAACTCTTATTTAGAAGAGCAAAGAGACTTCAAGGAGGAGGATAGGCAATGGCTGATTTATTCCATGCCCACTATGATCTTGGCTGAAGAGAATGAAGAGTTAGCTCAAATGGTGATTGAGGAGGAAGTCCACAGAGTTGTATTCTCTATGAAAGCTTATAAATCCCTCAGACCAGATGGTTTCCCCACGGTGTTTTTCCAGCACTTTTGGGATGTTATCAAGTTAGATCTCCTTCGGGCAACTTGCGACTTTTACAAAACAAGGAAACTTCTTAAACAACTTAACAAAACTTTTATTGCTCTGATCTCGAAGATAAAAGATCGAGAGGTACTCTCCGACTATAGGCTGATTAGTCTATGTAACACTACTTATAAGATTTTCTCAAAAATTCTGGTGAATAGATTAAAATTGTTGCTGCATAAGTTCATTGGGAAAGCCCAGAGTGGGTTTGTTCTAGGATGTCGAATTTCGGATGCTGCCATAACGAAAAGCATGAAGTTTTGCACTCAATGGAGAAGAGTGGCAATCTGAATATGGCTTTAAAACTCGACATCTCTAAAGCTTATGATAAGATTAATTGGATTTTCTTGTATAAAGTTATGGCTAAGATTGGCTTTAGTCAAAAAATATTAGAATGGTGAAATCGATGGTGGAAACTATTAACTATTCGGTGATGGTGAATGGGTCATCATGGGGGAATTTTGGTGGGGAGAGGGATCTTAGGCAAGGTGACCCCATCTCTCCCTACTTGTTCATCATGGTTGCTGAAGTTCTGGGGAGAGCGTTTTTGAGAAAGTTGGATGGGGGGATAATTAAAGGCATTAAACCTGCTTCCACGCTTCCTCCCAAAGTGATTCAATAGTTTGTGGATGACACCTTCCTAAGTGGGGAGTCCTTGGTGAGTGAAGCCAGAACCTGGAAGTCGGTGCTAGAGATATATGTGGCGAACGCGGGACAAAAGATTAATTAGATAAAAGTAAAGTGTTCTTCTTTAACACCCTATCTGATTTACAGCGAAGGATTGTTAATATCTTAGGATGCAATATTGTTGAGTTATCTGATACTTATCTGGGCCTCCCATTAACTATGAAAGATGTAAGTAAAAATTTCTAGAATGGCATCTTGGAGAGGATGGAGAAAAAGCTGATTGGGTGGAAAGGGAAAACATTGAGCAGTGCGGACAAGCTACAACTACTGATTTCCTCCCTCCAAAGATTACTGGTGTGCTTCCTATCGTTGTTCAAGATTACTCAGTGTATGGCTAATAAATTGGAGAAAATACAACGTAACTTCCTTTGGTCTGGAGGAAGTGAGAAGATCGGATTAAGTTGGTTAGTTGGGAAATGGCTTGTAAACCTAAGAACAAAGGAGGATTGGGAGTAAGGAAGATAATTGATTTGAATAATGTTCTCCTCACCGAGATGGGGTGGAATCTGATGGAGGAATCTAACTGGTGTAACATTATGAAAGCTAAGTACCTTGGAAATTTGAAGTTCTCACACTGCACTTGGAGAAATGATCTCCCTATGGAATCTAAGACTTGGGGAAATATTGTGAAGAATAGAACCCTTCTGAAGGAGGGTGTTAAGTAGCTGGTGGGGAATGGTAACCAGATTAATTTCTAGAAGGACTCATGGCTTTTGGATAAACCATTAATCAAAACGAAGTTTGGGGTTCTTCGGAATCAAATTCAGGATCGGGAGGGAGGAATGGTAGTTGATTCTATTGGCTTGGGGAGGAAGTGGAAAAGAGCAGAGCTGCATCAGAATGTGATGGTTGGAGGGGAGCTGGTTGATGAATTGAATTCTATGCTAGAAGAGTATAGAATCCTAGGAATAAATCGGAATGATGAGTTCATATCAAAGGTAACCTCGATGGGGGAGTTCTTGGTTAAATCAACTTATAAACTAATGTTTGAAAAACCCTGCGAACCTAATGACTGGGGGAAAGTTTGGTTTAACCATTTAATCTGGAAGATCAATATTTTCTGGTGGACCACCATCCATGGGAAAATTCTCACTACAGATAACCTTATGAGGCGAGGATTTCAATTACCAAATAGATGCCACATGTGTAAGAGGGAGAAGAGCATTACCCACTTATTCCTGCACTGCAATTATGCTTCTAATATTTGGGGGAGACTTCTTCAGAAACTGGAGGTGAACTAGGTGTTTAATATAGACATGGGGCAATTCGTGGTGAATTGGTAGGGCCCCTTTACCCACCCCCTCCTTATCTATTTGTGGAAGATTATTTGCCCCATGTTTGTTGGGGTATCTGGAAGGAAAGAAACAACAGGGTGTTTAGGAATGAGGAGAAAGAAGAGAAAGTTGTGGCAGAAAGAATCTATAAACTAATGGTTGAGAACATTAGTTGCAGCAAGTGGAGGAAACCGGTATTCCCCCTTTCTATCCTGGAGCTTAAAGTGGCCAAGAGCTAGAACCTAACAGAAGGGATAATGGAGATTGATAATTCAAATCTTCTGGCTAGGAAAAGAACCCAATGAGAACCCCCACCTGCTAAGTGGGTTAAGCTTAATTTTGATGGTGCAGCTACAAAGGAGGGCTGGGCAGGTGGAGGGATGGTCAGGGATAGCAAGGGTAGGATGCTGCTTGCGTATTCAGGTCAGTTAGGGAAAGTGTCAGACAATAGTACGAAGGTGATGGCTCTGTTGTGGGGTTTAAAGTTAGTCATAAGTATGGGATGGAGGGATGTGGAAATTGAAGGCGATTCTAAAGTCATCATAGAAATTTTTAAAGGAAAAATACGGGAGTGATGGGTCATCAAACGTGTGATAGAAGACATCAAGAACTTTTTATCTATTCTTAATAGGTTTAATTTGAATCACATTTTTTGAGAGGGAAATAGTGTGGTGGATGGCATGGCGGCGTTAGGCTTAAAGGTGGAAGGGGCTAAGATGCTGGAGGGATTTGAACGCATTGCCAAAGTTGGTAAGGGAGTTAATGAGTCATTAAGTGAAGAATGATGAGTCCTACCTGGATTTTTTGTATTATGCTGATGAGTTGGCGTAGAGGAGAGGCCCTTGATGTACATATGGCAAGGAGTGATGGATTGCGTACGAGCAATAATAAGTTCACATGGCCCGAGAATTTGAAGTTGGAGAAAGAGGGTTTTTTGATAATTTCCCTATGCGTGTTCTCGTACGTCGAGCAAAGAAAAGTTTTAATTTTTAAATGGGTAAAGTGCATTGGAAATGATGGAAATGAGTGTGAGAAAGATAATAGTGGCCAAGACGCGATTTCTCTTGCTAATATGGACGCTCACATTATTACTATTAATTGTGGTTGTTATATCCGCCTTTGGGTTTTTTTGCCTAAGTGTTAAGTCTTCTTTAGCAATTGTGTCTGGGTTCCAAGGAAGAAGAGAAGAGAGGGAAAAATTGTAGAGATGGGTGGCGACTTGATGCGCATTGAGCCGACTATGATTAAGGAAAATGCGAGAAAGCTCTTGGTGTGGTATTTGTTGAAGGAAGGTGGACTTGTCTTGTTTATGGAGGCACTTAATGGACAGGACAAAAATTGCTCCATTCAATTTGTCAACTCCTGGGAGGACTGCAGAGTAATGATAAATGCTATCTAATTCCTTATCTTTGAGGAAGTGATTGCTCTAGTGATGGGTTTGGCCATGAAGGGTAAGAAGTGGCAGAAGGTGACTAGGGTGGCTGATGATGTGAGCCTGCAACGGTTCTTTGTGAATGGAGAGGAACCTATTTGGCACAGGTGGTTTCATGCGGAAAAAGCTTCTCGAACCATGGAATGAGGTCTATTTGGTTTTGATGAAATATTTAACCCTGGAAAGAAGGTATGGAGTCTGTAACTATTACAACTTTCCTCTCCTTAATCATTTCTGCCACCAAGATTTTATTTCTATTCTGTTTTTTTTGTTCCATGAGCTAGAGGATTCTGTTATGGATGTGAAAGAAAAAATGAGAAAGGGGGTAAATTTCACAATTTTACCTCGCCCTAGTCCCCCTAGGATTGTGGAAGTTGACATCCCTGTTCATCTGAACCCCCGACCCTTGATTGCCCCCCTTAGGATTACAGGAGCAGTGCCCCTACCCCACAACCTTCACCTAGTGGGTCCCCTGTGAAGCCCACTCCCATGGGGAAAAGAGGGAGACAGGATAAAGGGAAAGAGAGGGACGTTGAGGAGTCGGAGGAGGGGAGAGGGGGTAGGTGAAGGTCGAGGATGTTAGCAAAATCTAATGCAAAGAGGAAATTGAAAGCAAGGGCATCGCAGGAAAAGAAGACGGATTCGGAGGATTCGAGCCGCTCCAAACGAAGGATGAAAGAAAAGGCAATAAATTTTGGGGTGGGAGGTATGGAGGAGGAAGAGGAGATTTCGAACTCCTCCCGGTCGATTTTGGGTGAAGGAAAAAAGGGGGATAAGGATGTGTCGCATGTTTCGGCAAAAGTTGAATTGGGGTGTGCAGACCTAACAAGGGATCAATTCCCTAAAACGGTGGATAGGGTGCCCTCCCCCATCACAATCTCCTCCCTTGTCAAGGCTTTTTCAAAAGATGCTACTAATCCCCTGATTGTGCAAGAAGCTACTAAGACACAAATTGATGGCTGCCCTGGCGAGATGCAAAAGGCTAGTAGTAAAGAGTGGGAGAGAATCCAAGCGCTGGAAGAGAGAATGCGCCTACTCACTAATTTCACGGTTAAAGTGACACATGCCGGTGCCACCACGCTAAACCTGCTCAAGGACATGGAGGGAGACCTGTCTAAGGAGGATTCAAAGATGTTCGACTTCCTTACGGAAGACTGGGCAAACATCCTCTGGGGAGGAAGGAGGCCAAAAAATCTTAAGGGCTCCCTCTGTTTATTTTAATGTTGTTTATCTGTTGGTTACTGGACTTGAATAGTTGTAAGGTTGATAAGCCTTTGTTTATTTTTTACTGTTTTTTTTTTTAGTTTTAAAACAGGCAATATGTTTAAGCCTGTTGATACTTTATTAATTATGTTTCCGAACCTTGTTTTTGTCTTACTTAGTGGGAGGGGGTAGTTTTGATTAATGGTAATCTACTAGTAGTTGACCAGTTTGTCTGTTATGGGCCAGCCCCCTAGTTTTGGCTGCTTTTAATTCAAAAACAATAATGACATGCATTAATGATAGCTTTATCTTTTTCAAAACTGTGATAAATTAATTAAAGTTTCCAAAAAGTAATCATCTTATCTTCCACCTCACTAACTAAGACATAAATGCATGTCTAATCAATAATAACTAAATAATTTTTCTTTCCAAAGATTGTAAATATATCAATTATTTTTGAGTTCAAGTTTATTTAAAAGCTTACTATAAAACTAATTATCATATCATTTAAAAATACATTTACTTAATTTTTCCTTCATAATAATTTAAAATTATTGTATTCTAATTTTAAAATTAATTTTTTTATTCTAAATTATAATTAAATTAATTAATAACAAAGGTATATTTTTAAGAATATAATGATTTGATAAATTTTTAGTAAAAATATTTATAAATTTTGTTACAAAAATTTTTTAATTTAGTTTTTAATGTTTTATATTTTTCTTTTTTAAATATATTTATTAGTTTTACATTGTCCCTTTTGTCAATCGTAAAATGCTAACTTTTTTCACACTATGTTTAACTAGCTATTTTTTTCCAATCTTGCTTTAAATAACTTAAATCATTCTTCAAACTTACTAACTCTTTTGTTAGTTTGGATCAAGTAGTCAACAATTTATATTTTAAAATTTAATATTTGAATTTATATTGGAAAAGGTAGAAACAAATACTTCGTTGATTTAACTCAATTTTGTATTTGTTAGTTAAATATTTCTTAAAATAACATAATCCTCAATCCTTTTTTTTTTTAAATTCTATTCCAACTATCTCTATTCATTGTCCCTATAATAACATGTCATTCTCTCTCGTTTAATTATCTTCGTATCCTTTATTTCTAGCTATAAATCTCTATTATCATTCTCTCTTTTCAATCTGTCTTCACATATATAAATCTCCATTTTCCTTCTTTTCTAACTATTACAAGGAATATATCTTTTTAACTCTCTCTTCAATGTGTCTTTAAAGTACAAATAATAACAGCTTTTTTTTTGGGATATACATGGCTCAACAAAAGAATCACACAGGTGGAATCCCTTATTGTATAAATTTTTTTATAAATGATCCATTCATCACTTCTTGTGAGTCGGAAGGCCTTCACTCCAGCAACTTTGTTATTGCTCATTTGTCACCGCAATGTACTTCCATCAGTGTAGTCTTCCAAGCTTGTTAAAAGAACCTATAAATTTTAGTGGCCAACACTCAAACAACGTTGTGGCTAGCTTAGGGGGATGAAGTCCCTGTGCATTTGGCTATTAACTAGCAATAGGATTGCAACTCCATGTTCATCAATACACATCTATTAGTTTTTTTCTTCTCTAAATTTTATTTTTTCCATCTTATTTCTACTTTCTATTTTTTCAACCCACAACACTGCAACCATTATCCATATGGCAGGAACTATCACGCTTGCATCTCTTGTTAGTTTTCTGAAGACAGACATTAGAAAATTGAAACTAATATATGCCAAAGACTTTGGAAGGTTGAAAGGGCATGATCTTGCTGCGAAACAGAGTCTCTGAATGCAGAGATAGGAGTTGTGTGCAGTGGATGTTTACAGTCAGAAAGAGATAAAATGTCTCTGGTATTACTATACTACACAGTAGCAGTGGCAGACAAGTTAACCTTTCCTATTTAGAAATCACCGAGCAGATAACCTATGGTTGGTGGACGGAATATTACGCCTGCTATGTTCATATTGTTTCTTGAAATCATTAATTTTGTCTTATGTTCAGGCCACTGAAAACTCAATACTAATTGCCATTGATAGTTTTCTCTAAGCACCAATAGATGTCGATTGCATTCTGATTGAAGACTACGAGGCAACGGGAAATGTGAGAACTAGTGATTCCTGAAGATGTCAAATGAATTCTTCATAAAATTTTGTTGGCTTCTAGAGACAAGGATTGTATGAACCGATAGCAGAGTTGAGTCTCAATTGCAAACATTAGTATGGATAGCCTGCATAGCCGTGTATGGATTCTTGGGTTCCTGCTGCATAACTGAAGGAGAAGACCATTACAGTGGTTGTCCCATCACTCAATTTATTACCTGCCTAGATTCTGCAGTCTGTGTTGTGGTTGAACCTGCGCATGGGAGCTATGGTTTATTGAGAAAACATTTCTATCTTTGACTATCTGAATCAAGTTATAGGCAGTATTGGGAAATTACAACTTGTAAATCTGCAAGTCAATTGTTTGATGATATGTATGTCAACTAAAATCATCATTGGAGGGTGAAAATCGTTGCCTGTTTCAGATTGACAAATGAAAGAAAAAGCACTGGTTACGATTTGCACACATCAGCAGCCAATTCTTCTCAGGTGTGTATTGCTAAGAGACCTAGCATTAGATTTGGAAAGGTCCCAAAAAAAACTGATCTGCTCAGCTATCAACAAGAGGTCAGGTTTTCTACAATTTCTGAGTCATATGATTTCGTAACTACTTATGTCTCTAAAATAGATGTCACATTGCTGCTTATGAGAGATTTGAACTTAATTTCAGAGTAATTGGTTCACTCATATGCCAAGTCTTTGAGATAATATCTCTGCAGTATAAATGTTATTCCAGCTTGATGCCATATGTTTGCTCAAATGTTTCTATTAAAATAAGGAATAGGTTATGACTGTCAACTTCAACAGATTGCTGCCACAGTTTTGATAATACACTTTCATTTTACTTAATTTGTCTCGTAAACATTGAACAGTGAAGAGCTGATGTAAAGACTACTGGTTATTATATTATTTACTGTTGTTGATCACAATACATATAGTATGCAGATGTTCATGAGAAGAATGCCACTGTAATTCTTATAAACACAACACATCAAGTTATGGTAAATTTTCTTACAGCAGTAGAGAGGCTCACAGGAAATTAATCTGAGTTTAGAGCAGCAGTACATTGATTTTCAGACTTTAAAATAGCATCAAAATATAGTTTGGCCAAAGCACTTTATGAGACAGGTAGCAAGCTGGGATTGGTGTTACAAACAAGGGAATACGATCTCATCACCTTGATTCAACTAGAAAGATGTTTGACCATTGTAGAGAAATCGCCCTTTCATTTGTTGCAAATTGCTCATGTTCATACAGTGACTGTGTTGAATCAAGACAAGTGGCTGAAACATTTGGATGGAGAGATAACATTGTTAGTTAGTTCTTGTTTGATGGAAGTGACCAGAATCTTAGCACCTCAAAAACCCTATTAAGAAGACATAATGAATGAGGTACTTCCGTTAATTTTTGACAGTTTCCAATATCTTACAAACATCAGCAATTGTCATTCCTATAGAAGGGATGCCATACTTAAATCATTTACAGAAATCAGATTGTATAATCTTTTGCTTGACTTGAGATTGCATCATTTAATACATACCATGTTTCAACATTCCTTGGGCACAGATGGCAAAGAGCACAATGCAGATGCTATTGCAGCTATGGAAACTATTCTGATTAGGACAATAAATTAGAGTGATGCTCATTTTCAGCCTCTTCTGCATATGTCGTTACCAATTTCAAGGCAAGAACTGGATGTTTCTAAATTTGCTCATGTGTTGATCAACAAGGTGCTCCAGCAATGTGAAAGAAACAAAATTTGAGAAGTACAAACAACAACGGTATGAAAAAGGATAAATTTCAATAGGATTAAAGTTTTCAGGATCTCCAAGAAAGAGAAAGAACTAGATGAGGAAAGAGAAATATTGCTTCTCATGCCATGAGGCCTGGACATTTAAACATATTTGTGGTATTATTCAGGAAAATGATATATTGCAGCTCAGTGGTGATGAGGGAAAAGTTGCAGGTGAGAGTAGTGCCATTATGAGGAGGAAGTCAGGGATACGAATTTGAATATATCTCTAACTGGGCATAATGAAAGCACAAAGGATAATGTTATCCAATCAGCCAAGGTAGATAATGTGGGGGAAGAGTCAATCATCACGGGTGAGGAGTATTGAGAACTTTTTATTGGTGATTTGCAGATCCATATTGATAGTATATGTGAGGAGAGAAACTTGCTTGTGGATTCCTTAGACGATCATCATGCTATCACATTTGTGCCACATAAAAACTGCATGACATCTAGAAACAAAACAAAGTGTGATGAAGATAATGTTCTCACTGTCGTCGGTAAATATTGTGTAGCCAACATGTTGTATGTAGCCGACGGACCCCTTTGGGAAGGTTCTTCGGGAAGTATATATACACCCTCCGGGATCATTGTAATCATCATCATAAGCATAATGTAATGTCTTTGGCATATGCAAATAATACAAGGAGTTCTACTATTTTTATCTATTATCCGTATGCATTGATTCATTTACCCCAGTACAGTAAACATTTGGCACTGTTACCCAATGGACCTGGAAAGGTGGAGGAATGAAGACTAATGCCAAATCAGCTGAACAAAAATAAGAAAAGGATTAAATATGCACAGCACAAGGAAATCTAATTTTGGCACAACAAGCCGAACACAAAAGGAGGTTTCAGAAGATTGTCAACGAACACAGAAGCATTGAGGAATTTTTGGATGAGACTCGAGAGCAAGTGGAGTTGGTGGAAGAAGCAAGGGAGGAATTTTTGAACCTATATTCGCCGAGGGAAGAGAATCCAAACGGAAGGGAATCAACTTACATGGCTCAGAGTGCCGAGGGAGCACGAGCGTGGAGTGAACTCTCCGTCCGCGATACACTTCCAAAATGGACAAATTCGCTTAACGGAGACCCTTCTTCACCAAAAAGCACAACTGTTGAAATACAAAGCGTTAATGCCGGAGTGCAGAACGTTGGTGCCAGAATACAAAGCATTGGTGTTGGGATACAAAGCATTGGTGCCAGAGTGCAAAGCGTTGGTGTCGGAATACAAAGCGTTGGTGCCAGAGTACAGAACGTCAGTGTTGCAGTACCAAACAGCGCCCCTACACAACATCCAGTAATAATGGCAGGAACAAAAGAGAAATTGCCAAAATTTGATGGAGATGGAGCAGTGGATCCAATCTGACATTGTAAAACATGCAAAACGATTTGGAGGGAAAATGGCATAACAGATACAAACGAATGGGTCCAGCAGTTTTCGGCCACCCTACGGGGTGTCGCACTTGATTGGTTTGCCAATACAGATCCCCAAAAGTTAAACAACTAGAACAACGTCAAAAAAGAATTTATCACCGAATTTCAACTGTTACACGATGACAATGAAATCGTAGCCAAGATATACAACACAAAATAGGGGAAGAATGAAACAGTCCGAGTCTATGCCAGGAAATTAAAAGACTTGATCAATAAAATGGAAAATAAACCGGCTGATGGGCTACAAAAAAGATGGTTCATTGAAGGCCTACACCTGGAGTTGCGGAAGAAGATGAAGATTGTACCGCCATCGTCATACACTAAAGCATACAATCGAGCAATGAACTTAGAAAGCGAAAAGAAGACAAAAAAGAAGAAGAGTAGCTTGTCCAATTCAGATGACAATGCATCTTCAAAAGAGGAGAGAAGCAATGACAAAAAGGGCAGCAAGAAGGTTCGAGCCCTCTAAAAGGATATGATCCAAATGATGAAAGAATTTAAAAACATGCAGAAGGAGACCAAGGGAAATGAGCTATGGTGCACAGAGTGCAAGAAAGAAGGCCATATGAAGGGATTTGTCCGAAGGACCAGTTCTGTGAGATCTACCAGATCATGGGACATTCCACAAAAGAATGCCCCTTCAACATGTAAACAAGAGGACCTCAACAAGTGTTCCTAATGCAAGAGGCTTCCGTGTCCGGAGGGAGCGGCAAACGAGGGAAAAACAACAATGCCAATAATAATAAGGGGAGCTACAGTCAAATTCAATACGATGCGAATGGACAACCAATGGTTCAATGCCGGGCACGCAATTTGTGGGGCCACTTTGCTCGAGACTGTACAACGACAAGCGCACCAAAGTTGTTATTCAAATGGTGCGGTCCGGGAGATCATGAAGATGCCAAGTGTCCAAAATCAAGAGTCAATTTGATCACCATTGGGAGAGACAAAGAGGAGGTTTTGGCCATCACCCAGAAACAAGCAAAACTATACCCCGACCCGATGGAAGAAAAGAAGAGACTGGAGGAAGCGCGGGCAAAAATCCAGAAAACAATGCAAGCACACCTAAAGGACACTACTAGTACCTGAGCAAGGAACGACATGGAACAGAACATCGTACGACAGATATTACAAACCGAGGTACCAGTCAAAATCAATGATCTGCTGCTCACAATGCCTCAACTTTGATCAGCACTCATCACCTTGTCTGCTAAATTGCCAATAGAACAAGGAAAAGAAAAGGAAAGTGGCACAAGTGTAGAGGATCCAATGCTACTAGCCCTCTCATCCAGACAGCATCAGGAAGTCATCAAAATGAGAATTCTGGGAACTGTTTTGATCGACACGACTATGGACTGAGGGTTCGATGTCAATGTGTTACAAGAGGACACCTGAAAAAGATTGGGACAGCCAACATTGTGGCCACCTACGTTCCAATTATTAACGGTAGTCTAGCACAGGATCAAAGCGTTGGGAGTCCTCACGGTACAACTGGTGACAATTGGAACACAACCATTCTTGCTTGACTTCATCATGATCCCGCTGAAGAGGAAAGGATACGATGCTATTCTGGGCCGAGGGTGGCTCATACAAGAAAAAGTTAAACAAGACTGGAAGAAAAACACTCTATCATTTGAAAGCAAAGGGCAGAAATTCATCATTGATTGACACACCCAAATGGTAGGGGAAGAAACGACGATTTGGATTCGATGAATGGTCTTCTCCACTGGCAGATGGAGGACTATGAGCTGTTCCAAAGCTGCAATTTACTGACCATAGAGGAAGGACACAGTGATGATGGATTTCCAAGAGAATTCATGGAAGTAAAAGAGGGGGATGCGCCGCTGGATGAAACACCCGCCCATGCATTCACTGAGGGGGAGTCGATCAAATAAAATGAAGCCACACTACAAACTATGAATTTGGGAGATGAGGCTAAACCAAGAAACATACTGGTGGAAGATAACTGGGATCCAATACTAAAAGCAGCAGCATTCAAGATATTTTTGGAATACAAAGACGTATTCACGTGGACATACAAGGATCTAAAAGGAGTACCGTTGGAGTTGTGTGTGCATCGCATCCCATTAGTCGAAGGTGCAGTTCCCGTACGGAAGCAACCTTACAAGATGAACAAGAACTATGCGGCATGGGTTACGAAAGAAATCAACCAGGTGCTGGGGGCCGGTATTATTTTCAAAGTTCAGACAAGTGAATGGGTGTCACCCATGGTAATCTCACTGAAGAAGGATACCACGCAAATTCGGATATGCGTAGATTTCAAATGTCTCAATGCAGTAACGATCAAAGATCCCTTCCTGATACCATTCATAGACAGCATATATTGGAGGTAGCTGGACATGAGATTTACTCATTCATGGATGGGTTTTCAAGATATAATCAAATTTCCATAGCGGAGGAGGACAAACTGAAGACGACATTTGTCATAGAAGATGGGGTGTACGCATATAACCGGATGCCATTCGGCCTGTGCAATGCGCCTGCTACATTCCAGCGAATCATACTGTACATATTTGACAAAATGTCCATCGAAAACTTCAAGGCATTCTTGGATGATTGGTCGGTATTCAGCACCGAGGAAAAACATCTGGCAGCATTGGGTGAATGTATGGAGAGATGTCGACGGGTGTGCCTAGCTCTGAATCAGAAGAAATGCAGATTCATGTTTCCGCAGGGAAGATTGCTCGGACACATAGTCTGTAAGGAGGGATTGAAGACAAATCCGGACAAAGTCAAAGTCACATTGGAAATGCAACCATCCACCAAAGTAAAAGAGGTAAAGTCTTTTCTAGGACACATAGGCTATTGCAGAAGGTTCATAAAAAATTTCACCAAAGTATCATACCCGTTGGATAGGTTGACATGCAAAGGAGAATCGTTTAGATGGGAGAAAGAATAGGATGAGGCATTTGAAGGGCTCAAGGTACGATTGGCTACGGCACCCATCTTGGCATACCCAGATTGGATCAAGGAGTTTCATGTTCACGTCAACGCGTCCAACTATGCAATCGGAGCAACCTTAGCGCAGATAGGTAGCCACAGGTTGGATCACCCGATATACTTTGCTAGTCGATTGCTATCGAAAGCATAACAGAATTATAGTACAACTGAACGGGAAGCCTTGGGAATGGTCTATGCTATGCAGAAGTTCCATCATTACTTGTTGGTGACACCATTCGTGTTCTATGTCGACCATCAGGCTTTGTT
Organism: Cupressus sempervirens; assembly: GCA_028749045.1. Taxonomy (NCBI): domain Eukaryota; kingdom Viridiplantae; phylum Streptophyta; class Pinopsida; order Cupressales; family Cupressaceae; genus Cupressus; species Cupressus sempervirens. The sequence continues at coordinate 205,136,105 of CM053793.1, read as the reverse complement.
AGATATGGTCAATAAACTTGTCATTCAAGGAAGAATCATCCAATGGTTACTTATGTTGCAAGAGTTCACCTTCAAGATCATTGTACAGCCTGGGAAGAAACATGTGAGCACAAATCATCTGTCATGCCTCAAAACAGGAGAACCGACAGACAAAGTGAACAATGATTTTCCTGATGCACAGTTGTTCCAGATTGTAGTACTGCCACAATGGTACACGAGCATTGGAGAGTACCTTTCGATGGGACAATTCCCAAGTAACATGCCACCAAATGAGAGACACAAGTTGGTGTTGAGGAGCCAAACATTTCAATTGATCGATGGGCTATAATACAAAATGGGACCCGAGCAGATCTTAAGGCGATGCATCCTGGAGGAAGAGATTCCAAGGGTACTAAAGGAAGCGCATGAAGGACCGGAAGGAGGACACATGGGGCCAGACACAACTGCACAGAAGATACTCCTGGCAGGACTATGGTGGCCAACCGTACACAACGATGCTAGGGAATGGGTTGTTGCATGCGACACATGTTAGTGAGTCGGAAAACCATTGAAAAGAGACTTCATGCCTCTGAATCCCTCACATGCTCAGGAACTCTTCGAAAGATGGGGATTGGACTTCATCGGACCCCTGAAGGTGAGTAAAACCAGAAGATTCTGATACATTGTCGTAGCAATGGAGTACCTAACCAAGTGGGTGGAGTCACGCGCACTATTAGATAACTCAGCGGTAAGCACAGCAAGATTTATTTATGAGAAAATCATTACCAAGTATGGGATTCCATTGCAGTTAACAAGTGATAGGGGTAGACACTTTGTGAATCATGTTATCCGGCTGCTCACCACTGAATTCAAGATCTATCATTCATTATCAAGCCCATACTACCTGAGAGAAAACAGACAAGCCGAGGCTACAAACAAAATTCTAATATCAATTATCTACAAGTCTTGTGCGGTTGAAGGTGAAGACTGGGAGGAAAAATTACCCTTTGCCCTTTGGGTTTACCGCACAGCATACAAGGTGACAACGGGACACACACCGTTCCAATTAATGTTCGAACAGGAGGCAATGGTACTAGCGGAATTCATAATATTGAGCCTAAGGATAGCAATGGAAAATAAGTTAGGCGACATGGAAAGCTTAAGGGAGCGGCAGCATAATCTGAACAAGCTCGAGGAGAAGCAGTTATAGGCATAGTGGGCCAGGGAGGTGACATAGAACAGGCGCAAAGCATGGCGTGATAAACATTTGAAACTAAAAAAGTTCCAACCCGAATAGTGGGTGTTGAAGTACGATGGCCAGAACGAGATAAAACCAAACAAGTTTAAAGTTAAGTAGGTCAGGCCATATCGGATTCGGGAAGTGGGCGATAATGGAGCAATCAAGTTATGGATGCTGGATGGACAGGAAGTTTCGGAAACAGTGAACAAGTGGAAGTTAAAAATATATCACGTGCAATGGAAGTCGTCATCCATGAATATCAAGGAGCAGTAGTGAAAAAAAAGGAAAAAGTTGAAAAAAAAGGGGAAAGTACCATATGGCATTGTACAACACTATACGGCATTTTATAAGGCTAGTATTCACTGTACAGCTTTCCAAAGTTGAAACACCGTACAACATGATCACCATATCTCGAGCACACTCTCGCCAAGGCACAACGCCATACAGCCCTCCAGAAGACATATCGTCGTACGACCCTCTAGAAGACATCGCCGTATGGCCCTCCAGAAGCTATAATGCCGTACAACCATAGTAGGCATTTCCACTAGCGTACGGTGGTCGTGGGTTTTGAACGCATACATAAGAGGAATATCATAACATTGTACGGCAACAAGCATTGCCATTTGTGGTTTTGCCTGTGGTTGAGCAGCGAAAGACAACACCAGAGAGGAGGTTGGTGATACAGGTTCGGCTCACCTTGTATTATTTTAATGAAAGGAGACTGAAGAAATTATATCAAAGGAGGAACATAGGGCAATTTGTGAAAGCGTCCACGGATTGGCTTTCCTTCAATTCACAGGCAACTTAGTGTGCACATGAAACCTAGTCTGGAGTTCTTCATCTAACTCCACATTCACTAACTGGGAGGAACCAATCTTGGAGTTGTATTGCAGGAAAGCCTAAGCTAAATACTGGAATTTTAGTTGAAGATAGTTCAATCCCCGTCCAAGACACCTATCCTAGAAATCGTCTGGAGGAGGGTTTGTGAACCAAGCATCCGTACCGAAATCAACATAAAAGAAGAATGACTATACAGCCGTACGGCGTGCAAGGACAGGAATGCAAACATCAATTGCCAAGGTCCGTACGTTGCAAGGGGAATTTTGATAGAAGATAATTGACCTAACAGCAATATAATCAGCAAACTGATATAGGAGGATTAGGTATGCAATCAGCCAGAAAGAGGGCTTGAAGGAGGCAACTTGATCATGATTTAGCTATGAGTCAAGATGTGCAGGCAGGGCCTTCTAAAGCACGGCCACGGGGAAAGGACAAAGCCAAGCAAAAGGCCGACCAGCCGAATGTGCAGATAATGCCGCAGAATGTAGCATTCAAAGGGTTGAATGGGTTAGAATGCAGGAAATGGTGGAATGAAAATCCGGATGACCACCTCATCAAAGTAAGCATCCGAAAGGCACAAGTGGAGTGGGCAATCCGAATGCCAGTTTTCTGTATCCGAGACTTCGAAGATGTATTGTATCCCATGATTGAGGCATATGACAGACACTCTCGAAAGAGTTTAGTTCCATATTTGAGGTACAACGTGGTGATTTCATTCCGGCCAGCTGACTTTACCAGAGTATTCGGCATACCAGGAATGGCACAAGGAGGAAAGAAAATTAACAGTCAGCCCAAAAAGATGGACAAGGAGAGGAAGATGCAGCTGGTAGAGTTAGTGTGCAACGACTAGGTACAATAGTAGAAAGATGCCCTTGTCGGCACTTTAAGGGGAAGAGGGTTTCGAAAATTTGACATCAAAGAAGGCCATTGGAAGTGCCTCGTGGACGTGGTAAAGAGTAGACTTACAGGATCAAGTAGGGCGTCAGACATTTCCTTTCCGCTGGTCAGTATGATGAACGGACTCATGAATGGGAAGGTGTATGACTGGGCTTCTCTTTTGGCCACGTGCATGAATGAGTTCATGGCATTGTAACATAAAACATTTTGCATGCTTCACTATGCCATCGGACTCTTTTTGGAGGCAATTGCGAGGATGATACCCCAAGAAAAGTTGGAAATTCAGCCAAGTCCGACAATACCTGGCAAGCCTCCAATAATGCAATGGAGGCATTTAGACTCACCTAGAGGACAGAAGGGCATTGGACAGAAGAGGGTACGGCAAGAGATGGAGGAATCAAGCAACATGGATAGTAGCTGCCAAGATACATATTGCGAGGAGGACGACTCAGAGGATATGGAGGAGGTGGAGCAGGATGAGGAAGATGATGAGGAAGTTGGGATGATTTCAGCGACCCCACTTCACTTTCCGCGACAGTTGACGACTATGCCAATGACTAATGCGCCATCATTTTCAGGTCTGCATATGCACACCATGGCAGATGTTTGCATCCCAAGTTTCGGACAATTTCGACATCCATTGGTGATGACCCCAATCACTCTAAATCCCAAATCATAGACAGTGGTAGCAGGATCAATCACACATTCAGCACATGTCCAACCTTCAGTAAGCCGGAGGACAACATCACTAGCAGGCACGCCTATGGGTATGTAACCTACAGGAACACAACCTCAGCCAGTGATTCAGGAACCGACCCCCATACCTCTGGAGTAGGGATCACTTCAGTTAGTAGCAATAAGTTTTCCACAACCACCTTCTATAGCAGAGCCTATAGCCACAGAGGGAGCAGTCAGACAGGGAGGCGCATAGGAGCAGGTTCATCTAGAGGTGATTGAGATGGATGCAATAGTCACGATTGTCGACACTCTATTGGATGAGGCAGTGGACCAAGATACTGATTTGAGCATGCTGGAAGCAAAACCCCAGGTGCCAGCAGTGGAACGAATGAGCTCAACGAGTCGGGCGAGTGAGTACCTGAGGCGACGGCTACTTGCCCCTGTTGCCAAAGGTCCTTCCATCCAGTCTCCTATGAGAGATGACCTATAGTTAGAGGCCATTTGGTCAAACAGTGAGGTAGTCGAGGTACCTACATCATTGGGGGTGAAAGATCAGAGTGCAGCAGCAGTAGAGAAAGCAGATGGAGGGGTGTAGGTGACAGACCCTCTACCACTAGCAGAGGAGAAGGATAAGGATGTTAGTTCATGCCTTGCTGACATCACAGAACGGAGCAAGTTCCTGGCAGAGTTGGTGCTCACAGAGAGAAGACAGGCAGAGGCTGGGCAAGAAACTCGAGAGATGGCTGAGAAGGCTCGAGAGGAGATGGCCAACCAACTTGCCACCCAGCAGATTGCATGGGAAGTAGAGCGGACAGCCCTATTAGCACAACTCGAGGAAAGTGCACAAGGGAAGCAGGAGGCAGCATAGCAACTAGTAGCCGCAAAACAGTGTTTGGCAGTAGCACTACAGGAGGACTCAGTGAAGAAGGCTCATGATCAGAAAAAAGCTGAGTACCAGGAGGTCACTTTGATGTTGAAAGAAGTTGTGGAGGAGAACTCTCAGATCAGAGCTGATTTGAAGGTCCGGACGGAAGAAGTGTATAAGCTTTGATGCAACCAGTCTACACAATCTAAGGCACATCCTTCTAGTTCATGATGGTTATGTTGTTTTTATGAGTAAATGTAATTAGTTGTTTTGAGTTTTGTTGTGTTGTCGTTCGGAGATGACTTTTCTTTTCGGGGGGATGATGTCGTTGATAAATATTGTGTAGCCGACATGTTGTATGTAGCCGACGGACCCCTTGGGGAAGTATATATACACCCTCCGAGATCATTGTAATCATCATCATAAGCATAATGTAATGTCTTTGGCATATACGAATAATACAAGGAGTTTTGTTGTTCTTATCTATTATCTGTATGCATTTATTCATTTACCCCAGTACGGTAAACACTCATAGTTGAGAACAAATCAAAAAGCTCAACGTGTGAGAAACCATCCACCCTAGATGAATTTGAGCTAAAGCCTTTATCGTTGCAATATTTGAAGGAAAAATTGTTGGTCACAAAGGAGAGGGTTATGCAAGTTTTAACAAGGGAAGATGAGTCTCACAAATACAATGACGACCTCCTGTGGAAAACTCAAACTAATGAGAGTGAAAAGGGAAATGCATGTGGAATCACTAGTACTCAACTACAAACAATCAAATAAGCCTTTCAAAGGATGAAATCAGATTATTTGCAGTTGTTATGGAATAAAGATTGTTACATCCCAAATTTTGACCTAATTTTAAATTTATTCATAGCAGTTAGACTAAATGAATTTTTCTTTCATAATCACGTAAAGTAGGTAGTTATTTATATTCGTTGTATTAACTGTTAATGAAGATGCTTGTTATCCATCACTTGTCATGTGATGTTTAGCAGTTGCTTGAGTTTGGAATTATGGTTAATTATTAAATTCTTTTAAATGTTTATATAAAAATTATTATGAAACTTGTTATTATCGTGGAAGTATTGCACGGATGATTGCAAGAGAAGATGAAGGGGGGAAGCATTGCTAAATGGGATCAACGGAATGGGATACTAACTTAGTCCAGCCATCAGGTTGATAGGTATGACCTTAAATTACCTTGGTAAAGACCAAATGACTTGAACTTCAGGATACAATTGAAGGACCTGCATGAGCTATTAAATAAATAATTTAAAACGTAAATTAACTTAATTAAAATATAATGCGTACCTCAAAGATTTTGATTGATCTTTCACCATATTATTATAATATATACCTATGTACATACACACATATAAAATAAAGTGACACCATAATATTATTTTTTTTATAATAAAATGATGGCACCCCATAATTATATCTATGTGCATGTAGATAGATAAAAACCATAATTATTTTTTATTTACAACCTTCAAATCTTTCTTCCATCTTTTTTATTTCATTTTCTTACTTGAAACTAATTTGTGGCAAGATGCTTGGAATGCCAAAGAGTAAAAGTAGAACATCATTACCAAGCCAGTCTTTTGCACCCAAATGAGGTACCAAAATGGAAATGGCAAATAATCTCCATGGATTTTGTACAAGGACTACTTATGACATGGAATAGACACAACACCATTCTGGTAGTAGTAGATAGGTTGACAAAAGTTGCTCACTTTATACTAGGAAATCTAACCGATGGAGCACCAGAAATCGCTCATAAATTCATAAAGGAAATTTTCAGATTGCATGGAGTTCTAGAGAAAATTATCTCAAATAGGGATGCTAGGATAACTTCCAGATTTTGGTAAACCTTATTTTTCACATTAGGGACTAAACTAAACATCAGTTTAGCTTATCATCCTAAGACAAATGGTCAAACAGAAAGAGTAAACCAGGTATTAGAAGATCTTTTGAGAGTTTACTATATGGATATTTACCCTTGGTAGAATTTGCTTATAATAATTCCTACCAATCCACTATTAAAATGGCCCCCTTTGAGGCTTTATATGGCCGCAAATATAGAACTCCTGTGAACTGAAATCGATTGGAAGATAGAATTATTGTTGGGCCTGAAATGCTTAAGGAAATGGAAGAGCAGATAATCCAATTTCGGTAGAGATTGAAGGAAGCCAATGACTGACAGAAAAGTTATGCAGATGCAAAAAGAACACCTAGGGAATTCTTAGTGGGAGAAAAGGTGCTATTAAGAGTAAAACCCCAGAAGAGTGCTATCAAGTTTGGTAAGAATGCCAAGTTAACCCCAAGGTATATGGGACACTTTGAAATATTGGAAGTTATGAACCCAGCAGCCTATAGAATTGCCTTACCACCAGCTCTTGCAAGGATGCATAACGTCTTCCATGTGTCATATCTTAAGAAATACATTACTCATCATGATCATATAATTGATTAGAACCTATTACAAGTGCAAGAACCAAAGGTGGTGGAAATAGAACCACTCAGAATACTCGAGGTGTGTAAGCTACGCTTACAAAATCAAGAGGTGATCAATGCAAGGTCCAATGGGATCAATATGCAGAAGATAATGCTACCTGGGAAGATTATCACGAAATCATTCAAAAATACCCTCATCTTTTCTCCAAGGCTAGAGCCTGAACCTTTGCTTTCTTGAAATGATCTGGATAGATATTGTTTAAGTTTTGTTGTGATATTCATCGGGGACGATGTAAAATTTAAGGGGGAGAGTATGTTACATCCCAAATTTTGACCTAATTTTAAATTTATTCATAGCCGTTAGACTAAACAGATTTTTCTTTCATAATCATGTGAAGTAGGTAGTTATTTATATCTGTTGCATTAACTGTTAATGAAGATGCTCGTTATCCATTATTTGTCATGTGATGTTTAGTAATTCCTTGATTTTGGAATTATGGTTAATAATTAACTTCTTTTAAATGTTTATATGAAAATTATTATGGAACTTGTTATTATCGTGGAAGTATTGCATGGGTGATTGTAGGAGAAGATGAAGGGGGGAAGCATTGCTAAATAGGATCAACGGAATGGGATACTAGCTTAGTTCAGTCATTAGGTTCATAGGTATGACCTTAAATTGCCTTGGTAAGGACCTAGCGACTTGAACTTCGGGATACAATTGAAGGACCTGCATTAGCTATTAAATAAACAATTTAAAACGTAAATTAACTTAATTAAACTATAATGCGTACCTCAAAGGTTTTGATTGATCTTTCACTATATTATTAGAATATATACCTATGTACGTACACAGATATAAAATAAAGTGACACCATAATATTATTTTCTTTATAATAAAATGATGTCACCCCATAATTATATCTACGTGCATGTAGATAGATATAAACTATAATTATTTTTTATTTATAACCTTCAAGTCTTTTTTCCATCTTTTTTATTTCATTTTCTTACTTGAAACTAATTGTAAAATTTGGCATTTTTATTTGACATTCAATAGCCAAGATATTCCTTTTATGTTATGGCTTCTTGGAAGCCAAGGAGATACAATACCTTTTTATTTAAGAAGTTGAGAGAGAGGCAGAGGGGACATTATTTTCCAAGCACTTGGCTTCTATTTTTTCCAAGCACCCGACTTCTATATTTTCCAAGCATTTGACTTCCATCTACCACCCGATATCTCTGCAATACCATGTGATATATCTATATATCTATTGCCAATATCTTTTCTGCCTTGTATAAATTTTCCTACTGAAAACGTGACATATTTTGTACTAGTTTTTGGCATTTGAAGATCATTTCAAGGAAGAGTCGAATCACAACGTCCAACAAGACATCATCTTTCCTTCCATATTATATCAGGTTATGTAGTAAACCGAAACCCAAGTATTGCTATACGTTTTCTTTATCAATTGATACTGCATTTTAATTATACAGCAGTAAGCTACAGTTTACAACATGATGCAAATCATTTTACTTAATAACATAGGATTGACCTTCTCTAAGTTAGTATGTTTATGGCAAATAAAAGCCAAGAAACCATGTAATGAAATCATGATTTATTTATGCCACTGGAATAAGAATCAAATGATATTTTTTGCAAGTCTTGAAAAACACATTTTTCAAATCATAGATTGTGATAAGCTGGAAATATATAATGTTCATGAACCAAGAGATAGAGCCAATTGCTCTGAGATCCAAGTACCTAGGACTCACCAGTTGCATAGCCATGGAAAAGGTGAGGTGAGATTGTTAGCCGACTAGATGGTTCCGGCAGTATTTTGTATTCTGTAGTCGACGGTCCGGCGATGTTTCTGTAGCAGACGGTCCGGCAGTGTTTCTGTAGCCGACAGTCCGGCGGTGTTTTAGCCCGGCGGTATTTAGCCGACAGTCCGGCGGTGTTTTAGTCCGGCGGTGTTTTTGTATGTTGTAGCCGACATCGTCGGTAAATAGTTTGTAGCTGATAGAATAATTGTGGCCAACGGACTCCTTCGGGAAGGTTCGGCGGTAGTATTTATATCCCGTCTGGAATCATTGTAAAATAGATGGAATCTACTATTGCGAATATAATTCTGCTGTTAGAGTTCATTGTCTGTATGTGTTCATTTTCTTTACCCGTACGGTAAACATTTGGCGCCGTTGCCTTATGAATCTGGAAGGTGGGAAGAATGAAGATTAATGCCAAATCAGCTTAACAAGGATCGAAATAAAGCAAAGGGAAAAGATGGAATCTGTATTGCGCAAGAGAATTAATTCTAGCACAGCAAGCTGAACACCGACAGAGATTTCAGAAGATTGCCAACGAAAACCGAAGTGCGGAGGAATTGTTGGAGGAGACTCGACAGCGAGTGGAATTGGTTGAAGAAGCATGAGAGGAGTTCTTGAATTTGTGTTCGCCGAGGGAAGAAAATTCAGACGGAAGAGCATCAACTCGCACAGCTCGCAGTGCCGAGGGAGCACGAGCGTGGAGTGACCTCTTCGTCCGGGACAGACTTCCACGGGAAACAACTTCAGAAGATCCTTCTTCTTCCCCAAGGTTTGCAGCTGTCGAGACCTCCGAGCAGTCTGCTAGTGTGGGAGAGCAGTCCGCCAATGTGGGAGACCAGTTCGCTGGTGTGGGAGTGCAGACCGCCGGTGTGGGAGACCAGCCCGCCGGTGTGAGAGACCAGTCCGCCGGTGTGGGAATGCAGACTGCCGGTGTGGGAGACCAGTCCGCCAGAGTACAGACTGTCGGTGTGGGAGTGCAGACCGCTAATGTGGGAGTGCAGTCCGTCGGTGTGGGAGTAAAGAGCGCCAGTATTGCAGGACCGAGAAACGCATGTTTACAAAAACCAATTGTGATGGTGGGACCAAAAGAGAAACTGCCAAAGTTCAATGGCGATGGTACGACCGATCCCATTCGACATTGTAAGACATGTGAAACGATCTGGAGGGCAAATGGCATAACTGATGAAGATGATTGGATGAGACAATTTCCGGCAACCCTACGAGGCGTGGCAATTGATTGGTTTTCGGATACGGATCCACAAAAGCTAAATAGTTGGGATAACATTAAAAAGGAGTTCCTAGCGGAGTTTAAACTCTTGCGGGATGATAATGAAATTGTAGCGAAAATTTTTAATACCAAGCAAGGGAAGCACGAAACTGTCTATGTCTACGCCAGGAGATTGAAAAACTTAATAAACAAAATGGAAAGCAAGCCAGCGGACGGATTGCAGAAAAGGTGGTTTGTGGACGGCCTACGCTTGAAGTTGCGGAGGAAAATGAAAATTGTGCCACCGTCATCATATGTGGACGTGTATAACAGAGCACTAGACCTTGAAAGTGACCAGAAGACAAAGAAGAAGAAAACTAGCTCCTCTGATTCTGATAACGATGAGCTTGCTGGAGATGATAGTAGCGACGACGAAGGCAGCAGCAAGAAAGTTTGTGCCTTACAGAAGGATATGGTTCGAATGATGAAGGAGTTTAAAAACATGCAGAAGGAGCCAAAAGGTAGTGAACTGTGGTGCACGGAATGTAAGACCGACGGTCATACTAAGGGATCGTGTCCGAAGAACCAATCCTGTGACATCTGTCAGATCATGGGCCATTCGACAAAGGAGTGCCCCTTTAACATGAAGACAAGAGGATCTCCGCAGGTGTTTCTCACACAGGAGGCTTCCCCGTCAAGTAGTAGCGGAAACATGAATATTGTCGGTGCTACATCCGGAGGATACTGGAATAATAATAGAGGGCAAAATAATAACAATAATAACAATAATAATGGGAGTCAAAGTCGAACTCAGTATGATGCAAATGGACGGCCAATCGTTCAATGCCGAGCATGTAATTTGTGGGGTCATTTTGCGAGGGATTGTACAGCGGCAAACACACCGAAATTATTATGTCAATGGTGCGGACCCGACAATCACGAAGATTCCAAGTTTTCAAAGGCTGGAGTAAACTTGATCACTGTTGGCACGGATATAGAGGAGGTTCTGGCAATTACATGGAGGCAAGCGGAGGAAAAGAGAAAAATGGGGGAAGCGCAAGCGAAAATTGCAAAGGCATCGTCAGTGGAGACATCTCAGTTGAAGGACATCACCGGCACCTTGGTAAGGAACTTCGCAGAACAAAACATTGTACGGCAGATCTTACAAACAGAGATACAAGTCAAGATAAGTGACCTTCTTCTCACAATGCCCCAGTTACGGACGGCCATTCTAAATCATACACCGTTTCCGAAAGCAACGGAGGACACAGGAAGGGACAGTAGGGAAGCGACGGCAACAGACCCAATGCTGCTGGCACTCACATCCGAACGGCATCCGGCGGTCGTCGAGATGGGGATTTTGGGAAATGTTTTAACAGAGACAATTGTTGACGGAGGGTCCGGCGTGAATGTGTTGCCGGAGGATACTTGGAAGAAGTTGGGAAAGCCGACGCTGTGGCCACCTGCCTTTCAGTTGCTCACGGCAGACCAACATGGAATCAAACCGTTGGGAATTCTGAAAGCGCAACCGATAACAATTGGTACGCAACCATTTTTATTGGATTTTGTGGTCATTCCATTAAAAAGAAAAGGCTATGATGCTATTTTGGGACGGGATTGGTTGGTGCAAGCAAAAGTAAAGCATGACTGGAAACGAAATACCCTATCAATGGAGCGCGGAGGCAAAAGATTCATAATTGACCTGCACACGCAAATGGTTGGCGAGGAGGCAGCATTGTCAGATCCTGACAGTGAAGGCGAGAGTGATGACGAAGGAAAGAGGAGAATGGAACCGGATGAAGGAGTATTGAGACGTGACGGAGGATTGAATGACGATGACCTGGACTCGGTGAATGGCCTTTACCACTGGCAAATGGAAGACTACGAACTCTTTCCGAGTTGTAATATGCTAAGGGTCGACGAAGATGAGAAAAAGGAGGAAAACGAATGTCCGGAGGAATGCAAGGAAGTGGAAGAAGGAAAAGCTGCCATGGCTGAAGCTGAGGGGAAGAACATACAGTCTGAACACAAAAAAACGAAAAAATCCCACTATCCAGTACATGGTGAATGGACCACGAGGAAAGAAAAGGTTACACTGCAGCATAAAATTAGTGGAAGGGCACCAACAGCAAGGAAATAATCCAATTGCGCGACGACCGCAGGCACAGTGGGTGACGGGGGTGGCACAGAACAAACTTAAGGTGTACGACGGTCAGAATGAAATCAAAGTGGAAAAGTTTAAGGGCAGATGGGTTGGACCATATCAGATTCGGAAGGTCGGCGACAATGGAGCAGTCAAATTATTAACTTTGGACAGGCAGAAGATACCTCCGGCAGTCACCAGATCCAAATTCAAAATATATGGTGCCAGGAAGACTCCGTCGCTGTCACAGGATGGCCAGCTAACTCCGTCGTCGTTGCAAAATGGCGACGCCTGAAGGTAAAATGGAAGTACCTCTGTTATTTGATTTCTTTTAAGAAAAAAATAAAAAAAAATTTTAAAAATTTTGAAAAAGGGCTGCAAGCAGCTGCTATCCGCGGGCAGAAAAAGAGGGGCCGCGAACAGACAGACCCGCGGGCTGAAAAGTCCCGCGGGCAACTGTTGTCCGTGGGCAGACAAGCCCCACGGGCAGAGAAAGCCCCACGGGCAGGGAACTGGAGGTCCCCGCAAACAGTCTGTCCACGGGTTATTAAAAGCCCCGCGAGCAGATGTCCGTGGGCTTAACATTTTATAATCCTCGCCCAGTTAGCCGCCGGCGGAAGAAAGACTGCGGGTGAAGACAGAAAGGCCGCGGGGAGAACAGGAAGGCTGCGAGGGACGACAGGAAGGCCGCGGGTGAGGATAGAAAGGTCATGGATAGGACACGGGCGCCAGTCAGAGTTTCTCCTCCACGCTGCAAGGGAAAAGACTTCCGCGGGGAAACAGAGACATAAAAAAGAGTTCTTGTTCTACCAGAAGGAGAAGAATTTCTGTGTGCAGAGGGATTTGTGGTGGATTGTAGAGGAAGCAGTTACAAAACATTAAATTAAAAAAAAAAAAAAAAAAGACGACAAAATCAAGTTGTTCAAAATGAGTGACAGATGATGCCAAAGGGAAGGGGACACATCTGTGGTTGCCAGAAAGAGTGCAGAATCGGCAGATAATGACATAAATGGTGTGTTCCGTGCATTTTTGTGTGGGTTTCAAAGTGCTAATTTGGTCTTGGTGGCGAGGGGCGCTGCCCCTCGACCCCGCCGGGGGCGTTGCCCCCTGGACCCCCAGTCGTTGCAGATATCAGTTGTGGGAGTTTGACCAGTTGAGAAGAGTTGAAGTTGCTACAGGCATGGACTTTCTGTGTACTAGAGGCAGTGGGAGCAAGTGTTGGCTGTAAGGCTGTCTTGGTGGATGCGTAGAGAGCTCAGAAGGAGCTGATCATCCAGTTGGAGGCAGTGCAGCGACACTTGGCTTAGGGTACCGAGGAATTGAAAACAGAGAAAGCAGCACAGGTGGCTATCAAGGCCACCTTGAGGAGACAGTATTGTGTTAGCAGAGGCTACAGATGTAACGGGATGAATGTGGAAGTGATGTGACAGAAGTAGATTTCTCTTGTTGTAGTCACTCTGTTAATGTATTTTATTTGTTAATTTGTCTCAGATATTTTGTCAGTCGTCAGGAGACGACTTTTCTTTTTGGGGGGGATGGTGTTAGTCGACTAGATGGTTCCGGCGGTATTTTGTATTCTATAGCCGACGGTCCGGCGATGTTTCTGTATTCTGTAGCTGACGAACCGGCGATGTTTTTGTATTCTGTAGCCGACGGTCCGGCGGTGTTTTTGTATTTTGTAGCCGACGACCCGGCGGTGTTTCTGTAGCCGACGATTCGGCGGTGTTTCTGTATTCTGTAACCGATGGTCCAGCGGTGTTTTTGTATTTTGTAGCCGACGGTCCGGCAGTGTTTCTGTATTCTATAGCCGACAGTCTGACGGTGTTTCTGTATTCTGTAGCCGACGTCGTCGGTAGATAGTTTGTAGTGGATAGAATATTTGTGGCCGACGGACACCTTCAGGAAGGTTCAACGGTAGTATTTATAGCCCGTCTGGGATCTTTGTAAATCATCATTAATCTACTATTGCGAATATTATTCTGCTATTATTGTCTGTATGCGTTGATTTCTTTACCTGTACGGTAAACAAAGATGGAATCTGCATTCACATAAAAATAAATGTCAAATATGATACAATAAATCTAAAATAATTTCATTTAATAGCTCATGCTCCTGTTGTCAAGTCGAACGGTTTTGATCAGAGCATTGAACCCATCAGAAAACCTTGGCCAAGGTCGTTTAAAGGCATGTTTTCCATCTATGATCACTTGATGTTAGTGGTGCCAATTCTTCAGACATGTTCATCCATAACTATGCAGACATTCTAAACACCGAAATGCTCAGGTGGCTGGACTAAAAGTATCCCAAGTCTGATCCTGAGGTAAGGAGGGTCTTTCTAATTCAATAGATTGTATAGGGATAAGTATGGTCTGAGGTTGGGAGGTTAAGCCCAAGTCAATGTTTTTCCTCTTACCGAAAGTCGAGACTTGCACAACCAACTAAAAACTCATTAGATATTACTTGTATGTTCTTCTTCTTTCATGTTAAGTATTACTTTAGTAGTATGTAGGAAAAGATAGTTAATTGTTGATCCAATTATTACACTTAATACATTGATACAATTATTTCAGTTAATCTTTATTATAGTAATTTTTGATGATCAATGTTACAGTTATTTCAGTTGATCATTGATACAGTTATTTCAATTAATCGTTGTTATAGTTATTTCTAATGATAAATGTTAGAGTTATTTCAGTTAATCGTTATTATAGTAATTTCAATTGATCATTGATACAGTTATTTCTGTTAAACGATATTTAAATTATTTCAATTAACCATTGAAAGCAATTAATGTCCTATGAAAAGGAATTCAGTTGGGAAATATCCTTTATCGATCGTTTTTAATTTTTATGAAAAACCGTTTGTTACAAGGATCTTACTATCAAGTCCGCAAAAAATAAGGAAAGAGAGGTGACAAACTTTGTTTGCTGTTGAGCATGACTCATGCTCATTATACAAAGCTGAAAATCAAACTTTTATAGCAGTCATTCCCAAGGAAGATGAAATTAATTTTGAACTATGCAGATGATGCAGATAGTTTAAAGAATTAATATCAATTATGAGCATGAAAGTAAGCACAATATTTCCACCATTCTCCATCACAATGTTTCCACCATTATAGCAGTAACATTGGGTGGCCTATTGGGTTGATTATCATGCATAGGGGAGGTGTGTTTCGCATGTGTTGGGTGGATCACTTATTCAAATGGTTACTATAGGAAGATGGAAGGATGATATACATTTGTTTCTACTCCCATGATCATATGGATACAGTAGTTTGAGATCCAGGAGTTGACAAGATGAGCATCTTACATTTGGTGGATTGTGTTGGGTTACTTAACTTTTTGAGGGATGGAACAGTTTGGATCAAAGTAACACAACAAGCAGAAGCAACAATATCTCTCAAGTTGACATGGGATCCAGAGATCTCACTAACAGATGAATTGCATCCTTTTTTTCGTTTCACAACATGACATGTTCTAGTCTCAGGGTTACCAGTATGAGCTTTAGAGTGGCTTGCAGTGTAATGTCCCAAGCGACTCACCTTAAGCAGGCTGAAGGTTCCCGAATGGCAGTATGAATGTGCAACAGGGTGCAAGAGGTACAATTATGAATTTTCTAGCCGTACATCAGGGATAGATCTCCGTACGGAATTGCCAAGATGGGCCGCTAACAATCCGTACGTGTGCTAAAAGGCTACACAGAATTGATGTGTTGACCGTACGGTGGGAATTATGGTCGTACGATGACTATAAGAAGTTGTACAGTTGCTACATGAAGTCGTATGGTGGAAGAAGCCAACAGACGTACGGTGGCAAGCAGTATGGGAGGGTCCTAATAATGTACAGTATTGTAGAAGGTTGTATGGTTGTGAGGAAAGGCCACACGGCTAGTGGAGAATGTCGTACGGAATGCAAGAAGCCGTACGATATCTCTAGGTGCCTCTATGGTTACAGTGGAAGCACAGAACTTGTTGTACCAAGCAAATTAAGGCCATTCAGAAGCCAGGAATGGTGTACAGTGAGTGTAGAGAGTGGAATGTATGAAGACGCTTCAAGGTGCAAGACAAATTAATGATGCTACTTAGAATTGCAGAAGGAAACATACACAAATTGCAAAAACAGAGCCAAGAGATTCATCAATAGGTATTGATATGCAATTAAGTCCTCAATTTGCCAGATACAGACCAAGACGAACACCAACGGAGTAGGGTGAGGGTTGAATCCCACCAAAACCGTGCAAGCCAAATAGGGAAGACCTTTCACTTCCGAAATGGTGAACAATCCCAAACTCCAACAGGAATCCACAGTACAGAGAAATAAAATCCAAAGCATGCCTACAAACTTCCTACAAGTTGTGTTTAAATACCCGTTGGGAAAACCTTTTTGAGGGTGTACAAAGATAGCCGACGGCAACACAATCTACAAAAACAAAAATAAAAATGGGTCTGAGATAAAATAAATCAATTGGCCCATTACAAAGATTAAATTATTATTTGTTTTATAACGGGAACATTACATGCAGATTGATATGGGATCCTAGTAGTGATTTATAGATTCATAATTGCTCTAAGGGAAAGCAATCTCCAGGAGGGAGGATTGTAATATCCCTTTTTTGGGACATTAGAAAATTTAAGGTCAAATTAATGTAATATTAAAGTTGACTTATGAAAACCTAATGTAGATTTATATAAAGGTCAATGGTAATATTTTTAAGTGGGTTCAAAGGTGATAAAGGAGGAATAAGACGAAAATTCAAGAGAAGGATATTGAAGGGTTGCATCTTTGAGCACTAAAAAAAAGAAGCTAGTTCATTTCCGGCATGATTGGATTTGTGGTTGATTTTATTATTTCTCTTTCAAGAAATCTTTGGGAAGCTTCCAGCTTTCTCTTGCTTAAACCTAAGGACGGAAACCTTCATGCTTCTGGTGGATTGGACGCAAACCTGATTCATCTTATGTGATGAATTCATTGCAAGGTTAACATGTGGAGTTACAGGTGCATTTTATAGTTTTCTTCCAATCTCACTGTCAACGTTGTATTTAAGATTGGGTTTTTATCATTACGGTATTACTCATTATATAATGCAATAACAAAATCTGAGGATTCCATATGAGTATTTGTTGGATTTTATTGCATAATTTTATTTTATTTTTCTAAAACTTTTGTGAGCAAAAAATGGCAAAATATCCAAATAAGGATATTACAATATTTTTTATTCTTTTATTTAATATGTCCTTTCTTTCACTTAAGAGAATAGAGGGCTCTTTTGATAATAAAGTGACTTATTACTATGTGCGTTAATTTAATAGTCATTTTATTAAATAACTATTGAATCTTTTCACATTAAAACAAAGAACCAATTGAACTTGTTACAACGTGTGTGATAGCTCATTGGAAAGGTCTTGGCAAGCCACTCTATGTCCAATATTGAAATGCCAAAAATATGGAGCCCTATTGACTTACTATATATAGTATCCTGAAAAAACCTACTAAATTATTCTAACTGACCTAAAATCGAAATTGTCTGGGCCAAATCTAAAACCAATCCCTGTAAAGTCTTGGTTAGCCAATGGGACTATGTTGAAAAGGCTAACAACGCATCAGGAAATAATAGGTTAGAGAAAGGGACATTGCAGTGCTCCCTTCCCTAAGATTGTTTTTCCTCAAGCAATTTGTGCCTGCATGTTGTAGCCAAAATGCTTGGATCCCATACCCACTTCAAAGAGGCTGCTCCACCAAGTCACTGTGCTCCTCTGGTACAAGCATGTCCAAACTTGTGAAGCCACACATCAATATCCATAGCAATAATGCTGAATCATACTAATACTAGGATCCCAAATCATCGCATGGGCATGATCAATCGAATCAACCTACCATGTGTTGTTGTCATATACAAGAAGATCCTCGATCCAACTAAGAACCTCACTCCAACTGAAATCGCAAGCCCCACTAAGGTCAAATGAAGGTGGGAGCTCAACATTATGAAAACCTGCTCCTTGGAATATTACTAACCATGAGAATGGGTTCCACAAACAAAAAGGCCATCCGCCTTCCTAGCTGTTTACAATAGCCTGTCAATCCAAAACCAATGGGTGGAATGTCTGAAATGTTTAACTACCAAAACATATCCCCTCTAACATGTATCCCAAAATGATGATCGTACTAAAGAAGAAAACGAGAAAACCTACTAGACTTGACTTCCTCATTCATGAAGAGAAGCATACCAAACCAATCAACCATACCACACCTATGCAATAATTTAAAATAGCAAGTCCTCTGCAGCTAGGATGAACGGAAAACAAATTGCATCCCATACAATGTGGCCATAATGTGACGCACTAATTGACTCCTCTAGGAATCCTAAGTCATAATTATGATTCCATAATTGTCTTTTCATACGAGGAGTCATAAAATGCACACCATTGTGTAAAAACTTCACACCATCAAGCACAATCAGCATACCAGGCTCAACAAACCCATACTGAATAAACTATACCCAAGTGTCATCACCAGCTCAACTTCTATGATGGTAGAATCATTACAATATAATGTCCCCATTTTTAGTAGTTGGCTTGGTCAATTCACCATCGCGACCCTCGTGAGCTGACAATGGGATTTGAGGGTCTCAATTGTGAGGTTATAGGCTTTCCAGCAACCTATGGTGTGTTTTGGCTTTATTCGAGGGACTTACTATTTATGTAAGTCAACTGTTGGTTCCAATGAGCTCAATTGAGTCAAAGGAGTCAAGTGATGCTCTTAGTTTTTATTTCGGACTTCTCGTTTCAGCTCCAAGAATCTTGGAGGGAGTGTCTATTTATAGTAAGTCACCCTGTCAGGTTCATTCATCATCTTTTTTCATCAAGATCACTCTGGTTTTGTCAGATTTAGATTATGATGTTTCTTCAATTGTTTTCGCATGGCGGGTGAATTGTTATTATTATTCATCTAAATATGTTGAGGTTGCTATTTTTGTTGTTGTATATTTGTGACCTCAGTTCCATAGCTCGTTGGAGCTGGGTCAAAAAGTTTTAAATCATGAGCACAAGAAACAATGGCATTGTGTGTCAGAATATTATGTTATGGTGGAAAAAATCGTTTTGGGAGTCAAAAGCAATTAATGAATTATGCTATAATGGCACTTTATTATATATTAATGTTGTGTTGAGGAATCTTTTTAGTGGAGTTTGTTTGGGAAACTTGTGCCAATTAGAGATTTTCAATATGAGCCCATTTGATGAGAAAAGGGATCTGATTGAATATTATTTTTCTTTTGTTCTCTTTGTGACACTTCAGAAGTAATGAATAATTGTGCCCTTGCTGAAGTATAAGGGTTTGGGATCTACAACTGAAGTATTGTAGATTCAATCCTGGAGATTACCTAAAGGTTGCATTGCAAATTGTTGCTGAAATATAACAATTCGCTAGCACTCTTATTGTTTCCTACTATGCCTAAGGAGTGATTAAATTCTGAAAAGATTGACTGGTTAGTGGAGATCATTGGTGGCTGTGTAGCATCCATGATTCGTGGAAGGGAAATTATTATGCAGCGATTTGCAGGCTGTGTTCATAACCTGTGGTGGCGTTTGGACTTAATACTTACCCAATGTTCATTATTAAGTGCTTGTGTTTCATCTAATAGGGGCTGAGGTTGAGTTATAACAGGCAGCATTGGTAATTAGGGAGTGTGTTGTTGTGTTTTGAGGCCTGCATTAACTTTCTCTAGGCCTGTGATTTAATGATCAGGGCCTTTGTTCACCATAGAAGCCCACGGATGCAAGAAGAGGACCTGCATTTTATTAATACAGGCCTGCGTTTGGATTTTCAGATGGTCTGTTATCAGATTTGGATGGCAGTATATGTTCCTGACTGCCTACGTGACATTGGAAGAATCATTGCAAATCAGGTTTCTCATTATTTGAAATTGAATGTTGTATTGGTCACCAAACTGCCTTTAGTTATCATTAATAATTGAAAATTCTTGTGTATAACTCTGCTTATTCAGTGATTGGTAAATTAATCTTTGCTCGTTATTGTTTATCATTAAGTTGGCCTTGTGACTTAGAGAGCAGATTTCACAAATGAGTGGAATTGAATGCATGTGAATACTACTTGGGAATATGTAATTCATTAATTAGTTCAGTTTGGGGCAATATATATATATATATATATATATATATATATATATATATATATAATTATTTTATTTTTATTTTTTAATGTAGTACGGGTGGATATCATGATGTGCGTGCCAAGTGTTTGACAAAATAACAAAAATCTGATGTGATAATGAAATAGATGTGTTAAAGCTAACTGTTGAACTATAATTGGCTGAGGGTCATTACATACAGCAATGTGGTTTAGTCTCATCTATGTGAAGATGAGAATGAATTAAGGGATACTCATCAACATTGTCCTCTCTCCTTGTGTACTCGGCCATACTAATAGCCAGGTCTCTATTCAAAGCTGATTTGCAATCAACATTATGTCCATCTATCAAATGTGACAAGGCAGCCACCTCCTGGTTGTAATAAGCACCAAACTGAAAAGTACTCTCTTCCGAGGTCAAGAGTTGGGACTCTTGATCAATTTTAAGCAGTGTTCCATGCTCAAACTCAAATACTGGATTCTCAAATGTCCAATCAGCACTCACCTAAAAGAGTAAGTTATCAATCAGCTTAAGTTTTGCATTTTTACTATGCGTAATCCAATCAACATTATGCTGGATCAAGGGATTACAAATCATAAGAGTGATTATCCCCATACCTATCCTCAGCTTCTTCTACACAAATAGTTGATCCCAAAGATGCTTTATCAACCCTAAAGTCATCAACTATTGTTGGCAAAATCATATGTTTTGTCTAAATGTTGTTAATATTAATCATGTCATTGGTAGTTAGTGTAGCTGAGGGGTAGGTAGTTGTGGTCGTAATGGTTTACATCGCACCCCCTCAAAGGTTATATGCACTAAGGAATGCCTATACAACATGAAGACCTAGAGCCAACAAGAGGTCTTTACATGAGCAATCGTCTACCTATGGGGCAGCAAACACCGTACAACTGACAAACAATAATGCATCATCTGGTGGGTTCCAAAATAATCAGCACGGAGGGAGAGGAAATCATGACAGTAGCAACAAGATCCGAATACAATATGATTCAAAGAGGCGGTCGATGATCCAATGTCGGGTGTGCAACGAATGGGCGCATTTCACCCAAGACTACCAAAAGGGCGGCACACCACAGAAGTTGTGTAGATGGTGCACGATCACGAGGATACTAATTGTCAAAAACTCAGTGTGAACCTTCTCAAAATCAAGGAAGAAAAAGTGCTTGTCATCACTAGAAACCAAGCTAAGCAAGCCACATACCCCGGTCCCCGTACAAAGAAGCAGAGGGTACAGGAGGCTAAAGAGGAGATCGAGAAAGCAATGAAGGCTTGGAAAGATATACACAACAAGGCTAACACTTCCAAACGGACAGAAGTGGAAAATAATATATTATGGGAAATGTTATAAACAAAGGTACCTATCAAAATCCAAGACCTCATTCAAACCATGCCTCAGTTGAGGTCAACATTATTGAGAACCTTCTCCCTACAACCTAGCACCACCACCCAAGTCGACACCATAAAACCAACACATGTTCCCAATGGGTCAACAATGGGTCCTATGTTACTAGCAATGAATAGTGGCCAACAGCTTGCGGTCATGGAAATGGCTATCCTTAGAATGATTCTAATGGACACCATCGCGGATAGCAGATCTGGGGTAAATGTCCTTCTAGAGGAGACCTGGAATTAACTAGGAAAACCCATCTTGTAGCCCCTAACTTTCAATTTATTGGGTGCTAACCAATAAGGAATTAAGCCCCTCGAAAAATTGATGGGCCCTAGGGGTTACCATAGGAATGCAACCATTCATTTTGAACTTCGTTGTGATTCAGCTTAAAAATAAAGGGTATGATGCCATTCTGGGAACAAGATGGTTAGTGACAGCAAAAGTCAATCATAATTGGAAGAAAAATGTTCTCTCCATGGAAAGTGGCAGGCAGAAATTTGTCATTGACCTCTGTACCCAGATGGTCAGTGAAGATATCGCATCCTCTTCAAAGTCGGAATCTAACGAAGAATATGGTTGACGAGATGAAGGAAGGAATCTCATAGAGCCAAATGATGAAGGTGTTCTAGAGTTGGGGGAATTCAGAGGATGACATAAGCTAGATTAATGGATTCTTCCATTGGCAGATGGAAGACTACAAGCTCTTTCACAACATGTTAGGGGTAGAGGAAATGGAATATAAGGAAGGGGAGCCCATGTAAACAACAACCCAGCCTACAAATTTAATGTAGAAAAACTGATCAAGTATGAGGAACTATCCCTACAGATCATCAACCTCGGGGATGAGGAAAATCCACACAATATACTAGTAGGGAATTATTGGGATCCAGTGCTAAAGGTTGCGGCATTTAAAATCTTTATAGAATACAAGAACGTATTTTCATGGACCTACAAAGACCTCACAAGTGTGCCACCAAAGTTGTGTGTACACTGCATCCCCTTGGTACCTGAAGTGTACTCGTATAGAAAAAGACCGTACAAGATGAACAAAAACTATGCAACAAAGGTGAATGAGGAAATCCAACAAATGCTTGAGGCAGGAATCATCTTTACGGTATAGACAAGTGAATGGGTAGCTCCGATAGCAATATCACTAGAGAAAGATGCCAACCAAATCAGAATTCGCATCAACTTCTAATGCCTCAATGTCATCACCATAAAGGATCGCTTCCCCATCCCGTTCACATACATGATCCTCGGGTGGCCGATAACAAGAGGTACTTGTTCATGGATGGATTCTTTTGGTACAACTAGATATCTCTCATAGAAGAGGATAAGCTAAAAATGACATTTGTGGTGCAGGACTGAGTCAACGCATATAACTGGATGCCCTTGGGTCTATGCAATGCACCAAAAATGTTTCAAAGGATAATCCTCCACATCTTCAACAAAATGTCTGTGGGGAATTTGTTAGCGTTTCTAGATGGTTGTCTATCATGAGCAAGCTAGACCACAATTGGCGAAACTGCAATAGGAGTTGACGAGCAAGGTTGGCACTCAACCTGAAAAAGTGCAGGTTTATTGATGCAGGAACATCTTGGGTGTAAGAGCAATCTTGCATCACCCCAAAAAATATTTTAATTTTAGTCTTTTCTATTTTAATAAGGACTGGTAGACAAGGTGGTTACTATTTATGGGTACTTGCTATTTTTAGTAAATTTGTCATATGAGCTTGGAATGTTCTCATGTTCTACAAGAAGGTTCATTTTAGAGTTATAAGTCTACCATAAAAATCTCATTGCTTAAGCTTAAGTATCGGAGAAGTTATTGAGGATTTTCGGTAGAAAAGTTTGTAGGAAAATCTTCAAGCTCACCATTGGAGGCCTTAGAGTGCCCGGATGAGGTCCGGAAACTCGACGGAAAGGAACTTGTGTAGTTCTAAGCTTGTAGATCAACAACTGGTGTTTCCGGAGAGTGGTTATAATAGCCAATTGGAGCAGCAGTTCGAGAGTTATGACCTTCTGAAGTTGGGCTACCCGAAATATGTAAAATAATTGTCAAAGATGTATTTGGTCAATTCTTTATATATTGTTAGAGTTTGACAGCCCTAGGTATTAAGTTTCAATGTCTAGAACCTTCCCAGGCGGCATAAAATTGGCTATTTAAGAAAGGCCCAAACATTGTCTAGAACAACTCTGGGTGTAGTTCGCAGCGTAGTCTTGCAAATTACTGTAATGAAGGAGCCCATGTCGGTTAGCATATAGTACTTGTGAATTCTATAATTTCACATTTGCAGCACAAATAAGAAATCCATATTTTGTTCTCGCATTTGTTGTTGTTTCTTTCTTTCTATTATGAGTTTATGGTTTTAAGGGGAGCACCCTTCATCGAGTGGTATCAAAGCTAAAGTTCTTGAGTGTGTGGATAGATCGCTGACTATGAGGCAGTTCACACCAGGACCGTGGTTTGGGCTAAGCTTATCGACTAATCGTCGATTGTGAGACAATTTGCACTAGGGTTTTAGTGGAAGCGTGAAAATGCCTCACGAAGAGAGCATCGCGAAAGAGTTGCAGGTGTTACACTTGAGGGTTTCCTAGCCCTCCGAAGACAAATGCAAGCATTGGATGACGTAGAGGAATAAATCTTCCCGTAAGAGATGAAAGCAAGGATGAGGACGAAGTAGAAAAAAATGCCGAAGCAAAGGTAGTTCTAAACCCAAAGGAAAAGAGGCTTTTTAAGGCCATCTCCAAGATTGGAAAAAGACCTAAGTTTGAGGGTCCCACATTTCTAGGAAATCTTAACCCAAAGGAGCTGATTGATTGGATCAATGAACTAGAGGAGTACTTTGAGTATGAAGATATTGAGGATCCTAATAGGGTCAAGTTTGCGAAGGATAAACTGAAGGGACACACGAAGATCTAGTGGTAGGAGGTTCAGTTGGAGCAAAATAGAAAGGGAAAGGACAAAATCACTAGATGGAAACGGATGGGAGCTAAATTGAAGCGACAATTCATTCCTGTGCATTATGAGCTTGATCTATTGAAGAAAATGCAAGGGGTAAAGCAAGCAGAAAAATCTGTTCAAGAGTATACTGAAGAATTCTACCGAGTTCTCATTAGAACCAGCCATGCAAAAGTTGATAAGGAGAAAGTGGCCTATTATCTTTATGGATTAAGGCCAAGCATTCAGGACGAGCTAAGTCTGGTTCGAATGAACAGTATTGAGGAGGCATATCAATTTGCCCTAAAAGTTGAAGGGAAACTGAGCAAGAAGTTTGACAACAAGAATAGTGGAAGAGGTCGCAGTGGAAGATCTGGCGGACAATCTTATGGAGGTCATAATGATGATCAGAAGAACAAGGATGAGGCTGAAAATAGCAATTAGAACCAAAGGGGAAACAATTTCAATCGTTTCCATGACTAAAACTATAGAAATCAGAGAGGAAGAGGCAGAGGACAAGGATCTAAAAGAGGAGGCTTCTATGGGAAATGTTTTCACTATGGAGAAGAAGGGCATAGAGCATTTGAATGTTCCTAGCACCAAGGAAGGACAAATCGAAGAAAAAAAGGCCAAGCTAGAGTTGCATATGATGAAGATACCAAATCTTCACATTCTGAAGATGTTGAAAGAGGAGAAGTCCTGGTTAATATAAGAGTCTTGTTGAGTGGTGAGAATGAACCTAATCAAAGGAGCTTGTTTTGCACAAGGTCCAGATGTGAAGATAAGTGTTGTGATGTGATAATTGATGGTGGAAGTACTAACAATCTAGTGTCAAAAACGATGCTTGCCAAGTTGAAGTTTAAGAGACAGAAACACCCGCATCTATACCATATTGCTTGGGTGTAAAATGACCACAAGGTCATGGTCAATGAGGAGTGTTCCATGAAGTTCAAGATTGGAAGTTACCAGGATGAGGTACTATGTGATATCATACCTATGGACATATGTCATATGTTGCTAGGTAGGTTGTGGTAATTTGACAGGCATGTTGTACATGATGGGCGAGCAAATAGCTACACTCTAACAAAGGATGGAGTGAAACATAAGTTGAAGCCATTGGAGGAGAAAGAACAAAAGGTATGTAGTGCTGCCAAAATATGTTTTGTTGTTGGAAAAGAGTTTCTCAAAGGTATGAAGCGTGAGCATGTGTTTTGCTATAATTCCAAAGCAGTTTGACAGGCATGTTGTACACAATAGGAAAGCCAATACCTACACTCTGACCAAGGATGGAGTGAAACATAAGTTGAAGCCATTGGAGGAGAAAGAAGAAAAGGTATGTAGTGCTGCCAGAATATGTTTTGTTGATGGAAAAGAGTTTCTCAAAGGTATGAAACGTGAGCATATGTGTTTTTCTATAATTCCAAAAGATAGTAAAGAAGTAGAGGAGGTACTCGCAAAAGTTGCAAATATGTTGGGAGAGTTTTCTGATATTGTATCAAATAATGTACCTGATGGATTGCCCCCAATGAGGAAGATCAGTCACCAGCTGGATTTGGTTCCAAGAGCCAGTTTGTCAAACAAGGCAGCATACAAAATGACACCAGCAGAAAGTGAAGAGTTGAACAAATAAGTTCATGAGTTGTTGTAGAAGGGGTTGATTCGAGAGAGTCTAAGTCCATGTGTTGTACCAGTTGTATTAGCACCAAAGAAGAATAGCGAATGGAGGATGTGTACAGATTCTTGCTTTATCAACTAGATTTCCATTGCCAAGGATGGATGATATTATGGATTGTTTAAGTGGAGCTAAGTATTTCACAATGATAGATTTGAAGAGTGGATACCATCAAATTCACATCAAAGAAGGTGATGAGTGGAAGACTGCTTTAAGACAAAAGGACTGTGCGAATGGTTAGTCATGCCTTTTGGGCTAACCGATGCACCAAGCACTTTCATGAGGCTCATGAATGAGGTACTGAAGGAGTTTCTGGGTAAATTTTATTGTTTACCTAGATGATATTTTGATCTTTAGTAAGACATTGGAGGAGCATTTGATCCATATTCGCAAGGTGTTTGATAAGTTGAGGGAAGAAAAGTTGTTGATAAACCTGAAGAAGTGTTGTTTTTTAAAGGAGTTGGTGTACTTGGGATTTGTAGTCTCAGCCGAAGGTCTGAAAATGGACCCAGAAAAAGTGAAGGCTATCCTTAAATGGCCTACTCCAAGGAGTGCGACAAAGGTAAGATTCTTTCATGGACTGGCTAGTTTTTACAGAAAGTTCATAAGAGGTTTTAGCAGTTTTTGTGGACCCTTGACTGAAACAATGAGAGGGAATAGGAAAGAATATGAGTGGACTATAGGGGCAAATAAGACTTTTAATCTATTGAAACAGAAAGTTATTGAGCAACCTATTTTAGCACTTCCTGATTTTAACAAGGTGTTACAAGTAGAATATGATGCTAGTGTACTGCAATAGGAGCTGTTATGAGTCAAGAAAGTAGATCTATTGCTTACTTTAGTGAGAAATTGAATGATGCCAAAAGAAAATATTTTGTTTATGATCAAGAATTTTATGTTATAGTTCAAGCATTAAAGAAGTGGAGACACTATCTTCTTCCTAAGGAGTTTGTTTTGTATATTGATCATCAAACTTTGCAATATTTAAATAGTCAAGGAAAATTGAACCAAAGGCATTTGATGTGGGTTGAGTTTTCGCCAAATTATACATTTGTTTTGAAACACAGGAGTAGGAAGTCTAACAAAGTTGCAGATGCTCTTAGTAGAAGACAACTTTTGCTGACAAAAATGCAGATAGTGGTGATTGGGTTCAAGGAACTCAGTACTTTGTATCCAAATTATCCTGATTGGGTTCAAGGAACTCAGTACTTTGTGGAAGGCTTGTACAGGACCTGTTACACTTGACAGGACAAAGTGGTTGGATTTCATGATCCAAGATAGTATGTTGTTCAAAGGAAGCCAGTTGTACATTGCGAGAAATTCAATGAGAGAGAATCCGATGAAGCAGAAGCATAGTGGAGGATTGGCTGGACATTTTAGCAAAGATAAGACCATTTCTTTGGTTGCTGAGAATTATTACTGGCCACAGTTGCAGCAAGATTTGAAGAAGTTTGTACAAAGTGCAGAGTATGTCAGATGGCCA
The DNA here is from genome assembly GCA_028749045.1 of Cupressus sempervirens. Taxonomy (NCBI): domain Eukaryota; kingdom Viridiplantae; phylum Streptophyta; class Pinopsida; order Cupressales; family Cupressaceae; genus Cupressus; species Cupressus sempervirens. The sequence goes on along the minus strand of CM053793.1, from coordinate 205,108,312 downwards.
AAGGAGTGAAGCAGAATACAGGGTTGTATCAGCCATTACCTATACTAGAGAAGCCATGGGAGAATGTCAGCATGGATTTTATTCTTAGATTACTGAGGACACAGTGTGCGCATGATTCTAGTTTTGTGGTGGTTGACAAGTTTTCAAAGATGGCACATTTTATTCCTTGCAAGAAGACTAGTGATGTTCATGTGGTAGAGTTGTTTTTCAGAGAAGTGGTGAGACTACATAGTCTTCCAAAGAGCATAGTTTCAAATCAAGATACCAAATTTGTTGGGTATTTCTAGCGTAAATTGTAGAAGAAATTGAAGATTGAGTTGAAGTTCAATTCATCACATCATCTACAAACTGATGGACAAACAGAAGTTGTGAATCACAGTTTGGGAAACTTGTTGAGATGTTTGGTTGGAGACAAGCCAAAAGGATGAGATCTAATTTTACCACAGGCGGAATTTGCATATGATAATTTTGTGAACAGGAGTACTAGTAAATCACCATTCCAGATTGTATATGGGAGTAGTCCCAGAAATGCTTCTGAATTAAGGCAATTGGATAAAGGAGAGATAAGTAGTGTTGAAGCAGAAGAATTTGTTGAACATTTGAAGAACATCCATGAGGAGGTGAGGAAGCACATTATAAAGATGAATACACAGTACAAGGCTAAGGAAAATGTGAAAAGGAGGTATAAGGAATTTCAGATTGAGATGAAGTCATGATTCATTTGAGAAATGAGCATTTTCTAATGAGTACATATAATAAGCTAAAGATGAAAAAGTTTGGACCTTGCAAGATAGTGAAAAGGTATGATTCTGGAAATTCTTATGAAGTGGACTCGTGGAGTTGCTTGTTGAATTGAATATTTCACCAGTATTTAACATTTCAAATTTGACAGAGTATTATGAAGGAGGTGATAAGATGAAGTTGCAGAAGTGCAGTGGAGTATTCGAGCAGCTAGTTCAGTTACAAAGGAGATTGAGGAGATACTGGATAGTCATATTGGAAAAAGTACAAAGAACAGAATTTATGAGGAATACCTGGTCAAATGGAAAGGCAGGCTAGTGAGGATTCATCATGGCTAGCAAGGGAGGAGGTTAACCGTCTTGGTTTTCCTCTAAACACCTGAGATGTGACGGAGTCATTTCTCAAATTGCCCCGGGTGTCTGATGCAAGAGCCTCCTGAGTGTAAGAGTAATCTTGCATCACCCAAAAAAATATTTTAATTTTAGTCTTTTCTATTTAAATAAGGACTAGTAGACAGGGTGGTTACTATTTATGGGAACTTGCTATTTTTAGTAAGTTTGACATATGAGCTCAGCAGAAAAGTTCATTTTAGAGTTATAATCCTACCATAAAAATCTCACTTCTCAAGCTCAAGTATCAGATAAGTTATTGCAGATTTTCGGTGGAAATATTTGCTGAAAAATCTTCAGGCTCACTGTTGGAGACCTTAGAGTGCCCGGATGAGGTCTGCAAACTCGACAGAAGGGTGCTTGCACAATTTTGAGACTATAGATCAGTAGTTAACGTTTTCAAAAAGTGGTTATAATAGCCAATCAAAGCAATGGTTCAAGAGTTATGGCCTTCTGAAGTTGGGCTACCCGAAATATCTAAAATAATTGTCAAAGATGTATTTGGCCGACTCTTTATGTATTGTTAGGGTCTATCGGCCCTAGGTATTAAGTTTCAATGTCTAGAACCTTCGCAAGCGGCATAAAATTGCCTATTTAAGAAAAGCATAAACATTGTCTAGAATAGCTCTGGGTGTAGTTTGCAGCTTTGTCTTACAAATTACTGTAATGAAGGCACCCATGTGGCTTAGCATATAGTACTTGTGAATTTTGTAATTCCACATTTGCGGCACAAATAAGAAGTCCATATATTGTTCTCCAATTTGTTGTTGTTTCTTTATTTTTGTTATGAATTTATGGTTTTGAGGTGAGCACCCTTCATCATTTACAGATCCACAAGGGAAGCTCTTAGGCCATATTGTTTGTATGACCGGATTAAATACTGACCCTAACAAGGTTTGAGTAATTGTGGAGATGGAGGCTCTCGTAGATGTGATGAGGGTGAAGTCATTTTGGGGCACATCAGCTACTGTAAGTGATTCATAAAGAACTTTTCCCAAGTATCATTTCCTCTAGACAAGTTGACATGGAAAGAGAAACCCTATGTGTGGGGGACGGACCAAGATACCTCATTTGCAAAATTGAAGACAAGACTGGCTAGGGCACCAATCTTGTTGTATCCCAACTGGGACAAGGAATTCCATGTGCATGTAGATACCTCAAACTTTGCAATCAGTGCAACTCTAGCATAGGTGGGTGATCATGACTTGGATCACCCTATTTACTTTGCTAGCAAATTGTTGTTGAGGGCAGAAAAGAATTGCAGTAGAATGAAGCTGGGATCCCTCAAAATGGTTTATGTCATTCAGAAGTTCAGGCATTAGTTGTTGGCAACGTCGTTTACATTCTATGTGGATCGCTAGGCACTGGTGTACTTGGTGGATAAGCCAATCATACAAGGGAGGGTGAGAAGATGGTTGCTACTATTACAAGAGTTCACCTTTACTATCATGGTGCGGCCTAGGAAGAGCTATGTAATCGCAAATCAACTCTCTCAAATCAAGTTAGGGGAGTCGTCGAAAGGAGTTAACGATGACTTCCCTGACACACATCTATTCCACATCATCGTCTTGCTAGAGCAGAATAAGAGCATTGGGGAATATTTGTCAACCTTATAGTATCCAAGGGAGATGTCATCGCATGAACAATGGAAGTTGGTACTTAGGAGCATAACTTTTCAATTCATCAACGGATTGTTGTACAAAATGGGACTTGACCAGGTACTAAGGAGGTGTGTCATGGAGGAAGATAATCATAGTGTCCTGAGAGAAGCACATGAAAGTCTAGCCGAAGGGCATATGGGACCAGATACCATGACATTGAAGGTACTCCTTACAAGGTTATGGTGGCCTACCCTATACAACAATGCCAAGGAATGGGTCGTGAGTTGTGATACTTGTCAACGGACAAGGAAACCCTCAAAGAGAGATTTAGTGCCACTCAACCCTTCGTAGGTACAAGAACTGTTTGAGTGTTGGGGCTTAGATTTTGTGGGACATCTGACGGCAAGTAAGGCTTGAAGGTGCTAGTACGCCGTGGTGGCAACAAAGTACCTAATTAAGTGGGTGGAGGCTGTTAAATTCTTATAGTCATTATGGATAATATAAAGCTTTATATATATAATTATTTATATATAAATATCATTGTGTATATATATTTATAATGTTATTGTGTATACATTATTTATATATATAAATGTATACATGAATAAACTTTGTTTATAAAATATATATATTGCATATTCCTATTAACATGGTTCCTTGCTTAAAGAATGCAATTTTGTACTCGGGCTTATCATTTGTTAGAACCCAATGTACATAACTCTCATATGAGTCACGCCCATTGGGTGGATGTGACTCATATGAAAGTCACGTCCATCGATGCCTTACCATAGTTAATATCTCCCTTGGTCAAAGCTAGTAATCATTTAAAAATATTATTTGTACTCTCCCTTCAGCATACAGCCCACTGACATCAGTTAATTAGGAATATACTTTGCCCTCCTTTATCAATTGAAAGGTTTATTAAGTGAAGTTTATAATTATATGCATTGTTGAAACCACATATTCATATACTTAATTACCACCATAGCTAATATTATTTCCTTGTGAAGAATAATAAAGAATATTAGATTTGTGAATATAATATATTATTCTGGAAAATATCAGTAAGAAATTGAAACTTACATTTATCCAAAATTTACATGGTATCAGAGCAAAGTTGAGTAAAAATCTAATAAACTAAACTATCAAAATGGTGAAAGGTATGAGACTAGAGGATCGTCTTGAAGGTGACTTAGATTTTGCAGGATGGAAACTACGAATGAAACTTACACTAAAAGAAAATGATCTAATGAAATCTATTGAAAACTCTGATCCACCACCTAAGGAAAGTGATGAATCTGAAAAATGGGAAATGGACAATATCAAAGCTATGAGATTGATTGTTGATGCAGTTAAAACCCATTTATTACCAATCATTTGAGAATTGGAGTCGGCACATGAAATGCTTAAAGCTCTTGAGAATATGTTTGAAATTAACAATACTACCATAATAATTACTCTAAGAGACAATCTCTTTAACATCAAAATGACTAAAGGAGAAACAATATCTTCTTACTTCATGTGTAATGTCCCCATCTTTTTACCATCTCAATGGAGTTCTTAGCCTTTACATTCTCTAAAGCCTAAAGTGGAGAAATAAGGAGAAATTGACTAAATTAATCTCTTATAAAGTCATTAAATAAATGAAAACTAAAAGGTGATTTTATATTTAATTAATTTAATTAAAAATGACTAAAATAAATAAATTAAGAGAATCTTGTAGGAGGAATTTAATATTATTTTATTTCTTCTAGAAGGAGCTCTATCTATTGGAGGAAAAAAAAGCAAAGAGGGCAGCTTCATTGTTGGGCATCGAATGTGTTGTCATCTACTCTTCCAGATAGCTTGTGGAGCCAAGGGTTTCTGCAGTTGTTACATTGATCGTTGGGAATGAACATTCCCATTAATTTGCATAACTGTGGTTGTGAAATATCTTCCAAAGGGTAGCAACTGTTGGAGAAGACAAATCAGTCTTTTCATTATGCCAAATTTGTGGCCTAGGGCCAGATTTGTGGAGTAAGGAATAAGTTGGAATTTGCTACAATGATTTGCTATAGGAAAATTCATATTTTTGGAGCAATTCCAGGTCTTTTACCTACTACATTTTGCATTTTTTGAGAGTAGATATTTAAGGCATTGGTAGGGTTTGTAAAATATGTTGTAATATGATTTATATCAGAGTTCTATATCAAAATTTGTTGCCCTAATGTCTTATTGATGTAGATGCATATTTTCCTATTTGTAATCAATTTTATTCAAAAACAATTGCATCTTCATTATTAGTTGTTTGGTGTGTTCTTTGCAAGCATATTTATTAAAGTTTGGCATTTAAAAAGAAATCAGAATTTACATACGCAATATACCTCTTGCTTGCAAAGTGTTTGACAAAATGTCAAACAAGTGAATTAAGAGAGGACTTTGTGTTTGACGAAGTTATAACCTGTTGGGGTTATTGCATCATGAGAATAGCTGAACTAAGAAATCAACTATCCACAATAGGCCATATATGTAAAGACAAAGAACTAGCAATAATGGCACTAAAAGGTCTACCAAAATCATGGGAAACTTTCAGGTAAGAATTATGCTCGCGATACAAAGTTCCTAAACTCAATAAAAACAAAGTTGATTGCTTACAAGAAGAATGTATGTTAAAAGCCCGAGATGATGTCACTACTTCTAAAGAATATTTTGAAATCCTCTCCACACAAGTAAATAAAAGGAGGAAACCTGATTCAAAAAGAAAATATCAAGACTATTCTAAAATGCAATGCTACAGATGTGATAAATATGGTCAGCCAGCATATCAATGTCCTGATAGACTTAAGCAACAAGCATCTTTTGTCAAAACCAATAGTCCTATTAGACATTTTGAAAATGATGCTTTCTATTCTGCACTTTCCAATGAAACATCTAACAAATCTAACACTTGGGTAATAGACACTGGAGCATCTTGTCACACTATTGATTTGAAAGAACACTTAGATACATTAAATGAAGATTATGTTGATGGTGTTACAATTGGAGATGACTCCAAATATCCAGTAAGAGGAATTGGAAAATATTCCATTAGTCTAGAATCAGGAATCACACTTGAACTCAATGAAGTACTTTATGTTCCTGGCATCAAAAGAAATCTAGTTGCTACCTCAGCCCTTGAAGACGAAGGATACAAAGTTGTTTTTATAGAAGGGAAAGTTCTTGCATGGCCTAAAAATTCTAATATTAAAAATGCTCATAAGATTGGTTCAATACTTGGATGTCTATAAAAACTAAACTTATGTCCTTCTACTGCACTAATGCATGATTCCTTCAAATAAGTTGAACTATGGCATAGAAGATTAGGGCACTTCCACTTTCTAGGATTACCTTTCTTAGAAAAGATGGTAATAGGGTCACCCAAGTTAGAACCAAATCATAAAGGTATTTGTAAAGGGTGTGCATTAGGGAAGAACACTAAGAATCCCTTCCATAACAGCACAAGCAAAACCAAAGATGTCTTGGAGATTGTTCATTCTGACTTATGTGGTCCAATGTATGTTGTGTCCCTAGGAGGATTTCTCTACTTCATTACCTTTGTTGATGATTTCTCCAGAAAAAGTTGGATATAATTTCTTAATTGTAAAGAGTCTAATGAAGTCTTGACTAAATTAAAAGATTTTAAAGCTCTTGTTGAAAATCTTTCTAGGAAGAAAAATAAAATCTTGAGGACAAATAATGGAAAGGAGTATATTTCTAAAACCTCTCATAATTTTTGCAGAAGTGCTGGCATTAAGAGAGAACTAATTGTACCTTACACTCCTCAACAAAATGGGGTAGCAGAAAGGAAGAATAGAACCATTGTTGAATCTACCAAAGCTATGATACTTGATCAAAATTTGAAAAGCTTCCTTTGGGATGAAGCCTCTAACACTGCTATATATATCCAAAATAGATGTCCCCACTCCCACCTTGATCATAAAACTCCTGAAGAAGTGTTCTTTGGAAAGAAACCAAATCTTAGCCATTTAAGAATTTTTGGATGTCTTTCATATACCCACATACCCAAAGACAAAAGGTCCAAACTCAAACCTTCTGGAAAAAGAGAATTCCTTGTAGGCTATAGTGAAACCTCTAAGGCATATCTTATCTACATCCCTAGTCAAAGAAACATTGAATTTAGTAGAGATGTGATTTTTGATGAAGATATTGCATTCAAAAAGCCCAAAACAGAAGATGAGTCAAATACTGAAGAACCTTTCAAAGATCAATCTCTTGAGATTGAGAGGGAGATTCAAATGGAAGTAAATGATTCCTCTAAACCCAAGGATACAACTAATGAACATAAAGAAAAGAAAAGACCTCGATGGCCTAGAGATTGATTGAGGAATATGAAAACTTTACTGCTCCTGTTGGATGTATTGGAGAAAGAAAAAGGCCTAGCATATTCTCAAATTACATTGCACTTATCAGTGAGATTCTAAATCTGAACCTTCTAATGTAGAGGAAGCTATGAAACAACAAAATTGGAGAAATGCCATGACTGAAGAATATAACTCTATTCTTAAGAATGAAGTTTGGGATATTGTTCCTAGACCTAAAAATAAATCAGTTGTATCTTCAAAATGGTTGTTTAAAATTAAGCATACTTCTGATGAAAATATCGAAAAATTCAAAGCAAGATTTGTTGCAAGAGGGTTCTCTCATAAGGAAGGTATCGACTATGAAGAAACCTTTGCTCCAGTAGTCAGATATACTTCAATTAGAACTGTGATTGTTCTTGTTGCCTCCAAAGGATCGAAAATCCATCAAATGGATGTTAAGACAGCCTTCCTAAATGGGCAAATAGAAGAGGAAGTCTATATAGAGTAACCTGAAGGATTTATAGTGCATAATAATCAAACACATGTGCAAATTAAAGAAATCCCTGTTTGGTTTAAACCAAGCTCATAGAGCTTGGTATGAAAGAATAGATCGCCATCAAATCAAACTTGGATTCTCCAAAAACAATGCAGATCCAAACCTATATTTCAAAATACAAAATAATGATATGGTAATACTAGTTCTCTATGTTGATGACTTGCTGATTACAGGCGAGGAACATCTTATAGCAAAATGCAAACAAGATCTAGCTTTTGAGTTCGATATGGAAGACCTAGGTCTTCTACATTTCTTCTTGGGACTAGAAGTCTGGCAACATACTGATAGAATTCTTCTAAATCAGGGTAAGTATACATTGGATATATTAAGAAGATTTGGAATGATGGAAAGCAAACCTATGAAGACAACCATGGAAACAAATCTTCTTAAACTAAAACAAGAATCTAAAGACTCTAAAGATGCTGACCCCACTCTTTACTATCAGATTATTGGATCTTTAATGTATTCAGTAAATACTAGACCTGATATATGTTATGCCGTAAATGCTCTTAGTCCATTCATGAGTAAACCAAAGAAAATTCACTTAGTGGAGATATCTTTGTGGAACTATTGGATATGGTCTAGAATACAAGAATGAAGATCTCAAGCTTAGAGGATATGCAGACTCGGATTGGGCAGGAGATTCAGTAGAATGCAAGAGTACTTTAGGATTTTTTTTACTTTAGGATAGGGAATGATATCCTGGTTCAGCAGGAAGTAGTCATCTGTAGCTCAGAGCTCTACTAAAGCTGAATACATTGCTGCTACTATGGGAACCAAAGAAGCAAATTGGTTAAGAAAGCTTATCTTTGATCTATTCAAGAAACCTTTGGAGCCTACTACAATTTATTGTGATAACCAAAGTTGTATTAAACTCTCTCTAATTCCTATATTTCATAATAGATCAAAACACATTGAGTTACCATATCACTATGTACGAGATATGGTTGAGAAGAATATAATTGAGCTTAATTATATATGTACAGAGTATCAGGTTGCTGATATCCTTACCAAGTGCCTTGTCAAAACCAAAGTGGAAACATTCAGAGAAGGTCTTGGTATGATAATGATTCTTGAATACAAATCTCAATAAGTTGAGATTCAAATTATTTGTTGTATCCAAAATTGTTGTAGTTTTGTGTATCTTAGTGAAAAAAATGTCTTTCATATGATTTTTGTGGAAGTTATGATAAGGAGATAATCTTATTTATAACTATATTTTTCATTTTGAGTAAGTGTTGTACTTAAATCAAGAGATTACGCACCTTGTGAGACTTACAACTGAGTGCCTAGATGACATTAACTTGATTATCTTTGAGTTGTTTGTAAAGTTGCATATTGCGTATGAGGTAAGTGTGCATTTTGTGAAGATGAACAACTAAGAGCTTAGATATCATCATGTTGATTATCTTTGGGTTGTTTGTATAAATGTATACTAGGTATTTTAATAACTAAGAGCTTAGATGACAAGTGTTGATCATCTTTGGGTTATTCAAATACTGATCGTCCTTTACCTTTGATTATCAAAATGTTCTTATCCTTCTTGACTAAGAGGGAGTGTTATATTCTTATAGTCGTTATGAATAATATAAAGCTTTATATATATTTATGTATATATATAAATATAATTGTGTGTATATATTTATAATGTTATTGTGTATACATTATTTATATATAGAAATTTATACATGAATAAACTTTGTTTAAATATATATATATATATATATATATATATATATATATATATATATATCTTACATATTCCTATTAACATGGTTCCTTGTATAAAGAATGCAATTTCGTATTGGGTTTATCATTTGTTAGAACCCAATTGATGTAACTCTCATATGAGTCACGCTCATCGGGTGGACATGACTCATATGAGAGTCGCGTCCATTGGTGTCTTCCCATATTTGATATCTCCCTCAGTCAAAGTTAGTAATCATCGAAAAATATTATTTGTACTCTCCCTTCAGTGAACAGCCCAATGACGTCAGCAAATTAGGAATATACTTTGCCCTCCTCTATCAATTGAAAGGTTTATTAAGTGAAGTTTATAATTATATACAATGTTCAAATCATATACTTATACACTTAATTACCATCATAAATAATATTATCTCCTTGTGAAGAATAGTAAAGAATATTGCATTTGTAAATATAATATATTATTCTGGAAAATATTAGTAAGAAATTGAAAATTAGATTTATCAAAAATTTACAGAGGCACGAGCCTTTCCAAATAACTCGATCGTGAGTATGACAAAGTTCATCTATGACTATCTCATTACACGATACAATATCCCTATCTAGTTGACCAAATGACAAAGGAGGTCACTTCATGAACCATGTCATCCGATTGCTCACGGTAGAATTCAAAATCTTCCACTCGTTGTCAAGTCCATATTCCCCTAAGCCAATGGCCAAGCGAAGGCTCAAAAAAAGATTATGGTGTCAATGATATACCAATCATGCAGGGTAGAGCAAGTCGACTAGGAGATTACCATCAACACTCTGGGCATACCACAAGACATACAAAGTAACAATGGGACAAACTCCGTTTCGAATGATGTTTAGACAAGAAGATGTCATCCCAACACAGTTCATGGTTCCTAGCCTTCGAATAGCCATTAAAAACAAATTAGGGGATATAAAAACCCTGTGGGAGAGATTACACCACTTAAAAAAGTTAGATGAACGAAGGCTGCTAGCCCAGAGGGCTACTAAAGTAGCACAACAAAGATGCAAGTTGTGGCATGATAAGCACCTCAAACATGTTTGGTTCACCCTAGGACAATTGGTATTGAAATACAATGTCCAAAATGAGATCAAGATGAGGAAGTTTAAGGTGAAGTGGTTGGGTCTGTACAAACTACAAACTTAGGGAAGTTGGCAACAATGAGGCTATCAAACTATGGACATTGAGCGAACGAGAGACCCAAGAGGCAATAAACGAATCTAAGTTAAAGCTCCACCATAAGAATGACCCCATCCAGAGGGCGCCGCAAGAGGAAGCATAGTTCAAAATAGCGTCAATAAGTGGTCGATATATCGGTTTCTCGCAAGAAGTTTGAGTGATGAGAAAATACAAGTTTTTCAAGCCAAAATCTCAACTAAGAAGTTGGCGATATATCGCCAAGAAGTGGCATACTTATTCCAAGAAGTTGAAAAAATCTCACAAGCAGCCCAACAAGATACCATTTAGTGGTCCATTTTAAAATTTGCAGGCTATGGAGAAGAGGAGAAGGGTTTGGTGGAGAGAAATAGTCATTGGAAGCCTTGTAGACTTATTGCAAGTGGATTTGAAGTGGATTCAAAGAGATTTTTGAAGAAAATACAAATTCAAAAGAGGGTGGTTTTGCACCGAGATTGGATGACATTCAGGAGGAGGGCAGTGAGAGCGGGGACACTTAGGACACTAAGAGTGAGGACATAGAAGATGAGGAGTCATTTCTGGCGCCAACATCAGCTATATCTAGGATGGATATTGAGACACAACTACAACCACAGCCGCAATGGACTGCTAGGGCTAGACCCCTTCTCACTCCCATAGCTTTTACTAGAGCTGCCGGGAAGGGGAAGAGGAAGATGTAGACTAATTTTATATTGTACTTGACATTTGTATTTGTTTATCTTTTTACAATGACAATTTGTTATTTTTAGTTTGCTTCAAACTTCAGAGTCTTTAACTATGGCTACGAATCATTGCCATTCTACATGAGGATGGGATTTCATTACGTATTGCATTTATATAATATCTAGATCAACTTGTTTGGTTTGTTTACTCATTTACTGACTCATTAGATGCATCTCCTTATTTAATTTTACAAAAATATGCATTTTAAATTAAATTTAAGTCATTTTTCAAATTCTCGATATTTTCCCAAGAAGTTACCAATTTATCTCCGATATTTGCCAAGAAAAGTTTTTTTGCCTTCCTGACAAGTGGCAGAGAACAAGATTTTGAACTATGAGAGGAAGTATAGTAAAAAACTAAAAAACTAGAAAAGAGAGTCATCACCGTATGGACACCATTGTACAGTGGTAATTTGTACAGCCAAACTGTAGGACCACTAGCGAAACTTGTTGCATGGCGAAGTCTCCAAACACTAGCGACATTTTTATGACTGTATGATAGTTACTATCACACATATATGCCATGTGGGCTACAAGATTAATACCATCAACAGAAGCTAAAATAAACAACACCGTACGATGTAGAGTGCGGGAGGGTGAAGGGTCAACAAAAAAAAATAAACCATCATCAACATTGGAACACAAAATCACCCTACCATGCAAAGAGCAAACAAACAACAGTGTACAACTTACAACAACTCATACAAAAAATCTAACAAGACTATCGATAACAAGGTTGTACGGGATGTGGGAGGATTAATGAGCACCACAACAGCAAATCCACAACAACATTGAGGAGGCATACACATCATACGCCCAATGCCTAGAAGCCAACAAATGAGGAAAATACCTGAAATAAAAGCCATTGGCCAACAAGAAAACACGATATGAAAAGGAAGAAAGAAGGGAATACACAAGCTGAACACAGAGAAGCCTATGTGTACGACACTACATATTAGAAACTCAAGAATCTGTACAGTATAGGGCACCTACAACCAAGGGATATTACAAAGAGAAAACCAAAAGATTGGAGAAATATAGAGGTGAGGAAGTGACAAGAAGGCGATGTCATACATAGAGGAAAACCGTGGGAATAGAAGAAGACAAGAGATTGAAATATTGGGTGCACTATACATGCTAGGTACGACAAGGCAAAGCATAATACTAAGACAACACCACACAAAATGAAAAATAAAAGGTAGGGGGAGAGGACGAAGGTACACAACAAGAACAAAGACGCCAAAAACAGGGTGAGTATTAAAAATTGAGCAGGTGGACGAAGATGAAGTAATTCTGAAGGGTGGTGTTACATCCCAAATTTGGACCTAATTTAAATTATTATAGCCATTGAGTTGAATTGATTTTTCTTTCCTATTCATGTGAAAAGTGTAGTTAAATATAACTGTTGAATCCTATGAAATTATTTGTTATCAATTATTTTGTATAATTGTTTAATGACGATGGTCGTTATTAGTTATTTGTTATATGATGACGATAGTAGTTAGCAATTGCTTGGTTTCGAAATTATAGTTATTAACTAAATTCCTTACAAATATCTATATTAATTGTTATTATGGATTTATCATGGAACTTGTTATTATTGTGGAAAATGTTGCACGGGTGATTGCAGGAGCAGACGAAGGGGAGAACCATTGCTTCATGGGATCTACGGAATGGGGTAATACCTTAGTCCATTTATCTAATCGACAGGTATGACCTCTAACTATCTTGGTAAGAACTTAGCAACTTGTATAACAGGATACAATCATTGGACACACATGAGCTATTAGATAAACATTAAAACATTAAACATTTTAACTTAATTAAAATACATAGCTTTAGTGTCTTATGGTTGACATTCTCATCACTTCAATATAATACATATTTATGTACGTGCACATAGATATAAAAATAAGGTGACATCACAATATTAATTTATACAAGATTATATCTATTAAAATACATATATCTAAATGTGCATACACCATGAGAAGATACGGAAATAAACTAATCTTCTAGATGATACACATATCTAGATATGCATATCTTAGTAGGTACAACCTTAGATAAATATTAAATATGATGCCATCATAATAAGATATATATGTGCAAATATATAAGTATGTATATAACTTTATAAATTATCATTTTGATTATGTAACCTTCAAGTTATCTTTCATATTTATTTTTCTTCCTCTTATAAGGCAAGAGTGTACACTTGGCAATTTTATCAATGATTCAAGAAGATGATTCTTCTTCTCTTATAACCGATCATAGAGTCATGGCTTCTTCAAAGCCTTTATGATTTCGAATGCCTCCTCAAGAGAACCAAAATAGTATTTTTCTGCACGTTATACCTCTGCTCTCCTATGTTTTTTTCATTCTATTTCTACTGCGAATGATCAAGGATAAGTTGTATTCATTTTTACTCTGAGCTTTACATCTTGGTTGCTCACGTCAAGAAGAACCGGCTACATAAAGTCAAGCCAAGCCCACGTTTTCCAGACTAGGTTATGTGGTCATCTTTTCCAATCATAAATTGCTATATATTTATAATGAATTCGAATTTACAGTAGTAAGAAATGTGTGCATGAATTTTGTACATTATTATCGTATTGCAATATCGAATAGATATTCGATGAGTCTATTCTTCCCATGTTGAGTTATGATCAAGTGTACATGATATGTCCATACGTCTCTGTTTATTGATAGATGTCAAAATCAAATTATATTCCTTGCAAGTCCATTAAGATCAATTCTCAAGTCTTAAAGACTGTGATATGACATACTGAAATTTTATAATATTCTTTACACCAGCAGAGGTTCAGCAAAAAGAGTTGATTACTCTAGGATTTGAACACCTAGGACTCACCCGGTTGTATGGCCAAGGAAGAGGGTGAAGAGGTGAGAGAAAAATCTATAAGATCATGAAACATAATCAGATGTGATACAATAAATATATATTATTTTAAAAAGAACCATTTAATAGCTCATGCATATCCATTCATATTGTTTTTCTTGTTGTCAAGTCAAACGGTGGTGATCGGGTAATAGAATCCCATCCAAAAACCTTGGCCAAGTTCATTAAAGGCATGCTTTCCTTCTAAAGATCACATGATGTCGGTAGCGCTAATTATTTAGACATGTTTGTCTATAACTGTGCAGACATTCTAAACACTGATAATGCTCAGATGGCTGGACTAGTAGTACCCTAAGCCTAGCCCCGGGGTAGGGAGGGCCTTTCTTTTTGAAAGATTATGTGGGGATGGATATGGTCCACAGTTGGGAGGTTAAGCCTAAGTCAATGCTTCTCCTCTTACTCGAAAGTCGAGGCTTGCACAACCAATTAAAGACTCACCAATTACTTTTTGTATATTCTTTCTCTATCCCTACTCTGCATTTGTTTCCTTTTGTATCATGGTATAAATGGTAATAATTTACTTGTATACAAAGAAAGATAGGAAACAGTTATTCCAGTTAGTAGTTATTTCAATTGAATGATATTTCAGTTAATCGTTATTTTGGTTAATATCTCTTTAAATGGATTTTAAGATGTTATGTTTCGGAAGTTAGTTGAAGAATTACTTTCGTTTCTACTTGAAATCAAATATTAGATTCATTCTTTTTAGTTAAGAAAAATCGTTTGTTACAGGTGGCAAGGGTGGCATCAGTGGACAGCCCTAACCATTTTCTTCTACACAAAATGACAAAATCAAAGATAGTTATGGATTCAACAATCAAGAAAAACTGGAAGGCAACAGTGCAGACACAAGCAAGCAATTCAAGTAGCAGCATGAATAAAAATGCTTAAGTGTTAAAACTTTTAAATGACAAGGAGAATAGATGCAACTTCCAGTAGCAGCAAGAAGAAGCTAAGGCCCAAAGTACAAATGGCATCAGTTCCTTTGAAAGATGTGGTCACACCACAGACTATAGTGTTTGATGGTTTGAACGAAATGGAATGTCACAAGAGGTGGCAAGATACACCCGACAATGAATTGATATTAAAAAATCTTGAGGACATCGTAGGGCAATACAGATGCATGTGTTTTGTATCAAGGACTACGAAGGTGCACTCAAACCCATGATTGAAACCTTCGATAGGCATTCTAGAACAAGCACGATTTCATACCTCGGGTGAGATTTGAGAGCTGCATTTACAGTGGCAAATTTTACCCGTGTGTTTGGCATACTGAGGCGTCATTATATGAAGGCATGGAAGATGATGCAAGAGGCAAAAGAATTTTGGATTAAGTTGGTTGTAGAGACCTAACAACTATAGGGATGGATTTTGTCGTGAAAGTGACAAAAGGTAAAGGAATGAAGTACATCCAAGAAGGATCATGGCGTTGTATTATAGATATTGTGAAGAGCAGACTGACAGGGTCGAGTCGTGCTTTAAATATCACTCTTCCTCAAATAGTGCTAATGAATGGCTTAATGAACAATAAAGTATATGACGGGGCTACATTATTAGTAGATTGAATGTTTGAATTCATGACCCTGCATTGTAAGACATTTTATATGTTGCACTGTGACATTGGCCTGTCCTTGGATACTACATGCACATAGATTTCAACCAATAGATTGGAAGACCTAGTCCCCTAGCAAGCCACACGTCATGTGTTGGAGGCATTTGTACAAACCAATAGGTCAAAAGGAAACCGCAGTGCAAAAGAGGTGTAGGCAAGTTATCTCCACGTTGATGTTAGAGGATGTGAATTGTGGATGTGAGGAGACGTTTGAGAGTTCTAGTGCCCCAGACGAGGGAGATAGCCAGATTGCAAAGGACGACCCCGTTGAGCTAGCAATTGGCAATCACTTCAATACATGCACCCACCCTAGTCCTATTCACACAACCCTTATTATAAGATGCATACTTGACTCCAATAGTGTCAACAGAATTGGCAACTTCTGTAGTGATTCTGACCTTTGGCCAAAATCTGTACACCAATAAGTATAGCACCCATGCCAATAGTGCCTTTGACAATAGAGGTAGTTTCAGCACCTCCCATGGAGTTAGTGTCTACGCCCACTAACGAGTACATTTCAGTGGCACCACCACCTTTAATGGAGTTAATGGTACCTACAATATAACAAGAGGTTGGTGAGAGTGGCAAATGGAGTTACATAGTGTTGAGCCACAGAGAGAAGAGCACAAACAGGCAAAGACGAAGCGGAGAGAGCTCGACAGTGAGGTGGAGATTTCTAGGGGTAGCGAGGTGCCAGAGGAGGCAACACAAGTAAACTCATGGTTGAGAAAGTATAATATGCCATTGATGAGTCCAATTAAGGACACCCTCACATCTTTGTGACCCAACCCACCAATCCCACATGAGGTAGTTGATTTGGATGATGAGAGCTCACCAACGAGATCCATGCCACCTATGCCCATGGAATTTGACCAAATAGACCTTGAGCCTACTCGAGAGCCTGACATGCTATTGGAGTTAGCAATGGAGCCCACTCAAAAGAGGCCTGTGACAAGGAGTGTTGAGCAGGTTCTCGTACAAGAGTCTAGAGTGAGATGGTTTAGAGAGAGTGACTTCAAGCTGTACCTACAGGAGATGGTCACAGAAGCTAGGAGGATGAGAGCCTCAGCTCAATCACTGGCTCAAGAGGAGGCGATACGAGAGTTGGAAAGGTTCTTGGCAAATATACAAGCAAAATGCAATGAGGCATTCAGGGCATGTCATGAGTCTAGAGGGTGGGCTACCACAGAGTCCCTCTCCATGTTAGAGGATTGGGTGCTTAATAAGAAGCCAGGAGAGACTTGAATGGGTGATTTTCCAAGGAGATTGAGCAGGCCTTTGGGAAAGGATATTACTATTTACGTCACTCTAAGCATATCTCATCCACACGTGAGACAACTTGGATGGAGTTGGCGACGGAGTTGGGGATAGTGAAGGGAGACTTGACTTGAGAGAGGGAAGCATGGGCTGCAAAAAGGGAAACCATCTATGTAGAGAGGGCATCCATGTAGGCAAAGGGGGAGACTTTGGTGGCTCACCTGGAGGAGGTAAGGGCAGATAAGGTGATGTTGAGGTTATGCATGGCCAATTCTATGGCAGAGCTCGATGCGAAGGAGCAGTTATTAGAGGCAGCAATGATGGTGAAGAGGACGATGGAGAGGAAGATGGTTGCGAACTGGAACTTGCAGCTCATAAGACAACATGTACGCAAGTTGCAGGCTCACTTATCACCCACTCCACCACTGCTACAACATCAAGACGCACTCTCAACCTTCCTCATCTTGATTTTTCTTTCTCGTTTGTACAATGTAGTAAAACTTTTGGGTTTTCACGTCATTCCATTTTGTTTGTATGTTGCCAAGAAATGATTTTTTCTTTTTTCTTTTTTTTCTTTTTTTTTGTTGGGGGGGGGATGATGTCAGCAAAATCATGTGTTGTCTAAATGTTAACATTTATCATGTTGTTTGGTAGTAAGTGTGGCCAAGGGGTGGGTAGTTTTGGTCGCAATGGTTCATGTCAGATCCCTTCGAAGGTTATATATACACTCCCTCAGATGGAAGAGGGCATCAGTATTATTATCATTTATCATTCTAGATAATAACCTTGTTGATGTAATTTATGCTTGCTATTAATGGAATGCATGGTGGTTCTTCGATATTGTATTGCATTTTCTATCTCTACTATAAATTTCATGAAGTAGCATGCATTAAACTTTATTTACCATAGATGGTAAACATCAACCAAAGGACATGATGCCTTAAAGCATGGAGACTCCTTTGAATTCCCAAGTAGTTGATCAGTGATTATGTCTTTTTCAACCTTGTGGTAGACCATTTTAGGAGTCACCCAATTAAGGTATTTGCCTCTAGCCTTGTTAAGAACTTTATCTTGTTAGGAGGAGCCTCGTAGGAGGATTTCTAACTCAAGCTAATCAGCCACCCAATTAAAGGAATTAATCTTCAGACTTGTTAGGATCCTGCTCACCCTATTAAGAGTGACTCAGTTAAGGGATTTAAACTTGGAGAACCTTTAATAATTCAACAGGGAAAGTGATTTGGGTTTAGCACTTTTCAATCGCTTGTACAGATCCAATTCAGCTCAACGTCTTCTTCTTCGTGTAGGAATTCAACAACCAATTTGATTGTACACACCATTCATGATATACACACTTACAACTACAACATTTTGTCATATTAATACACACTTCAATCTCTATGGAAGCCACTGCCTTAACCAAAATGTATTACACTTGATTTTGACCTTAGGCCTACCAAAATGTTTTAACAAACCCTAATCCATCATTTACCAGATGCACTTGGTCACCAATTTGAACCACACACCAATTCAAAAAAGAACATCTAGTTTTTTCACTTTTTCTAACAAGCATGCATAACTTCAAAAAAAATCGATCACAGTGACCAATGTATTACCAATTCATCATAAACCATTAATGCCACAACATTACACAACTTTACATCATAAAAGATCCACCGGAGTCAGCCCAAACATTATTGGTAGAGGATCAAGTATAAATTGTTCAAGTGTTTTTTGCACTTTCTCCTAATCATACTTCAATCAATTCAATGAAAGTCTTCCTATAAACAAAATCATGTGCGATTGTAACAGTAATTATAGAACTAGCTATAGAACATAAATCCTGAATTGTGGCATATGAATCATCATAGATTTGATAGACCAGTCAAATTATTCACTGTCTGTCACTATCTACTCAACCCATTTGCTCTGTCAGACTTAAATCTAACATAGCTTTTGACCATCTTGTTTTCCGCTCATGCAACAGTACACAATGCACCATGAGACATCCCTTATCATCTGTAATAACCCCAACATGTTATAACTTCGTCAAACACAAAGTCTTCTCTAATTCACTTGTTTGACATTTCGTCAAACACTTTGCAAGCAAGAGATATATTGCATATCTAAATTTTGATTGCATTCTAAATGCCAAACTTTAATAAATATGCTTCCAAAGAACACACCAAACATCTAACAATGAAGATGCAATTGTTTTTGTATAACACTAGTTACAAATAGGAAAATATGCATCTACATCAATAAGACATTAGGGCAACAAATTCTGATATAAAACTCTATTATAAATCAGATTACAATAGATTTTACAAACCCTACCAATGCCCTAAATATATACTCTCAAACAATGCAAAATGTAGTAGATAAAAACCTAGAATTGCTCTCAAAATATGAATTTTCCTTTAGCAAATCACTGTAGCGACGACACTGTAGCAGCATCACTATATCAGCGGTATTGTAGCAGCAATACAATAGCAAGTTACTGTAGCAATGTCATTGTAGAAGCAATACTGTAGCAGTGGTATTGTAGCAATATCCAACTTATTCCTTACTTCACAAATCTAGCCCTAGGCC
Source organism: Cupressus sempervirens (assembly GCA_028749045.1). Classification (NCBI taxonomy): domain Eukaryota; kingdom Viridiplantae; phylum Streptophyta; class Pinopsida; order Cupressales; family Cupressaceae; genus Cupressus; species Cupressus sempervirens. The sequence continues at coordinate 205,088,671 of CM053793.1, read as the reverse complement.
ACAAATTTGGCACAATGAAAAGACTGGTTTGTCTTCTCCAACAGTCGCAACCCTTCGAAAGATATTTCACCACCTCAGTTATGCAAATCAATGAGAGGGTTCGTTCCCAATGATCAATGTAGCAACTACAAAAACCCTTGGCTCCACAAGTTATCCGAAAGAGTAGATGACAACACATTCAATGCTCAACAATGAAGCTGCCCTCCCTATTGATTCTTCTCCTCCAATAGATGGACCTCCTTCTAAAAGAAATAAAATAATATTAAATTCCTCCTTCTAGAAGATTCTTTTAATTTATTTATTTAACTTTAGTCACTTTTGATTAAATTAATTAAATATAAAGTCACCTTTTAATTTAAATTTATTTAATGACTTTATAAGAAATTAATTTAATCAATTTCTCCTTATTTCTCCACTTAGCCTTCGAAGAATGTAAAGGCTAAGAACTCCACTGAGATGCTAAAAAGATGGGGACATTACAATCTGCCCCTCTTGAAATTGCTTGTCCCCATGCAATCTCAACTCTAGATGCTACAAAATTTCTTCACTTTCCCAAGTGGCATCCTCTACTGGCAAGTCTTTCCACTTCACCAAGTACTCCCAAATAGTATGTCTCCTCAAATTCCTCTCCCTGAACTCAATGATAGCCTTTGGTACTAAAACCAATTTTCCCTCATCGCCCAAGGGTGGAAGCACTGTAGAAGGAACATTCTAGTGTCCTAACGCCTTTTTGAGACCTGACACATGAAAAATATTATGGACTCTGCTCTCTGCCAGCAAATCCAACTCATAAGCCACCTCTCCAACTCTCATGATCACCCTAAAAGGCCCATAATAATGTGGCTTAAGTTTTTTAGCACCACTCTTTTTGAGAGTGTATTGGTGGTAAGGCTGCAGCATCAAATATACCATATCTCCTACCTCAAAAATCTGCTCAGTCCTCTTTTGATCAGCATATTGCTTCTGTTGATTCTGTGCCTTAGTGATATTATCCTTAAGAGCCTTCACACTGTCTTGGCTCTCCTGTAATAAGTCTCTAGCACTGGGCACTCTACTATCTGATAGCAACAAATCCATAAAACTGGGTGCCTCATATCCAGATAATGCCATGAATGGTGACATCTGGATAGACGTGATAAGTGGAATTATAACAATATTCACATAGATATATCCGCTTAACCTAAGCCTTCTGTTGCCCTGCTATGCAATTCCTGAGGTATCCCTCCACCCATTTGTTCACTATCTCTGTCTGACCATCTATATGGGGGTGGTAGCTAGTACTCGGAGTGAGCTCTGTCCGGCACAATCTAAACAACTCCTGCCAAAAGTGACTCATAAACCTATTGTCTTTGTTGTTGATGATGCTTCGAGGTAAGCCATGCAACCTGAATGCCTCTCTAAAGAATAAATCTGCCACTTGCGTAGCAGTATATGTAGCAGTGATTGGGAAGAAGTGGGCAAACTTCATAATTCGATCAACAACAACATATATACAATCTCTGCCTTGGGCCCGTGGTAGTCCTGTAATGAAGTCCATGGACAAACACTACCACTTCTTGTCAGGAATCGGAAGTAGCTTAAGGAAGTCGACTGGGAAAGAGTGCTCTTGTTTATTCTATTGACAAGTAGGACACTCTCTAACATATTGCAATACCTCAGCTTTGAGCCCTTTCTAAGAAAAATGCTCACGAATCTGTCAATAGGTTTTGTAAAAGCTTGGATGTCCTACCATAGGTGAGTCATGATAAACTCTCAACCCCATCCTCTTCACCTCTAACCCTGGCACCAAATAAATGTGCCCTTTGTAAATGATGATCTCATTCACAAGGGTGAAATCACCATTCTAGATTGATCCATCTATGAATCCCGATGCCCATGTATCCTTTGCATACTCTGCAAGGATCAAATGTCTCCAATCCTCTGATATATTTGTCATCAAGCTCAAGTGGGATCTTCGTGACAAGGCATCTGCTACTACATTCTATGTCCCCTTGAAATAGGTAATATCAAAATCATATGCCTGTAATTTACTTACCCATTTCTACTGCCTGTCATTAAGATCTCGCTGCCCCAGGAAATGTTTCAGGCTATTGTGGTCGGTTTTTATGCTGAATTTGCTACCCACTAAATATTGCCTAAATTTGGCCAAAGCATGCATTATGGCCAACATTTCCTTAGCACAAATGCTGACGCTCCTCTCAAGCCCCCTAAGCTTTCTACTCTCATAAGCAATCGAGTGCTTTTCCTACATAAGCACTGCTCCAACACCTTCGCTAGATGCATCACAATGCAACTCAAAAGGTCGGTTAAAATCTGGTAAAGCTAGCACTAAACAAGAAGTCATCAACTCCTTAAATTTATCAAAACACTCCTGTGCCTCAAGAGTCCATAAGAAAGCCCCCTTTCCCATCAAGTCTATCAAGGGTGTTGCATGCCTGGAATATCCACTAACAAACCTCCTGTAGAACCCACACAACCTCAAAAATCCTCTCAACTGTGTCAAGTTCACTGGAGTAGGCCACTCAATAATAGCATGAATCTTTTCAAGATCCATGCGTCCTCCCTGAGCACTTCTGATGTGACCCAGATATAATAACTCTAATAATCCCAAATCACACTTTGATTCAACACAGTGTCAAGTGTCACACATGCTCATCCCATGTCCTACTATACATTAAGATGTCATCAAAGAAGACATACAAATTTTCTCAATTGATGCTGAATGACCCTATTCATGTGGATTGAAAAGTAGCTGGAGCATTAGTTAGCTCAAATGGCATAACTATAAACTCAAAATGGCCACAATGACGCATAAATGTCATCTTCTTTATATCTTGCTCTCTAACTCGGATCTAATGATAGCTTGATCTCAAATCAATTTTGGAGAAGAAACATGCTCCATGTAGCTCATCTAATAACTCATCAATCCATGGGATGGGATATATGTTTTTGATAGTCTTCTTGTTCAGGACCCTATAATCTATGCACATCCTAAGACTACCATCATTCTTCTTCACTAAAACCATAGAAGAAGTAAAAGGAGATTTACTTGGTCTAATGTGCCCCATAGCAAGTAGTTCCTTGATGGTTTTCTCAATCTCATCCTTCAATCTCTTTGGATGACTGTAGGTGTGATCATAATAGGTTTAGCACCCTCCCCTAATTCAATAATATGCTCAATACCTCTATCTGGAGGTCTACTTGGTGGTATTTCATTGAAAACCTTGTAGTTCTTGATTCTCAATCCTATATGTTTAGGTGATATTCCGATTTTTGTTGCCCCTGTGATGGCATTAAAGTGCAACGGGCTGCCCACCCAATCTGGCCATGTCTTAACAAGCTCTCCATGCATCTACAAGACATCATCCTAAACCCACTGTCACGAATAGCCTTAAGTATATGGTTCTTCCCTTCTAACTGAGACCTCATCTCCATATCTCTCATTGAGAGTGAGCTCTATTGGTTGCCAAAACCGTAGATTGGAATCCTACGAGCCTTGCCTGCTCGATGCTAGGATATCCAACCGATTGAGGCCAACTTGACAGGATTGATCAATGTGATCTAAATCCCCTACGCTTCCGGCTCTGCAAGACCGAGGCGGGTGTACCCAATCCTAGATGAAACACTTAAATCCAAGACACTCAAAACAGATCGATTAGAATGCGAACACAATACACGTTTTCCAAATGGCAAGAAATATAGGAAAACTTTGAACTTGTGATTTATGAATTGAGAACAAAAGCAAATGATTGAAATAACATTTTAAATAAAAAATAAATATAGATTAATGCAACAGATGAATATATTAATTCCGCAAAGGTAAGAAATGAAACATTTGCCAGCTTATGGATTATGAATTAAGAATAAAAGACCAGTGCCTAATTAAATGGGCAATAGAGTCAATATTATTAGTTGAAACGTACAACTTTATAAAGTTTAATATATTTTAACTATAAACAAATTTAATAATTCGGACGCGACGAATCAATTATATAAAAGCAATTTAAATTAGTCTAAAATGCACTTTAACTCCTGTTGAGGCAAATTAGACATAAATATGGAAACAATAAAATATTTCACAATATTTACGTTTATCAAATTTAAAATGCAATAACGATTCAGTCCACTTATCCAAATATTAAAATATTTATAGAAAATAATAAAAACGTTTATAAAGGACACAACTAAATAAAAAATTAAAACTCTAATGCAAATAAATTAAATAAATACTTCTTACTGATCCGGAAATAAAATCATACTGGAGACATTCCCTACAAGTGATCCATCCAATATAATTCAACTCGAGAATCGCACAAGAATTTATTCCATAATTCACCATCTAGAGGCTTAGTTCAAAAGGTCATTTCCTTCGCCAATTAAAAGAATATAATACATCATCGCAAGGAAAAACAAAAAAATTAAAATATGAATAATAATAATGTCATTTGTCTCTCTTATGTTTTACATCTCATATTTATACTGATGAAGGGGCATTATTACACATTGCACCCTTCTATAACAAATAACCGAACCTTAACCCTAATATAATCCGTATTAAATATTATCCGGATTCATATAGTTTGGGAAGATACGAGACCTTATGTTTTTGGAAAGATACGAGATCTTTCCAAAAAATCACACTGTTTCCAAACTATGAATTAATTCGTATGTTTTGCTTAAAACAAATGAAAAGTTAACGTCTTCTGAACATTAACTTATAAGGAATTTGATTAATGTTTGAAAATGATAAAGATTTGGTAAGGTTATTCCCAGGTTGTTTCGCACACGCCCTTCTCCATTCGATAGACTTTTCAATCACGTTTTTACTGAGAGCAAATTCTCAAACATATGAGATGCCCTGATTCAGATCCTTAAATTTGTTAGCCTGTTCGCACCATGTCTACGCTCGATCAAGCTCAACGTAGGTACTCTTTCTGCTCTTCCCCCACACGCAATCTCCAAGTTTGAAACGGGAATACCACTCCTTGTTCAGCTATTAATCGTGACCAATGAAGGTAAATGGTGCCGTGCGAATTCGATGAATATCACCAAATTTCTAGCATGAAGATCCTTCATTCTTTGTTATCTGGAGTGCTTCATATTCACACCGGGTGGTGCCAGGAGACCCTCGCTCTTACACAGTAAAATGCGATAATTCCTCATATGCATAAGGAACGCTTCCCAATTACCCTCCATCGTGAGTACCTATTCATAGTGCTGTTGATAATATTCATGCTTCAGTGCCTGCAGACAAAAGAAAAGAAAAGTTAGATGTTGATAAACAAAACCAAATAATTCCAATCTCTTGTGTAAAACCTTCAATCGAGCATATGAAAACTTAAGGTGTGTCCCTCTGTTCTGCTGCAGATGTAAGGCTGAGAATAATGAATTCAATTCCATGGACTATTCATATCCGTTCCTGCCATAAAGTTTCTGATTTACTAGCTTCCAGAAGACAGCCTGTCGCATTCAGATTGGTTCTCCATACTATCCATGAAGTATGTTCATTGAACAATCCTATATCCTTTTTATCACCCCAGTCAATGTAAGAATAACAAATATCTATACTGTATATTGGTCCTTTCTATATATTGGTCCTTGTCTATCAAGCAAATCACTTGTAATTTCCACTGTCACAAGAATACCTGAAAGCTCTTCTACAATTGCTTTGGATGCCAAAGCAGCATTATAACTCATCTACACTGATAAATATTTCTTAACAGGCTCTTCTTGTATCAGATTTTCTGTAGCATTTATACCAAATGTGTTTCTCACTGTCAATATCCATTATGTATTACTTTGAATGCATTCCTCTGTTCTGAAAACGTTCCTCATGCATCCATGATAACATTCTTGTCAATCAAACATAGATGTTGCTGCTCTAGAAAAAGTTTATTTAGTACATCCATAAGTTGGAGCAAAGAAATTGTACTGAATTGCAAATCAGCATGTAAAGTGAGTGCAACATGTTGTAATTTCAGAATAATATGTCGAGGCATCTTTTTTGTAGTCACAAACTTGAATGGGCTCATATTTTTCTTTCTTAGAAACTGCTTCTATTTGACATGAAGAACACGCAATATCTTCAAAACTAGAAGAATTACTTTCAACTCATAAAAAGTCTCAGACTAAGCAATATCTCCTTATAAAATGGGGATACATACAGCAGTCTATACTTGCGACAGTCTTTCTCCTATTACCTCATATAGATCTGTATTTGGTAACCTCCATATGTGCACATTTACCATCTGTTGTGTGTCAGATTTACCTTCATTTCTGGATTAGGAGAAGCATTTTGTAGGTAGCAGAAATATGTGTTGCTATATAACTATCAGCTATGGATGCTAAGATATCATCTATGCCAATACTATTTAACTTCTCTGAATTAGGAGTCTCTGGAGAAACTGAATGGTCTTCAACAAAATGTTCCCATTCTAATCATTATATCACGTTCTTATATTTGCAGGCTCTTCCTGAAACATGTCAAGCAATATATGACTAATCATTGTATAAGCATATCTGTTGTTTCCATGATGCTTAGGGCTAAAATTTTGCTAAAATTTGGAGCCCCTTCAAGCTCCACTATATCATGTAACCAAGTCATGCCAAGAACTAAATTTGTATCACCCATGTTAGCAACATAAAAATCTGCTTTGAAATCAAAGTTGTTGATCTTTAGGGGTAGACCTATAATCTTCCTGTCACATTTGAGGAAGTAGCCATCAACTACCCTCACTCTCAAACCCTCAAACTGCTTTGTCTGTATCCCACGCCTCTCAATCAATCTAGAATAAATAAAATTGTGAGCAGCACCTGTATCAAGCAAAGTAATAACTCGTCGACCAGCCAATAGCCCTCTCATCCTGAATGATCCCTCTTGTTGTACAGTAGTGAGACGGGCCTCCTTAAATCTACCCTCAATCTTCTCATCACCTATATCATTTGTGCCTTCCTTTTCTTCAATTAATTCTTCATTTTCAGATTGCTAGTCTGAATTTTCAGAATCAGAATCCTCATAATAAGCCCACATGATCCTGTTTGCTTTCCTCTTTGGCCTCAAAGGTCAGTCATGGTTCAAGTCATAGGGTCCTTTGCAACAAAAATAGAGTTTTTTCTCCCTTAAATCATTCGATGTCTCTCTATCCAAAGGGGCAAATGATTTATCTTTATTTTCAGCCTTTGTTTCATTCCTCTCAGGTTTCTTGAAGAATGGTTTGTCTTTGCTAGATGATGCACCCTTTGACTGAAACTTATTTACTAGGGTTGTTTTCTTAATTGCTTCTTGCAAATTGAATGGATCAAAGGCTTTTACCCAATCCTTCAGTGGTTTGGATAATCCCTCAATGAACAAAACAACCAATCCCCTATTTGATATATTTGGCACCATAACAGATAGCCTCTAAAAATCACTAATGAAATACTCCAATCCGCTTGTCTGTCTCAACTGTGCCAACTCCCTGAAGTAGACTTCTGGATCCTTCTTATCAAACCTCTCTACCAACCTTTCCACGAAGTCCTAATATGAAGTCACTTGGTTATGCTGACAGGTAATCATCCCATGGTACCACCAATCATGTGTAGCTCCCTCTAAATGCAGCGTGGCATATTTTATTGCCTCCACTTCTTTCATAGGTCTCAGTGTTAAGAAGGTATCAAGCTTGTGAATCTAAGCTTACGCTATCATTCTGCTACTCCCATCAAATGTAGTTAAAGAAAACTTCCTTGTAGCACGCTTTAATTCATTATTCTCGCCACAAGGTCTCCTATTTTGTCTGACTGTATGGTAGTGTTCTCCTCTTTGGTTCACAAACCTCTCAAAAGTCATTCTCTCCCATACCTGTAGTGCCAATAATTCTCATTCATCATTAGTAGCTATAAGGATATCTGCAAATGTCCTATCCTCAGCTTCCTCTACTGGCTCCTGTACTGGTTCCTCTCTAACAAAGGTAGGACGTGTGGGCCTGTTTGTTGTTCTGAAAAGAGTTCTATGAGCTCTAGGTGATCCCACTGCACTCCTGTTATCCCCTTGTTCCTAATTTCATTTGTCCTGTGGGTTCATGCGCTCAACCATAGTGGTTAGTGCCTACAAAACCTAAGCCATCTACTCTTGTCCTGTAACCATTGCTCAGAAAAATTTCCCTGTTTCCTGATCCTCATTCCTATTGTCTCTTGATGGGCTACGCTCTTGCCTGTTACCCATGGTGTCTAGTTGCCTGTCAAAATCTTGTTCCATGCTAATCAAAGCTTGCCTGCAAGTGTAAAATCTGTGAAAGCCAACCCCAGGTGGCTGCATGTGATTGCTAAACCCTGAAGATGGCAAGATTTAGCTATGATACCAATGTAATAACCCCAACAAGTTATAACTTTGTCAAACACAAAGTCTTCTCTAATTCACTTGTTTGACATTTTGTCAAACACTTTGCAAGCAAGAAATATATTGCATATTTAAATTCTGATTACTTTCTAAATGCCAAACTTTAATAAATATGCTTTGCAAAAAACACACCAAACATCTAACAATGAAGATGCAATTGTTTTTGTATAACACTGATTACAAAAAGGAAAATATGCATCTACATCAATAAGACATTAGGGCAACAAATTCTGATATAAAACTCTGATATAAATTAGATTACAACAGATTTTACAAACCCTACCAATGCCCTAAATATCTACTCTCAAACAATGCAAAATGTAGTAGATAAAAACCTGGAATTGCTCCCAAAATATGAGTTTTCCTATAGCAAATTACTGTAGCAAATCATTGTAGCAACGGCACTATAGCAGCGTCACTGTAGCAGTGGTATTGTACCAAAGTTACTATAGCAGTGATACTGTAGTAGTGGTACTATAATAAAGTTACTGTAGCAATATCCAACTTATTCCTTACTCCACAAATATAGCCCTAGGCCACAAATTTGGCACAATGAAAAGACTGATTTGTCTTCTCCAATAGTCGCAAGCCTTTGGAAGATATTTCACCACCTCAGTTATGCAAATCAATGGGAGTGTTCATTCCCAACAATCAATGTAGCAACTGCAGAAACCCATGGCTCCACAACTGATCCAAAAGAGTAGATGGCAACACAATCAATGCTCAACAATGAAGTTGCCCTCCCTATTTATTCTTTTCCTCCAATAGATGGATGTCCTTCTAGAAGAAATAAAATAATATTAAATTCCTCCTTCTAGAAGATTTTTTCAATTAATTTATTTAACTTTAGTCACTTTTAATCAAATTAATTAAATATAAAGTCACCTTTTAATTTTAATTTGTTTAATGACTTTATATGAAATTAATTTAATCAATTTTTTCATATTTCTCCACTTAGCCTCTGAAGAATGTAAAGGCTAAGAACTTCACTGAGATGCTAAAAAGATGGGGACATTACATCATCCATAGCTATCACACACCTTAGTTCCTACTGCACAACCACTTTCAAGCTGATTTCCACTCTACACATACTAGAACAATGCTCCCGGTAAAAAGTCAACAATCAACCTTCAAGTTGACATCAATGACAAGACAATAACTAATTAATCGAACATCAAACATGCAGTGCAACATCTCTTCAACACAATTTGCATCAATTACGCCAACAACAAGTTTTGTTATAGTTTTTGGGGCTTGGCCTTTTGTTCGACACTTAGCCATTTTTTACTGAGTGTTGTCATTAATGCCAAAGGGGGACATTGATTGCAAAAAAAATTGCTAGACACATACTATATGTTGTCACTAATGACAATTGCATTCTATTTTCTTGGCCATTTGATAGACTTTGGACTTACCGAAGTTTACTTCATGAATTTAGCTAAGTATACAAGGCAATATACTAGATTAGTTTTGTTCATAACCAAAGTCCACACCTCACAACTGAGAAGGGGAGGGGGAGGAGGGCTCGAATCAATTGTGAGCAATAACTATGAAAATCGAACTTATTAAACTGATTGCTAATCAACAATATAGCAATGCACAATAACAAGAAAGCCAACACCATCAACACAAGGATTCCTTTTCTCGAGGAAAACCACGTTAAGGGAAAAATGCCGTTAAGGATAATACCCACTAGATCTTGTACTAATATATAAACATCCTTTTAAAAGGATCTGAGCCTATTCAAAGTCCATACAATGCATTTCATATAACTATCCCTATTAAAGGACTGAACTAAACCCCTGTTGAAAGGTTCACAACCCTGTTAGAAGTTGATGAGAACAAAAGGCTCATTGTCTGAGCACACTATAAAGGATGAAGGTTAATCCACCTTCAAGAAGACTCACTGTCACAGAGTTGCAGGTTAAAGCCACCTTCAAGGATCTACAAATCTAAGAGAAGGAAGTGAACAAACAAAAACTCAATCGCCTTAACAGTTCCTTTGAAGTCCACTGGGAATGTTAATAGATTCCACTCATAGCTCTTCTCAAAGCATCTGACAATCCTTCAACTCTGCACTGATATTCTAGCATCAAGGCTTGCATACATAAATGCATTCCCATACATTACAAATTAGGGAAATTACTTTCCTTTATACCAATTACAAACAAGCAAGTAGGTCAGCCTGTTAGGACTTCCCCAATGTACAAATAAACAAATAGACCTATGCTAAGGTATACATCCCTTTTTGAACAACTATAAAATAATTACATAGACCAATCCACACGCTAGGATCCATAATCAATGCTTGCCAAAATAAATCAATACGCTACACCATCCTATTGGTCGCCAAGATAATATACCACACATTACACACTAGAGACCAATCAACCATGAACCAAATGATCCATAAATCTGAACATAAGTGCACAGTCAAGTCTTCTAACATCTTCTATGCTCGCAAAACTTAAGTCCATTTCGCAATCAAGTTATACCCAAAATACTGTGACTACTGCTGGCATAGTTCCTTGTCACTAGCCTGAAACTAGTCTTCACCAAAACAACTGAAACTCACTCAATACAACACATAAAGTGCTGCAACCGTAGACATAAGGTTGATATTCTCCCTGTAACACCAAACCATGCTCGCATGCTTAGGAACGTCAAACACTATCTGTATTATTCTGATCCATAGTTTCCAACATACAGAATCTAAGTATGCCTGCAACCAAAAAACATATATAGACATCAATGACAAAACCTGTCATCAATCCAACATGTCAGCCATCTCAATCGTCTCCCACAATGCTGACAATCTCCCCTGATCTCAACAAGTTTTTGGACTGGTGAGACAAGATACTAAAGAATCTTGCATTGCACAATTAGAGGAAGATTATATAAGTTATGATACATATACTACTATGGTCCTAGGTTATGATGTTGAAGTTTGTGAAAGCTGTAATGATATGAGTATTAGGTTGAAAATAAAATTGTTTATGTAGAGACAAAGTTTTGTTGGATCAACTAGCAATCTTATCAGATCGATGATCTGATCATTTTGATGAAAGATTTTGGTTGAGCCGACCTACCTATATCTTATACACCTTTGGTAAAGGTTAGCATAGAGTTTTGAGTGTTGAATTATACTATGTTCTACATGTTATCTATTTTTCTAGTGGATCTGACTTACATAATTCTTGTTCTTGAGATTGGGTACAAAAGGTCGAATTTGTGATTGATGTGAGAAGAGATGGAAAGAGCGAACTTGATGATGTGTTGTTCACTTGTTGAATATGAGGTCAGTTTAATCATACTGCACTTGCAGGGAACTGTTCTGGCATAGGTGATGCTACTTTTCAGTTCAGGTTTTAGATTGTTGTCCATCTTGGGCTTGTAGCCCTTGTATTGTAATCAGTTTGGTTGCAGCCCACTGATTTTAAATTTGATCAGTGTGCTTTAGGCTATAAGCCTGAATGCTTATGCATTCAGCCCTTTTGTAACAAAACCTATAATTGGGCTAATTACTTCTGCAGAGTAATATTTGTAGATTTCATCCCCACTGTGGATTTCCCCTGAACCAGGTTTCCGCACTAAATCATGGTGTCATAAGCTCATGGATGTTTACTTTGTGGTTTAGCAGTTTACTTTTCATTGCTATTGTTTTATAGTTATGCAATCAGTTTAAGACAATTGAAAAGCTCAGAACACTGATTCACTCCCCCAACTAAGTGTTGCAGTGGCTACAGGGCAACTTATATGCACCCGTATAGAGTGCTAATAGTCTCATTAATTACATTTAGTGCATTCATATGGTGGAAAAGGTGCATTCTAGTGGCACCGTAGACCCTAAGTGTTCCTCAATTCTAACATGGCCCAACCCTTCAGTGTGTTTCTAAGTGTCAGGACTTCTCCAACGTTATTTTCATTAACGTTGGCACCATTTGTTTTGTTTAAACATTCAAACAAAGACACAATTTGTTCCTCCGCAAAGGCCATCAAAATTGTCTATATAGCTCCTAATTACATGCCTACCAAGCACAGAAACTTTTGAGGAACAGAAATTTCTTCTAGAAGTATAAAATTGTTAAAGAATCTTCCCAGTTTAATGTATGATAAATATATGCATCATAGACTACTGTTAAATCAAAATCAAAATTTTCAATATTTATATTCTTAAAAATAAATTCGGCTAGTTTATTTTTGAAGATTATTGTAATAAACATTTTGTCCCTTAGACCCTTCTTGGTCTCTTGTTGGACATTAATAAATTTATCTTATCTAAAAGTTTTGTGAAATATCAGTTCGGAAATATGCCATAAAGATAACCTGCTTCTATATGCAGTCAAAGGTTTCTTTTCTCCCATTTGGCACCTTCTGAAAATGCTCCCATCCCAGAAAAATGGTTGAAAACGAAATTTCGTAAAGGAAATTACCAGCTGTAATAGTTTCTTCCCCCGGTTCTTGGAACATGAAGGAAAAACAGAAAGTCCTTTAACTCGAAATTCTTCTGCTCTGTTCTTCCCTCCAATTCCAGCAATGATTTATCAGCCCAGCTCTTGACAATACCTTGACAGTCACTGTAATTATAGTCGCTGGTAGCCAACGATTTTTTTCCTGCATTGCAGCATGATCAAAAGGCAAGTTGGTTTTTAATTATTCCTTTCAATATTCATAGGAATTGGAGAGAATTGTTTGAGATCAATACCTACAATTTTCCATAAAAAAGAAAGAAAAAAATGAGATTTAATCCACAGGTACAGGATAATGGTAATATGAAACCCATATCAAACCCATTAAAATAAATAAAATAGTCTTATTGCAAATATTATCCAAAATAACTGAAAAACAAAATACCTTTTCGTAGTCAATTAGTTCTAAATGTGTTGGATATTTGTGCTCGCAACCCCATTTTACAAACCAAAAAAGTAAGCACACAAACAAACAACAAGAACTTGTAGTAGAACATGTTCCGAAAATGTTGGAGAAAGAGTTCCAAAGATATGGGAGACAATTCCCGAATGTCATGATGAAAACAGCTCGCCCAGTAGTACATGGCACATCAAACTGCCCATTGTTTTAGATGTCGAAGAATTCAAGCACGAATGCTAACAAAAGCCATTTCAAATACACAGTTGATCCATTCATAAATAGCATGTCGAATTACTCGTAAATTTTCAAGCAAATGCCACATACAAACTTGTTCATAGCTTCAAATCTGAATAGTGTTCTGCCAGAAGATACAGAAGTTGTTTTGTACAGTTACACATGATGATAAGTGAAAATCTCTTACAATAAACATCTATGACATTGCCCACGTATATATTGGAGTCTAATTTTCAATTCATCCTTCTTTCTAAGAATTAGCATCACACAAGCAATATCGGAGAGAGTGAAAAGTATGTGTCTATCAAAGGCAGCTCACCCAATAGCATTGCAAGCAGCAGGAGCAAGTTCATCATTTTGGGTGCTAAGGAATTCATTAGAATTTCAGAGGTATAGACCATAGAGAAGCAAACAATTCCCGAAGATTAAATGAGCTTGATCAATGTTGCACAGAACCCAGAGAGATTATATGCGACCTCTCTAGGCGAATTCTGCAGTTTTAAATAAAACCAAATATAAGAGATTAAATATATGATTTATCTACACGTTTAGCAAACAAGTGAGTTGTTCCTCGTCGCCTGCTGGCGAAGTAGCTGGAGTCTGATACCACAGGGGAAGGCCGGCTGCTGACATGGCGAGGACCTGCTAGCAATTGAACAATGACGTGGAAGATGATGTGGAATAACAATTGCATGCTGGGTATGAACGTTGGTAACGATGTGGGCGGGAGTTTGTAAAACCAGGCAGGGAGTTTAAGGTGATGGGGGTGTGGGAATGCGAGTGGGGTCATTGGAATGGTGGGAAACCCGAAAGAGACGATCCCACGACCCAATCCGAATTTGTTTTAAAAGGATTTATTTTCTTGTTCTCGGGAGTACAGTTTGCCTAATTTGAATTTTGTAGGTACTCAAATAGTTTATGTTAAAAAAACAAAACAAAGCTGCTAAAATTTAAAAAATTGCCTAGGTTAATGAGTTGGGATAGTATTTAAATATAATATAGTCTATCAAAAGATAAAAAGGGAATCGTAATTTAGTTTTATTGTAGATTGTGTTTGACTTTTAAAATTTATTTTATATTTAGGATCAAATTTAGAATTATGTCTTTTTAGTTACCAATAAGATTATTGCATAGGTATAAAGTTGATGTTTAATTTTAATTTGTTATGTTCTATGAAGTGTTTTCTATTGAATTTTCCCCACTTCCGTTTTGGAGACGTGGGGATGGGAATTTTGTGTCTCTAAACTTTTTTTTTTCAAAAATAGAATGTTTCTAAAATAGCATTATAAGAACAACAAGATAGAGGGTGACTAGAAGTCCTCAAGACAGCTAGGGGATGGTTAGAAGTCCCTTACCCATCCTAAGGACTTTTATTCATCCCCTATGGCTCAAGCCACTTTTGGACTGTCAATGTTAAAAAATAAAGATGTTTTTAAATTTGAAGAAGCACAAAATAACCAAAAAATGAAAAGAAAATCATTTTCACATTCACAAAGGAGAAGAGCAAGAGCAACTGGTCAAAGAGTGAACAATAGTTGAAAGAGGAGGTTATGGCATTAAATTTAGAATCTTAACCTACCAATTATGGATAGTTGTGTGTGTGTGTGTGTGTGTGTGTGTAGAATGTTAAGAGTAATCGTTCTCAAGGCAACTATTTTTATTTAGTCCCAAGACATTTTCTTCTCTGCTGGGATTTATGAAAATAAGTGCCTCGAGAACGATTAATCTCAATGTTGTGTGTGTGTGTGTGTGTGTGTGTGTGTGTGTGTGTGTGTGTGTGAGTGCACCAAGTTGTGGTGCCAAAAGGGGGGTATAAGTGGACACCTTTTTTTCTAAAATCAGCAATTTTTGAACTTCAACAAGAATTTGAAGATAGTTATGCTCAAAATTTTTAAGATATGACAAAAACAAAAGTTGTGGTCTTTTGAATCTAGTTTTTAAACTACTAATTTTTTTCAAAATGGTTTAGTTTTAGGTCCTCAAAAAAGGGGCCCACAGAAAGTGGTATTGTTTATTCCAAAAAAACATAACACAGTACAAAGTGTGGCCCCCCTAAAATTTTAACTTTTTTTTTAAAATTATTTAATCGCTATGGTCAAAAGTTACTTAACACTATGTAGTTTATTCCAAATTTTTTGGGTAATTTTATAATGTGTATTTTTTTTAATGAATTTTTTAACTAAACGCATCCCAAAAATGTGAAATATCTATGTGCTCCCCCTAGAAATAATTGAAAACTAATCTAAAATCAAAACTTCTTTTTTTCAAAGTGTGTAGAATGGAGTCTAGTTTCTAAAAAACTAAGTTGTTGCAAAATTTGATAAACGAGCTAAAATCTACAGCCCAATTAGTACATGGTGGTTTTTGACAAAAAATGGACATACATTCAAAAGAAATTATAGATGAAACGCATGAAATAGTTTAAATTAAAAATAAATAATATGGTTATATAGCTAACACAGAGACTTACAATGTCATGTAACCTAATCTTATCAATGTCCAACCACAAAGAATCTTGAAGGAGAGCACACAAGAAAAATCAATCATTTTTTGTATGTTTGCAGCAAAACATGTCTTAGACCTGTTTATAAACTCCAAACCTTTGGGTTGGATCTTCAAGGCAAAACCAAACCTCGGGCTTAGTTTTAATGCAAAACTTTGAATAGTGTGTATGCCCTATAGCGTGCACACTCTATTCAAAGCTTTTGAATTTGGGTCTCAATGGTGCGTGCATGCTATAGTGTGCACGCACTATTGAGACCTAAATAGTGCATAGAGAAGGGGGGGTTGATGGCTGTGTGTGTGTGTGTGTGTGTGTGTGTGTGTGTGTGTGTGTGTGTGTGTGTGTGTGTGTGAGAGAGAGAGAGAGAGAAAGTAGGGGATGGGAGAGGGGAGAGAGAGAGTAGGGGATGGGAGAGAGAGGAAGTGCGAGAGAGAGTAGGGGTGGCAAAGAGAGAGTACGGGATGGGGGAGAGAGAGTGAGAGTAGGGGATGGGAGAGGGAGGAAGTGTGAGAGAGTGAGTAGGGGTGGCAGAGAGAGTACAGGATGGCAAAGAGAGATTAGGTCATGGGAGAGGAGGCGAGAGAGAGAGAGAGGAGGAGGAGGAGGAGGATGTGTGTGTGTGTGTTTGTGTGTGTGAGAGAGAGAGAGAGAGTAGGGCATGGGAGAGAGAGTGTGAGAGAGAGTAGGGGTGGTAGAGAGAGAAAGTAGGGGATGGGAGAGGGGAGAGCGAGAGAGAGCAAGGGATAAGGGAGAGAGAGTAGAGAGGGAGAGACAGTAAGCAGTGGAAGGAGTGGGAGAGGGAGAGAGAGGGGGGGGGATGGCAGTGTGTGTGAGAGATCTAGAGAGTAGGGGATGAGAGAGGAGAGAGAGGGGGATGGGAGTGTGTGCTGTGTGTGAAAGAGAGAGAGAGAGAGAGAGAGAGTAGGAGATGGGAGAGGGGAGAGAGAGAGTAGGGGATGGGAGAGAGAGAGAGAGTAGGCAATGGGAGAGAGAGTGGGAGAGGGAGCGAGAGGGGGGAATGGGAATGTGTGTAAGAGAGAGAGTAGGGGATGGGAGAGAGAGGAAGTCTGAGAGAGTAGGGGTGGCAGAGAGAGTATAGGATGGGAGAGAGATTGAGTGTAGGGGATGGAGAGAGAGAGAGAGAGAGAGTACAGGATGGGAGAGAGATATTGAGAGTAGGGAATGGGAGAGAGAGAGAGAGAGAGAGAGAGAGAGAGTAGGCAGTGGGAGATAGAGTGAGAGAGGGAGAGCAAGTAGGGAATGGGAGAGGGGGGAGAGAGATAGTAGCTCGAGAGAGAGTAGGGGATGGGAGAGAGAGAGTAGGTGGTGGAAGAGGGAGTGGGAGAGGGAGAGAGGGGGGGAGTAGGGGATGGGAGAGGAGAGGGGGGGATGGGTGTGTGTGTGAAAGAGAGAGAGTAGGGAATGGGAGAGGGGAGAGAGAGAGAGAGAGAGAGAGAGAGTAGGGGATGGGAGAGAGAGAGAGAGAGAGTAGGCAGTGGGAGAGGGAGAGGGAGAGGGAGAGAGAGGGGGGATGAGAGTGTGTGTAAGAGAGAGAGTAGGGGATCGGAGAGAGAGAGTGAGAGTGTGAGAGAGAGTAGGGGTGGCAGAGAGAGAGTAAGAGTAGGGGATGGGAGAGAGAGAGTAGAGGGAGAGAGTGAGAGAGAGAGAGAGAGAGAGAGAGATAGTAGGTGATGGAGAGGGAGTGGGAGGGAGAGAGGGGGGGAATGGGAGTGTGTGTAAGAGGGATAGAGTAGGGGATGGGAGAGAGAGAGAGAGTAGTGTTGTGGTCTCCACAACACATGCCCCATTCTTTACTAGGAATGGGGACTCCCTACTTTTTTCGACTCCCAAACTCATAGTTCGGGAGTCGAGAGAAGAAAACTTGGTTATATAAGTTAGACTTTTAAAGTCAAAAAATCAAAAAATCAAAAAAGAAAAGAAAAAAGAAAAAGATTTAAAATAATAATAATAATCTCGTGCGCGCATATCGAGGCACATGTGCATGCAAAAGAAAAGTCTCCTTCTTGCTAGTTCATTTTGTTTTGAAGGGCTAGAGGGAAAGGTATGGAACCCTTTCCCCCCCCTTTTTTTTTACCTCCATGCAACTAAGCGCGCGCGTGTGCGCGACCACGAGAAGAAGCGCGCCCTCTGGGCTGCATGAGGCCGCCGCCGCCGCACCCTTCTGGGCCACGTGCGGCAGCCATTGCGGTGCCCTTTTGGGCGTGTTGTGCTTGCCCTCTAAGTCGTGCACAGCCACTTTTGTAGCGCCCTTTGCGCCCTCAGGGCCGCATGCGGTCGCCCCCACGCCTGCTTAAGCACACGCACGGCCGCTGCTGCGCTTCAAACCCCACTTTTTTTATTTTAATTTAATTTAATTTAATTTTTATAGTAAAGTCAAAACCCAAAAAAAAAGGAAAAAAGATAAAGATAAAAAAATTATTTTTAAAAAAAATTTAAAAAATGAATTAAATAAGTTTTCTAGAAGGATTTTTTTTATTACGTTTTATATATATCCAATAATTAATCATTCTTTTTCTCTTTTGTGATGTGCAGGTAATATAATCAGATGACTTCCACATCCGGATCAACAGCAAAACCACTTGTGTACAAGTTTCAAGGCGTAACCCCGAAGTCATAGTTGCACGATGAATACTCTGAAATCAAAGACACAGAACTTGGACACATGGACTTGGGAGAGTTTTTGAGGGTTTGTAACAACCCAACTGAAAGATCTTCTTTGAGATCCGCCTTAATCCATTCTAGATTGGTAAATGTAGCATCACATCCTGGGACCGTTCAATCAATTGAATTGATTATGACCCTATCTTGGCATTTTGTTCCTGAGGAAAGGGTGGTAAAGAGCATCACTGGGGAAGTGGTCTTAGATCTACAACCTGATAATATCGAGAGGGGTTTTCACCTACCTAGAGCTGATCAGTTTATCAGGCTTTCATATGAAGCAACTGAGAGGTGGCATAAGGATTATTACCAGGAGGCCATCGACATCATATATTCCTCAAACTTCATTGAGAAGCCATCTCGAGGGAAGACAATCAGTAAAGTAGATATGACTCGAGGATACATGAAGGATGACATTGGATATTCAATCATTCTCCTGAGCAGAGTTATGGGATTGCCTGCAGTGGGTCATCTTGCTCTATTCACGGTTAACTTCATTGAGACCATCAAACACGCAAAGATGCCACTAGATTGGGCCACCACACTTAGTGAGAACTTGTGTGACCAGTTGCAGATAGTAAAGGACAAAAAGAAGTTCTATATGACTTCTTATGTGGTATATCTACTTGCAGCGAGAGCCACCGACTATCTCGGGTTGTACAAGAAGGGTAGTATGCAGGATCCTAATGCATGGCCATATATAGTTTATCCTCAGCTAGTTGAGAAGAAGCTCTCACCACAAAGAAAGGAGTACAGGATTGTGAATGATGCCTTCATCTTTGCCATCATTCAATTTATCAAAGGGGATTATGGGAAGAGATTGTCTGATAAGGCCAAGGCACAAATCATAGCTCTTGGTGCATATTTCATCCAGATCCAGACATTCACATACATTCAGGTTGGTGGTGCATCCATCCATCCAAAGAAGCTCCCAAGATACCTAAGTGACAAGTTGGTTCTAATGGAAATTTTTTGGCAGATTGAGTTAGCTTATGAGAGGATCAAGAAACAATGAAGGCCTTGTTGGGATTGGCCTTTTTTTAATAGGAGCATACCAGGTAAAGAGAAAGCAAGATATCCTGACTTTCGAGTGGGAATGGGAGAATTATCCTCTCGAAGAATATAACTCTCCCCGGCCATTCTTTGACAATGTTGGTAAAGTGGAAAATTTGGCAAGAAAAGAGTTCTACCACGAAGACGCCATTGAAGATCATTGGATGAATGCCACAAATGACTATGATGTTTGTATCAGGAACTATTGTAGAATGACTTTGTATTTAGTGGAGAAGGCTCTCCATTTGACCATCCCAGATGAGATAAGGTTACAAGATTCGCAAGAGCTACTGGATCCCTTATTCAATACAGATAAAGTTGGTGAAAGGCCCATCCTAAATGCAAAAATTGATAGAGAGAAAGGAGATGATATTAATCATCGAGCGAGACATGTCATCAAAATGACAAAGAGTTGGATCAAGAAACCCTTTCCACTTTATCTAATACTGGATACAGTGACATTCCATGCACATGCTCACCCAGAAAGGGTAAAGGGGAGGAAAGTCACAGTTCCTATCTTTGCACTCTAGTCTCCTATCAGGCTAGAAATAGTCTACCAGCTTGATCGTCCAGTGGGATACTACCATCCTTCAGAGAAGAAGAAAGAAAAGAGGAAGAGAGCCTGTCCTCAAAGGATCTAGATAGAGCATGTTGAAGAACAGGCCCCTTCGTTGCAACATGAATCTACTCCCTAGGACCCCCAAAACCCTGGAATTTCTCATATGCAGGTTGATTTTCCATTGCCTCCTATTTTTTCAAGCCAACAAGAAGAGGGAGAGATTCCAAAGACATTCATTCATCTTATGCATGAAGAGCCCACTTCTCCTATGGTTCCATAGAAGCAAAGGAGGGTCAAGGTTAGAATGAACAAGAGGCAAAGAGTTTGTAAAAGATTAGTGCCTAATCCATCTATTCCTGAAACCATTCCTGATGAAGAATCAAATGAGGATGAAATAGAGTCAGATGAGGAGGAAGAGTAAGTGCCTCTACAAAGGAAAACTCGACTGGCCAAAGCCATAGAATTGGAAAGAAAGAAGAATGTCACAAATACCCCACCAACCACCCAAGCTGAAACGGTAGAACTCTTCTTTGGAAGACGAAGTACAACGATGGGTGAATGAGAAAAGGGAGCTAGGTGATGATATTCTTTCCATTCCAAATTTTGATTTCATGCTAGTAGGTACAAAATTGGTTGGAGATAAGATTAGAGATACTCCTACAAGTGAATTTCAATAGCAAGATTGGATGCAGATGCCACCTGAGACACAAGGTCCTCATCCAACTCACCCATCTTCACCTCCAATTATGATGGTAGATAAGGTTTCAATGACACCTCCACCTCCAAGTTCAGAAGAACATGTTTAGAAGGAATTGTCATTAAAAGGAGAACTAGAACCAAGGGTTATTCATGAGCCATCAAAAGAGGCAAATGTAGTAGAATGTATACAACAGCCTCCCCTGGAAGTTGAGGATCAAACTACGGGATCTACAAAAATTGAGACTACAGAAGAAGAACCCTCACAACAGGAGACTCCGAGAAAGAGTGACAAAGGGAAGGAGGTAGTTGAACACATCCCTTCATCATCTAGAGCCAAAGTTACAGAAAAACATATCCCGAGATGGTTTCGGAAGGAAATAATGAGAAGTGTTAAGCATCAATTCCTTGCTTCAGAGGATGATATTTGTGACATTGCAGAGATTTTGAACAAGCATGACTCTCCATTACATGATGCAACACCATTTACATTCATTACTACTACTCGGAACCAGGACCTATTTACATAGGTGGCTCACCCTCCGAAAGGTACAAATGAAGAAGTTGCCAGCCTTCAGGAATATGAAGTGAAGGATATCATGTTAGGAAAGCCTACAAGGGATACTTCTCAACAGATGATGACTATGGGAGTCAAGAAGGTTCTTAACCATATGGAACATGATGAAATTGAAATCAGAGCACTTCGAAGGCAAGTTGAGATCTTGAAAGGATATTTAGCTAAAGTTATTGGTCCTCTTGATTCAGAACACCTTGAGGAGACTTTGACTACCATTCTTAAAGAAGGGGAAGGTGTACGACTCAATCCATTTTTGAGAGCTTGTCAGGATTGGTGAGACAACCTTGAGGATAGGGGTGTCACTATAATTACAGGAAGTCTGAAGCTATTTCATGCTACACAAGAGAATGTTGATAAGATTGTGGCAATTTTGAGGCAGGACTTCAGTATTATGGATGAGGTATGGGTTTGGAGCAAGGATTTACAAACTCTACAGGCCATAAAAGGACAAAGGTACCGCATTCTAATTGATGTATATACCGGAGAAGAGTTAGACATGATAGATGATTGGATAGAAAAGATTGCAGAGGGAAATAAAGTGATGGAAACATTTCATGATGAGATACATAGGCTCAAGGACCAAACCCGAGAGTGAATTTTGGAAGCAGAAAAGTTGTATAGTGATGCATGCTTGGACATTTTTGAAGATGAAGAACAAGAGAAGCTTTTTCCAGTTGAGGTAGTTGTGAAGAATTTTAGAAAGACTTTAGAGGAAGCATCCAGTAATGAAGACATCAGACAAGCCTTCTAGACAGAAGAAGCATTGTTAGAGTTAGACACCAAACTCAGAGATTTTGCAAAAACTTGAATTGAGGTGGACAACTATAAACAGAAGGTCAAAGATAAGTATGAGGCTTTGGATCTTCCTGATGCTACTAAGATTACTGAGATTATAGAGAAATTCAAGGGCAAACATCCAAACATATCTTTAGGATAAAGATGAGCAAAACCCAAATGCTAGAATTTCAATTTTGACACTTAGTAAAATTTTGAGATTTTGACCCAGTCGAGGTCCGCAGCTCTGTAGCTCTACAGGTTCGCAGGTCTGTAGGTCTGCAATTTAGAGGTGCGCCGACAGTTGATTGCCTATGCCAAAAATAACACTTTCCATGCATTGAAAATGCATTTTGATGGCAAGTTAACTCCAACACACATCAAGTAAAGGGCCAACTTCTATTTTTGGTGTCTCCATGCACTTCTACTTCGACTGATGGCTTCTTCCTACTTTCTCTCTCATGCTTTCATTGTTTTTGACATGTAAAGGGCTCATGCATCCAATTGATGAATAAAATATGGATGGAGTCCCTCTAAGCACCAGTTAGATTGTCAATTTGTATATATTTAGTTTGTTTAAATATTTTAAAAGCATTTTATTGCATCAAGATATCTCTCACTCTCAACACAAATTGAGGAGACAATTTCTTATAAATACCCCATTGTAAAATGTAAAAAGGGTCGCCGTTATTATGTAATAAAGTTATGCTTTTGGTGCTAGCATTTGGAGTGTAGTTATTCTTTCCTGAATGTGTCATTGTTTTGTGGATTTTATTCATGAGATTGTGATTGAGCCAAAGGTTTATTGCATTGTTTCTGGTTGTGCAATCTTTTAGTTCTGGTGTTTACTACAAATATATGAATTTCGTTGACGTAACGAGCTTGAGAAGAGATCACCCGATTTTGTCTACATAGCTTTTTGTCTTGCATGAGCACACTTTCCGTGGCCTTGCGATTTGACGAAGAGTGAAACATCATTCGATTTGTTAAAGATTCTCACTGACGATTGAATCAGTGGATTCTAGGAAGCGCTGCTCCTACTTTCTTTGGTTTCCTACTGATTTCTTTGAAGGTTTAACTCACAGCGTGTTGTGTTCTGTAGCTTATGTCTGTTTAGGAATTTCAATTTCAAGTTATTTGATTTCATGTTAGTTACTTTCAGTTTCGTTATTTTTTTTGCTAACCCCCCTTGTTAGAATAAGACCTCATATTAGCTGCATTGTTAGAGTTGCATTCATTGAAAAATAGGAAATACAAAAAATATTGTTCTTTTGGTGTGATATTTTGAGACAGCAAACAGATTTTACTTTGATTCTAAGAAAAAATAGTTTTTTTAGAACCAGCAAAGGCCTCCTCATGAACATTCACATTTATCTTCTACTGAGCGAATTTTGGTATGTCGCAAGACAAACACTAAACCTTGGAGTGGATCCTTAAAAAGATTTTCTTTTCAAAAGAGGAATTACACTATGGATTCCTGTTGTTGACCTCGTGCAAAATGAATGCTCAACAAGTAGGTAGTGGGAGAGGGAGTGGGAGAGGGAGAGAGAGAGGGGGGAATGGGAATGTGTGTAAGAGAGAGAGAGAGAGAGTAGGGGATGGGAGAGAGAGGAAGTGTGAGAGAGAGTAGGGGTGGCAGAGAGAGTACAAGGTGGGAGAGAGAGATTGAGAGTAGGGGATGGGGAGAGAGAGAGAGAGATTGAGAGTAGGGGATGGGAGAGAGAGAGAGAGTAGGCGGTGGGAGATGGAGTGGAGAGGGAGAGCAAGGGAGAGGAGGATGGGAGTGCATGTGTGTGAAAGAGAGAGAGTAGGGAATGGGAGAGGGGGGAAAGAGAGTAGCTCGAGAGAGAGTAGGGGATGGGAGAGAGAGAGTAGGCGATGGGAGAGGGAGTGGGAGAGGGAGAGAGAGGGGGGATGGAAATGTGTGTAAGAGAGAGAGAGAGAGTAGGGGGTGGTAGAGAGAGAGTGAGATTGTTAGAGAGAGTGTGAGAGTGAGAGTGAGAGTAGGCGGTGGGAGAGGGGAGAGAGAGAGTAGCTTGAGAGAGAGAGAGTAGCAAATGGGAGAGAGTGACTAGGTGGTGGGAGAGGGAGTGGGAGAGGGAGAGATAGGGGGATGGGAGCGTGTGTAAGAGAGAGAGAGTAGGGGATGGGAGAGAGTAGGAGGTGGTAGAGAGAGAGAGAGAGAGAACGAGATAGGAGAGAGAGAGTGAGAGTAGGGGATAGGAGAGAGTGTAAGAGAGAGTAGGGGATGGGAGAGAGAGTGAGAGTAGGGGATGGGAGAGAGAGAGAGAGCAATGGGAGTGGGAGTGGGAGAGAGAGAGTAGGTAGTGGGAGAGAGAGAGTGAGAGAGAGAGAGTACGGGATGGGAGAAGGGAGAGAGAGTAGGGAGAGAGAGAGAGAGAGAGAGAGAGAGAGAGAGAGAGAGAGAGAGAGAGTAGGGGATGGGAGAGAGAGTAGCTGGAGAGAGAGAGGGAGGGATGGGAGTGAGAGAGAGAGAGAGAGAGAGTAGGGGATGGGAGAGAGAGTATCCTAAGAGAGAGAGGGAGGGATGGGGGTGTGTGAGAGAGAGAGTAGGGAATGGGAGAGGAGAGAGAGAGTAGGAGATGGGAGAGGATAGAGAGAGAGAGTAGGGGATGGGAAAGAGAGTAGGCAATGGGAG
Organism: Cupressus sempervirens; assembly: GCA_028749045.1. Taxonomy (NCBI): domain Eukaryota; kingdom Viridiplantae; phylum Streptophyta; class Pinopsida; order Cupressales; family Cupressaceae; genus Cupressus; species Cupressus sempervirens. The sequence goes on along the minus strand of CM053793.1, from coordinate 205,063,694 downwards.
AGGGAGTAGGAGAGGGAGAGTGAGAGAGAGTAGGCGATGGGAGATGGAGTAGGAGAGGGAGAGTGAGAGAGAGAGTAGGGGATGGGAGAGGAGAGAGAGTAGGGGATGGGGGATGGTGGTATAGGGAGAGATGTGTTTCGCTTTATAGTGCGTACACACTATGTCAAATCACTCAAAAATAGTAAAAAAGCAAGTTTGGGTCCCATTTCATCCATTCTCTACTTTTGGTTTGTTGTGCATTATGTTGTTTCGACAGAAAACATGAGTTTCAACATAGCGAACACTATTTGAAGACTCTTTGAAGCTAGCAAACACCAAATTCAATCATTGGATATGCGATTTGAAGACTTTTGAATATTCTTTGTATAGAAAAGGTTAGTGCAATCCTTTTTAAATATTGTTTGTTGATATATAAATACATATTTGATTATAATTTGACATGTTGTTTAATATATAGTGAATTTATTGAAATTTGTATGTTTGAATGAAATTTTATTTCAAAATGGTTAAAAATTTGACAAGTTGTTTGATATATGTTGTGTATTCATTCAAATAATTATAATTTTTATATGTATTTGAATTATTTGTAATTTACACATTGCAAGTAATTTAGATGTTTGAATAATTTGACATGTAGAAATTATCATCATGCCAAAGAAGAAATCAAAAAGTCAAACAAATGAAGATAGGGAGAGAGATTTGGCAATTAAAAGAGATAAAATGAAATTACTACGTGAGCAAAGAAAATTGCAAAGAAATAATGAAGAATTGACTTTCAAAAAGGATCAAGAACCACCGGTACCAAGAAACAAAGAGGAAGAATTGGAAAGACAAAGAGAACGAATGAGACTGTTACGCTCAAGAAGACAATTGAATTGTGAAGCTACACCATCTTCCAATGTTGGAGTCATATCATCCTCTCATGTTGAAGAGACACTAATTTGTAGATTTGATGATGTACACACTCCATCATGTCATGTTGAAGACACAACATCAACACATCAAGTAGGTGATATTCTATCTTTTGCATCTTATTGCCAAGGCACATCATCTCTAGTTCAAGGTACACAATACACTCAACCTTATGTTGATGTTCAAAATGTTGAGGGAATGGAAGAGATTATAACACCTTCTAGAATTTGTTTCAGAAGACCAAAATATTTGATTGATATTGATACTAACATTTTGAAATCAATGCCTGACAAAATTAGCAAGCATACTTGTCAAAGAAAAATTAATTGTATGTGGAGATTATTTTTTGAAGAATTAAATATTACAGGTCAATGCCAATTATTTGTTGAAATGATGAGGAATTTGAAATTTAGGCCTATCATTAAGTTTCTTGGGCTAAGAACAATGGATGATTCAAATGAAAAAAAATTATAAAGAATCTAATGAGTGCTTATGACAAAGTAGGTTCTACATCATGCACCAAAGATAGTAATATCACAAGATGAGTACTTACATCAACAATAGTAAGTAGCCAAATGAAGAAAGCTCGACTCATGAGAAAGACAAGAAAAATATTAAAAATTGGTAAGGGTACTCTAAAGAGAGCCATGCTAAGGTGTGAGAGATTGGAAGATCCAACAAAAAATGAGTTACAGACATTTAGCAGTAGACTACCACAAAGGATAAAGAAATTAATGAAGCTTTATTGGTATGTATCCTCAAACTCAAATAAGTCAAAGATTTTTTGAGATGGGTAAATCTTTTTATGTCAAGATAAATCATATACGCACAACTTGTTGTTGTAGGATACATATTGAATTTTCTAACCATTTTGATGTTTTTAGGCATATATGTTTGTTTTTGCATTCTAAGTTTGTTTTGTAGGATTCTGATATGAATGAGCCACCAAGATCTTTAAAAGAATTCATATCTAACATTTTATGTGAAATAGGAGACGACCAACAATTTTACAAGACATGATGCTTGGATGGTACATATTTATTTTGTGGTTCTTTGCAACTTTTATCAACTTGTCAACATATGGATAATACACATGCAATTGGAAATGAAATAGTAGATTACAAAAAATTTAAGATAGTGACATATGCTCTAAAAGATGGGAAATAGGAAAAAAGATGTGATTTAATCATTAAAAAGATTCTAGTGTATGAGTTCATGAAATTTTTTTATGAAAATATTATTTACAAGTATGCAAGGCATACACAAGGATACCTTTCCACTGGATACCATTGTTTGGGTTGTAGACTTTGCAGAGAACTACACACTACAACCACAAAATTAGGTGCAAGCAAAGTATTAAACTTCTCAACAGGTTCCATATTTGTTCACATAACATTCATGCATTCACCTACAAGTACAGATGATGACAAGAAGATTTTGAGGGAGTACCATTTTTACATTGGCAATGATCAATCACATTCTACAGAGTTTGTATAGGGTTGTTTTCAACTATTTTATGGAGATTTAGCTAATAGGGGCATCACATATCATTAGCACATTATCTGGTTAGACAATTGTGCATCTCAATTCAAGAATGCACGAATGTTCTATTGGTTGAGCATGATGCATATGTTGTGTAGAATTCAATATATGTGGAATTTCATAGAGGCTGGTCATGGAAAGGGAGAGCACGATGGTGTAGGCGCATGCATCAAAAGAGCCTTAGCTCATGAAGAACTAAAGTACAAAAATGGAGCAATATTGATGGAGAAAAAATCCATCATCCAATGGTGTAACACTATAATGGGTTCAGGTAAGGAAGGTGAGTCTACGGTTTGTAGTTTTTTTGGTGAGTCCATGTTCAAGGCTACAAGCCTACTCTTGAGTTTGTGAAGCAACTAGCCAATAAAAGTTTCATAGTTTGAATCTAATGTTGGATTCATATTAGTTTGAACCTAAATGACCCTTTCCATGCTTGGAAGTCACCCCTAGTCCTTATTTGTATTTGTGGAGTTTTGTGTCAAATAAGTCTTGTGATGCCCTTAAGAGAAACTAGTGATTAGTTGTCTTTGTGATAGGTTTTCCTTGTGATTGGAGATTCCTAGGAGTGCTTGGGTTGTGATAACCATACCATCTTATCAAGCACTTGTGATAGGTTTTTTGGGGCTGATTGGATTAACAACAACATTCATTGTTCCTTAACCTTCAATGAAGAGGATTCTAGGAACCTTGTCCATTCCCACTACCCATTCCATTGCATCAAAGTGGTATTAGAGCCATGTCTCTTAGTAAAGAGGAAGAAATACCTTTAAGGAGGAGCAATCTGAGGTTGTAGACCTTGATCCATTTGTGATGATGTAAAAAAAGAAAAAATGCATAAAATATTGTCCTCTTACATAAAATGTTGTCCTCTTGCATTTTTATCCATATTTTTTCATAACATCAAGAAAATAAATTAAAGATTAGGATACTCATTTCGCTCTTCTATAACATATTAAAAGATGAGGTATGGTTGTTTTGGATCAAGTCTCTGTTGTTACACTATGGGCCACTTTTTAGGCATAAAAATGAGCAATATAGGTGATTTTTTAAGGCAAAAAATATTTTTATGTTTTTTAAAAGGTTATAAAAGTCCTTAGGGTCATTAGATTAAGTTTTAGATGTCTAAGAGTTAAGATGTGAAAAATTGCAAAAAATTGCAAAAGTTGTCAAAGCAAAATTGCAAAAATGCTGACAACTTTGTAGGAGTTTGGGAATTGGTGAAGGGCTGAGGATTTGGAAATAAGTTATTTTACTATTTTCAAACTTTTTCCAAGTTTTATAATTGGAATCAAGTGAAAAATGTAAAAATTGCACTTTTTGTGCAAAGTTGCATTGTTGAAAGTTGTAAAAGTTGCTCAAATTTGCAACTTAGTAGAAAAAAGGTCGTCGAATCGAACTGTCTATTCTATTAGCTCTGGGTGGATGAGTAAACCCGATCCCCAACTTTGTCTCATCCCATTTAGTTCTTGAACATTCTTGAGCATGCCAAACCAGAATGTCCCTAAGGGTCACTAAATGCCATAGGGTTGCGATCTTTGACAGGGCATGTATCAGAGCTTGTGAGAGGTATGGATGTGATTCTAGTTCCTACAGGACCATGTTGTGGAGATCTACAATAAGCTCTCTCACTTTTTGGAGATCATACTTCATTTTGATTTTGTGACACCATCTCAGGTGATATTGAAACTTGTAGTGTTGGCCAGTATAAAGTTGCCAACTGCCAAATCTCTCTCACCTTTCATCGTGGGATTGAACTGTCTACTTTGTTAGCTCTGGGTGGTTGGGTAAACCCTACCCCCAACCTCATCTTGTCCTATTCAACACTCAAACATTCTTGGGCACGCTGAACTGAAACGTTCCTAAGGGTCACTAAATGCCATAAAGCTGTGATCTTTGACGGGGCATATCTCAGAGCTTGTACAAGGTATTGATGCAATTATAGTTCCTATAGACCCATGTTGTAGAGACCTACAATAACCTCTCTCACTTTTCAAAGATCATACTCTATTTTTATTTTGCAATGCCATCTCAAGTGATGCTAAAACTTGTAGTGTTGGCCAGTACAAAGTTGCCAACTACCAAATCTCTCTCACCTTTCATCATGGGATTGAACTATCTACTCCATTAGCTCTAGGTGGCTAGGTAGAGCCTATCCCCAACCTCCTTCCATCCCATTCAGCGCTCAAACATTCTTGGGCATGCTGAACCGGAACGTCCCTAAGGGTCACTAAATGCCATAGAGCTACGATCTTTGATGGGACATATCTCAGAGCTCGTGCAAGGTATGGATGCGATTCTAGTTCATATAGGATCATGTTGCAGATAACTACACTAGCCTTTCTCGCTTTTTGGAGATCGTACTCTATTTTGATTTTGCGACGCCATCTCGGGTGATGCTAAAACTTGTAGTGTTGACCAGTACAAAGTTGCCAACTGCCAAATTTCTCTCACTTTTCATTGTGAGATCAAATTGTCTACTTCATTAGCTCTGGGTGGCCAGGTAAACCCTATCACCAACCTTGTCCCATCCCATTCAGTGCTTGAATATTTTTGGGCACACCGAACTGAAACATCCCTAATGGTCACTAAATGCCATAGGGCAGCAATCTTTGATATGGTATATTTTAGAGCTCATGTGAGGTATGGATGCAATTCTAGTTCCTATAGGACTGTGTTGTGGAGACCTACAATAACCTCTCTTTCTTTTTGGAGATCTTACTCCATTTTGATTTTGTGACACCATCTCGGGTGATGCTAAAACTTGTAGTGTTGGCCAGTACAAAGTTGCCAACTACCAAATCTCTCTCACCTTTCCTCCTAGGATTGAACTATCTATTTTGTTAGCTTTGGGTGGCTAGGTGAACACTAGCCCCAACCTCTTCACGTCCTGTTGAATGCTCGAATGTTCTCGAGCATGCCAAACTGAAACATCCCTAACAAAGATAATGACACATTAAGGGGCTTACAAGAGTTCATAAGTTTCTATTTATCTCCCCCACATTGAAAATATCATGGAGAAAATATGGTGTGATGTGTAGAAGGATAAGATTATAAAGGGCTCATAACTTTTCCTCCTTGTCATAACTCATGATCTTAAGGGTTTATTAGAGGCAGGCTTAATATGGCGCATATTCTAATGTGCCATAGGTTTATAAGATTGTGTCAAAACTATCAAAGGAATGATAGAGATCACTATTTTGCCTCGTTATAAGGGTTTACGAAGGAATAATCAATGCATCACTATTTTGCATCACTATAGAGACAACATTAATGATAATTAGTGCATAAGGTAAGGGTATTACGAAGGAATGAGATCAAAGGAAAATATTCAAGGCAACAATAGTGAGTATGATGAACAACGTTTTAAACCTTTGTAGTAGTTAGATCTTTGATTCATTAATATTTTATTAAATCTTGAGAATCCTATTATGTACACTCTATTTTTTAAAATGCTAGGATCAACATAAGTGTAGCATTACAAATATTCATCCAATTTTGGGGTGGAAGTTGGGGAATTTTGTGGGAGCATGTTTTCCCAATTTTCATTAAAAATGTGATGTCATCTTTTCCACTCACATTAGGGCTAAAGGTGGGTTGTATTTAGCATAGGTGAAATGTCAAGACAGTCTAGATTCAAAGAACTAGGAACTAGTTGCATCATAATTGTCTCAACATGATGCCATAAAAGTATTCCTCTTCAAAGTTCTTCTCTCCTTAATTGCAACAAGTCTGAGTCCACAAGTTGCTATGGGATGGATCATATTGTTGTTTCTAGGATAATATTTTGATATGCCCAAACATAAGGAATGAATAATAATAGCTCTTTGCATTTAGATAGGGAATTAGAAGTTAAATTTCTCTGTCTTGCCTTTAAGTAGTTCAAAATTGATTTCATTTGTTTCTATTGATTTTGTAGCACATTTGAATTGTGGTTGACTTTTTCAAAGAAAATTCTTACCATTTGGCAACACATATAAATACTTTACAATTCTTTAAAAAATGATGAAAAACTATTGATGACTAGACCTACCATATAAATTTTATATATTAGTTTGTTAACAATAAGGAATTATTTTCTTTAATGTTTCATCCTAAGAAGTTGTTTTAGAAATCACATATTGTTGAATTGATTGCTTTATTATTTGTTTCACTGGCAACAATGTACAAAAAGTTAGTATCAATACTAAATAGAATAAAACTAAAACAAATACTTGTGTGTAATTCTAATCATTTTATAATCATAAGAAAGTGTTACTTATATATATTTAGTTGGTCAAATTCATTAGGATTAGTTAATGGATTCATGTCGAGCTTCCAATTGTTGACCGATAGCCATTAAATGAGACCAAGCTAGTTAAAAGTTTGTTGGGGATACTTTTGGAGGACTTTATGACATTATTGACACTCCCATCCCCAACTCATAAATAAGGAAAAATATGGAAAATATGACATGATCTTGTGTAGAAGTAAAATATCAAGAAGTGATGCACTTAATGAGCCATAAGAAACCTATGTGTACATTCCCCAACTTATAATGAATGGTTGGATATAAAGGCTCCATATGCTGGCCCAAAAATGGAAGCCAAGGATGTAACTGTGCATGTATTGGCAAAGTCTCCCTATGAGGATCCCGAGTATCTATTGTTGTTATTAATTTGGGCATCACTATATGATCTAGAATGTTATGAAGTACTAAAGCATGTAGTAACTTCTCCTATGTCTCTAGAAAATATAGCATAGGTTCAAGGTCCCTTGGTTCCCAAGAATTTGTAGCAGCTAATCTCAGTACTATAAGATTAACTTCAATGAAGAGTTGAGTGTAAGGAGTTGAGAAGCAAGTTTTGCTTTTGTTTAAATGCCAAAATCACGAGGCTCGTTCCCTTGCATAAGCCTTTGCCACAATGGCATTACCTCTAAACCATGCAAAGGATGTTGAAGTGGTTCCCAACCTTGAAACACTCTTATAAACAATGCCAAAGCTAAACATTAGAGAACATCTTATCTAGTGTAGTACAAGATTGATTAATTCTACCTATAAAATTCTATCTTCTATAAGGTACAACATTGACTAATTGTGCATATAAGGAAATATATGCATTAGAATACATGTGAGTTCCCATTACAATTGGTATTCTATGATGGCAGATCTAACATATGGAATTAATGAAACCTTGAGAATCCTATTAGGCTCTACATCATAACTAAACCTTGGAATTAATGTAATGTATTGTTTTCAGTTTCAAATTTGTTATATGTTTGTAATAATAATTTATGATAAATATTTAGATGCATAACATAGAAGGCAGGCTTTAAACATGAACAAGAAGATCATAAATCAATATGACAATGACATAAATTGCAAATGATAATTTTTTGGCTTTAACACTGATAAAGTTTATTGTTGATCAATATTGTATAAAAAATTTAAACTAATTAGGTATTGAATTAAGCTTGATAAACAAATGACAGAGAAGGAAAAATTTAAACATGAACAAGATCATAAATCATATGATGATAACATATTGGAAATGATAAACTTATGCTTAAATAGTGATAAAGTTTATTGTTAATCAATATTCTATCAAAGTTTTGAACTAATTAGGTATAGAATTTAATGTTATACATGAACATATCTAATTTAATGTCATACACAAACATATCTAATTTAATGTCATACATGAACAAACATATCATATATTAACCAATAATGTCATAAGTCTAATAATGTCATGCATCAAATAAATGACATACATAAAATATAAAATGTCATATATACATCAAATGTATATCAAATATGTCCACTGACATAAAATCCAACATATATGTCCGCTGATGCCTATACATGTACATGAATATCAACTATATCTTCTCCTTCCCATGAGGGGAAGAAAACAAATCTCTAGAGGCCTTTGGTCATCACATGGAGGGAGATGGTGGCGATGATGGGGTCCTCCTCACACGTTCGCTTGTCCTTTTGTTGAGGCTCTTCTCTAACTCGAGTTGATACAAACAAAGGAGATATGAATCAATAATTATTATACATTGAAATCAAATATATGTACACACAAAATTAATTATTTTCTTACCACCATCATATAGTCGCTTTGCAAGTCCACCTCGAAGGCTTGTGGATAATCAAGTGTGACAAGACCCTACAAAAATTGAATCAATATAATCACTTATAAATAAAATTAGAAATTTTGATACTAACTATTATAAACAACAACTAAAATGAGACAAATTATTTCATACCTCAGTCAATGGCTGTGAACTAGCCATAGCTGTAGCCACTCCATGATCGACGGACTGCCGAAGATGAGGAGGAGTCTCTGATGTCAAGAGTTGCATGTCATACAATACACATTAAATGTAACATGAAACATGAAACTAATATAATCAAATGAATTAAATTAACATGAAACAAATGTACCTCTACAAAGCTCATGTTGCATCTAGGCTCAGAGTCTATAGTGAATGTTGACGGTCATGTAGAGAATTGATGCACATGCATAAATTTTTTTGTCAATCCTTCATATGATTACTTAATAAATATATGTATTCATTTAAATGATTAAATCGATACATACCTCTAGACTTGTCGAGGAGTGAAAAATGGGGTCAAGGGATCGCTACTAGGCCTACCAACACTCTGATCCTGAATTTTGAATAATGTCAATACATGCTAATTAATTAGTCATTCACTATACATATGAAATGTGATCAAATTAGTTTATTATAATTATAATTTACCTGTGTGTCAATGCCAAATGTCTCATTCAAGAACTGATCAGTCACTAGCCCATCATCTACACCATCTTTTGCATGACTGCCAAATGTGCATAAGGATCTGCATGATGTGCTCAGCTAATGGGCTCATGCAATGAATGAGGGTCTGTGTCAAAGCTCTAATAGTCCCTAGAGCATTGGCCTCTACATGTTCTTTCACAACTGAAGGAATAGTCACATGCTCACCCTATAGCTTGACCACAGGTGCCCTAACTACGTTAGGGTCACGATATGCCGTCAGCCTCTCAAACAATGACCCCCCACCTCTACCTTGAGAGTCTAATATATCAAAATAATTGGGGATCTCCCCAAGGACAAACTCACAATACAATTTTTTTAAGAAATACATGGGGACCTCATGATTATTGCGAGGAGGGGCATCAAAAATCATCCACCATCTATCTCAAAAATTATTTCTAATAGCATCACGTATGCACCAATGGATGGGGAACTGTTTAGTACCCTCTCTAATAATATATTGTTCACTAGGTTTTCTAAATACTGCACATATTCTACCTTTTGGTATATCTTTTTTTAAACATCTTGATATGATGATTTATTTGCATAATATCTTTTTTCTTCTTCCCTCTTAACCCGTCAAGCATCTAACTGACCACTAACATTAGCTATGTGGGTCTTAATGGATTCGAGGGACAATGCTAATTGAGCTCTCATTGGATTGGTTTGTCCACATTGTTTCAACTAGCCAATGAGTCCTTCTAATTTAGTTTTTCCTCTTTCTATTTCATTTATTATATTTTCTTGTGTGCCAGGAGGAGGTCTTGCAATTGGTTCAAGTCGTGGAATTTTTTGTTCTTCTTGTGGAGGGTTTTGGTTTTGACCTTCTTGGAGATTTGTCGGTTCATTATTGACATTTCTTGATAAGAAATCAATTGAAATCTAAATAAATAAACAAATTTTTAAAAATAAATGAAAAATACCTAAAAAACTATATAAAAAACATATCAAACAATGCAAAAAGAAAGTTAGATAACATACAACATGCTTGTGATCTCGAACTTTAATAGTAAGGAGGCATATTGACAAGGCGGATGGCAAAAAACTTGTTTGGTTGCAATCCACATATGCATTATAGTGAGGAGAAGCAACAAAAAATGTTTAAAATGAATGGGCTACGAGTATGCAACCCATTATAAAAATTAGGCTTTTTTTTAAAGCATGTATGTGCTATGGCTTGGGTTACCTAAGCCATAGTGTGTGCACGCTATAGTGTGTACGTGCTATTGAAAATTAGAAAAAAAATGGTGTCACCTTTTTGTCACCACAACTTGGTGCACATACCCGTATATATACATACATATATGTATATATATGTACATATATATATATATGTATATATGTATATATACATGTATATACATATACTTGTATATATATGTAACACCATACTAAAACAAACCAATACTAAGAAAAAAAGAACGAGAACAAAGAACACAATAATTTTTTAATATTAAATCATCTTAATACAAGAACAAATACACAGATTGAATCATTCTCAATATGAAAATCTCAATAAGAAATACAATATCATCCATATATGTTTCCACAATGATGCTACAACAAATCGAGTTCAGTACAATAATGTAGTTCATCTTCATTTCTAAATGCCTATGTCTAACATAAGAACCCTAAATGTTGTTTCAAAAGTAACTTCAACAGTCATCTTTGGTTACTTGCTAAACATTCTCAATACACTTGGAAAACATACAAAAAAATGAAACACAACACAACAAGGGGCTCAGTACACATTGAATTAAAAAGCGTAATCCACCTGCATACATGTTAGAATAATCATATATAAACCATAATGCAGATATCTGAATCACTTAACATAGTGCATTTTCAAATTAATATGCAAGAAGTAAAAATTTACTTAACAATGCAAAATTAAACTCGCACTAAGAATAACCCGTAAATGAATCATACATATACTGAGGTGTCATTGTTATGGCACTAAGATTCTGCATCCGTGTTTGGTATGCCCATAGTCAACACATAATGGTAATCTCTATTATACTTGTCAATGACAGAATAGAGATTTGCCTTGTTCTCTGTACTTAACCATATAGGTTTAAGTCATAGGTAAGGCCAATTATCTTTTATATGTAATTAACTCACCCAATTTATTTTAAAGTTATCACTGAATTAATTAACTGAATCGGATAAATCAAATTCAGCCACCCCGATATATGTTCATCACAGCTATTCTTAAAACACACATCAAACAGATATACTAAGAATGTACATGCAACAGATATAAATCAATTTACAACATGGTACTACATCTTTTAATCCATTCGTAATACATCTTATTCTGCCAAATCAAAGGTAAATATGGATAATTATAACAACAAGAACGTAACCTACAAAATCAAGATTATGCAAATACAATTAAACTATTATCCCAACTTAATGGTACTTACTTAATCTTAATACTATACAATTAACTTCCTGCTGACATAACCATACACACTTGACTTCAAAATGACCAAGATACAAATTAGCATGCATAAGATATTCTTGATTTAATGACATATCATCAAACATAGATCACAAAGTCTGTCTCATTAATTGTAGCAATTTTCATTTTAAATATGGACTGAAATACATTTTTGAAATAAAAGATTTCCAAATTATAAAATTTCAATTCAAAACTTCCTATAATTGTTCACCAGAATGCTTCATAATGTATTCAAACTAATTTGATCATGTCTAGCAGACTTCTCCATGTAATGTTTTATACAAAATAACATCATTAACGATATCATGTATTCAGCCTTAAATCCAAATGCAAAATTCTACTTATGCACAATTCATAAACTAACATCAATTTTTGAATTTGCATAAACTATATGACCATATGCTACTACCCACAACCCGAATCCTAATAACATACGAATACTGTGAAACAGAATCAGATTATATGCTATTTACACAGGTACTGAATAAAAAACTTCTAGCATACCCATAATCAAAACTAATTAAAGTAAAAATCTACCATGTTTTTATATGCACACATACAGATTCACATTATCTTCTTTTTGGTAATGAAATCTCATCAGTTATCCAATTCTTCAACTACCACAAACTACGTTACATAATTGAACATGAAAACGAATCACTTGCATAATTCAATAAGACAAGAGTTATTAAAACTTGCTACCATTCCACATCTTTTCATTACTTAATGGAAAATTTTGTTGTCGTTATGATGTAACTATTTATTTTCAAGTTCCTTCTTATCTAATTAACAAGATGTCGTTGCCCAGTTCCACTTCATAATAGCATATGATAGCTTAACAAAAACTGACAACATACCAAATGCCAACTTTGTGTTCGAAACGTAATGCCAGTTCACCTAAAGTGTTGGTTGTTCGATAGTCTTTTAAACCAAGTAAAAACACTATGATATAACTTGTTAATACAACACTTTTAATATTACAAGCTAACTGAATGACCAAATGTCAAATTATAACTGACAATTGAAGTCTACGTTTTAAGTTTCCTACATAGCAAACTTTCTGAAACTGATGTTTTAAATACAGTCACTGTTGGTTGGAATGGATTCTCGTACCCATGTCTATATAGATCATAAAAAACAAGTTCGGGTTTTATACCCTGAATCTAACAGCGAAAACAGAGAAACCTTCATTTTATTCCTCATAATGCTGTCCAAACATGGCGAAAGCCAAACGTTCTAAAACATATTTATGCTATGACTATTCACATCATGACTCGGTTTTAACCATACAATTTAACCTTATAAAAGTTTCGAGCTAACAGCCATAAGTATGCAGTTTTCACACGACTCGACACAGTAAATAAAAACATAAATTTGTGTAAATATAAACAAATAGTTTCTACACAAAATAGAGCCCAACTAAAACCCAGATAAAGCTTGCTTAATACAAAACAATAACCTAGTTATAGCTCGTGCACATGCCACAGTTTAACAAAATGCCCAATAAAATTATATACTAAAATTCCAAAACACACAGAACTTGACTTAATGAAAACTCGAGAGCATTATTGTAATACTAATTACCAATTCACATACAAATACGCTACAGCATGGATATGTTACCATAGCAATCTCACCATACCCACATCCAAATGTGGAAATATACAGAGTCCAACAAATTATTGCTGACCCTGCATACTTCCACCCTTGGGTGTCAATATGTGAGACCCTAAAACAAACCATTTTAACCAATCTAGTTAACAGTTCAAATGAAACACACACACAACCGAGAGAAAGAGAGTAGGGTTTAAGAAAGGCCCCCTACCTCAAATCATGATAGGTTCCCAATAAGATCGATAGAAAACTCTATAAATAACTCGCTGCCAGAACCCCAAGTCAACATCACACCCCAAAACTGGAAACACTAATAAGCTAGAGAAAGATAATGACTGATAGGAAAAACCCAAACACTCCTCGGCTTCATAAACATGAATGCCCTTCTAACTGATTCCTCCATGATGCCATTTTTTAGCAACCAACATCCAGATGCAAAACATACAGAACAATGCGGCCCAATTTTTTGGCTCAACTTCAACAACACAAAACCAAATGAATTGGCCATCCAAGCTAATAAATGGCATATTAATGCCTTTATCAAATGCATTTAAGAAACTGAACTCAAACATTGAGTCGTGAATATGGCAGATCAAAATCCACTGCCAAATGTGGCTTACAAATAATGTACATAATACTAGCTCAAAGCATTCAAAATCTCTCTAGGGTTATATGTTGATAGGAGACTTTTCCCTTAATTTAAATTTTGTTTTTAAATAAGAAATTTGAAAATGTTTATGTCCAATGTTACTTTAGATATTAAGACCTTTAAAACAAACAAGTCAATATATTCATGGCCAACTGCACTTAATAATAACAAGGTATTATAAATCAAATAACCAAAACCCTTACAATAATTCAACTTCCTCTCAATCACTCATAGGAAAATACAATTACAAGTTCAAACACGTAAAGCATATAAACATACACTAGTATTTAAATTAACCAGTAAAACATATAACAAAAACTTCTTTTCCAATATCCATTCAACACTAAAAATAGTTTGCATCAAGTTTGAAACCAAATACACATAACTGTTACCAACAACATGCATTAATAAATACATAAAAATATCCCAGTTTCAAAACATGAAAACTTAAGTATCCATAAAAACCAAAGTAATGGTTTAAAATAGAGAATATGTTCAACAAATCTAGAGATCCAAATAATACAAAATATAACTAGGTTCTGCAAAGAAGACAACAAATCAACTGAAGTGAACACCAAACAGAAAAGTCTAAAAATGCAAAAAAAGCCAAATTAGTGGTCAGGCATGACAATATATACATACATATACATGTGTATATGTGTGTGTGTGTGTATAAGCTAGTGGCAGTCGCGATGTAGAAGGAAAAGCATTTTTATTTTTATTTATTTTGATAAGGTTGGTATCAAGTTTTTAATAATTTTTTAATTATAGTAATATAAAACTTTACTATAAAATTATTCTTCAATGTTTTATTTTATAATTTTATATATGTTGTCTAATTTGCATAACTTTAATCTTTTTTAACTTTAATGATATTATACATAAAATGTTACCATTAGGAGTAGAGTTAGGGTTAGGGTTAGAGTTAGGAATAGGGTTAGGGGTAGGGGGCATAGGGTGGAGCTAAGTTTAATGTCAGGGTTATGGTTAGGGTTAGCATTAGGGTAAGGGTTAGAGTTAGGGTTATATTTTGGGTTAGGGTTAGAGTCATGGTTAAGGTTAGGGTTAGAGTTGCGGTTATGGCAAGAGTTAAGATTAGGATTAGGGTCAGGGTTAGGACCTATATTACTGACTAACTTATGATTACATTTAAGGTTAGGGTTAGGGCCAAGGATAGGGTTAGTGTTAGGGTTATGACCTAGGTTAGGGATAGGGTCAGGGATAGGGTTAAGACTAGGGTTAGGATTAGGGCTAGGGATAAGTTAGGCTTAGGGATAGGATTAGCATTATGGTTAGGACCTATAATATTGATTGACTTACAGTTATAATTTAGTGTTATGGTTTAGTTTTATATGTTAAATAAAGTAATATAATTGGGGTTGGCATTTATATCATAATTAGATATAGCACAAGCTTATAGTTTACCATTTACAATTAGGTGTTATCATTTATGATTTGGATTTAGCATTTAATGAGTATGATTATTGGTAAGGATAGGGTTCAGGCTTATGGGGGGGTAGTAATTATAATTCTAGAATTAAGCATTAATGTTTAATGTTAGGGTTAAGTTTAACATTAGGGGTCTAGTTTGTGTTATGGTTATGACTTTGTTTAGGACCCATCTAGTTGCTAGAATTTGATATTTTGGATTTGTTTCCAGATTTTCTAATTCTAGACTAGCTTGTTTACTTCACCTGGAATTTAATTTGATATTCTTCATTTGTAATTTTTCTTTTACCATGCTTCAGTAATTGTTGGTTGATGGGAGTTAATCTATTTTTGTCCTTGAATACATTCTTGAGTTAATCTATTTTTGTCCTTGAACACATTCTTTGTTGTGTGGACACACAAAAACAAAAGATCAATGTCAACAATGGCATGTTAGGATCAAATCCATCATCACAAGATGAAGTAAGTTTATTGAAAGTGAACAATATTGGGAAATATTAGATACTCAAACAAGAGCTAAGTGTATTCAAGACCTTCTTCTATTCCAAGATCAAGTTAACCATGGGACTCACCATTGACGACATGCAAAGGATATCATTCAACCAAAATAGAGAAAATGAGTGGGTGAATGAGAGTATAAAGGCTAACTACATGGTTGTCAATTACAAATACATTACAATGAGAAATGAGGTATTGGGAAAGAGTGATAAGGGTCAGCTTTTGGTGGGTGCGATGAAGTTTCCCATTCTCACACCAATATGTTCTCCATATGTAGAGCTCTATATAGTATTCCTTTCTTGTACAAATACTCCAACACTATAATCACCTCTATTTTGTAAAACATGTACATAGAAATTAGTTTTAACTATTCATTAACAAAGTTATGTGACAATATTTTTTTTCAAGCCCCCACTCCTACTAACAAAAAAGGAGATCCAAAATACACCATGTATTCTTGTATGGAAGGTGTGGGGTATTTGAATATTTTAGGGCCCATTTGGCTACAAGAATAAAAATATGGGAATAGGAATTGTTATTTTGGAATAATTATTCTAGAATAGAAAATAGGGGTACATATTCCTACTCTCTATTTGGTTCCACCAGAATTTGACGGGGAAATCACAGACCCAAAAATTATGTTTTCTAAAATAAATAAAACTAGAATAGGAATACACATGAACCAATTCCACCTATTTAGGTGGAATTGCAAATACTCATTTTTGGGCCAAAATTGGAATACGTATTCCTATTATATTCCTATTCCTAATTCTAATTTGGTGCACCCAAACAAAGAATTCAAAATTTTAAGTATTTACATATGCCTATTCCACTCGTATTCCGACTACCAAACTAACCCTCATAGATTTGGAATAGTGGATTTACAAAATTGTTATAATAAGGACAAGTCGAATGGGAATTGGAATTGGAATGGAATTTTGATATTCTAGCCATTTTGGCAGAATATCAAATTATTATTTTGGGGTCAAAATGGGAATATGATTTCTAATTCCCAAATTTGATTTGGCAATACCCAAATTGAGAATTATAATTTTTTGGAATTTTTTGATTCTTATTCTACTTCAATTCCCATGATGAGGGGATGGGAAAAATTAGTATTATAAAATACATCAAGATGTATGGTTTTAATTATGCTTAAGGATAGGGAGGCATATGCATCGAGTTGTGGTGCCAAAAAGGTGACAAGCCTTTTTTTTTTTCATTTTTCAATAGCGCGCACACGCTATTGTGCGTACGCACTATAGCGCGTACACACTATGGTTCGGGTTACCCAAACCATAGTGCGTACGCACAATAGCGCGTACGCACTATTAAAAAGCAATTTTTTTTATAAATGATGGGCTGCACACCCGCGACCCATCATATTAATAGTGATTTTTACTATTTATAAGGGCAGCATGCACGCGAGTTGGAAAATAATTCATTTTCAACATCCCTTGCCAATATGCCTCCTCGCCGACAAAATCCAAGATCACCAACATGCCGACGCCAACGCCGTATGTAATCTAAACTTGACTTTGCATTATTTTATATGTTTTTCATATTGTTTTATAGGGTTTTTACAATTTTTATTTAGATCTGTTTATTCATTTGGATTTCAATTGATTCTTTATCAGGAAATGTCCATAATCAACCAGCAAATCCACAAAACCCTCAAGAACCTGAAGAACCTCAAAACCAAAATCCACAAAACCCTCCTGAAGAACAACAAATTCCACAACCCGAACCAATTCCAAGACCTCCACCAGGAACACAAGAAAATATATTAAATGAAATTGAGATAGGCAAAATTGAATTAGAAGGACTCATTGGTCGGTTGAAACAAGCTGGACAAACCAATCCAATGAGGGCTCAATTGGCATCATCCCTCGAATCCATTAAGACCCAGATAGCCTCAGTTACTGGTCAGTTAGATGTTTGGCGGGTTAAGAGGGAAGAACAAAAAAGATTTTATGCAAATAAATTGTCATATGAAGATGTTAAAAAAAAAGAAATACCAAAAGGTTCAATATGTGCATTATTTAGAAAACCCAGTGAGCAAAATACTGTTAGAGAGGGTACTAAACGGTTCCCCATCCATTGGTGTATACATGATGCTATGAGAAATCATTTTTGGGATAGATGTTGGATGGTTTTTGATGCCCCTCCTTGCAACAATCACGAGGTCCCAATGTATTTTTTGAAGAAATTGTATTGTGAGTTTGTCCTTGGGGAGATCCCCAATTATTTTGATCTATTAGACTCCCAGGGTAGAGGTGGGGGGTCATCATTCGAGAGGCCGGGAGCACATCGTGACCCTAATGTAGTTAGGGCACCTGTGGTCAAGCCACAGCGTGAGCATGTGACTATTCCTTCAGTTGTGAAGGAACATGTAGAGGCCAGCACTCTAGGGACCATTAATGCTTTGACACAGACCCTCATCCATTCCACGGGCCCATTAGTTGAGGGGGAGCCTTCTATGCGTCGTGGTCACATGTGCACTTCATGTGGATCCCTATGCACATTTGGCACTCATGCTGGAGATGCTGCGGATGATGGGCTCGTCACTGATTAGTTCTTGAACGAAACATTTGGCATTGACACACAGGTAAATTACAATTATAATTTACTAATTTGATCACATTTCATATGTATAGTGAATGATTAATTAATTAGCATCTATTGACATTGTTCAAAATTCAGGGTCAGAGTGTTGCCAAGCCTAGCAGCGATGCTCCGGCCCCATTTTTTGTCCCCTCCACGAGTCCAAAGGTATGTATCGATTTAATCATTTAAATTAATACATATATTTATTAAGTTATCATATTAAGGATTGACAAAAAAAATTATGCATGTGCATCAGTTCTCCACAGGACCCTCAACCTTTAGTATGGACTCAGAGCATAGACATCGTACGAGCTTCGTACAGGTACAGTTGTTTCATGTTAATTTAATTCATTTGATTATATTTTTTTTCATGTTTCATGTTACATGTAACGTGTATTGTATGACATGCAGCTCATGACGTCGGACACACCTCCTCATCTCCGACAGTCTGTTGATCATGGAGTGGCCGCAGCTATGGCTAGCTCACAGCCATTGACTGAGTTATGAAAGAATTTTCTCCGTTTTAGTTGTTGTTTATAATAGTTGGTCTCAAAATTTCTAATGTTATTTATAAGTGATTATATTTATTGAATTGTTGTAGGGTCTCGTCACGCCTGATCGTCCACGAGCCTTCGAGGTGGACGTACAGAGTGACTATTTGATGGCGGTAAGAAAATAATTGATTTTGTGTGTACATATATTTGATTTGAACGTATAATAAATACTGATTCATATCTACTTTGTTTGTATCAGCTCGAGTTGGAGAAGAGCCTCAACAAGAGGATGAGCAAGCGTGTCAGGAGGACCCTATCATCTCCACCATCTCCCTCGACACGACGATAGAAGACGTCGAGAGATTTGTTTCCTTCCCCTTGTGGGAAGGAAAAGATATAGTTGATCTAGACATATATATATATATATATATATATATATATATATATATATATATATATATATATATATATATATATATATATATATATATATATATATATATATATATATATATATATATATATATATATATATATATATATATATATATATATATATATATATATATATATATATATATATATATATATATATATATATAGGCATCAGTGGACATATTCGATACACATTTGATGTATATGACATTTTATATTTGATGTATGACATTTATTTGATGT
This sequence comes from Cupressus sempervirens, assembly GCA_028749045.1. Classification (NCBI taxonomy): domain Eukaryota; kingdom Viridiplantae; phylum Streptophyta; class Pinopsida; order Cupressales; family Cupressaceae; genus Cupressus; species Cupressus sempervirens. The sequence continues at coordinate 205,043,983 of CM053793.1, read as the reverse complement.
ATGACATTATTCAACTTATGACATTATTGGTTAATATATGGTATGTTTGTTCATATGCGACATTATTGGTTATCATAATATATTATGTGTTTGTTAATGTACATGACATTAGTGATTATCATTTTATATTATATGTTTGTTCATGTATGACATTAAATAAGATATGTTCGTGTATGACATTAAATTAGATATGTGCATGTATGACATTAAATTAGATATGTTTATGTATGACATTAAATTCAATACCTAATATGTTCGAAACTTTGATAGAATATTGAGTAATAATAAAATTTATCACTGTTTAAGCATAAGTTAATCATTTGCAATATGTCATCGTCATATGATTTATGATCTTGTTCATGCTTAAAGTTTTCCTTCTCTATCATTTGTTTATCAAGTTTAATTCAATACCTAATTAGTTTGAATTTTTGATACAATATTGATTAGCAATAAACTTTATCAGTCAAGATCGATTAGGACCTCCTGGCAATAAACTTTATCAGACAATATTCGTGGACCTCCAGGCAATTGGTCACCTAAATGAGAACCTTGAGATTTATTAGGAACTCCATGAAAGAAATCAGTAGCTTGAGAAGCTCTCCATTTGTTAAGCTTCAATACATAACCACCATTCTTTATCATCAATTAAAAAATGTCAGAGATAGTAGAGAAAAGATGGATTATTTGTAAAAAAAGTCATTTTAAATATCATAAATGTAACATAATCACTGATAGTTTTCTGTGTTTTCATACATTAATGATTGTAACATAATCACCAGTTGATTGGAATGCGTTGTTATTATTCTATAGTAACTAGATTAAGGTAAAAATAAAAGTTTAATAAATAGTTTTTATTATTCTTACATTGTTGGAAACAGGGGCAGCGTGAAGGATCTCTAATATTTTCCAAAATGGTGTTCCCAAATGCACACAATGCCACCAAAGACTCCAAACTTGGATTTACCTTCACCAATTGTTTCCTCCACCTCTACACACCTTAAACAACTTCAACCAATATGTTTCTAAGGTTTCCAAACCCACAAATCTTCAGTAGATACAAAAAAAGAGGAAAAGGGATTCTTTTTTTAGTTTTGTAATAATGGTAGAGGGAAAATTATAAACATTTTTTTCATTTTTAGATTGGGCTTTCTGCGTGAATAAGAACGATAGTTTGTGAATTGTTATCTTTTATCAGAGAGGAGATGCAATATATTTCAAATCTTTGTATTTAAATATATTCATTTGAGATGTGTTGTTCTTTCTACCAGTTTGGTTATCTTTGATAAACTTTATAGAGTAAATTGTGTTTGTGCATATAAGGAAAACTTTGAGTTTCGCGTATCACACAATCTAAAATAAATCATTTTGATCTTTCCCCTTGATTTGCTGATTGTGAATATTTAATTTAGAATCTTTGAGTTCTTAGTTTGTATTTTCTTATTTGTAAATTCTCTCATCTACCTCATGTCTATGGATAGATGATAGCTTGCCTTCTGTGCCTTCCGATTAAAGGCATACCATCAATGTTATTCATTGAATATCCTTTGAGGGAGCTGTAACTTTATATGCAAGATATATCATTATTGGCAATCATAAGAAAAGACTCAATAACAACACATTGCTTAAGTTTCTTCAAAAATATACCAAGCCCAAAGAGCCATTTTGCATTATAAACTTATGGTTGCAACATTTTGGCATCATTTGGAATGAGCTAGTTCGTATTGCCAACACCAAGATCCACCATCTCAAAAAAATTAGTTACACCTTTGACAAGAGAATGGTTGGGGAAAGACGTGTTTAGAGTGTTATCTTTGTAGTCTAAATATAGGCTCACTAAAATTTCATCTACAATGAATACACTTCCAAGTTCTTCTTCAAAGATAAATATCTCCAACACCAAATAAGTACTAAGCACTTCATCCTCGTATTCCACTTGGAATAATTCCATTAATCCTGTTATGGGATGGCATAAAAATGTATAAACCTTCTTCATATTTCTTTTGAATGTCTTCATGATCCTCCAATGCTTCTAGTAGCAACCTTTCTTCTTGATGTGGTGTATAATCAAATGAGAAAGCCTCATATTCTATCTGTCTGTTAGGGTGAGGAATATCTTTTATCTTCTCTCCATCAATCCCTTCTTGCTTGTGTTGATCTATCAAGTTTCTTGGATTAACATCAATGGTTGGAATGATATTAGAAGCTTCAAATATAAAAGAATCAAATTCTAGAAAAGGGGCATCCATTGACAAACTTTCATTAATTTTATTATCAACAAGTTCCTTCTCAATAGGAGGAACAGCTAAGAAAGTCACCAAATCATTTGGCTAAGAGATGTGTTCATTGTCATATTCAACATGCAAATGATAAGCTCCTGCACTGTTAGAAAATCTCCCTTCAACAACATGAGGTGTTTGAAAGTCTCTTTGATTGAAAATCATTAAATTTTTATAATGAAAAAGAAAGGGGGATAAAGGTTTTTCTTCTTTCTTTTCAACCTTATTTTGTAAAGGCATCTTTTTGGGATAAAGATTATGATAGTTTTCAGATTTTGTTGCCTTCACATAGCTTGAATTTTTATATTTCATTCTACTAATCAGCATAGCATCATCTATCTTTGCAACTTCTTTTTTAGCATCTTCCAAATTATGCATTTCTTGGAGCTTTAACTAGAATTTAATTTCAATTTCTAAAGATACACAATTGCTTATTTTCAGTTGGTTAATAGGATGGAGGAATTTTTCTAGTACATCTATTGAATCTATATACAAAATCCCTCATAATTTCACTCTTCCTCATTTAAATTTGAAAGAAATCTATTAATAACTTGCCAACATCAGCTGTAGGCTTAAATATCTATATAAATCTTACCTTGAGATCATTCCAACAAGTGACACAACCATCCTAAAAATTCTAAAACCATTTAGCAACACTCTCAATAAAGCCACGAGAAAATAATCTGATGAAGACATCCTCTTCTTGCACGCCAAGAATTCCACAAGCAATTGTAACTTCTTTGATGTGGTCATCTAGATCTTGTATTTTTCCTCCATCAAGTGTTGGGATGATTTCTCTTGACCCTTGGATAAAGATGAATACTAGACAAAGCAAAGGGCCCAATATGAGCTTCCCATGGTTCTCTCGCAACCAAATCCATTGTATATAATGAAACCCTCTATTCAAATATTATACAAGATAAAATATAGAGTCACCAATTTCGCATAAATAAAGGATAGCTAAGGATATCTAATCCTACACTGATCTTTGTTTTTGAATCCCCAAAAAAGTTGCCAAAAATTTGTTAGTGAACATATTTGTCTCCTTCACAAATGCTCACAAGCTTAACTCCATTAACCTCTCATGGATACAAATAAGCCACAACATTTGGATAAGTGTAAGATGGTCACTTCCCTCTGAATTGGCGTGCCTGAGATATGCCCCATCAAAGATCGCAACCCTATGGCATTTAGTGACCCTTAGGGACATTCTGAATTGGCGTGCCTGAGAACGTTCGAGCATTGAAGGGGATAGGATGAGGTTGGGGATAGGGTTTGCCCAGCCACTCGGAGCTAACAGAGCAGACAGTTTGATCCCATGATGAAAGGTGAGAGAGATTTGGCAGTTGGCAACTTTGTACTGGCCGACACTGCAAGTTTTAGCATCACCTGAGATGGCATTGTAAAACAAAAATGGAGTGTGATCTCCAAAAAGTGAGAGATGTTATTGTAGGTCTCCGCAACATGGTCCTGTAGGAACTGGAATCGCATCCATACCTCGCATGAGCTCCGAGATATACCCCGTCAAAGATCGCAGCCCTATGGCATTTAGTGACCCTTAGGGACATTCCGGATTGGCGTGCCTGAGAACGTTCCAGCACTGAAGGGGATAGGACAAGGTTGGGGATAGGGTTTACCCAGCCACCCGGAGCTAACGGAGCAGACAGTTCGATCCCACAACGAAAGTTGAGAGAGATTTGGCAGTTGGCAACTTTGTACTAGCTGACACTGCAAGTTTCAGCATCACCCGAGATGGCATTGTAAAACAAAAATGGAGTGTGATCTCCAAAAAGTGAGAGAGGTTATTGTAGGTCTCTACAACACGGTCTTGTAGGAACTAGAATCACATCCATACCTCGCACGAGCTCTGAGATATACCCCATCAAAGATCACAGCCCAATGGCATTTACTGACCCTTAGGGACATTCTGGATTGGCATTCTTGAGAACGTTCCAGCATTGAAGGGGATAGGATGAGGTTGGGGATAGGGTTTACCCGACCACCCAGAGCTAATGGAGTAGATAGTTCGATCCCACGACGAAAGGTGAGAGAGATTTGGCAGTTGGCAACTTTGTACTGGCCGACACTGCAAGTTTCAGCATCACCTGAGATGGCATTGTAAAACAAAAATAGAGTGTGATCTCCAAAAAGTGAGAGAGGTTATTGTAGGTCTCCACAACATGGTCCTGTAGGAACTAGAATTGCATCCATACCTTGCACGAGCTCCGAGATATGCCCTGTCAAAGATCGCAGCCCTATGGCATTTAGTGACCCTTAGGGACATTCCGGATTGGCGTGCCTAAGAATGTTTGAGCACTGAAGGGTATAGGATGAGGTTGGGGATAAGGTTTACCCAGCCACCCGGAGCTAACGGAGCAGACAGTTTGATCCCACGACGAAAGGTGAGAGAGATTTGGCAGTTGGCAACTTTGTACTAGCCGACATTGCAAGTTTCAGCATCACCTGAGATGGCGTCGTAAAATGAAAACGGAGTGTGATCTCCAAAAAGAGAGAGAGGTTATTTTAGGTCTCCAAAAAGAGTGTTTAAAAATACAAAAATAGCAGGGGGTCCTTTGTATGGTTTGGGAGTTTGACCGTTAAAACGAGAAATTGTCCTAGTAGTAAGTGCTGGTAACAGTTTTGAAATTTGATTGTTGAGTGTTGAGAAACCTCAAGTTTTGTATTTTTCTTGTTGGTTTGAGTCTATAATAACCATTTACATCTGAAAATTTGAGTGTTGAAACCATTTAAGAAGTATTTGCATAGTTTTCCCTAAAATTTGAGTGCATAAAAAGGGGTATGTGATTGCTCCTAAGGTGGATTTAGTGTTTTCTCCAAACAAGAGTTGCATTTTATGTTTGAAGTCATCTAATATAACCAAAGTGAAGGTGTTTGAACCATTTTGGGGTTCTAGAGACGTTGCAAAGTAAGAGGTCTAGAAAGCCCTAGGGTAAAGGGGCTAGAAAGGAGGGTTTTGTAAAAACCATTGTAAAGTTGATCATGAGACCAAAAAAATAGAAGAATCCTTGCATTTGAGTCGTTTCTTAAGAATTTTTTGGGTCATGGGAGTTCCAAAAGTCAAGGGATTGTGAGTTGCTTTGTAAATGGCCTCAAACTAGGCCTAGTTGGCAGACTGAAATAGCCAGTTTTGAGTGATATTTTACAAAACAAGTGTAGTTGGTTTTGGAGTATATTTTAGAGTGAGGAAAAGGGTATTTTAATCACCCAATAGTTTAGGAATTTCTGTGGAAAATTTTGGAGAAAACAGCAAATTAGTGACTGGCAAGGGCTAGTTGGAACAAGCCTAGAAGAGGCAAAATTGAGAAAGTGTAAGAGATGAGTTGCTGAGAGTGTGCAAGGAGTTGGAACATGTTAGATGAGATGTTTTGAGATGATCCAAGGTGTTGAGGCCATGGTATGATGCCAAGGATGAGTTTTGGTACTTGCATAGGGTGTTCCAACCAAGCTACAAATGCATAGGATAGGACCTTGTAAGGTACTTGCAAATTATGGTTCTAATGCTGACAAAATAGAACTCCCACCAAACTTGGAAATTTAACTTATCTTTAATGTCAAGGACTAAGTTCAATATAAAGGGCCTACATTCATAGAAGGACAAACAAAATCAAAGGTTGAAGAAGTCACTATCCCATTATAATCTCAGCCAAAAGCTGAAAAGGTTATGGATTCAAGAATCAAGAAGAAGACTTGTCATGGCACCTATATGGAGCATCTTATCAAATGGAAGGATCAACCAGAATCTGAAGTAACATGGATAGATGAGAGTGATTTTGGAAAGAAAGGTATTCCTACAAAATTCCTTCAGATTTATCCACCATGAGTTCTTTGTCACATGGGGAGAATGGTGCAAGAGCACCTAGTGAGTTTGAAAATGATGATGCAACTACTGTAGATGATGCAAATATTGATGAGTTGTAAAGCGAGGGGGAGGAAATCACTATTGAATCCTTCCTAAAAATCAATGGCTTATTAGATGAACCAATTAACACTTTGTTGAGGAGTTATGGACAAAATATGTTCAATGCTCTAATCCCTAGATTAGGAAATATTCTTACTTAATAAGTGTAACCCCAAGCATTGTCACCATAGTTGGCAACAAATGGTGAGAGTCCCAATCAACTAGTGAAAAAAATGACTAAGTTGATGGAGCTGAATCCTACATTACACACATCTCCTAGTAGTGGACAAGAGGATGTTGGGATTGGGAGCATAACACCTATTCCCTTTCCCAGTTTTATGGACAATTGATGGGAACTCAAGTAGATGGGAGAAATTCCAATTTTTTTGAAGCGATAAAGTTTTGTGATGTATTTAGAATATCTAAGATATACTTATTTTTTATGTGAACTAAACCATTCTTACATTACTATTTAAATGTATTTGTATTGTTATAATAGTTTGATTGTTGGTCATAGTGTACTACTAGCATACCTAAAATTTTAATTAATTTTTTTGGTAAATTAAGTCGAGAAATATCTAATTTAAAATATGTAAAGTTTAGAAATATAAATAGTTCATCATAGAAATATTATAGAATTAATTTATTTTAAATAATAGAAATAATCATAACAAATAGATAGAAATAAAAAATAATAATTTTATACAAAAAGTTTTAATTTATTTTAAATAATTAAATAATAGAAACATCATAGAATTAATAATTCAGTAAAATCATAACAAATAGACACTAAACAATCCCAAATTCAAACATACGAAGGTCCAACTAGAATAATGACTTTAAATAACCAAATACCAAAGCCAAACAAAGGAAATGGGACTTTTACCTTAAATGAATAAATTACATGAAGAAGGGTGGCTGGCTGTTTGGAAATCTACTTATTTTTCTTCTCTCCCTCTTGTCATCCAAGAGAACATGCAATGAAAGAAAAATATTGTCACAATAAGAAAATATGAAAAAATTGTTCTAGCTTTAAAAAAATTGGAGACATCAAAACATAAAATCTAGATTCTAAACAAATCAAAACATAAAATCTATGATTTAAACTAAATCTCATCACTTACGCGTCATAACAATACGGTCCACCTTATTCATGTGGACAGTCTTGGGGAAGAGGTTGCAACAATGTATTTGGATCCAGTTGATCACTCTTTCTCTCTCTCCCTCTCTCTATATTCAATCTAATGAGCCAACTGGATCTGCTCGACATTTTAATGTCTCAAGTATTGCCTCATGGTTTGACTCGCGAACTTTCCAAAGATTCTTATTATGTGGTTTTCCACCATATTTTATCAAGTGGACATTTGATGCGACAACAAGATTTGAATAATGAAGAATCTTCCTCTCTGTTTGCCAATCCTCGAATAACCACAAGTTAGGGTTCTTCATAGAATATCGTCTAAGCCATGTGCCGATTACAACCACCGCACCGACATGGTACTCTAAACCTTCACCATCTATAACCGAGTGATCCAATTTTTGTTTGGCTTGAACACAACGACACAAATAATAATCTATCCCTTCTTCATTGTCTTCAGGTGCAATAATAGCAAAAACATGGCCTGCAGTGACAAATGTACAAAATGCAGTCATTAATTCAGAAAATACTTGGGTAAAAGTTATAAAGTTACATATTGAAATTACAAAGATATATAAATATATATATTACCAGGTTGCACTAGATCAGACAAGCAGTCAAAGTCAATAGATGATTCCATCTATACCATTTCCAGTGCTTGTGGGGGACGATAGGTGTCAATTGCGTTCAAAACCCGTATATCCCATTTGTCCACCCATTCAGTCGACTCATAGTCATCCCAATTTTCCTCTGCACATGATGGACAATAGCATGCCATTTTTCGTGTGTGGATACTCCATGAACCTGCATAAGAGCTTCTAAAAGAGTGCAACTCACTAGATCCTGTTAGTGTGCAACAATCCTAATATGGTGCAATGTTAGTATTATCTATCAACCAAAAAAATCTACGAACCATAGACTCACCTTCCTTACCTGGACCCATTGTAGCGTTACACCACTGGATGATGGATTTTGCATTTGTCAATATTGCTCCATCTTTGTATTTTAGTTCTTCACGAGCTAAGGCTCTTTTGATGCATGCGCCTGCACCATCGTGCTCTCCCTTTCCATGACCAGCCTCTGTGAAATTCCACATGTATTGAATTCTACACAACTTGTGCATCCTGCTCAACCAATAGAACATCCGTGCATTCTTGAATTGAGATGCACAATTGTCTGACCAAATAATGTGCTAACGATATGTGATGCCCCTATTAGCCAAATCTCCATAAAATAGTTGAAAACAACCATGTACGAACTTCATAGAATGTGATCGATCATCGCTGATGTAAAAATGGTACTCCCTCAAAATCTTCCTGTCATCCTCTGTACTTGTAGGTGAATGCATGAATGTTATGTGAACAAATATGGAAACCTGTTGAGAAGTATAATACTTTGCTTGCACCTCATTTTGTGGTTGTAGTGTGTAGTTCTCTGTGAAATCTACAACCAAAACAATGGTATCCAGTGGAAACGTATCCTTGCACAACTTGAATTGCAAATCCAACCATCGAGCTCTATGGGTATGCCTTGCATACTTGTAAATAATGTTTTCACGAAAAATCTTCATGAACTCATACACTAGAATCTTTTCAATGACTAAATCACATCTTTTACCATGTTTCCCATCTTTTAGAGCATATGTCACTGTCTTAAATTTTTTGTAATCTACTATTTCATTTCCAATTGCATGTGTACTATCCATATGTTGACAAGTTGATAAAAGTTGCAAAGAACCACAAAATAAGCACGTACCATCCAAGCATGATGTCTTGTAAAATTGTTGGCCGTCCCCTATTTCACATAAAATGTTGGATATGAATTCCCTTGAAGATATTGGTGGCTCATTTATGTCACAATCCTGCAAAACAAACTGAGAATGCAAAATTACACATATATGCCTAAAAACATCAAAATGGTTAGAAAATTCAATATGTATCCTACAACAACAAGTTGTGCGTATGTGATTTATCTTCACATAAAAAGGTTTACCCATCTCAAAAAATCTTTGACTTATTCGAATTTGAGGATACATACCAATAAATTTTGCAAAAAATTGTGTCTGAGTTGTGTCCAAAAAATGTTTCGCATGTGGTTCGTGATTTTTGCTACCAATCCTCCTTCTTAAAACATCTCTTTGATTACGGGAAACACGTGTGTTATTTTTCCAAAAATCTTGGATCAATGATTTCAAGGCTTCACTAATTTCTTTATCCTTTCGCGGTAGTCTACCGCTAAATGTCCATAACTCATTTTTTGTTGGATCTTCCAATCTCTCACGCCTTAGCATGGCTCTCCTTAGAGTACCTCTACCAATTTTTAATGTTTTGCTTGTCTTTCTCATGAGTCGAGCTTTCTTCATTTGGCTACTTACTATTATCGATGTAAGTACTCGTCTTGCGATATTACTATCTTTGGTGCGTGATTTAGAACCCACTTTGTCATAAGCATTCATTAGATTCTTTACAATGTTTTTTTCATTTGAATCATCCATCGTTCTTAGCCCAAGAATCTTCATGATAGGCCTAAATTTTAAATTCCTCATCATTTCAACAAATAATTGGCATTGACCTATAATATTTAATTCATCAAAAAATAATCTCGACATACGATTAACTTTTCTTTGACAAGTACGCTTGCTAATTTTGTCAGGCATTGATTTCAAAATGTTACTATCAATATCAATCAAATATTTTGGTCTTCTAAAATGAATTCTAGAAGGTGTTATAATCTCTTCAATTCTCTCAACATTTTGAACATCAACATAAGGTTGAGTGTATTGCGTACCTTGAATCGAAGATGATGTGCCTTGGAAATAAGATGCAAAAGATGGAATATCACCTACTTGATGTGTTGATGTTGTGCCTTCAACATGACATGATGGAGTGTGTATATCGTCGGATCTACAAATCTGTGTCTCTTCAACATGAGAGGACGATATGACTTCAACATTGGAAGATGGTGTAGCGGACGATATGACTCCAACATTAGAAGATGGTGTAGCTTCACAATTCAATTGTCTTCTTGAGCGTAACAGTCTCATTCATTCTCTTTGTCTTTCCAATTCTTCCTCTTTGTTTCTTGGTACCGATGGTTCTTGATCCTCTTTGAAAGTCAATTCTTCATTATTGCTTTGCAATTTTCTTTGCTCACGTAGTAATTTCATTTTATCTCTTTTAATTGCCAAATCTCTCTCCCTATCTTCATTTGTTTGATTTTTTGGTTTCTTCCTTGGCATGATGATGATTTCTACATGTCAAATTATTCAAACATTTGAATTACTTAAAATGTGTAAATTACAAATTATTCAAATACATATAAAAATTATAATTATTTGAATGAATACACAATATATATATAAAATGACTTGTCAAATTTCTAACCATTTCGAAATAATATTTCATTGAAACATACAAATTTTAATGAATTCACTATATATTAAACAACATGTCAAAATATAATCAAATTTGTATCTATATATCAACAAACAATATTTAAAATAGATTGCACTAACCTTTTCTATACAAGGAATATTCAAAAAATCTTCAAATCGTGTATCCAATGATTGAATTTGGTGTTTTCTAGCTTCCAAAAGTGTTTGCCACCTTTAAATAGTGTTTGTTAGCTTGAAATAGTGTTTGCCACCTTGAAAGACTGTTTGCTGTGTTGAAACCTGTGATTTCTGTCAAGATAACAGAGTGCAGAATAGACCAAAAGCAGAGAATGAATGAAACGGGCCCCAAAGTTGCTTTTTGACCATTTTTAGGTGATTTCACATAGTGCGTATGCGCTATAGTGTGTACACACTATAGCGCGTACGCACTATGTGAGAACACATCACTCTCCACCCTCCCTACTCTCTCCCTCTCCCTACTCTCTCTCTATTCCTACTCTCTCTCCCCTCTCCCATCCCCTACACTCTCTCTCTCCCCTCTCCCATCCTTTACTCTCTCTCACTCTCCCTCTCCCACTGCCTACTCTCTCTATCTTTCTCACCCTCTCTCCTCTCCCATCCCCTACTCTTTAGATCTCTCACACACACTCCCATCCTCCCTCTCCCACTTCTTACTCTCTCTCTCTCTCCCTCTCCCCCATCCCCCTACTCTCTCTCACACTCTCACATCTGCTACTCTCTCTCTCCCATCCCCTAAACTCTCTCTTTTACAGATACACACTCCCATCCCCCTCTCTCTCTCCTCTCCCATCCCCTACTCTCTACTCTCTCTCTCTCCCATCCCCTACTCTCTCACACACTCTCTCCCATCCCATACTCTCACTCTCTCTCTCCCATCCCATTCTCTCTCTCTGCCACCTCCTACTCTCTCTCACACTCTCTCCCATCCCCTACTCTCTCTTACACACACTCCCATCCGCCCCTCTCTCCCATCTGCTACTCTCTCTCTCTCCCCTCTCCCACCACCTACTATCTCTCTCTCTCTCAAGTTCTCTCTCTCCCTCTCTACTCTCTCTCTCCCATCCCCTACTCTTACTCTCTCTCTCCAATCCCCAACTCTCTCTCACACTCTCTCCCATCCCCAACTCTCTCTCACACACTCTCTCATCTCGTACTCTCTCTCTCTGCCACCTCCTACTCTCACTCACACTCTTTCCCATCCTTTCACTCTATCTCTCCCATCTCGTACTCTCTCTTTGCCACCCCCTACTCTCTCTCACACTCTCACACTCTCTCCCATCCACTACTCTCTCTCTTTCATAGACATACACACACACACACACACACACACACTCCCATCCCCCCTCTCTCTTCTCTCCCATCCCCTACTCTCTAGATTTGTCACACACACTCCTATCCCCCTCTCTCTATCTCCCTCTCCCTACTCTCTCACACTCTCTCCCATCCCCTACTCTCTCTCTCACACTCTCTCCCACCCCCTACTCTCACTCTCTCTCTCTCTCCCCCATCCCATTCTCTCTCTCTGCCACCTCCTACTCTCTCTCACACTCTCTCCCATCCCCTACTCTCTGTTACACACACTCCCATCTGCCCCTCTCTCCCATCCGCTACTCTCTCTCTCTCTCCCCTCTCCCATCCCTTACTCTCTAGATCGCTCACACGCACTCCCATCCCTCTCTCTCCTCCTCTCCCACTCCCTCTCCCACCACCTACTATCTCTCTCTCAAGTTCTTTCTCTCCCTCTCTACTCTCTCTCTCTCCCATCCCCTACTCTTACTCTCTCTCTCTCTCTCTCCAATCCCCAACTCTCTCTCACACTCTCTCCTATCCCCTACTCTCTCTGACACTCTCTCTCATCCTTTCACTCTGTCTCTCTCATCCCCTACTCTCTCTCTCTCTGCCACCTCCTACTCTCTCTCACACTCTTTCCCATCCTTTCACTATGTCTCTCCCATCTCGTACTCTCTCTTTACTACCCCTACTCTCTCTCACACTCTCACACTCTCTCCTATCCCCTACTCTCTCTCTCTTTCATAGACACACACACACACACACACACACTCCCATCCCCCCTCTCTCTTCTTTCCCATCCCCTACTCTCTAGATTTGTCACACGAACTCCCATCCCCCTCTCTCTATCTCCCTCTCCCTACTCTCTCACACTCTCTCCCATCCCCTACTCTCTCTCTCACTCTCTCTCCCATCCCCTACTCTCTCTCTCTCTCTCTCTCTCTCTCTCTCTCTCTCTCCCATCCCATTCTCTCTCTGCCACCTCCTACTCTCTCTCACACTCTCTCCCATCCCCTACTCTCTCTTACACACACTCCCATCCACCCCTCTCTCCCATCTGCTACTCTCTCTCTCTCTTGGGCTACTCTCTCTCTCTCCCCTCTCCCATCCCCTAAACTCTCTCTTTTGCAGATACACACTCCCACCCCCCTTTCTCTCTCCCCTCTCCCATCCCTTACTCTCTAGATCTCTCACACGCATTCTCATCCCTCTCTCTCCTCCTCTCCCACTCCCTCTCCTAGGTCACCTACTATCTCTCTCTCCCTCTCTACTCTCTCTCTCCCATCCCCTACTCTTACTCTCTCTCTCCCATTCCCAACTCTCTCTCACACTCTCTCCCATCCCCTACTCTCTCTCACACTCTCTCCCATCCTTTCACTCTGTCTCTCCCATCCCGTACTCTCTCTCTCTGCCACCCCCTACTCTCTCTCACACTCTCACACTCTCTCCCATCCCCTACTCTCTCTCTTTCACAGACACACACACTCTTATCCCCCCACTCTCTTCTCTCCCATCCCCTACTCTCTACATCTGTCACGCACACTCCCATCCCCCATATCTCTCTCCCTCTCCCTCTCCTATTGCCTACTAGATCTCTCTCTCTCAAGTTCTCTCTCTCCCTCTCTACTCTCTCTCTCTCTCTCTCTCCCATCCCATCCCTTACTCTCACTCTCTCTCTCCCATCCCCTACTCTCTCTCACACTCCCATCCCCTAATCTCACTCTCTCTCTCTCCCATCACGTATGAGCTCTCTCCGCCACCACCTATTGTCTCTCACACTCTCACACTCTCTCCCATCCCCTACTCTATCTCTCTTACACACATTCCCATTCCCCCTCTCTCCTTCTCCCTCTCCCACTCCCTCTCCCACTGCCTACTTTCTCTCCCCCATCCCCTATTCTCTCTCTCCCCTCTCCCATCCCCTACTCTCTCTCTTTCATAGACACACACTCCCATCCCCCCCTCTCTCTCTCCTCTCCCATCCCCTGCTCTCTAGATTTGTCACACACACTCCCATCCCCCCTCTCTCTCCCTCTCCCACTCCCTCTTGCACCACCTACTATCTCTCTCTCTCAAGTACTCTCTTTCCCTCTTTACTTTCTCTCTCCCATCCCCTACTCTCACTCTCTCTCTTCCATCCCCTACTCTCTCTCACACTCTCTCCCATCCCCTACTCTCTCTCTCTCACCCCCATCCTATACAAGCTCTCTCTACCACCCCCTACTCTCTCTCAAACTCTCACACTCTCTCCCATCCCCTACTCTATCTCTCTTATACACATTCCCATTCCCCCCCCTCTCTCTCTCCCATTGCCTACTCTCTCCCATCCCCAACTCTATCTCTCTTACACACTTCCATTCCCCCTCTCTCTTTCCCTCCCACTCCCTCTCCCATCGCCTACTATCTCTCTCTCTCTCACTATCTCCCTCTCTCTCCCATCCCCTACTCTCACTCTCTCTCTCTACCACCCCTACTCTCTCTCACACTCTCACACTCTCTCCCATCCCCTACTTTCTCTCTTACACACACTTCCATCCCCCCTCTCTCTCCCTCTCCCACTCCCTCTGCCATTGCCTAATCTCTTTCTCTTCCATCCACCCTCTCTCTCCCTCTCCCACTCCCTCTGCCATTGCCTACTCTCTTTCTATCCCATCCCTTACTCTCTCTATCTCTCTCTCCCCTCTCTCATTCCCTACTCTCTCTCTTTCACACAGACCCATCCCCCCTCTCTCCTCTCCCATCCTCTACTTTTTCTCTCACTCACTCTCCCTCTCCCACTTCCTACTCTCACTCTCTCTCTCACTCTCACTCTCTCCCTCTCTACTCTCTCTCTACTACCCCCTACCCTCTCTCACATTTTCACACTCTCTCTCTTTCTCTCTTACACACATTTCGATCCCCCCTCTCTCTTCCCTCTCCCACTCCCTCTCCCATCGCCTAATCTCTCTTCCATCCCCTACTCTCTCTCAAGCTACTCTATCTTCCCCCTCTCCCATTCCCTACTCTCTCTCTTTCACACACATGCACTCCCATCCTCCTCTCTCTCGCTCTTCCTCTTCCACTCCGTCTCCCACCACCTACTCTCTCTCTCCCCCATCCCCTACTCTCAATCTCTCTCTCCCAACTTGTATTCTCTCTCACACTTCCTCTCTCTCCCATCCCCTACTTTCAATCTCTCTCCCCCATCCCGTACTCTCTCTCACACTTCCTCTCTCTTGCATCTTGTATTCTCTTTGCCACCCCTACTCTCTCACATTTCCTCTATCTCCCATCCTATACTCTCTTTGCCACCCCTACTCTTTCTCACTTCCTCTCTCCCCTCTCCCATCCCCTACTTTCTCTCTATCTCTCTCACACACACAAATAGCCATTCCCTCACCCCACCCTCCCTAGCTCTCTCTTGGTTTTGGTTTGCAATTTAGATCTCAATAGTGCATGCACACTATAGCGCGTGCACACTACTTCGAATTCAAAAGCGTTTTAATAGCGCGTGTGTGCTATAGGGTGCACGCGCTATAGGGCACATGCGCTATTCAAAGCTATGCATTAAAACCAAGCCTAAGGCTTGTTTTTTCCTTGGAGATCCAACCCAAAAGTTTGGAGTTTATAAACAGGTCTGAGACGTGTTTTCCAACAAACATAAAAAAAATGATTGATTTTTCTTGTGTGCTCCCCTTCAAGATTCCTCGTGGTTGGGTATTGATAAGATCAGGTTACATAACATTATAGGTCTTTGTGTTAGCTATCTAACCATATAATTTATTTTAAATTTGAACTATTTTAAGTCTTTCATCTATAATTTCTTTTGAATGTATGTTCTTTTTTTGTCAAAAACCACCATGTACTAATTGGGCTGTAGATTTTAGCTCATTCATCGAATTTTGTAACAACTTAGTTTTTTAGAAACTAGACTCCATTCTACACACTTTGAAAAAAAGAAGTTTTGATTTTAGATTAGTTTTCAATCATTTCTAGGGGGAGCACACAGATATTTCACGTTTTTGGGATGGGTCTAATTAAAAAATTCATTAAAAAAAAAATACACATTATAAAATTACCCAAAACATCTGGGATAAACTACATAGTGTTAGGTAACTTTTGACTGGAGCGATTAAAGAATTTCAAAAAAAAAGTTAAAATTTTAGGGGGGCCACACTTTGTACTATGTTATGTTTTTTTGGAATAAACAGTACCACTTTTTGTGGCCCCCTTTTTTGATGACCTAAAACTAAACCATTTTGAAAAAAAATTAGTAGTTTAGAAACTAGATTCAAAGGACTACGACTTTTTTTTTTGTCATATCTTAAAATTTTGAGCATAACTATCTTCAAATTCTTGTTGAAGTCCAGAATTTGCTGATTTCAGGAAAAAGGTGTCCACTTATACCCCCCTTTTGGCACCACAACTTGGTGCACTTACCCAGGGTTAGGAATATAATTTAGACTACTAATTAAACTATAAAATAGTCCTAAAATAAACCTAATTCAAAATATGATGTAAACCCTAACACTAAATGTAAACCCTAATCCTAGATGCTAAATGTTATTTCTAACCCAAGCAATAACCATAATACCACAATCATAATCCAAATGTAAACCTAAATTATAAATTATAAATCTTAATTATAAATATTAAGCCTTGATTATAGCCATAGTGATAAATGATAAATACTAATCCTTGCTGCATAACCATAATCCTAAATTTTAAAGCGTAATCATAGTAGTAACCCTAAATCTTAACCCTTATAAAAATCTACCCTACCCATAACACTTAATCCCATAATGTAAATTTAAAACCCTCATCGCGAACCTAATTACCAAACCTTATTCCTAAATAATAAACCTTAAACCCTAAATCCTTAGGCAAACCATAATTCTAAATGATAAAACCAATTCTATATAGTATGACCTAAATGTGAAACCTTAATTGTCAATACAAAACTCTAATCCTAACCTTACCCCACTACTAAATATTAATTTTTTATTATGTGAACCCATACTCTAATCCTAATATTAATCATAACCCTAAATCCTATATGTTGAACTTTAATTCCTAATTCAAAAACCTAATGCTAACCCTAATTGATAATTTCTAACCCTATTCCTAGATCCTAAACATTACATTTAGGATTATGATTAGGGTTCTAGGGAATGCATCATGATTAAGGGTATGGTTAGGGCCACTCTTAGAATTCTCAATAGTGTTAAGCTTTAGATTCAAAGTACAATTAGGGCTAGGGTTAGAATTATGATTAGACATATGATTAAGATTAGGATTTATGTATGGTTCAAGTTAAGGTTATGGCATCAATGATTGTAAGGAATAGGGTTAGGGTTGGATAGCAGATTACTAATTAAACAATAACAATAATCCTAAACTAAATCCTAATTCAAAATGTGATTTAAACCCTAACACTCACCCTAATCCTAGATGCTAAATGCCAAATTATGATAATAAAAATCGATATAATCTTTATATTAACCATATGAATACCCATGTTGTAATCGATATTAATTGTACTCCTAATTCCTAAATTCTAATCCCTAATCATAAATGCAAAACCCTAATCTTGAACCTATTCATATATGAGGAAACCTAATCTTTGTTAGTTAACCCTAATCATAATGTTAAACCTAAATCCCAACCATTAAAATAACTCACCTTGACTATAATACTATAAAACCCTAAGTTCTAAATTTTAAGTATTAATAAAAAAATGGTAAACCCCAATCTTATATGCTAAACCCAAAATGGTAAACTCTTATCCTTAATGCAACACGTTAATCCTAACCTTATCCCAATTCTAATTATTATGTGAACCCATACCCTAACCCTAATCTTAATACTGACCCTAAATCCTATATGTTGATTTAATATTTAAATTTAAAACATAATCTTAACCCTACTTGATAAAGCATAACCTATTCCTACATCCTAAATATAAGATTTCATATTATGATTATGATTATTCACTATACATCATGGTTAAGAGTATGGTTAGGAAAAGCCTTAGAATTATTGTTAGGGTTAGGATTTTGGTATATATACAATTAGGGTTGGGGTTTTAATAAGAATTAGACTTGGGATTAGGATTAGAGTTTAGATAGGATTAGATTTATTATCAATATTTTTATTTTTATTAAGGTTTAGGGTTAGATTTGGAATTATAGTCAGGGATAAGGTTTAAGATAACGATTACTATTTTGGTTAGGAATAGCATGGTTAGCATAGAGGTTAACATCGTTAAGTATATGGATAGGGGTTGTAATTACACTTTAATTAAGGTTTGAATTAGGCATTTGTCATGGTTTGGATGGAGTGAATATTATGGTTCAGATTAGGGATATGATTATAATGAGGGTAATTCATTTAGTGTTATGATCATAACATAATTAGGGTTATAATTAAGGTTGAATTAGATTTGAGGTTCAATTAGAGGGAACTCTTTCATATTATTGTATGACTTTTATTATTGGTAAGGTTTCAATATAGTTAGGGTAATGAATTAATATTTCCATAAATTTCATGGTGGGTTATTTTAATAGACTTATGTTAGATATACATATTCTAATAGAGTTCATGACATGCTAAGCCTTAGTAAAGAATTTTTTCTCTTTAAAAATTATCACTCATGCAATGATTGGTGGAAACAATTGATTAATTGTGTATTGTCTTTGATGTTACACAAAATATCATATCATTGCTAGTTAGTGTATGCCAAGCTCACTCGGGCATTGCAAATAGTTTTTTGTGTCTGTCGAGCATTCCAAAATTTTCCTAGTTTAGAAGATAGTGTCTACAGAGCTCACTTGGGTGACAAAGGAAATTTTGGAGAAGTTGAATGTTAACCAAGATCACTCGATTAATGAAGGAAATGTTGGATGGAACCAATGTTAATATAGCTCACTTAGTTACCAAAGGAACTTTGTGAATATGTAGTGTTAATTGAGTTCACTTGGTTAACGTAGGAAAATCACTTTGAGTTAGTATCTACTGAGCAGGGTCAACTAACAAAAGATTTTCTTGTTTTGGCATATTGAGTTCAATTGAATTATCTATTGGTTCTAGTCGACTAAGAAGATGAATATTAATTACTCTAAGTTTTATTGAAGTCAACTTGACAATATGTATGATATAAATATAAGGTCAAGCTAAGAATTGAATATGTGTAACATAATTGAAGATTTGATGATGTTAAGAGGAAGTGAATTAGAAGGATAAGCAGAATATACTTTTTGAGATGCAAAGATACATTCAATCAGGAAGAATCAAGTATACAAGCCAGAATTGAGATCTCTAATTAGCAATTTAGTTGCATAAAAAATAAGGTCATTTCATTGTTACTCTCTAACCTTTGTAGCAATGATCTAAATCTCTTAATAGAGTTGGCTTAACAACTATTTGTAAATCCTCTAACAAGGTGGCATTTCTATTGAATTATCTAAAGACATTTAACAAGGCCACTCCTAATAGGGTGATTAAATCCTCTAACAAGATCACACCTTATAGTGTATTTTGTAACCTTTAATAGGGTTGGCTCCTAACAAGGCTCACTTCAGAAGAGTGAAAATCAGTAACTAGTTGCAATTGGCGATTTTTCCCAAATTGGGTTTCCACATTAAATATTGGTGTCAATTGTGTTTATTTTACTTATCTTATGTGTTTGAAATTAAGTTAAGTAAGATTAACCACAAAATATATCTTAAATATTTTCATGTTAAGCATTTGCTGAGCTATTTCAGTGTTTATCGAGTTACAACATTTTTGTGTGTTTATCGAGTTACAACAGAGTTTAGTCTTGATTTGTATTGATATCAAAGGGATCTAGGATTTATTTTAGTGGTAACTAATTCACTTCTCCCCTCTTAGTTACTTCTCTTATATTTCCAACAATTGGTATTAGAGCCTTTGGTGCTTGTAGAGAATTTTTTAAGGACCAAAGCTAAAGATCAAGATGTCTTATAGAAGAGAGATTTTCAAGTTAAACTGAGACAAATTTGTAGCATGACAAGGACTTATAAGGTTACATTCAGAAACTATCAGTGATTTAGGTTGTAAATATCTTGATAGTGAATACAATACTCCTACTGGAACATTACCAATTGAAGATATTGCTGAGAAGAAAAATCATAACATCTACTCTTAATTATGTTGAATTTGTTGAAGTCAAAAGTTGTACTACAACTTATGATATGTGGATAAAACTAAAAGATATCTATGGAGGAGATGATAATGTAAGAAGAGCTAAAGTCAAAAGTCTTAGAGGACAATTTGATCAGATAAAGATGAGAGAAGATGAAAACATTGCAAAATATGTTGAAAGAATTAAAGCAAGTCTGAGTGCAATCAAAGCATTTGGAGAATACATTGATGACAAAAATAGTTGTAAGAAAGGTACTCATAACCCTTTTTCCTATCTATGCAATTAGAGTATATGATATTCAAGAGATGAGATGTGATCCAAATAGAAAAATAACTTTGGATGCTATGATTGGAAGATTGACAACCTTTGAGTTGGATAATTATGATAACTATGTCCCTAGTTCCAAAGGTATTGAGTCTACATTTGAAGTCAAGCTTTCACTCAAGAAAAAAGGTAAGAAATCAAAAGCCAGTCAAGAAAAAAGTAAAGAAGATGAAAAAAGTTTAGAAAGTGATGTTGAAGTTGTTCAAGCCCTACTTGCAAGGAAATAGTCCAAAGGCAGAAGAAAGTACAAAGGTAAGATTCCTCTAATATGTTTTTCTTGTGAAGAAGTTTGTCACATTATTGCAAGGTGCCCAAACAAAGAAGACAAGTATGAAAAGAAAAGCAATAAGTACAAAAGCAAGTAGGAATTCAAAAACAAGGACTACAAGGACAAAGGTTAAAAATCTTATTAAATGGCTAAAGATTCTGATAATAGTGAAAATGAAATGGTATACATTGTTGTGAAAGATGAGTATGATGATGAAGGAGATAAAATGACACTTATCTCTCATGTTAGAAAAAAATGATACATGAATTATTGATAGTGGTTGCTCACATCATATGATTGGAGATAAATTAAAGTTTGAACACATGGAATATTATGATAGTGGTAGTGTAAGATTTGGAAACAATGAACCTTGTTGCATAAAGGAAAAAGGGTGTATCTCATTAACCAATGAACTTAGATGTGATAATGCTTATTGGGTTGAAGGACTAAAGCATAATCTACTGAGTGTAGCACAATTGAATAACATTGGATTCAAGATAGAATTTATGAATAGGAAGGACAAACTATTAGATGGAAAAGGAAATCTGGTTGGATTTGGAAAACAAACAAAAGGTAATATATTCTATGTAGATCTTAATGAAAGTTCATGTTTTATTGCTTAACTTGAAGAAAGCTGCTTATGGCACAAAAGGTTATGTCATGTGAAATTCAATAACCTGGTCAAGATAAGCAAAAATAGAAGAGTAAGAGGTATTCCTAGCTTGAGGAAACCTACTATGAGTCTATGAAAAAATTGTCAAAATTGTAAGATAGGAAAAACTAGTTTCAAAAGAAAGAACTATCATTCTGAAGAAGTCTTAGAGCTTGTACATATAGACTTATGTGGACCTATTGGAATAGAAATTTATAGTGGAGATAAGTTTTTCATTTTTTTTTGTTGATGATTATTCTATAATGATGACTGTAATATATCTAAGAGAAAAATCTAAAGCTTTTAAAAAATTTAAGTGGTATCTGGCAAGAGTAGAAAAAGAAATTGGAAAGAAGTATAATGTTTGAGATTTGAAAAAGGTGGTGAATTTATTTCCAATGAGTTCAATTAATTCTACATTAAAAAATGAATTAAGAGACATGTATTAGCCCTTGGTACACCTCAGCAAAATGGTATAGCTAAAAGAAGGAACATATCCATCATGGATTCTACAAGAACATTGATGATAGAACAAAATGTTGCAATCAAATACTGGAACGAAGCAATTAGTAATATAGTGCATACCTTGAATAGAGTATAGTTGAAGAAAGATTCAAATCAAACTCCTTATGAACTATGATATGGCTACAAACCTAATGTAAGCTACTTGAAATTATTTGGCAGCAAATGTTATATCTTGAAAGAATCTAGGAAAGATAAATTTGATGTCAAAGGTGATGAAGGCATATTCCTAGGATACTCTTGCAGAAGTAAAGCATATAAATGTTTGAATTTTTCTACTTATAAAATCATAGAAAATGCACACATGAGAATTGATGAGTTTGCAACAAAGAGTGAAGAAGAAAGCAAAAAATAGCCTAAGGATTATAGAAGATTTGTTTACTATGAACCTAATACTTTGCCAAATCTATTTGGAAGGTGGGAGGCCTCACCTTCTAAGTCCCCAAAGTCTTCAAAAGCTATAAAGTTAAAATTAGTGCAACTTGAGTCATAATCTGAAGGACCCAAGTCGTAGTCGGAAGCCATCGAGCTATTACTAGAGCAAACTAAGTTTGATGGACTAGAGTCACAAATAGTGAGACTTGAGCTTAATATAGAAGATGATGAAGAAATCAGTGAAACAAACTGCAAATCCAAAGTTCTCATGTTAGCAAGATATGTTAGAAGGCATCATGCACCTAATCAAGTCATTGGAGACAAGTCATATGGAACAATGACAAGAAACAAATTGAAAGGTACATATTTTCTTACTAAATTTGAACCTAGAAATGTTAAAGATGCTTTGTATAATGAAAGTTAGATTGAAGCAATGAATGAGGAAATAGAACCAATAGAGAAGAACAAAACTTGGACTCTTGTTCCTAGACCGAAGGATAAAAATGTAATTGGCACAAAGTGGGTGTTCAAAAATAAGCTAAATGAAGATGGAGAAGTTTCCAAAAACAAAGCAAGGTTAGTATTTAAAGGTTATTCTCAAGAAGAAGGTATTGATTATGGTGAAAATTTTTCCCCTATTGCAAGATTAGAAGGTGTTAGAACTTTGCTAGCATATATAGATCACAAAAGGATTTAAAGTTTATTAAATCGATATAAAATCTACATTTTTGAATAGAATTCTTTATGAGGAAGTCTACATAGAACAACTTGAAGGTTTTGTAGATCCCAACAAAAGAGATATGGTTTACAAATTGCACAAAGCATTATATGGTCTCAAGAAAGCTCCTAGAGCTTGGTATGAAAGAGTTCATAACTACTTGATATAGACTGGTTTCAAAGAACAAATGATAACAATAGTTTGTATATCAAAGAAGGAATAGACAAGAAGATTGTGTTGGTAGAAATATTCATGGATGGCACTTTATTTACAATAAATAATGACTTGTGCAAGGCATTTTTGAAATAAATAAGTAAAGAATTTGAGATGTCTATGTTTGGAGTGATAAAATTCTTTGTTGGATTGTAGATCCAATAGAAGAAAGATGGTATCTACATTACTCAATCTAAATATATCAAGGAGATACTAAAGAAATTTGAAATGGAAGACTCAAGACCATTTGGAACTCCTATGTCTACTAAACATAAGCTGACGAGGGCACAATCCAAGATAAAATGAACACAACAGGAAAAGGGGAATATTATTATCAGAAGTGATATGCTATTACATTTAGTACAGTGAAAAAAAACTCAATGAAATACCCTAGGGGCTTACAATGTGGTCTAATTCTGGAGAAAAACACTCCTCATAGTACCTTCTCCCAAACCCCACTGAAAAATTGTGTTTACAATGCCAAAAATGACCTTAAGTAACCTGAATTTAGTTTAGGGCTAGGAATACATTTTAGAATATGCTATTTGGAATCCACCACCAAAACAAAAGGTTCTAGAAAACATGTTAGAAGTTGGTGAAAAATTAGAAGAATCCAGAAATGGTAGTCCAACTTCCGGGAGGCATAACTTTTGATTTGTGACTTTGATTGATGAACTATTTACATTTTCGAAAAGCTCTCCAAGCACTCTATAGTATTATGGATTAGCTTTGCTTGTCATCCATTTTTTAGGCCAGTACGAGGTCATTTAGTGCCTCAAATCTAACTTTGAAGCAATCTAAGGGGGTCTCCAAGCAACTTAAAACTGTAATAACTTTCAAATTGTAAAGCCTTTTGACCTAATTCTTTTTCTAGAGTTCTTTAATTTACAAGTATAATCAACCCTCCAACTTACACCCTCTAACTCATCATAATTACGACTCAATTACAAAATAACCTATTTTCTACATTGGCACATATCCCAAGGTGCTAAAAAACACTAACCCAGAAAACCAATAGTGGAACTATGAGAGTTGGAATCTCTATTTGACCCAAATGGGTATCCAAAATAAAAACACATTAAATAGAAAAGAACTCTAAGAATATTTTTGGGTGATACAGGATTGCCCTTACATACCTAGATGCTCCCGCATCATAAAATTTCCAAAAATGATGATTCCAAGGATGTAGATCAGACACATACAGATCAATGATTGAAAAATTATAGTATGTAGTGCATGCAAGGCCTGATATTGCATTAATAGTCAGTATGGTGGCAAGATTCTCAACAAATCCCATAGAAAATCACATGATGATAATTAAAAGAATCATGAGATATCTGAAAGGTACTAAAGACTATGGTTGATGGTACAAAAAAAGAGGCAATTTGGATTTAAAAGTATTCATAGATGTTGATTGGGTGGGAAGTATTAATGACCAAAAGAGCACCAGTGGTGGAGCATTCTTTCTTGATAAAAGACTAGTGTCTTGGACAAGCATGAAATAAAACTGTATTTCTCAGTCCACAATAGAGGCGGAATATTTGATAACAATAGTTAATTATTCTAATATTGTTTAATTCAAACAACTATTGGTAGGTATGAAGATAGAGATCAAGGATCTAGTGGTTATATACTATGATAACACTAGTGCAATTAATATATCAAAAAATCTAACAATGCATACCAAAACAAAACACATTGCTTTAAAATATAATTTTTTGAGAGAATTGGTACAAGATAAAGAGGTAAGATTGGAATATGTGAATACTAAAGAACAAATTGTAGACATATTCACTAAGCCATTACCTAAGGATTCATTTATATATCTAAGAGGTAAGCTAGGGGTCATTCCCCTATTCGAAGCTATTAGAAATAATAAAATCAAAATGAACTAAAATTGAAGAATTATAAATTAACCCAAGAGAGTTTGTGATGAACATAATTACCATCATTTATAAGAGCTTTCCAAGATCAACACAAGGATGAAGGCATAGATTTTGAAAGGGGAAAGCAAAGAAAACCCCTTGTGAATTATATGAATGAGGCAAATGCCTAAGAATGAAGAGAGAGAGAGAGAGAGAGAGAGAGAGAGAGAGAGAGAGAGAGAGCGAGAGAGAGAGATGATGAGGAGCCATAGGGCTCATTACATGAACTACATCGTGATTATTATGTTGAGAATGAGAGAGAAGCATCTCTTATAAAGAGATGAGGGGAGGAGTTATTTGTAACTCCCATATGAATGATTGCCACATTCATAAGTGTGTGCATAACAAGTGTCATAATCCTCTTAAGGAGGAATAACTATTTTCCTTAATAAAGGAATTAAAAAATAGACTTGTCCTCACATGTGGACTAGAGGACAAACAACATAAGGGATACCTTGGTTTATCCCATTTAATAAATACAACCAAGGAAAGATTACCAATTCTAACACCCCCCTTTAATTTTTACTTGGGGAAATTACATCAAAGGGTATTAAACCCAATTTTTACAATAGCAGCAACTTTATCTTTGACAATTATGCAAAAGGTCTCTTTTGAGTGTATGTAGATCTTTGTAGAGCCAAGAGAGAAGTGGATAGGTCATTAAAGTACACCAAATAATATTGTCTTGTATGTGTCTGGATGGATTACCTAAAAAACATAGACACAAGAAACAAGACAACTATCCTCAAGGAGTATTTCATTTTATATTCGAATTAGAAATCCTTTTGAATAAGAAAACTCTCATAGAGAAATAGCGAGGAGGATACAACATGTTACCACAAGGCAATGGAGTCAACCTGATATTAAGATAAATCATGCTCAAAATATTATCAATAAGCACAAAAAAAGTTTGATCAATGTTCTCATGTAAAGTATATTATACTAATGTACTAATGACCACAAACAAGGCCAACTAATGATACTTGCATCAACATTGCATCAATCATGTGGATATAGACAGTCCACTAATGAATCATCCAACTACAAGTTAATGGGTTGCAACACCATAACTTACATGACTCACAATCTAAGCAATGAAGTATGCAGAGCATTATCACATTAATATATGAAAATAAAGTAAAAGGAGAGACATGATGATCAAATTAGTATTATCATGATTTTTGTTAGGATACTAAAAGGAATAGATTATGAGGATTTAACAACATATTGCCTTCAAATTGGATCAAATCATTTGAATTTGGAGGGAAAAACTCCAATAATAACATCCTCTTCATTGAGGAACAAAATGGAACAACATGGAGGGAAAACTCCATAAATATCAACCTTTCAAAGTAGAGCATATAGAATCAAATGGAGGGAAACTCCATATAAATATTATCCTATCAAAGTGGAACAAATAGGATAAAATGGAGGGAACCTCCATATAAAATGAGCGCACACCAATATAGGATGGAGGGATACTCCATGGGCCAAATAAGGAAACTATGTATCAATTATACTGAGGGGACCTACATAGTTAACCTTGAAAAATTGACTCTCTATACAACTCAAAGAAAATATCATATAAATCATGTAAATCAATGGTATAAAACCATAAAGTGCCAACATGGGCAAGGAAAAATGCTATCAAAGCATAAAAGTGCAACTATGTGCACATCAAAATATCACAATAAAGTTGAAGGCAAATGTGTAAGATAACTCATAATCCAATCAGAATTAAGGTAAATGCTAGTATCCAAGGAAGATCAATGAGAAATAAACAATGTATGGATATCGGGTATAAAACTCCATTGAGGGTAAACATGGGTACTTAATTCATTTTGTGAAGGTATACATCAATTTTTTAATCATTATATTTATCTGGGTATATATGTGTGCACCCATATATACTCTAATAAATATACCTAAAATAACTTGGGTAAAGACAATAATCATCGTTTCATACTTAATATTTTGGAATATAATCTCTATAAGAAGATTGTCTACATACAAGACATAAGGGATAACAAACCCTTGGATATCAATAACAAGAAGACTCAACATAGTACAAGGACATAAAGAGGATTAGCTTTAATAACTAATAAGATGTTAAATCTAAATTCCAATAGTTGAATGATCACAAGGTATAACATGGAACCAAGAACATTCTATGGACTAACCCTCTAAAAGCCTATATGAATCATGTCTAATATCAAGACAATGTGGTTAATATTAAAACATAAAATGCACATGTAATTGAAATCACTTTATTAAAATTATAGAAAATATGATCATATCCATACAAGACATGGTTAAAAAATTCTTTAAAAGTTCTAATATAAAGGGCATTGAAAATATTTTAAAATATTTAAAAATAAAATAAAATTGATTGATGCCTTTTCTGAAAAGAAAAGAATTTGAGAAACACAATTATCACTTTGAGTTGCTATAATAAGAGTTTGAACCTTTTTTTTATAAAGAAAATATAATTGTACCAATGAAATGTATATATAAAATTTTATAAACAAAAAGGTATTGGTTTTTTTTATTTAGTTACACAATATTAAAGTTAAGATGTCTCATACTAAGGATATGAAAAAGTTGATAAAATTGTATAAGTATGAAAAATATATCTAAGTTTCACATTTACATATATCCAAAAAGAATACACTTAAAAAAAAAATGGTAGTTGGTGAGAGAAACAAACAAG
The DNA here is from genome assembly GCA_028749045.1 of Cupressus sempervirens. Lineage (NCBI taxonomy): Eukaryota > Viridiplantae > Streptophyta > Pinopsida > Cupressales > Cupressaceae > Cupressus > Cupressus sempervirens. Next base: position 205,016,095 of record CM053793.1, on the reverse strand, counting down.
CTATAAAAGCTATGTATAGCGCTAGTGCTAGGAAGACATATTTGATAGGAATTAGTCAGAAGGAATAAACTATAATGAATAAGAATAACAATGCAAGAGTAATTCTGCAGCTTTCAAAAATGCCAAATAATGAGAAAGAGCTAAGTTTGGCAGAGAGAAAAGTGTTAGGTTTGGAGAGAGTAGAAGTAACCTCTGAACATAGGGAATATTAATTATAGAGCATGCATTCAATTTCAAAGAAGGGGCTCTGCCTACACAAGTTCGGATCCTGCCGCCTTTGAAGCTTCCATAGGCAATTTTTCCTTGCCTTCATCTGCCCAAATAAACCTACTCTGGCCTCTCAAGTAGAAACACTGTTACCTAGAATACCTGCTTCTCGCCATGTAACAAATTTTTTAAAAAAACTAATTCTTCAAACTTGAAATTGAAAAATCATCTGGCCATGCTACAAAAATCGTAATTACACCTAAATCCCCTTCTACAACACTCCTGATTCCATGACATGCTGCTGAAAGGAAACATAGTCTTTGAAAAGGAAAACCCTAATACACAAGAATGTTAAAATTTGAATCTTCAAACATCATCACAGAACGTAAAAACCTCTTGAGATTCTACAGAATACACAACAAGATGTGGTAGAATGATCTGGGAATGGAATGAAGAGCAGGGAGAGGCACAAGAGATTGGTGCAGTTATTAGGAGGAGTAATTTGTAAAAAAAAAATTGTAGCAAGAACAAAAAGATATCCAGATGGAAGATCATCAAAACCTTTGCCTCAACATTTTAGAAGGGCGTTTCATCAATAGTTGAACTGAGGGTTCAACTCTATAATACACAAGAGGAAGAACAATGTGCAAAGGAAGGTGCCTCTAATAATTCTGATTTACACTGTGCAAGGAAGAAGCCTGTGAGAAATGATTTCGTCTCCAATAAAAAATATGGTGTTGAAGTTCATTCTCACAGAGATAAACTTTAGTTGAAGGCTGATAATGATGGATCAGCTAGCTATGCTACTTTGGAAAAGAAAGCAAAACTCTATTCAAAACTTGTGCATGGTGAAATTGTAGATGAAGAAGACAAGGAGAAATATTGTGTGGATTTTTTGAGCAAGGGTGTTTCAGAGGACACAGAATGGTTGGAAGAACTAGCGTGAGTGATGGCAGGCTAAGCCCGAACCATGCAGGTTGGGAGTCACAGTAGGGGGGCAAGAGGAGGGCACACAACAATGAGAGGAGAAGAGGCTCGACTGCATAGGATATGAGGTAATGGTAGGTGTGGGAATAGAGGAAACCCTAGAGCGAACTTGATTGACCATTTCATCCCCCATTGCCACGAAATTCTCATCGATCACAGTTTCCAAAGAAGAGAGGTGTCGATTCGCCAAGGCAATCTTAGCAGCATCATAAAGAGAGACATAGACGTAGCCCTTAAAGAGGAAATGCTAAGGAAAGAGGCCACTGATGTGTGCCTCACCATTCCATAGATCATAACTATGGATGACAACAAGCAGGCGACCATCTTGGAGGAAAATGGCATTCACAACACATTGTGCAATAAGCTGAAGCTCGTGCCAGAATGGAAGCATGTCAAATACGTTAGACAAAAAAAATAGAGACAATCTATGACAGGAAAATTACCCTTGGCGAGTGAGGGAACAAAATCTCATCACCAATGAGGCATTTGATACTTTGGTAGAGAATATAATGATAAAACAATACATCCATGTAGGTAAAAAATTAGAAGGATAAAGATGCAAAGGTGCAGCTGAATGTATAAGACAGAGATAAAGATGATTTCCTATGAGCGAATTGAAATGCAAACCTTGTGCTATGCTTAAAAAATAGCATGTAGGCAGTGGAAGGCATGGTAAACCCACCTGAAGGGAGGTTTCAACAAGGAAGGAGGTGGCTTAATAGCAATACAAAATCAAACTGAAATCTTCTGACTATGGAATGACAAGAGAACTTTTAGTTTCTTTTGGTGTCATGTGCACATAAAATAAATATATTCTGGGGAAGATCTGAAATTTCTAATGTATCTTCTCATAGTTGGCTCTAGAAGTCAACATAGAGCAGCAAGCGAGAAGGCAAAAGCGCGGAATGGGCACTTTAGTGCAGACATTAGTCGACCGAGAATCCAAGGTGCCTGACAATATTGATGTACTCAAACATAATAAACTTAACCTTCACAACCACATTCAAAACCTTTGTCATGTTAGCAAGATGGTTGAAGTTGTGGTTCTCTTGAGAAGGCAATAGAGAAAAAGATAAAGCAACGAGGGTGGTAGCAGCCAACAAGGGTGAGAGCACGGCTACTGAGAAACCAACATATCCACATGAGGCTCTAGAAACAACAACTTTAAAAAATAAGGCACGAGAAGGGAGGAGGAGTGAGGGCAAAAAAATAAATAAAGGGTAGTAGCAAAGGGTGAGAAGAAGCAAGAGCACCAAGATTTGAAAAAAAAAACTCAAACACTAGAACAAGAATGCAGACCTGAATGCAAAATATAGAACCATAGACAGGGCTTGCAAACTATTTGGCTAAAAAAAAATTTAAAAAAATGGAAACACAAATATTGTCTGAAATATGTATGACAAATTGTCTTAAAGAGGTGTCATTGGGTCTCATGAAGAAATATAAAATATTCAAAAAAGATAGTGCATGCAAATAGACTAACAAAATGCATCACTACATTTGGTATTATGGCCTTGCAACCAGATTAGATTTGAATTTTTTGCAAGAAAATGAAAGATAAAACCTGCAAATGAAACTGTTTAGATCCAAGTTATAGCTCTTTGGTGGCAAGCCATCCATAGAGAATTAATGAAAAAGAAACTTATAGAGTGAAATAGAAATCCTGCAACAAACAAGACTAGGAATGAAGTGTATGATTCTCTTCCCCTCTCAACAACGACGTCTCCTAAATGTGATAATCATCAAAAAAAGCTCAAACAAGGATTAGTAGCTCTGATACCATGTTAGAAATAATAAAATCAAAATGAACTAAAATTGAATAATTATAAATTAATCCAAGAGAGTTTGTGATGAACATAATTACCATCATTTATAAGAGCTTTCCAAGATCAACACAAGGATGAAGGCACACATTTTGAAAGGGGAAAGCAAAGAAAACCCCTTGTGAATTATATGAATGAGGCAAATGCCTAAGAATGAAGAGAGAGAGAGAGAGAAGGAGATAATGAGGAGCCATAGGGCTCATTACATGAACTACATCATGATTATTATGTTGAGAATGAGAGAGAAGCATCTCTTATAAAGAGATGAGAGGAGGAGTTATTTGTAACTCCCATATGAATGATTGCCACATTCATAAGTGTGTGCATAACAAGTGTCATAATCCTCTTAAGGAGGAATAACTATTTTTCTTAATAAAGGAATTACAAAATAGACTTGTCCTCACATGTGGACTAGAGGATGAACAACATAAGGGATACCTTGGTTTATCCCATTTAATAAATACAACCAAGGAAAGATTACCAATTCTAAATGAAGTTTAGTGATGCATCATCCAGAGCATGTTGAAGATCAATTAGTTGATGCAGTATTGACAAAAGCACATTGCAAATGAATTAATACATGAAGTATATTGATATATACTTAATATTGTCTTTGGCATGAGATTTCAAATAGGGAGAAGTTTTCAATCATATCTCATTGAAATTTTATCACTTCAAGAGATAACAAAGACGAAAATATCAAAGGTAGAAGTTTTTTGACAGAGGAAGAAAATGAAGTTAGAAGGAGTTCACACTAATAGAGGGAGTTCCCATGGATGAGAATTAGAATGAAACTAAGGATATGTCCCTTACTTTATTCTTTCTTTAAAAGTTTCATTGCATTATGACATGTTGTGTTTCCATCAATGCTAAAGAGGGACATTGTTGGAAACAATTTATTAATTGTGTACTATCTTTGATGTTACACGAAATGTCATATCATTGCCAATCAGTGTATGCCAAGCTCACTTAGGCATTGAAGACAATTTTTTGTGTCTGTTGAGCATTCCAAAGTTTGCTAGTTCAGAAGACAATGTCTATTAAGTTCACTTGAGTGACAAAGAAAAGTTTGCAGAAGTTGAGTGTTAACCGAGCTCTCTCAATTAATGAAGAAAATGTTGGATGGAACCAATGTTAACTAAACTCACTTGGTTACCAAAGGAACTCTGTGAATATGCAATGTTAACTGAGTTCACTTGGTTAACACAGGAAAATTGCTTTGAGTTAGTATCTACCGAGTAGGGTTGACTAACGAAGGATTTTTTTATTTTGGCATATTGAGTTCAATTGAATTGTCTGTTGGTTCTAGCTGACTAAGAAGATGAATATTAATTACTCTAAGTTTTATTCAAGCCGACTTGAAAATATGTATGATATAAATATAAGTTCAAGTTGAGGATTGAATGTGAGGAATATAATTGAAGATTTGATGATGCTAAGAGGAAGCGAATTAGAAGGATTAAGCAGAATATTCTTGTTGAGATGCAAAGATACATTCGATCAGGAAGGATCAAGTATACAAGCCATAATTGAGATTAGTAATTAGCAATTTAGTTGCACCAAAAATCAAGTCATCTCATTGTTACTCTCTAACCATTGTAGCACTGATCTAAGTCTTTTAATAGAGTTGGCTTAGTAGCTATTTGTAAATCCTCTAACAAGGTAACATTTCTATTGAATTTTCTAAAGACCTCTAACAAGGCCACTCCTAATAGGGTGATTAAATTCTCTAATATTATGTTTTGTAACCTTTAATATGGTTGGCTCTTAACAAGGCTCACTTCAGAAGAGTGAAAATCAATAACTAGTTGCAATGAGTGGTTTTTTCCAAATTGGGTTTCCATGTTAAATCTTGGTTTCAATTGTGTTCATGTTATTTCTCTTATGTGTTTTCAATCAAGTTAAGTAAGATTAACCAAATATAATATCTTAAAGATTTTTATGTTAAGCACTTGCTGAGCTATTTTAGTGTTTACTGAGTTACAACATTTTTGTGTGTGTACCGAGTTACACCAAAGTTTAGTTTTGATTTGTATTGATATGAAAGGGATCTAGGATTTATTTTGGTGGTAATTGATTCACCCCTCCCCTCTCAGTTACTTCTCTTATATTTCCAACAATGATATATGGATAAGGGTTGTAATTACACTTTAATTAGGGTTTGAATTAGGCTTTTGTCATGGTTTGGATGGAGTGAATACTAGGGTTAAGATTAGGGATATGGTTATAATGAGGGTAATTCATTTAGTGTTATGATCAAAGCATATTCAGGGTTATAATAAAGGTTAAATTAGATTTGGGGTTCAATTTGAAGGGAACTCTTTCATATTATTGCATGAATTTTATTATTGGTAAGGTTTCATTATAGTCAGGTTCATGAATTAATATTTCCATAAATTTCATGATGGGTTTTTTTAATAGACTTATGTTAGATATACATATTCTAATAGACTTCATGACATGCTAAGCCTTAGTAAATAATTTTTTCTTTCTAAAATGTACACACACACACAAACAATATATTATTAATTATAGAAAGAAAGAAATATTTTCTAATTTTGTAAGATAGTATTTTTAATTTTAAAACAAGAAAAAAACTAATAATTTATCATGGGTAGAAATTTTTAAAAAGATGGCAAATCTTACATTATTTAATTAAGTACTTTTTAAATCGTTGAAATGTCATCCAATGAAAAATATAGAACCATCATTCAATTGAAAAATATAGAAATGTCTTGTTTTTCTATATGAAAATTTATTTAAAATACTTTTCATGACAAAGTAGCAAAAGATTTGAGTGAGAGAACTAACAAATAAATAAAGTCTCAAAAGAACCTGTACATGTTAGAAAGTGTCATAATCAAGAAGAAGTCATCCTTAAGAAAATTAGAATGAAAATAATTGTGTTTATATTTTGTTGCAAAAAACGATTTTGATTTGTTACGAAAATAATTTGTATAGAATAGAATTTTCTAAATTTTAATAGAATGAATTTTATTTCTATCATTAGCATCTCCAAAAATAATGGATGCATGTTACTTTTCTAAGTTTTAAGAGAAATACATTTTTTCTATAATTTGCATGTCCAATATGATGTATACATTAATTTAGCTAATTTAATAAATATAAATTGATTTAGATTAAAAAATAATAATTTTATATTAATATATTATAAAATAAAATTATAAATTATGAAATTAAACAAATATAGAAATAGAAGTATTGAGTTTTATGATTAAAGAAATTTATTATTTTTTGTTACAATTTAAAATTATAATTATTTATGTATTGTAAATGTGATTTTAAGTAGTTAATCTTTTAAAAATTTATGTTGAATTTATTATTTTATATGACATAAAATTTTCAAAATGAGATCTTTCGATATTAAAAGTAAACTATATGTTATAAATACTAACACAGACAATTTTTTTTAATAAAATATGGATATTAACTATGCTAGGGTTGATATATGAATATTTAAATAATTATATATAATATTCAATTATATTACAATATTTATATGTAAGGATAAGATTGAGCTAAAATTCATACAATTTTATTTATCGTCAATCTATTTATTCTCCTTTGTAATTTATCATTTTTTATAGATTAAGTTATAGTTACATAATAGAAGAATTGTAATTTGTATCATTTTATAAATACTATATTCAAATCGATAATCTATTTATTCTCGTGTATAATTTAGCTTTTTAATTCAAGCTCCAATTAAAGAATTGTAAAGAAAATAGAATGATTTTCCTAAAATGTACAAAAATAAGAATCAATTTTTAATAATTAATAAATTTATGTTTTAAAGATGATAATACTCACCTATTTATAAATATTAAATATTAAATTATTTTATTTCTAAAATGTAAAGAAGAGTTATTAAATATTTTATAAGTCTCAAAAGAAGGTGTACATGTCAGGAAGTGTCATAATCAAGAAGAAGTCATCCTTAAGAAAATTAGAATGAAAATAATTGTGTTTCTATTTTGTTGCAAAAAACAATTTTGATTTGTTACAAAAATGATTTTCTATAGGATAGAATTGTCTAAATTCTTTTTCTGTAGAATGACATTTTATTTTTATCATTAGCATGTCTAAATACAATGGATGCATGTTACTTTTCTAAGTTTTAATATAATGACATTTTTTCTATAATTTGCATGTTCACATATAATAAATACATTAAATTAGCTAATTTAATAAATAAAAATTAGATTAGATTGAAAATACATAATTTTAAATTAATATATTATAAAATAAAATGCTAAATTATGAAATTAAATAAATATAGAAATAGAAGTCTTGAGTTTTATGATTAAAGAAATTTATTATTTTTTGTTAAAATTTAAAATTATAATTATTTATGTTTTGTAAATGTGATTTTAAGTAATCAATTTTAAAAAAATTTATGTTGAATTTATTATTTTATTTGACATAAAATTTTCAAAATGTGATCTTTCAATATTAAAAGTGAAGTATATGTTATAAATAGTAACACATAGCAACAATTTTTTTATAGAATATGAATATTAACTATGCTAAGGTTGATTTATGAATAATTAAATAATTATATATAATATTCAATTATATTACAATATTTATATGTAAGGATAAGATTGGGCTAAAATTCATACAATTTTATTTATCGTCAATCTATTTATTCTCCTTTTTAATTTATCATTTTTTATAGATTAAGTTACAACATAATAGAAGAATTGTAATTTATATCATTTTATAAACACTATATCTAAATTGACAATATATTTATTCTCGTGTATAATTTAGCTTTTTATATATTCAAGCTCTAGTTAAAGAAAATAGAATATTTAATATTTAATTTCTAAAATGTAAAGAAGAGTTATTAAATATTTTATAATACTTAATATTAAATGTTAAAATGAATTTGTGACAATGACAAAAATTAGTAAATGTAATATTTTAATTTGCAATAACCAAAAATATATATGCAAAACCGCGCTAATTTTTCCCATTTATTTATCAATATTTTACTTTTCAATTGCCAAAAAAAAATCTCACTCATTTTGAAAATGTGACCATTTTTAAATTCAACCATAAAATCATTTTATCCAATACTCAAAAGGCATACAAATTAACAATTGTACAATTATTGATTGCAGGTAACTCAAATACGATCAAAGTCATTGAGCTCGTTCACTACAACATAAAATCAATGCTTTCATTTTGTGCTTCATTTCATTTCTTTCCAATTATAAACATTGCAATATTAAGTACTCTCCTACAACAACAATACAATTTTACTACTCTCTTATTACAATGGTACTTCAAAATTTACACGCATTACAAAAAATTGTCTTCTTACAAACTATTATTCTTCACTCTATCCAATACAAATAAAATGTCATTTATTTTGTTCTTATTTCTCAATGCATGCTACTTTCAAATTCTGAAATTTAAAATCAACTATAGCTTGCAAATTTCTATGTAATTCAAAATCTAAATCTGTTTGTGATCATTTCAAATAAACCAATTTCAATATCATCCCTATCGGCTTTTCGTTGAACGTACTAAAACGTGCAACTGCTAGTTTATCATGGGTAGAAATTTTTAAAAAGATGACAAATCTTGCATTATTTAATTAAGTACTTTTTAAATCTTTGAAATGTCATCCAATGAAAAATATAGAACCATCATTCAATTGAAAAATATAGAAATGTCTTGTTTTTCTATATGAAAATTTATTTAAAATACTTTTCATAACAAAGTAGCAAAAGATTTGAGTGAGAGAACTAACAAATAAATAAAGTCTCAAAAGAACGTGTACATGTTAGAAAGTGTCATAATCAAGAAGAAGTCATCCTTAAGAAAATTAGAATGAAAATAATTGTGTTTCTATTTTGTTGCAAAAAACGATTTTGATTTGTTACGAAAATAATTTCTATAGGATAGAATTTTCTAAATTTTAATAGAATGAATTTTATTTCTATCATTAGCATCTCCAAAAATAATGGATGCATGTTACTTTTCTACGTTTTAAGAGAAATACATTTTTTCTATAATTTGCATGTCCAATATGATGTATACATTAATTTAGCTAATTTAATAAATATAAATTAATTTAGATTAAAAAATAATAATTTTATATTAATATATTATAAAATAAAATGCTAAATTATGAAATTAAATAAATATAAAAATAGAAGTATTGAGTTTTATGATTAAAGAAATTTATTATTTTTTGTTACAATTTAAAATTATAATTATTTATGTATTGTAAATGTTATTTTAAGTAGTTAATCTTTTAAAAATTTATGTTGAATTTATTATTTTATATGACATAAAATTTTCAAAATGAGATCTTTCGATATTAAAAGTAAAGTTTATGTTATAAATACTAACACATAGACAATTTTTTTTATAAAATATGGATATTAACTATGCTAGGGTTGATATATGAATATTTAAATAATTATATATAATATTCAATTATATTACAATATTTATATGTAAGGATAAGATTGAGCTAAAATTCATACAATTTTATTTATCATCAATCTATTTATTCTCCTCTGTAATTTATCATTTTTTATAGATTAAGTTATAGTTACATAATAGAAGAATTGTAATTTGTATCATTTTATAAATACTATATCTAAATCGATAATCTATTTATTCTCGTGTATAATTTAGCTTTTTAATTCAAGCTCCAATTAAAGAATTGTAAAGAAAATAGAATGATTTTCCTAAAATGTACAAAAATAAGAATCAATTTTTAATATTTAATAAATTTATGTTTTAAAGATGATAATAGTCACCTATTTATAAATATTAAATATTAAATTATTTTATTTCTAAAATGTAAAGAAGAGTTATTAAATATTTTATAAATCTCAAAAGAAGGTGTACATGTCAGGAAATTTCATAATCAATAAGAAGTCATCCTTAAGAAAATTAGAATGAAAATAATTGTGTTTCTATTTTGTTGCAAAAAACAATTTTGATTTGTTACAAAAATGATTTTCTATAGGATAGAATTGTCTAAATTCTTTTTCTATAGAATGACATTTTATTTTTATCATTAGCATGTCTAAATACAATGGATGCATGTTACTTTTCTAAGTTTTAATATAATGACATTTTTTCTATAGTTTGCATGTTCACATATAATAAATACATTAAATTAGCTAATTTAATAAATAAAAATTAGATTAGATTAAAAATACATAATTTTAAATTAATATATTATAAAATAAAAAGCTAAATTATGAAATTAAATAAATATAGAAATAGAAGTCTTGAGTTTTATGATTAAAAAAATTTATTATTTTTTGTTAAAATTTAAAATTATAATCATTTATGTTTTATAAATGTGATTTTAAGTAATCAATTTTAAAAAAATTTATGTTGAATTTATTATTTTATTTGACATAAAATTTTCAAAATGTGATCTTTCAATATTAAAAGTGAAGTATATGTTATAAATAGTAACACATCGCAACAATTTTTTTATAAAATATGAATATTAACTATGCTAGGGTTGATTTATGAATAATTAAATAATTATATATAATATTCAATTATATTACAATATTTATATGTAAGGATAAGATTGGGCTAAAATTCATACAATTTTATTTATCGTCGATCTATTTATTTTCCTTTTTAATTTATCATTTTTTATAGATTAAGTTACAACATAATAGAAGAATTGTAATTTATATCATTTTATAAACACTATATCTAAATTGACAATATATTTATTCTCGTGTATAATTTAGCTTTTTATATATTCAAGCTCTAGTTAAAGAAAATAGAATATTTAATATTTAATTTCTAAAATGTAAATAAGAGTTATTAAATATTTTATAATACTTAATATTAAATGTTAAAATAAATTTGTGACAGTGACAAGAATTAGAAAATGTAATATTTTAATTTGCAATAACCAAAAATATATATGCAAAACCGCGCTAATTTTTCCCATTTATTTATCAATATTTTACTTTTCAATTGCCAAAAAAAAATCTCACTCATTTTGAAAATGTGACCATTTTTAAATTCAACCATAAAATCATTTTATCCAATACTCAAAAGGCATACAAATTAACAATTGTACAATTATTGATTGCAGGTAACTCAAATACGGTCAAAGTCATTGAGCTCGTTCACTACAACATAAAATCAATGCTTTCATTTTGTGCTTCATTTCATTTCTTTCCAATTATAAACATTGCAATATTAAGTACTCTCCTACAACAACAATACAATTTTACTACTCTCTTATTACAATGGTACTTCAAAATTTACACGCATTACAAAAAATTGTCTTCTTACAAACTATTATTTTTCACTCTATCCAATACAAAAAAAATGTCATTTATTTTGTTCTTATTTCTCAATGCATGCTACTTTCAAATTCTGAAATTTAAAATCAACTATAGCTTGCAAATTTCTATGTAATTCAAAATCTAAATCTGTTTGTGATCATTTCAAATAAACCAATTTCAATATCATCCCTATCGGCTTTTCGTTGAACGTACTAAAACGTGCAACTGCTAGTTTATCATGGGTAGAAATTTTTAAAAAAATGACAAATCTTGCATTATTTAATTAAGTACTTTTTAAATCTTTGAAATGTCATCCAATGAAAAATATAGAACCATCATTCAATTGAAAAATATAGAAATGTCTTGTTTTTCTATATGAAAATTTATTTAAAATACTTTTCATAACAAAGTAGCAAAAGATTTGAGTGAGAGAACTAACAAATAAATAAAGTCTCAAAAGAACGTGTACATGTTAGAAAGTGTCATAATCAAGAAGAAGTCATCCTTAAGAAAATTAGAATGAAAATAATTGTGTTTCTATTTTGTTGCAAAAAACGATTTTGATTTGTTACGAAAATAATTTCTATAGGATAGAATTTTCTAAATTTTAATAGAATGAATTTTATTTCTATCATTAGCATCTCCAAAAATAATGAATGCATGTTACTTTTCTAAGTTTTAAGAGAAATACATTTTTTCTATAATTTGCATGTCCAATATGATGTATACGTTAATTTAGCTAATTTAATAAATATAAATTAATTTAGATTAAAAAATAATAATTTTATATTAATATATTATAAAATAAAATGCTAAATTATGAAATTAAATAAATATAGAAATAGAAGTATTGAGTTTTATGATTAAAGAAATTTATTATTTTTTGTTACAATTTAAAATTATAATTATTTATGTATTGCAAATGTGATTTTAAGTAGTTAATCTTTTAAAAATTTATGTTGAATTTATTATTTTATATGACATAAAATTTTCAAAATGAGATATTTCGATATTAAAAGTAAAGTATATGTTATAAATACTAACACATAGACAATTTTTTTTATAAAATATGGATATTAACTATGCTAGGGTTGATATATGAATAATTAAATAATTATATATTATATTCAATTATATTACAATATTTATATGTAAGGATAAGATTGGGCTAAAATTCATACAATTTTATTTATCGTCAATCTATTTATTCTCCTTTTTAATTTATCATTTTTTATAGATTAAGTTACAACATAATAGAAGAATTGTAATTTATATCATTTTATAAACACTATATCTAAATTGACAATATATTTATTCTCGTGTATAATTTAGCTTTTTATATATTCAAGCTCTAGTTAAAGAAAATAGAATATTTAATATTTAATTTCTAAAATGTAAAGAAGAGTTATTAAATATTTTATAATACTTAATATTAAATGTTAAAATGAATTTGTGACAATGACAAAAATTAGTAAATGTAATATTTTAATTTGCAATAACCAAAAATATATATGCAAAACCGCGCTAATTTTTCCCATTTATTTATCAATATTTTACTTTTCAATTGCCAAAAAAAAATCTCACTCATTTTGAAAATGTGACCATTTTTAAATTCAACCATAAAATCATTTTATCCAATACTCAAAAGGCATACAAATTAACAATTGTACAATTATTGATTGCAGGTAACTCAAATACGGTCAAAGTCATTGAGCTCGTTCACTACAACATAAAATCAATGCTTTCATTTTATGCTTCATTTCATTGCTTTCCAATTATAAATATTGCAATATTAAGTACTCTCCTACAACAACAATACAATTTTACTACTCTCTTATTACAATGGTACTTCAAAATTTACACGCATTACAAAAAAATGTCTTCTTACAAACTATTATTCTTCACTCTATCCAATACAAAAAAAATGTCATTTATTTTGTTCTTATTTCTCAATGCATGCTACTTTCAAATTCTCAAATTTAAAATCAACTATAGCTTGCAAATTTCTATGTAATTCAAAATCTAAATCTGTTTGTGATCATTTCAAATAAACCAATTTCAATATCATCCCTATTGTCTTCTCGTTGAACGTACTAAAACGTGCAACTGCTAGTTTATCATGGGTAGAAATTTTTAAAAAGATGACAAATCTTGCATTATTTAATTAAGTACTTTTTAAATCTTTGAAATGTCATCCAATGAAAAATATAGAACCATCATTCAATTGAAAAATATAGAAATGTCTTGTTTTTCTATATGAAAATTTATTTAAAATACTTTTCATGACAAAGTAGCAAAAGATTTGAGTGAGAGAACTAACAAATAAATAAAGTCTCAAAAGAACGTGTACATGTTCGTAAGTGTCATAATCAAGAAGAAGTCATCCTTAAGAAAATTAGAATGAAAATAATTGTGTTTCTATTTTGTTGCAAAAAACGATTTTGATTTGTTACGAAAATAATTTCTATAAGATAGAATTTTCTAAATTTTAATAGAATGAATTTTATTTCTATCATTAGCATCTCCAAAAATAATGGATGCATGTTACTTTTCTAAGTTTTAAGAGAAATACATTTTTTCTATAATTTGCATGTCCAATATGATGTATACATTAATTTAGCTAATTTAATAAATATAAATTAATTTAGATTAAAAAATAATAATTTTATATTAATATATTATAAAATAAAATGCTAAATTATGAAATTAAATAAATATAGAAATAGAAGTATTGAGTTTTATGATTAAAGAAATTTATTATTTTTTGTTACAATTTAAAATTATAATTTTTTATGTATTGCAAATGTGATTTTAAGTATTTAATCTTTTAAAAATTTATGTTGAATTTATTATTTTATATGACATAAAATTTTCAAAATGAGATCTTTCGATATTAAAAGTAAAGTATATGTTATAAATACTAACACATAGACAATTTTTTTTTATAAAATATGGATATTAACTATGCTAGGGTTGATATATGAATAATTAAATAATTATATATAATATTCAATTATATTACAATATTTATATGTAAGGATAAGATTGGGCTAAAATTCATACAATTTTTTTTATCGTCAATCTATTTATTCTCCTTTTTAATTTATCATTTTTTATAGATTAAGTTACAACATAATAGAAGAATTGTAATTTATATCATTTTATAAACACTATATCTAAATTGACAATATATTTATTCTCGTGTATAATTTAGCTTTTTATATATTCAAGCTCTAGTTAAAGAAAATAGAATATTTAATATTTAATTTCTAAAATGTAAAGAAAAGTTATTAAATATTTTATAATACTTAATATTAAATGTTAAAATGAATTTGTGACAGTGACAAAAATTAGTAAATGTAATATTTTAATTTGCAATAACCAAATATATATATGCAAAACCACGCTAATTTTTTCCATTTATTTATCAATATTTTACTTTTCAATTGCTAAAAAAAAATCTCACTCATTTTGAAAATGTGACCATTTTAAAATTCAACCATAAAATTATTTTATCCAATACTCAAAAGGCATACAAATTAACAATTGTACAATTATTGATTGCAGGTAACTCAAATACGGTCAAAGTCATTGAGCTCGTTCACTACAACATAAAATCAATGCTTTCATTTTGTGCTTCATTTCATTGCTTTCCAATTATAAACATTGCAATATTAAGTACTCTCCTACAACAACAATACAATTTTACTACTCTCTTATTACAATGGTACTTCAAAATTTACACGCATTACAAAAAAATGTCTTCTTACAAACTATTATTCTTCACTCTATCCAATACAAAAAAAATGTCATTTATTTTGTTCTTATTTCTCAATGCATGCTACTTTCAAATTCTCAAATTTAAAATCAACTATAGCTTGCAAATTTCTATGTAATTCAAAATCTAAATCTGTTTGTGATCATTTCAAATAAACCAATTTCAATATCATCCCTATCGGCTTCTCGTTGAACGTACTAAAACGTGCAACTGCTAGTTTATCATGGGTAGAAATTTTTAAAAAGATGACAAATCTTACATTATTTAATTAAGTACTTTTTAAATCTTTGAAATGTCATCCAATGAAAAATATAGAACCATCATTCAATTGAAAAATATAGAAATGTCTTGTTTTTCTATATGAAAATTTATTTAAAATACTTTTCATGACAAAGTAGCAAAAGATTTGAGTGAGAGAACTAACAAATAAATAAAGTCTCAAAAGAACGTGTACATGTTCGTAAGTGTCATAATCAAGAAGAAGTCATCCTTAAGAAAATTAGAATGAAAATAAATGTGTTTCTATTTTGTTGCAAAAAATGATTTTGATTTGTTACGAAAATAATTTCTATACGATAGAATTTTCTAAATTTTAATAGAATGAATTTTATTTCTATCATTAGCATCTCCAAAAATAATGGATGCATGTTACTTTTCTAAGTTTTAAGAGAAATACATTTTTTCTATAATTTGCATGTCCAATGTGATGTATACATTAATTTAGCTAATTTAATAAATATAAATTAATTTAGATTAAAAAATAATAATTTTATATTAATATATTATAAAATAAAATGCTAAATTATGAAATTAAATAAATATAGAAATAGAAGTATTGAGTTTTATGATTAAAGAAATTTATTATTTTTTGTTACAATTTAAAATTATAATTATTTATGTATTGCAAATGTGATTTTAAGTAGTTAATCTTTTAAAAATTTATGTTGAATTTATTATTTTATATGACATAAAATTTTCAAAATGAGATCTTTCGATATTAAAAGTAAAGTATATGTTATAAATACTAACACATAGACAATTTTTTTAAATAAAATATGGATATTAACTATGCTAGGGTTGATATATGAATATTTAAATAATTATATATAATATTCAATTATATTACAATATTTATATGTAAGGATAAGATTGAGCTAAAATTCATACAATTTTATTTACAATCAATCTATTTATTCTCCTCTGTAATTTATCATTTTTTATAGATTAAGTTATAGTTACATAATAGAAGAATTGTAATTTGTATCATTTTATAAATACTATATCTAAATCGATAATCTATTTATTCTCGTGTATAATTTAGCTTTTTAATTCAAGCTCCAATTAAAGAATTGTAAAAAAAATAGAATGATTTTCCTAAAATGTACAAAAATAAGAATCAATTTTTAATAATTAATAAATTTATGTTTTAAAGATGATAATACTCACCTATTTATAAATATTAAATATTAAATTATTTTATTTCTAAAATGTAAAGAAGAGTTATTAAATATTTTATAAGTCTCAAAAGAAGGTGTACATGTCAGGAAGTGTCATAATCAAGAAGAAGTCATCCTTAAGAAAATTAGAATGAAAATAATTGTGTTTCTATTTTGTTGCAAAAAACAATTTTGATTTGTTACAAAAATGATTTTCTATAGGATAGAATTGTCTAAATTCTTTTTCTGTAGAATGACATTTTATTTTTATCATTAGCATGTCTAAATACAATGGATGCATGTTACTTTTCTAAGTTTTAATATAATGACATTTTTTCTATAATTTGCATGTTCACATATAATAAATACATTAAATTAGCTAATTTAATAAATAAAAATTAGATTAGATTAAAAATACATAATTTTAAATTAATATATTCTAAAATAAAATGCTAAATTATGAAATTAAATAAATATAGAAATAGAAGTCTTGAGTTTTATGATTAAAGAAATTTATTATTTTTTGTTAAAACTTCAAATTATAATTATTTATGTTTTGTAAATGTGATTTTAAGTAATCAATTTAAAAATTTTTTATGTTGAATTTATTATTTTATTTGACATAAAATTTTCAAAATGTGATCTTTCAATATTAAAAGTGAAGTATATGTTATAAATAGTAACACATAGCAACAATTTTTTTATAGAATATGAATATTAACTATGCTAGGGTTGATTTATGAATAATTAAATAATTATATATAATATTCAATTATATTACAATATTTATATGTAAGGATAAGATTGGGCTAAAATTCATACAATTTTATTTATCGTCAATCTATTTATTCGCCTTTTTAATTTATCATTTTTTATAGATTAAGTTACAACATAATAGAAGAATTGTAATTTATATCATTTTATAAACACTATATCTAAATTGACAATATATTTATTCTCGTGTATAATTTAGCTTTTTATATATTCAAGCTCTAGTTAAAGAAAATAGAATATTTAATATTTAATTTCTAAAATGTAAAGAAGAGTTATTAAATATTTTATAATACTTAATATTAAATGTTAAAATGAATTTGTGACAGTGACAAAAATTAGTAAATGTAATATTTTAATTTGCAATAACCAAAAATATATATGCAAAACCGCGCTAATTTTTTCCATTTATTTATCAATATTTTATTTTTCAATTGTCAAAAAAAAATCTCACTCATTTTGAAAATGTGACCATTTTTAAATTCAACCATAAAATCATTTTATCCAATACTCAAAAGGCATACAAACTAACAATTGTACAATTATTGATTGCAAGTAACTCAAATACGGTCAAAGTCATTGAGCTCGTTCACTACAACATAAAATCAATGCTTTCATTTTGTGCTTCATTTCATTTCTTTCCAATTATAAACATTGAAATATTAAGTATTCTCCTACAACAACAATACAATTTTACTACTCTCTTATTACAATGGTACTTCAAAATTTACACGCATTACAAAAAAATGTCTTCTTACAAACTATTATTCTTCACTCTATCCAATACAAAAAAAAT
Source organism: Cupressus sempervirens (assembly GCA_028749045.1). Classification (NCBI taxonomy): domain Eukaryota; kingdom Viridiplantae; phylum Streptophyta; class Pinopsida; order Cupressales; family Cupressaceae; genus Cupressus; species Cupressus sempervirens. The sequence goes on along the minus strand of CM053793.1, from coordinate 204,997,982 downwards.
GTCATTTATTTTGTTCTTATTTCTCAATGCATGCTACTTTCAAATTCTGAAATTTAAAATCAACTATAGCTTGCAAATTTCTATGTAATTCAAAATCTAAATCTGTTTGTGATCATTTCAAATAAACCAATTTCAATATCATCCCTATCGGCTTCTCGTTGAACGTACTAAAATGTACAACTGCTAGTTTATCATGGGTAGAAATTTTTAAAAAGATGACAAATCTTACATTATTTAATTAAGTACTTTTTAAATCTTTGAAATGTCATCCAATGAAAAATATAGAACCATCATTCAATTGAAAAATATAGAAATGTCTTGTTTTTCTATATGAAAATTTATTTAAAATACTTTTCATGACAAAGTAGCAAAAGATTTGAGTGAGAGAACTAACAAATAAATAAAGCCTCAAAAGAATGTGTACATGTTAGAAAGTGTCATAATCAAGAAGAAGTCATCCTTAAGAAAATTAGAATGAAAATAATTGTGTTTCTATTTTGTTGCAAAAAACGATTTTGATTTGTTACGAAAATAATTTCTATAGGATAGAATTTTCTAAATTTTAATAGAATGAATTTTATTTCTATCATTAGCATCTCCAAAAATAATGGATGCATGTTACTTTTCTAAGTTTTAAGAGAAATACATTTTTTCTATAATTTGCATGTCCAGTATGATGTATACATTGATTTAGCTAATTTAATAAATATAAATTAATTTAGATTAAAAAATAATAATTTTATATTAATATATTATAAAATAAAATGCTAAATTATGAAATTAAATAAATATAGAAATAAAAGTATTGAGTTTTATGATTAAAGAAATTTATTATTTTTTGTTACAATTTAAAATTATAATTATTTATGTATTGCAAATGTGATTTTAAGTAGTTAATCTTTTAAAAATTTATGTTGAATTTAGTATTTTATATGACATAAAATTTTCAAAATGAGATCTTTCGATATTAAAAGTAAAGTATATGTTATAAATACTAACACATAGACAATTTTTTTAATAATATGCAAGGATAAGATTGAGCTAAAATTCATACAATTTTATTTATCGTCAATCTATTTATTCTCCTCTGTAATTTATCATTTTTTATAGATTAAGTTATAGTTACATAATAGAAGAATTGTAATTTGTATCATTTTATCAATACTATATCTAAATCGATAATCTATTTATTCTCGTGTATAATTTAGCTTTTTAATTCAAGCTCCAATTAAATAATTGTAAAGAAAATAGAATGATTTTCCTAAAATGTACAAAAATAAGAATCAATTTTTAATAATTAATAAATTTATGTTTTAAAGATGATAATACTCACCTATTTATAAATATTAAATATTAAATTATTTTATTTCTAAAATGTAAAGAAGAGTTATTAAATATTTTATAAGTCTCAAAAGAAGGTGTACATGTCAGGAAGTGTCATAATCAAGAAGAAGTCATCCTTAAGAAAATTAGAATGAAAATAATTGTGTTTCTATTTTGTTGCAAAAAACAATTTTGATTTGTTACAAAAATGATTTTCTATAGGATAGAATTGTCTAAATTCTTTTTCTGTAGAATGACATTTTATTTTTATCATTAGCATGTCTAAATACAATGGATGCATGTTACTTTTCTAAGTTTTAACATAATGACATTTTTTCTATAATTTGCATGTTCACATATAATAAATACATTAAATTAGCTAATTTAATAAATAAAAATTAGATTAGATTAAAAATACATAATTTTAAATTAATATATTATAAAATAAAATGCTAAATTATGAAATTAAATAAATATAGAAATAGAAGTATTGAGTTTTATGATTAAAGAAATTTATTATTTTTTGTTAAAATTTAAAATTATAATTATTTATGTTTTGTAAATGTGATTTTAAGTAATCAATTTAAACAAAATTTATGTTGAATTTATTATTTTATTTGACATAAAATTTTCAAAATGTGATCTTTCAATATTAAAAGTGAAGTATATGTTATAAATAGTAACACATAGCAACAATTTTTTTATAAAATATGAATATTAACTATGCTAGGGTTGATTTATGAATAATTAAATAATTATATATAATATTCAATTATATTACAATATTTAAATGTAAGGATAAGATTGGGCTAAAATTCATACAATTTTATTTATCGTCAATCTATTTATTCTCCTTTTTAATTTATCATTTTTTATAGATTAAGTTACAACATAATAGAAGAATTGTAATTTATATCATTTTATAAACACTATATCTAAATTGACAATATATTTATTCTCGTGTATAATTTAGCTTTTTATATATTCAAGCTCTAGTTAAAGAAAATAGAATATTTAATATTTAATTTCTAAAATGTAAAGAAGAGTTATTAAATATTTTATAATACTTAATATTAAATGTTAAAATGAATTTGTGACAGTGACAAAAATTAGTAAATGTAATATTTTAATTTGCAATAACCAAAAATATATATGCAAAACCGCGCTAATTTTTCCCATTTATTTATCAATATTTTACTTTTCAATTGCCAAAAAAAAATCTCACTCATTTTGAAAATGTGGTCATTTTTAAATTCAACCGTAAAATCATTTTATCCAATACTCAAAAGGCATACAAATTAACAATTGTACAATTATTGATTGCAGGTAACTCAAATACGGTCAAAGTCATTGAGCTCGTTCACTACAACATAAAATCAATGCTTTCATTTTGTGCTTCATTTCATTGCTTTCCAATTATAAACATTGCAATATTAAGTACTCTCCTACAACAACAATACAATTTTACTACTCTCTTATTACAATGGTACTTCAAAATTTACACGCATTACAAAAAAATGTCTTCTTACAAACTATTATTCTTCACTCTATCCAATACAAAAAAAATGTCATTTATTTTGTTCTTATTTCTCAATGCATGCTACTTTCAAATTCTCAAATTTAAAATCAACTATAACTTGCAAATTTCTATGTAATTCAAAATCTAAATCTGTTTGTGATCATTTCAAATAAACCAATTTCAATATCATCCCTATCGGCTTCTCGTTGAACGTACTAAAACGTGCAACTGCTAGTTTATCATGGGTAGAAATTTTTAAAAAGATGGCAAATCTTACATTATTTAATTAAGTACTTTTTAAATCTTTGAAATGTCATCCAATGAAAAATATAGAACCATCATTCAATTTAAAAATATAGAAATGTCTTGTTTTTCTATAAGTTTTAAAAATCTTTTCTTAACTTTTTTCAGCTAAGTTATTGCAAAATAACAATGTTGTTACTATATTTTCTATTTACATATATGACAAGATATCTTTCTAATATTCAAATTAGAAAAATAAGTTGTTTCTCACTACTTAAGAAACATTTTTGAAGTTTCTATATTGTCTGTATCTTTCTAATATTCTATTTGTATTCTGGAATTATTAAACTCATCCCTAAGGAGGGTGATAAATCCCTTATTAAGAATTGGAGGCCCATAACTCTGTTAAATATTTCTTATAAAATTTTGGCTAAGTGTATGTCAACTAGGCTTGAAGCCATTCTCCCCAAATTTATTTGCCCCACACAAACTGGTTTTGTGAAGGGTAGATATATATTAGAGAACCTCATTACTAGCTGGGAAGCTCTTAATTGGGCCAAACATACTAAGCAAAATGTTTCTATGTTTTTGTTGGATTTTGAAAAGGCTTATGACAGAATTGAGTGGAATTTTATTATCATGATGCTTGAGGCTTTTGGTTTCCCATCTTTCTTTTGTGGTATTGTCAAAACCCTTCTCAAGGATGCTTATGCTCAAGTTGATGTTAATGGATCGCTGTCTACCCCTTTCCCTTTGGGAAGATCAATTAGACAAGGATGCCCTCTTGCTCCCGCTCTTTTTGTTATTGCCTCTGAAGCTCTTTTTTATATTCTTAGGGACAACACTTTATCCCCCGCTGTTAAAGGAATTATCCTTCCTAATAATAAGGAGATTATAAACTGTCAGTTTGCCGATGATACTTCTTTGTTTCATGAAGCCTCTGAAGAGAATTTTGTTGCCATGATTAATAAACTTAACTTCTTCTGTAAAATTTCTGGAGCTAGATTATCTCATGCCAAATCTATTTGTCTTGGTTGGGATGATCAACCTCCTAATTGGTTTAGTAAATTTGATTTCCAATGGGGTGGTCCCTCAAAAATTGTCAGATATTTGGGTATCCCCTTCTCTGTTGATCCCTCTTTAAAAGAGATGTGGGGTTGGGTCAAGGATAAGATCCATACTAAGCTGAACAAGTGGCACAATAGGTCTCTATCTCTTGCTGAAAGAATCCAAGTTTGCCAAAAGATTTTGTCTTCTTACAATATATATTATGCCTCCGCTTGGATGTTTAATGACTACCAAGTTTTGGAAATCCAGAAAGCTATTAGAAATTATCTCTGGTCTGATGGGAAGGGCAAGAAAAAATTGCATTCTGTCAATTGGAATTGGTGTCATGTTGATAAGCTCCTTGGGGGCCTAGGGTTGAAAGATCTTCGTCTTCATGGTCTTGCTTTAGCCTCCAAATGGATCTTTCATGCCTTATAGGGAGATGCTCCTTGGAAAGTTTTGATTTGTAATAATATTGAGAAGGGATATCCTAAAAATGCTAAATTCTGGAAAAATCTTCCTTTCACTGATCTCATTTGTGGTGAATTTCCTATTATTGTTCAAGGCTCGGCAGTTTTTAAATCCATCTGGAAAGCCTGGAACCATGTTAGGCAATTCATCACTAACAAATACTTCTATGATAATAAAACCCTCCATGGTGAAAGATCCATTTGGTGGAACCTTAAGCTTGGTAATAAACCCCTTGCTCTTACCCAAGGGTGCTCGGCTAAGTATTGGACTAACCTTGGAATTAAGCAATTCATTGATATCTTTGAAATGGACAGACTTATCCCTTGGGATGTTTTAAAGAATAAATTTAAACTTCCCGACTCTCATAAAAAGACTTATAGAATGATTGTTAAAGCTAGTAAAGATATCCCTACCCTGTGTCATGTGGACTCTAATAGTTATTTGAAGATAAAATGGCTTGATGGTATCATCATCTCCAAACTTAAAGCAAAGAATATTTATTCTATTTTAAATTATAATGTTGATATCATCAATCATATTAACAATATTTGGTATACCAATTTGGATATTTCTTCTTGGATGAAGGTTTTTGATTATCTTTGGAATAGTTCTATTGATCCTAAAATTAAATGTTTTAAATGGTTACTTATTCTCAATAAGCTGCCTATTAGGAACTCTTTCTCTGATATTAACTATTGCAGCATTTGCAGAACCCCAGAAATGGGAAAGCATATTTTCTTTGAGTGCTCTTTTGCCAAAGAGGTTTGGTTAATGTTTGGTATTTCTATCCCTTCTAATTTCAGTATTTTTGAAGTTATTACCGGCTTTTTTTATAATTCTAGAAAAGATGTTAATATGTTTTGGGATATTACCTCATCTAACATTTTATGGCAAATTTGGAAGTGCAGAAATGAAGAAAGGTTTCAAAATATCCCTAGAATGCTTACTGAGATTTTTCGAAGTCTCACACATTTTAAAATTTTTTCGCAGATTCAGATGACCATGAAAATCAACAAGGCTAAATTCAAAAGATTGCTCAAGGACGATCATACTACCTTTTTTGCTAATGAGGTTAATAATGGATTTTTTTGGAGGCTGCACCTAGATAATATACATGCTTTCATTCAAACCTTCAGTAGGTTTAGCAAAGAGATTAAAAGAAGACCTCACAATGTTTCTAGTGAGATGATTTACATGCGGAATCAAATTCAAGATCCGAATAGTGTGGTTTGGATGGATGGCCCCTTGGGCTGGATGGCTTGGGTGGACACCTAGGTTGTTGTGCTTTTCTTGGTGTCATGGTCTATGTTTTTGTTTTGTTGTTTCGTTGTATAAACTTCATTTTTGAAGGTGTGAGGCTTGGCCTCTGAACTCTGTTATTCTGCGATCTCTTGTATTTTTGATCTCCTTATTTCTAATATAAAAAAATATTCTATTTGTTTAATTGAGATAAAAAAATAAGATAAATAGAAACATCTTTATTCTCTATTACTCTTTTACTAAATTGTTACTATAAACTGAAAAAAATTTTCGTAATTTTTTCAAAATGTTAATTTTATTTTTATTTTCACAATTTTATAAAATGTGAGAAGATAACTTTATCATCATAATTTATTTTAAAGTAAACTTTTTAAATATGAATAAATAATTTTAGCAAATTTCAATTGTGAATTGAGAAGATGATTTATTTAAAAGAAGTATGACTTCATAAATTGCAATAATTATATATTTTTTAAAGTCTTAATCCATTTTCTATGCTTTAACATAGTATGTTTTTACATTATATTACTATATTATTCACACAAATTACATATTATCAATAAGACACATTAGTATAAGGTTATAAATAAGATCATATAGTAATAATAAACAATTCTTCGAATAATGACATCTTAGATGTTTTCATATTTATTAGGTGTGACTATCCTTCCTACAAATTGCACCATTGACTAAATTTCAAAAAAAAGAAAACAAAATATTTCTTTTTGTAATTTTCAGCATTTGATCTTCATGATTTGTATATTTTGTGATCGAAAACAACAAAATTTTTGAGAAAATTTTGTTTTGTTTTCGTGAATCTGAAAAAGAATCATGTTTGTCTTTTTTTTGTTTTGTTTTGTCTTTGGTGTATTTTGTCTAGAGATTAGCCATCGCCATATTTATATGCTCAAAACATCAGATCACGCTACCCTTATTATTAGAGTCTGTCAATTCAATTATAGAATCTATCGTGCCCATCAAATATTCATTCAAAGTATGACTTTTAAATAGATCAAACACACAAAAGATGAATCTCCCTTAGACATCCTTAAAAGTTGTGAATTTGCAAATTCCTTGTTGGGCTGGTCCTGTTTGAACATCTCTTGTTCCTAAGTCTGGACGGCTGTGCAAAGCTCTCTCAAAGTTGAAAATTCTTGAATCTCCCACTACACATAGCTCCTTCAAATTACTAAATTCACATATTCCTTATCCTTTCTTAGAAATAGAGAAGGATACAAATTAAGCCCATGATGTTGTCGGCCCATTCTCCATAGATGTGGGTTTGTATTTGCTAGAAATGATATTACATCATGACCTGCTCATGCACTGCAATATGGGTTATTTATGCTTTGAAAATTCTATAATGATCAAAGCACTATTTGCATGTTTCTAATAACTAAAATAATTCCATCTTGGTCACTAACATAGCCATGCAAGATCTATCCTTACATTTAGATTTTCTAAAGAAAAAGAGTAGAGGTAGGGGGTCTTACTAAGATCAAAAGGGTACTGCAAAATATGTAAGACACCTCTCTTCTAGCCTCAAATTAACATTTGGCTTTGACATGTTGCAATAAAAACTCTGCAATCTCTTCCAATAGTTTTCCATGATCCAAATTCAAATGCTTAACTTGTACAATATAATTTTTTATAAGCTAAACGATCATGAATCTTCTTTGGTGTAGCAGTTAGATTATGAATCTCTCCCTTTCTGTTGCCAGATTTTCCATGAGTATGGTCATTTATAGTGTCAGTGCCATCGTAACTCAAGTTTCAAAGGAGTGGATGGTTCTATAGCTGGCAATATTGGTGGTTTGGCAGATACTACAGGGAAAGGACAATCTCAAATGGCTAATACTACCAAGGGGATGAATATGCAAGATGCTACAGGTAAGGGTAAGGCTCAAATGCAAGATAAGGATGGATTTACCCTTGTTCACCCTTGAGCTAAGGGACGTGGTCAAAAGAGGCCTTTGAAAGAAAGATTATCTGATTCAGGTTTTAACTGCTTTGAGGTGCTGGATAGTATGGTTCTAGAGGAGGGTATTCCTCCTCCTATCTCTTCTGATCCAATTTTCCCAGATGAGAGATCTGTTCCTAATGATGCTTGTGGGGCATCCCAAGTTGTAGTATATCAGAACTGTGAGGTCCCTGTAGCTCCTGTGACAGAGGCTCTGGTGACTCTTGCAGTGTTGGAGGATAATGATGTTGTTTTAGCTGCATTGGTTAAGGATGTGCTACCATCAGGTAAGGGCAAGGGTTCTCCTCTCCCCTTAGGGTTGATGCCTCGACCCTTTAAGCGGGCTTCTTCTACTCCCCCTCTAAGGAGTGGGCGCAAAATAGACCAAGAGAAGATTAAACTCACAGGAGATATATTGATTGAGTCTAGTTTAGTGAAACCTTTGGATTCTCATTTTCCCAATTCTACCCAATGATGATTATTCTCTCATGGAATGTAAGGGGGTTGAATAGCATCCCTAGACAAAAGGCTATTCATAACTTGGTGGTTGATCATAGCTCTGATGTTTTTTGTATCCAAGAGACTAAGCTCTCTGTGGAGTCTATGGTCCAACATGCCTCTGGTATTTGGTCTCGTGGCCGATGTCAGTGTGTTGGGGCAATAGGTAGTGCGAGTGGTTTAGCTATATTTTGGGATCCTCAAAAAATTTCTCCTCTTGGCTAGATGTCTTCTCGCTCAGCTCTCTCTATGGTAGCTTCTATTCTAGACTCAGGAGAGGTAATCATGGTTACTAATGTGTATGCACTTGTTGATCTTGTGGTAAAGGAGGAACTTTGGGAACATATTCAATATGTTAGAAATTGTCATCCTTATCATCCTTGGGTGTTAGCAGGAGACTTCAATTCAATTTTAAGTCTGGAGGAGAAGCATGGTGGTTTGGATAGATTGGGGCCTTCTTCTACTCTTCTTTGGCAACATATATCTCTTTTGCATCTCTCTGATGTTAAGCCTTCTAATGGTCTCTATACCTGGAATAATCGCAGGACTGGTGTTGCTGCTATCTCAGAACGTCTGGATAGATTTCTTGTTTCTTGCTTCTGGGTTAGTGGCACCCTTACTATCTCTTCAGAAATCCTTGATTGGAGGGGTTCAGATCATTGGCCAATCAAATTTTTTGCTATAGGGGCTTATGTTCTGAAGCATCCTCCTTTTAAGTTCCAATTGATGTGGCTTCAGGACTCCTCTCTTCATGATTTTGTTTTTTGTTGGTGGAAAGATGGTGCTCCTGCATATGGTACTGTAATGTTCTCATTTTCTAAAAGGCTTCAATATGTTAAAAGGTATCTCAAGATATGGAATAGGGAATGCTTTGGGAACCTTCACTTTATGAAGAGGCTTGCTCAAGAAGATCTTGATGTCATCACAAGGGAGATTAGAGATCAAGGTTTCTGAGAGGATCTTGGCAAGGCTGAATCCCTTGCTTCTAGAGCTCTAGAAGAATGGGAACTTCGAGAGGAAAATTTTTGGAAGCAAAAGGCTAGAGTTGATTGGCTCCAGGAAGGTGATCGTAACACTGCCTTTTTCCATAAAATAGTGCAATCTCGCCGGAATCAGAGCACTATCTCTTCTTTGGTTAATTCTCAAGGTATCCAACTAAATTCCTTGCCAGCTTTGTTCGATGAGGCTATTTGGTACTTCTCTACCCTCTTCTCCGAGGACTCTCCTCCTGCTGATAATGAAGACAATCTTATTTTGTCCTGTATTCCTTCCCTTATCACTTAGGAAATGAATGATTATCTCATGTGTCCTATTTATTTGGAAGAGCTGGATGAGGTGGTCTTTGGCATGCCTAAGGGGAAGGCTCTTGGTCTTGATGGCTTTCCAATTGAATTCTTTTAGGAATTTTGGGACATCATTAATCATGATTTGTTGGAGGTGGTTAAAGAATCCTATGCTAGCAAGCAGATGCTTCGAGCTTTGAACTCTACATTCTTGACTCTTATTCCTAAGAGAGAGGGTGCTAATCAATTGAAGTTTTTTAGACCAATTGCCTTATGTAATGTGGTTTACAAAGTTATTACTAAGTTGATTGCTGAGAGACTTAAAAGGTGGCTTCCTATTATTATCTCAGAAGAACAAGGTGGTTTTGTTGCTGGCAGACAAATTTTGGATGGGGTGGTTATTGCTACTGAGGCTATTCACTCTATGGCTACTTTAAGGGAGAGAGCCATGTTTGTTAAGCTGGATATGGCTAAGGCCTATGATAGAGTTAAATGGAGCTTCCTAAGGAGTATTCTTCTTTCTTTTGGATTTAGCTCTGACTGGGTGAGTTGGATTATGAGTTGTGTTACTTCTGCCTCTTTTTCTGTTCTTATTAATGGTCAACCTTCTCAACTATTTGGTGCTTCTAGAGGCCTCTGCCAGGGTGACCCTCTCTCCCCATATCTATTCATCATCACGGCTGAAGGCTTGGGCAGATTCATTAAGCATCAGGTGTCCTAGAATTCTATTCAAGACTGGCGGTGGGGTAATGGCTTACCTTCTCTTTCCCATCTTCAATTTGTTGATGATTTTGCTCTTGTTGGTCTTGCTAGGATCAAGGAAGCTGAAGCCTTTTGACATGCTTTGGAAATTTATTTGGTAGCTTCAGGCTAGAAAGCTAATGAGCACAAATCTTCCATTTACTTTTTTAACACTCCTGATTCTATTCAGCACAGGATTGCTGGTATCCTACGGTTTCAGATAGGATCACTTCCTTTAACTTATCTTGGCATCCCTATTGCTATTTCCAAGTAGCCACGTCTCTTCTAGAAAAAATTGATTACCAAGCTTCAGGATAAGGTAAATCATTGGACTCATAGATGGCTTTCTACTACTACCTGGGTTACTCTTCTTCAAGCTGTTATCCAAGCTCTTCCTACTTATCAAAGCATGGTTCACGCTGCACCTATTTACTTTCTCAAGGAGTTTGATGCTCTTTCTTGAAAATTCCTTTGGAGTGGTAATTTGCGTAGTACTAAATGGATCTTGGTTAATTGGGCAACTATTTGTAGGCCTAAAAAGGAGGGTGGTCTTGGTCTCCGATCTGCTCTATTGAGTAGTCAAGCTTTGGCTGCTAAACTTTATTGGCGATGGTGCTCTGGACAACATCAACTTTGGGCTCGTATTATCACTCATAAATATTTTCATGGTGCTAATCCTTGCTCTATTTCTACACTTCCTCTTGAAGATTGTGGCTCAATGGTTTGGCATACTTTGAAGACAGGTGCGATGTTGGTAAAGAGGGGTCTATTTTGGATATGTAAAGGAGGTTCTCAGGCTTTGTTTTGGTCTGATGCTTGGGATGGATTCCCTTCCATTTTATCCATATACCCTCATCTTCAGCCTCTTTATGACTCTTTTCTTGCTGCTGGATGGGATAAAGTGGCTCATTACAAGACTCCTTATCAATTGGGACCTGTTGTTGGTTACAAATGGAAGCATTCTTCTGATTGGCCTCTAGGAGGTATAGACATGGATCATCAGGAGCCTTCTCAAATTCTGGCCTCTAGAGAGTGTTCTTCCTTGCTTGGTCCAGATGTTTTGGCTTGGGGCGGTACCTTGTCTGGTAAATATCATGTCTCTGCTAGGTATCAGGAGATAACTAGACAATTATTCTTTGTAAATATCATGTCTCTGCTAGGCATCAGGAGATAATCTTTGTAAATGTGGATTTCAGGGACCCTCTTATTGTGTTTTGTGTGGTAATAGAGAGGAGTCTGTCTCCCATCTATTCTTCCATTGCTCCTATTCTACTCAGATATGGCACCTTTGGTGGAGCGCTTGGGGTTGCTCTTTTTGGCATGCTTCCTCTTTGCCTGAGTTCTGGGCCTGCTTGGGTACTGCTCCCTCCAAGTCTTCTTTTCTCCATGCTGCTTGGATTGCTGGCCCATCTTTCATGCTTTGGCATATCTGGTTGGAGAGGAATCGTCGCATATTCCAAGATGTTCAGCTTGGTGTTTTGCATCTTTGGTGGGAAATATCACATTCTCTTCAGGAAACTATTCTTGTGAAGTGTGAGCTTGATGGGGGTATGGATCCGGTTGATCTTGCTATATGTAATTGCCTCAATTTTCATCTGCAGGATGGGGCTGTAGCTCATAGGTTTCCTTCTATGTCCAGGCAGCTTCACCATCAGAGGAAGGGTTGGGTTAACTAGTATGGGCACTAGACTCCTCCTCCCTGTGGAGTTCTGAAAATTAACACTGATGGTTCTTCCTGTGGGAATCCTAGTCCGGCTGGTATTGGCAGAGTGGCTTGTTGTAGTTCTGGGGATGTTAAATTTTTCTTCTCAGTTTATAAGGGTGATTATACTAACAATCTCATGGAAGCTCAAGCTATTTTATATGCTTTGGAATAGTGTTTCTTGCAGGGATGGAGTAAGATTATCTATGAGTCTGATTCCCAGGTGGTGGTGAACATGCTTTCTTTGCAAGAGCTTGAGGATGTTAGTTGGCAGCTGGCCACTGTTGTTAAGCAGATTCTTTTCTTCTCTTCCTCTTTTCAGTTCATTAGGTTCACATATATTCCTCGTGAATGGAATAGAACTACTGATTGTTTAGCCAAATGGGCATCTAGTCATGATCCGGGTTGGAATATTAGGGATAGGAGGCAACTACCCTTTGAGATGGTGCAAGAATTTGATGATCTTGTTGCTCAGGATCGAGCTCCTTGTTGAGCTCTCCTTGTTGTATTCCTTTCTATCTTAATAAATTTTTATCCCTCTTTTTGCATTTATGGTACATGAGGAAACCCATAGTAATATTAGTAGTTCTTCAAAGTCATTGAAACAAATGCAAGTGTACAGATAATTTCTTTTCTTCTGTCAAATATAAAAAAGATTCAATTTTTGGAAAAAGAATACAACCAAGCTATTCATAGACATAATATAACTGATAAATTAAAAGAGAAGATTTCAAAGCAAAAAATTGCCAAATAAAAGAATATTGGAAAAGAAATGATGAAAGATGCAATTAGAAATAATGTAACCTATATGATAACATATGGTTCGTAGAGCCCAATCCAAACCCAAACAAAACCCTGTCACGAAACTAATGATTAGAATTCATTACATAAGAATGAAAATAACCAAATGTCTTCTCAGGGTGCAAATATAAATGCTTAGTTTGGCCTAAGCTAATGATATGCCACAGTCTCAAGCGTTATCACTTCCACTTCCACACAATGTGTAATGGTTTGATTTACATGGGCACTCAAAATTTCTTATATGTAACTGACACACCTTTAGCACTCTCATTTAACATTCTTCAATTTATTTTAAATGACATTTAGTATTTTAAATGCCAAATGACACTTGGATACTAAATGCCATTTTATTTTTTAGGTTTTTACATTTTTATTAATATTAGAATGTTGGAATACCTAATGATATCATTATTATATATATATATATATAATAAAATACAATTTTGGTATGCCACCCTATTATTTTAGGGCCTATTATATCGGGATGACCATGTGTCATTCTATTATTTGGGGAAGTTTTTTTTGTCTTTTATTATATTCAATTTAAAAGTTTGTAACTATTTCTTTTCTTTTTTATTGACAAGGAATGCATTTTGGCATATTGTTGTGTTGAGATTTATATTTGTGCTCCTATTGTATAGAACACCTCTTGGCATAATTATTGCAAGCTCTTATGTATTTGTTTTAGTATTTAAATTTTAATACTATTATGGACAATTGGTTATTGTTCATTGTTAAGTATTTTAGTTATAATAGAATGTCCATTGTTTACATTTCAATATATTATATAATTTCATGCCTGAAACTTCAAGCCTTTTGACATTTTTACTACATCTTTGTCATTCTTTTACAATGAAAGTATTTAAAATTTTCTAATTCGCTATGTATTAGCTTCTAAAATGTCTATGGTGAATGGTTTATTAATTTTATGATATGCATATTTGAATTCTTGCTCTAAACAAAAAAAAAAGATCTCAAATTTTGGAAGCACTTGAAATTATTTTTCCTTTCACATTTAAATTGTGTCTATAAAGCTAGGTGATTTCTAGAAATAGTAAGTTAGAATTCTCTATGGAAGGGCTATCCTCCTTTATCAAATTCATTGATTTGATTTAAGGACATATTGAAGATATCCTAAATTATTATTTGAATTTAACTTTTTTTTTTATAACCAAATAATCTTTTAAGCCTAATAATTCATTTAATTTAATTAATTATCATATCCTTGTATAATTAACTCAATTTATTATATTTCTCTTTATTTTTCTAATGTTTAATTAATTTTAAGTGATCAAACATATCTAACTATTCTTTAATCCAATTAAACTTGATTTTTTAAATGATCTCTTATTTCTTTTAATTATTGATTATTTAATTAATTTTATTTACATTAGCTTGTACAAATAAGGGGAGAAAGTATTGTTAAATAAATGAAATAAAGTAACTAATATAAAAATTAGCTTAGATTAATGAATTGAGATAATAATAATAAATATAATTATTTTTTAGAAAAAGATAAAGAATAAATAGTAATTTAGGTTTATATAATTTATAGATTTTTTTATTATAGATTATGTTTGTCTATTCAAAATGATATTTTCTATAACTAGATTTATAATTGTGTTGTTTTAGTTAACTATGAAATCATTTATTCTATATCTAAAATTTAATTAGATAGATGTGAAATTTATTTTGGTAACTTTGAATTCAACTCTAATATTAAAAAAAAACATTGTGTGCCCACTTAAGCGCTTAAAATGTATTTGCATTTCATGTCTAAATTGTGTGCATACGACTTTTATGAGGAGGGTACATGAACATGTACATGTATAAGTATATCTTAAAACATATGCATATATCTACATGCATACATTTATCAAAAGAAAAGAGAAATTTAGAAGTATTCCCAAGCCAATAAGCCTAAGAGAAATATTACAAGAAGCTTGGTGGTTTCTAGAGATACCAAGTTGGAGTTTTCTATGCAAGGGTCATGATCCTTTAAGGGTTAGAACCATTATCGAAGACACATTAGATAAACAGTTATATAGGTATATCCAGTGTAGACACCCTAAATTCCACTATGCAAATCTTTTAGTCCTATGAGATAAATTGTTCTTATAAACTTAAAATTTAATTTAATTTAATTAGTTAATTGTCATCTCCCAATGTAATTTATTTATTTTATAGCAATTTTTCTTTATTCTTCTAATGTTAATTAATTTTAATTAAATGAACATATCTAACCATTCTTCCAAAAGTTTTAATTAATTATAATTAATTAAACTTAATCTTTGACTGAACCCTTATTTCTTTTAATCCTTAATTAATTGATAAATGCTTTACTAATTAGCTAATCACTATAGTTTTTAACCTCATTAACATTTCTTATACTTTAAAATTCACCCTCTCTCACATCTAACTAGTTCTTTTAATTTACAATTCTACATTCTTACATGTCACATGCATTTGTCACTTTCCCACTCCTCTCACTATTCCAATTCAAAATGTGACCAAATTGTTTTTCATGCTAAAAAATGCAGGAGATGAAAACTCACCTATATAGTCAACTTACTACTTCCTATTTTCTCCATTTATTGAATTTCCTCTCTGTGTCAAGGGAAATGTAAATCAAGGGAAGTAACCCTAAGTTCATCACACAACCACACACACCTCAAAAAGATGAAGTCCAAGGAAAGAGATTCTTTCAAGAAAACCTCAAAGGTTCAAAATCTTAGAAGGTTAATGTGATCCAAGGGAGAAAGGAGCATCAACTCAAGCCAAGCTCTAATAATTATAAAGGAAGCAAAAGAATGCCACTGGCCCTTGAGATTTAAACTAGTTACTTCTAGATCTAGACAAGTTACAAAATACTTGAATGGAAGTGTTGAATTGACAAAGGAGGATGGAGAGATACTTATCTTTGACATTTTGAACCTTAATTTCTAAATGTTGTGTTGTTGTAAGGAGAAAATAGAACCAATTATAGGCTTGAAGCTAGATGGTAGACAAAACTCATAAATCTTTCAATGATCTATCAGGGGTGATATGGTGCATTAGAGGTGAACTAGTTCATCAAGGGTGTAGTGCAACCCTGATCAAAAGTGGTTGATGCTGAATTTAATTTCACTAAATGACAAAAAGGGTACTCCAATCTATGACTATTTTTTCATTTTGAGATCTTTGGATATCTAAAATGGGGGATGTTGGGTGGCTATGTAGGGGTTCACCTTAGTCAACCCCCATTTTGGTGGTTTCCACCTCCATCGATAATCAATTTGAAATGTAATATGTGTGATGCTCGTGTATGAGCTTGGAACATGTAAATGAAAGGATTCAAATATTTAGATTTGAAACCCTAGGATGAAATATTGTGCTTGAATGTAGATGAAATATCAATGCTTAGATCCAAGGATAACATAGAAAACATACTAATTCTTAGAGGCTAAAGTACTCAAAGCAATATTTATGATCCATGATTAAATCTTAAATGCTCAAATTGAATGTATAAAGGTGGATGTAAAGCTCTCTTGCTTCCAAGGATGTTTCCCAACCTCCTTGTTTCCACCTTGCAAATCTGCTAAGACAAATTGGGATGTCCACAATGGCTTTTCCACATAAGGAGTATTTTCTTAATCTTTCTTGAGCATAAGTTTTTTTCTTGCTTTATAGTTCATGTGCATATGATTCCTTATTATTCCAAATCAAGCAATTGAGGGCATTTATATCATATTCAGATTAATTTCTTTCTGTAGCTTGGTTGGGTTGAAGAAACTAACTTTGGACCAAACCCCAAAGAGTTTCTAACTATCAAGACCCAAAATAGGGCCCAATTAGGGGCCCAATGCACTCCAAATTTATTAGACACAAACTACACCCCTAATAACTAGGTGAAGAAGCCCTTGGGACCATCTCAGGACCCAAAAAGAGTCCTAAAATAAAAAAATTAGGTCTAACTGCAAAGGAATACATATTTTAGTGTGAAAAGATGTCATATCAATTGAAGAGAAAGGGAAGTAGAGGACCTAGATAAATAAATTCTACAATAAATCTCACTTAGTGGAAGGGGAATTGAAGAGGACTTATTAGGTCCTACTTGGATTCCATTTAAGAGGAGGATAGGTGAGAGATTTAAATGTTGTTTTATCATTAAATCATACTAAATATGTGTTAAAAAATCATAAATTGAAGTGCTTCCAATTTAGGATGGTAAATTTAGCCCCACTTTAGCTAGATATGGCACTACATGAATATGCAAGATAAAGTGAAGAAACACTTTTTAACAGAAAAAGGATATAACAAAGTCCAAGAGTCATGATCCTGTAAGAAAGTGTTAGTAGATACAACCTATGAAATACATGTTAGTGGAAACCAAAATCTCTTATATCTTGCTAAGAATTACTTTGTGATGTTCATAGGTGCCCATATGCACCCCCTTATTTTGTCTTTCTCTTTTTAGAAAGGTGAAACAATTGGGTGATATAGCTAACCATAAGAACTAGAATTGTAGATTGATTGAAAAGGCCTCTCAAAATTACCTAGGAAGTTATCAAAATGTCGCTTACCAACTTTAAAACAAAGATAATTGAATCATGATTCTAATTCTTCTAACGACATGAAAATCAAAGTTATCTAGTGCAAGTTATGATGAAAACAGTGAATGCCTAATCTAAATATAGAGAAAAAGAAACCCTAATTGTAACCCTAATTTTATGTTGAAAAAAAATATAAGTAGGGATCTTACCATTCATTTTTTTAACTTTTTAGTTTAAAGAAGAGTTTTGAAGATGAAAAAGGAACTCAAGCTCATGAGGATGGAAGTTTTGAGAAAGGTCATTACAACTAGTAACCCACTTCCTAAGGTAAGTGTTGGTGTATATTGATTTGTGTGAGTTTTGATGCATTTGTTTTGGTTTTTAGGTGAATCTAATATACATATTTGGTAGTAGGTCCCTCACGAGGAAAATCAACCCTAGATAAGGTGAGGTTGACCTTGATTAGGAGAGATAAGCCCTAAATTTAGGGAGGTCAATCCTAATTAGGGGGTGTCAACTCTAATTCAAGGGAAGTCTAACTTGATATGGGGAGGTCAAACTAGACCCAAAATGATTAGATTAACTCCCCATTTGATAGAGATGTTTGTTTAGTTTTCTATGTAAGATCTGGTGTTACTTTGAGTGCAATGAATGCCATACACAATGTGATTATACATGATATTGTCCACAAAAGATGAGCATGGACTTGGTATTCGATTACTAAAGGATGTTGGTCTCTACTTGGTAGGCCAGATTCCACACTTAGGTTTTATAGTGGTATGATCATAACACTTATAGAGCAAGGGTATAAGGATACATGTTCCTTCCATCTTCTGGCTAGAGAGATCACTATGACTCTAGAGGATGTCTATTGGATACTACATCTTCTGATCAAAGGGTTTCTAGTGAGTCCTCATTCTAGGAGGAAAATAGAGAAGCTCTTTTTAGGTGAGGAGTATTGCACTAGTTGAGGATCATTCACAAGATCTAGAGTAGATCATATAAATCTTCATGAAATCATCCTAGGTGGCACTCCTTTAGTGAGATGATGGATATTCTACATATTGAGTTGCATTGTGACCTGTAATAGTAAAGGGATAGTTTTCATATCTATTAACATGAATGTTGATGATATTACTTTAGGGGTGTATCCTAAGCATTGGAGAGCTTGTTAGAATGATTAACATGTTGCATTCATGACTTTATTTTTCATTGATGTCAACATAGTATTATTTCTATAAAGACTAGTAGAGTAGAAGATAGTGAACGAGGTCATACAAACTGTATAGTCAAGATGAAATTAAGTACAGTTAAGGATACATTCTACATTGTGTCCTTATGAAGTGGACAAGTATGTGTGTAGAGAGGAAAATACATGCAAACATTATTCAAGAATTATAGAGGATAGTGTGCAAATAGAGTATCTGAGAAGTAGTTTCTAATGATTGGATTGTATCTCTTAATAGGGACAAAATCATGATAATAAAAGTTAAATAGTGATATGATGTTAGTGAGTGTGTGAGCTCAAAGGTTGCATGTGTGAGAAGTTGTAACTACTATGAGCTGCCTAATGGGTTGAAGGAATGACATAAGTCTATGAGTTTTTATGATTTTGATGGGATATTTCATGTTTGAGTTGAAAGACTTTTTACTATAATGATCTATATAAACCTATAACTATCTTGCTTTTCTATGAGTTTCATGACATTATATAGTTTCCTAGATATACTTCTATGGTTAAAATATATATAGAGAAATGGGATTATATGTGTGTAATTTATAGATGTGCATACCTTTTTTCTTTTTTACTTTTAATGAGTAGGTTCCTACAACTATGTATTATGAGCAAGTATTGATATAGGCATTAAATATCTATCATGAATTAATGGAATAAATACATGTTGTGAATTATTGCATGCATACTAATTTTTTGTAGGAATAAGTCAAAGGAAGGAGTGCATACAAAGGAATTAATAACACACTTATGCAGTCACCTAATATTTATGAATTGTTGAAGATCAGTCATCTTAACTGCCAACTGTTGCACAAATTTAGAAGTCATTATGTCCTATATTTTTTGAACAACTCATTCCATAAAGATGTGTTCCATGATGCTATAATTTATTGAATTTCTAAGTTCTTGTTATTGAAGCTAGATCTTAGGAATGCTATTTTTGTAGTTTCTTTAAATAAAGTTTTTGAATCAAACCCTGGATATAGTTTAGTGGAGTTTGTAATTGCAGTAGCATTATTAAATATAGGCTATCATTTTTTAGTTTGTACTATTCTATGAGTTGATATCAATAAAATTTGTTACTATTGTGTTTTAGTATTAGAAGTTTACATATGTAGTTTTTCACTCACCCAAGGGGGCCCACTTGGTGAGTGAACCTATAATATCCCCAACTGGTTATAACTTCTTGAAACACCAAACCCTTCTCAAATTCAATTGTTTGGCATTTTGCCAAACACTTTGCAGGCAAGCTCTGATACCACTGTAATACCCCTTGTCAATTTGAACCTCAACTTATTGATTTGTAGGTCAAAGAAAATTATCAAACACTTCCAATACGATCTCTATGCTTGTTGTTTCTGAGTTTCAGATTGATTATGCTTGCTTGAAATGTTATTGAAAGGAATCTAAAAGCCTGTAATTGATTACTACTATATCTAGGAAAAGAACTGAATGCATATGCAATTCTCTTTTGGCTTTTCAAATGCATATAGATGAATTCAAAATGAAAAATGTTCACTTACAACCAATTAGTATATTGTCAAACACTTGGCATGCATACTATTATGTCAATCGTTGATGATATAAATATGCACACTACATTAAATATATAGACCTACAAATTATCGCTCCTTTAGTGAGATATTTTCTAATTCAATGATTAACATAATATTCCAAGGCTCTTGGCTTTGTAACACAATTTTTTTTTTTGAATAGAAATGACACTATAAATCTAATATAAAATGTGCATCTAGAACTACTTATGACAACCACCTTTACAATGCTAAATGACCAATTTAAATGATACAAATTGATTGTAGAACCTAATATACAAATCACCCAATGAAGGAGATTAAATTGCAATCATAATCAAGCCAAGTACTATAGTGCAGGTACTATTCATGATAATGTTCACAATACTGTAGCAGCAACAATAAATGTATTCTCCAATTTATGCACAAATAGAACTCCAAAATGAACCTCCCCTGAATGCCAAATTTAGTGAATATTTCACCACCTCAAATGGTTGCAACATTGAAGAATTGATGCTCTCCAATGGCTAAGTAAAATTAGAAATCCTTATTTTCTTCTCCCAAGTTTATATCAAATGCGATTGATAATAATCAGATGCATGCCAAGTGTTTGACAAAATACCAATTGGCCATAAGTGTACATTTTTCATTTAGAATTCATCTATATGTATTTGAAATCCAAAAGAGAATTTCATATGTATTTAGTTGTTTTCTTAGATATAGTAGTAATCAATTATAGGATTTTAGACTCCCTTTGATAGAATTTCAAGTAATAATAATTAGTTTGAAACTCAGAAACAACAAGCATAAAGATCATATTGGAAGTGTTTGACAATTTTCCTTGACCTATAAATCAACAAGTTGAGGTTCAAATTGACAAAGGATATTACAATGGTATCAGAGCTTGCTTGCAAAGTGTTTGATAAAATGTCAAACAATTGAATTTGAGAAGGATTTGGTGTTTCATGAAGTTATAACTGGTTAGGGTTATTACAGTGGTACTAGAGTAGTTTCCTACCATCCTGTGGGGTAGGAAATTTATATTATTGTTGCATTTGGAGTGACCAACACTCTAGCATTTTCTATTCATGGATAAAAATAGGAGGACTAGCAATTCTAGAAGTCAATGGAGTAATGACGAAATTAGCACAAAGATGAATGCTTTGTAGGAGAGTATGGATAGACTTAAGCTTCATCAACATAGATTGATGAAGAGCTTGCTAGATCTAGAGACAATTGAAAGGGTAATGAGGTATATAGTTTTTTCCAAGATATAAGGCTAACATCAAGGTTGCAGGGAAGGAAACTTGAGTTTTCCCTAATAGGAGTCCCTAATGCATATGTACCTATATTTAGTATGAAACCTGCTAGTCCTATATGTAGTGTTGATGATGGACTTATTTCATAAGGACATGCAGTTGTGTCAATGGAAGCAATAGATGATGGCACTGAGCTTCACTAGGTTAAGGCTCCTAGAGCTGTTGTTGTAGTTAGTGCATAGACAACTGATACAGTTGTTACCACTGATACTTTTGGCTCTCTTGAGGATAGGATTATTATTGGGGATTTACATGTGAGATCTATTAGAAATAATAGTCCACCAAGATAACTAAGGGGGGGGGGGGGGGGGAGGGTGTGAATCAGTTATCCAACAATTAAAACATTTATCTACTTTAAACAAACTTAACCATTTAACTAAAGTAAACAACAACCATACAAAGATGCACATAGATAATTACACTAGATTTGTTGACTAGGGAAAATCTTTATCAGAGGGAAAACCTTGATGGGAATGATGCCCACAAGATGATGTACTAATATAAATATTCCTTGTTGGAGGATGGACCTTGTTAGGAGTCTATTACAACATTTAGTACATATGAGTCCTTGTTAGAAGACCTTGAATCCCTATTAGGATATTCCAACCTTGTTAGGAGTTGTGCTAACCCTGTTAGAGGTTTTAGTACAATGTATGCAAGATGAGGTCACTGCCCAAACATACAATTTCAACTACAAGAAGAGCTCACTACTCAAACAAGTAATTTACTATTATATCCCTCTTTCCTTTATTTTATCAACCAAACCAATCAATGTTAGACCTTATGTACTAGGTCACAAACCTCTGATCCAAATATCAAACTTTGAATCACTCAACAAAACCTCGGTAATGAAGTTTCCTTCACTTTCACTTTGCTTTGCTCAACTTTGCATTTTGCTCTTGTGCTGCTTAGAAAATTGCTTTTCCATGTCATACTTGATAAAGGAAAATGTCCTTGCTTTACACTGAGTCCATAAAACAAGTCCCCAGGTTAGTTAGACCTTCTAAATTAATCATTATAGGACCACATTAAGAACACGTTACACTTAGTGATAATGTTAATCTTCCACCTTGTAACTTGAATAACTTTTCATACATGCAATATTATGATGAGTGAACTTAGCCATGTCATCACCAACATGTCTTCTTAATATCCTCAACCTCAATTCTTAGAATAACAACTTTGCTAAGAGATATAACACATTTACCAAAACATGCCTCTGTAAACTCTATCTCAAAACAAACATCACCAAAACTTACATAACTTCTTCCAGACTTAACATTTCTTCTTTTGACATTTTTTTGCACATACTAGATACTTAGAATATGTCCCATAATGTTGGATAGTTAGAATATTCAACTAGCCATCCATACCAACTTGATCTTTCTGCTATTCTTCTATCAGATACCATAAAAAATTGCTACGTTGATATCAATGACAAACTCAGTCATGAATGCAAGATATCATCATAGTAACATATCTACAATACTCACCCATAGGAATATCATCAAAATTCATTCTTTCAACAATCTCTCAACAATCTCCCCCTTTGGCATTGATGGTAACATAGATGAAAAACATCTAGTTCCAAAAATACCAACAAAAGGTTGTTCACCTTTCTTCATCAATCATTCTCCTCATTGATATGCCTCAATGTGCTTTTTGTCAAACTGTCATTCCATGTTGTACTTCTTTGAAACATTTTGTTCTTCCTCATGATATTCTCATGATTTTTTTCATGCCGAACTTCTCCCAATTGACATCAATGTCATAGGTTTCAACAACCATCAAACTCTGTAACAATTGATTCTTACTAGCTCAAGTGTCCAAAGACACTATTCAAAACAACTTTCAACAAGAGTCCTAGACACTACTACATTTGATCTTATTTTTCGACCAAAATTTTTGACCATCAATTAAAAATGTTTAGGTTGGTCAGATTGGAGAAGGGAAAAATCCTCTTTTTAAAAATCTAATCCCATGTTGGTCAAAATTTTGACCAACATGAGCTTAACTTCAACATGAAAAAACATTTTTCATTTCATTGATGTTTGAGAGTGCACGAAGGAGATAGAGCTGTGTAAGGGTTTTATTCTGCATTGTGGCAAGAAAAGATATGAAGTGGTAGTCCATCTTTTTAGATCCCAAATCGCATCCAACAATTTAAGGAAGAGTTTCCCTTGCCTCTTATTCCTCCTTTCCTACTCGACAACCAATTCAATCCTCGACTGGTGCTCTCTATCGATGAGAAGATTGATCAGGGAAGGAGGGAGACAATGATATGATTGGCAGGTAATGAGATTTCTTGTCCCTAGCTTGACGTTGCTTGTGCATCTCCACTTGAATCTTGGAGGCGGCCATATTTTTGGAGCCCAAGCATATGGATTGCTCCACTCAAGATTGGTTCATTATTATTCTTGTTAAATTTTCTTTATGATTTTTTATAGTGCTTATTAATATCATTTTTCAAATATATTAAATTCCTTCATATTCGTACAATAGCCAGATCATGTATAGTATGTCAAATGACATTTTGAATATGCCCTTGCATTTTCTTTTAGTCCACATCTTTCATTTTATTTATCTACTATGTGCAAAGCCCTTCAGATTAAGGAAAATGTAGACTTTACAATATTTTTGTTTTTGAAGTAAACCCTCATTTTGGGTTTTATTCAAAATTCATGTATGAATCCAACCTCCAATATATATTGTGCTATGGAATGATATTTTTTAATGCAGTTAGCATATCACCTAACGGTTCTGTCTTGTAATCAAAAAAATGATAATCCAAATTGATTTGGTAGCTATAGAGCATAAATTGTGTTATCGAATGACATTTACAATCATAGCAAGAGAATTACCTAATGGTTCAATTTTGCACCCAGAAACATGGTACTCCAAACTATTTTGGTAGATCTCAGGCATAGATTTTATGTCATGGAATGACATTTCCACTTATAGCTAGATTATCTAAGTTCCATCTTGCAACCAGAACCATGACACTCCAAATTTTTTTGGGAGCTATCATTCGTATGTTTCGTGTTAGGGAATGAAATTTCTAATTACAACAATAGTATCACCTAAAGGCTAATAGCTCTACCTTACAACCAAAAACATGGTAGCCCAAACTGTTTTAGGAACTCACATGCATAAATTGTGCTATGGAACTCTTAGCTAGTATGAAGTGGACCACAATCTAGCTAATCAGGATTAGGCCATTAGTAGTTCACTTTTTAAAGAGCCATTGGCCTTACCAGCAAGCAACTTCATTGCACATTTGATTCTATAATTAGCTACTAGTTTAAGCCTTTATTTCATTGGATTTCATTTAACAATTTGGTTGTACTTACAATGTAAAATCCTCAAATTCACATAATCAAGAATGTCAAAAACATATTTCAATTTTATTTACAAATATGTTGTCCACTAAAAATGTAGCATTATTGAAATTTCCAAATGTAGTTGCCCATACAATCTAAAATGTCAACCATAGCAGCCTTTTACTTTCATTTATATTTGGAAAAGTGATAAATATGAGAACCCTTTTCTCCAAATTTAAATTAGCATATACATATTATAAATAAGGAATAATGTGATTATTTTCCTAGTTCAGTCCTTTTCTACAACTACTTTCCTCTACCCCAAATTACATTTCCCCCGCAGGTAGGACATTTTTTGTACTCGACCTAACAACTGTAGGAGCATTACAACTTCTCAAGAATTTGGATTATGGAAAAATTGTCATATAATAATCTTATTCTCTCAAATTCATTTTTGTTTAGAAGACACACTTTTGAATTCTTTAGAAATGGTTCAACATTTTGTAATCTACAAAACTTTGGTAGCTTTGATAGTGCATCTCCTTTTTTTGAAATAAATCCCTATAGCATAACTCTCATCATTACTTCAACAAGACGAACTCATTGCACAGCTACTAGTAACTAAGTGTTCTTACACACATCATGCATAGTCATTATTAATAGTGATCACAGGGTCTTACTTACAACAACAATTTCATCATTCATTTTTCTGTTTCATTATTCCTATAGAATTAGTATAAGCATTAGGCCTAGAGTCATTTCTTATCTACACACCACAACTTCCACAACCCTATCTTGTGGAGCTCCTATTGCAACCAATTCAACATTTTCCCTTTTATTTCTTTTATTTCATTGATAATCATTAACATTCAATGTGAGAGATTCAAGATGACTTTTGTGATCATCCATATCATACATCCTTTGGTTTTAATTTTATCTTTTCTTCTAGGTGTTTCCAAACAATTTATAGAATTATTACTTTGAATTTCCAACATTACATTGTTCTAACCCTGCAAACTGTCATCACTCATCCTAACATTTTCCATCAAAATATATTTAGGATATCATTGCTTCCTACTTCTTCATCCTTACGCTTGGACTCCCTACATGCAAGCCTAGGGCGAAGAATAGTAGGGGTAGAAAAGAACTGGGCCAACATAGTTGAATCTTCCCCCCACACCCTCGACTATTGAACTCAATTTGTAACTCACCGCTCCCTCTGTATTCACACATTGAAAACTACAGAATGAGAGTTCCATTAAAATCTGCAAGAGAATATCTAGAGAGAAACCTCTAATTTGCAAAACAAGCTATTTAAAGGTATTCTTATTTTGATTCTTTCTAATTTGTTTTTCCAAAATATTCTTACGAGGGTTGATTGATCCTCATAATTTAGATATTTAGAATAGTTATTTCTCAAACTCTAACATTAAGCTCCATTGCAATGCATTATAATTTTTTATCCCAATGTGATCTTAGATCGATCGATATGTATCCTCATTTTATTCTTTTCTTTTTGTACATAGATGCACGTATCTGAAAGATGTAATACAAGGTTAGGGAGTTGGATCATTTGAAGAATTCTTTCCCCCTTTAAATTGACAAATTACTCTTATGAATCATTTGAAGAGGACACTAAATTGCTTATGATCATCTAAGGTTTGAAATCGAGTCATCCGGATTATGTTTTTTGACATCCTAGACTACATATTGTTATTAAATTGTCATAATGTCATGCATCTAGGTCTGAATCTTAGTGATTTTGATGATTAATCTATCAAATTACAATTTACCATTAAACTAAACCATAGCTACAATCCATGGCGGTGGCTAAATTTAAAAGAAATCTCTTTACCCTTTGTAAAATTAAATCTCTATTACCTTAACTAGTCTTCACTCTTAGTCAACTGTGGGTTAAATTGTAGTTGGGTTTTCCTTTCTCATCTTTGTTTGTTTGCAAGTTTGTGTTTTCTTTAATTTTAGAACATTTCCATCTGAATGAAACTGATGGATTTAACTAGTAAGTCAAATATTTTAAAATTTAATTAGATCTACCTCTTAACAATTCCTTAAACTGGGCTTATGGTTAAAAAATTAAATATATCCAACAGGCTAACATATGCCTAAACTATTACTAAGGTGATACATCCAAAATTTAAAAATAATGCAATGGACTTCAAATGACTATCAAAACAACACAATGTTAGCCATAGAGGATTTACCAAGCTTATCTCAATCAACAACCCCAAGGATGTGGAGTAGAAGAATTTGTAGCTACCATCACTTGGGAGTTGTAGTGGATGATGTCAACATGTAATCTAGAGTCTACACTTTATACCCCCTCTATCCATGTCTTGGCTTACCCAAACCTCCACCTCAATCTATAGGGTAATTCAATAGCACTTATATTCTTCTTAAAATATACCATTACATAAATATTCAAGCACTACTACATTTGACCTTATTTTTCGACCAAAATTTTTGACCATCAATTAAAAAGGTTTACGTTGGTCGGATTGGAGAAAGAAAAAATCCTCTTTTTAAAAATCTAAGCCCATGTTGGTCAAAATTTTGACCAACACGAGCTTAACTTCAACATGAAAAAAGATTTTTCATTTCATTGATGTTTGAGCACACGAAGGAGCTGGAGCTGTGTAAGGGTTTTCTTTTGCATTGTTTTCTTTTGTGTAACACTTGAATCCTCAGTAAATGCTTGGGCCAATGATTTCTCTAAGAATAAAAATGCTCTGTGGATTGAAATTTCCTTTCCCTCTCTCCTCACACTGATTTTGGGAGGTTCCTTTACTTGGATTGCATGAGTGGTGTTCGATAGTGACAAGTTAAAGGAGTGGGGAAAAGCTAATTTCTATAATGAAGTTTTGGATGTCTTTTACAATACTTGAGGGTTTTAATCTTCTATTGTGTATTCATTTTTTGTGTAAGTTATTTATGATCCATTATAATACATTTTTCTACCTGAATTTTAGGATTGGGAATTCTAGATTCATTAACTAAAATCATCTTCTAGTATTGTAAGTGGTTCTTATCTACACCATTGCTCACATGTTTTGATAAGTGAGGAATTTGCACACCTCTGAACTATCTCTGAGGTCTTAGGATTCATAAATAGCCCATATGTGTAAGAATTTGACTATAATAAATCTACTTTACTATTTTGAGGCTGAGTATCATCTTTTGGCAATAACCTATCTCTACCTACAACAAAACTAGCTTTATAGGGATTCATATCAGGCCCACCTTTAATCCTTTTTTCAAGGTTAAATTTTTACAACCCCTCACACCTTGTCCAAGAACTAGTTGCATTATTACTTGCAGATAGAAGCATTTGCAGTAAAGTAGAGGAGCCTTTGGGCCCAACTCCTTC
The DNA here is from genome assembly GCA_028749045.1 of Cupressus sempervirens. Classification (NCBI taxonomy): domain Eukaryota; kingdom Viridiplantae; phylum Streptophyta; class Pinopsida; order Cupressales; family Cupressaceae; genus Cupressus; species Cupressus sempervirens. The sequence continues at coordinate 204,969,812 of CM053793.1, read as the reverse complement.
CTTTTTTCTTTTGTTGTTCCTAAGTGTTTAAACTAGTGAATGCCTAGACACTTCCAAGATACTTTAGGAACTCTAGAGAATTCTAAGAGATGTCAAGAATCCTTCTATTTTGGGGATGGTTTTACATTCCTAGCTCTATTTACATATGGCTTGAATCACCCTAACAAAAACCAAACCCTCTTTAAGAATGATTAGATGCCATAATAAATTCACCATCACTATTTGGGGATAGGTAGAAGTTCCTAAAATATAATGAGGGATGCTATACCATGAGATATCCAAAGAAATATTTAATAAAATAGGGTCAACTCGGGTGCCTAAGAATCTTAGAATGGGAATGAAAAATGGGGGTGTGCCACAACAATACCAAGATGATATATAGCTTGGATTTTTTTCTTAGATTTCAGAGACAATTGTGGGGCATTTTATACCCAATTCATTTGGAAAGTTAAATGATGCACTAAGTGATTACATAGGTTTAGCCCATCTTTAATCATTTCCATAACAATGCCTTACCTCGACTTGCCAAGTGTTTGGCCACTCTAGATGTACCAAAAAAGGCTTAACTATTTGGGAGTTGAGGCCTCCATTATTATCTTAAACCATATGTTATAAAGAAAACTGACTATAACTTTGTATGGTGCATTAATTGACAAATATCCTATGCTACTAAAACTCAAATTTGTTTGGAATTCTTAGAGGCCTTTAATGTGCCTTCTCTTTTTGTTGGGCTCTATTAGGGATAACATAAAAAAATTAGCCAAAATTCTGCACTAATTGACATAGTCTTTCATCATCTAATCTATAATTTGTTCACCCTCGAGTGAAAGTCCAAAAATAAATCTTGATTTTTGTGTAACCTTATGATTCTGGACTATGGGGATATTGCCATCCACACTTCTATACTCCAATGCCAAGGAAAAGATAGAGAACCTTAACATTCACATTCGAGGTTTGCATTATTTTCCACATTTGTGCACTCTTCTATGCATAAAAAACAATCAAAATCTAAATATTTTGTGATGTAGACTAAGGGAAATACAATGAGTAGCTAGGAAATATTGTAGGTTAGTTGTACATGTCAAAAGTGCTCTCCACATTAGAGTTCCAAACTTTCAAAATATTTCCAAAAAAAAACCAAATATCTAACTTGTGGCCGCAAACTAGAATTTCATACCATTGAGTAATTTTTTGCATCTAATGCAATTTTACATGCACAAGAAAAAATTAGAATAGAGTCTTCCATCACTTTATGGGCTATTTCACCAGCACCAATTGTTATTTTTAGCAGACCTGAAAGAATTTATAAAATTCTTTCATCTCCCAAATTAGAAAATCTTGTGGAATAGCAATAGAGCTACTATGTAAAACATTTCTAACTATAATTTACCTACAACATGTGTAGCAAGAGCCACCTCAGAAGAAGACCCCTTTTTTATCGATTTCATAAACATATTGAGCAAAGTTTCATTTCTGCAAGAAAGTTGATGGTTTAGGCAAGTATCCAATCTACATAACAATTGTCCATAATTTTAAATGTGTAGTATTTTTAAGTCCATTGTAAATGCTTACAACGTTTTTGAAAATCACTTATTTGTAATGTTGTAGTACTATAATTTTGAGTATTTGCTCAATTTAACATTTTTGGTCTATTTTGTCCAATTCTGATTGTTTTAGACCCTTGTATGTCATGGAAAATAATAATTTTGGAAATGTTCATAAGTATATCAATGGGAATAAAACATAGAAGTAGGAATATTATCCAAATAAAGACAAACATAATAATTAAACATATGCCATATTTGACAAAGATGATATTCTTACTTGCTTTCTACAAATTCATATTGAAAATCATTCATGAAAGCATTGATAAAACCTTTTAGACCATTTTATCTAGTTGATATTAAAAGGAGATAAAGCTGTTTGTATTAGATATCCATATCACAAAACTACCATATTTTTCTTAGTGTATATAGTCCCTTTTGGATAGTTCTGCCTCATTTTGAGGCAACTATACTCAAATGTTAATTTGTCTCTTGGATCGATTTTGTGATAGTTTTTAGCATCAATGTTTTGGATCATCCTACGTGATCTATCAACGTTACTCTCCCGTATCTTGATGATTGATTATGTAGTATGATCCGAAACGTTGATGCTAAAAATTGTCACACAATTTATCCCAGAAACAAATCAACATTTAACATGGATTGTGAAGATCTGGTAGACTTGCCTGTATTTAAGTCATGTCAATTATTCATGATATATTCTTGGACATTTATTATCGTGGAATATGCTTCTACATAAACAAGATAGGAAAATATGGCTTCATGCCAAGCAGATCTTCATGCTAAATCTTATAGTTTAAATCTCATTGTGATGATAAAATAGAAAACATCAGTGTACTTCAAACATGAACTTTACATTGGTTAGCATGGAGAATAAATATAAAGCAAGCACAAATTAGTAATATATGCATACTTTTGATTTGTATATTTAGCAAATAAGAAAAGAACATAGATTAAATATGAGGGGTTCCAAGCAGGCTGGTTAATACTACTCTCTTTCTAATTTATTCCTCTGATACAAAACTTTAGGAATACTCAAAAAATTGTTCCTTTCTGGTATCCAATTAAACATCTTCACATTAGTTTAGAAACCCTAGGTCTGAAACTGAATACATGCATGCTGAAGAAGTTATAAAAAAAATTAGATAGAACTCAACATATCTTAGGAAATTAAAATATACATTAATTTGGTATATTTGAAATAGGATTGAAGCATTTCAAAAACCTTTGTAATTGCTCCTCTAAAACCTCACACTTGGTAATGACATCTTTGCATTGCATGTGCTCCTCCTAAAGCTCTAGCTCCAAAGCATCCACTTTTTTAGACAACCCTTTCATCTCAGTTTCTATTGCCTTGAATTGAGATTTAATATCTAATTTATGTGAAATCATGGCTGCTAGTTCATTCTCTAATAACTACTTTGATTCCTTAGTAGATTCAAGCTACATTTGCAAGTTTGCCAGCATTTGTTCTGATTTAGTAAGTTTATTTTCTGTGTGTTCAATTTTCTCTTTAGTTGCAGCTAGGACTACCTTTTAGATTAGCATTGTCACTCTTCAAATGTGTAAGTTGTTCCTCCAACTCTGTAACTTGATGCTCGGTGTGATCAAGCTTCTCTTTTGTTACAGTGAAGACTCCTTCCAGATTAGCATCCTCACTCTTGAGATGTATGAGCTCCTCTTTTAACTCAATAATTTGATATTGTGTATGTCCAAGATCCTCTTTGATTGCAACCAAGACTATTTATAGATTTGCATTCTCGCTCTTGAAGCACATAAGCTCCTCTTCTAACTATCCAATTCTGCTTACTCTAGCCTTCAACTCAGATTCCAAAGATGTTTTTTTCTACTTGAATGCTGTTAAGATTCCTAATTATGTATAAATTGCCACCAGCTAATTGAAAGCGTAGGCTATTAGCCTTTTCTTCTCCTAAAAGATCTTGAGCACTTTCTTGTCTTGTGAAACTATCTGTACTAATCAAATTAAAAAGAAAACTAGATTGCATCAAGTTAGGCAATTGGTTGCCAAAATCTATGGCTTCATTTTGGAAGATTTCACTGAAACCAAGAGCAAACATTTTCCCAAATTGAGATAGCAAAGATATCAGTTCAACAATTAACTCTATAATGTTTTCTTTGCACTACAAAAAGTAATCTACTAACTGAGAAAACTCCTAAATTCTAAAAACTAGTTTATTAGTACCTAATGATTTAAATTTTTGAGTCTTTTTAGGGTGTTGGGCTATAGATTGTAAGAAATTAATGACGCTGAAAATAGAAGTTGCAAACTCTACATCAATAGAACTAATTCTAATCCCAGTATCAGAATGAGAAGTGAAGTTAGCTTTCACAGAAGACCAGATATGTGTCTAAGAATCTCTAGTACTTTCAGCATCTATTGCCATGGCATATTTGACCTCATCTAGTATTTTGTGTAGGTCTACACCCTCAACATCAACAACAAGGCTCATATCATGCTTTTCTTTGAGACTAATTAGCGTAGATTCATTCCAAGTGTTTCTAGCTTGTAGAACAATTATATTTTCTTGTAAATGGTTAATTTTTTTTAACAACTCAGAGCATTCTTGATTGATAGTTTGAAGCTTTGATTCTTTTTGTGCAAGAGCTTCTTTTAAGAAAGCTCTATCTTCTTGATTAGATGAAATATCAAAACTTCCTAAAATATTCTCGTTAGTTATTTCATCTAAATTTCCTACTTCTGCCTAATCCAATCTAGTTGAATCCATGGAAGCCAATCTCTCCATGTCAAGGAAATCATCCATCAAATCTACCATGGACACATGACCGAGCTTCTTAGCTTTGCTAATGACCTTTTCTATTTTGATATGATCCAGCTCTACAATCAGTGTTGAAGCCCATGACTCTGCATTAGGGTCACCATCATTCCTATCCTCAGAAATGGAAGACAAGCTTAGTGGATTTCTTGTGCTTTCATTTCTTGATCCTTCCAAATGCAACTCAAGTGCAAGTTTTCCTTGCCTTCACCTCAAAGATTCTAATTGTTGTTTAATAGTGGAGAGTTTGGCAGCTATTCTAGCACACATGACTCTAGAAGCCTTATGTTCACCATTTTTCTTTGAGAGAGCATCTTTTAGCATCTTGTTCTCTTCTTCTATTGCTGACACTTTTCCTGTATGGTATTTAGTTTCTTTCTAAGAATGTTCTTTGTGTCTATCATTTAATGTCTCTACTGAAGAACGTGGTGAACTAGCACCCTTACCAAGTGACTTCCTCAATTTGATATCCCCAAACTCCCTTCCAGTAGTATCTACTTCAAGTTTCATTTGAGCCAATGTAGTAGGCCCTGGTAATCATTTTTTTAAGTAGACCTCTTAGCCTCTGACACTTGGCCTCTAACTTGGTAACTTTCTTAAATGTTTCTATTTGCTGCTTGCTAGCAGCCTGGGTAGATTTCTTACTAATATCCATTTCATCAATTATTATACCCAGTTATTTGTTAAGCACATGAAGTTTATATTTGAGGCTAACATTCTCACTTTCTAACATCTCAAGTTTAGTTTGAAGAACTTTAGCCTCAGACTCAACTTAGTTTTTGGCTTCTTACAAATTAGATAATGCTTTTGAATTTTCTTGAAGAGATGTGGATGCTGCATTACTTCTTGCTTCTACCTCATTTAGAAGCTGCTCCAATTCTACTATTCTAGAATCAAGCTCACATTTTGATTTGTCCCATTCTCTAGTCTTTTTCACCATAGCCTCATGAAGCTTTTGTTCTTGTTCCTCTCTTAAACTCCTAAGCTCCCGTGAAATTGCCTAATTGAGTGTCTATATTTTTTTAAACTAAATCATATTTGAGGGTTCATGATGAAGAAACTCTGAAATTAGTGCTCAATATTTTGATTCTATCACAACTTTTTGTTTAGCATGTTTAACAAGAGAAAATACAAACATTATTTCATTAGGAGAGAAAGTATTTGATTTTGTAAAAGTTTTTTTACACTATATTTATTAATTAGAGAAAATATGGGAATTTCCTCTGTACAGATTCATTAGTACTAATTCAAAGGATTTCGCAACTAAAGTCTACCCCAAGCAATTCTCATGTGCCATAGTCAAGCTTTGAGACTGTTAAGAGAGGTAAAGGGCAACCTAAACAAAAATCTTCCAATTGTGGGAAGGATTAGTCCAGCATGGTGGATTGTTATGGAAAGGATAACCTCAAAGTTTTGAAGGAAAATTCATTGGGACCAAAGTTAAGGCATGAACATTTGTCTCCTGTAAGATCTTTCCCAAGTAAGATAACCTATTGATTGTGTCTTTGTCTCCATCACAAGAAAATCCAAACTCCAAAACCCATTTAACATAAGAGGCCCAGACTTACATTGAATGAGAAAGACCACGCCTGAAAATATGAACCTAGAACAAAATAATGAGACAATGGCTACATTGTGGGCTCAGTTCTGCAAAAAACCTGATAAATGTTATTGTCCTTGCAAAAAGTGTAAGGGCTTAAAGAATCAAAGAATTCTAATCACAATAGCCCAAAGTCATTGTAGGCAATATGGTCATGTTGAAGGTGGCCACAATTTTTGTCCATTGCTAAACGTGAATTTCCTACTGGAGGAACACAGAGGTGTGAATATCCAAGCTGAGGATAAAACTTCCATGGAAGAAGATGATAATGTGCCAGAGGATATGATTGAAGAAGATGGTATTGGGGCAGGTGATGAAGAGGCTCACAATGATGGTACTAACAAATCTAATAATAATGATGAAGATGGTCTTGATATACCTTTACTTGAGAAGACACACGAGCCCTTATATGAAGGATCCCAAACAATTCTTCTATTAGCTATAGTGTTGTTGGTGAACTTAAAGGTTATGAATAGTATATCCAATGTAGCAATGTCACGTATGCTAAGGTATGTCATTTTTATCATCTTCAATGTTAGCATACAATTACTATTCATTATATTAACAATGCATATTTGTTGTTGTAGGTTGATTAGTGAGTTTTTGTTACTACCATCAAACATTTTGCCTCATTTGTACTGAGAATTATCTAACATTATGAATCATATTGGAATGAAGTATCAGACAATACATGCATGTCCCAATGATCACATTCTATAACATAAACAACATGAATTTGCAATAGAATGCCCTAATTTTTATGTTAGTAGATATCGATAAGATCAAATAACAAAAAAAGTGCCTCACAAGGTTCTTCGGTACATTCCCATTATTCCATGTCTTGAACGGTTATTCAGATGTGCTAGCTTGGCACAATTTATGGATTAACATGCATGCAATAGAAGTTAGGATGAAATTATGTGAATGCCTGTCGATGGTTTTGCATTTAAAGAGATAGAAAAAACATGGTCACACTTTAAAGAAGAACCTCATAATCTAAAACTTTCATTAGCGATAGATGGTGTCAATTCATATAGAGATATGAGATCTGTTTACTCAGTATGGCCTATTTTTGTTATTAACAATAACATTCCTCCTTGGATGTCCATAAATAGGGTGCACATAATGTTGTCAATGATTGTACCAGGTATTTTTAATTTTATAGTTATCTAAATTAATTTATAAATAGTGCATAAAAATGGTTATAATAATTACACAATGTTTATGTTCATTCAATTTCTAGGTAAATACCAAGTTAAAGATATGAACATGTATATTGAGCCCCTAATTGATGAGTTGTTGAAGTTATGGAATGACATCACTATGTATGACATCTCTAGACTGATAGAACATCGACAAATTCAATTCCATGCAATGCTTGTATGGACAATACATGATGCCCCTCAGCTAACTCATTTTTGCAATGTGTTATATTGTTAAGATCACATATTTTTGATCTATTATAGTGCTTACACATTACTATCGAATGCTTAAGTTGTGCATGATAATTATACATGATCTTTTAGGTCTTCAGACAAAGAGAAAATTTGCATGTCCAATTTGTGGTTCGAAGATGAAATGTTGTCATTCAAGAAGTTTAGGAAAGTAGGTGTTTGATGAGTTTAGACGCTTTCTCCACAAGAATCATAGGTATCGAATTGATGAAAAACATCTTTTCAATGGGAAAGAAGAGACATCATCAAGGCCATGAAGAATGACACCTCATTTATGAAAGTTAGAATACGATCGACTAAATCGAAAAAGGTAATGTCCAATTTGTCATCCAAAGTTTACAATTTGTATTTTGATATTGTATTATATTTACTAATGCTGTAATTGATGCTCATGAAGGTCGTCAAGGCATCAATGACCAACTTCCTAAAGGAATGAAAAGTTATCCTACTCAATTTAGTAGGTTACCATACTACAAATATCTCCCAATCGTGTATTTGTTTGATGCTATGCATATTGGAAAGAATGTAACAAAGACACTATGAAAAATATTGGCTGGAAGGTGAGATAGAGAACAAATTGTTAAAATTTCTACTAACATTCATGAATCCAATCATGCACTAATTTTTTTTATTGAATCAAATAGGAATGGAGACTGCATAAATACAAGTGCCCTTCCTTGGTTATTAACAAAGCAACAAAGTGATGCATTAAAAGAAGTCATAAAAAAACAAAATTTCCAACAGGATTTGCTGCAAATCTAAGCACTCTTCTATCAAAGAAAGGTGATTTTGGGCCAGGGTTGAAAACACATGACTGGCATATCTTCCTTAAGGTAAGTCATGTTTTCTATTTACAGTATATTTATAAGATTGAATGTAGTACTAGTTGCATTATTTAATAATATATTGAAATGACACTTTTTTAATGATTACAGTTCATCCTACCTCTATCCCTTCCACAATAGTTTGAAAGTAGTATTAAAAAAGTTATATATGATCTTGGAAAATACATGAGGTTAGAAGAGTATTTTTTCTTAGATTTATAGCTTTTTATCTGAAATCTATTGTATAATTTTATTTGAAATCTCCTTTATGTGTTTTTGTGTGTTGAATCTCTTTTAGGTGGTTATCATCTAAAAAAATTGATAAAAAAGATATAAAATATTGAAAGAGAAAAATTCTATAGCTTATGTGTGAAATGCAAAAGTGTTTACTTCCAAAGTTTTTCAATGCTCAAGAACACTACCTCATACATCAACTTGAGGAGATTGAATTGTGTGGACCTATACAAGCTAGATCAATGTGGATGGTTGAGAGGCACTTGAAATTTATGAAGGGCTTGGTTTGAGAAAGAGCATGTCCCGAGGGTTCTATGATAGAGGGATATATGATATACTAGACCATGGTGTATATCAACGAATATCTTCCAAAGTTTGCAGCAGGTATCCATGTAGATCGCATTTGGGATCCCAACTATAATGACAAATTCAAAGGGGAGTACTTGAGGGGAAAAGGTAGATTGAGGAGGATGAGAGGTAATTATAAGTTTTTTTTTGTAATTTAACAATTCTTATCCATCATCAATATATATAAGTTATTTCTAATTGGTATAATTGTCTTCTTTATAGTTGGTCATGAGTGGGATGCACTACACTTTTATATTGCAAACAATCTTGATTGGATGACAGTATGGATTGAATAGTCACAAAAAAATGGTTGCTCATTAACATGGGATGGTGTTGCATCATTGGTTAAAGAAGCTAATCATAATGGAGATCCCAATGTTATGCCAATGGTACTTGATCTAATATATGGCTTAAGAGATACAAAGGTATACATAAGATTACTAATCATGAGACATAAGTTTAATATCAACTCATAGATCAATGAGAAGATTCTTGACATGTTTGAATAATTGTAGGTCAAACACCACAAAGCTATGTACTACCATGGCTATAAATTTTGCACAAAAAAGTTAGATAAAATGAAGAAAACATGTGATTTCGGGATAAGTGCTGTCTTCACGGTCACCAATATTTCATCTAGAACTGACATACATCCTTAACAATCTAAAAATTGATACTATGGCATTTTGGATGATATACTTGAGTGTGACTTTAATTCATTCAAAATAGTTCTATTTGTTGTCAAACAGTTTATGTTATGACTAAATCGAAATGATCCTAATAGGACTGTTATTGAACATGATAGTGGATTTACTATGATTAATACAAGGTCATTTGAGCTAGTCGGAGATGAGCCCTATGTTCTTCCAAGCCAATGTGAGCAAGTGTTTTACTTCGGTGTTCCACACAAATTAGGTTGGTCATTTGTTGTTAGACATGACCCAAGAGGAAGGCCAGTAAAGTATAATGTGATCGAAGAAGAAGATATTGAAGAAGCACAAGAGGAAGTAAATGATTATAAAAAACAACAGTTATCCAGTGATTAAGAAGAAGAAGATGGTGATGATTTTGGTCATGCTAACAATAATGGTAATAATGATGATGATGATGCTGATGATGATTATGATCATGGTGATGAAGATGGTGATGATCATGGCGATGATGGTCATGATGATGATAGTGATCAAGAGGATGATGGTGGTGGTGACGATGACGATCAAAGTGACAAGGACGATGATGGTGATGATGATGATGATGACATGGATATAGATCATGATGATTAATGAAATGTCTAGGTAGGATCAATATCAATTATGATGGGGTCTTGTATGACCAAATATTTCTTTCCAAACCATATGTGCACATATAAACATTAAGTAGAACATGTCAAATATTTTTTTAGATATAAACATTAGTTACGCTAAATTTTTAACTTAAGACAGATGATTTACATATACAATCTACTTTATTATTAATATTTTTTTTGGTAAGTCTATTACTTTAATTTCGCTACTGATTTCTAAGACTTACTAATTTTTTTCACAGGGCGATATGGATGCACCATCTTAGACACCTTCAATAGAGGTTAAAATTAATTATTGTAAATTTTAATGTTAATATAGAAAAAAATGTCATATTATTATGTTCTTTTCTCTTTGGATTTGGAGTTATTTTGATGAAAGTATATGAATATTTGATGTCACAAATGATAGGAAAAAGCTGCAATGATCACTGATCAAATACAATTTGAAATACGGGTGTCACATCTACATGACATTGGCCTTAGTACTGACCCTCTAGTCATCACCCAAAAAATTATGCAAAGATACACTAATGAACTTGTTAACATTATCATCAAGGGTGAAAAAAGTGAGGAGAAAGAGGCACTGAGAATAGAATTGGACTGTAGAATCCAATCTTTGAAGGTAAGCAATAATTCGACTAAAGCAGTAATAGAAGTTCAATAGATATTAGTATTTTATAGTATCTTATGGATCATGATCTCTAATTTTATGTGTTCTTGTATAGACATATGTTCCAGTTTCGACATCACATGGTGAACATGGTCAAGGTTGTTGCACAGTACCTTCGTGTAAGTAACACTTTGTTTATTTTGATTAACATTATAACACTTACCTTTTTTTTTGTGGACATTTCTCACTAGTATCCCATTTGATCTTTATCCATTGCAACTTTCTTTGCTAACAATAGTCTATTCTTCAGCTCATGATGAAGTGCAGACTCCTCCTTCGGTTGGTGGTCCACTACTGTCTGCTGCATTGTCAGCAACAAGGACCATGCAAACATCATCATCTATGCCCACTAGAACTGGTAAAACCTTGTTTTGCTATATTTTGTAATGTGCTATATTTTGTAATGTCTTTCTACAAGTTGATGAACATATTAGTGCTTAAATGATGTCTACAGAAGCTTGCATACACACAAAAAAATGCATACACACACCATGCATACATATATATACCCACACATAGAGAGACATGGACATAGGTAGGGAGGTAGACCAACAAAGAGCAGTACTAAAATTGTCATTTAATTGTTATGATGTTTCAGTTGATAGACTAACAGAGAGCAGTACTACTAAAGATGATCTATTTTTTGGAGCAGTTCATGTGATTAGTACTAGTTTGTATGAAGGGATATTGTTGCTGAATAAGAAAACTATGTTTCCATTAAAAGAACAAAAGCTTCTAGGTGCTTTAAAATTGATATTATTTAAAGTGTAAATTTAGTTTACTTTTACATTACTCATTTTGGACTGATAAATCCTTTATGTTTTTGTAGGTAATAATGCTTTCTTTGAACATCTTTTTCATATGACATTGATACTATTTGGACCCACCATACATAAAATGTACGTAGTTTCATATCATTGATACATAAATTTTATTTTCTTCTATTTATTGTAATATATTAAAGTTATTGATCCAACAATCTATTTGTTTTTAAAAAGGTGGAATTTACAAGTTGTGGAATTAAAAAATTAGCTGATTGCATCTATTGAGGAGAAATTTGGAAAAAATATTTTTGACACTGGCCTACTTCTGAAAAGAGTAAAAAAGCATATAAAGACTGTGAGGGATCAATATAGAAGGGCTCTTAAGGATAACCCAAAGTACGAACATCCTCCTATGATTCCACTGATGGAGTAAAATGAAATTATAGAAGATGCAAAGGAGAAAAGGCTATGTGAAGATAGAGATAATGAAGCAGCACAGGGAAAAAAGAGGTATGTCATTATAGTATTAAGTACATTGTAATCATGTACTAATTATTGATATTTGTAAATATATAATCTAAGATGTTTGAAATTGTTCATAGATTGCAAGACACAGTCGTGGCTACAAAAGCGAGAGTAGAAAAGGTTGGCCAACACAAACTTGGCTCTGGCGGCTATATGAATCTGCAGTCTTGACTTGTAAGTAGAGCAATGAATTTAAAAAAATTTTAAAAAAAATGTTGCAAACAATTTTGTTTAATGAAACCATACATGGAAAACTGACGTTATCAAGCAAAAAACATAGGGCACACATTTCAATGTGGAGGTCACAGATGAGAATAGAAAAATTGCCTTGAAAGAAGGCTATAAAGTTGTGGTTGCATGTCTACATAAAGAATCTGTAAGGCTTGCCCAAGAATCTAGTGTACCAAATTGACTACATAATAATGTGCATAACATTTTACTCCAGCCTTCATATCCTACCACAGATGTTGCTCGTGACGAAGGCCATGATGTGCATCATAGTGGTGGAGGTATTAATTTTTTGTTGGAAACTAATTATGCAATTATGAATACAATTTAACATCGTCAATTAGAATTTGACGTCTATCTTTTTTTTGAATATTTCAGAGCATGTTGAACATCATGCTGAAGGAGTGGACCATGTTCCAAGTGTTCAACATGTTAACGCGGTGGCAGATCAAAATGTTAATGTACATGATGTGGCATTGTTAGGTAAGAAAAATGCATTTTATGTTGTACTCATACTTAATTACAAACTTGTAACACTTAGAAAAAGAAAAAGAGTATCCCAACTTATCCCATTCACTTGTTCTTGCAATAGAGCCCCCTTTAGTGTAGCAACCTCCTACTCCTCCAAAGAGAAGGATCCATCATAATTTGATATTACACATGCCAGAAGAGGAGGATAATGAAGCAGATATGGATGCTCCTATGAGCACTTTTCTTAAGAGAGCTTAGAAAAACAAAAAAAAGAAATGATGTTTTAAAAATCTTCTTTGATAAACCTTGTTGGATAATGAAAGAAATTTGTTTTAAGTAATTATGTATGAATGATGCGTATTAATACAGATTTTTATTTTATGTTAATGAATATTGTTATGTGTTAATGAAGTTTTGATTAGTATTGTGTATTAATGAATTTTATGTCATATTAATGAATGTTATGTGATTGTATTGATTGAATGTTATAGTTCATAAATGGATGAATGAATGAATGAAGTATGTAATTAGATGATAATTGGTACATTAGATTGATGTTAGGGGGAGGATGGTGAGGCCAGATGAGCTTCCACCTTCACGTGGTTGGCCTTGTTAAGTAGAGAATATTATAGTATTCTTGAAATCAAGTGAAGCTCAAACTAACATAAAATGGACACTTTGCGTGTTGTAGGTCTAAAATGATCCACAACTACTACTGCCCATAACATACAATGCAAATGTGATATGGGATTTATGTGTGGCTACCTACAATGTTTGATATTTGATCATTTTGTTCCCTTTATATATTTACCCTTTTTTTTTCCCCTCAGTAATAGTTGTCAATAATGATATTCTGAACTATGCATTAGGTGACTTAAATGACCATTATGGGTAAATAATACAATATCATTCTAATAAAAATGGTTGATCAAAGATTCATCTCCATCCTTGGGGAAGAATGCTGATAGGATTGCTGACGAGGGCACATGCTTGCTTGTGAGTGAGCTAGGTTCTATAGCTATATGTCTCTTGCTTTTCCACTTGATGTTACCTCAGTTGTTGAGGTGAATTGTGTTTATAGGCCAAGTCTATTTAAAATATTTGATTAGAATTGTCCTACTCATGAGATTGTTTCCCTTGGTTATATTTTGGATAACTAGTTGAAAAGGTTAAACTATTGTGGATGCAATGTGGAGAGTTTGTTTTAACTCATTTGTTAAATGTGTTGATCACAAACTATAACTCCTAACAACACCTGTAAGGATTTTAATTCTAAGCCTTCAAACAAACACATTTACAGTTCCAAGTACTTCAGAAGACCAAGAAACAACACTGTATTGTCTTTTCCCTAGAAAACACACAATGCAACTTTCTAATGGAATATTACTTCAAATGTAATACATTGAGTCACTGACTACAAATTTCAATTGAAATAAATTTTGAATATATGTAAGAAATTACTATTCCAATGTGTACTCTAGAAAAATCTATTAGGCAAATTCATCAATGTTCCTTTCAAAATCCAATTTAACTACTTCCTATAGATTTTATAAGTCTAGTTGTATCGAGCACTAATAGGTCGATATTTTGGTGTAATGGCAACAACATTTGTAACAAGTGGTATCAGAGCTCAGTCTCATTTGAGTCCTTTCGATTAATGTCAAAGGCTAGATTGGTAACAAATTGGTAAGAACTTCCCTCATAATTTGTAACATGATTTAACCACTTCTAATAAGAATGCCATCTTCATGAAAACTCACAAAGATGTTATATTATATAGCAGCACCACCCCTACCAGTGCTCCACCATTGTTCACCCATTGTCCCTCTACCATCTCCAAATTAAAATGCTTGTTCCCATTCGTGAAACCTTGCATCCCTGCATATTTTGTTAATAAATTACTATTGAGATTTTCAATTTAGTAGTAAATGCCTCTTTTGAGATTCATGCCATGGATCAAAATAAATCTACCATTTCCATCTGACATTAATAGTTCAAATTTTTGATGCAACAACAAATACTTATAAAAAATATATGCAGCTATGGAAAACACATAACAACTTTGGTTTTTTCTATCTCGAGACAAATTCTTGTCAAAGAGTTTTCTTGTTTTCCACATAGTCAATTTTCTTGTTCATTGTGGTGTTAACAAAAATAGTGAGAAGTGGTTACAAGGGTTTGTTCAGAATTTATTCTGATGGGAAGAGTAATGGGTTGATTGTATTTTTGTCCACACGATCATTACATCCTGATCTACTCTATTCATTGGCATTTTCTTTTCCAGTCTTCTTCATCACATTAAATCTTTAGTTATATTTTTTTTCAAGTGAGATTCTATACTCATTTATTATTCTCTTTCAATTCTTAACCTTATCCCATTTTTATTCACTTTTAATTCTAAATAGGTTCAATAAGCCTCCTAAAGAGATTATGGGCTATTAAAAATTCTAAATAGACCATCCCTTTGTTTTGGCATTGTTTTATCTCTTTTTAGATGCCTATTCATTTAGTTTTAGTGAAAATGGTTTGAGCCAATAGTGATAATGATTTGAGCCAAGAGCAGATTCTCCATGTTTTTCTTTTGTAAAAATAAAGACAATGCAATAGAACCTAAATTCATTATGCCCTAAATATTACAGAGCACTAAAGCATTTGCACGAGCACTGCGATCCATCTATCATTCACTGTGATTTGAAATCATCAAATGTTCTCCTTGATGTAAACTACAATGCCAAAGTAAGTAAATTTTATTGTAAGGGAATATTTTCACATAGAAAGTCTATTTCATAATAGTCTTGCTTGTTTAATATGGCATGCAACTTTTAGATTTTGGTCTTGCTGTAACAGTTTGAGGAGTTGTGGACAAAAACTTTTTTCAAGTTTTGGGAACCTTGGGATATGTAGCTCTAGAATACCTTGTAGATGGTATGCCTCAAATACTAGGTTGAGCTTTCAAATTATGTTTATGGTATATTTGCTTCCCAAAAAAATCACATCCTAGTAAAATAGATATAATTACTATTAATTTTCTTTGCTACACATGCCCCCATGAAATTGATTTGCCTCTACTTAGATAATTTTCTTTAAACAACCAGTGACAAAATTATCTTTGTGTAACCAATGATAAGGAAATTGATGGAAAAAAGTGATGTCTATGCATTTGGAGTAGTTCTATTGGAACTAATTATTGGAAGAAAGCCTGTAGACAAATCAATGCTAGAAGGAGGCCTATCTCTCGTTACTTGGGTATGCTTTATCATTTTATGTTTTAGCTTAGGAAATTCAATGTATTAGTTGCCAAGAAAGAGTACTAACATATTTTTGAAGGAGATTGGTGTCATTGGTCTTAAGACTATTGTTATAAATGTGAGTGCTTTCAATGACAAAGCATGAAGTCACAAGGACTAGTCTCTCTTAGTCCATGTGATACCAAGGCACATGTTGCAGTGGTGTTACTAGTAAAATTAAAAAGTTATAAAATATATTGTAGTTTATAGGGAGTGAGTTGATTGTTGAATATGTTTTTGATTACTTGAAAATAGGTTTTTGAAGGGATCTTGAAACCTTTTACAAAATAGTGCTAAAGATAGGCAGAATTATAGTACTAACTAAGAAACATAACAAAAAAAAAAAAAAGCTAGCCAACCAGAGATGATGACAACAAAGCAAGGGCCAGGATCCCCAACACAAAGACCCAAGACAACAAAACATAGAGAAGAATCAAAGACAAATAGCTACCCAAGATTTTTGAGTAGCTCAACCACTTCCGATGTGAGCTTGTTCATATTCTCTGCCACTTTCTTCAGCTCTTTAACCTCAGAGGTCATAGAAGGCTATTTCCTTTTATAGCTGGCTCTAGTCATTCTACTTAATCCAAAAGGATTCTTTGTCACATGATGAGAAATGTCATCAGTGAGCTAGCTAATGACTCTAACCTCATTAGAATTCTCCAATTTACCAAGAAGGATCTTCACATGCTCATTAGAAGCCTTAAGAAGTTTATAATTTTGATTAGCAATGCTTATCAGGGCAGAGTCCAAACTAAAAAACCTTGTACTTGATTGTTGAATATGTTAAAGAATAAACAAATGATAGTTAATTTACAGACTAGAACTAACCTGAATTGCTTGATGTATTTTTTAAATGTTGAGATGCATATACTAATGAATTTTTGGTTGCTACAGGCTAAGCCACAGCTGACATACAGGTTAAAGCTTCCAACTATTGTGGATCCTGTGATTAAAGAGTTGCTGAACTTGAAACATCTTCAGCAAGTAAGTTGCATGCAAAATATTTCTTTTGAAGGGAATTGACATTATTTTTAAAAATACATTTAGTTTATACAATTTTACTCATATTTTGGTGGATAAAAACTTAACGTTCTTCCACATTTCTTGCCCATTTTATTGCATATCTGAAATAAGACATAATCTTGCCATTTTCCAATAGCTAAATGTCTTTAACTATGATTGGAATTTAGCATAAAATGTATTTTTAAGGTTATATCATTAGCTAGTTCTAGTTGATTGCCATTTGAAAATTAGAGGTGCTAATCCTTTCATTGAAGAGAAAATTTATAGTGCACTACATATCATCACACTTACCCAAAAAAGTTGAGCCAAACTCTGAAAGTCCCATTGAATCTATAGAAGGAAGAGAAGAAATTGATTATCTAGATTGAAAGTCATTGTCCACTTCATAATCTTAGCAAGAAGAACATCATAAGTGCTTGTGAACCAAGTATTTATGATGAAGCAAGAAGGAAAGAAAAATGAAAAAATGTGTTGAGTCGAGAGATAGACATTGGAAAGAAAGCCATTGATTATAAAAAGTATTAAGATCAAGTTTAAAAATAATGTTTTAATTGACAAGAACAAAGCAAGATTAGTAGCTAAAGAGTAAAAAATTGAATATTGAGGAATCTTTTCTCTAGTTGCAAAGATAATTATGATTAGAATGTTGACATTGCTTGTTTCTAATCATAGTTGGAATATCCACCAAATAGATATGAAGTACATTCCTAAATGAAGATTGAAAAACCCAATTTTGTTAGAAAAGAAAAGGAACACATGGTATGTCACTTGAAAAGGCACTATATGATTTGAAATGAACTCCATGACATTAATATTCAAAACCAAATAAGTACTTTCCCCAAAGGAAATTGATTTTTTTAAAACCCAATTTATACATCAAGAAGTCTAATTGCATGTTATTGTTCCTTCAAAATTTTGGTCATAGGGTATTGGTCATAGCGCTAGAGATTGATTTTCTAATTATTGTAAATAACTTATATGTGAGGTGAACAAAGATATGAAGATCAATTTGGAGACCATGGGGAACTACCCACAACCTTAAGCCAACTCATCTACCTATGCAGGCTCAACACAAAAAACTATTATGTATATGTAATTGACTATTACTATCTGATGTTGTAGGCTGTTACTTTTACTAAGGGACTCAAGTGCCCTGTGAGAATGGTGGACTTTGGTAGAAGGTTGTGCCATGAAAAACAATGGATAATTTAAACCTCAATAATCTGTTTAATAACTGTTCTGAGAAAAATTCATGATGATATGTTTGGTTAGGATACCAAACCACCTTGAAAACTAAGGAATCGATACATATTTTTATTGAACTAAAATTATAAAGAAGTAAGTTGAGAAAAAATAGGGACTAAATGGGATTGAAGAGAAATGGAATTTTATTATATTAGGAAAATTAATGTAAGATGTTTAGCCAAGATTCTGGGATATAAAATATATTGTAGTTCAAGACACATATCAATGATAGTAGGAGTCATATAAACTACATATAAGATAGTTATAGACAAAGGAAAATTTTGATGTGTGAAAGATCATAAGGAAACAAATACTTCAAAATGTGAGGATAATCAAACATGAAAAGATCTAGCCATTTAGATTTGGATAGCTGATTATGTATATATACTTTCATATCTTACATAAATTCCCTAATATGTAAAATTCATCTTGGGTGTCTGATAAATGCACTATGGAACTTATCACTGATTAGTACATGTAGAATAAGGCTATAATTATAGAAGGTAGCTTTGGAACGATTAAAGGTTTTTAGATTAATATGAAGTAAAGACATAGAATTCCAAGGGCAATTATAGACAAGTATGCAAAGAACATTTTCTTTATTGTGGAAACAAATCGATTATACCTTCATGAAAGTAGTTGACCCATGGCATATCTTCATACATCCTATGGGTTATGAAGTGACACAAGAGATGCTATAATGGTATTCTAAGGTGATGTTAGAGTCACCTAGGGACACTACTTGTGAGAGATGAGGTACCTACCAAGAGAAGTATAGTATGGCAAGAGAACAATTATATAGTTGTACTAGGAAAAGGAAAGTGGAAAACATGGTAGAAAAGATAGCCATAGAAGGAGATGCAAGAAAAGAAGAGTGGAAAGAAGTTAAGAAAATGGCACAATATAACTATTCTATGGTAGATTGAGTTTCTACATTTCTAGATGTGAAAATAGGAACGTCTCAATGGAATCTCTAAGCTTATTACCTCGGCGATCCAAAACCACCAATCCTCTCAGGCCACTCAAAGTTGTAGGCAAGGTCCCTATCAAGAAATTTGACATTTGCTAAGGTTTTTTGAGAATTTTGTTTTTATTTTGAGCTATGATTATTCAATGTTATTGTCAAAAATTTTTTTTTCATTATAATGTCAAAAGAAATCTACTCAAATCTATATGGATTCTTTCATGGTTTCAAATTCTCTCATTTATTTACTTTGAGCTATGATCATTCAATTCTATTATTAACAAAAACTTTTTAATCATAATGCTTGTGGAAAATCTACTCAAATCTATAGTTCTTTCCTAGTTTTAGATTCTCTCTTTTATTTACTTTGAACTATGATTGTTTAATGCTATCATCAACCCAATAAAAACATTTTCATCATAATGTTCACTTTGGTAGAACAACAACTTGTAGCCTAATTGTTTAGTGCAGGGGCAATTCAGGTGTGCATTGCAAGCAGTTGAATGAGTTGGGGATTGTCTTTGTCAGCTCATTTGGTTGTTTTCATGGGTATATAGTATTATGATGGATAGGAAAATGCTCACACAGACTATCCTATAACTGATCTTCTCCAAATGATGGGGTGTGCTAGTAGACCTCTACTTGATAATGCTAGAAAGTGTGTAATTTTATGCCATGCACCTCATAAAGAATATTATAAAAAAATCTTATATGAGCCATTTCCTATGGAGAGTCATCTAGATCACTTTCTCCATGATCATATCAATGCTGAAGTTGTCATGGGTACTATTGAAAGTAAGCAGGATACTATAGACTATCTTACTTGGACATTCTTCTATCGAAGACACACATAATCTGAATTACTATAATCTTCAAGGTGTTAGCCATAGGCATTTGTCAGACCACCTTTTTGAGCTTATAGAGAGTATGCTGAGTGATTTGGAATCAAGCAAATGTGTTGCCATAGAAGATGATATGTATCTTTCTGCTTTGAACCTAGGGATGATAGGATCTTACTACTATATTAGCTATACCACCATTGAACTCTTTAGCTCATCCTTTTCTGCAAAGACAAAGCTAAAAGAGCTTCTTGAAATTATTTCTTCTGCCTCAGAGTATTCATAGCTTCCCATATGACCAAGAAGAAACAATAAGAAAATTGATAAATCATCAAAAGTTTGCTATTGACAAACCAAAATATACCAATTCACATGTAAAGGAAAATACATTGTTGTAAGCTCACTTTTCAAGGCATGTCATAGTTGGCAACCTAACACTAGATCAGCGAGATTCTTTCTACTAACCAACTTCTTTAAGCTATGGTGGATGCTATTTTTGGTAATGGTTGGTTCAATCTAGCTCTTGCAGCAATGGTATTGAGCCAAATGGTTACACAAGGTCTTTGGGACCGTGATTTTGTCCTATTACAGCTTCCACATTTCACCAAGGAACTTGCTAAGAAGTACTAGGACAATCCAGGGAAAAAAATTGAAACTATTTTTGATTTAGTTGAGATGGAGGATGATAAAAGACATGAATTGTTACAAATGACAGATTCATAGCTATTAGACATTGCTCATTTTTGTAATCACTTCCCAAACATTGATTTGGCATATAACATAGTTGACAGTGATGATGTGAGGGCTAGAGAGAATGTAATAGTGTAGGTCACTCTAGAAAGAGATCTTGAAGGTAGACATGAGTTGGGTCCAGTTGATGCACCAAGTTATCCCAAAGCAAAGGAAGAAGTATGGTGGCTAGTAATTGGGGATTTAAAAAGCAATCAGCTACTGGCCATTAAGAGGGTATTGCTCCAAAGGAAGACTGAAGTCAAGCTTGGGTTTAATACACCTTCAAAGCTTGGAGAGAAGACATATACACTATATTTGATGTGTGATTGATAGCTTGGGTCTGATCAAGAGTACACTTTCACAGTCAATGTGAATGAAGCAGAAGATGAAGAAAATGCAAAGGAATGAATGTTATTTACCGAGTACCATAGTTGTATAAATTTTGCATGAAGTTGATATGGTCAATATATGATGATGGAGAAAGATTGTGTGGCAAAACTCCGCAACTCAAATATACGGGCTCATAGAATAAGTTTCATCTAGTAACTCGAATGCTTTTACCATGGGTTTCAGTGATACATGATTTCAGTTAAAAATTCATTAATAATTAGCTCTTTCCATTGGCTTCACCAATATATGATTTCAATACAACAAATCATTACTAATGCTAATATTAAGATCAATTGTGGCATGCTTGCATTTAATGCAACCCATTAATTGGGAATCAAGACTTTAGCAAACTAAGTGTACTTGTGGTTACTGTGTTGAGCTTGTAATAACTTAAATAGGTAATACTATTTTCACAGCGTAGAAGTATCTGGAACCCCCCCTCAAGGACCAAATTTTTCTCATGTTCCTCTTTGTGAAAATACTTGAACCTAGAAAGGACCTTGTCCAAATTTACTAAGTCCTTTATAGAAGGATAGACATTCAAAATTGAAAGAAAACCTTTAAATTCTATTGGAAAATTATCCTGATAATCATCATATGGGATGGATGGAATGAAAGAAATTCAATAGATTTACAATATGGAAGACCTTCCAATATCCTAAGATTGAATAATTTTGTACCAAAGGTAGTGAATAGTACATTCATAATGTGGAATGGCTTTCAATATGTCAGGGTTGAATAAGTTTATACCCATTTTAATGAATAGTGCATTTATAATATGGAGTGGCTTCCAATATTTCTGGATTGAATAGATTTAGTTGTACATAACTTTTCTTAAAAGTGCATTTGTAATGTGAAATGTTTTTTATGAAATTAATTAGAGCTATATTATAAATATGAATTTAATTTATTCAATTCATTCATAGAGCTGCCAGTGCATGCACATTTTTATGGACTCATGTTTTAAATTGTTTATGCTATTTATTCAAATTATAATTATAATTAAATTTGTTTAACTTTATGACACTTCTATTGGCATGTTCTGTGTGGACAAGGGAGCAATGGAAATGGTTATCAAAGGTGTGATTTTGATGGATGGAAAAAAGCTTCTTCCATTTTTTCAAATATGGTAAATAGATTTTGACTATGCCTTGCTTGTGAACCATGTGGATGGATTTTAACTCAGTGTGGAGATGAGCAGAAGGAATATGGTGCATAAGGAAGAAATTGGCTTAAAATATTTCAAAGATAAATAAGTAGTTGGATATGGGGTCCCCCATCCCACTATGGAAGGCCTATTATAGAGTAAGTTGCTTTCTTCCTCTTAGTGCAAATACCCACTTCTCATTGCCTCTTCATTCATGAAGAGATGACAAGTTCTACACTTGTGATTTTCAATACAATCATCTACATCAAGGTCTTTTTAGGTATAGTTTAGTTTTAGAGAAGAGAAGAGAAGGTAGCATAAAAGAAGTGGGTGAATATGAAAATGAAGGATAATGAGGGGAGAGTCATTTCTAGTGGGTTTTGTAACATGGTTGAGAATGATTTAGAGATTCAATACGTTCATAAAGTTAGTGTTAGGCCCCGAGAAAGAACACTTCATTGCATTCAAGGGGCTGTGAAGGAGACCTTGTTTCCTGATGATCCCTTCAAGTAGTTTAACAACTAGCTAGCAAAAAGAAAGTGCTTCTTGGGAGTTCAGTATCTCTTTCCCATCCTTGAATAGGCTCCAAATTATTCCTTGAAACTTTTCAAGTAAGATCTTATCTCTGGCATAACTATAGCTAGCCTCACCATACTATAGGCAAGGAAACTTTAGTTCATGTTCTTTTCTCTACATTTTAAATTATATTCAATGATCTACCATTCTAATACTCTTCATTACTTGAAGGGTAACATTTATTTTTATTTTCTTAGAGTGACAATGGAACTTATTCAAGGTCTGATACTAATTCACTGTATTTTGCAGGGCATTAATTATGCCAAGCTGGCCAACCTTCCTCCTATTCTTGGACTTTGTGAGTATCTAGCTTATGTACTTGAAAGCTTTTATAACAGTTATAGGGCATGGCCACCAATGATGTTGGTAGTTTGGTTATTTTGACTGGTGATAATTCAATGGTTTGGATGTATAATTGTTGTGAAATTTCTAATGCTATTTGTTTTGGTTGATAGCAAAAGAGATGACTTATGACAGATGCAACATACTAACTTTTCTTCTTTCTTTATGTGCTTGAATGCTTTGGGTACTTTAGTAGTTTTCATTTTAATTTTAGGAGAATAGAATGTGTGGTATAATGATTCTCCAAAACTTGGTTAGCTAAGCTTTTCATAATTTCATGACTATCTTCTTTTTCATAATCATAGTCTTTTTCATAATCTTTTTCATAATCATAGATTATGAAGTGTGATTCAACATGTAGATGTCAAAATTATATAAAATAAATTTAAAAATAATCTCTTTATCAAAATGAATAGTGAAAAATGATTACCAACAATGTACTATGTGACTAAAAAGCTACATCCTATATAGTATCTCATATGGATTAATTCTCTCCTATCCTGTCACCTATCTTTTTATTTAGTTCTAACACTGCAGCTAACTATCTTATAATGTATTTCATTAGAACTCTCTTTCATCTTTCATCTTAATTTGCAGCTAACTATCACATTTATCAATGTCAATTTCCTTGATATATCAATCTGGAATTCACTTCTTTTTCCTTGTGTAACTTACTTTGTTGTTATGATATGTAGGCATCAACATTATTGCTATTCAATGCATCCAAAAGGCTAAGTTACTCAAAAGTTAAGACCCGATTGAATTTGACTGATGAAGATATTGCCAGATTGTTACATTCTCTTTCATGTGCGAAACATAAAATTCTCAATAAAGAGCCAAATACAAAAACTGTGACACAAACAAATGTCTTTGAAGTCAATTCAAAATTCACTAATAAGATGAGGAGAATTAAGGTATGAACTCTGTTATAACAAATTGTATACTATTTTGCGTGTCTGTTTTTAACAAAAACTAATGCATGTGGAGATCACATGGGAATTGGTTTCTACCTGATTGTAGGTTCCACTCCCACCAGTGGATGAGGAAAAAAAGGTGATTGAGGATGTGGATAAAGTTAGATGTTATGAAATTGATGTGTCAATTGTAAGAATTATGAAGAGTAGAAAAGTTTTAGCACACCAACAACTTGTTATGGAGTGTGTTGAGCAACTTGGATGGATGTTCAAGGTGAATTGCCTGATTGGATGCTAGATAATTTTGTTTGCATCACTAGTACTTTAGATTTGCTTTCTACTTTCCCATAATGAATGGTTTTATACCTGTGTGAATTTGTAAAAAAGTGGTCTTTTCTTTTTTCAATAGATTGTCTTTTATCTGTAAGAAAATGATATACCTGGATAAGTAGGCATATTGATATATCTTCATAGGCATATTCATAGGCATATTAGCAACTGTTTGTTGTACTTTTTCATCTTTGTAGTGCATAGTTTATGTCTGCAGTCCTAATGTGATCATATTTGGCATGGTGGTTCTTTGGAAAAGGAGGAGATCCTAGCAGTGGCAAGCCCAAACTTTAGATTGTTGTTCCTTCTACGGCTTTTGGTGGAGCATTAATAAGTTTTGTACTATGCCCAGAAAAGTTGATAAAGGTAACAAGAACTAGACTTTGTATCTATTGTATGTATATAAATTGAACTGTAGACTCCATACCATTGACTATTTTCTATTTTGTAGTGTAGATTGCAAGTTCAGGAGAATGACAATAGGCAACTCTAAAAAGCATCAGCAAAGATATGTTGGGCCTTTGGACTATGTACTACAAACTCTTAGAAATGAAAAGGTAAGGTGTTCAATTGTTGTTACTATTTGGTATGTAGTTGTAGACATGCAATATAAATGCTTCACATGGTATCCTTCATTATACAAGATACTATTTGATTGTTTCATTGGTGCATAATTTTCTAGGTACAAGGTTTGTTTCATGGTGACCTAACTACATTTTTTAGGGAGTCTATTGGAAACATAGTTTTCTTCAGTACTTATGAATTGAATCATTATCATATGCTTTCACTTATTAGTATGCATGATAAGGTGAATCCCTAAATGAATTCCCAGTCTTCTCAATTTGTTAGAGTAGATTTACCAATGGGGTGTAGAGCACATGGAGAGCTTGCCTACTTATTTAGAGTTTTGTTTCTCATCCTTTTCCCAAAGGGCTGTCTGCCTTTGCTGCTTTGTTAAATACATCAGAAACGATTTCACAATGTTCCTTGTAAACTTTTGCTAAATCTAAATTTGATGAATCTTGACGAGTTATGAATTCTCCTTCCAAATTAATTGATTATGAATCACCATCATTCCTATTTTTTAGGCTCCCATTAGATTGTTTTCTACATATAATGGTGCTCTCATGTTCTTGCTGCAATGCTCTTTCACAAATTACCCTGTAATTGCAAAGTCAATTTATACCACAGATAAGCTGTATACAAGCTAAAAGTTAGTAATCATTACACCTATATGCAGAATATCAATTAAATATCATCAAGGTGCCTCAGTGTACATAGCCCGTAAGAGGGAGAGATCAACTCCTTATGGAAATTTCTTTTTAGGTGCCTACCAAAAATGGTATGATTCTTCAAAATGATGGGGCTCCTGCACAGGCAACATAATGATCTCTTTATGGGATATATTGGATTTTGCCCAAAAATAACAAGTCCTACAACACAAGTTATTTATAAATAGTATTCTATATATATAAAATACACAATTGCAATTCAATTTAGAGAAAATTGTATCAAGGATTTATAATAATTATACAAATGATATTGAAAATAGAACACCCTAAATTCACTTGTATCCATTTCACTGCATACTTCTAATAGCTGACCATATTAGGAATTTGGTGGAAAAGCTTGATAGGATGTTGGGAGAGTTGAGACTGTCCTCCTCAACTAAACTCAAGGGCACATAATGAGTGTCCAAGTCATATGGCCCCTTGGGCCATGAGAATGGCAGGATGTCTATCATCTTGTAGTTGTATTTAATGACAGAACCAGTACTGGTGCATCTTTCTATCAAACATTTTCAAATTGATCCCAAATATGGTGTTTGATGGAAATTAGATAAATAATTATTAATCTTATGTTCCTTGTTAATAGGATCAAAGATATTCTTCCTCAACCAAGGCCAAGGGCATGGAATGAGCCTCTAAGTAGTACCCTTAGTCCATCCATCTCGCGATTGGCATACTTGACGAGGGAAGACCATTACTATTGTATCTTCTTAACAAATTTATATGGAGATTAATAGAAGAATACTTGCATACCAGTTACTTTCTATTATATTCTTTATTGCTGTTATTTTATACACCAATTATTTTCTAATTCAAACATGATAGTTTGATTTCCATGAGGTTTTGCAAATCCTCAAGACCACAAGATAGATTAAGCATCAATAAGTAATTGTGAAAGATCCCCACCCAAACCCGATCCAATTTTTCCATTTTGTTTGGTTTGATGTATGTTTTGGGCTCCTAGGAATGGTGATGTTTCTGAGTTTGGGAATTCTGATCTAACTTTGGCTGAGTTCACTTTGATGCTTGTTTATGATAACACATTAAAAATGATTAAAGGAAATGACTATGCAATGAATCAAAACATATACAGCTAAATGATATGGCAAAATATGAGTTTATTGTTTACTGTTAAGACTGAAAAGAGAGATTACAAACCTATTATCAATCACAAATCAAACTGTAACAATTCAATCCATAGGTTTTAATGTCGTATAATCAACATGTATCACATCTAGATGTTAGCTAGCTATTGTAGGCTTCTGTAGACCACTTTGGGACTAGTAAATGACCACTTTAAGGTATGATATGAAGTATGATTTGCAACAGAAAGACTGATATTATCCTACACGGGTTTGATATGCAATTTCTAGCCATCATATCGGTGCCACCAATCTAATATGCACTTTCAGCAAGTATATCCCTTCAGATATAGTAAGTTTGAATGATACTGTAATTTTATTCCAATATCGAAAACTAAGAACTCAAATGACTAGTACATTGTGATCCTGTTACACCAAACATTTGAAACCAGATTACTTGAGCAGATTATAGATTCACATTGAATGATATTTCTCATCAATGCTTTGGCAATATAAATTGTAGAACTAACTATAAAGAAGAAGAGAATGAGTTTCATAGTCAATATTAAGGCATTGTTATATCTCAAATCACATGTATAGGAACAAGAAATGTTATAGTTCTAGATCCACATTAGCTCTCCAAGTGGTAGGCAGCAAGTGTCTATTTCTCATTGTGACTAGTAATTCAACTATGCTTTTCAAACCTCTGATTTTGTCATCTAGCACCAACCTTAAGAGCCTTCTAGGTGATCTATGTTGTTTAAATCTCTCTCAAATATTGCTTATTTATTTTTTGCTATTGTCAGTCCTAATTGTAGGGACAGATTTATCAATTCACCCCTTGTGCCACAATTATCCTAGTATAGCCATGACATTCAAATAGTGAAGGCTGAACTTCTTTTGAGATTCTCATGCATGGCTCTGAATACATTCTTATCACATTAAATGAATAGACAACTATTGTTGCTAAGAACACATTTTCAGTCTACTAGTCTTTTCTTTTTTTATGATCCATAGTGTTAGTTTATAGTTAATAAATTATAATATTAGTTTATCCACCACCTATGAGAATCATCTAATTGCAATGAGTGCTAAGTGTTCCATTCATTCTCATGAGAGATGAGTGCTTGTGAACTATTACTCATGAAACATGGGCCAATGAGTTTGACTTAAAATCTACAAAGTTGAATCCGCATAGCAATATCATAATTTGACTTGCTGTGGAAAATATCTCCTACTTACTAATAATATATTGCCAT
Source organism: Cupressus sempervirens (assembly GCA_028749045.1). Taxonomy (NCBI): domain Eukaryota; kingdom Viridiplantae; phylum Streptophyta; class Pinopsida; order Cupressales; family Cupressaceae; genus Cupressus; species Cupressus sempervirens. The sequence goes on along the minus strand of CM053793.1, from coordinate 204,941,609 downwards.
GTTGGGTAGTTAATGGTTGGTTCTTATGGGAAAAATGGTTTTAGAAGCTAAAAAAGTGAAGGCCTTTTGAAAAATAATTGAATATTGTAACTGATATAGAAAATAAAAAAACAATATAATATTTGTGAAATTTTATGTTACTTAAAAATGTGATTCTATATTTTGTTTCCATTTTTTAATCTTGTATTCCACATGTTCATCAATGTATCATCAATGGCCTTTTGCTATATAAGCTATAGTATTATTCTAATATATGTCCTTTCCCCTTGTAGTCGAGCTATTGGGTATAGGTTTGGACTGCATCTAAATGAAACTATTCCCCTACTTATTAACCATTGTAAAAGTGCATCTGAAGCTGATGAGGAGCTAAGAGAATATAGCTTGCAGGTGTTAAAAGAGTTTGGTTGTAGAGAAATTATGTATTTTCATCTCACACTATTTGTTAACATTAGTGGTTTCATTTTAAAAGTTCATGTCATCTATATTGAAAGTATATGTATGTTTTGTGAAATGCATCTGCAGATTTCATTCTTCAAATAGAAAACCCTGATTATTCAAAAATCTATAAATAATCACCTTAAAGATGCAATTTGCAGGCATTGGAGAGTTTTTTCCTATGTTGTGCCAGAGATGTGGTTGTTTATTGTGATATGATTTTGGAACTTGCTCTAGACTACATAAACTATGATCCAAACTACACTGATAATATGGAATAAGATACAGAAGAGAGTAATGGAGAGGAGGATGAGTATGTTAAAATTGCTTAAGAGAATTATTTGCTTGAGAAAATTTAATTTTTGCACAATGGTGTCTTTTATTTTCATGTAATTATTAATTTTATGACCAGCATGTGAATACTATTCTATTGATGTAGAGAGAGTGCTAATGAATATAGCAATGATGAGGATATCAACTAGAAGGTTTATAGGGCAGAAACTAAGTGTTTGTCTGCTGTGATAACATCTCATCCAAAAATGCTATTAAAGCTGTATGAGGAGGCATGTGCTTTGAACCTTTCTCAATTGTTTCTAGAAGATATTTATCATTTTCATAAAAGTTGACTCTATTTGTCCTATACATTTGCCATATTTTTTGACCTTTGTGTGCCCAATAATTTTGGCTTAGTGTCTCTTTAGAGTTTATGGTTTACCTCTAAAGAGTGACAAGAATGGCCCTTTTTCTTTGTTCGAGTCAAGAGGATACATAAATTCCATTCTCTTGGCATAACACTAACCTGCTAATTTATGCACAAATAGGAATAAATTGAGTTTGAAATGATATATATCAGTTGTTATCTCATTTCAAAATGTGTTTAGCTTTAGGAATTCTTTTATAATATGTTATATGAAATGATTGCTAGCTAACACTTGCCAAGGAAACATAACTTGCTTCTTCCCATAGTGAATTCTGCTCAAGGTTTTGGCATTGTAAAGTGTAGCCCAGTTCTTTATGTGCCAATGGCAATACTTAGAATGCTAAGAGATGGCATGGTTACTCTTGTTGATGTTATTTCTTTGTTGATAAATATATCTATTGCATTTTACTTGGTTTTTTAAATGGGAAGTAATCTAAGGGGAGAACACTTCATTATTTTTCCAAGCAAGTGTTTTTATAAATATAAAATGATAGTATTATTTAGACTTGCACAATACAACAAATTTTTCTTTGCTTCAAGCGACTTGGAGGGGTGACTTGGTGAGCTAACTTGGCTAGCCAACATGGAAAGAAGACTTGGTGAGTGAACTTAAAGAGTCAACTTGGTGAGTATACTTGAATAGTTGACTTGGTGAGTCAACTTTGGGAATAGACCTAGCAAGCCGACATTGTCAGTGACCTTAAAGAGGCAACTTGGTGGGGCAGATTGGCGAGCCTACATAGAGAGCCCCACTTGGTGAGACAAGATGGTGAGTTGACTTGGTGAGATGAATTGGAGAGATAACTTGGTGAGAAATCTTAAGGAGTCAACTCATTGAGGCAAATTAGTGAGGTGACTTGATGAGCGAACTCAGAGTCAACTTGGTGAGCGTACTTGAACAATCAACTTGTTGACATGACTTGGTGGGGTGACTTGGTGAGCCCACCTAGCAAGTGTACTTGAATAGTCGACTTGGTGAGCCGAGCAAGTGAGTTGACATGGTGAGTGGGCTTAGAGAAGCAACTTGGTGGGATAACTTGGTAAGAACACATAATGAGCCAACTTGCCAAGGCAAGGTGGTAAAACCACTAGGTGAGCCAACTTGGTGAGCTGACTTAAAGAGTTGACTCATTGAGGTGACTGGGTGGGGGTGACTTGGTGAGCTGACTTAGGGGGCAAACTTGGTGAGTGAAAATAAAGAGTCAACTTGGTGAGCATACTTGAATTGTCGGCTTGGCGAGATGACTAGGGGAGTTAGCTTGGCAAGCTAACATGGTGAGTTGACTTAAAGTGGCAAGTTGGTGGGGCAAGTGGGGGTGACTTGGTGAGTTGACCTAGAGAGTTAGCCTAGGGGGTAGACTTGATGAGAAAACTTAGAGAGTCAGCTTGGTGAGTGTACTTCAATTGTCAGCTTGGTGAGTTGACTTAGGGAGCCAGCCTCATGATCTAACATGGTGAGTGGGCTTAAAGTGGCAACTTGGTGGGGCAAGTTGGCAAGCCAACTTAGCAAGGCCACTTAGAGATGTGACATGGTGAGCTGACTTGGTGAGAAAGCTTGATGAGAAAACCTAAATATTGACCTTGATGAGGCACTTTGGTGGGGTGACTTGATGATCAAACTCAAAGAGTCAACTTGGTGAGCATACTTGAATAGTCGACTTGGTGGGGTAAGTTGGCAAGCCAACTTAGCGAGTCCACTTGTTGAGTCAACTTGGTGTGGTGACATGGTGAGCTAACTTGGTGAGCGGACTTAAAGACTGGCCTTGATGAGGCACTTTGGTGGGGTGACTTGATTAGCGAACTTAAAGAGTCAACTTTGTGAGTGTACTCAAATAGTCAACTTGGTGACATGACTTGGTGAGCTGACTGAAAGAGTCAACTCATTGAGGTGACTAGGTGGGAGTGACTTGGTGAGTTGAACTAGAGAGTTGACCTAGGGGATGGGCTTGGTGAGCAAACTTAAAGAGTCAACTTGGTGAGTGCACTTCAATTGTCGGCTTGGCGAGCAGATTTGGGGACTTGGTGGGACATGTGGGCGAACCAACTTGGTGAGGCAACTTGGCGAGCTGACATGTCAAAGTTGCAAAATCAGATTTCATTATCAAAAAGTTTGTCATTTTGATCCATGCATTAGTTTGTAGTTAATAAATTCTTTCTTAACTAGAATAATAAAGGAGGGAATTGAACCCTCCCTGAGGCTCACAGTTGTTGAGGTCCACTTTAGCAATGACCCAAAACCTTTCTAATGAGATAATGTGTTATGAGCTCTTCATCAGTGGGATGGAATGTGAATCCAGGAGGCTATTGTACATCACCCATATCATGGTTCATGATATGGTTGAAGCACAATGGCCTCCTGGATTCACATTCCATCCCACTGATGAAGAGCTCATAACACATTATCTCATTAGAAAGGTTTTAGACAGCAGTTTCATAGGAAGGACAATTGCTGAAGTGGACCTCAATAACTATGAGCCTCAATTTTTTTTTGACCAATGCCTAACAGTTTTCTACCAAGCATTGGTCAAAATTTTGACCAATGCCCAGTAGTTTTCTACCAAACATTGGTCAAAATTTTGACCAATTCCCTATAGTTTTCTACCAAGAATTGGTCAAAATTTTGACCAATGCCTTGTAGTTTTCTACCAAGCATTGGTCAAAATTTTGACCAATTCTTGGCAAAAAATGCGCTAGCAATTTCAAAAGTTTTTGACCAATGTATTGGTTGAAATTTTGACCAACCCATAGGTTGGTCAAATTTTTGACCAAATTTTTTTGACCAATGTGTTGGTCAAATTTGGTCAAAATTTTGGTCGAAAGCTGGGTTGAAATTTTGAACAATAAAGGTCAAAAAATGAGCCCAAATATACTAGTGTAGATGACTCTATCCATCATAGATACTCCCCCATATAGGAAGCATTAGTATTCAGTCAAGACAATAATGGTGCTTTGTTACACTGGACTGATGCACTCTTGCATCTCTACTTTAATGTAGGAAGGGGCATAACCCCTAGCATACCTTGCAAATACTCAAAAGTCTCTTTGGGAAGAGGCTTAGTGACTATATCTACAATCTTCTCTTTAGTGCTTACATACTCCAATCTAATTTCTTTTTCTACAACTTTCTCTCTCAACATGTGATACTTAATAGTAATGTACTTGGTCTTCGAATGCAATGCTAGATTCTTTGATATATTTACCTTGCTTGTGTTGTCACAATGTATGACAATAGGTTCACTAATTTTTATCATTATATCTGTAGTGCCTCTCGTGTTTGCAGTCTGTACCTTGTCTATTTTTGATTCGAGAGATACTTGATACTCTTTTGATATTTGTACCTTGAGATGACCTGAGGGTCGAATGTTATATTTTGATTTCCGTACCATAGATGCTTTGTTGCCATGCTGTTCAATTTATCATATTTGCATGTTGATGTTATTTTGAGATGACAGTAGATCTATGATAACTGATTATCTAGTTATATGATGTATGGGACCTATTTGTTGACTATGTTATGAGATGGATTCTATGCTATGGTTATTTACTTCATTCTTGTATTTTCATGCTTTCTGTGAATGTGAGTGATGTAAATGGATTAAATAGGTATTTTAATACATGTTTCTTCGGCTATGATATTATTTGCCATTGAACTTGATCGTGTGTTTTAGTGTGTAGGAATTACATCCCTGATAGTGGCCTATGGAGTTAGTGATCCAGCTGTTCATATTTTGCCAATGTCGTTCCTATATGGTCGACGTATCCTTATTTAGTTGTTTAATATTAAAACCTTTTAGTGATTAGCAAATCCAAACTCAGTTGCATTATGTGATTAGACTAGTGAACATGCCTGTGCATTTAGAAGTTCGCATTTGTCGCGAAAGTGTTAAGTGTTTTTCTGTAATTTTGGGTTTTTGGGTTTTAATCTTTTGGATTTAATTTCTGGTAGCTTTGCCTTAGGTGAATTTCCATTACAAATAATAACCTATTTTCGTTTTGGTTTTTTTAGAGTTTAACTACTCCAGCTAGCTATTTTCCATTATCAACTATTCACTCAAAATGAATAAATATTGGAAAAGTGATTTCATTATTCACTTCTCACATTTTGGAAAATTGAGTTTGGAGAGCAAATTTGGAAATCCTCTTCTGAAGGATTATTATTTTGCTCGTTGCGAGAGCTGTGAGCGTGGGATCTTTGCGAGGTTGGTCTCGTTGGATTCGGCTCGAGGAGTTCTCGCTTTGCTGATAGTTTAAGTAGTTTCAGAGGAGTATTTATTTTATCTTACGGGTTTCAATTTCGGCCCTTTTTGTTGTCAGGTAGGGCCTTCCTGTTTTAATGTTTTTTCTCTGTTTTTGCTTCCATTTTTTGTAGCAATATGTTAGGAGGCTGTGAACTAGTGTTCCCCTCCATTTCTGTTTGCTAGTTCTGCCCAGTTGGTTGGGTATGAACATTTTACCTGTTTTTGAAATGGGGGTTTGGGTTTTTGGGCTGTTATGCTAGCCATTTTTGCATACGGTGTCCATTTTCAATTATTTTTGGATTTTTGGGGTTTTTGAACCCAAAGGCCAAATGGGTTTTAATTTTGGAATTTTTCCAAAATTTGAGGTTTTTACCTCGTTTTGTGCGTCACCCTATTTTCTTGGGTTTTCTTGGCACATTGTGGTTCGTGGACCTGGATGATCCATTTGGATACCAGTTAGAACACTTTTGCATTCTTTTGTTACATTGGGATGCGTGTAACATCCGTCATCTTGATTATGTTTTCGGTCGATTGACTTTTGTTTGCATTCTCATCCTATCCTTGTGTATGATCTCTGTGATGGTGGTGCGCCACACACATGTATATTGTTGGGTGACCTGTGGGGCCCGATCTTCCATGGTACTTTCAGAAGTTTTGATCATTGGGGTTGGGTTGGGAGTTTGCATGCCTTCGGGCACTCATCGTTGGTGTAGTGCCTGCCCCTAGTTTACATTTTTTGAGCTACATTTATGATATGTTTGCCAAACTCTTTTAGGCCAATTTGTGTTTGATGAGTAGTATCATTATTTTAGAGATTATCAGAGGATGTTTACACGCAGTTTATTATATGATGAGATTACTTGGTACTCTATATTTCGTGCATGTATGATGATTATTCAATGGTTTTAGTTATCGATGATGATTAGTTAGATGGTTCATTATTCCATGTGTTTCTTATGGATACTTACCCCATACTGCATGTGTATGGTGTGTGTGCTGTTTTATTTATGTATGGTGTTTCTGATATGGTTAAGGAAGGGAGTCGTAGTCACCTGCTAGTCGGGATCTACACGATGCACCACTTCCTGCCATTGCCTGTTTAGCTTAGAATATTGTGTTTGTACATGCGTGGATTTTGTGCAGGTTGCAGGTACCGGGTATCGACTTCCCTGAATTGTCAGGATGAGCGTACCCTATCGCACTGTCTCAATGGTAAGAGAGGGGAGATAAACTCTTAAGTCCAAATCCTAAACCCTTTCGCCAATTGTCCTAATTGATAATTAGGACAAGTATCTGAGTTAAGTGCCCTCCGAATGCATCAAATGATGTAATTTCTTGATTATAACCCTTTTTGTTTGATTTGGTATGTATTCTTCTATGTTGGGTTTTCGTATGTTGCTTTATGAGTCCTTGGTGTATTTTCTATTAATTAAGTCTAATTAAAAAGGCTAATTAATGATTTAATTTAATAAGGAATTATTATGATATCTTTATATTTAATTAATTAATTAATTAATTAAATAAAAGAATTAAAGTTGGAAATTAAAGTTCAAGATATATTTAGAACAGGATTATATTTATTTAATTTAATAATAATATATTTGGAGTTCATTTTTAAATAAATGCTAAATATTATTGTTATTTAAATTAATTAAATATGCTATCAATTAAGTTCTAAAATAAATTAAAAAGTTGAAAGATATTAATTTAATAAGAATTCTAGATCGCATGATCTAAACATGAGTTAAATATAAGAATTAAATTAAAAGATTAAATTATAAAAATTAATAATGTTATTTTAATTTCTTAAAAGTGCACATAAGATTTAAAGTAATAAATTAATTAAGAATTGAAGTCAAGTGAATTTTTAAATAAAGTTATTTAATAATTCAACTTAATGTGCATGAAAGTTGAATGCAAAAGAATTAGAAAAGATAATAAAAGTTAATTTGAGTTAACTGAGTTGTGCAAAGAGTCTTCTCGGGTAAACGCACAATTAGTGCCCCGAATTGAGGAGAATTTGCTTATCACAACTTTGGGGGTTCATTTTTGGAGGATACGAATTTGGACAAGAATTTTTGGAGGAAGACAATTTTTGGAAGCAAATTTCAGAAGGCTGATACGAAGAAAGTCTTGAAGGGGAAGGTTATTGAGAGGAGCGAATTCGCATACAATTTTCTGGAGGTTGCATAATAGCATCAGGATCAGGTAGGGTCTTGTGTTTTTTATCCATTAAATTTGCAATTATTCCCTTCCTGTCTTCTTCGTGTTTGGGGTTTGTAGATCTGAATTCTCTGTGATAAAAGTTTTAAGCTTTCAAATCTTGTGAAGTTATTAATTATTTGTCAATAATTTTTGTATCCATGGAGACTGGATGAATTAATTAGAACCATTGTTTTCTTGATTTAGAAATTAAGATCTAATTTAATAAGGGTTTTTGTTTTAATGAATTGAAAAGTTCTGGATTAAAAAAAAAAAAAAAGAAAAAAAAAATAAATAAATAAATATATATATATATATATATATATATATATATATAAAAATATATATATATTTATATATTACATATTTACCCTATGGAAGAAATTGTTTTTATTAAAAAAAAAATTAATTAAACAAAATTAATTTTTAAAATAAAAACTTATTTTATTTGTATTAGAATAAAATAAATTCATAAAAAAAAAATATATATTAAAAAAAAAAAATATATTTAAATTTAATAAAGTGGGGGGGAGGGAATTACCCCGTACCCGCCCCCACTGTCGGTGCAGGTCGACAGTACCTGCGTCACAGGTACTGCGATGGCAGGTACAGAGTACCTGCCGCCGCAGGCCCTGCGACCGCAGGCCTGCGGCCAAAGCCGACGGGCTATAAACGTTTTGAATTTTCGTTTTTTAAAAATTTTTTTTATAATTTTTTTTATTTATTAAAAAAAATGAATTTTATTTAATTAAAAATTTTAAATAATAAAAATTATAATATATTTAATTTTTATAATATATTAAACTTTTTAAATATTTAATAAATAAATATTAATTGTATAGATATAGTTGTAGATTTTAATTTTGTTTAAATATTAATAAATTAACAATTAGTAGTGGGATTAAAATAAATAATTAGATCTAATAAATATTGATTAATTTAATTAAAATTAGTTTAATTAAGTTAATTAATAATGAATGTTATTTGACTAAATTATAAATTTGGATATTGATTTAATGTAAATTATTATAGAACTGGGTTATTCGAAAAAGGGTAGTTGTGAAAACTTTGTCACTTGAATTCGACATTGAACTAAAACACAAACCTTACCTTAATTTAAATAATATACTTTCAGATCCAATCTCTGAGACTTTGATGTTGACTTTGTACTTTGAATGTTTTGGGGTTGGTTTAGCGTTGACCAGTTCAGGTTGTTACCAGAGGCTCGGGGTTTGTGAATGTGATGTCTTGATGATTTGGTCTCGATCTTTCTTAACCTGACCATGGTAATGTGATGAAGTGCTCTATGACATGATTGTGTTTACTGTTTGTGATTGCTTTCCAGTTCCTTGTGTGAAGCTGAGATGTATGTATTTGAGAATACCTAACTTAACCATTTTTGAGTCTCGATCAGTTATATTTGATAACCATTTCTGAGTCTCGATCAGTTATACTTGTATTACTTTCTGGTTGCTCATTAGAGAACCATTGGATTTTGTGACTTATCATTGATGCCTTCAGTTGCTGATAGAGAACTATCGTGATTACTTGATTACTATTTGATGTTATCTGTTGCTCATGAAGAACTGATATATTTTGTGGATTATCTTTTTATGGTATTTTCAGTTGCTCGCATAGGACTGAGATGGTTTTATTATGATTCTTTGATTTATGAGTTCATGAGCTAGGGTAGGTTATCTATGTGTAGAGTCGGGAAGTGGCTTGCAATGGGGGTCGGAGCCCTAAGAGGCTGCCTTGAGAAACCCATTGTAAGTCATTTTTAATAAGTGAAAACATTTACACTAAATGAGAGAAAATGAACCTAACAAGATAATTGTATGTTCTCTCCCATGCCATGAGTGCTAGTACAGACTAGGATGGGGTAGAGAGGACGCTTGGTTACGACCTTGCATTCCATAGTATGCCTCGTCAGTACGAGAGGATACTAGTGGCCGCAGGATCAGTAGGGACCCGGGATTCCTAAGGGATTGCTCGGGTAACTTCTACGTGACTTTTGCGATGACACTTTCCCGCTTGCATAGCAGGTTTCCTACGTGTCTTTGTGGTGCCTTTGGGTCTAGATGTCTATCTATGTTGGAACCTTTGCGTTAGTGTACTTTTAGGATTTCCCAGACTTAGATAGTACTTGTGTTTTTGTGTTTTGATACCTTGTTTGGGACTTGAGACTATCTCCTCAGCGCGGTGGGAGTGGACCATTTAGGTTCCACGCGGTCGGGTGGTAGTGCTTTTACTCTTACCATTGAGATCCGTTCCGTGGTCACCGTGGCTGGAGATTTCGTGATTGACATTTACCTACACTATGTTCTTGGATTAGTATGATGGATGGTTAGATTTTATGATAGATTTTTTATCATTATGGATGTATGGATGTATCATGTATGGTGAATAGTTTTATATATTTTTACTGTACTTTGTATCATGGATTTGAGGATGTTGTATCTTGATCTTTACATATGTATATTCTTTTAAGCCTTTCATACCCTGTGACATGTACAGTGGATGAATGAGCATTCTGAATTAATTTTCCAAGGAGCATTCGGAACAAATGTATATTATGGACATTGGAGTTTCTGATTATTCTTTTATATGTATGTGTTAGTTGTTAGACTTAGAATTAATTAAATTTAAACGTGACTCAACGTCTTGGGATCTTTAAGAAATGTAACTTGCAATGTATGTTTGTCGATGATTACATGTTATTGCTTCCGCTACTTTTTGTTTGATGTGTATGTCATACTTTCTTACTTTAAAAAAAAAAAATGTTTAGCAAACTTAGTGAAACTTTAGGTTATTTCTTTTGGATCCCTTGGCGGGGCGTTACATCTGGTATCAGAGCCTAGTTTCTACATTGGGAGCTCTGGGTATATTGGAACGCCACTAGTGTTAACTAGTTGAATAAAAATGCAAACCTTAAACTAAAACTTAAAGCTAGTTGAACTGAAACAGTATATAATCTATTAGTTACCTATTTTATTCATACTTCAACACTCAAAACTTCAAAACTGAAATTATAGGTAAACTGAAAATTGAAAATATCTTGTTTGCAAAACATGTGTCTTTTATCTATGTATTTCAGTAGTATGTTTCATGGTTATTTTAGCATCTTGTGTCTTGGATATTATTGTAGGATGGTATCTGGGACGAGATCTTCCGTTAGGGGCCGTAGCCTTGGCCGTGGCAGAGGTCGTGGACGAGGCAGAGATGTTAGTGTTCATGAGTCTATCCATGAGAGCCCCATTCAAGAAGAGAATAGGGAAGAGCATGTCAGTGAGCATCAGGAAGAGAACCACGATGAGGGACATGCCGACTCTGAGGAGGTTGATCTGAGGCAAATGATGCGAACCCTTATTGATCGCTTACCTCCTGTTCTTGAGCAGGATAGAGCACACCAGGTTGGACATGAGCATAGACGCAGATCTAGGAGTCCTCAGAAGGATCGACATAGATTCATAGTATCTTCTCAGATGAAGGATCTTCAGAGGTCCAAGATCAAGCCCTTTAATGGGCAAGGTTCTGGGTATGTAGCTGAGCAGTGGCTTATTGCCCTTGACAGGATTTTTGCTATGCAGGACTTTGACAGTAATGTCAAAGCGAGGTTTGCCATTACCAATCTAGAGTTATTTGGAGCCACCTGGTGGACTATTGAGGAGAAGAAGTTGGGCATTGACATGGGTAGTGTCACTTGGGAGATTTTCTTGGAGAGTTTTCATGAGCGATTCCTACCAGAGGAATGGAAGCAGCATAGAGCAGATGAGTTCCATAACCTGAGACAGTTCACTATGACCGTTGTAGAGTATGAGCGCAAGTTCTATGAGCTCATGCCTTTTTCGGGATTCAGTGACAACCCAGCATAGTTGGCACAACATTTCATTCAAGGCTTGAACAACAATTTTATTGGGGGTGTTAAGGTATTTGAGCCTAAGACCCTCAAGGATGCGGTACATCGAGCTATCCTGGTAGAACAGAGTGTCAACTTTGGGCAAGGGGGATTTGTGGGAGCGCCTACTATAGCAGGATCTAAGGGCAACCACAATTCCAGTGGAATCAGGAAGCCTCCCTTCCCTAGGAGGAATCAGTATTCTCAGCCACATTCTCAGCAGCATTCTCACCAGCAGCCTCAGCAGCATAAGGGATTTTACCCTCAGGCACAGAGTGGTGGCGGTGGATCCAACTCTAGGATCAATCGCAATGCTCAACGTAATAGACAGAATCAACAACCTCGGCCTGCATAGAGCAACCAGTCTTTTGCTAGCAGGGGTAGCCACCAGCGGTCAAATGCACCACCTATAGGGAGAGGATGTGGCAGAGGCACGGGATGTTATTCATGTGGACAGATTGGTCATATTGCAACATACTGCCCACAACGAGCATCTCAGTATTCAGGACCCAGGCCAGCGGCATCTGAGCCTACAGTCAGAAATACAGGTGGATCTCATAGAGTATTTGCAGCGGTGGATCACTGTCAGGAAGACCATCAGGGGACAGTAGTTGAGACTACAGGAGCTATCCGAGGTACACCTCTCTCTGTATTATTTGATTCAGGTGGTATAGATTCTTTCATTTCTCCATCTCTAGTTGATAAGTGTAAGCTGGAGTTGGTTAAGCAAGACCATGGTTGGCAAGTGGAACTAGCCTCAGGTGCTAAAGTTTCCAAAGATTCGGTAGTTCATAAGTGTGGACTTAGCATAGGAGGGTTTGAGACTTCAGTCGATCTTTGAGTTATTCCTCTTGGCTCCTACGATGTGGTCTTAGGTATGGATTGGCTTGGCTCTCATAGGGCTAGTATTGACTGTAGAAAGAAGACCATTATGTGTCAGGATGACCAAGGGAAGGATGTTGAGATTGTGGGGATACCGAGACCTATATCCCTACGAATGATCTCTGCTATGCAACTTAAGCGAAGCTTTCATAAGGGGTGTCAGGTATTTGCCGTTTCGATAAATGAGCTTGATGAGGAAGAATCTATGAGGAAGACCCTAGATCACCCTATTTTACAGGAGTATGTTGATGTCTTTCTGAGTGAGATTCCAGGCATGCCTCCGAAGAGAGACATTGATTTTAGCATTGAGCTCACTCCAGGAGCGGAACCTATCTCTAGAGCTCCTTATCGTATGACCACTCAAGAGCTAAGTGAGTTGCGTTTGCAGTTAGAGGAACTTTTGGCCAAGGGTAGTATTCGACCTAGTGTATCACCATGGGGAGCTCCAGTGCTCTTTGTGAAGAAGAAGGATGGTTCTTTGCGCCTTTGCATCGATTACAGACAGCTGAATAAGGTGACAATAAAGAACAGGTATCCTTTACCAAGGATTGATGATTTATTTGATCAGATCAAGGGAGCTACAGTGTTCTCTAAGATTGATCTTAAGTCAGGATACCACCAACTTCGCATCAAGGAGGTTGATATTCATAAGACCGCCTTCCGAACTCGCTACGGGCATTATGAGTTCACAGTGGTACCCTTTGGGCTGACGAACGCTCCATCAATTTTCATGTGCTTAATGAATGGGGTGTTCCGTTCCTATCTTGATAGATTTGTTCTTGTGTTCCTCGATGATATTCTAATATATTCTAAGTCCCAAAAGGAACATGAGGAACATTTGAGTTTAGTTTTGCAGTGCTTGAGAGATAATCAACTTTATGCCAATGCGGCAAAGTGTAATTTCTTTCAATCAGAGATACAGTATTTGGGACACGTTATTTCAGGCGAAGGTATCTCTGTAGACCCTGTGAAGATCCAGGCAATAGTAGATTGGCCTGCACCCAGTACTGTGTCGGAGATTCGTAGTTTCATGGGTCTAGCTGGGTATTATCGCAGATTTGTTCAAAACTTCTCCAGAATAGCACACCCTATTACCTCCCTCCAGAGGAAAGGAAAGAAGTTTCTTTGGACAGAAAAGTGTGTAGAAGCATTTCAGAAACTCAAAGAGCTTCTGACCAGTGCACCGATCTTAGCAGTACCTGATCCAGAAGGTGAGTTCATGGTGTGTACAGATGCTTCCCTCAAGGGTATTGGAGCAGTTCTAATGCAGAATGGTCGAGTGATTGCATATGAGTCACGCAAACTCAAGGATCATGAGTTGAATTATCCTACACATGACCTTGAGTTAGCAGCAGTAGTTCATGCCTTAGTGAGATGGAGACATTTCTTGTTGGGACACAGATTTGAACTACATAGCGATCATCGTAGTCTTCAGTACATATTCACACAGCCTAATCTGAATGCTAGGCAAAGGCGTTGGATGGAGTTTTTGTGCGAGTATGACTTTGAGGTGAAGTATATCCAGGGGAAGGAGAATGTCGTAGCTGATGCTTTGAGTCGCAGGAAACATGTGATATCATCTATGACTCTTAGTGTCGATTTGAGATGTCAGATACTTCAGGCACTCCCCACTGATTCATGGTATCTGGAGGTGTGCAGTGAGATCAATTCAGGGAGATCCTTGGAGGGAAAGTTTTTAGGCTATGTCCTAGAGTCAGATGGCCTTTTGAGACTTTCAGGAAGGATCTATGTGCCGCTACTGGATGAGCTTCGCATATTGATCCTATCAGAGGCCCATCGTGCACCTTACTCGGCACATCCAGGTGTCAAGAAGATGCATGCAGATTTGCGACGTTTATTCTATTGGTCCGGGATGAAGCGCGACATTGCTGATTTTGTGGCTAGATGTCTTGAGTGTCAGAGAGTCAAGGCAGAACACCAGCATTCGGCAGGACTTTTGCAACCGAATCTCATTCCTTCATGGAAGTGGGACATCATCTCTATGGATTTCATAGTAGGATTACCTATGACTCTTCGTCGTCATGATGCTATCATGGTCACCGTTGACCGGTTGACCAAGGTGGCACATTTTGCACCAATCAGGTCTTCCTACACTGCAGCTTCAGTAGCTAATGTCTTCATGCATGACATTGTGAGACTACATGGTATTCCCCGAAAGATCATTTCGGATAGGGATCATGTTTTCACTTCCGCATTTTGGACATCACTACAGCATGATCTTGGAGCGCAGTTGAACTTCAGTTCAGCATATCACCCAGAGACAGATGGGCAGACAGAGAGAGTGAATTAGGTTCTCGAGGATATGTTGAGGATGTACGTGATGGATAGGCAGACTCATTGGGAGGACTATCTCTACCTAGTGGAGTTTGCTTACAACAACGGGTATCACAGTTCTATTGGCATGGCACCTTTCCAAGCCTTATATGGACGCCCTTGTCATACACCTTTGAGTTGGGATAGCCTTGAGGATCGCATCCTGTTGGGCCCAGAGATGCTTCGTGACATGGAGCAACAGGTGGTGCGTATCCGAGAGCACTTGACAACGGCACATGATAGGCAGAAGAAGTATGTTGATGCTCATAGGTCAGATAAGCAGTTTTCTGTGGGAGAGAAGGTTTTCTTGAGAGTGCGTCCGCGGAAGAGTCCGATCCGTTATGGAAAGGGCTCGAAGCTAGCACCTCGCTTTGTGGGACCATTCGATATTCTTGAGAGGATTGGTCCAGTTGCCTATCGTCTTGCTTTACCGCCCAGCCTTGCTCGCATTCACGATGTTTTCAATTTTTCAGTACTTAGACAGTATATTCCTGATGTTGTACATATTCTTGATTGGAATGCATTACAGGTAGAGGACGGGCAGCTGGCTTTGGAGCCAATTCGTATTCTGGAGCAGCGGGAGTTGACCCTCAGGGTTCGAACCATAGAGCAGGTAAGGGTCCAATGGGACCCTACTGATGACTCTTCAGCGACATGGGAGGATGCATCTAGATTACGGGATTTATATCCCTATTTGTTTATAGGCTTCCAGGAGTAAGCCTAAGTCTAGGGGGGGTGGATGTAGTGCCTGCCCCTAGTTTACATTTTTCGAGCTACATTTATGATATGTTTGCCAAACTCTTTTAGGCCAATTTGTGTTTGATGAGTAGTATCATTATTTTAGAGATTATCAGAGGATGTTTACATGCAGTTTATTATATGATGAGATTACTTGGTACTCTATATTTCGTGCATGTATGATGATTATTCAATGGTTTTAGTTATCGATGATGATTAGTTAGATGGTTCATTATTCCATGTGTTTCTTATGGATACTTACCCCATACTGCATGTGTATGGTGTGTGTGCTGTTTTATTTATGTATGGTGTTTTTGATATGGTTAAGGAAGGGAGTCGTAGTCACCTGCTAGTCGGGATCTACACGATGCACCACTTCCTGCCATTGCCTGTTTAGCTTAGAATATTGTGTTTGTACATGCGTGGATTTTATGCAGGTTGTAGGTACTGGGTATCGACTTCTCTGAATTGTCAGGATGAGCGTACCCTATCGCACTGTCTCAATGGTAAGAGAGGGGAGATAAACTCTTAAGTCCAAATCCTAAACCCTTTAGCCAACTGTCCTAATTGATAATTAGGACAAGTATCTGAGTTAAGTGCCCTCCGAATGCATCAAATGATGTAATTTCGTGATTATAACCCTTTTTTTTTGATTTGGTATGTATTCTTCTATGTTGGGTTTTCGTATGTTGCTTTATGAGTCCTTGGTGTATTTTCTATTAATTAAGTCTAATTAAAAAGGCTAATTAATGATTTAATTTAATAAGGAATTATTATGATATCTTTATATTTAATTAATTAATTAATTAATTAAATAAAAGAATTAAAGTTGGAAATTAAAGTTCAAGATATATTTAGAACAGGATTATATTTATTTAATTTAATAATAATATATTTGGAGTTCATTTTTAAATAAATGCTAAATATTATTGTTATTTAAATTAATTAAATATGCTATCAATTAAGTTCTAAAATAAATTAAAAAGTTGAAAGATATTAATTTAATAAGAATTCTAGATCGCATGATCTAAACATGAGTTAAATATAAGAATTAAATTAAAAGATTAAATTATAAAAATTAATAATGTTATTTTAATTTCTTAAAAGTGCACATAAGATTTAAAGTAATAAATTAATTAAGAATTGAAGTCAAGTGAATTTTTAAATAAAGTTATTTAATAATTCAACTTAATGTGCATGAAAGTTGAATGCAAAAGAATTAGAAAAGATAATAAAAGTTAATTTGAGTTAACTGAGTTGTGCAAAGAGTCTTCTCGGGTAAACGCACAATTAGTGCCCCGAACTGAGGAGAATTTGCTTATCACAACTTTGGGGGTTCATTTTTGGAGGATACGAATTTGGACGAGAATTTTTGGAGGAAGACAATTTTTGGAAGCAAATTTCAGAAGGCTGATACGAAGAAAGTCTTGAAGGGGAAGGTTATTGAGAGGAGCGAATTCGCATACAGTTTTCTGGAGGTTGCATAATAGCATCAGGATCAGGTAGGGTCTTGTGTTTTTTATCCATTAAATTTGCAATTATTCCCTTCCTGTCTTCTTCGTGTCTGGGGTTTGTAGATCTGAATTCTCTGTGATAAAAGTTTTAAGCTTTCAAATCTTGTGAAGTTATTAATTATTCGTCAATAATTTTTGTATCCATGGAGACTGGATGAATTAATTAGAACCATTGTTTTCTTGATTTAGAAATTAAGATCTAATTTAATAAGGGTTTTTGTTTTAATGAATTGAAAAGTTCTGGATTAAAAAAAAAAATAAGAAAAAAAAAAAATAAATAAATAAATATATATAAATATATATATTTATATATTACATATTTACCCTTTGGAAGAAATTGTTTTTATTAAAAAAAAAATTAATTAAACAAAATTAATTTTTAAAATAAAAACTTATTTTATTTGTATTAGAATAAAATAAATTCATAAAAAATATATATATATTAAAAAATATATATATATATTTAAATTTAATAAAGTGGGGGGGAGGGAATTACCCCGTACCCGCCCCCACTGTCGGCGCAGGCCGACAGTACCTGCGTCACAGGTACTGCGACGGCAGGTACAGAGTACCTGTCGCCGCAGGCCCTGCGACCAAAGCCGACGGGCTATAAACGTTTTGAATTTTCGTTTTTTAAAAAAAAATTTTATAATTTTTTTATTTATTAAAAAAAATGAATTTTATTTAATTAAAAATTTTAAATAATAAAAATTATAATATATTTAATTTTTATAATATATTAAACTTTTTAAATATTTAATAAATAAATATTAATTGTATAGATATAGTTGTAGATTTTAATTTTGTTTAAATATTAATAAATTAACAATTAGTAGTGGGATTAAAATAAATAATTAGATCTAATAAATATTGATTAATTTAATTAAAATTAGTTTAATTAAGTTAATTAATAATGAATGTTATTTGACTAAATTATAAATTTGGATATTGATTTAATGTAAATTATTATAGAACTGGGTTATTCGAAAAAGGGTAGTTGTGAAAACTTTGTTACTTGAATTCGACATTGAACTAAAACACAAACCTTACCTTAATTTAAATAATATACTTTCAGATCCAATCTCTGAGACTTTGATGTTGACTTTGTACTTTGAATGTTTTGGGGTTGGTTTAGCGTTGACCAGTTCAGGTTGTTACCAGAGGCTCGGGGTTTGTGAATGTGATGTCTTGATGATTTGGTCTCGATCTTTCTTAACCTGACCATGGTAATGTGATGAAGTGCTCTATGACATGATTGTGTTTACTGTTTGTGATTGCTTTCCAGTTCCTTGTGTGAAGCTGAGATGTATGTATTTGAGAATACCTAACTTAACCATTTTTGAGTCTCGATCAGTTATATTTGATAACCATTTCTGAGTCTTGATCAGTTATACTTGTATTACTTTCTGGTTGCTCATTAGAGAACCATTGGATTTTGTGACTTATCATTGATGCCTTCAGTTGCTGATAGAGAACTGTCGTGATTACTTGATTACTATTTGATGTTATCTGTTGCTCATGAAGAACTGATATATTTTGTGGATTATCTTTTTATGGTATTTTCAGTTGCTCGCATAGGACTGAGATGGTTTTATTATGATTCTTTGATTTATGAGTTCATGAGCTAGGGTAGGTTATCTATGTGTAGAGTCGGGAAGTGGCTTGCAATGGGGGTCGGAGCCCTAAGAGGCTACCTTGAGAAACCCATTGTAAGTCGTTTTTAATAAGTGAAAACATTTACACTAAATGAGAGAAAATGAACCTAACAAGATAATTGTATGTTCTCTCCCATGCCATGAGTGCTAGTACAGACTAGGATGGGGTAGAGAGGACGCTTGGTTACGACCTTGCATTCCATAGTATGCCTCGTCAGTACGAGAGGATACTAGTGGCCGCAGGATCAGTAGGGACCCGGGATTCCTAAGGGATTTCTCGGGTAACTTCTACGTGACTTTTGCGATGACACTTTCCCGCTTGCATAGCAGGTTTCCTACGTGTCTTTGTGGTGCCTCTGGGTCTAGATGTCTATCTATGTTGGAACCTTTGCGTTAGTGTACTTTTAAGATTTCCCAGACTTAGATAGTACTTGTGTTTTTATGTTTTGATACCTTGTTTGGGACTTGAGACTATCTCCTCAGCGCGGTGGGAGTGGACCATTTAGGTTCCATGCGGTCGGGTGGTAGTGCTTTTACTCTTACCATTGAGATCCGTTCCGTGGTCATCGTGGCTGGAGATTTCGTGATTGACATTTACCTACACTATGTTCTTGGATTAGTATGATGGATGGTTAGATTTTATGATAGATTTTTTATCATTATGGATGTATGGATGTATCATGTATGGTGAATAGTTTCATATATTTTTACTGTACTTTGTATCATGGATTTGAGGATGTTGTATCTTGATCTTTACATATGTATATTCTTTTAAGCCTTTCATACCCTGTGACATGTACAGTGGATGAATGAGCATTCCGAATTAATTTTCCAAGGAGCATTCAGAACAAATGTATATTATGGACATTGGAGTTTCTGATTATTCTTTTATATGTATGTGTTAGTTGTTAGACTTAGAATTAATTAAATTTAAACGTGACTCAACGTCTTGGGATCTTTAAGAAATGTAACTTGCAATGTATGTTTGTCGATGATTACATGTTATTGCTTCCGCTACTTTTTGTTTGATGTGTATGTCATACTTTCTTACTTTAAAAAAAAAAAATGTTTAGCAAACTTAGTGAAACTTTAGGTTATTTCTTTTGGATCCCTTGGCGGGGCGTTACAGTTGGATGAGCATGGGTAGGGTAGGGTAGCATATGGAGGGGGCTTCTATCCTGTAACCTGGTGACTACTTCTCGGTTGGTAGAGGAAGTTTTATATAAGTGATAATTAAATTAAAACTTTGGGTGGTAATAAATACAAGATAATTAAAATGTGTGGGTTGTGCGCCTTCCGTCATGAAGAGTAGCTACCCTAGGTTGTGCGCCTTCTGTTGAGAAGAGTAGCTGCCTATAATAGCTTGGGCTTGTCGATGCCAAGCGAATCTCCATGATGTCAGTCCCTACATAGTAGCCCATTGAGGTGTCTGACCAGGACCTATAGTTTATGCATTGTCTATGTCTTGGATTCAGTCATCATACTACTTGGCGTGTGTGTTAGCCATGGTTATTGTTTTGTGTGTGTGTGGTTGGATCATTATCTCCATCAGCACGGCGGGTGTGGACCTACGGGTGCCAAGTGGTTGGGAGGCGTAGCTACCTTCACCACTGCTAGGGACCGGTGTACAGAGACGGTCTATTATTCTAGCGTGATCGTTGCTGCACTTGGTACTTCAATTTGTGAAGTATGCTTTCTAGTAATTTATGCTTTCATTTGGATGTTGTGTTCCATGTTTACATGATGTTGGTT
The DNA here is from genome assembly GCA_028749045.1 of Cupressus sempervirens. Lineage (NCBI taxonomy): Eukaryota > Viridiplantae > Streptophyta > Pinopsida > Cupressales > Cupressaceae > Cupressus > Cupressus sempervirens. The sequence continues at coordinate 204,921,261 of CM053793.1, read as the reverse complement.
TTATGCATTCCTTGTTATGATGTTTAGCATATAGTAGATGATGTTATCTGATTACAGGGTTATCTTATGTTACTACTAGCATGATAGATTTCATTTACTTATATTGTAGCATGTTTAGTAGTGATGTCCCTATCACGACAGCACCGATGATCTAATCGATGGCTTGGGATGTTATGCGCGGGGGATGGCTAGGGCCCACGATGGTCCTATGATGCCATTGACAGTTGGGAGGAACCGCGTACTTAGTTGGTCATTTTGCTCATTACAATGTTATCTATGTTATTGCGATGCTATTTCAGTTGTCATGATGTTTCCTTTCTGTACTTTCCCTTCTTTGTTTGATAGATGGTTAGATTTCATTTTCTATATTTTTGTTACTCAATTTTGGTTCGAGTGCTTTGGCCTCGAAATGTGGATCCGGTACTCCCTGGTGTGGAGGTTCTTTTGTTCATTTTTCCCCATTTTTGAGTTCTGGAAGTGTTTTTTTCTTTCTATGGGTGACATTTGTTAAGCATTATGCGACACTGATAAAGTATCACACGCCCATAGAAAGAATTTCGTACGATACTAAAAAGTGTCGCACGCAATACTGGAGAAGTGTCGTACGACACTGGAAGAGTTTCGCACGGCTTTATGAGAAATGTCGCACGATACTTTTCCAGTATCGCACGCCTTCTTGAGAAGTGTCGCATGCAGTAAAGGAGAAGTGTCGCCCTCCCTTAGTGAAAAGTGTCACATGCCTTTTGGTTAAAACCTATGCGTGCCAATAGTGGGCACTTTTTGTAGTTTTCTGATCTTTTTGAGAGTTGATCTAGATACCCTTTTGGGCGTTCTTCAAGCCTATGTTGTTGCATTTTGAATTCAGGAGGTTTCATTTGAAATTTAGTTTTTGGGTTTTTGTTGTAGTCCTTCAGGGTTTAAAATATATCGTTTAAGTATAAGTCCTTATACTTAAGATATATTTTAATATATGTGATGATTCTTTTGAGATGGGTTTCAGACCTCTACGAGCTAAGGTGTAGATTCTAGGAAAAATTAGGGCTTCAGAAATTCAGACTTAGCCAAATTTCAGGGCTTCAAGATTTCAGACTTAGCCAGTTTCCAAGAGTCAGCTTATGTCTTTCAGCTTGGTAGGTCTTTGTGGTTTCATGATTGTGTTCTAGTTGGTAGTGGCGTTTGGAGATCTGTTGGTGCTTGGTTGTCTTTCAGTCTTCCATTGCGATGTTTTGGTTTGTGTAGGTTGTATCATGTGCACTTACACTTGTTTAAAAAAAAAAAAAATTGTTCTAACTTGTTTTCATCCTTGTTTCCAAGGATCTCCAGGCAGGGCATTACAATATCCTTCAACATCTACTTCATCCAAATAACTTGATTGTAATTGTTTGCTACTGCAATATATTCTACTTCCACTATACTTTGTGATGTATAATCCTACTTCTTGCTTAGCCAAGAAACCAATCTTCCTCCAAGAAAGAAGGCTCCACCACTGGTACTTTTTCTGTTATCCATACTGCCTACCCAATCAACATCAATATAACCATTTAGAGTAAAATTATTAGGTCATACCATAATCTGAACTCTGATGTTCCTTTTAGATAACTGAATATCCTTTTGATTACTGCATAATGTGCTTCTCTAGAATCATCTTGGAATCTTACAACAATTCCAATTGTATTTTCTATATCCAACCTTGTATGAGTTAGATATTGTAATCCTCAAAAAATGGATTTATACTTTTTCTGCTCAACTTTAGGTCTCTCATCCTTTGTAGATAACTTGTGTCCAATTACCATAGGTGTTCCAATAGGTTTGCATGTTTCCAAACTAAACCTTTTCAATAAATATTTCAAATACTTAGTCTAAGAAATAAATATTCCTTCTTTATTCTGTACAATCTATAATCCTAGAAAATATTTCATTTCTCCTACCATACTCATTTCAAATTCTTTCTTCATCTCTTCAACAAACTTGTCACTTTCATCATCATTTCTTTCAAATATGATATCATAAACAAATATTACCAAAATCATCAAACCATCATCAATTCCTTTCCAATATAGATTACTATCTACCATACCTTTTCTATATCCAAGCTTTGTCAAATGTTTGTCCAATCTTGCATACTAGGTTCTGGGTGCTTGCTTCAAGCCATACAGTGCTTTCTTTAGTTTACATACTATGTCCTTGTCATCTATCAAAGGACAACCTTTAGGGTGTTCAATGTACACTTCTTCTTCAAGTTCTCCATTCAAAAATGCTGACTGGCATCCATAGATCATATACTTTTGAATTTTTTTTTTTTTGTGCTGCATAGTCTAAGAATAATCTTACTACTTCTATTCTAGCCATAGGAGCATAGGTCTCATCAAAGTCTATTCTTTCTTGTTATGAGTAACCTTTACATACCAATATTGCCTTGTTACTTACAAATTTTCCTTGCTCATTCATCTTGTTCCTGAATACCCATTTAGTTCCCATCACATTCATGTCTGCTGATCTAGGGACCAATTCCCATGTCTCATGCTTTACTATCTGATCCAATTCCTCTTTCATAGCTTGTTTCCAATAATCATCTTTACATGATTCATCTACATTCTTTGGTTCAACTTGAGATATCAAATATAGTTCTTCATTGACTCTGCTTCTTGTCATCACATCTTTATCTTTGCTTCTAATGATCTAATCAAATGGGTAATTCTTTATCATATTCTTTCCTAAAGTAGGAGTTGTTATCTCAACTCTTGGCTCTACTAAACATTCCAAGCTTTATTCCTACCTCGGCTCTCCTTCATTTTGAAAATCATTATTAGTCTCAAGAGATACCTCATCATTCCTTGGCTTAGTAACAACATAATCATCTCAATTGTAATCAATCATTCTTTCTTGTATCTTGAATTTCTCATCAATTCTTACATTTGCACTTTCCATAATAGTCTTAGTTCTTAGATTATAGCATCTAATTGCCTTTCTTTTCAATGAATAACCAAGAAATATACCTTCATCACTTCTAGCATCAAACTTACCAATATCATCATCTCTTTTGATATAACACTTACTCTCAAGAATTCTGAAATACATAATTGTAGGTGAGTGACCAAACTATAGTTCATAAGGTGTCTTATTTGTATCTTTTCTAACTTGCACTCTATTCATAGTGTAGACTATTGTATTCATAGCTTCTCTCCAAAACATCTTGGATACATCATCCTTAGCTAACATAGCTCTTGCCACTTCTATAACTAATTTGTTCCTTCTATCTACAATAACATTCTGTTCAAGGGTTCTCAAAGCTGATAACTACCTTTTGATTCCATTTTCTTCACAAAACATGTTAAATTCATTGGAAGTAAATTCTCCTCCTCTATATAATCTTAAACATTTAATATTCATACTAGATTCATTCTCAACTCTATTCTTAAATATCTTAAACTTTTCAAATGCCTCAGATTTCTCTTAAAGAAATGAAACCCACATCATTCTAGAAAAGTCATCAACTAGAATCATAAAATACATTTCATTGTAGAATCCTTCATTGAGATCTGTGTGCACAATCTCCAACTTTGTTGTAGTAGTAAACTTCTTGCTAGGAAAAAAAGTTCTATTATGCTTTGCCAACACACATTCTTTGCAAATTGTGTTAGTAGGCTTTACAATCTTAGGAAAATATATAATTGCAAACATACTACTAGTCTTTACAATACTATCAAAGTTTATATGACAAAATTTCTTATGCCATAACCATCCATCATCTACCTTTGCAACCAAGTATGTAATTTTAGTAGGATTCAACTAAAATACATTACCTCTGGATCTGGTTCCTATTCCAATTAGCTTTCCATCTTTGTCTTTGATCATGCATCTCTTCTTTGTGAACTGCAACTGATAACCTTTTTCCACTAGTTGTCTAACACTCAAAAGATTGTGCTTCAAACCATCAACAAAATATATATCCTCAGTATTAGTTTTACCATCAAGAGTTATAGATCCAATACCTTTAACTTGACATGTTGTATTATTTCCAACTCTGACAATGTCTCTATCCCAACTTTTGAAGTCAACAAACTTGTTCATATCATCGGTCATATGATGTGAACAATCACTATCAATTATCCAATCATATTTCTTCTCAACCTATGACACCAATGCTACTTTTTTTGGACTTTCTTCTTTAATTGCCACAAATCCAATTTCATCATCACTAGCACTTATTGCTTGATCATTAGAATAATTTTCTTCATTTACATACAAAATCTCTTTTTCTTTTCTAGGTTTGTAATTTCCTATGTACTTTTTCTCTCTTTTAGGACAAATAGATGCATTATGACCATATTCATCACAAGTCCAACATTTAAATATTTTCTTACCTCCTTTTTTCTCTTCTTACCAAAAGGGCCACTCCTTCAATCCTGCTATCCTCCTCAAATTTGTTGCTGCTAGCAAAGTCTCCTCTAGCACTTGTGCTTCTTGATAAACTAGGTCAAATATTCAAGGCACTAAAAGCTATCTCTATTTTGGTCAACTCTTTGGACTATCTAAGCTCATTCTCAACTACTTCAAGTCTTCCAAGCAATGTCTCCTTTGTGAAATCTTTGGTACAAGATATCAACAATTGTATCATTTGAACTTCTAGCTTAAATGAGGGTGTTAAGCTCTTCAATATCTTCCATATAACCTCATCATATTCTTTGGTTCCTCCTTGAGATCTAATACCTACTGTAATTTTTGATATCCTACCTATGTATGTTCTTATAGATTCATCTTCCATCATCTTAGCATCTTGAAATGCACAAATCCAACTTTGTAGCCTAAATTTCTTAGAATGTTCATCACGTTCAAAATTGTTTTCCAAAGCTTTCCAAATCAAATGTGATGTGGCAAGTGAATTTACCTAATTTTATTGAATTTTAGAAAATATGGTCAATAGTGCTTCTCTAGCTCTCATGTCACACGTAAAAAGATCTCTTTTTGCCTCTGTACAAGTTTCCAAATCATTTTCGATAATGATTGTCCTTTTTGTTTTTGTCAAGATCCAATATCCCAAACCCATACATAGTAGATGTGTCTTCATATTTTCCTTCCAATTATCATAATTTGTTCCATAAAACTTCAAATTGTCTTTCCTAAACATGCTTTCCATGGATCTTCCAAAGTTGTTAAACTTTATCTTCAAGGACTTGATGCTGTGATACTAATTGTTAGAAATGATAGTCAACCAAGATAGCTAGGGGGGTGTGAATCAATTATCCAACAATTAAAAAATTTTGACTTCTTTAAAAAAACTTAACCATTCAACCAAAGTAAACAACAACCATACAAAAATGCACATAGAAAATTACACTAGATTTGAGGACTAGAGAAACCCTTGATCAGAGGGAAAACCCCAGTGAGAATGATGCCCACAAGATGACATACTAATATAAATATTTCTTGTTAGAGGATGGGCCCTATTAGGAGTCTATTACAACATTTAGTACATATGAGTCCCTGTTAGGAGAGTTTGAATCCTTGTTAGAAGATTCCAACCCTATTAGGAGTTGTCATACAATGTATGCAAGATGAGCCCACTACCCAAACATGCAATTTCAACTACAAGAAGAGCTCACTACTCAAACAAGTAATTTATTGTTACGTTCTTCTTTCTTTTGTTTTGTCAACCAAAACAATCATTCTAAGACCTTGTATACTAGGTCATGAACCTTAGATCACTCAACAAAATATCAGAAATGATGTTTCCTTCACTTCTGCTTTGCTCTACTCAACTTCACATTTTGCTCTTGTACTGCTTACAAAATTTCTTTTCCATGTCATACTTGATAAAGGAAAATGTTCTTCCTTTATATCAAGTCCATAAAACAAGTTCCTAAGTCAGTTGTTAGACCTTCTCAATTAATAATTATAGGATTGCATTAAAAATATGTTACACTTAGCTATAATGTTAATATTCTACTTTGCAACTTGAATAAGTTTTCATACATGTAATATTATGATGAGTGAACTTAGCCATGTCATCACCAACATTTCTTCCTAATATCCTCAACCTCGCTTCTCAAAATAAAAAATCTACTAAGAGATATAACAAGTTTACTAGAACATGCCTATGTAAACTCTATCTCAAAACAAACATGACCAAAACTTACATAAATTCTTCCAGACTTAACATTTCTTCTTTTGACATTAACTGCATATACTTGATACTCAGAAGTATCTCCCATAAGCTTAGATAGTTACAATAATCAACTAGTCATCCGTACTAACTTGACATTTTCGTCATTCTTCTATCAAATACTACAAAAAACTACTATGTTGACATCAATGAAAAACTTAGTCATGAATGTAACATATCTACAATACTCCCCAATAGGAATATCATCAACATTCATGCTTCCAACAATTTCTCAACAAGATCTCATGGTTTTTCTATAGTGCAGGAGGCATTTTCTTCCTCAAGTGGGACTGAGGCACATATAGATTCACCCAACTATGATGTTGGTGATGTGGGTGTTTTAGTAGAGTTAGTAGGTATGAGTTTATGCTCTAGTATTATTGATTCACATCCTAGTGTTGAGTCATGCATGTAGAGTCAAGAGTACATAGTTGAGGCTTTGTTAGGAGATGTCAATACAGATAGTATGGACACATCTAATGATCCATTTGATGATACTATGAGATGCACTAGGTATGACACCCCTTGTCAAATAATGGGTGATGAATCTAAGGAGGTTATGGATGAGTCCCATGATCAATGCTTATGCGATCTTACTATTGAGGTGGAAGCTAAGACATGTGAGGAGATTGATATGGCAAGGGCTTCCATTTCTTTGGATGAGAAGTTATTTGAGGTACATAGTAGCTATATCTTGGATGTAGAGTTGTGCAAGGATGATAGCACATGTATGAATGATCTTGTGGTGAATAGTTCTAGTTTAGTTTCCTATCACAATGTATAGTGAGACATGGAGCTTGCATAGGAGTCAGGGGTTATTATAATGCTATCAGAGCATGCTTGTAGAATGTTTGATGAAATGTCAAACAATTGAATTATAAAAGAATTTTTTATTTGTTAAATTTATAACCTTTTGGGGTTATTATAGTGGTATCAAAGCTTTCTTGCAAAGTGTTTGAAAAAATTTCAAACAATTGGATTTGAGAAGGATTTTGTATTTCACAAAGTTATAATAGGTTGGGGTTATTACAAAAAACACTTTACACACAAGGGATATATATATATATATATATATATATATATATATATATATTGCAGATTTAAATTATGTTTTCTTTCTAAATTCAAAACTAAAAGAGATATGCTTGCAAAATCCAAATGACTAACAACAAATGTTTTTGTATTTTTTTTTGAAACATAGAGCATTGACTGTAAATGAGAAAATATTCATCTAAATCAATAAGACATTAGGGAAAAAAATTATGATGTAAAAATCTGATATAAATCAGATAATAAATGACTTCTAAATTGTTACACATGCCCTAAAATATTCAAATCTATCCTCCATGCAACACAAATGAAATATATAGGAACCTAAAAAACTGCTTAAGAAAATCTAGATTTTTACTTAGTAAGTTCCTATAGCAAGTTACTATAGCGATGCCATTGTAGCAATGTTACTATAGTAGTAGTATTGTAGCAATGGTACTGATTTGTCTTCTCCAATAGCTCCAACCCCTTGGAAGATATTTCACCACCTCAGTTATTGAAATTAATGAGAGTTCATTCCTAATGATCAATGTAATAACTACAGAAACCCTTGGCTCCACAAGCTATGTGGAAGAGTAGATGACAACACATTTGATGCTCAACAATGAGGTTTCCCTCCCTATTTTTTCTTTTCCTCCAATAGATGGACCTCCTTCTAGAAGAAATAAAATAATATTCAATTTCTCCTTATAGAAGATTCTTTTAATTTATTTATTTAACTTTAGTGACTTTTAATTAAATTAATTAAATATAAAGTCACCTTTTAATTTTAATTTATTTAATGACTTTATAAGAAATTAATTTAATCAATTTATCCTTGTTTCTCCACTTAGCCTTTGGAGAATCTAACAGCTAATTACTCTACTGAGATGCTAAAAAGATGGGGACATTACAGTTTTCCCTCTCTGAAATTGCTTGTCCTTAAGCAATCCAACAACACAAGGAACTTCAACCTCCAACTGGATCCCAATTGAACCAATTTCATACCACTAACATCATTAGGACTAGCAACATAACCTACAGTATAACACTCAAAACATCTGGTAATAATGTAGGAGTTAGAAAATCATCAAAAGAAAACCCCACAAGAAATATCTTCATCCTAGACCCCACCCATATAATATAAACTAGACTGGAATGCTGATCAACAATATGTTGAAGAGACATAGCTATAGGAGAACCATATGCACTCATACCAACTGTATCAACAATAGGTATAGCCACATTAAAATCTATGGACACAAGAACATTACCAACTACTGTGACACAAAACTAAATCTTTATAGATGATGAAAATTGAGCCCAACTCCACTCAGTTGAGTGGTCAACATCAACCTCAAATAATGGATTGTCATAAGACAATGTTGCATCCATGTTGAATATAGAACTATCCATGAGGGGAACACCAACACTTTTTTGATTGATATTATAACATGAATCTATCACTATATCACCCACCTCATCAAAAATAACTAGTGTACTATCATTAGAGCACACATCTAAAACCACATGCATATTGCTAAACTCCTTGTTGGATGGTTCAACCAACACAAAAGTGGCTACTGATATGGGAATATCCTTGCATGTTACTACTCCCACTATCACTACATTTACATCAAATACATGGTCTTGGGAACTCATGCAAATGACTGCATCATTTGACTTAACTTGACATGAATTCTCATCACATTAAACCTTAATTGTGTCCAACTCATGCAGTGTCTCATAAGAAATATTTAGAAAATTTGAAGCCACAACTACGTCATCATATCTCTCTCTTCAAGTGATATCATGCTTTACTCAAATCTTAGATTTGAAGTCAGTTGGGTCATCCATTTATGATTTTGATTCATCTCATTTACTAGCACCTCCAACTATTTCACAATACCCTGTATCTCAGAATCTCTATCCCTTGGCAAAGAAGTACACCCTCTATAGGTATAATGAATATTGAACCTTTTGTCACCATCCATAATGCTAAAAACTAGGTCCTCTAACTGTGGGTCAATAGAAAAGTGATGAGAACTCCTCACAATGTAATATCGATAAAAAATCCCAATCTTTGTCAAGGGCTCATCATCATCAAATTGGGAATCAGAAGATGGATCCAATCTCTGAGTCTAAACAATTGGCTGGGTAGGATATTGGGCAACCCTCTCAACAAACCCAACCACAAAATCTCTATTGGGAAGCATTGTAGCCAAGGTCTCTACAATCTTCGTCACCAATCATTGTATAGCACAAGAGCCCTGAATGACAATACCCTCAGATATACTGTATGAAACCTCCTAAAAATCCAAGCTCCCAAGAGAACACTCCATTAATGACTTAGTACAATAGAAATTATATGTGGAAGCATCAATCTGCTCCCTTGTAATCTACAATTGATCCCTCCAAAAATGTGATAATGCCAACTGTCCAATGCTACCAACCATATGAAAAGAACAAATAGATTCACTTCTAGTAGAAGGAAAAAAATCACCATGAGAGCCCATCTCCACTGATTCTCTCACCTCCTCTATACATACTACACCCATATTCTAGCCAAATGTGTTTGCCACATCATCACATCCCTTATGCTTAATGGTAGAAGCAAACCCACTACCAAGCACAATATGTAACTAAATAGGATCTAGGGTTGGTGTTGATTGTACCCATTCTAAATCCATAATATCCTCATCCAATTATGATTGTGACTCCTGAAGAGCCAACTAAGTATATTGAAGGAAATCCACAATCACCTTAAGCTCCCTAGTGAACTCAGCCATCTCCTCCTCTTTCCCTAACAACATCTCATAGTAGGTGCTACCCCACTCTAGAAGGTAATCCCTATTAGCAACTAACTAAGAATAATTATACTTTAAGATCCTTATAGCCTGTCAAAGTGCATGAATGTCTACTAGAGAAAGAGTACTATAACCATGCTCATCAAACATAGGAGCACCATAACCAGATGTAGCTAACATTTGACAGATAGCATCATAATGCTCAAGAACTAAACAAATGTCACTATCACTCACCTTTAGCTGATAAGTAACATGATGCCTTTGTAACCCCAAAAAAAAATAATAGAAATGACATTATAAACCTAATATAAAATGTGCATCTACAACTACTTATGACAACTGCCTTTACAATGCCAAATGACCAATTTAATGATGAAAATTAATTGTAGAACATGACATATAAATCGTCCAATGAAGGAAATGAAATTGCAATCATAATCAAGCCAAGTACTATAGTGTAGGTACTATTCAAAATATTGTTCATTTCACTATTCACGACACTATAACAACCAAAAATAAATGTACTTTCCAATTTAAGCACAAATAGAACTCCAAAATGAAGCTCTCTTGAATGCCAAATTTAGTGGATGTTTTACCACCTCTATTGGTTGCAACATTGAAGAATTGATGCTCTCCAATGACTAACTAAAATTAGAAACCCTTAGTTTCATCTCCCAAGTTTACATCAAATACAATTTACAATAATTAGATGCATGCCAAGTGTTTGACAATATACCAATTGGCTATAAGTGCACATATTTCATTTAGAATTCATCTATACATATTTGAAAAGGAAAAAGAGAATTGCATATGCATTTAGTTGTTTTCTTAGATATAGTAGTAATCAATTACTAGCTTTTATATTCACTTTGATATCATTTCAAGCAAGCATAATTAGTCTAAAACTTAGAAACAACAAGCATAGAGATTGTATTGGAAGTGTTTGACAATTTTCCTTGACCTAAAAATGAACAAGTTGAGGTTTGAATTGACAAAGGATATTATAGTGGTATTAGAGCTTGCTTGCAAAGTGTTTAACAAAATGTTAAACAATTGAATTTGAGAAGGATTTGGTGTTTCACAAAGTTATAATTAGTTGGGGTTATTGCAATGGTATTAGAGTGATTTCTTGCCATCTCGTGGGGTAGGAAATTTATATTATTGTTAGATTTGCTATTGCATTTGGAGTGACAGTACTCTAGCATTTTCTAGCCATGGATAGACATAGGAGAACTGGTAGTTCTAGAAGTTAGTGGAGTAATCAAGAAGTTAGCATGAAGATGAATGCTTTGTAGGAGAGTATGGAGAGACTTAAGCTTCATCAACAGAGATTGACAAAGAGCTTGTCAGATCTAGAGACAATTTAAGGGCAACAAGGTATATGGCTTCTACCTCTAGAAGGCCAAAATTGAGGTTGTAGGGAAGGAAGCTTGAGTTTTCCTTGATAGGAGTCCCTAATGCATGTATACCTATATTTAGTGCAACACCTACTAGTCCTATCTATAGTATTGATGTTGGAATTATTTAATAAGGACATGTGGTTGTGTCAGTGGTAGCAGAGGATAGTGGCACTGAGCTTTAGTAGGTTAAGTCTCCTAGAGCTATTGCTAGAGTTAGTGCAGAGATAACTAATGTAGTTGTTATCACTAATACTTTTGGCTCTCTCAAGGATAGGATTATTATTGGAGATTTGTATGTGAGATCTCATGGTGTTGCTACAGTTTAAGAGGTAGTTCCTTCCTTAGGTGGGGTTGAAGCACGTATAGAGCCACCCAGTTGTGATGTTGGTGATGTGGGTGTTTTAGTAGAGTCAGTAGATGTGGGTTTATACTCTAGTATTACTAATTCACAGCCTAGTTTTGAGTCATGTGTGTAGAGTCAGGAGTATGCAATTGAGGCTTTATTAGGAGATGTTGATGTAGATAGTATGGACACATATAATGATCCATTAGATGATGCTATGAGATGTAATAGGTATGACATCCCTTGTTAGATATTGGGTGATGACTCTAAGGAGTTTATGGATGAGTCTTAGGATCAATTCTTATAGGATCTTACTATTGAGGTGGAAGCTGAGACATGCAAGGAGATTGATATGACAATGTTTTCCATTTCTTTGAATGAGAAGTTATTTGAGGTACATATTAGCTATATCTTGGATGTAGAGTTGTGTAAGAATGATAGGACACGCATGAGTGATCTTTTGGTGGATAGTTTTGATTCAATTTCCTATCAAAATGTAGTTAGTGAGACATAGGGCTTGCACAAGAGTCAAGGGTTATTACAATGGTATCAGAGTGTACTTTTAGAGTGTTTAAAAAAATGTAAAACAACTAAATTATAAAAGAATTTTCTTTTTGTTCAAGTTTTAGCCAGTTGGGGTTATTGCAGAACCTAGGTCATAGAATTAGCTTTCATTATGATAGGATTAATTAAGAACTCTGTTGTTAATACTGCCATTGGTAAATGAACTAATAGTTGTTCCTATATCAAAGGAAAACAATGTATAATCCTATTTGTATTTCATTTGTTTCATTTAGCAAAACATCTCTTATAATTACATATAGATTAATTTTTTTTTTCTTAGTTCTATAGGATAGAAATGAAAATTAAAGAGGTTTAAATCATATACCTTACAAACATCATTTCAAGTTTACATCCCTAGTTGATTAAGTAAATGGGTCTAATGAATATTTTTGGATGCTAATTTGGATGTACAATCCTTAAACACAAATGTTAGTTTCTACTTCAATCATTTTACCAAAATTTTTTGGCACCATTTCCAGGGATGGTTTCAATTTAAACATTTTATGAGGGTTATTTTAGGAGTTTTCATGCATAATAAATTGTTCAAAGTTTCATTTAAAGTTCAACTTAGTAATACTTTATCTACATGCATAGACAAAGAGACCGCCTCAAGAGATTTCTTCCCCAAAATGACCCATTCCAAATAGAAGAAATTGTGTACGATGAGCAAGAAAACCAACACCCTAAAGAAGACCAACCCTTTGAAGAAGACCAAGCTCATGCAGAAGAGCCACCATTTGAAAATCCTTTTGCAACCTATCATGTAAACTTCCCTTCATCATCATCAGATGAATAATTAGGCTTGAATAACCTTTTTGTTACCCCTATGTATCAGGATAACCCTTTAGCTATTTTCATTTATCAGTAAGGATACCCACCATCACCACCCAAAATAGCTCAACCTACATTTCCATTTCCCATACCTAACATATAGGATAAAAATAATCTAAAAAATATTCCTACATCTACACTTCCCAAGTAAACTTCTCTCTTTGAATTTGACATTCTTTATAGAGGCTATGACTATATAACTAATGCTTATAGGCTGAAATTGTTTTCCTCTAATCTGAAATAGGAAGCTCTAAGATGGTTCATGGATTAGGAGCTAATGCTATAATAGACTAGGATAGAATGATGAACTTGTTTCTTTCCAAATATAAAGACTATTATAGAGGGAGTATGGGAGGAGATGATAGATTCAAGATGCAACAAAAGGAAGATGAGACTCTTGAAGATTATTTTTCAACATTCATTTATAATTTACAAAGGAATACTAAACATCAATTGAATGAGTCATCTCAAAATAATTTTTTCTTAAGGGGTGTGGAGGACAATTTTATGCAAGCCTTGGACCTCATGGGTAGGGGAGATATTAAAAAAAGTACATGGGAGGATATCAAAAGATATTGCTAGAATTACTCAAGGGCTAATGTAAAGAAAGGAAGATGAATTCATTCTAATTCCTTGAAGACTAGTGGAGTTGGTGTATCAAAAATTGATCTTTCAATTTTTTATCTAATTTCAAGCAAGATATTATTAATAATTTTGCAACCTAGTTGGATATAATGCAAGCTAGAAGAAAACATGAAGAAGTTGATGCTATATTAGTTGAGTTTTTCTCTTGCTATCGAGAGAAGAAGAGAAATTGCAAGTGTAAGATGGTTGATAATTTGGAGACTCAACCACAATAGATGCATGTGGAGTTCAAATTAATTAATGACAATGGAGATATACTATACATTTCTCAAAGGAGACTATGGGCTCAGAGATGAGGTATGCATCAAGATCCTCTCCAAAATTTTGGGAATTATAATAATCAATTGCAATCTTAATTTTTCAAACCCAAATCATTGGAATAATTCTTGGCCTCATTAGTCTCAAACTATGTGGATTAACCAATCTTGGAAAAAACCTTCATGTGACCAATGGAAACAACCAAACTAGAAATCCCCTCCACAACAACAAATTTGGCAACAACCTAATCAAAATTGGCAACCACAATCCAATCAATAGAAAGTCCCAAAAAATAATTGGCAACCATAATCTTAGTGGTGGCATAATCAATAGTATAATGCCTTGCAATAACCTTAGCAACAAGCTTTAATACCAGCTCCTCCTGTATCCAATACCTATCCACCCAAAAAAACTCAGTTACCTACTTAGACAACACCAAATCTAAATAATGTGCCTGATCAAATGCAAGTATATTCTTCTGATGATACTCAACAACAAACCTAGTCAATCAATGATATACACCTTAGGTCTAGAACCACTCTTCCAAATCCCAAAGTCTAGTAATAATAGAGGTTACTTCAATAAGTCTTGAATGAAGAATCCGTTCCTATTCCATAACAACCTCCTATACCTAAGTCACCACCATTTCCACAAAGACTTGCTCAATCATCAATTCCCCCTTAAAATCCTATTGTAGAGGAATTTATCACTCAATTGAAAAAAATGAGAGTCAAAATGCCATTGCAAGATGTACTCAAGGAAATTATAGCATATACTAAAGATATTAAAGAAGCTTGTATAAAACAAATTGGCATAAACTATAAGGACCTCAAACAGTCTATGTCAAGGGTCAGTCATCTGACCTTATGCTAAATAAATTGATAGTTCCAAAATATTTTGATCCAGGTAGTCTAATTATTATAATACATATTAATGGAATATAGGTACCAAATGCTTTGATAGAATTAGGTACATCTATTGATGTCATGACTAGGGAGGTACTTTTCCATCTTAATATTCAACTTGGTGATAGTTCTACAGTTAAACCTAATGGCATTATAGAGGATGCCATAGTTACTTTGGATTCTTGGTAGTATCTAGTGGATTTTTTCATTTTATCACCTAAAGAAACTTTAGGAAAGAAACTTTAGGAGGTTATCCTATTATCCTAGGATGATCTTGGTTAGCTACAATAGATGCTTGCATTGCTTTCCAATTAGGAAAACTAACAATATCTAATGGATCCACTATTGAGAAGTTAGCTTTATTTTCTCTTGCTAAACCACTCTTGCAAGATGATCAAGTTGTGTGGCATACTTTAGGAGATGATAAACTTGAGGTAAACTCATTATGTCAACTCAAAATGATTGAAATAAACCCCTATATGATTCCTCATAATGATGATGATATCCTCACAACCATCTTGTTCAAAGAATATGGTAAAAATTTCACTCTATGTATTGACTAGAATTATTCATTATAGATAATTCTTCCTCCTAAAGATACACCTAATTTTCCTATAGCCACTAGTTACCTTCATACCTTATTAGCTCATGAAAATAAGTCTTCTAACTTCAATGAGTTATCTATAGTTGATGAAGTCACTAGAGTTAAATTTAGCCCAGGGAAGGAGCTCTATATCAATAAGAACCTTACTTTTAACAATTTGGAAAGTACATGTAAGCTGCTATAACAAAACTAGAAAGAATTTGCCTGGGATTTCAAAGACATGAAAGGACCAGACTCGAAACTCTTTACTCACAAAGTTTACATTACACCTAAATGTAATTCTATCAGATATCCCCAATGAAGAGTCAATACTGTATGACATGATATTGTGAAAAATAAACTACAAGAACTTTTGAATGTTGGATTCATCTATCCTATTTTTGATAGTTAGCAGCTCTCAACTTTGGTATTTGTGCCTAAAAAAGGGATAAATGGTGAGTATGTGTGGATTATAGAGAATTAAATGCAACAACTAAAAAGGATCATTTTCCCTTACCTTTCATTGATCAAGTTCTTGACAATTTGGCTAGGAAAAAGTATTTCTCTTTCTTGGATGGATTCAATGGGTATAATTAGATACAAAAAGCATGAAAAGATCAAGACAAGAAATTTTTTACCTATCCCTAGAGCATACTTTCCTATTTAGTATTACCCTTTGGATTGTGTAATGCTCCTACTACCTTTCAATGAGCAATAATAAGTGTTTTCTTTGATATGTCCGTTGGCTGTATGGAAATCTTTATGGACGATTTCACTATTTTTGGCTCTACTTTTGATTAAGCTAAATCCAATTTGGATAATTTTTTGAAAAGATATCAAGAACACAACCTTTCATTAAATATTAAGAAATGTTATATGATGATGGAGGAAGGAGTTGTATTAGGTCACTACATTTCTTCAAGTGGCATTCAACTTTATCATCAAAAAATAGAGATGATTATCACTTTACCTACACCTAAAAAAAAAAAGGATGTTGGAATATTTATAGGTAATGCTGGTTACTATAGGATATTCATAAAAAGATTTTAGCCAAATAGTAGCTCCACTCTATGATTTGTTAAAGAAAGGAATTTTCTTGGGGTTTAGAATGTGACAAATCATTTTAGCACCTTAAAGATGTCTTGATTAAAGAACCTATACTTAGGGGTCCCTATTGGAACATTATATTTCATATTCATATTGATGCTTCAAATTATGTTATAGGAGTTATGTTAGAACAAAAGGAAGAGACTGAAGAATATGCCATCTATTATATCAATCAAAATCTACAAGAAGCACAACTAAACTACACTGACATAGAAAATAAATTGGCAGTTGTGATTTATGCTCTTAAAAAGTTTAGACATTATAACATTGGATGTGAAATCTTTGTGCATACTGACCATGATGCAATCAAGTATCTCATAAATAAACTTGCTATTTTAGGAAGACTAGCTCACTAGTTATTACTTATGTAGGAATTTGATATAAAAGTGATAGACAAACTAGGAAAGGTTAATGTTGTGGTAGATTTCCTTTCACACTTGCAAGTCCCTAATGATCCTACAATTATTGATGATAAGTTCTAAGATAAACATTTATTTTATTTAATAGCACATAATCTATGGTATGCTTATATTGTTGAAAACATATTGATACAAGTATGAGAATATGTGTCAATCATTGTTTTGTCACTAATTTCAAACTTGCTACTTGGTGGTACGTCAATTGCTTAGATGATTTAAGTATTATCATTTGTTTGATTGATGAAGAGGATTTGATCAAATAAGGTAACAATAGCACCTAGAGGAAAGGTTGAGTTATGATATGGAAAAGGAGTACAAAGATCAATTATGATAGTGATATTATAGTGCATTGATTATCTACTTAAGGTTGCAAAGGATGGATATACTGATTAAGTTTAGAAGAACAATTGAGCAAAGTCAAAGTTCAATGTATGCTGAGTGATATAGTGTAAGCCAAGTAAAGTTTACTTGATGCTGAGCACTAGTAAATTTTAGTTCATGCCAAGTGATTTGATAGTGGATGTTGAGAAATGCAGTGTTTCAAGCATCAGAAGAAAATTAATGCTAAGTGACAACATTATGAGAAAGATCATGAATTTGATGAATCTGAGATGTCAAGTTTGATTTCTTAGATTGTGTGAACCATGTGGAAGATAAACTTGATGAGCTGGTGACACAAAATTCAAGATAAGTGTAGAAGAGAATAAAATGAAAATATGGGTAGATTCATTGAATCCTACCTAATCAAATCTAACCCTAAAATGGATGATAGAGGATGAACGATAAAAGATCTAAATTTTCTATCTATAGAGATGTCTAGTTAGAAGAAAAGGTTATTATGGGAGAGAACCTAAGGAAGACAAGGAGTCTAAGGTATTGCTTCATTTAGTGACCAAATAGAAGAGACTGCTATTGAAAAGAAAATCAATAAGGCTTAAGGGTATGGATGCTTGAAGGGTGGACAAGCTATCAAAGTTGAAGTGTGTGAAATCCAAGTAGAATGGAGGACTAAAATGAAGATCTGTAATCTACAAAGTGAGTTATGAGTTGTTATCAGATCAAGTCTCACTATTGCTTTCTAATCATTGTATCAGTCTAGGGTAAATCATTTGGATTAAGGTTTACCTAACATTCATTTGTAAATCCTTTAACTAGGGGACATTCCAAATGAATGATCTAAAGTCCTCTAACAAGGTTCACTCCTAACAGGGTGATTGAAATCCTCTAACTAGGTCACATTTAATAGTGTGCACTATAACCTTTAATAGGGTTGGCCTTTCACAAGGTATCACTTTAGAAGAGTGAGAATTAGTAGTATGTTACTAGTGGTTTTTCTCAAATTGGGTTTCCACATAAAATCATTGTGTAAAATGTGTCATTGAATCTATTATGTTTCATGCTTACATTTATGAAAATTTGATTTGACAATAACCTACAACTTTAAGTGATTGTATGATCTATTGGATGTATGCATGATGAATATGTTTTATGGATATGGGTTCACTAAGATATGAAATTTTTTATTTGTACATCTGGACCTTGGATAATTGATTCACTCCCCTCAAGTTATTCTAAATAATTCTAACAATTGGTTTCAGAGGTATCTGCAAGAGGACTAGTTTGAAGGTACTAGAAGCAAAAGATCAAGATGTCAAAAAGAGAGGCACCCAAACTTAATAGAGATAACTTCCCTACATGGCAAAGTTTGATGAAGCTACAACTAGGAGGTCTTGGAGATCATGCACAATCTACCATCGCCACTGAGCATGTTGATCCTGCTAGAGCCCTAACTGCCAAAGATCTAAAAAAAAAGAAAGAACACAACTAGGAAATGTTGGAGATTGTATCTGCCCTAAGTTATGTTGAGTCTGATGACATTAAGGGTTGTGATAGTGTAAAGAAAATGTGGGACACTCTTCATACTATTTATGG
The DNA here is from genome assembly GCA_028749045.1 of Cupressus sempervirens. Classification (NCBI taxonomy): domain Eukaryota; kingdom Viridiplantae; phylum Streptophyta; class Pinopsida; order Cupressales; family Cupressaceae; genus Cupressus; species Cupressus sempervirens. The sequence continues at coordinate 204,902,275 of CM053793.1, read as the reverse complement.
AGAAGAACCAAATGTTTTTAGAGTCAAATATGAGAGTCTTAGAGGTAAGTTCGATGATATGAGAATGCAAGAAGGTGAGAATTTTGCTCAATATTGCTCTAGGATAAAAGATGTCATTAATGCAATAAGAGGAACTAATGGTAAGATAGATGATGAGACCAAGGATAACTTTAGTGGCTAATAATTACCAATTGGCTAATCTCACTCATTGACAACCTTAGATTTGACTAATATTTTTTGCACTTTTGGGGTATCCATGTCACCTAAACTTTACCAAAATTAGTCTCATACTTAGGATAATCACCAATTATAATACAAAAGTATTTATATATTAGTGATGACTTTGCCAATGAATCTTAGTTTTCTATGTAGTAAATTAAATATTTTTGTGTATAATTTTCAAGGCTTGCCTTAATTAATGGTCATATTTGCCAATATTTGGTAAAAATTTAACTTACATTACAAATTAATTATATATATTTGACATGTGTCTCTATTCTGAAGACTTTTCATGAAACTTTTAATCCTTTCTGAGTTTATTGTGAAATAGATTTGATTGGGGACAAGTGTCTTTACTTTGGGAACTCTTTTTAAAACTTGGTATCCTTTTAAAATTTTGATTTGAAATAGGATTTAGGCCATTGATTTAGGATCATCTAATGATTAAAAAAATTAGGGGTGCTTCCCCTAAACCACCATTTAGTAATTTGGAGGGAAACTGTAATTATAAAGATGGGCTAAATTTAACCTTAAAGTTTTATAATTAACTAATAATCATATAGTAATAATAATAATAATAATAATAATAATAATAAATATTGTTTCTCAGTATGTGTACATAAAAATGGGCTAAATTTAACCTTAAAGTTTGATAATTAACTAGGCACCATATACTAATAGTAATAAAATTATTGTTTCTCAACATGTGTACTTTTTTCAATAATTTTCATCAATAATGAAAGATTTTCCATGATTTTATAGAATTTTTATATGATTGAAAAAAATCACCAATAAAATTAAAAAATTTCTTACTTAAAAATAAAAATTTGCCAATAGAGATTAGTTTTTTCTGTTAAACTAATGTTTGATTCACCAATTTTTTTTATGTTTTTCAAAAGGGGGGTTTCTTAAAGTTATCCTTGGATGAGATTGTAATAAGAAAACTTTTAAGAACACTACTACCCATCTATGCTATTAGAGTTTTTGCAATACAAGAACTGAGATGTATAACAAGTTCTAATCTAACTCTTGAAGGTCTAGTAGGTAGGCTTATTGCTTTTGAGCTATCTAATTATGATAATTTCAAATTTGACAATGTTGAATTTGATTTCAAAGCCAAGTTGTCATTTAAGGAAACTAATGGGAAGAAGAAGAAAAAGGTAAAATATGTTTCCAGTGGCAGTATTACAGATGAGGAAGATGTAGAATAACTTGAAGCATTACTAGAAAGGAGATTTCATAGAGGTAAAGGAAAATTCAAAGGTAAGTTACCTATCATGTATTTCAATTGCAATGAGGTTGGTAATATTGCTGCTAGATGCCCAGAGAAGAAAAATCATACAGGTGGTGACAAGTACAAAAGTAGAAGAGATGAAGACAACAAAGATTACAAAGAAAAAGGCAAGAAGTCTTGCTACATTGTTGAGGAGGAAACCAAAGATGAATATGATGATCATGATGATGAAGTGGTGTATGCTAAAATGAAGGATGATTCTAATGAGGATGAGGAAACTTCACTGGTGTCTTGTGTGAACAAGAATGATAGATGGATCATTGATAGTGGGTGTTCACATCACATGACTGGAGATAAAAGTAAGTTCATTACCTTGAATAATTATGATGGAAATAGTGTAAGGTTTGGTAATGATGTACCCTTTCTAATAAAAGGAAAAGGTTCTATCAAACTCATAGAAAATATTTTCTATGACAATGCTTATTATGTTGAAGGACATAACTATAATTTGTTGAGTATGTCACAACTAAATAGTTTAGGTTGTAAGGTTGAGTTTGAGAACAAGATTGCTAAGATATATGATACCAATGGAAAACTAATTAGAAAAGGTGATCAAAATTGGGGGTAATCTATTTTACCCTGATATGTGTAAGCCCCTATCCTAGTACCATATTATTATCCCTACATAGCATGGATATGGTTAGAACTAGGAAGTGTGACGAGGTGAGGTGTCATGTCCTTATCTCTCATGCATGGTGTGTGAATTATAGATTGTCATCATACACCTTATGATAGAAGGAAGATAAGTAGGTTCTAGGATTTAGGTACATCATGATTGGCATCTTTCTTATTAATATTGGACTTGAGATCTTATTAAGACTGATATACATTATAGTTATTTGTTATAACTATTGTATTTGAAATGTCGTTAGGTTGGTAAGCTATGACCCTATGGAGTAAAGACTCGAGATATTGTGATTTAGAAAACTATTTCGATGGGTTAATACTATGTTATGATCTATTAGGATAGTTTTTTTAGGAGACCTTTGTGAAAAAATGAATTAACACCCACCGATAATAATTAAAGACATAAATTGTTATCAATTTAGATAAAGGCCTACTCAGTAGAGCTCGACATGATGTAATTATAATAAGTCAATTGACATACAAGTAGCATTAGGTGGATAAGATACAATGAATGATGATTAAGATGATGATATAATATATGGACTAATAGATATAATGGGTTTACCTAATGACTGATTTTAAACCTATGCAAACATGATTGTGAAAACATCCCGATTCTTGATATTAGTGATTTTTAGAGACATATACCATATAATGTAATATCTCATAATGATAATGAGATAGTGTTAGTAATCAAACTATATGTGATTGAATCAAAGAATACTAGTTGTGATGATTTCATTTTTGTGGTTTTAACCTAGGGTATGTAATCAAAACTAATTTTCATGATTGGTGCATTTAGCAATATAGATCCAACACTTCATTATTTTGATAGGAAATGGATTATAATGTGGTTCATAATGTTAGTTGGATTATTTGATTAGAAAATTAATGTTGATATGTAGATTCTCACATTTTAACATTTCAAAAACTTTATATGAAAATGATTGAGAAATATAAGTTGATTATGAAAATTAAGTATGTTAAAATTGATTATATGATTTATGATTATGTGTAATGTTCAAATTTTGATATTTTAACATTTTGAATGCCTTATTTGAAATGATTAAGTAAAGGAATTCCATTAAATTATGTTAATATGGATTATGTAACATTTAAATTAATATGCATTTATGATGTGTATTTTATATGAGCTTCTTGGACTACTGATGCTTGTGTTTAGTGTGCAGGAAGTGGAACCATGGAATTTCTTGGGGGAAACAAGTTCCAAACCTAGGTGAACATAGTTTAACCAAGGCAAATCTTTGGAAGATTCAAAAGGCTGGTTGTGATGTATTTTATTTAGTAAATGTAAGTTTTCTTGTATGTGGAAATGTTTAATCATAAAGATGCATTAAGGACATGTCACGGTGATGTGGAATGTGCTTTTATGTGTCACTTGACTCTTGTGGATTTTGTGTGCAATGACTTGTCATCCAGGGTTTTGGTTATGGTGGAATTTCACCTAGAACTAATTACCTTGCTAATGAGTAAGTAAACCCACTTGACAAGGTGTAGGATGGATTACAATCAAAGGAAATTTGAATTTTATGGGGCCCCTTTACCCATGCATTCTTCCATAAATTCAAAAATTGGAGTTGTCACATGTGCCTTCTCCCATGTTTCCACTAAGTCAAATATAGAAAATTTAAATGGAGACAAGTTTGTAAGAGGAAGTGGCTTGGTGTCTTTGCTAAAATAGTTAGTGAGAAGGCCTTATTAGAGAGTCTTAGACAAACTAGTGGGTTGTTCACCCACTCTCTAAGTTTAGAGATAGTTAGGGTTTGGAGGGAGATTAAGCGAGCTCTACAACAACTATCATTGCCTTTAGCTTGGACCAAGGTTGGTGCTTCAAACCATGTTCATTTTTCTTCTCTTAGTTTTGCATAATTAATCTGCAAGCATGGAGTATGTGTCATGGAAACATGTATTGTATTGTAGATTGTGGTATTGTGTTGTGACAATGTGAATGTTGTAATACCCCAAAATTGGCTCATTGCCATTATACCAATTCTAATAAATTTTGATCAATTCTAAGACCTATTCTAATAGGCAACTCTCATTTTGCTACTCGCTATTTGACTTAATTGTCAGATGCAGAAAACCCTAATCTGCATTCATCATGCTTATTATTTAATTCCTATAATATGCACTCATATTAGCCACATTAAACCTATTTGATTTCAATTTAATTTAATCTAAAGTATTAATACTTTATTAAATTAAATTATCTCCTAAGGCTAATGTACTACAAAATTAAATTTATTTAATTTAATAAATATGCCTATTTTAATTAATTAAATAAAATTATTTAATTAAATAGAAAAGCTATTTCTAATTAATTAAGAAAAGTTATTTAATTAAATAGGAAGCCATTCCTAATTTATTAAATGAAGTTATTTAATTAAATAAGAAAAGTGTCTCTAATTAATTAAATAAAATTATTTAATTAAATAGAAAAGGTATTTATGAGAGCATATCTCATTTTATAAAATAAATATTCTTTCTAATTCTTCTCTTCAATTCAAAAATGGAAATTCCTAGATAACTACTGATCAAATTAGAAGTGATCTAGATCACTTGCTGTCTAACTAAAGTCTATCTAAGTTGACTGACTCTTACCTTCAAATCTAAGTTAGTTAACTCCCTTTAATTTTGGAATCTTCCACCTTAACTGAACCTCATCTTCAATCCTGACCGTTGATTGAAATTGATCTCAACCATTGATGGATTCCAAGAAAATCTATTTAAGAGACCCTCATTTCTTCATTTTGAGAGGATAAATTGAATTGCTATCAAAGTGCTATTGAAATTCATACTCACATTTGCTCATATTTACTCACATTTTGCATACACTTGCATCCTTAGTTTAATTTCATTTAGTATAATATGCATATGGTTAATCTAGTTTCCTTTACTTGTTCTTAGATTAAATGCATATCTCATTATAGACTACATTGCATTCCCACATAGATTAGCTGCATCTCAAATCCTTCATTCTTAGAGGGTCTAGTTGCCTGCACCACAATTCTAAAGATATTAGAAAGAAAAATCCCTTTAGATAGAAGGCAATAGGTCAGCTTACAGGGCTAATCTTGGGCGAACAATTTGATGTTCATTCCAGGATGAATTCACATATAATGATCGTGTTGAAGAGTGTGTGTTAAAAAGAGGCCAAATATTCACGTATTACATTTTTGGCGCCCACCGTGGGGCTGAGAAAATCAAATTTTCAGGCCTTCTTTGCATTTTAAAAATTATTTTTCAAGCTCTCTGTTCATACAAATTCAAGAATCTTCATGTGAGACATTCCATTTTCAGGCGAGGATTCTGAATCTTCGAGCGAAGATTCTTTCCGATTTGCATGAGAAAGTGCCCGAGCGTGCAAATCTTCATGCAACACCTTGTTTCTTCATGTGGGACATAAAAATATTTTGCATAGCTCTGCTAGAGATTTTGCGTGAGATCTTGTAATAATAGCCTTTGTTTCAAGCATTTTCACTTTGCAAGTTACTTAATTTCCTTAATGTACTTTTCTTGGAATCTGTGTTCTTTTATTTCTCTGATTTTTTGCAGCTTAACTATTGTCTACAGGATGATTTGTCAAAGATTCCTCATACAAGCCACTTAAACATGGACTAACAATTTGCTTGCAAGATGACTGACAGAGATACGTTTGATGAAGACCAAATTTGAAACCCACAAAACATTATGTCTTCTTTTCTTGCTTTCCAAACTAGATTAATTAGGGGCTTGTGAACTTCCTAGGGTGCAAGACAGAAGAATAGGGGATTATGCTGTTCACCACTTGGAGGTCATGACCAAGGGTGAATCAAAAACCCAGACACTTTTGAAAGACAACATTTTGAAGAAGGCAAGCGGCTTAGTGGTTCTCCAGTACTTGTTCTCTTCTATGATAAAATGGTAATTTTATTTTAAGGGAATCCAAAATTTAAGGAAGAATAAGTCTGGATTGATTAAGCTAAGTTGGAAATTAACCTATTTTGCATGTTTGGGTGAGAAAGTAAGGTAGAGGAGTATGCTCTTTCCCCTTGAGGGAAATTAGAAACTTTGACCCTTGCAATCAAACCACCAGTCCATGTCAATCCTTTAGAGGGCCTGTCAGAGTGATCCAACCTTCAGGAATGACCCAAGTGAGCACACTCCTTTCACTGGAGATTTCAACTCACTATAATCAAGATGCTTTATAGAGCAAAAGATTCCAAAGCCAGATTAATTTCTTCCCCTTGATTCTTGATATCGCATATCAAGGGGAAGCTCTATCTGTGCACTAGTTGGTGTTGGCCCCTGGCTTGCTAAGAAAGTAATGTGCACTTTTAGATGCCGGCATGGGTTGCTGGCCTCAAATCCACTTGTGAAGCCACCGAGGATTAATTTGAATGGAAGCCAAGTAAAAACCTCTTAGTTAGAAGCTACCCAGTTCACCTCCGAAAGGAGGCATAATATTTGTACAAGGAGGGGGAAGAATCTCTCTTATAGAACTCACCATAGACATGCTATTGGATGTTTGAAGGTGGTATATGCACTTGTCCCCTACCACAAGGGTGCTTGTTCAGTGTATACTATTGAGTCCTTTGAATATACCAAAAACATGGGTGCCCTCTAAGGGGTGACATAGCTGTGTGAGGTACATGCATGCACATAAGATGTGGCACAAAGGTTTTTCCTTCTCTACCAAATTTTGTTTTTAGGGATAAAAGCATGCTTTTTCTTGATTCATAAACAAGTTCAAAACTGTCTACAATGAACAAAGGTCAAGACTTCCCTATCCTTTTGAGTTTCTTTGCCCTTGGAAGGATTGTTTTCAACTACTACTTGCTTTCCACTATCTTATTCAAACAAATTGCCTTGATTGAGTCCTGAAACATTGTCCAAACATCTTACAAGGTCAACCTTGTTGTCTATCTAATTGAATTTGTCTAATAAATTTTCCCAATATGTCTAAATAGTCTAAAAATCTCTTTAAAATCCAACGCTATTGTTAATCTTGTCTTAATTTTTGCACAAACTTGTACTTTCTCGCACAAGAATTCATCTTTTCACACAACCCAATTCAAGTCTTCATGCAAGATCTTGCATATATTCACATGAGATCTTGCCTCTATCCTTAGTTATCTTGTCATTTCTTTGCATGAGATAGAAAAAGTCCTCATGAAAAATTAAAATGTTGTCATGAGTATTCGTGCGACCCAGTGAACTTCCTCGCATGGCTTGTAGAGGATCTTCGCGCAAAATCCTGCTCTAAAAATGTCAAATTAGTTAGTTTGACCAATTTGCGATCTTAGTCTAGTCAGTTTCCTATACTAAGTTGTCCTTTTCTATCTATGCACAGTCCTGAATAGTGGCATTTAGTTGAACCAAAGATTTGTGATCTGCATTTTGACTAGTCTTACCTTTTGCTTCTCTGGATTCTTGTTTCTTAATGCTTGTCATACTTTGTGTTATGATATTCATAACCTTTAGCTATTCTAGCTTTCAAATTAGAATACTCGTGCCTTATTATATGACATTCTTGTCTTACCCTATTGAGACTCAGTATTAGTGTAGTCCTTGTCCAAGTTCTTTCTTTTTATCCTTGTCTATGACTGTCACAACCAGAAGTGACAACATTTTTTATCCTCTTAGACATGGGCAAGGTCATGCCAGGGGTCATAATCATGGCAGAGGTCGCTTACCTTTTGTTACACAATTTGTATCTAGTTTGGCTAGTGAGGCATCTTCACAAACTCCCTCACCTGCCAGGTCGCCTCAAATTCAATGAACATTTTTCATAAACTTGCAACAAATTAGGAATCCTTTATATCAGGAGGATACTGAGATAGGTATAAGTCTTGCATCACCAAACACAATGTTTGATTCCTTTTTCAGAGGACCTTTTGAAACACAACACACTAAAATTGAACATGTTTCTATAATGACTAATCATGAACCTAAACATGGTAGTTATAGTCGATATCAAGAACCACCTAGGAATGGCATAGAGAAAGAGAAAGACCATTACACCAATGAGGAATAGGAAGAAGTGGAAATACTACCTGAACACATAGAAAAATGTCAAAGAGACAAAAACTTTCAAAGGGTCATGGGAATCCTACTCAATGAAGAGAAAGAAAAGTACTTTCTCAAACTTTCCCAAAAGGGAGCTAAGCTACCCTCTCATTTCAATGTGGAAACCATTATCACGCTTGAAGAAGAAATTGAGACTTCTAAACTCCAAAAACAATTGAAAATTATGCAAGACCAGTTGGCTCAGATGATGCATGAAAAAGAGAAATCCACAAAAACATACACATTAGATGCTCTTTGTCCATTTTCATTTGACAAAAGCATAAACATGCTACCTATCCCATGAGCCATAAAGCTACCCAAGTATGACAAATACTTTGGTACTACTGATCCCCAAGATCACTTTCAGGAATTTGGTGCTTTGTCTATGGAGTTTATACATGATCAAACATACCTCATGTGTTTATTCCCTAGAAGCCTAGGTGGTCAAGCTTTGGAGTGATTCTCACATTTACCTCTTGGTATCAAGACATTTGATGAAATTGCTAATCTATTTGTTCAATAGTATTCTCATAACATACAACACCCTATCAACATTTGAGACTTATTCAACCTTAAACAAAAAGTTGGAGAACCTTTTCTCACATTCCTCCAATGGTGGAGACAACTATACACTAAGTATTCTCACAAAATTCTAGAAACGAAAAAGCTTGATATTTTCACTAATAACCTCCTACTTGATTTTAGATAAAGAGTCCAACTTCAAGGTCCACATACCTTTGAAGACATGATCACATAGGCTATTCATATCGAGGAATTTATGGTCAAGAAAGGTGAACTTACTCTTTAGAAGGATGCAAAACAAGGTTCTACTTCTAACAAGGATAAAACCAAATATGTCAACAAGAACCGAGAAATTGTACATGACGGAGTCATTGACAAGGTCACACCCAAACCTACTAAAGTGGCATTTATCTCACAGATGGACTCAAAGCAGCCAAAAACACTAAAAAACCTCCTCCTAACAATAAGACATCTGGGAATAAACCAAGAAACTCATGCACAACATGCCCCAAGCGAGATTATACACCTTTGGGAGAACCTTTGGATGTGGTTTACAAAACATTGCTACAACATAATATTATTTCACCACTAGATAATCCTTTTTCCTATGATCCAAAACCACATCCACCATGGTGGAATGAAACCTCATTCTATGAGTATCACCAAAACAAGGGACACAAAGCTAGTAACTACATAAACTTGTGCCATAAAGTCCAAGATATGATTGATGCTGGTGATCTTGTGGTAGATGGACATAACAAAAACTTGGACCACAAAGCGTTCAAGGAGCCTTTCCTAGCTTATGAAAAAGGAGAGACTTTGAAGCCACAATCCAACAACAAGGTCAACTATGCATATTCCAATAATGAAAATGTCATCAACATGGTTGAACCTATGGATTTTGAATACTATGACATTATTACCATTAAGGAAAAACAAGATAATGAAAAAACCAAGACACCATTTTTCTTAAGGGGCCCTACTCCCAAATCAATGGATAATACACCCTCACAACACTGTGCTAATGTTGGTACTCGCTCTCATGCCAAGTTGGTGCTCAAAGGCCTTGCGCCTCCTACTTCAGATCTTAAACAAAACAAAGATAGAGCACTTGCTAATCCATCTAGAAAAGGTGCAAAAACCACAACAAACTTGACAACAACTAGTTATAGTGTTCTTGATCGATTGAAATGAACTAATGCTTAGATTTCTATCTTTGAGCTAATTAAAATCTCGCCTGCTCATAGGTAGATTCTAGAGAAAGCCCTTGCTGAGGCAAATGTTCCTCAAGATCTTGATCTTGAGTGATTCTAATCCATGGTAGGTCACCTGACCTCACCTTATCTTATGACCTTCTCTAAGGAAGATGACAAATTGCTGAGTCACCCACACAATCAACCTCTACACATCAAGGTTATGATCCATCAGACACATGTTCATCGGGTACTCATTGAATAATGGTGTTGGCCTAAATATTATCTCTACTACTCTTCTTTGACAATTGAATTATTTTGAGGACTCTATTGATCCTCGATGAAAGATCACTATGAAAGTGTATGATGAAGTGGAATGAAAGTCTCTAGGTCTTGTGGTTTTACCCATTCACATCGGTCCTGTAGAAAGGGATTTCACTTGTTAGGTGCTTGACATTCCCTTGGCTTACAATATTTTGTTAGGACAACCATGGATACATGAGATGCATGTTGTACCATCCAAATACCACCAATGCATCAAGTTCCCATTCCATGGCTCCAAAGTTACTATTCCTGCCACTACTAGCTATACCTGCAATATGCTCAAAGCTGCTAAAACTTTTGTCTTTGCTAATCGTGAGTCCACTGATTATCACAACAATAAGTTGAAACAAATTGAGTAGTCATTCAAACTAAACAAAACTAGCATGGGAGAGTATCACATTGAACCAATCCTATCATTAACATCTCTTCTAGAGTCTCCTCAACATTATGGGAGACCTTTAGAGGTAAAGAAGCCATTCATGCTGACACCCTAGACCAAGTATAATGGCACTTTTGTCAAGGGTATAGTTCCCTTAGAAGATGAAAGTGAAAAAAAAGCTATTGCTACATGGATTTACAGAGAAGAGGCTTCAGTGGACCTAACAGAGAAAGCTCAAGAAATCACTTCTGAGAAATATGGACCTGGTCTTAGGCTTATGAAGCATTTTGGTTATAAGGGAATTGGCCCTATTGGGTGCAATAATAATGGCCTAATTGATCTGATCAAAGCAACAAATCAAAACAATAGTGATACAACTGGCCTAGGATTTAAGAAGGTACCTTCCCATTTGGGATCAAATAAATTCATACCCAAACCTAAGAGTTCATTTGAAAATGAGTCACAATCTGAGTCAAATACTCAAGAGGAAGAATTTAGTGATGAGGATTCCTATCCTTATCCTATTCCTTATGATCTCGCTAAATTCTTCACTAAGCCAGATGAATTTGTGCCATGTGTTAGCATTATGGATGATACTAGTGATTCTTCTGAGGACAATACTGAGAAACTCAAATATCATTTAGAAAAGGGAGAATCTAGTTAGTCATTCCGTATTGAGTATTTGTGTAAGAACCTAGAAGATGAAGGCACGTATGTTCCTATAACTATTGGGGAATTCTATAGTCTCTCCTCATGTATCACTGATTCTAAAGAATATGAGTTTAACTCTCTTTTAGAAGTGACTGTTGATAAAGAAATTGACCAAGTGCATGTCTATGAAAACCAAATTGAAGTGGGTGAAACATCTAGGTTTAGGTCACATGGGTCTAATCCAACTAGTGTCCTAGAGTCATTAATTACTGACATTTGTACTTTGAGGCATTTGAACACACTTGTGGATGAGGTCTCCATAGGTCTCAAATTGCTAGTCCAAGAACTTAATGACTATACTATGAACACAATTGAACCAACCACTACTCTCTCACTCACACATATTGAGCTTATAGACTGGAACCCCAACGGATCTATCAAATTCCCCATGTTCTAGAATGACTATGCTCTCGCATGTTACCTAAGCACTATCAAACCTGTAACATCTTCCACCAATGAGAAAAGTGCTAACATGACTAAGGCTAACATCAAATATCTTAGTCATATAATTAAAAAGAAAAAATGGAAAAGGTTCGATGGTGAAAACCACATTGTGGTAGTGTCAGAACCCAGAAAAGTAAAAACAAAAGACGTATCCAAGGGTGAAAACCTCTCTGAGGCACCCACAGATGAGATATTTGATGCGCTTCCTAGTCACTTCCGAGAGATACCATCAGTGTTGATAGAGCCAACACAACTAATTAACCTAGGCACAAAAGGACATCCTCATATGATACATCTAGCACAGTTGTTGTCACCTAAAGAAAAGGAGGAATTCATTACCTTTTTCAAAGGAAAGAAAATAAATTTTCTTGGACATACTCTGACATGCCAGGATTGGATCCTAATCTTATCATGCATCACTTTTCCATAGCACCAGGCATCAAAGCAGTTAAACAAAAGGTTTAGAAAATGCATCCTCATGTTGCATTGCTCATCAAAGCAGAATTGGAGAAACTTCTAAAAGCTGGTTTCATTCGTGCAATTGATTATGTTGAATGGATATCCAATATTGTTCCAATTTCCAAGCATGATAAATCTATCAAGGTTTGTACAGACTTCCATGATCTTAACTTGGCATGTCCTAAAGATGACTTTCCACTCCCTAATATCGATATGATCATGGACATGACGGCTGGCTATGAGATGTACTCACTTATGAATGGTTTTTCTCGATACAATCAAATAAAAATTGCACTAGAAGACCAAGAGAAGACAACTTTCACATGTGCATGGGGAACCTTTTTTTGGAATGTGATGCCATTTGTCTTGAAGAATGTAGGTGCTATGTATCAATGAGCCATTACTACAATTTTCCATGATATGATGCATAAGACTATGGAAGACTATGTTGATGGTACCCTAGTCAAAAGTGCTAAACGCAATACTCATCTGCAAGATTTGGGACCCATCCTAGATCGTATAGAAAAATTCAATCTTTGACTCAATCCTAAGAAATGCACATTTGGTGTCACATTAGGGAAGTTGCTGGGATACATTATTTCTGTAAAAGGAATTGAGGTAGATCTAGAGAAAGTACAAACAATAATGGACATGCCACCACCTCAAAATATCAGTCAGATGAGAGGACTACAGGGAAGGCTCCAATCTATCCATAGGTTTATCTCACAAGTAGTGGGCAGATCACAACCCTTCACAAATACCTTACATAAGGGTGTAAAATTTAATTGGAGCTAGGATTGTGAGAAAAGCTTAAAATAGATCAAACAATATCTTGTCAATCTGCCAATCCTAATGCCTCCTATTCATGGGAAGCCTTTTCTTTTATACATTTCAGCCATTGAAACATCTCTAGGAATCCTATTGGCTTAGGAAGATAATGAGAACAAGGAAAGAGCTATTTACTACTTGAGCTGAACACTAGTCTCTTATGAGAAGAACTACAACATTATCGAGAAAGCTTGCTTTGCAATTATTTTTGCTTCCCAGAAGTTGAGACACTACATGCTTGCCCACACTACATGATTCATGACTAAGATAGATCCACTAAAGTACTTGCTCAGTAAGGTAGCTCTCACAAGAAGATTGGCTAAATGAGTTATGATACTCAATGAGTTATACATTCAATACGTTGAATGCAAGGCTATAAAGGGATAGGTAATTGCAGATCGGCTGGCCGATGCACCCATACAGAGTCTTTTGCCAATGAACATTGATTTCCTAGGTGAGTCAATTCTGAAAGTAATGCACCACACATGGGTTATGTTCTTTGATGGGTCCTTCACACAACAAGGATCAGGTGCTGGATTACTCTTTATTACACCATAGAGATATTCACTGCCCAAAGTGTACAAGATTTTGTTTCCTTGTACAAACAACATTTTTGAATACAAGGCTTTGATCAATGGCATGAAAATTGTAGCTAAATGGAGAGTGGATTAGTTAGATATATTTGGTGACTCTCAGCTTCTCATCAACCAGGTCAATGATGTGTACCAAACAAAGGATGATAAACTAATTCCTTACAAGCATACGGTTGATAACTTAAAGAAGTATTATGCACACATCACCCTCCAACAAGTCCTAGGAGCAGATAATAAAGTAGCTAATGCCATGGCCACTCTGGCCTCGCTACTACAAATGCCTAAAAATGATCTTTGACATGAGTTCTTCGTGGAAGCGTTACACTACCTAGCCTATGACACCCTTGATTCTAAGATGATCTATTCTATTATAAGATAAGAATCATCCTGCTACCATCACATTTATTCCTACCTTCACAATCAAACCATTCTAGAAGTTCTAACCCAAAATGAGAAATGTTACTTAATCTGTAATGCTTCACATTATGTCATTATTGCTGATGATCTATATAGGAGAGGTCTCGATAAAAAACTCCTTAGGTGTTTAGAACTCGAAGAATCCAAATTCACACTAATTGATGTTTACAAGGGCATTTGTGGATCTCATTCCAATGGCTTGACACTAGCTCACAAACTCCTTAGAGCTGGTTACTATTGGCCCAAAATGGAGCAAGAAGCTATCAAGTATGCTAGGTCATTTAAACAATGTCAACTACATGGGAATCTCATCCACACTCTAGCTAGAGAGTTGATTCCTTCTACTACAACATGGCCATTTCAACAATGGGCCTTAGACTTGGTGGGGAAAATCCACCCAACCTCCTCTAATGGACATAAGTTCATTGTCATGGCTATAAATTGTTTCACGAAGTGGGTAGAGGGAGTACCTCTCATAGTTGCTGATGGAAAAATTGTAGCACTTTTCATCACAAATTAAATCATCTCCAGATATAGTGTACCATCCTCAATCATTACTAACAATGGAGGACAATTCAAGAACAAAGACGTCAAGAAACTATGCAAGAAATTCAAAATCACAGAATAGTGGTCTTCCATTTATTACCCATAGGGTAATGGCCAGGCTGAAGCATCCAATAAGGTGATCCTCAAAATTCTTCATCAGCAGCCAGCAAATTGGGGAGAGACTGGCATCTCCAGATCAATCCAACCCTGTGGGCATATAGGAAAAGCATCAGGACCCCAATAGGCATGACTCCCTTTTCTTTGGTATACGGCTCAAATGTTGTGCTTCCAATAGAGGCTGAGATTCCTATCTTGAGAATCTCTATGAAGGGCCTTATCATTGATGATGACTACATAATAGCTCGACTTCAAGAGCTTTTGTTACTGGATGAACGACAACAAGTGGCATGTGATCATTTATGAGCATATCAACAATGAATGTCAAGAAGCTACAATCAAAGAGTCAAGCCACGTGACTTCCTGCTAGGTGACCTCATCCTAAGAGAGAACCCTAAGAATCAACAATAGCAAATACAAAAAGGAAAGTTTGAACCAAACTGGCTTGATCCTTACGTCATTACTGTAGTATATGGAGCTGGTGCTTATCAACTTTCCACAACTGAAGGAGAAGTGTATAAAGAACCTGTCAACACTCTCCACTTGAAGTTGTTTTACAGTTGATCTAATAGTAGTAAGCTCTTTGTACATATCTATATGTCCTAAAAAAAATCTAAAAATTAGAAAAGTCCTAAAAAAAATTGTTACCTTGGTGAAAACCTAGCAATAGGTGCCTTGGTAACACCAAAAAAAGTTAAAAATCTCAAAAATACAAAAAAATTTTAAAAAAAGAAAAATACAAAAAAATTGAAAAAACAAGAAAAGTGCCATTGGTGAAAACTTGGAAACATGCATCATGGTAGCAAAAAAAGAGAGTCCTACCAAGAAGGTGAAAACCTGGTAAATAGGCACCTCTTGTTCCCAATGCTCCATCTTGTAGTGCATCTTCTAGCTATTATGTACAGTTGCTTTCCTCCTTTTCTTTCTTTCCACTCATGTATCCATGGATTGAGTCTTGTTACAGCTCGAGGGCATTCCCCTTCAGTGTCACTCCTTTCAAGATTCTCCTCATAGAATCTCTTTCACGATAGTCACCAGTGGCTCTCACTGCGTCTACCTACTATCGCTAGTGTCACTCCTTTTGAGATTCTCCTCATAGAATCTCTTTCGCTACAGTCACTAGTTGTCCTCACTGTGTCTGCCTATTGTTGCTAGCGTCACTATTTTTGAGATTCTTCTCATAGAATCTCCTTCACGACAGTCACCAATGGGCCTCACTGCATTTGTCTACTATCACCACTATACCTCATTTTCAAGATTCTCCTCATAGAATCTGTTTCGTAATAGTCACCAGTTGTTTTAGCTGTGTCTGCCTACTGTTGGTTGGGTCATGTCTCTAGATTCCTTTATGGAAGATATCTCTTGCATCAGTCACCATTCATCTTGGCTATTTTTTTCTACTATCATTTGGTCCTCTTTAGGTTCGTCATCTTAAAGTTTCCTCTTTGACCTCAGTCACCAGTCATTCTGACTATACCTATCTACTGTTGTCACCCTACTGAAGATATTTCTTTCAAACATGTTTTGGACATTGATGCTTGACATCAATCCCAAAAACATTGAACTCAAAAAAATGATATACTTGTTTGGATATGTTGTGCATTTGCTTTGTTTTCTTTTTTTTTCTTTATAATATGTCCTTGAGAAAATTGATGATGTCATCTTCAACTAGAGAAGTAATGAATGGAGGCATGATCTTTTCTTTTCTTTCTCTCTATGATTTAGTTCCAATAAGTTGATACATTCCTATAAAAGTGGTGTCCACTATAAGAACCTTGATCTTGTATTGGATGGCCGTGTGTACCTTGACTCCTTTTTTATGAATATGTCAATAACGTTGGTTCTTCTCCTTGTTTGTTGGAGTGAACTCTTCATGCTACAGTAAATATTGATACTCATCCTACTAAGTGAATGTACGAGTCATTGTGAGTATATCTAGCACACTTTTTTCTTAGGTTACAAATGCAAGGGTTGTTGCGAACAGAATAAATAATGAATACTTAGCATAAGATGGATCTCCCATGTGTTTGGTGTGTCTGTGATGCAAGCAACATTTTGGTTATCCTAGAATTTATGCTTTGATGCTTATGTTAACTTGCTATATTAAAAGGGACAAATATTTTGGTCATTTTGGCTTCTTGTGCCTTGAATGCTTACATTTCATCCCAAAAAACCTATAATGTATGTTCTATTCATATTCCCATGATTGCAATGTTACTAGGAATTGTATAACATACAAGCTTTGTTCTATATCTAGTGATGATAAATCATTGAGGGTTGGTAACTAGACCTTGGTAACTAGACCTAGGTTTGCATTTAGCATAAGTCTTACATTACATACTTCACTTGCATAAACACGCAATTCAATTGTGATTCTATTTCTACCTTGTGTGATGAAGGATTGGGGGAATCTTCAAACATATCAGGTTTCTCCACGACTACACAAGCATTTGATTCATTGATTTGTGCTCCTCAATGGAATAACTGTCATTGTCAAGCAAAAACATGCAACACTACATGAGATGTTAATCCATTTCCATATGCATTACATCCATATACTCATAATATCTACTCTACATGCTCATAATTACATCATATCAAAGTACAAAATACATCTCATAGTCATCATATTGACATCTTAGGTACACCAAAGTGAAATAGACACAAAAAATGACATGTACATGCTAATACTTGGCTCAAAAAAATTCTCATATATATCTATCAAAAAATGGGTCAATACAAAAAAATGGGCACTACTCGAGTGCTATCAATCAAAATGATACAAAATGGTGCTGGAACACCAATCAATACATAGCCAGAGATCAAAATCAAGAGCCAGACGCACAACATCTAACTCTAAACTGTGCTCTCTTCTCCAAGAGGAGCAAGAGCAGGAGCCACAGGCAGAGGAGAAGGTGGTCGCATGCCAGGTCTAGCAGGAGGTCGTGCGCCTCCTAACTCTTGAGCATACTGTGAAATTTTTTGCACTTGTAGAGCCTCATTAGGCACCATTGTCGAATATACAGCAAAGTAGTAGGCTTCCTATGCTGACTTTAAGCGGACCTCATCCTACAATGTCTCAGCTCTTCACTCAGTAGTCTCGACATGCTCTCTCCATCTATCGATCTCTCGCTACTACTCCACCAGCTATGAGTCCTAGATAGCTACCTATATCTGCAAATCTCCCAACTATTAGAAGGCTTGATGAATCTACTCTTAGTAGCGTCATACTATGTCTTGTACCCTAGCTGTAGGCTAATCTAGCATATCCTCATCAAGCATCTTAAGTGCCTGCTACTATGGTGGTGCCTGCTGTTGTGGTGGCACCTACTGTTGTGGAGCCTCTTTCTATGGGGCTTGCTCCTCTATCCTCTACCTCTGCCAACGACCATGTCCTATCCCACTACCCTTGACACCTAGGTCTGATCCCATATGTCATGGGGGAATCTGCAACTACTGTACCTAGTGTCAGACCTATGGCTAAATCTATGGCTACACCTGTGGCTATGGCTATGCCTCCTACTACTGAGACATCCATCTCTATGCCTAACTGGCCATCCCCAGTGGATTAGTAAATCATGAGAATGGATGGCTAATCAAATGAGCCTGATAAGTAGGCATCATCCCTACATCTTCTACCTCTGCTAGGTAATCCCACTAAACTATAGCTAGGTTGCACACATCTATCATGGATTGACTTGGATCCATATGTGGAGGCCACCCCCACCCTACATACCTCACCAGTCTAGAATAGGTGCAATACTCCTATGAAATATCCTATAGTTGGCCATACTGCTACCACACTTGTGAAATTATAAACCACTTTATGATTTGCATAGTCCTACCCAATAGTGGCTGCAAGGTAAACATCCAAGGAAAATCTCTTTGGGCATCATCCCAATCCTCTGTCTCTTGCTAGGGACACCATATGATAGAGACCAGGTCAGCAAGACATGTCCTCTAGTGCTTTGTCTTACCTAGGAAGACCTAGGTAATATGCCCCCAATATCTATAGATATACAGCTCCATCAACTCTTGGGCATCCTCATGAATGGGCTTACATATGGGAAGATGCTCCCATGCCTAGATCTGTAACACATTAACACTAGTGGCCATAGTCTTCTTCTCATGGAAGACTATCTCATGCATCTCATGGAATAGGTGGGATAGCATACACTAACCCCACCCAAAAATCTTAGGCGCCTCTACCATCTGGCGCAACATAACTCCCCACCCACACTCTAGCCTATGTTGTCCTCTATCAAGAATTAGAAAGCAACTTAGGAAGATCACTAGCATAGCTACCAGTCTGTGGATCTATCCATATGTGTGCATCAGCTCATCCCAACTAATGTCTTGACCTCTCTGTAATTCCCTCCCAAACACAATAGAAAGTGCCTCTGTACCTGCTTAGGACATTGTATCATAGACCACTCAGGTTCCATCGAATGAGATCTACAATATCCTCTAGATGTCCTCCAAGGTGATCATCATCTCCCCCACTAGTAGATGGAAGGTGTTCATCTCAGAATGGAAACACTCTACCAGCTGTGAGTAAGCCATGATTCACCATCATGGCTGCGATCTGGCATAAAGAAGATAAACCCAGTCAAGCGATATGTGCTCGATCTATATCATCAAGACTCCACAACAATTCTCCATATGGCAGATAATGTGATTTGAATGAAACATTGTCAAAGATCTCCTGTGCACACACAAACAAACAACGACAAGAAAATGATTAGTACTAGCATGAAATGGTGGCACAAAGCTAATTAAAATGCAAATTTTATGTACAAAATTGAAAATTTTAACTTCTGTTGTCACAGGTTCTTGTGTGAAGATCTTCATATCTCGCGCAAAGATCTCAAGATTTTGTGTGAAGTTTCCCTCTTCGTATCTCACGCGAAGATCTCAAGATCTCATGTGAAGTTCTCATGCACGAAGAATCTTATTCTTTGCATGAGAGTTGGGTGTCTCTCATGCAAGAAATCTCACTGACATGCATGAAGAAATAGTGCACCCTATTTCTTCACATGAGGAGAGAAAATATTCGTGCAAGAAAGGATAGTCTCACATGAAGATCATTTGGATGACTCTAAAACATGCTATAAAATGCAATAAATGACCTTGTAAAGTGTGAAAGTGAAAGTATGAAGGTGAGAAATCGATGACTCACAGGTGGTCCATAGTTTGCTGGTCGATTGTGTCATTTGGAGTGCTCAAAATGATGACATCTCACATTCACTACCATGTCTCTCTCAGAGCTCAATTCACTACAAGACAAAAAGCACAAATGAATTGAAAATAACCCCTTGGGCCCTTATATAGTTGTTGACCTAATTTCTTAATGTGCTCTAATTTGTGCAAAAATACCCCCTAGGTATTTTGACCATTTTGAATCTATTTTCGAGATTGAATTCAAAATCTAACACACCTTAGTGCCTAAATAATGCATTTTAAAATTTTAAGATTGACGTGATCGAATGCTTGTGTAGTCCAAATTCTTCTGATACTTCCTGATTATTGGAATCTTTTCAACTCCCAATTCTTCATGTTTTCAAATTTTATGTTTGAAAAAGTCAACTCAAGTCAACTATGGCAAAATCTGGTCAACTTTTGATCAAACTTGATCTTCGAGACCTCACAATCATTACAAAACAACTCTAATTTTTCTTTAGATCATTCTAATCTCTTCTATTTTCTTCATATCATTCTAATCTCTTCTACATTCTACTAAATCTCAGATTTCTTCTATATCTCATGATATACTACTTCACATCATATTTCTAGTGTGTCATCTTTCAATTTCGCTCCTAAGGGGGTAGGATGATTACATCATTGAATACTTATTGCTTGGGGCATCTCGTTCCCATATTATGTCCTCATCATTTAGGGCATCTCACCACTAGGGGCATCTTGTTTCCCTCTTTTTGACATTTTTTTCATTAATTTCATCTGATCATCAGTCGATTATGGGTATCGAGACAATCTAAACCTTGACTCCTAAGGATCAAGTCTTGTTCTGGGGATGATTCATGTCTCATAATTCGATCTTTCTATATGTTTTCGCTCTCAGGTATCTAGGTGTTCTATCTAGATCCTTTAAGGTTAAGCTTCATTCTAGAGATGATCTTTTAAATGCTTATCAATCACAGGTATCTAGGTGTTCTATCTGGATCCTTAAAGGTTAAGCTCCATTTTGGAGATGATCTTTTAAATGCTTATCAATCTTAGGTATCTAGGTGTTCTATCTGGATCCTTAAAGGTTAAGCTTTGTTCTGGAGATAATCTTTTAAATGCTTTCAATCTTAGGTATCTAGGTGTTCTATTTGGATCCTTAAAGGTCAAACTTGGTCCTGAAAAAAACCTTTTAAATGCTATCAATTTTAGGTATCTAGGTGTTCTACTTGGATTCCTTGGGATTAAGCTCTATTCTAGAGATAGTCCTTAAAAGCTTATCAATTGGTCTTCGTATCATCAATTTTGGAACCAATCTCATTTCTTGATCCTCACATCATGCTTTCTAATTTTCTTTGAATTGAATGTGTTGCTTGCACATTCATTCAAAGAAGGGCAAAATGTAATACCCCAAAATTGGCTCATTGCCATTATACCAATTTTGGTCTATTTTGATCAATTCTAAGACCTATTCTAATAGGCAACTCTCATTCTGTTACTTGCTATTTGACTTAATTGTTAGATGTAGAAAACCCTAATCTGCATTCATCATGCTTATTATTTAATTCCTATAGTACACACTCATATTAGCCACATTAAACCTATTTGATTTCAATTTAATTTAATCTAAAGTATTCATACTTTATTAAATTATTTTATCTCCTAAGGCTAATGTACTATGGAATTAAATTTATTTAATTTAATAAATATGCCTATTTTAATTAATTAAATGAAATTATTTAATTAAATAGAAAAGCTATTTCTAATTAATTAAGAAAAGTTATTTTATTAAATAGGAAGCGATTCCTAATTAATTAAATGAAGTTATTTAATTAAATAAGAAAAGTGTCTCTAATTAATTAAATAAAATTATTTAATTAAATATAAAAGGTATTTATGAGAGCATATCTCATTTTATTAAATAAATGTTCTTTCTAATTCTTCTCTTCAATTTAAAAATGGAAATTCCTAGATAACTACTGATCAAATTAGAAGTGATCTAGATCACTTGCTCTCTAACTAAAGTCTATCTGAGTTGACTGACTCTTACACTCATATCTAAGTTAGTTAACTCCCTTTAATTTTGGAATCTTCCACCTTAACTGAACCTTATCTTGAATCCTGACCATTGATTGAAATTGATCTCAACCGTTGATGGATTCCAAGAAAATCTATTTAAGAGAGCCTCATTTCTTCATTTTGAGAGGATGAATTGAATTGCTATCGAAGTGTTGCAAAAATTCATACTCACATTTGCTCATATTTACTCACATTTTGCATACACTTGCATCATTAGTTTAATTTCATTTAGTATAATATGCATATGGTTAATCTAGTTTCCTTTACTTGTTCTTAGATTAAATGCATATCTCATTATAGACTACATTTCATTCCCACATAGATTAGCTGCATCTCAAATCCTTCATTCTTAGAGGGTCTGGTTGCTTGCACCTCAATTTTGAGGATATTAATAGGAAAAATTGCTCTAGATAGAAGGTAACAAGTCAGCTTGTAGGGCTGATCTTGGGTGAACAATATGATGTTCATTATAGGATGAATCTATATACAATGACTATGTTGAAGTGTGTGTGTTAAATAGAGGGCGCATATTCACGCATTACAAATATGTATTGTGTTCATGTAAATTTCTTGGCTTTCTGTCTTGATTTTCTTGTTTTGATTTGAATGTTGAATGTGATCATGGGTGTGAAGGCTTCACTCACCCTTGGGCAAAGGGATTAGTTGTGCTCAATATTGTAGTTGAGAAAATTTACCTCATGATGAGGAGTTGTTCTCTCTTTCATGGAGTATGGGCTTTATTGAAGCCATATAGCTTTGTTTTTTTAGGAGATAAAAGGGTTTTGTGTGTAAGAAGGAGGAGATTTTTATGATGGCCTTGAGAGGCAAAATGCAATTGCAAGATGATGTTTATTTTTGGTTATGGTATCTCCTTTTTGAAGAGTCCACCTTCACCCAATGTGATAATGATTCCAATGGTGAATCAATGTGTAAACCTTGGGAGGAAGTGTTATGTGTTATCTCATAAGTTTCTCATGCATTATCAATGTGTTATGTGTGTATCCCATTTGGAATTTGGTTCCCCTACTCAGTGAGTGGCTTCATAGAAGCCTAGGATGGGAGGTGAGCCTCCATGGTTCCAAGTTTTATGTTGTTTTGTAAGTTTTTTTGAAAGTATAGAACAATTTGAAGGGGATTAGAGTTTTCACCCTTGGACAATGTTGAAAAATCAAGTATTTATGAGGAGATTAATCTCTTCCATGCCATCTCCAAATGTGATATGATATTAAGCTCCATTGTTGTGATGGTGAAATGTAAAAAAGAGGATTTACTTTCGATTATCCATTGTTGTAATTTGTGTAAAGTGAAACTTGGAATTTTAAATGTAGATGTTTTTGAAAGAGACTTATTGTAACACTATTATAGTGGTGTAGGAGGGAAAATATCAATTCCACCAAATATTGTTGGAAATTTTATTTGAAGTTATGTAGATTAACTCTTTTTTTTGGATTAAAATTTTGTGTTTTATCAACAAGCCTATGGAGTTTTCATGTCAAAGGAATATGGGCATGAACATTCATTGTTAATCTAAGTGCTTTCATTTCAAGATATTTTGATTTTAATTATTATAATTAAAGTAAGAGTTTCATGCCTTTGAAATAGATCATATGAAATGATCCAAATGATCTTCCATAACAAGCAATATAATTATAATCTAAGCCATATAAATGAACATTGTAATTAATTTTGTAAATAGATGTGTTGAAAGCTTGTTAGCTTAAAAAAATAAAATTTCAAGATATGATAACATCAACTTTACCTCCAAAACCAACACTTTATCTTCATAGTTGAGGTGGTAGAAAATAAATCCCTAGATGACATAGTTTAAAATCCATGAGGAAAAAGTTGCTATAGGAGCATATTTCATCCTCTAGAAAATGAATTGAGAAAGAAAATAAATCCTTCCTATTACAGTCCTATAAAATATTCAAGGAAAATATTCTTGGAATCCTTTGAAGACAATGTAAATAGAATAAACTAAAGGAGATAAAACTCAAGTCACATCCCAAGGAGTATATAATTATAATAATGGTAGCAATAAAAAAGAAAAGAAAATAATAGATATACAATAGTACTTGTGTGTTGGAAAAATGTACAAATTGCTGGAAGCCTAAGGAATCAAACTAATCTAAAAGAAATTCACAAAAGCAACCAAAAAACTAAAATTCCAACCACCTCTAATACTCAACAAGGGCAGCTATGTGTAGCCATTGTTGGTGTATCCTTGATGGAGGGTATGTTTGATATGCTCTCACAAACACAACAATAAGAAAATCCCTTGTGTGAAAGTGCAAATGTGAGTGTGAGTGAAAAGATGAATGTGCAATATGACCCTAGACTATATGAAAAGGAGAATACTTTCAAGATATGACTATGGAGGAAGTCACACTCAAAGGTATTCTATGAAATTATGAAAACTATCTAGAGATGCAAGCTATAATTAAATGAAAACTAAAACTAGAATGTAAACTGAATATGCAAGATGTAAGCTATAACTTGAATGAAAGCTAAACTAGAATGTAAAACTAAATGTACATGCACTACAAAAACTAAAATACAATACAAAATGTAAATCTTATCCACTATCAAGTCACTAAAATGCAGCCTATGAACTCCATGTGAAATGTACCTATAATGCAAGCTCTCAATGTGGTGACCCTAGAATCAACACGACGACGTATTGATGCAATCCAATAATCCTCTATATGTGCCATGCTTGAGACAAGGCTTCTATTTAAAGACTCTCAGGAAACATCTAGAGGGTGTTTAGAAGATAAGGATAAGGATTAAGCACCTTATCTCCTTATCTCATACCCTTGGTTGGGAGGATAAAATGATGAGGTGACACATGTGTGTAGAAAGTTCTCAAGTTGTAGACACCATGTGCTTAAAAAGAAATGAAAACTCATGTGAATGCACATACTTCTAGGCAGTTCGAATAAAAATTAGGATAAAAATTAAATTAAATAAAATTTAATTTAATTTAGGTTTAGAAGAAATTAATAGGAAATGGAGGATTTTAAATAAATAAAATTTATTTTAAAAAAAGAAATAAATGGAGAATCATGTGTTAATTAAATTTAACACATTAAGGCTAGGAAGTATTTAAATTAAATTTAAATACTTGGGCCAAAAGTGAACCTATTTAATTAAAATAATTTTAATTAAATAAGTATAAGAATGTGACTATTATTAATTAAATTAATAAAGTCATTCGAGACAATTTTTAGTGTATACATTTTGCCCCTCTTTGATGTGATGTCGGCATGACATCATATCAAAAAAAATAAAATGCAGGTTGCCCCAGAGAAAGGAGGAGAATCCTGATGCCCCCTCACAAAAATTGTGCAAAAAATACAAATTTGGGCAATTTTCGTGAAAAGGTTGCGGAACAGAAAGAAGGGAAAGAAAGAAATGAGAAAACAGGATGAAAATATGGAGAAATCATGAGACAAACAGGGCTCAGAGCAAAGAAGGGCACAAACGGGGTCCACAGAGCCTACATAAGCCTGTAAGGGACCCATAGGAAGGTCATTGTCACACCATGAGAAGAGCATCCAGAGTAACTATGGACTTGATTGAGAGATTGCAACTTGGTGAGTGCGTTCGGGAGCACCAAAGACCAGCCGCGATGGGGGCACCGGTGAGTCATTTGATCCTCCTGGTAATTTGATAAGTAGATTAGGTTAGATGCATTTATGATGCCCTAAATGTGGTGAAAGTGATCTCGAGTAGAGATGACAGTCTCCACCTTGTCGTCTGTGAAGATGACAAACAAGGGATACTGCGCCTGCGGAGACGACAAGAAACATCCTATCGTCTGCGCAGATGCCAAGGCTGTGGTAAGACCATCAAAGGTGACAGACCTTGGTCTGTCGTTTGCATGATAGGGATAGCATATTAGAGATGACAGATCTTTTTGTGTCATCTTCGAGATCAAAGCGGAGATGAAAATACAGGTTTTGCGTAAGCGCAGACCAGCGTCTCCATTGATTGGCGTCTATGCTGATCAGCGTCTATGCCGATCAGCGTCTGTGCTAGACATAATAAAAATAAGAAATGGCGAGCATGAAATTCACCATTCTGGAAATAAAATGACTAACTTACTGCATGTCCATGCTGCAGGAGGGTACAGTGCTTTTTAGGTCACGGGAGCACTATCCACCGACTATGGTGATACAGGAGAGACTGACAGACGCGGATTGGGGACACGTGCAGTTGTGTGGATTGGAGCATGTCCATGAGTGGCCAGATTTGAGAGCGCACACAGCACAGTTATCGGCTCTCATAGAGCGATGACATACACCCACAAGGAGCTTCCATCTACCGACAGGGGAGGCCATCGTCACTCTCCTGGATGTGTGGTAGATCCCGAGAGTACTTATCAGAGGCACATACCCAAAGTATGTAGTTGAGGGAGCTGATCCCTTCCTGAGAGAGTGTTTTGGTAGGCGACGACAGAGACTACCAGTACAATGATCTTGGTTATCCTGGCGGGGAGCCTTGGAGCAGAGACTATTGAGACTAGCGGTATATCTAGCCTCTTTGATATGGCGGATGCTACCAGATCATGCAGGGCATGGGTGGCCTATTGGCTGGGCACGGGTGTTGAGCACCCTATTACTGGAGGATGGCAAGGTCTACTTCTGGGGACAAACCATCTTAGTAGAGCTATAGCATGACTTACATATGTGTGCATACCAGACACAACGTACGATGGGACCAGGACTAACACCATTGATGGTCTGGTCTTGGGAGCACATTGGGGTTACTCGACCCATCACACAGAGAGAGACCAGGCAGCTTGGAGAGCCATATGCATGCAAATATTGACCTCTTATCCAGTATACATCGACAGAGTCAGTGGGATTTTGGCGCAGGTGCTTGGATGAGATCATCATGTTTGACTGGACTCCTTATGATGGAGTGGAGCACTGGGGGAGAGTACAGGCAGCAGGGGGTGAGGATGATACAGAAGATCATATGTATCTCCCATTTACTCAAACCGATTGTTGGATTATTAGTCGATCCGCTCACGTGATCATGCGATATATGCCTTCTCGGGTGCGACGACAGTTTGGGCGTATGCAAGATGTGGTTCCAAAAAAATTCTTGTATTTTGTAGTGACCCGCGAGTATGGTTGGCTGTGGGGTCGGGGGACGACACTACGATTCACTCGAGCATCATGGTTACCGCTGGATAGAGTGCCATGGGTTAATGGTCAGGACAGGGGAGATGCTGGTATGACACCGGCCTATGCACAGTGGTGGGCAGAACACCAGCCAGTCAGACTGACAGTGCCTGGAGTAGTTCCTCTAGTAGAGCAAGCATAGGGAGAGGGAGATGGTGCAGGAGATGGGGAACAGGCTGCTATGGTAGCTGTGCCAGATCAGGGGGCACAACAGGGACCACATGGTCTCAGGGTAGTTGCTAGGAGGGGTGCCGTAGCAGCACAGGTGCCACCATAGAGGGGACCTCAGATACAGGCACAGGCATAGGCACAGGCATAGGTACCACCACAGGTGCCTCCATAAAGATAGGTACTAGGAGAGGAGCCAGACATAGTCAAGGCTGAGCGGGATAGTCTACAGGTAGAGGTTGCTAGGCTATAGGTAGAGGTACAACTGCAGAGAGCCAGAGCAGAGAGCACATAGGAGGGACTAGCAGTGCTACAGGCATGAGTGGATGCAGGGGATTTTGCGAGTATGGCAGTGCATGCTAATGCCGGGGAGCTAGCGAGAGTACAGGGAGAGGTGGCTACCTTGCATGCCGAGCGAGCGACATATCAGGCTCAGGTCGATGAGTATCGTAGGCAGTGAGACATAGCGAGGTAGATGGTTACACCAGGGGCCAGTATGACAGTGATGCAGGAGGCCATCTCAGTCAGGCAATCCGAGGCACGGGCAGTACAAGAGGCAACCTATTATAGGTCATTATATCATGATGCCATACCTGCCAACCAACGACAACCTAATTTTGAGAGAGGGGCTAGTTCCTGGACCACGGGTGGCAGAGCTAGATCAGAGCAGTCAGTAGGGAAGAGTTGACCACCTTGAGGGGGTGACAGTGGAGGAGCAGGACCCTCATAGCATGGCTCCTGGATTTTGTATAAAGATCCGATATTTTGACAGATATGTGCAGATGCA
The DNA here is from genome assembly GCA_028749045.1 of Cupressus sempervirens. Taxonomy (NCBI): domain Eukaryota; kingdom Viridiplantae; phylum Streptophyta; class Pinopsida; order Cupressales; family Cupressaceae; genus Cupressus; species Cupressus sempervirens. The sequence continues at coordinate 204,874,126 of CM053793.1, read as the reverse complement.
GCGAGTTTTTTGATGATGCATTTGTACTATATGATTCTACATGTATTTGGACTGTACAGACATTGATTCTTTTGATATATATACATGATGATTCCATATGAGTTTTTATGATGCCTATGTATGGATTTTATGCGATGCTTATGAGACTGACATTTATGATGCAGGATGTGATGTATCTTTTCTATTTACTATATGATGCTTAACATGTGTGATGCAGATTGGCTAGCGATTATTAAATTTATGCATTATGATATGTATGTGCCCCTAAATGTCATGCTAATGCTAAAATGAACTAGACTATCTAATGAGCACTAAGAAATGTAATTTGACGAATAAACTAATGCAATCTATACTAAACCATTAATGTAACTTAAAAGGATGAAAAATGAACATTCCATCTAAAGATGCAACCTAATGAACATCTGTCAAAATCATCATCCATAAAGATCCAGGAGCATAGCATAGGAGGAAGACATAAATAGAGCCTTGTCTCAAGCACGACTCAAATGAAACCCTATACTACATGTACCCTAACTAAGTGAAAACAAGGGATTCTGTTGTGTTTATATGGAGAGCACACCATTATTTTTATTTTGCAAAAGAGTGTATGCATTATATGCTATAGAAGCATAAATGTCCAAAGCCCCTTTGCATAATTTCCCCCATTGCGGCAGGCAATAATATCCGAGACAAACACACAATAAAAACCATAAAAGACATAAAGACAAGACGACAAACCAAACAAAAAAAAAAAACTTCATGACCAAGTAGTCATTCACAATTCCTGCCAAGAGCCTTAAGTCTAGAACAGTGAAAGTCCCCATATTGCCTACAGGAAGGACTCAACCTATGGGGAAATGTTGAATCAAGTGTTTTGTGATAATATGATTATGTAATTCTAGTAGGGGTTTGTGAAACGAATGAACTTCTCAAATCATAAGCCTCCAAAAAGGTGATTTTATGTGTATCCAAGTGTGATTACTATCGTAAGAATGTGCAACAGAATGTGATTGAACAACCATTTGACAGGAAGCATGCAAGAATGGAAATGAAAAGCGAAGCCTCATGGACAAGAGGTCTTTGTTGGATTTAGGAACAAGCGAAAAAATAAGTACTACTCTGCACAAATGAAAAAGGAATAATGGTAGGACATGAAAGGTTTGGATAGACAATGGATATGCATTTTTTTTTTTTTGGGTTTTTTCAAGACTTTTTAAAGACTGTACAAGATCTACAAGTGATCAAGCATAAAAGTGCTTGAGATGCTGAATATTTACAGGTTCAGGGAGCAGATCCCCCTTAGGTGTAGCAATCTGATATGCCACAGAACCATACTTGGCTATAACAATGAATGGACCTAGCCAATTTGCTTCAAATTTTCCTTTCTTTTCATGGTTCTGGAGATTCCTCATATTATGTTGTAGCACTAGATCACCCACCTCAAATTCTCTTGGCTAGACCCTCTTATTATATTGTAGTTGGAGGCAATGTTGATACACACAAAGGTGATTAAGGGCATGGAGGCGTCTCTCATCAAGGAGTGCCAGCTCTTGCAAGTGAGCAACTCGGTATTCTTCATCAGATATAAGGTTTTGTAGAGAGACTCTAAGGGAGGGTAACTCGATCTCAATGGGTAATATGGCTTCAAAACAATAGATGAGGGAGAATGGAGTGGCTCCTATGGGGGTGTGAATGGAGGTTCGATAGGCCCAAAGTACTGGAGCAATCTGGAGATGCCAATTATGACCAGCTGCATCAACAGTTTTCTTTAGGATTTTCAGGAGGGTTTTATTTGTGGCTTCAGCTTGGCCATTGCCTTGAGGGTAGTATCTGGTGGAGAAATGATGGGTTATTCTAAATTTTCAGCATAATGTGGCTACCTCTTGGTTTTTAAATGGGGTTCCATTGTCAGTGATAATACCTTGAGGTATACCAAAGAGGAAAATAATATAGTTGAGGATAAATTTAGAAATTTGCTTGCCAGTGATGTAGGTTAAGGGAATAGCTTCAACCCATTTCGTGAAATACTCAGTTGCGGCAATAATATACTTGTGGCCATTAGAAGAATTAGGATACACTTGACCAACAAGATCAAATCCCCAGCGGGAAAAGGGCCATGGTGTGATGGTAGGCTGCAAGTCTTGGGTGGGAGCACGTATAAAATTGCCATGCTATTGACAAGGGATACATCTCTTCAAAAAATGATATGCATCTGCTTCCATAGTGGGCCAATAATAACCTGTCCTAAGAAGCTTTTTCACTAACATAAAGCCGCTAGAGTGGGCACCAAAAATCCCTTGGTGAACCTCTTCTAATGCCATTTTGGCTTCATCTGAATTGAGACATCGGAGGAGGGTTCCATCAAAGTGTTTCCGAAAAAGGATATCACCTATAATGGTATAGCGAGCGGCTCAGCGAATAAAGGTCTTACTTTGGTTTGGAGTGAGGGTTATGGGAATAGTTTTATGACATAGATAGGCAAAGATATCGGCATACCATGGGGACTCAGGACCAACAATCTCACACACCACTTCAAAATTGTTGTGCTCATAAGTAGGAGTAACAAGATTCTCAACAAGAAACTCACATTTTGGACTATATTCTGGCATGGCAATCATAGAAGCAGTAGTGGCCATGGCATCTGCTACTTTATTGTTAGCCCTTGGAACTTGTTGAAAGATAATTTCTGTAAAGTGTTGTTTAAGATTCTCAACTATTCGGCTGTAGGGCAACAATTTTTCATTTTTTGTGTGATATTCATCAGTTACTTGTTTGATAACCAGTTGTGAGTCTCCAAAGACAACAAGATTCTTAATATTCCATTTAATGGCTTGGCGCATTCCTGTCACTAATGCTTCATACTCAGCTATGTTATTTGTACAAGGGAATGAAATTTTGTAGGACTTAGGAATTAAATCCCCTTGTGGCGTTACAAACAAAACTCCTGCCCTTGATCCCTTTTGTGTAAAGGATCCATCAAAAAATAGTTTCCATGATATACTAGGGGCTATAGTCATAATGGTATCATCTGGAAAGTCTGCCACAATAGGGTGATTGCCTGGAAGTGGTGCTTCAGCTAACTGATCTGTGATTACTTGTCCCTTAATAGCTTTACGATCCTTATACACAATGTCAAATTCACTTAGGATTAAGACCCACTTTGCTGCTCGACTAGTGAGGGCAGCTTTTGACAATAGGTACTTGAGTGGATCAATTTTGGCAATGAGAAATGTAGTATGGTTAAGCATATAATGGCGTAGTTTTTGTGTACAAAAGACCATGGCCAAACATGCTTTTTCAATAGGAGTGTAATTAAACTCATAACCAACTAGTGTTCGATTGAGGTAATATATGGCTTGTTCATTTCCATTATCATCTAATTGTTCCAGGAGTGCTCCTAAGGTGACTGCAGTAGCTGAAATGTACAAGATCAGTGGTCATCCTATTACTGGAGGGACTAAGATTGGAGGATTAATCAAATATGCCTTGATTTGTTCAAATGCTTTTTGGCACAAGCAATCCCATTGAAACTGATTTCCTTTACGAAGCAAATGCTGAAGGGGATGAACTTTATCAGCTAGCTGTGACACGAATCTTCTAATTGATTGTAATCTTCCTTGAAAACTATGAAGCTCTCTTAATGAGGAAGGAGGAGGCATATCCATGATGGCCTTTACTTTTGCAAGGTCTACTTCAATTCCTCTTATGGATACAATGTAACCTAATAATTTACCAGATTTGACCCCAAATACACATTTTTTTGGATTAAGGTGCACTTTGTACTTTTCCAATCTTTCAAAAATAGTAGTAAGGACATCGATGTGGGCTTCTCTAGTCTTGGATTTTCCTAAGATGTCATCAACATAGTCCTCCATTATGAAGTGTAGAAGATCATGGAATATGGTAGTCATCGCGCGTTGATATGTGGCACCAACATTTTTCAAACCAAAGGGCATGACTTGATAACAAAAGGTTCCCCAAGGTGTGATAAATGCCATTTTATGTTGATCTTCTTTTGCAATCCTAATTTGGTTATAACCAGAAAATCCATCCATCAAAGACAACATCTCATGTCCAGCCGTCAGATCCACTATGATGTCTATGTTGGGTAGTGGAAAATCATCCTTAGGACATGCGAGATTCAAGTCTCAAAAATCAAAACAAACACGAATGCCCCTAGACGCTTTTCCTACTGGCACAATATTGGAGATCCACTCAGGATAGTCAATGGGTTGAATGAACTTTGCTTCTAGCATCTTTTGTAATTCTGCCTTGACTAGAAGTGCTACCTTAGGATGCATTTTATGCAACTTTTGTTTTACCGGCTTAATTTTAGGATCAACTATCAAATGATGTACTACCAAATCTGTATCCAATCTAGGCATATCCTTATAGGTCCAAGAAAAATTGATCTTTCATTTTTTCAAGAATATTGTCATAGCTTTTTGTTTTTTAGGACTCAGGGTGGCAGCAATGTAGGTAATCTGTGGATTATCTTTTGTTCCCAAGTTTATTGCAATAGTGTCTTCATTCAAAATGGATGACTTTTCTGGTGGCAAGGATCTAAATGGAAAATTCAACTCTCCCTCTTCTGGCACCTCTAGGAGGTTTTCACCAGAAGATGCATCCTTTATTTTCTCTTTTTCATCATCCAAAAGTGCCCTAGTAGGGTTTTCACAAGAGGATGTTTGTTGGATTTTTTTATTTTTGTTTTCTTTTTCACTTTTGCGACTAAGAGAGTTGATTTGGCTACCAAAGTAGGCTTTTTCATCATATTGGATTTCATGCTCATAATCTTGAAGATTCTTAAGGCCAAAAAGTGCCATCACTGCCTCATCAAACTTACAAATGTCCAAACTTGGTGGCGTATCTTGAAGGTCCCAGTCTACCATGTCAGGGTTCTTGAGAGGTAGATCAACGGATGATAGGTCATTTACGATAATGGTATGGACACAATTGTTTAGGTCATCTTCAAAGTATTGGAAAGGTACTTCAAAGAATTCCTCCTCTTCAGTCTCAGATTCAGGTTCAGCCAAATAGTTGTCAGCAAAGGTAACCTTAGGTTTGAGGGAACCCAAACCGCATCTTTTAGGATAGCTATTAGCTTCTAAGGGTTGTCTAATTCCATTTTCATTTGGGCCAAGAAAAGTACCTTGATATCCCATGCTTTCAACAATGGGAAGTGCTTTGACATATTTGTCCTTAGGAAACTCCACAGGTTCGTCCTTGCCATCATAATATAACCAATCTAAAATATTATCTTCCATGTATTCATCACTAAGGGAACCCCAATGTTCAAATTTCATTTTGTTAACTTGCATGGTGTCCTTATTAGTAGAGGATGGCAATTGTGAAGGCTTTCCAAGGGAACGAGGGGAGAGTGGTTGTTGTCCAATACACAAGGCATTTTCAAACTTATACTCTCCCATTCCCAAGTCAGTAAATGTGGTCTTTTTCCCTTTAGTGTTAACTTTAACATCTTCAACTTTCTCTTTTCCCTTACGGGAATTTGAAATCTCATGGGCTACTTCTGGTACTGTATGGGAAGCAGTTTCTTTAATGACAAGTGGCTTAGGTATGATTGCAGAAAACTCACTTATGGGACAAAGATTTGTTGGAGTACCTTCCAATCTTCTACAAAATTCAAAAGGTGTGGGATCCCCTGGAATTGTAACTTCTCTTCCTTGGTGCGGGAATTTCAAACATTGGTGGTATGTGGAAGGCACTACTTTGAGAGTATGTATCCATGGTCTTCCAAGAAAGATGTTATATGGAAAATCTAAATCTAGGACATGACATTTAGTATTGATAATGGCTGGTCCAACTTTGAGAGGCAACATAATAACTCCTTTTGATTCCCTTTCTCTTTCATCATATGCCTTTATAGTAATTCTTTTGCTAGAATCGAGGAGATCCTCTGGAAGTCCTAGGAAATGAATCATCTTTAATGTACAAAGATTTAAGCCAGATCCATTGTCTATGAGGACTCTTTTTATTTTATGTCATTGTATGAGGACTTCGATATGGAGCGACATATTATGGTTGGGATTGGGAGCTTGGAAATCTTTGTCTGTGAAGACCAAATGTTGTTGAGCGGAAAGGTTTCCAATTATGGTGGTGAATTGGGTGGCATTAATATTATCAAGGACACAAGACTCTAAAAGGGCTTTTTCCAAGATTTCCTTATGTATAGGCGAGGTGGTAAGAAGCTCAAGGATGGATATTTGTGCAGGAGTCTTACCTAGTTGGGATAACACATCATAGCATGAAGTGGGCCTTTTTGGAGTGGATGGCATAGCAGGTGCGTGTGGAGCTGGTGAATTACTGTTATTAGGAGTAGCTTCTTGCAAGGTGAGTCTTCCACGTCGAGTGGTTGCATCACAATCAGCTGCTTGTAAGACAAGGGTATTCACATGATTGTCTACCCTTTCGATGTGACCACACAAGGAGTCAAAACCACATACATCGTTGGTATCTATTTTTCCACACAAGGAGTCAAACCCTGATATGTGGTTAGTAGAGTAATCATAAGGTACAACATTTGATGTGGAGGCTTGATTCGTATTATTGTTACCATCCTTGTGATTAGGAAATGGCTTTTGAAATATTTTCAACTTAGCATTCTTAGAGGAAGGACCTCCTTCCACTTCAATTTCTCCATTATCAACAAGGTTTTGGATAAACACCTTGAGTTTGAAACACTTATTGGTATCATGTCCTTTGACGCGATGGTACTTGCAATATTCATTTTCTTGATACCACCTAGGTTTTGGTTGACTTTCATCAAAAGGACGTGTATTAGGAAACACCATTAAGTTATGATCTACCACCTTTTGAAAGATGGCTCCCAATGGTTCACGGAAGTTGGTGAACATCCTGTTTTGATCATAATCATGATTGTAATTGTTACACAAAAAGAATCGAGTTTGCTGATTGCCCTAGTTGTCTTGATTTGAGTTATTGTTGTTGCGGTTGTGGTAATTATTATTGCTACCTCCTCGAAGGTTTTTGACATCCGTAACACCATCGTGTGTAACACCCCTATTCTTAGACCATGATCTAGGCTTGTTATCATTGTTCGATTCATTATGGAAAGATGAAGAACTATAATGTCTGATGGTGCCTTTTTCTAAAAGTCCACTTTCAATGTTTTTACCCTTTTTGATTAGAGTAGGAAAGTCCTCAGGACTCGCCATTTTCAAGTGAAAGGACATTTCAGGTATCAAATTTTTGATGAACATATCTACAAGATGAGAGTCCTCAATTTTATATGGCATATGACTAGCAAGATGTCTCCATCTTTGCAAGAAATTGGCAAAAGTTTCTCCATTTCGTTGCTTGGTATTACACAAGTCACTTAATGAAACCTGATTGTCCGTGTTGTAAGAGTATTGTGCTATGAACTTATTTGCCAACTCATCAAAGGTAGAATGAGAATCCTTAGGTAGATTTATGAACCACTCAAATGCAGGGCCTCCAAGACTTCATGGAAAGAGCCTCTTAAGGTAATCATCACTGTATGCCACCTCTTGACACAAAATATAGAATTCCCTTACATGTGCGACAGGGTATGTTTTTCCCATATATTTGTCAAACTTTGGAATCTTGAAACCAACTGGGAATGGAGTAACAGGAACAGATTTATCAAAAGGACAAATCTCACCAAAATACAAGTGTTTTACCCCTTTATTGTTTGTGCTGCGCACCTCATTTTGTAGTTCATGAATCATTTGAGTGAGGTGTGTTACTTTAGAGCTCGTTTGGGCTTGTGGCTGCTAGGGTTGTGGAGTTGTTCCATTTGAACCACCCTGTCGATATGCACTCGTTGTATTTGGTGCCAATGTTGTTACCATGGTTGTAGGCACATGCAACTGAGGTGAAGGTGTAGGCTGAGTGGAAATGACCATTGGTTGAGTTGGTGCTTGACTAATACCAAGGCCTCCTACATTTGAAGTTTTTGAGATGTTTTGTGGAGTATTAGCATATGTGCAAAAATTTGATAGAGTGTTGATGAATTGTTGAAAGATATCAAGGTTGGTTTGAAGCGTTGGTTGTGGTAAAGTGCTAGATGTGGGCATTGCACTAGTTGTCATCGTAGGTCCTTTTCCTTTTCTTGATGTTGGTATTGCACTTGAACTAGTTGCTAAGGGAGCACCACCTTTCTTGACTTGAGTAAATAGGATGTTCTCATCAAAACTTGTAGGAACGTTAACACCATCCTTGATCAGATTTAAGAATATATCAGTCTTGTTTTCCTTAATGGATTTCTCCATCATCTCTACATTGTAAGGGTCTACAAGGAAGGTCTTAACCTCACTAGAAATATCACCAAAACCAATAGGGTCTTCATCTTGGTCTACTTCTTCATCACTATCACCTAGATTGCTATTATGAAAAGGTTGTTGTGGCTCTTGGATATTAGGCATACCAAGGTTCGGATTAGAGGGAAACACATCCCCTAATGAAGTTGCAACTGCAGGAGGAAGATTCTCCATTACTGATTGCTTTTTTGATTCCCACAAATGTGTTTTGGGGTTGAATGTAAACCTTCCTGATCGTGTATTTACCATACAAGAATGGCCAAATGATGAATGAAGGCTTATGGGAGAAATAGAAAATGAAAATGAGAGCTCTTAACCTTAGATGATCAGTGGGTCAACTACCCAAATCTGAACAAGAGACCTTAATTTAGCAAACAAAATGATATTGAAAGATAATAGTATCATTTTCTTACCAAAGATAGTCAAATATGATCTTGTAGGCAAGATAAGACACCAAATGGGTCACTTACTATTTGGAGACTGACTTGTGGTCCTAAATAAGCGAGGTAAGATATTGAGTGAACTGCTTACTATTTGGAGATTGACTTGTGATCCCAAATAAGTAAGACTTGAGTATCCTTCTCCCACCAAAGATAGTCAAATATGATCTTATAGGCAAGATAAGACACTAAATAGATTGCTTGCTATTTGGAGACTGACTTGTGGTCCCAAATAAGAGAATGTGATTAGGATAAGGTGTTTTCTTATGGATGTAAGGTCTAATGTCACGATAAAAAGATGTTTTTAGGTTTTTAGCTCTCTTAGAAGGAAGTTTGAGGATGGGAGAAATGGAAATTAATAAGAAAGATGAATGTATGATGGCCACTTGTATAGTTGATTCAATTTTCATTTACAAGAAATAAGAACCTTGGGTTTACACTTGGGAAAGCAGACCAATTTCAAAGTTTTCCGTTATAGGCGATCCTATCGTAACGGTCTTGCCTAGATTCCTCTTTTTGAATGTCCTTGATCGCATAGCTAAATCATTTGTCACCGTGGTTTAGTCTCTTCCTTTCTTTGTAGACAGGGGATTTGGATGGTTTCACTTTCTTATGCTTGGTTTGGTTGACTTTGTTGGTCATGGCAAGAACAAAACAAGACTCCAACTTTTTGACATCAAAAATAAACTTAACCACAACTCAAAACATGACTCTAAACTTCCCAAAAGATGAGCGTGAGTCAAAGAGACCTCACCTAACCTATCTTACTGCAAAGGTTCCCTCACAGTTTCACTTGTTTTTTTTTTTGGATTTTTTTAAATTTTTTTTTAATTTTTTTGATTATTTGAACAAACACACCAAACACAACAACAATCCTAATAAGGCTGATACTAGGCTGTACAAGGCTTAGCTAAAGGGCGTCCTCGATATACACTAGGTACGTGAGCCCAATTCTATAGATGAAAGGAAATACTGCCACACAGCCGGGGGGAAACGGTAACCCAATCTCCTCCTTCACTTCCCAAAGGTATAGAGTTCTTTGGGGCTTAGCCAAGAGTGACAATATTTACACTTCCAAGAGAGGTGTCTTTCGATTCACCTCCCAATTTTTATACTCCGCCAGAACGCTGGAGTTGGGGTCATCCCAAGGGGTGATGAAATCCCCAAGCAGGCCTCCTAATAAAATGAAAAACAAATCCACTTATTTCTTGTGCACCCAAGGTCGCCCAAAGGCGCGAGGGGAGAGAATACGTAAGTGGATTTGGGGTTTAAAAGAAACTTGTTCGTTATCCACAAAAATTTAGGTTTGCTACTCTAATTGAAGACACGCGTGTTTAGATCATACAAGGTTCTTTCCAACTTTAAATAACAGAAAATAAAGTACTAAAAGAAAATGCTGAAAATGAAAATACTGAAACGAAAATATTGAAATGAAAATGCTGAAAAGAAGTTAATTTTCTTTAAGACTTTGAATGTGAGTTCATTTTAAGGCCCAAATCCAAATGTGCTCTATACTAAATGTACCCGTTTAAAATGTTCCAATTTCAAATGTGGCCAAGCCCTTTTTTTTTTTTTTTTTTTTTTTGCACTTTAGTTCATCCTCTAACACAAATCTTCGACCTGCAAACTCACAAAATTCTCAAGAAAATTGTTAACCATTAAATTAAATCTTGACAGTCACAGACGCCAATAATCAGAGATGCTAAAACACGGAGATGACGTAGACGAAAAAACATAGATTATAGATGATAAAGTACAGAACGAAGATGCCAAACCGCAAAACACAGACACCAAAATGCAGAGCACAGACGCTAAAACAAAAATTGAAGACGCTAAAATGAAAATCAGAGACGCCAATTTTAGATCGCAGACGATAGATCAGAGAGTGAGAACGATCGAGAGATAACCCGAGACGACAAAAAACCCTAATCGTAGATGACAAAATAAGTACTGCGCAGATGCAAAAAGAAAAGAACCTGATTTTTCGACGGTGGCACAGACACTTATTCACGGAGACGCTGATCGATAGAGACGTTGATCTGCAGAGACGCGCAATGCAGATGGCACTGCGACTATCAGAGATGACAAAACGCTAATCCAAACTACAAAAATTGTATTAGCAAACTTTTGAAGTGAGATCAGGGACGTGGGTCCCACCGGGCATGCCAAAAATGTGTGTTGGAAAAATGTACAAATTGCTGGAAGCCTAAGGAATCAAACTAATCTAAAAGAAATTCACAAAAGCAACCAACAAACCAAAATTCCAACCACCTCTAATACTCAACAAGGGCAGCTATGTGTAGCCATTTTTGGTGTATCCTTGATGGAGGGTATGTTTGGTATGCTCTCACAAACACAACAATAAGAAAATCCCTTGTGTGAAAGTGCAAATGTGAGTGTGAGTGAAAAGGTGAATGTGCAATATGACCCTAGACTATATGAAAAGGAGAATACTTTCAAGATATGACTATGGAGGAAGTCACACTCAAAGGTATTCTATGAAATTATGAAAACTATCTAGAGATGCAAGCTATAATTAAATGAAAACTAAAACTAGAATGTAAACTGAATATGCAAGATGTAAGCTATAACTTGAATGAAAGCTAAACTAGAATGTAAAACTAAATGTACATGCACTACAAAAACTAAAATACAATACAAAATGTAAATCTTATCCACTATCAAGTCACTAAAATGCAGCCTATGAACTCCATATGAAATGTACCTATAATGCAAGCTCTCAATGTGGTGACTCTAGACTCAACACGACGACGTATTGATGCAATCCAATAATCCTCTATATGTGCCATGCTTGAGACAAGGCTTCTATTTAAAGACTCTCAGGAAACATCTAGAGGGTTTCTAGAAGATAAGGATAAGGATTAAGCACCTTATCTCCTTATCTCATACCCTTGGTTGGGAGGATAAAATGATGAGGTGGCACATGTGTGTAGAAAGTTCTTAAGTTGTAGACACCATGTGCTTAAAAAGAAATGCAAACTCATGTGAATGCACATACTTCTATGCAGTTTGAATAAAAATTAGGATAAAAATTAAATTAAATTAAATTTAATTTAATTTAGGTCTAGAAGAAATTAATAGGAAATGGAGGATTTTAAATGAATAAAATTTATTTAAAAAAAAGAAATAAATGGAGAATCATTTGTTAATTAAATTTAACACATTAAGGCTAGGAAGTATTTAAATTAAATTTAAATACTTGGGCCAAAAGTGAACCTATTTAATTAAAATAATTTTAATTAAATAAGTAGAAGAATGTGACTATTATTAATTAAATTAATAAAGTCATTCGGAACAATTTTTAGTGTATACATTTTGCCCCTCTTTGATGTGATGTCGGCACGACATCATATCAAAGAAAATAAAATGCAGGTTGCCCCAGAGAAGGGAGGAGAATCGGGACAATTTTTAGTGTATACAGTACTTAATCAGATTAAGTCACCTCCTAGAAAAGACCAAACACTAGGAGCTTACATTTTCAAAATAAAAAATAAACTAAGGACCAACCTTAAGTTGGGCAGCTATTGCTAGGAGAAGGAAAAATCAAAACTTAAAAACATGTGCCTAGGTAGTGGTCCCTTCCCCAAATGCAACATGTTCCTCCCCATCATTTAGGCACCATATTTTATGAAAAAGGAAAGCTATAAACTTGTCAAGGGATAGTGGTCCCCACTAGACTTTTTCCTTTCCATCAAATATTTTTTTGGGCACATACCAAGACTTATCTTGGTTCTGACTTTGTGCAGATCCCTTTTACCTAGGCAAGCACATTCCCTTGGGTGAGTTGGTGCCTTGGAAGAAGGGGTAGTAGAAGAATAGGTGGTAGGTGGTAGGTTGGGAGTAGGAGAAAATATGTTGTTTCTTTTGTAATTTATTATATATGTGTTCTTGTTTTATTTTCTTTGGAAGTTGTAGAGAGTAGTAGGTACATGGTAAGAAGGGAAGGGGTTAGGAAGTGGAATCAGTAAATATTAACTTAACAAAGTAAGGATATGTTATAGACACTAATTAAATTAACATTGTTTGGATTCAGTGTTAGATTGTTAGTAGTAAGGTAGGGTTAGGTTAGCATAAATATGTAGATGATTAGTAATTTTGTGGAGTAAGTCATTTCATAACACTATGGGTTTGGGTGTGGAGTGAAATGTGAGTAAGAGAAGTTAAAATTTAATTTATTAACTAGCTATGTTGCTAGGGGGTAAAGGAAATTTGAAAACACTTTGGATTATGAGTTATCATTGGAATTTTGTTGGTATTAGCGAGTAGAAAATTTGATTAGTTTTAGGTTTAGGAAACGTGCTACACATTATAACTACTTCATTGTAAATAGTATACTTAATGTTATGAGCGATTGTGTATTACTAATACATATTAAATTATATATATAATTTAATATGTATTAGTAATACACAATCACTCGTAACATTAAGTATACTATTTACAATGAAGTAGTTATAATGTGTAGCACGTTTCCTAAACCTAAAACTAATCAAATTTTCTACTCGCTAATACCAACAAAATTCCAATGATAACTCATAACCCAAAGTGTTTTCAAATTTCCTTTACCCCCTAGCAACATAGCTAGTTAATACATTAAATTTTGACTTCTCTTACTCACATTTCACTCCACACCCAAACATATATATATATGTGTATATATATATTATATATATATATGTATGTATGTGTGTGTGTGTGTGTGTGTGTGTATAGTGAATTAATCTCCGTACAAACTATGATCAATGAATGTTGCATTCTATAAGAAATGTGTAATTAGATTTATGTGTGAAAGTGAAATATGGCATTGAAAAATAATATTTTAGAACATTAATTAATACATATATCACCTTGAGTATATATACAAAGATATAAAGAGTATGACTCTTAGATGGGTCATGGGGAATTGTTAGGGTATCTTTAGTTGATATGGGAATTATAGAGATTTAGCAATTACAGGAATGTTGAGTTATTAGAAGGTAACACTATAGGTAAATTTGGAGAATGAATAATTAAGAATTGATTTAAAATACCTAGGCAAAAAGCATAAATTTAGTTGAATATAATAAAGGGAAAAATTGTAAGTATTTCATTAAAATAGTAATAACCATATCATAACAGTATTGAACATTGAATATAATGAGTAAGGTTACATGACTTAAAGTCAGAGCATCTAGGACCATTGAAACATAGTCACCTTGGCAAATAATGGGCTTATTTCTACAACAATGATACCTAATGGGTACTTCACATCCATATACGTAAAGTCTTACTCCCCAGTTTGGATGGGGATTCAAAATGAAATTGTATCATCTAACTATTATACTATAACTTGGACTCCCAATGAGTGTTAGAAATGAATTGGCCTCCTATGGAAACTTAAAGTGTAGCATTTTAAAAGAAAGTAAACTATTCCATATCACATATAGTTAACTAGCCCCAACTCAATGATCGAATGAGAAACATCCTAGTGTCCTTGTAGAGACATGAGATGTTATAATTTGATGTTATATCCATATCTAGCTTAGGCCTATATGTATAATTAATGCACCTTTTAAAAATAAAATAAAATTGGGTTGTGTTTTTCCTTGCAAATTAGGGCATGACGATATGAAGAATGCTACTTGTTTAGTTTTAGAATTTGATGATGTGTGGTGATGCCATGAGGTTATGTCATGTTAATTTTGATAACCTAGTTAGTATCAGTAATGTGAGAAGAGTTAGAGGTTTTCCTAAGTTGAAGAAACCTGACAATATAATTTGAAAACATCAAGTTTTAAGAGAAAGACTCATACCTCTAAAGGAATATTAGAGACTTTTCATACTAACTTGTGTGGACCAATTGATGTGCAAAGTTACAAAGGAGATAAGTACATTATACTATTTGTTGATGATTATTCTAGAATGATGACAATGATGTTTCTAAAATATAAATCTAATGCTTTCCAAGTGTTTAAGTGGTACTTAGAAAGAGTTGAGAAGGAAATAGGTAAAATTCTAAAAAATTTGAGATCTAATAGAGGAGGAGAATTTACATCAAATTAATTTGAGATGTTTTGTAACGATAGAGGAATCAAAAGACAAACATCTAGCCCTAGGACCCCTCCACAAAATGGAATTTCTAAAAGGAGGAACATATCTATAATGGACTATGCTAGGACACTCATGATGGAGAAAAATATTTCTTTGAAGTATTGGAGAGGGGCTATGAGTATAGCTATCTATACCTTGAACTGTGTACAAGTCAAGAAAGGTATTCATTCAATACCTTTTGAACTATGGTATGGATACTCACCCAATGTAAAATATTTTAAGGTATTTGGAAAAAAGTGTTATATTCTCAAAGATTTCAAGAATGGTAAAATAGATGTAAAAATTAAATAAGGTATATTCCTTGGCTATTCCACAAGAAGCAAAGCTTATACGTGTTTAAATACTAATACTAACAAAGTTGTGGAAAGCACAAATGTGGAATTTGATGAATATATTGAAGTACATGAGGTTGAACCTATGAAGCAACCAAAGGAATATAAGTTGTTTATATATTTTTTATGAAGGTATTCCTGCTAATAAAGATGTTGTAAATAAAATTGCAAATCAACAACAAGTTTCAGTGACTGTCGAGTCACATACTATGAATGCTAAGTTGCATTCAAGAACCGAGCTAGATTAAGGTGTCGAGTTACAAAATTAAGTTGAGGCACATTCTAATTTTGATATTAGTGCACATGAAAGAGATTTTGAACTCCCTAATAGAGATGTACATAGTGATTCAAAAGTTGAGAGACCAAATTATAAAAATAGAGCAGAACCAAGATTGTCAAAGTATGCCAAGAGACATCACCTTATAACACAAATAATTAGAGATAAAGATGCAAGACCAATGACAAGGAACAAGTTGAGAATGATACATGTTTTCTTAGCATGCATAAACCTAAAATAGTGAAAGATGCCTTAGAGAATGGAGTAAAGACATGAAAGAAGAGATTGCACAAATTGAGAAAGATAAGACATGGACTCTATTTCCTAGACCAAAAGATTAAAATATAATTGGCACCAAGTGGGTATACAAAAATAAGTTAGATAGAAATGGTGAAGTCACAAGGAACAAGGAAAGATTAGTTTGTAAAGGATATGCACAAGAAGAAGGGATAGACTATGGAGAAATATTTGCTCCTATTGCAAGATTGGAAGGAGTAAGAACTCTGCTTGCTTACTCTACATAAAAAAGTTTCAAAGTTTATTAAATGGATGTTAAGTCTACATTTATGAATGGTATATTGTAAGAGTATGTTTATATATAATAGCCAAAAGGATTTTTTGATACTAACAACAAGAACATGGTATGTCGACCACATAAATATTTATATGGTTTGAAGCAAGCACCAAGAGTATGGTATGAAAGGATTAATAATTATGTTGTGAAGATTGGATTTGAAAGGAATAATGATAATAGTAATTTGTAATTGAAGATAGAGAAAGACAAAGGTATTTTAATATCTAAAATTTGTGTTGATCATATCATATTTAGAGGTCAAGATACTTTATTTAAAGCTTTTGCAAATGAAATGAAGAAAGAATTTGAAATATCTATATTAAGAGAGATCAAGTTCTTTGTGGGTTTCCAAGTACATCGGTTGAAATATGGTATATACATCACTTAGTCAAAATATGTAAAGGAGATACTAAAAACTTTTGGATTGGAAGATTCCAAGCCAATAAGCACACCTATGGTGACATGACATAAATTATCAAAGAATAATGATTCGGCTAAGGTGAATCAAATATTGTACATGTCTATGATTGGTAAATTACAATATGTAGTACACAATAGACCTAATATTGTATTATCTATTGGAATAGTTGCAAGATTCTTTGGTAATCCCAGGGAGAATCATTTCATGGATGTTAAGAGAATAATGAGATGTCTAAAAGGAACATAAGACTATGGCCTATACTATAAGAAAAATGAGAAATTTGAATTGAGAGCCTACAATGATGTTGATTGGGCTAAAAATATTGATGACAAAAAGAGCACTATTGGAGGAGCATTTTTCTTAGGAAAAAGGTTGGTTACATAGACTAGCAAGAAACAAAACTGCATATCTCAATCTACTGTTGAAGTTAAATATGTTGTTGCTACAGTAAATTGTACAAACATTGTATGGATCAAACAACTACACAAAGGGATGAAAGAGGAAATCACTAAACCTATGATACTTTATTGTGATAATGCAAGTGCTTTAAATATATCAAATAATCCTATGATGCATACAAAGACTAAGCACATTGCAATGAAGTATCATTACATGAGAGAGTTAGTTCAAGATAAAGAGGTGAAGATGGAATATGTTATTACAAAAGAGAAAATAGCTAATATCTTCAAAAAATTATTACCTAAGGATGCTCATGAGTATCTAAGAGGTAAATTAGGGGTGATACCCCTATCAAAGGCTATTTAAGAAGCATATGAAGTTCCCTACATCAAACAAGATGATTGACATATGTTACACATTGATGTAGTGGATCTTACTTTAAGAGCTACCTAAGGTAATTAAAGAGCTAGAGCTACAAATCAGTGACAAGCTAGGTGACAGAGGGAGAAACTATAAATTTTCATATCTCCATATTAAGATGTCAATTCTTTTGCATTGTTGTCAAAGAGGGATAAAGACAAAGAAAGGGAGAAAGACAAAGAGGGAGAAAGATAAAGAAAGGAAGAAATCTAACACTCCAGAAAGAGAAGATTATAACAGATATAGGGAGAAAGAAATCCAAACAAGATAGAAGAATCTTGGTATATCTACTTAGAGGGAGATATAAGAAGTGATCAAAGGGATTTATAAGGATGAGTTGATTGTCTGTTGATCTAAATAAATTTTTGTAACCTATACAGAAGATGAAAGTTGTTGATAGAGGGAGAGATTTTAATATAAGGAATTATTTTATTTTTGGTACTATTGTTGGTTGTAAAAATTAAGTTTGGTTTTACATAAATGCCAAAGAGGGAGATTGTTGAAAATAGATTGATACAAGTATGAGAATGTGTTTCAACCATTTTTTTTTCACTGATGTCAAATCTGCTACTTGCTAGAAAGATAATTACTTAGATGATTTGAGTACTATCATTTGTTTGTTGATGAAGAGAATTTGATCAAATGAGATAACAATAGCACCTAGAGGAAAGGTTGAGTTATAATATGGAAAAGGAGTACAAAGATTAGGTAAGACAATGATATTATAGTGCATTGATTATCTACTTAAGGTTGCAAAGAATGGATACATTGATTAAGTTTAGAAAAATAAGTTAAATGAATTGAGTCTACCAAGCTTAACAATTTTTAGAGTAGGTGTTGAGAATAATTTAGTGTAAGCCAAGAAAAAAATTAGTTGGAGCCAAGCAAAGTCAAAGTTCAGCGTATGCCGAGTGATATAGTGTAAGCCAAGAAAAGTTTAGTTATTGTTGAGCACCAGTAAACTTTAGTTCATGTCAAGTGATTTGATAGTGGATGTCAAGAAACACAATATGTGTTGAGAACTAGAAGAAAGTTAATGCTGAGTGAAAAAATTATGAGAAAGATCATGAATTTGATGAATCTAAGCTGAAAAGTTTATTTCTTGGATTGTGTGAACCATCTGGAAGATAAGCTTGATGAGCTGGTGGTACAAAATTTAAGATGAACTATTTTGAGGCAAATTCAAAGAGGATTAAAGGAGAAATTTATTGAAGAGAATAAAATGAAAAGATGGGTAGTTTCATTGAATCCTACCTAATCCTTTTAACCCTAAAATGGATGATATAGGATGAACAAAAAAAAGATCTAAAATTTCTATTTATAGAAATGACTAGTCAGAAGAAAAGGTTGTCATGGGTGAGAACCTAAGGAAGACAAGGAGTCTAAGGTATTTCTTCATTTAGTGACCAAAGAGAAGAGACTGCTATTGGCAAGCAAAGCAGGAAGGCTTAAGGGTATGGATGTTTGAAGGGTGGACAAGCTATTAGAGCTGAAGTGTGTGAAAGTCAAGTAGAATGGAGGACTAAAAAAAAGATATATAATCTACAAAGTGAGTTGTGAGTTGTTATCAAATCAAGACTTATTATTACTATCTAATCATTGTATCAATCTAGGGTGAATCCTTGGAATAAAGGTTGACCTAATAGTCATTTGTAAATCCTTTAATTGAGTGACATTGCAAGTTAATGATCTAAGGTTCTCTAACAAGGCTCACTCCTAATAGGGTGATTGAAATCCTCTAACCAGGTCACATTTAATAGTGTGCATTGTAACCTTTAATAGGGTTAGCCTTTCATAGGGCATCACTTTAGAAGAGTGATAATTAGTAGTATGTTACTAGTGGTTTCCCCAAATTGGGTTTTAACATAAAATCATTGTGTCAAATGTGTTATTGAATCTATTATGTTTCAAGCTTACATTTCTGTAAATTTGATTCGACAATAACCTACAAGTTTAATTGATTGTATCATCTAATGGATGCATGAATGATGAATATATTTTATGGATATGGGTTCACTAAGAATTGAGAAGTTTTATTTGTACATCTGGACCTTAGATAACTGATTCAACCCCCCTCTTAGTTATTCTTAATAATTTCAACATATATTTCCAATTATCTCACCACAGGGAGAACTTCATCTCATTTCTCTTTTAAGGATAAAATACTTCTAGCTGAAAAGAGTTTCAATTTTTCTTGGGTAGCTGGTTGCATGTTTTATACTGGACCTGATCAAGTTATGCATAGATGTTGTAGAGAAGATTAAAATTATAATATCTTATGAGCCTACCATTATGAACCATGTGGAGGACATTTTATTTCTAAAAGGAAAAAATTCAAGATCCTAACAACTGGATACTATTGGTCAATTTGACCCAAGGATGCAACAAAATATACAAAGAAATGTGACATATGTCAATGCATGGGAAGACTAACAAAATAAGATGAAATATCCTTGTAGCCACAAGTAGTTGTTACATAATTTGACAAATGGAGAATAGATTTTGTTGGACTAATTGATCTTGCATCAAAAGGTAAATCTTATATTTTGGTCTGTACTGATTATGTCACTAAATGGGTTGAGGCAAAATATATGAAACATGCCATGGATAAAAATGTTGCATAATTCTTATATGAAGTCATGTTTACATAACTTGGAGTTCCTAGAGAACTAGTGACTAGTCAAGGTGCCTAATTCACATCAAATCTCATTAGTACACTCATGACTCAATATAAAATTCAGCATGGTAAATCTTCTCCTTGTCATCTACAAACTAATGGATAGTCTGAGATAAAAAATAGAGAACTAGAAGCCATCTTGACAAAGATTGTTCAAATACACAACAAGGATCAGGCAACCAAGCTTCTAGAGGAATTATGGGCATATAGAACAACATGGAAGACAACAATAGGATTTACTCTTTTTGAATTAGTCTATGGAAAAATGACCATGATGCCAATTGACTTTGAGCACAAAACACTTCAAGCTACATTGGACCTCAACATAGATCTCTATGATGCTAAAAAAAACACCTCCTATATCTAAATTGAATTGATAAGTTTAAAAAATCTATGTTGTATAATACTGAACTAATTCAAATGCAACACAAGAAATGACATGATAAATTTATTAAGGACAAACAATTCGGTCTGGGTGACTAGACACTCCTCTATGATTCAAAGTATCAACACAATCTGGACAAGTTTCAAATAAGAAGGTTAGGATCATATAAATCAAAATAGTGCATGATAATGGAGTAGAATAGTTGGAAATAGTTCATCCTATTCGATTCCAACTTCTAGTCAATGGGCATCAACTCAAAATCTACAACAAACACAGACTAGAGAAGAATTCTTGTAGTAGTTTTCTTGTATAGATTCTCCCACAATACTGTTACCTGATTCTCCCACCCCCTGTTCCCCATTACTTTGACTTTGATTAAAGTTCATAATAAATCATTACTTTCTTTGTAACAAATACATCTCACCTTCATTCTTTCTCACCCATCCATCTCAAATTTGGCTTCCACAACAGGTATGCAATGATACAATTTTACAACCCATTACACAAGTTTGTACCATGAATTCTACCATCCTTATTTATTTTCTTTAATTTCATGCATTTACATTTTTATGTCATGTTAATTCTTTTCTTGCATTGCATGGTGGAACCCATATTTTATTTTAAGTTGGGGAGGGGGTGTGGGACTTATGTGTGTTATAATTTTTTCCACATATAAATCTTATGATCATATGATAAGTACTAGACCATACTTTGAATAATTATTTGAAGATATTCCATATCATTCCCTTTACACTTATTAAGCTGATGTGACACTTGCCTTCCTTTTAGAAAGTATGTACATAACTTGCATTTATGGAATAAAATGAGGACAAAAAATAATTTTTTAATGATGACATGAAATTATTATATGGCATGTTCTTTTCCCAAAAGATTTAAACCATTTTCTTCTTCATTGTCTCTTAAAATACATGCTCTACAGCTCTTTAATTTGTCTCTCTATATTTGTATTTGTTCTTTAAGAGTGGAAGTATATATTTTGGTATTTTTCTAGTATAACCATGGGGGGTGACTTGATACGCCATGAACCCACAATTCCTAACCTCGTTCTCATAGACAATGTTTATCATCCATTGTTTAAATATTTTAGTTGGCTCTAGTCTTTTCAAAAGCTCACAACTTGGAACAATGAAACTAATTTTCTATTTATGAATTTGTTGAGTAATGGGATAGCCATGGTTAAAGGGCTTAGGATTGAATGTAATCTAGAGATATCTCTGAAGTCCCAAGGTTACTTTTGGAAGGTGACATTTTTGAAGAAGATATAGATCCACATACGAAAAGGGCCCAATTTACCTTAGACATAGATGGACCATTGGAAGTGGATAGGAAGCAAGCAATGGGGATGATTTTAGTACAGTAATCTTATAATTAGTGTGCCCTTTATAGTATAAAGTACATTACATGCAAGGGAGGGCATCAATATTTGCATGGTGTTCATTTCAAGCTCAATTTTTTTAAGGCATGACAATAGTCCTAACCTTTCACACTTTTTTGTTTATTCTGCTAAAAAAATGAGTTGCATATGTGCAAGAAGGTAAGCCTAACTCAATCTCACATCATTGTTTGATTAAATTGATAGTAGAGTGGGCTTTAGGCCAGATTTCTACTATCTCTTAAGATTATTTCTTGTTGATGGATGAGTTTTTTCTAATATATGGATGACTTATTGGTTCAAGAGTAGGAAGAAGGGTTTCTACAACAAGTGGCACTATACAAATTATAGAGTGGAATGTGTCTAAGGAACCCTCACCTAGGTGGAAAAAGAAGAAAATAGGGGAGAAATCACCATCCATCTCTAAAAAGGAAGAGGAGAAGAAAAAAACTATTCAAGAAAACCCCACTTCAACTTAATTCAAAGCTAGTATAAAAACCGGGTCTTTTGCACATAGGGTTGAAACTAAACTAGTTTAGGAATAAGAAGAAGTTAACCTAGACCACACACAAGAGTTAGGGGATGTTCATGATAATATTTTTTTCTCCCTCACCCTTTATCAAGATAAGGATAGTTGAGAAGGAGACTCTTGAAACATATGCTAAAGGAGAATCTTCAATAAAAAGGAAAAAGGTGTCTAAAACTCTTGTTGCAACACATGCGAGGAGTGAGAGGATTTCTAAGAAATATGTTCCAATAAATACCCTTGTGGATAAAATTGCTCAAAAAAATATCCCTTAAAATAATGAAGAAATTATTAAGCATGATAAATTAGAAGAATTAAGAAAAGATTCAAGAAATACAGGAAATATGCCACAAAATCCTAGACAGTACTAGGAGGATGTTGTTTACATTGGGGACGCCAACAATGATAATGGTTTAGATCATGGTAACTTTGTGGCCCATAGGAAAGGGAAAAGTCCTCAATTTGTATACAAATATGAGAATGATGATGTTTTTATTTCTAGAAATGAACCTACAGAGCCCATAATTAATGATCTGTGAGGCATGGATGAAGATTTTCCTATAGTCAATATAAATATTGTAGAGAAAATTATTAAGGAAATGGCTAGTGAAAGATTATAGACTTTAGTTCAGGTTGAAAAATAAATGGAAGAAGACTCTTCATTACAACAACAATCTCTAAAAAATCTTGAAAGAGCCATTGTGGTATGGAAAGGAGAATCTAATGCTAAAACTCATGTTGAAGGGACTAATGATAATGATAACTTTGAGTGGGTATATAACAACAATCAAGGATCAATGTCCCTTCCTGACCTTGCCATGCCATTAGCAGTAGGAATGAGTTTATACCAACAATTTTTATCAAAAAAAGTTGTGGTTAGAAGAAAAGAAGAGGATGCAACAAGTTATTAATAATCAACAAAGGGAATTGTTGGATTGGGATGAAAAGGTTATGGTTTTGGATGAAAAAGTCACTCAATTGACTACTTTGATTCTTGAACTTATTCAATGTAGACCATTGACTTAAGTCTATACTTTGTTCCTAAAGGAGAAAATGTTGAATTATTAGATGCCTTAGATTTTTCAAGGTCTTAATTCATCCCTCAATACTCATCATGAATTTTACTATGCCTTTTAATGATCTCTTGTAGCCATTCAAAATTTGTTGTGTGAACTATATATGCACAATTTAATTGTTCCTAATGATAGGGAATATAATCCCTTAATATATGTGGGGGATATGCAATTGAGAGCATTATATATACTAGATTTAGAATGAGATCACTAGAGGATATCGAATTAAACTATACATAGATGTAGAGGAGTTACAACCATTGTATTTAAGGCTTGAGGTAAAGGATCCAAAAATATATTAGTATGAGTTTTTGAAAGTTGCAAAATCTAAGAAAGGTGAGAAACACATAAAGCCTCTTAGAATAAAAACCTTTTTAGAATTTAGGGAGATACAAGAAAATGAGTTACAAGAAGTAGAGAGATCAATTATTCAAATATGGATAAGACTTCCCCATGACTTACAGGTTAAGGAGCCACACTCTCCCCAAAATTTCATTATAGGTTTCAACCTCCTCTACTAATGCATCCATTGTTAGGGATAAATGATGATGTCAATGCACATGACATGGTTTTCAAAGTACAAACCTAGCAACAACTTAAGGATTCTAAGGGATATTACTAGAGTTAGCAGAAAGGAGGAGTAGGGTCCAATATTGTAGAAGATTTTAGGTTAAAGGCCAGGTTCAAGAATTCCATCTTCTATGGAGGACAAACCAATTTGTAAGTTGGGAGGAATGATCAGCTAAAGGAATGACATAAGTCTATGGGTTTATGGTTTTGATGGGATATTTCATGTTTGAGTTGAAAGAATTTTTAGTATAATGCTCTGTATAAACCTATAACTACCTTGATTTTCTATGAGTTTGATTACATTATATAGTTTCATGGATATAATACTACAGTTAAAATTTATATAGAGAAATGAGATTATATGTGTGCAATTCAGAGATGTGCATACCTTTTTCCTTTTTTACTTTTATTGGGTAGGTCCGTACAATTATGTATTGTGAGTAAGGATTGATATATGCATTAAATATCTATAATGAATTAATGGAATGAATAGGTGTTATGAATTATTGCATGCATACTAATCTATTGCAAGAATAAGTAAAAGGAAGGAGTGCATACAAAGGAACTAATAGCATAGTTAAGCAACCACCTTATATTTATGAACTGCTAAAGATCAAGTCAGCTTAACTACCAACTACTATGCAAACTCAGAAATCACTATGTAATATATTTGTTGAAAGTCTCATTCCATTGAGATTTGTGTTAGGATTAAACCTTAGACATAAATAAAAATTACATGAAAATATAAATCATATCAAGAAATAATAGATCACACACAAAAAAATGCAAGACACCAAGATTTAACATGGTTAACCCAATCCTTGTGCTATCTCCACCAAATAGCAAGTCCAATATTATTACAATTCAGTGATTACAATTCATAATCCCTTACATCTCAATACCACCACAAGAACCAAATTTTGCATCATCTACAATGAAATAATCCCTAACTCTAAGCCTTTTTATATAAGTATTTTTTACTGCTTTAGGGTTATAATTAATAAATACATGTCAACCCAAAATCTTGATAAAATAGGGCTTCCCTGATCAATCACCACAAACTAACAATCTCCTACTTAAAGACTAATCAAACTTCACACTAGACAAAAATCTCCCACTTGGAGACTAATCCTATAGCAATACCGCTACCACATGGGGCTCCCATTGGATTAAACCACCCTAGACTTTGCTATTCTTTTATTCCTATTCAGTCTAGAAGACTAACCAAAGATGAAGAGGAATTGAGCTTCTCCCTTGTCACTACCTTTGTAAACATATCCACTAGATTGTCATCTATATGTATCTTGTCCAGCTTTAACTACTCATCATCAAAAATGGATTGAATGAAATGGTACCACAACTATATGTGTTTTCTCTTTGAATGTAGAGCTGAATTCTTCATAGGATGAATGGAACTCTAAATATCTGTAAACAAATGATTATCCTTTTGAGGATGTTCCAATTATTCCAAGAAGAATTGAAGCTATATCATCTCCTTATCTACCTCTGTAGCAGCAACATACTCTACCTCTGTAGTGGATAAAGCATTAACCTTCTGTAACCTAGAAACCTAGGTCAATACTGCCCCACCAATAGTAAATACATAACTTGTAGTACTTTTCCTAGTATCAGTATCCCTTGCCAAATTTGAGTCAACATAGCCTTGTAAATGAGTAGTAGAACCCCCAAAGTGTAAACACTTATTGGATGTTCCTCATATATATCTAAGAATCCATTTGACTACATTCCAATGCTCAATTCTTATATGACTCATATACCTACTAATGATTCCCATTGCATGTGAAACATCTAGCCTTGTACATACCACAAAATACATCAAGCTACCTACAACTAAAGGATAGGGCACCTTAGACATCTTATCCTCCTCTTCTTGTGTCTTTTGACACATCTCTTTAGTCAACTTCAAATGACTAGGTAAAGGTGTGCTGATAGCTTTAGCATTCTCCATAGAGAAACATTGCAACACCTTCTCAACATAATTAGCCTAAGATAGCATCAATTTTCTTATTCTTCCTATCTCTAAAAATCTTCATACCAAGGATTTGTTTTGCTGCCCTCAGATCCTTCATAGAAATGCATGTGCTAACTGACATTTCAACCCCTTAATATGATCCATTTTAGACCTAGCTACAAGCATATCATCAACATATAAATATAAAATAATGTAGCTATCATCATCCAACCTCTTAAAGTAAACACAATGATTTAAATAACACCTACTATATCCATGCTCATGCATAAAATTGTCAAATTTTATATATCATTTTCGAGGTGCTTGCTTCAAGCCATTTAATTTTTTTTTTAATTTGCACACTAAGTTCTCCTTACCCTTGACCTCAAATCTCTATGGCTATGCCATATATGTCTCTTCATCCAAATCACCATGAAGTAAGGTTATTTTAACATCAAGCTACTCCAAATGCAAATCTTCAGTAGCTACAATACTTAAAATAGTACAAATAGAAGTCATTTTAACAATAGGAGAAAATATCTCATCAAAATCAATGTCTTTTTCTATACAATTCCTTTTACATCTAACCTGGCTTTAAATCTTTGCTTTCCTCCTCCTTCTTCTTCTTGTAACCTGTAAACACACTTATTTTGTAAAGCCCTTTTACCTATAGGGAACTTGCATAGATCTAATGTCTTACTTTACAAAAAAGAGTCCATTTCATCTTTCATTGCAGACTCCCACTGAATCTTAGCATCCACTTGCATAACTTCATCATAACATTTAGGTTCAGTAGCATCAGTAAGTAAAATAGAATACGAAGAGGGAAAAAATATTTCTAGAGGCCTACTCATCCTTGTTGACCATCTAATATACATTGGGGTGTGTGGTATTTGTTGTTGCACATCATGAGGAATTGCTAGAACATTAGTTTTTGGAGTATCATCCAACACTACATAATCATCTTCTTTCTTCTCATGTTATTGCAACAAATCTTTGTACAACACTTTCTTATCGAATATGACATCCCTTCTTCTTACAATTTTATGATTTTCAAAATTCCAAAGCCTATAACCAAATTTATTAATGCCATATCCAATAAATACACATTTCTTTGAATTAGCTACCAGCTTGGTTCTATTTTTAGAATTTATACAAGTAAATGCTTCACAACCAAAGGTTATGAGAAAAGAATAACTCACCTTCTTACTAGTCCATACTTCCTTTGGAATACCACAACCCAAAGGAGTAGAGGGACCTCCATTAATAAAATATACAACAATATTAACAACCTCTTCCCACATATTTAAGGGCAACCTAGCATGCAACCTCATGCTCCTTACACACTCCATTATAGCCCAATTCATGCATTCAAACACTCCATTTTCTTATGGAGTCCTTCAAATAGTTTTCTATCTATGAATACCATTAGTGGAGTAATAATCTTCAAATTCATGATTTCAATACTCATCACCATTATCAGATCTGACACATTTTAATTTCTTACCAGTCTCATTTTCAACCAAGCATTTCCATTTCTTAAAAGTTTGAAATACATTAGATTTCTATCTAAGAAAATAAACCCATACTTTTCTAGTTGCATCATCAATAAATGTAACATAATAATGAGAGCCTCCAAGGGAAGATACCATAGCAGGGCCCCATACATCTGTATGCACAAGCTCTAATTCCTCCTTTTAATTTTCCTTCCTAGTTTTAAAAAAACTCACTCTCTTTTGTTTTCCATACACAAAACTTTCATAGAAATCCATATTAACACATTTCAGACCTAGTAAAACATTCTTTGAATGAAGTACTTTCATACCTTTCTCAGTCACATGCCCAAGTCTATTGTGCCATGGCATTGTTTCAGAATCTATAACAACTATTTGTTCTCCCTGCTCAACTACAACAACTATTCCTAAACATTCATTTTTCTTTGAAACAATTAAAGTAGAAGGAACAATATGACCTATACAAAGATATAAGATGCCTACTTTCACATCTTTTGCTACTACAAGGGAACCTTTTGAAACCTTCCAATTTTTATTATTAAAAGTAAGTATACAACCCTCATCAGTGAGTTGCCCTATTAAAATTAAATTTCTACTCAGCTTTGGAACATGTCTTACCTTATGTAGTAGTCAATGATTCCCATTTTGCAACTTAATCTTACCTTTTCCCTTTCCAACAATTTGATAGGGTTCATTATCCCCCAAATAAATAAGTCCAAAATCCCCTTGGACATAACTAATAAAATAACCTCTAATAGGTGTAGCATGAAATGAAGCACTAGAATCTAAAACCCATGAACCATCAACACTTTCTAAAGATAGAAGCAAAGCATCCTCTTTGGATTTGTTACTTACCACATTTTCCTCCTTGTCTCCATCTAGTTTATCTCCTTCATTTTCCCTTTGAGTCCAACAATATTTTTTTTTATGCCCTATTTTACCATAGTACTAGCAATCATTTGGTCCTCTCGATTGAGATCTCATCCCCTTTGACTTTCTTCTTTATTTCTAATAATTTCTAGAATTAATTTCTCTCTCAATCAATCTACCTCAACTTTGTGCATTCAAAGAACTTCTTGATGTAGAACCACTTGAGGTTTTCCTATGAGTTTCATCACTCAAAATAACTCCAATCACATCATCATATTTTAGGGCATTAGATCTAAAAATAGAATTACTCACATCTATTACCAAGTCATTCCATCTTTTAGGAAAAAAACACAAAATTAAGAGAGCCCTAATTTCTTCATCAAAAATAATACCCATAGAAGATAATTGACTAGTAACAATATTAAACTCATTTAAATAATCTACAATAGATCCACCTTCTGTCATTTTTATATTAAATAAATGCTCCATGAGAAATACTTTGGTTGAAGTGGAGAGATTTTCATACAATTTTTTAAGGGTTTCCAACAACTCTTCCATCGTCTTTGGTTTTGTAATATTAAATGTCACTGATGGTGCCAAGCATAATTGAATGCTTCCACTTGTAAGAAAACTTACAAGAAATAATATAATCATTTCCACATGAATCATAATAGATCTAAAATAAATATGCAATTGAAATCCACATGCGAGAGAATAGATAACATGCCTACAAAAAATGTCACAGAAGATATACCCTGCGAAACCCTCATCAAGGAAAAAACCTAGCCTCTAAAAGCATCCATCACCATGTATTATTTTAGCAAAAAACACCATTGAAATACAACCATGAAAGCCTTCAAAGCTATAGCCACAATCAAGAAATCTATGTGAACAAACATGAATCCGCACATCCCATGCCATACTTCCAACCTTCACAAATGCTCCCTTGGCTAACCTATCAAGCCTTGTCTCGCTCGACTCTTTCCTTCCTTTTTTTTTTCCCTATCTTCTCACTTCAACAAATATCTTTGTGATTGCTTATATAGTAGCAAGTCCCACAAAACCACCAAGTGGTATTACATAAACCATGTGTGCTACCTAATTCATTGACCCCACATTTAATATTAGAAATCTGATTCTTTTCCCTAATATTAAATAATTGCATGAAATATTATCACAATGTTAGAATACAACTCATCAAGTATATCCCATGGAAATATTTCCATGTTGCACGTCCATCTAGATGCAACATTACATAATAAAATAAAATAATACAATATAACAATATTATGCAATGTGTGCAACACCCATTATCTCAACAATTTGTACCATGATATTGTAATATACTACATTGTTAAGTTCTAATTGTTGGAGCTAGATCCTAGTGAAGTTAGTTTTTATAATTTCTTTAAATAAAGTTATTGAATCATACCATGGATATAGTTCAGTGGAGTTTGTAATTGTAATAACATTTTTGAGATATAGACTATCATTTGTAGTTTGTACTATTCTATGAGTTGATATCAATAAAACTTGTTATTGTTTTGTTTTACTATTTGAATTTTACATTTGTATTTGTTCACTCACCCAAGGAGGCCTATTTGGTGAGTGAACCTAGTTGGTAGAATTAGCTTCCATTGTGATAGGATTAAGTAAGAACTCTATTATTCCTATAGCCATTGGTAATAGAACCAATAGTTATTCCTACAACAAAGGAAAATAGTGTAGAATCCTATTTGTATTTTATTTTTGTCATTTAGCTAAAAAATTCTTACACATCCATATAGATTAAGTGTTCTTGTTCTTAGTTCTATAGGATAGAAATGTCAGTTAAAGAGGTTTAAATAATATACTCTATGGTCATCATTTCAAGTTTATGTCCTTGGTCAATTAAGTAAATGGTCTATTGAATAGTTTTGGATTTTATTTTGGATGTACAATCCTTATGCACAAATCTTAATTTCAAGTTCAATCATTTTATCAAGCATGAATAGTGTTTTGTAATTGTGAAATGATGTAATATCTTAATAAAGTTACATTACAATAAATTGGGAAAGCCTTAATGCCAACTCAAAGAATTATTTTTAGGATATGGTATAAAGGAAGGTTATTTTCCTCATGAACAATGAGTATGATAAGAGAATTGTATTTGATTTGTGAAGATTGGTTAATGTGACTAAGTGATCAAAGGGATCCTTAGAATGCAATTTTGAAGATCTAGTATTGAGATTTGAAGAGGTTTGGTTCGGTCAAGAGGAGAGAGAAGGAGTTTGAGTTACTTTATTTCTATTATTCTACAAGGAATAATATAGAGACTAGTTAGATATTGATCTCTATGGTCTTGCCCCTAAAGTTGTTTGGACAATGGGTTCATCTTCCTTCTACAACTTCTAATAAGATCAAAAC
Source organism: Cupressus sempervirens (assembly GCA_028749045.1). Classification (NCBI taxonomy): domain Eukaryota; kingdom Viridiplantae; phylum Streptophyta; class Pinopsida; order Cupressales; family Cupressaceae; genus Cupressus; species Cupressus sempervirens. The sequence goes on along the minus strand of CM053793.1, from coordinate 204,843,445 downwards.
AAGTCTTAAGAGGGTTAGAATCTCCGCATAGGGATTCAAAGTCTCCTAATAGGGATTAATATTGTTGATCTATAAGCCTTGCTATCTATTAGGGTCCAACACATAGTCATTTTCTAGGTAGCATTGGTTGGTCATCACTATGACTGAGGGATCCAATTAAGGTTGAGCTACATGAAATTTTTTATATTTCACCAAATTCTGAACAAGTCAGGTTGCTGAGAAACCTAGTATAAACCAAGTCATAGTATATGTCAAGTAAAACATATGGAGACCTAAGTAATGTAAAGTCAATTTATACTAAGTTAGTACTTGCCAAGTATATAGAAGAAAAGAGACATCATGAAGTGATACCTCACACTAAAAATTTTACTAGAGAAACTCTTCTTGGAAGATTGGAAGCAACATAAGTGAGCTTGAAGCAGTTTAGAGATTTTCCTAGATTGGAAACTATTTTTAGTGCATTATTTGTTCTCCCTTTCTTGCAAAGAAGTACAAGCACCAATGGAGACTATGCTAGTAGCATTAGATCTAGATCTGAGGAGGATAGAAGAATTGAAGAAGGAATTGTCATACTTGTAAGGAGAGAACTAGACAATAAGAGAATTTTTAAATATTTGACTTACAATGAATTTGGTCATTATGCTTCTAAGTGTCCTAAAAGAGAGAAAACATATAAGAAGAATTTCAAGTCTAGAAGGCATAAATATTATTTGTATGCAAACAAATATGATGAAAATGATGAAAGAGTTTAGAATGAAAGTGATGATGAGTTACGTTTTATAGCTATTAAAGAAGAAGTCAAAGAAGAGAAAGCTCTAGTTTTTAAGGTTAAAACTAAAGTTGATTGGATCATATATAGTGATTATTCACATCATATGACTACTGACATGAATAAATTTGTTAAGTTCAGTAGCCACAATGGAGGAATCATTAAAGTTGGTAACAATGCAACTTGTCATATCAAGGGAATAGGATCTATTACTCTTGATGGAAAGACTAACATAGATGATGTCTATTTTGTTGATGGATTAAAGTACATCCTATTGTGTTAGATAGTCAGTCCATAAGGGATATCAAAGAGTTGGTTCATACAAGTCTTAGTGGTCTTCCCCGGACAAGAGGAATCTATGGTGAAAGGTAATTCATGATTTTTATTGATGATTTTACTAGGATGATGTGGATAGTGTTCCTTAAAGAAAAATATGAGGCATTTGAAAAGTTTAAGTTGTTAAAAAATAGAGTTGAGAATGAATCTGGAGTGAACATTAAATATTTAAGATTAGATAGAGGTGAATAATTTACCTCAAATGAGTTTAATACTTTTTGTGAAGTGAATGAAATTAAGAGACAACTATGAGCACCTAAGAATCTTGAGCAAAATGAAATTGTTGAAAGAAGAAATATGTCTATAATAGAAGTAGCAAGACCCATGATGTTTGCAAATGATGTATCAAAAATATTTTGGATAGAAGAGGTCAATACAACAATATACACAATGAATAGAGTGTAGATTAGGAAAGGTACAAATAAGACTCCCTATTAATTATGGTTTGGACATGCACCCTCAATAAAGTATTTTAGAATTTTTGGAAGTGTTACATAAAGAGAGATGATGATATTGGTAAGTTTGATGTGAGAAGTGAAGAAGGTATGTTCCTTGGTTATTCATTGAAAAGAAAAGCATATAGATGTTTTGATCAAAGAATTAAGACTATTGTTGAGTGCACAAATGTAAAAGTGGACAAAAAGTTTGGAGTCAAAGAAAGAATGTTAGATTATAATTCTAATGAAGAGAAAGCTCATCCTAAGCCTATCATAGAAAATTCTAAAACTTTCTTTGAGACTAACAATAATTTGTAGAATGATGTGAAAATTGTTGTATAGAGAGAAGAACCAATATCTGAACCTATAAAAGAATTAAGAGTTGAGTCAGTGACACTTAATAGGAATTTGAACCGTCTTGCTAATTAGATTATAGGAAGCAAGCAAAAAGGAGTTATGATGAGAAATATAGTACATGAAGAATTTTCTTTGATTTCTCAAGTAGAACCAAAGAGTATAGATGAGGCATGCAAGGATGATCATTGGATTCAAGTAATGAAGGAAGAACTAGATAATATTTTGAATATTGATATAAGGGAAATGGTTGTTAGACCTAAAGACATGAATGTTATAGGAAATAAATAGGTCTTCAAAAACAAGATGAATGAACAAGGTGAGGTTGTGAGAAATAAAGAAAGATTGGTATGTAAAGGAGATTCACAACAAGAAGGTATAGACCATGAAGAAATCTTTTTCCATGTTGCTAGAATTGAAGCAGCAAGAATTTTCTTGGCTTATATAGAATGTAAGAAGTTCAAAGTGTATCATATGGATGTCATGAAGTCATAATTTTTTAATTAAAAACTTGAAGAAGAAGTATACATTGAGTAACCTAAAGGATTTCATTTGATAGAAGAAAAGGATATGGTATGTAGATTGAAGAAAATGGTGTAGGGATTGAAGCAAGCACCTAGAACTTGGTATGTAAGGTTCAACAAATATTTGGCAAAGTTAGGATTTACTATAGGTATGATAGATAATAATATGTATTTGAAAGAAATGGAGAATGGCTTATTAGTTATTGTGATATTTGTGGATGACATATTCTTTGGAGGTAATGATGAAGCAAGAGAAAAATTTTGTGATGAAATGAAGAATGAATTTTGTTGAAATCAGATTGAAAAGATCATTGATAAGAGAGATTGTTAAGAGGAAGGATTGTTGAAGAAGACTATGTGTTTCAATTATTATTTTGTCACTGATGTCAAACCTGCTATTTGCTGGTAGGAAAACTACTTATGAGATTTAAGTACTAACACTTGGTTGATTGATGAAGAGGATTTGATCAATAAGAGGTAACAACAACACCTAGAGGAAAGATTAAGTTATGATTATGTAATGATATAAAATGATCAATTAAGATAGTGATGACATGATGCATTGATGAACTACTTAAGGTTACAAAATGCTAGCTGTAGTTAGAAAGTTTAGAAGAACAAGTTAAACAAAGTTTGTCTACCAAGCTTGATTGAGTGGATAGTAGGTGTTGAGAAAAGTTAGTGCAAGCGAAGCAAAAAGTTAGTTGGAGGCAAGCAAAAGAAAATTCTAGTTGATGCTGAGAAAAATGGTTGATGTCGAGCATCACTTAACTTTAGTTAATGCTGACTAATTTTATAGTTGATACCAAGAAATGCAATATGTGCTGAGCATCAAAAGATTGATAATGGCAAGCTATTGTATTATGTTAAAGATTGAAGATTCATTGAATCTAAGCTGACAAGTTTGTTTTCTTGAAACTTGTGAATGGGGAGGAAGATAAGGTTAATGAGTTGGTGGCATAGAATTTGATGTAAACTATTTTAAGGTCAATTCTAATGGATTCTAGGAGAAGTTTCTAGAAAAGACAAGATATGGGATAGATACATTGAATCCTACCTAATCAATCCAAAAATTCTAATTTGGACAATGGAAAATGAGCGGGAAAATATCTTAATTTCTTATTTATAGGAATGCCTAGTCACGAAGCAAAGGTGGATGTTGTCATGTGCAAGAACCTAAGGAGGAGAAGGAATTAAGGGTTTTGCTTCATCAAGTGATCCAAGAGAATAGTATGCAATGACATGTTAAGCAAGAAGACTTAAGGAGATAAATGCTTGAAGGGTGAACAAGCTATCAGATCTACAAAGTTTGAAGTCCAAGCAAAATGGAGGACTAAACAAAGATCTATAATATGCAAGAAAAGTTGTAAGTTGTATCAGATCAAAGCTCTACTATTACTCTCTAACAATTGTATCAGTCTAGGGTAAATCCTTTTGATTAAGTTTGAACTAACAAAAATTTGAAAATCCTTTACCTAGGTGGCATTCCAAGTGAATGGCCTAAAGTCCTCTAATAAGGCTTAGTTCTAACAAGGTGATTGAAATCTCTTAACTAGGTCACAAAGAAGAAGAAAGAGCACAATCAGGCAATGTTGGAGATTACCTTTGCCCTAAGCTATTCCAAATTTGATGATATCAAAGGCTATGACACAACAAAGAAAATGTGGGATGCCCTACACACCATCTATGGAGGAGAAAAAAATGTAAAAAAGAGCCAAATTTGAGAGCCTTGAGGTAAGTTTGATGATATGAGAATGGAAGAAGGTGAAAATATTGCTTAATATGTTTCTAGGATAAAAGAAGTTGTTAGTGCAATAAGAGGAGCTACTAGTCATATAGATGATGATGTTGTGTTAAGTAAAGTCTTGAGAACATTAATGCCTATTTATGCTATTAGATTTTCTACAATTGAAGAGTTGAGATGTATTCCAAGAAATGATCTAGCCCTTGAAGGTTTGGTAGGTAGACTCACTACTTTTGAGCTATCTAAATTTGATAATTACAAACTTGAGAGCTCATTGAAGGACTCTAATGATGTGAAGTAGAAGAAGAAGAAAAGAAAGATAATATATATATCTAGTGACAAAGATATAGATGAGGAAGATGTTGAACAATTGGAAGCATTACTAACAAGAAGATTTCATAGAGGTAAAGGCAAGTTCAAAGGTAAGTTACCCATCATTTGTTTCAATTACAATGAGGTTGGTCATATTACCAAAGATGTTTATAGAAGAAGAAATATAGAGATGGAAAAAAGTATAAAAACAAAAGAGATGATGATAGCAGAGATTACAAAGACAAAGGCAAGAACTTGTGCTACATTGCTGAAGAGGAAAGCAGGGATGATTCTAATGAACATGATGATGAAGTGGTGTACATTGCAATGAAGGATGAATTTGATGAAGATGAGGCAACCACACTTGTGACTTGTGTGAACAAAAATGATAAATGGATCATTGATAGTGGATGCTCACATCACATGACTGAAGATAGAAGTAAGTTCATTACCTTAACTTGTTATGATGGAAATAGTCTAAGATTTGGCAATGATGCAAGGCTGAATTTGGAAACAAAACTGCCAAGATATATGACACAAATGAGAAAATGATTGGAAAAGGTCATCAAACTAAAAGTAATCTATTCTATCTTGATATAGACGATGCTACTTTTTTTGTTGCAAAATTTGATGATGTATGGATTTGGCACAAGAGATTATGTCATGTTAATTTTGATAACTTGATTAGTATTAATAACATGAAGAAAGTTAGAGGTTTTCTCAAGTTGAAGAAACCTGATAATGTAGTGTCCAAACAATGTCAACTAGACAAAATGACAAAGTCAAGCTTTAAGAGTAAAGCTTATACCTTTAAAGAAATACTAGAGATTGTTCATACTAACTTATGTGTAAAAATTGAAGTGAAAAGATACAAAAGAGATAAGTACATAATGCTATTTTTTGATGATTATTCTAGGATGATGATAGTTATGTTTTTGAAACAAAAATTTGATGCTTTTCAAATGTTTAAGTGGTACTTGGAAAGAGTTGAGAAAGAAATACGTAAAATTTTAAAATGCTTGAGATCAAATAGAGGAGGAGAATTCACTTCAAATGGGTTTGAGATGTTTTGTAATGACAGAGGAATCAAAAGACAGACATATGCTTCTAGGACCCCTCCAAAAAAAGGGATTGCTGAAAGGAGAAATAGGTCTATAATGGAATGTGCCAGAACACTTATGATCGAGAAGAATATTGCTTTGAAATATTGAAGAGAAGCTGTAAGTACTATTGTATGTACCTTGAACCATGTGCAAATCAAGAAAGGTACTAATTCAACACATTTTGAACTATGGTATGGATATCCACCCAATGTAAAACACTTTAAGGTATTTGGAAGTAAGTGTTACATTCTTAAAGATGTTAGGAATGGAAAGCTTGATGAAAAAATAAAAGAAGGTATATTCTTTGGATACTCCACAAGGAGTAAAGTTTAAAATGTTTAAATACTAACACTAACAAAATTATAGAAAGTGAAAATGTGAATTTTGATGAATTTATAGAGGTACATGAGGCTAAACCTATGAAAGAACCAAAATAATACATATAATTTATATACCTTTACGAAGGAATATCTACTAAAGAAGATGCTATAAATCATGTTACAAATCAACAAAAAGTATTAGTAATTGCTAAGTCACATCCTATAAATATCGAGTTGCATTTAGGAACTGAGCTGCATTCAAATGCCGAGTTACATAATGAAGAAGATGCACATTCTAACTTTGAGATTAGTACACATGAAAGAGATGCTGAAATACCTAACAGAGGTGTACACAGTGACTCTAAAGCTAAAAGAAAAAAATGAAGAAATAAGAGTTGAGCCAAGATTGTCTAAATATATCAAAAGACATCATCTTATTGATCAAATCATTGGAGATAAAAATTCTAGGCTAATGACAAGAAATAGATTGAGAAGTGAATCATGTTTGCTAAGCATGAAGAAACCTAGATAGTGAAAGATGTAGACTGGTACAAAGTCATAGAAGAAGAGATTGAGCAAATAGAGAAGAATAAAACATGGAGTTTGGTTCCTAGACTAGAAGACAAGAATGTGATTGGCACCAAGTGGGTATTCAAAAACAAGCTAGATGAGAATGGTGAAGTCACAAGAAACAAAGAAAGATTAGTTTGCAAGGGATATGCACAAGAAGGAATTGACTATGGGGAGACATTTGCCCCTATTGCAAGAATGGAAGGAGTAAGAACTATACTTTCTTATGCTACATATAGAGATTTCAAAGTTTATCAAATGGATGTTAAATCTATGTTTCTTAATGGCAGAGTAGAAGAGGAAGCCTACATAGAACAACCAAAAGGATTTGTTGAACATGGTATGTAGACTACACAAAGCCCTATATGGATTGAAGCAAGCACCAAGAGAATGATATGAGGGACTTTCATGCTTATCTTGTCAAGATTTGATTTGAATAGACTGATGATAACGCCAATATGTACATAAACATAGAAAAAGGCAAAGGTATTTTGCTATCTGAAATATTTTTTGATGATATCATATTTGTAGCTAAAGATGCTTTTTGTAAGGATTTTGCAAATTAGATGAAGCAAGAATTTGAAATGTCTATGTTTAGAGAAATCAATTTTTTTTTGGATTACAAGTATACTAGATGAAGTATGGTATATACATCACTCAGCATATCAAAGAAATATTAAAGACTTTTGGATTAGAAGATTCCAAACCTATAAGTACACCTATGGTGATAGGACACAAGTTGTCAAAGAATGATGATTCTGTTGAGGTGAATTAAATATTATACAGGTGTATGATTGGAAAATTACAATATGTAGTACATAGAAGACCTGATATTACATTATCTATAGGGATAGTTGCAAGATTCTTTGCTAATCCTAAGGAGAATCACTTAATGGCTATGAAGAGAATAATGAGATATCTTAAAGGAACATAAGAGTTTGGTCTATACTACAAGAAGAATGAAAAGTTTGAATTAAGAGCCTACACTGATGCTAATTACACTAGAAACATTGATGGTAGAAAGAGAAATAGTGGAGGAGCATTTTTCTTAGGCAAAAGGCTAGTTACATGGACTAGCAAGAAATAGAGTTGTACCTTACAATCTACTGCCAAACTAGAATATCTTGCTACTACTGTAAACTACACAAACAATGAATTGATCAAACAACTACTCAATGGAATGAAGGAAAAAATCATAGAACCAATGATACTTTATTGTGATAATACAAGTGCTATCAATATATCAAAGAATCCAGTAATACACACAAAGACAAAGCACATTGCAATCAAGTATCATTACATGAGAGAGTTAGTCCAAGATAAAGAAGTGAAGATGGAATATATTAACTAAAAGGAACAAATTGCTAATATCTTCACAAAACCATTACCTAAGGATTCTCATGGGTATCTAAGAGGTAAACTAGGGGCAATACCCCTATCAAAAGCTACCTAGGAAATAGAAGGAGTGCCCTGCATCAAACAAGCTGATGTTCATATAATACACATTGATTTAGAGGTTCTTACTTTAGGAGCTGCCTAAAGTAATCAAAGAGCTAAAATTTCAAATTAGTCATAAGAAAGGTCACAGAGGCAGAAACTGAAGAAACTTCAAAAGCTTATATATGCATATTTTAAGATGACAAATTTTTGGTATATGTCTTTCGCATTGTTGTCAAAGAAGGAGAGATTTACTGATCAAGAGTTGCCAAAAAAAAGAGGGAGTTATTAACACTAATCATTATTAGAAGGAGATATTTAATGATAAAAAAGAGATAATATACATCAAAGAAGAAAGCTTAATCATAGAGGGAGATATTCCTTATTAATGCAAGAAATTGTTGTCAGAGAAAGAAATCCTAATCTACCCAGTAAGAAGGAGATACAAGAAAGAACTTTGAGGGAGTTATAAGAAATAATTTTGTAACCTAATCAAAAAATGGAAGTTGCTAATAGAGGGAGAAATTTCAAATACAATTTTTTTTTCGGTATTGCCTTACCATTTTAACTCAATCAGAATGGTTTTTGGTTGGACAAGATGTTCATCATTTGACTGACTTGGTTGATCAGTTTGGTTTGCCATCAATGCCAAAGAAGGAGATTGTTGAAATCTAATTGAAAAGGTCATTGATAAGAGAGATTGTTAAGAGGGAGAATAATTTAAGAAGACTATGTGTTTCAATCATTGTTTTGTCATTAATGTCAAACTTGCTATTTGCTGGTAGGACAACTACTTATAAGGTTTAATTACTATTACTTAGTTGATTGATGAAGAGAAATTGATCAATAAGATATAACAACAACACCTAGAGGAAAGGTTTAGTTATGATTATGTAATGAAGTACAAGGATCAGTTAAGACAGTGATGACATGATGTATTGATGATCTACTTAAGGTTAAAAAATGCTAGCTACACTTAGAAAGTTTAGAAGAACAAGTTAAACAAAGTTTGTATGCCAAGCTTGACTGAGTAGATAGTAGGTGCCAAGAAAAGTTAGTGCAAGCCGAGAAAAAATTCAGTTGGAGCCAAGTGAAAGAAAATTCTAGTGAATGTGGATCAAAACAATTGATGTTTAGTTGATGCTAAGCATCAATAAACTTTAGTTAATTTTGAGTGATTTTATAGTTGATGTTGAGCAACGTAGTATGTGCCAAGCATTAGAAGATTGATAATGTCAATCTACTACATTATGTTAAAGATCAAAGATTTGTCTAACTAAGCTGACAAGTTTGTTTTCTTGAAACTTGTGAACTAGGAGGAAGATAAGGTTGATGAGCTAGTGGCACATAATTTGATGTAAACCATTTTAAGGAAAATTATAATGGATTCTAGGAGAAGTTTCTAGAAAAGACAAGATATGGGATAGATACATTGTATCCTACCTAATCCATTCAAAAATTCTAATTTGGATGATGGAAAATGAGTAGGAAAATATCCTAATTTCCTATTTATAGGAATGTCTAATAATGAAGCAAATATGATTGTTCTCATGTGCAAGAACCTAAGGAGGAGAAGGAATTAAAGGTTTTGCTTCATCAAGTGACCCAATAGAAGAGTCTATAATGGCATGTTAAGCAAGAAGGCTTAAGGAGATAAATGCTTGAAGGGTGAACAAGTTGTTAGAGCTACAAAGTATGAAGGCCAAGCTTAATGGAGGACTAAATAGAGATCTATAATTTGTAAGAGAAGTTGTAAGTTGTATTAGATCAAAGCTCTATTGTTACTCTCTAACAATTGTATTAGTCTAGGGTAAATCCTTTGGATTAAGGTTGACCTAAAAAAAATTTAAAAACCCTTTAACCAAGTGGAATTCCAAGTGAATGGCCTAAAGTCCTCTAACAAGGCTCACTTCTAATAGGGTGATTGAAATCCATTAATTGGGTCACATATAATAGTGTGTATTGTAACCTTTAATAGGATTGGCCTTTCACAGGGCATCACTTTAGAAGAGCAAAAAGGAGTAGCATGTTACTGGTGATTTTTTCCAAATTGGGTTTCGACATAAATCATTGTGTCAAGTGTGTTGATGAATGTGTTGTGTTTCATGCTTTACATTTCTGCAAGTTGATTTGATAGTAACATACAAGTTTTAGTAATTACCTAATGGATGCATCCATGGGTACGAATATTTTATGGGTTCATTAAGTTGTGAAAAGTCTTATTTATACATATGGACCTTGGATAATTGATTCACCCCACCTTCCCCCCAATTATTCTAAAAGTATTCTAACAAATTTGAGATGAGTATGATTGGTGAGATGAAATATTTGTTGGATCTATAGATTGTGCCAAATGATGATGGTATTTTTCTATCACAGATTAAGTATTTGAAAGACTTGTTGAAAATATTTGGCTTTGAAAGTTGTAAGCCTATTGGAACACCTATGCTAACTAGTAACAAGTTATCTAGCAAAGATGAGCCACCTACAATTGAGTAGAAGAATTAAAGGTCCATGATTAGATGTTTGCAATATTTGACTCATACTAGGCCAAACATAGAAAATGTGGTCGGTATAGTTGCAAGATTTCAAGAAGATCCTAGAGAAGCACATTATGCACTAGTAAAGAGAATATTCAAATATTTGAAGGGTATACCTAATTTTGGACCATGGTATGACAAATCAAGTGAGTTTACTTTGTGTGAATTTACTAATGCATATTGGGTAGGCAATATGGATGAAAAAAGGTGTACAATTTGTTGGTCTAATTTTTTGTATGATAAATTTCCCATTCTAGGTATAAAAAATTAGATTTGAGTCCATTGTTAGAGGCTAGGGTTTCTAATTTTTGGTCCTTGTAGTTTTATTATCCTACCATGGCTCCCAAAATGCAAGAGGAATTGATCAAGTTAAGAGATGCTGGGATCATAACACCTATTAGAAATTCCTCTTGGGTATCTAATTTAGTCATTGTTAGGCAGAAAAATAGAGACATAAAGTTATGTGTTGATTTTAGGAACCTTAATATATCTTCATTAAAAGATAATTATGGATAGCCAAATATGGAAGCCATGTTGCAAAAGGTCACTAGTTCTAAACTTATGTCTATGATGGATGAGTTTTTAGGTTATAATCAAGTAGTTGTTAAAGAATCATAACAGTGCAAGACTATTTTTACTACTCCATTGGGTACTTATGTTTATGTTAGGATGCCTTTTGGGCTTACTAATGCTGGGGCTACTTTTCAAAGGGCTATGGATGTGGCTTTTGCTGGTATTATTGATAAATTTTCGGTTGTGTATCAGGATGACCTCACTACTTATTCCAAGGATGAGAATGATCACTACATACATCTAGAAAAGGTATTTATTAGAGCCCTTAAGTACGGTATCTCTTTAAATCCAAGGAAATGTAATTTTGGTGTTACTGAAGGAAAGTTGTTAGGACATCTAGTTGGTAAGAATGGAGTGAGAATTGACCTTGAAAGGGTAGAAGCAATAGACAAGATTCAAAAAACTAAAAGTGTTTAGGGAATTTAGTCATTTTTTGGATAGATTAAATTTCTCAAAAGATTTGTGACTAACTTTGTAGAGATTAGTAGGCCTATATCAAGAATGCTAAAAAAGGGATCTAAGATAAAATGGGATAGTGAGCCTAGAATTGCATTCCAAAAGATTAAACAAGCTATTAATGATGCTCCTAATTTTAGAGCACCAAATTATGACAAGCCGATGCATATTTTTTCTTTTGCTTCATTTCATACTGTTGCTACAGTACTGTTACAAAAAAATGAAGAAGGTTATGAGTAGCCCATTGCATTTTATAGAAAATATTTGCAAGTAGCAGAACTTAACTATGATATAACTAAAAAACAAGCATATGAGTTGGTGAAAATCCTACTATTTCAAGTATATATGAATATGCTACTATTTCTATAGATGGATTAACAAAATACATGAATTTAACATTGATATTCAAATCACCAAGCTTGTTATGGGTCAAGGATTGGCCAAATTGATGACAGAAGCCAATTTAGAGGCAAACCAAATAAATCAACTTGATGATAGTTGTAGGGATAATCTTTGTGATATGGATACCTCTAAGTGGTATAGAGATGTTATCTATTATTTGCAAAACATGAAATCTCCATTAGGATTAACAGACAACCAGAAAAGGTCTTTGACGTTGCAGGCCATAAGGTATATCATAGTGCAAGGGCAACTATGGTAGAGAAATATGGAAGGGGTCCTTTTGAAATTGAGTCTTAAAGGATTTTAAGAGATATGCATGAAGGTGTATATGGTGGTCATTATATGGCTAAAACTACTGCTCATAAAATTCTTAGAGCTAGCTTTTGGTGGCCAACACTTTTCAAAGATTCTCATGAGTTTGTTAAAACATGTGATACTTGTCAAAGGTTTAGTGGAAAGTTAAAATTTTCTAGGAATTTACCATTAAGACCTGTTGAAGTGTAGGCACCATTTCAACAATGGGGAATTGATTTCATAGGTGAGATCTCAAAAAAATCCAGTGATGGACATTCTTGGATTGTGGTAGCTACTAATTACTTCACTAAATGGGTTGAAGAAATCCCTACTAAGATTGCAACAAGTAAAGTAGTGATTAATTTCATCCTAAATAATATTGTGACCAAGCTTGGGTGCCCACAAAAAATATTGACTGATAATGCTATGTGTTTTAGTTCTGAGGAATATAAGAATTCTTGTAACAAATATGGCATTACAAAATACACATCCTCACCTTATCATCCTCAAGGGAATGGTTAGGCAGAATCAAGAAACAAGAGTATATTAAAGATCATCAAAAAAATCTTAGGGGAAAACAATAAGGCATGGGATTCAAAATTTCCATTAGCTCTATGGGCTGATAGGGTCACTGTGAAAAGGGCCCTTGGATGTGCCCCATTTGATTTAGTTTATGGCATACAAGCTAGACTTCCACAAAATAATTTAAAGGAGATGTATAAATTTGTGCAACTTTATGAAGATGATATCATTGATGAGATGCAACTCAGAATGGATGATATCTTGCAATTAGAAGAAACAAGGAGAGAGTCTTCTATTTAGAATGCCAAGTTACAATCACAGATGAAGCACCTATATGAAAAAAGGGCTATCGAGAGGAAATTTGAAATAGGTGATATGGTATTAATGTGGAATGCTAGAATGGAGGATAAAGGAAAGCATGGAAAATTTGAACCAACCTGGCTTGGCCCATATAACATTTGTGACACAAATGGAGAAGATTCATATTTTCTAAAGGATTTAACTAGAGATATTCTTGAATTGCCAGTTCATGGACAATTTTTGAAGAGGTACTTTTCCTAAAGTATCTGTTTTCCATGAGCTATAGTTTTAGGGTTCTTTGTGTTCTTTTACATTTTGTATATTTTATAAATATCTCTATACAGTTTGGTTCTTGGTTTCTGTGGTTTTGTTCTGATCTCTCTAAAGAAGTTGTCATGGCTATATCAAGTATGTGGTATGCTCTACCATAGATTCTAAATTCTTGCATAGACTCAGGTAGTCTATCATCCCCAGACAGAGCTTCTATTGGTCTAATTTTTTTCATGATAAATTTTCCCATTCTAGGTATAAAAAATCAGATTTGAGTCCATTGTTAGAGGCTAGGGTTTCTAGTTTTTGGGCCTTGTAGTTTTATTACCCTTTGAAAACTTTGTCAAACCTTAGGACTTGTTTAGTTTTGAATTTATCCTGGTGTGAAATCTTTTAAAATGTGAATATTCCTTTCTTGTTTAATTTTTGTCTTGCTAAGATACCTTTTTCAAAATCTTTTCTCACAATTTCATCTTGGTTAGATCCATGGTTGTCATGTTGTTGTTATAATGAAATGCAAGGTCTTTTACCATAGCAACATAGCGATTGTCAAAAATTGAGTTTTGGTATCATAAAGTGAAATTTGAAACTAGAAATATGCATTGATTTCAATATTTTTTGGTCATGTGCTTCATCGCAAAGTTCTCAGTGTCAGAAAGGACACACATGGAGCAAGTTGCAAATGGTGTCACTAGAACTCAATTTTTCTGGTGGGTTACTATGTCGCGATCAAAAAATCTATGTGCCCTACTAATGGTGATGTAGTGACTAATTAGAATATGAAGAAAGTAGAAACCTTTTAAAATTGGTGGCAACCACAAAATTCCCATGTAGTATCATGAATGTGCACGATCTCTATTTTTGATAGTAGTACTAATCGATGTGATTATGATTGATATGTTATCTTTTCTCTATTACCAGAATATAGTTCTCACTAGAGGTCACTAATTCATGACTGGGAAATCATTGTGCCTCATCGATAACGACATAGTGATTGGCCAGATAATACAATGGATGATGCTCTTTTGAAAGGGATGGTGATTATGAAGATCCCAAGAAAGATATTCTAGGAAGTATGCTTTCATTTTTGTGATAGTCATATTAATTATGTTTACCATGTTTAAATTTTTCCCGGAACCAAACTTTGATGGATCATCAGAAGTTGCTATGTCACAACCAAAAAGTTAATGGCTTTTGCTAGTAATGACATAGTGACTCATCAAAATGTCATAATGTAGCAACAGTTCCAAAAAGTGGGCCACAATGAATGCTTCATTAGCAATGAGTCATGCACTCCTAGGACATGGTGGCATCCTACTAAGCATCTATGTGCTGAAAACTCTGAATTCACTAGAGGTCGCTATGTCACAATCAGAAAAGCTTAGCACATTTTACTGATAGTGATGTAGCGATCCACCTAAAAATAATGAATGCAAAAAAGTCTAGAAGATGTGATGTCACCATAAGGATTAAAATAGTATATATATGCTAACATGTCAAGACAGCTCATTGTCATCAAGAATGCGGACCTACTTCCAAGTCAGAAACTAGTTGAAGAATTGTGATTGTTCAATCAAGATAAGATCAACGATAGTCTCTACCTCACTATGGTGAGTTGCTCGAAGGTTATGTATAGGGACAAAGTGAGTAAAGGTAGATAAAGAGGGAGCCCACCATTTTCATATGACATGATGCATCAAATGTCTTCCACTTGATCAAAAGGGAATGAATGATCATTGCTTTATCACTATTGAAAGTTGCTCACTTTTTATGTGTAGTGACATAGCGAACAAGGAAAATTTAGGAGAGACCCACCATCATAGTAATGAAAATGCAATAAAATGTCTGCCATCAGATTAAGATCAGATCAAGGGTTTTCACTTCCTTGCTATGGAAATATGCTCACTCTTTATGTATAGCAAGGTAGCGACTCAATGACACGTGTCCTTAGAAGTTAGTGAGTCCAGTTTGAAGTTCCAACAATGAGAGAAAGTTACACATGGTGAAATATCATTGGATTGGCTATCAACATGTCAAGTACAATGTGAGTCACTCTTGCTAGCATCCTTGGATCGTAGGATTTTTCAAAGATCAATGACACAAATTTAAAAATGAGGGTGATGCCACTCTATTTTTTCCCTTACAATTCATTAATGAGGAATGAAGGCTTCATGTGTGAGAAAAAATAGAGTATATTTTGCACCATAGATTGCACCATTTTCATCTTATGTGAACAAGATTTTGAGCTTCCTAAGTAAAAGAAATCACTAAGAATGTTGTGTCAAGCTAGAGTGAAAGGTAAAATAACTTCCCCAGTGTCACAAGATAATTGCATAATTGTAGAGAAAACAAGCAAAAATCAAGTAAGTTCATAGATACAATAATCTCTGCAAGTTTTTTTTTAAATTTTTGTGAATTAAAGTCAAGATGCCTCAAAAGAAAGTGTTTTTTGGGCAAGCGAATTATATGGATAGAAATATTCATGATGACTTGCTAGAGTTACTCCTAGAGTCCATCACTGAGACTATGTAGGTTAAGAAATTAACTTCCTTAAACCCTAGGCTAAAAATTATAAATGGCCTATATGATAAGGGGAACTGGGTTAGGGATGCAACAACTTCATAGATTGGTCTTGTTTTGTTTAAGAAATGGTTTTTAGAGAGGAATTTGTTTGCCCTGCATGCTAATCTCAAGAATTTTGATTTGGGAAAACTAGTAGTTCCAAGTGCCTTCATGGATTATAATTTTCTTGAAGCCATTGCAAATAATTATGACCAATTTGTTAGGATGGTAAGAAGAAGTGATGGTGTGCCTCTAGTTTCAATCAGTCTTGAGGAGATTAGAGAGGTATTTTTCCTAGAGCCATTGACATATTATCATGTGCCAATTAATTTGCAAGAATTAGAAAATGAATATAGGGCAAAGAAGGATGCGATTAGGGGAGGTATATTGAGGGTACATATTGGCACAATTGGAATTTTGTCAGTAATCACTGTAGTCTCTAGGGAACCTTTTAAAAAGGATCTTTTCACTTCTTGGGCTATAGAAATATACAAGACTCTATGTCGAGTTTTTGGTGAGGATGAACCAAATTTCATGCCCATTAATCTTATGTATATGATGGTTTAGATTGCTTCCTTTGGTGTAGATGTTATTTTTTATTTTGCTTCTTATTTGGCTGAAAAAATTCATACTAGCCTAGTTGGAATTACAAAAGGGAAAGTGGAGAAAAATGCATCTGTTTTTGTTTAAGGGAGTGACATATTTTGGTAAAGAAATGGAGTTGAATAGAGAAGAGGATGGAGAAGTACTACTAGTCCAGTTATGGAATGTAGATATGACCTGGGATGTAGAGAAGTCTAGCTTTGTCAAGTTTGATAGGTATTTTTCTTCCAAGTTGAGATGCCTCATATTGAGTGACGATCCTAGAATCCCTAAGGCACTAGTGAGTCTCATTAGGCCTATGGAAAATCCTAGTGGTTTGAAAGTTTCACACAATTGGGGAGATATCATCCCATACTCTATTCTACTGTATTTAGAATTTATGGTTTTAAAGGAAGCTTAGGAGGATTAGAAGAAATGTATCTATTGAAAAGGAAACTGGGGTCAATTTTCCCAACTTGTACTATTGCCCATTAGTTTGTAATTACTAAGGGGGGTTGGCTCATTTTACATAAAATTTTGGATCAGTACAAAATGACTATTTCCCATCCCCATTTTTGTGATACTGAGGGGTTTTATAATTTGACCTTGAGACTTAGAATTAAATTGGGAAAGGTAAAACATGACTCATATTATGTAGAGGACATTATAAGGAATGACTTCTCATTGTAGGAAAAGGAAACCAAAAAGGAAAAATGGAGAGTTTATTCCAAGGTTTTTGTATTCATTCATTGTTTTGATAAGGATTATAGTCCTCTAGATAATGCTATTATAGAGGTTGATAAAATAAATAAGCTCATGAATACTATCCCTAAGATAATGGAAACAATGAATAAGAAGAAATAATTCTTTATTGATTTATACCCAGATAAGGCCAAAGAGGTCATGATAAGGTTAGCTTTCACTCCTAATGTAGGAGCTAGTCATATGATTGTTCAAAGGAGGCTAGGCTATACCATAATTGAAAATCAAAAAGGCCACAATGGATAAGAGCAAGTAAATAATGGGATCCACCAGTGCATTCCTAGAAGAGAGACCTAATGAGCCTTCTCCTAAGAGGTAGAAGATAATAAAGGAACATAGTCCTTAAGTTGAGGAGTATTCACCCACTCAATCCCCTTTGTAGATTGGAGAAGAACAACTCAATAGAGAGCAGATTGAGCAAATAGGGTTACAAGGAGGTGTGTTTATCACCCAAGAAGAACTGGATGAGGGAGACCCTTAAGAGTCTCCTATGCCAAGTTTGTATTTGATAGTTATAGATTATAGAGGTAGGGAATTGGACCCTGCATTAGAACATGGTAGTCATCAATTTTTGTCTGATGATAGTTTTGTTAAATCTAATGCTTTTCTCCAAGTTGCATGGTAGGCCAATATGGGAAAATTTGAAGAAAGATGCAATAAGTTGAGAACAAAGCATCCAAAAATGGATGAAACTGCCTTGCAAAATTAGGTAAAAGAGGAGATGATGAAGGAGTTTTATAGTATAAGCTCGAGGAGGGAAGGAAAATGGTCAAAGCATTTTGTTGCTACCCAATTGGGACATTGTTGATGCTCTAATGTTTAATTCTATTTCAAATAAACTTGATCTACAAGACTAGAATAAGTAGGAATTCTCTGGCACTACATTTAATGAAGACCATGTTGCATTAGTAATTTGATCATTAAGGAGAGGATCAAGAGCTACCTCATCACAACCAGATGAATCTAGATTGATGGGAAATATTGTTGTAAGAAGAGTAGCTGATACTTCTCGTGTGCAGGCTGCACACATGGGTGTAGATACATCTCAATTTGTTTTGGCCACTACTAAAAAGGAAGAAAAACCCATGTTTGAATTGCAAAGTAAGTATGAGAAAATTTTGGAAGCTTACAATAAAGAGGTTCAAAAGAGGATTGAGTTAGAAAATAAGGTAATGGGAATGTCTACCAGGCCAAGAATAACATATCCCTAGCCTCTGATGGAGCCTTTTAAATCCACTCCACTTATAGAACTACTAGATACACCACAAAGGCCACAATACTACACTGCTAAGGATTTTGAAGAAGAAAAGAGCAAGTTGTGGGCACTAGGCACTACATGTAGAGTTAAATGTACAATATGAAGATAAACTAAGAAAGGCTATAATGTATTTGGTAAATAAAATTGAATGGCCATTATTCTATGATTAGTCGGAAAAGGTAATAAGTATATGGGAAGAATTAAAAGCCCATGATGAGGCCCTGAAGCCTATTGTTAATAAGTAGGGAAAGAGAAAGAAAGAAATTACCTTTTTATGTTATTCTATTATAAAGTCTTCCCATGACCATATTGAAAAGACATATGATATTGCTAATGATTTGTTTGATAACAAAAGAGTTGCTTTATAACTAAAGGTTGTTTCTTTGTTAAGCAAGTATAGGAATTAAAAATTTGATTTGTTTCCTCATGCCTTGGATAGAAAGAATAAACTAAAGAATAAGGATGAATGGGCCAAGGAATTGGATAAGGTTCAATTGATTAAATGTAGTTTGGATGGGTTGTATGATGATACTACTATTGCTTTTAATTCAAAGAATTATATAAATGCTTCAGCAGATCAGTGAGGTTTATGAGTTTATAAAATGGATAGATCATAAGAATGGAAATATGTCACTACAATTGATAAATTCATTTACAAGTTATTTTAATTAGATCTCCCACCAATAGATAGTCTTTTTCCCAATGGATAAGGCACTAGTCTCATAAATTAGGAGTGAGGTGGGGTAAATTCTGCTTCTGCATATCAAATTAATCACAAATTCAAAATCTTTTTTGTTCCATTTTGTTTAAAGCTATAATTCTATTCAACACTCATTTATATTTTATTTCTAGACCTTAGCTAGTTGCTATTCCTAGAAATAATTGTAAACTTAAGGAGAATTATGACCAAATCTGCTTGCAAGGGATGCATGTCAGTCTAAAAGTATCAAAAATTGGATAAACTATGTAAGTGTTAAGAATTATAATTAAACTAATATAATTCTCATACAATAGTGGTTATCTGAGGCATCCCCTACATAAACCCACCATGGTTTTGTAGAGCCTAAAGAGTAGGAAACCATTCTTGGTTTTGTTGAAGTTAGTCCAAATGGTTTGCACATAGAATAGTTAATAGGAAGTGGCTAATCCTTAGATTGTGTGAGTATTATCAATTTAGTGTTGAGCATTTTGTTGTTCAATAGTTTTAAACACCAACACAAGTGGTGGAGTATTTTATCCTTGGAGGAACATTGGTTTCTTGGCTAAGCAAGAAACAAGATTGTATTTCATAGAGTATAGTAGAAGTTGAGTATGTAGCAACAACAAATAGTTGTAATAAGATCATGTGGATGAAATAGATGTTGAAGGACATTGAGATAGAGTTTTCAGAACCCATTATCATACACTGTGATAATACAAGTACAATAAGTATGTCTAAGAATCCTATGTTTCATTCTAAGACTAAAAGTATATCCTTTAAGTATCATGTTTTGAGAGAGAAAGTTGTAGAGAAACAAATCATATTAGATTATGTGAATATAAAAGAGAATATTACAAATATTTTTACAAAGCCATTTCCTAAGGATACATTTGAGTATTTTTAAGGTATGCTTAGGGTTGTGCCCTTGCTTGCTTCTAAGTAGATGATGCAGAGAGTACATTAGTCTAGTGGTACAGAGCACTATTATTTATCTAGGCTGAAGGCTAATCCTTCCTATATGGGGGAGTATTTGTGATGAGTAGAGTCATCAAGGACTCTTTGTAGTTGGTATAGAATAAAATCTTTGGACACTCAAGATAATTAAAAACATTGATAAGATGATTGACATAATGAAGCCTTTTTCATTGATGTCAATGGGGGAGATGATCACATTAAAAATATCTTCTAATAATATGTGGGAGATGTATGTATGGGGGATAATTGTTCATGAGATAGATTGAGTTCAATGGGGAGAAACATTGAGTTATATCAATGGGGGTGAAGTGTAAACACCTAATGCCCACTCACATAAGAATGAGATAGCACATATGGAGTGTTATTCCTAAAAGTTTTAGATTTGATTGATGAAGAGGATTTGAAAAGAATATAGCCACAACAATAAAGCTAGATTTGGTACTCTTGGAACTTAGACATTTTTCAACTATGTTGGCATCAATCCTAGAGGGGGAGATTGTTAGCATGAATGTTGATGATATTATTTTAGGGGAGTATCCTAAGTATTGGAGAGATTTTTAAGAATGATTAGCATGTTGCATTCATGACTGTATTTGTCATTGATGTCAATATAGTATTGTTTTTGTAAAGCCTGGTAGAGTAGTTGATAAAGAACAAGGTTGTATAGACTATGGAGTCAAGATGAGGTTAAGTGCACTTGAGGATACATCATACATTATATCATGATGAAGTGGACAAGTGCATGTGCAAAGAGGCACAAACATGAAAAAGTTATTCAAGACTTATAAATGATAATGTGTAGAGAACTAGTTTTTGATGATTGGATTGTATCCCTTAATAGGGATAGAATCATGCTAAGAGAAGTTAGATAGTGACATTAGACAACCTAATGATGATATCAGAAAGTGCATGAGGTTAGAGGTGACATCTATGAGAAGTTCTAATTAATGTGACCCAATACTATTTTGTAATTGTGATAATATGGTATCTCTTAATGAGGTCCTATTATGATTAATTAGAAAAGCCTCAAGGCTAACTCAAAGAATTGTTTTGTGGATATGGTATAAAGGAATGTCATTTTCCTTTTAAGGGATGATATGATAAGTGAATTGTATTAGATTTGTGAATATTTGTTAATGCAAGTAAGGGATCAAAGGGATCAGTGTGATGCAAGTTCAATGATCTGGTATTTAGATCTAAAGAGGTTTGGTCTAGTCAAGAGGTCAAAGAAGGAGTTTGAGTTATTTTATTTCTATTATTCTACAAGAAATAATACAAAGACCAATTAGACATTGAGTTTGGTGGTCTTGCCCTTGAATTTTTTTGGATAGTGGGTTGATCTACCTTCTACAACTCCTAATAGGGTTGGCACAACACTTAACAAGGTTGGAATCTTCTCATAGGGATTCAAAGTATCCTAACATGGACTAATATGTACTAAATGTATTTCACAAACTCCTAAAAGAATTCATCCTTTTAGAAGGAAATTTTATATTAGTACATCATTTTTTGGGTACAATTCCCACTGGAGTTTTTCCTCTAATGAAGGGTTTCCTTGGTTAACATATATGGTATTATTGTGTATGGGTATCTTCCCTTTTGATCATGATACCCATGATCCTAGAGGGATACACAACTCCCAAGACACAGTCAATGAGAACATAGAGAGAGTACGGAGTCTATGCCCCACCTTTAGCACTAGTGAGAGAGACATAGTGCTCTAAGGGGATGCTAAGTAAAGCTACATTTATAGATCTTAAACATTTAATTTGAAAGAAAATAAAATGCTACTACAAATATGATCCAATGATTGTAGAGACAAAAAGGGAGAGGAGGATCTTTGTGGGTAAGGTCCTAAAGGACCTAACTATAGCTTCAAGAGTACTATCCACTCATCATCATGAGGTTTTAGAACAAATATATCGAGCAAAACATGTTGATATCTATGCATATATTGTTATAGAGCTAAGACTAAGATAGGAGAATGAGGAGAGACTTGAGTTCCACATAGCATAGTTAGAGATTGAGCTATGAGTTATGCAAGAATGCATGATGGAGTGTAGCACTTCTAGGAGTCACACTCATAGTATTGCATCCTAAAAACCATCTTCTTCCCATTATGGATGGGAGAGATTGGGGAGTCATCAACCATGAAGCATTGAGATAGATTTGATAGATAGATGATACATATAAAGGGAAAAATTGTATACTACCTTCCATGTATACCAAATTTTGATGATATAAAAGAAAAATTTATTTCTATGATTATTTTTTATAATTAATTACATAAAAATAATAATGATTAAGAAAATAATAATATTTATAAATTAATATTTTGGGATTCTAAAATATTATACACTAATAAAACTTAATGATCATTTTATTAGGAGAAATATAAGTATATGCAATAAGATTAGTTAGACATAATAATGATGAAGATGCAAAGTATTGATAAGTTCTTTAAGAGTAGCACCTTCCATATTTGCAATCTTATATGTACCAAAGACATAAAATTTAGTAACCACAAAAGGACCTAACCAATCAAGACTAATTTTTCCTTTTTTATCTAGTAAAGCATTAACATTTTGTTGATTTTTATAAAGAGCAAGATCACTGACATTATATGAGTGTTCTAGTAATTTATTGTTATAATGTTTTTGCAGTGATTTTTGATATGCCCTTAAGTGTTCTAATACATTGATTCAATGTTCATCTAACATTTACAATTCTTGTAAGTATTATTCTCAAAATGTGTCATTATCATATCATTCCATGGAAAGAGACCCAAAGAGAGGGGATTTCAAGTTCTAATAGCATAATAGCGTCTACACAAAGCACTAAGTTATAAGGTGAAGTACTAGTGGAAGTATGAACTCTCATTCTATAAGCCTATAAAGCATATGTGAGTTGTGTATGCCAATATTTTCCATGTTTATTCACTATTTTCCATAAGATTTACTCAATTACCTTATTAGATGCTTCAGCTTGACCATTTGACTATGGATAATAGGGTGTGGAAAATCATTGATGAATATGATATTTCTCCAAAAAATTCTTAACTTACTTATTTTTAAAAGAGGTTCCATTATCCAAAATGATAGTTAAGGGAACAAAAAATTGAGAAATGATGCTCTAAAGAATGAAATCACATATAACTTTTATTGTTGTGGATTTGAGAGAAACTAATTCAACCCATTTAGTAACTTACTACTTCAACCTATTTAGTAAAGTAATCAGTAATAGTTAAAATGTAGTAATGTCCTTGTGAATATTGAGGAGATATCACATCAATTAGATCAAGACCCCAAGCATTAAATGGCCATGATGCTAATTGAGTACAAAGTGTAGTTATGAGAACATGAATAAGATTACCATCTTGTTGATAGTGAAGACAGTTCTCGACAAAGGAAAAAGAATCTTGTTCCATTGTATGCCAATAATATCTCATTTGTAGAAATTTTGTAACCAATGAATTTTCACAAAAATATCCCCCACAAGATTTTACATGAGCTTCTTGTAAAGCTATAGGAATTTCAACATGTCCTAGACATCTTAGCAAGTGACCATCATAAGATCACTTATACAAAGTATTAACCAAAATAATATACCAAACAACCTATTTTTGAATTTGATCATGAGAATTTCAAGATAGTGATGGAGGAAATGTTCTATCTTTCAGATACATGAAAGATATTAGTAAAACATTAATTAGAACTCAAAGTACAACACTAATTGACTATAGAATTGTATTAAAAAATAGAAGGTACCTAGAGAGTGTGAATAGTAAATTTAAATTCTTTATTATCATTGAGACATAAAAGATATTCTGCACTAGCCATGGCATCTGCATGTCTATTATCCTTTTTAGGAACTAACTGAATATCATAAGATGAAAATTTGTTTAGTAACTACAAACCAATTTCCTGATATTTTTTCATGTTTTCATTTTTAGCTTTTATTTATTGCACAATCAATTGTGAGTTACCAAAGATATTCAATTTTGTAATATGAAGGGACAAAGCCACTCAAATTCCAATAATAACGGCTTCATATTCTACAATATTATTTATGCACAAGAATGTTAGTTTATACAAAAGAGGAACCATTTTTTTAGGAGGAACAAGTATTACTCCTGCTTCCATACAAGTTTTACATCTAGAACCATCAAAATACATTTCCCATGTTTTTGTCATGCCCAAATTTACAAGGCAAAACACAACCAAAATTTTTTTTTTGAAAGGTGAACTAAAGGAGAGTATGTATAGACCTGTACCTTGTTATTAATATTCTATCAAACTATGGGGTGTTAGGAATATAAAAATTCATGTTTCCTTGAGAATATTAGAATATTGCTTATTTGATCGTTGAATTGGGGATAATTAATTTTAGTTGATGTGGGAGAATTTTGTTTGGTCAAAATACTATATTTCATGTTTTCAAGGGAGACCAATTAGTTTTCTAATATTCGTTGAAATTATAAGAGGTAGATGGTGTTATCGCTTCAAATTCCACATCCTATCCTTAAATTAAGACATTATGTAAATGAATGTGAAGATGTTTTATAATTTTCCTAGATGTTCCAATTTTCAGATAGTCTTACCATATATATACATATCCTTAACTTGCTACATTCTATGTCCAATTCTATTCTAGTGTATAGGTAGTACTATTTTAATGAACTTTATACATTTTATCCTTTATAAACTCCAACTAAATTGATGTCTTTCAACTAGGTATTTTAAATCAATTTTCAATTATTAATTCTCCAATTTTCTATAATGTATTACCATTTGCTAACCCTTTGCCAATAATTCACATCTTAATAATCCTAATACTAAAACTAACTAGGCATACATGCATCTAATGACTTTTTCTTATAACAAGAAATCTCCACTAGCTTCTTTTATATTAATCAACATGGAAATGTTGTCTTTAATAAAATTCTTTCTACATAACTTACTACTAGTAGGATACTTTGAACTACAAAAATTATGTTCATATTTCAAAATTTATAGATTTAGATAACACCAAGGGGTATCCATGTTATTTTATATTTTAATATTTTCTAATTTCATATTATTACTAAGTACCTACTCACTAACATAGATCCAATATAGTACTTATCTCACATATAAAGAAAGTCATGTTGAATATATATGTATTTAATTGGTAAGTTGAGGTAATTTTCCAAATAAGCTCTATCTCATGATACCCTAACTAACCTCATAACCCAAGTAAGAATCACACCATTATTATTTAATGAAATTAATTAGATTTAAACCCTCAAATAATAATTACTAACTATTTCCTAAGTTCTAATCCTTTAAATATCTCTACAAATCCCCTTCATATTATACATATCATAAATAATTATTACTATATAACAACTTACTCCTAACACACCTATTAATACATAAATTTATAAAAATATTTCAACCCTAAACATTACTAACTACCCCATACCAAATAATATCTTCCTACCTTGAACTAGGTGCTATCTCCCATTTCCCATGATTACCTACTAACTTATCCTACTCCCCACCTACCCCATCCCATCCTACAACTACATCCTTTTCCCAAGGTGCCAACACACATGGGGTGGGTACATTTTTTTGTGACAATGGATGGGGGCACCTAAAGATGGAGTTTTTGACCAATGTTAGAACAAGGTCAACCTCTATACATTTGTTCATGCACTCAAAAGGTTGGCAAGAAGTTGAGGATGCTTTTGGGGGTGTGGGGACCATTGTCCCCTCACATGTTTGAGTTTTTTTTTTTTTTTTTGACTTAATTTATACTAAGCATATGGGTGCCAGATTTATGTTTGGTTTTCTTTTCTTTTGTTGGATTTTATTTTTATTCAAAGAGAACACTTTTTGCACTCATGTGACTATCCTTAAAGGGATGGTATTTTATGAGATTTTAATGGAGATAGGCATGCTTTTACCCTCTAGTTAGCCATTTATTTCAATTTGTTTCTTTTCCCTTATATAGAAGTGATTATTTTAATGGTATTCTATAAGGAAGATTCTAGAAAAAATCCTTTTGAATATTTTATTGCTTTATAATAGGCAGGGATTAATTTCCCATTCTCAACCATTTTCTAGAGAGTTAACATACACCTACAACATACTCATCCTTATGAAATTTTTAAACTATGTTATATAAGGAGTTATTTTCTTCCACTTCGACTATGAAGATAAGGTGTTTTATTTTGGTGATAAAGTTGATATTATCATTTGTTCTATATAATATTAGAGATTTTAATGATGCAAGACAATTCAAGATTTAACACTTCAATGTAAAAGTTCTATTTTAAATATTTCTAAAGGAAGATTATTATCACATATGAAAAAAAAAAATACTCATGGAACAAATGAATTCAAGGATGATTAGGATCATATATGGAAACAATTATTCATAGAAACAAATAAATTCTTTTGATGCATACTTGTTTACAAATACACTATTGGAACTTTGTATTCATATTTCACCAATCACATAACAGGAAATTTGTAATACTCTCACTCATCCTACCTTGGAAAGAAAATATTAACACTGACTTTCTAACATAAAATTTCTACAAATTTTAGCTATGGATTGGATACACAAATCTACATGTGTATAATGAATCAATCTCCTATCTACAACTTGAATTTCTAGAATGATGAATATTACTTCACTTGGTAATTTGCAACAAAAGATGTACATCCCTTACATGAACTATTCCTTTATTCTTATACAAAAATGAAGATCCTATATTTACATTACCAACTACATGCATATCATAGCCCATATTTTACATCGCCACATTCCCTTTACATTTTAGAAACATAATAATGAGGATTTGACCCTCATAACTCATAAGAAAATAACATAAAAAGGATGAACTCATCACAATACTTGGTTCTTCAATAATGTCCAAGGAAGACCCTTACTTCTTCATGATGTTCATTTTTATAACCTGCACAAAACAACACAAACCATGAACCATGGAAGCTCACCTCCCATCCTAGGCTTCTACAAAACCACCCACCGAGTAGGGGAAAAAAAAACCAAATGGGATACACACACAACATTTGCTAATGCATGAAAACACACTACACAACACAAAAAAATACCTTCCATGGCCTTCACATTGGTTCACCATTGGAATGATGAGTACATTAGGTGAAGGTGGACTCTTCAAAGAGGAGAATGTTGTATCCATAACACAAAAACCAAATTGTAATTGCATTTTTACCTCTCAAGGATATCATAAAATCTCCTCCTTCTTACACATACAGTTATACCTCCAAAACAACAAAATAAATATGGCTTCAATGGAGCCCATACTCCATGAAAGAAAGAATAACCCCTCATCATGAGGTAGATTTTCTTAACTATAATGTTGAGCCCAACTAACCCCTTCACCCAAGGGTGAGTGAAGCCTTCACACCCTAAAAAAATTCAACATTCAAACAAAACAAGGAGATCAAGGAAGAAAAGAAAGAAAATTCATGAAACACAATGCACAATCACAACACAACATGAAGATTACAATGACAATACATGATCCCATAACAACACTCCATACTTGCAGATTCATTATGCAATGCTAAAAAAAAAATGGTCATGGTTTGAACACCAACCTTAGTCCAAGCTAAAGGCAATGATAGTTTATGAAGAGCTCCTTAGCCTCCCTCCAAAACCCTAACTGTCTCTAAACTTAGAGAGTGGGTGAACACCCCACTAGTTTGTCCAAGACTCTCTAAAAAGGCTTTCCCACTAACTATTTTGGCAAAAAAAAACCCAACCACTTCCTCTTACAAACTTGTCCCCCCTTAAGTTTTCTATATTTGACTTAGTGGAAACATGGGAAGAGCTCATGTGACAGCTCCATTTTCGAATTGGTGGAAGAAGGCATTAGTAAAGGGCCCCCCTAGGCTATCTAGGCATTAATATGGTCAAAATTAGGCCTTTAAGATGTTATACTATCATATGGGTAGCTTATTTTCACACAAAGGTCACTTTGGGACCACCTAATGCTCCTTCAAACCCTTGGTCAACTCTAAATTCTAATTTCCTTTGATTGTGACCCATCTTATCCCTTGTCAAGTGGGTTTACTTAATCATTAAGAAGGTAATTAGTTTTAGAGTAACATGTTACCATGACCAAACCCTAGATGACATGCCTTTAACACACAAAATTCACAAGTGTCAAGTGACACACAAAAGCACATTCCACATCATCATGACATGTCCCTAATGAATCTTTGAGATTAAAAATTTCACACACAAGCAAGCTTACATTTAAAAAATAAAATACATCACATCGAGGCTCTTAAATCTTCCAAAGATTGACCTTTGCTAAACTATGTTCACATAGGTTTGGACCTTGTTGCTACCAAAATTTCCATGGTTGCACTTCTTGCACACTAAACTCAAGCATCAATAGTCCAAGGAGGTCATATAAAATACATATCATAAATGCATATGAATTTAAATGTTACATAATCCATATTAACATAATTCAATGGAATTCCTTTACTTAATAATTTCAATTAAACATATGAAATGTTAAAATATCAAAATCTACACATCACATTTAATCATAAATCATCATAATAAAATTAACATTTTGTATTACATCATAATCTAATTTCTATCCTGCCATGTGTAAAGTTGCATTCATATTTATTCGATTATTTTGTTCACAATATTAGATTCTTAGTACATATTGATGAGAGCCAATTATAACCTATTTAATACCCTATTTTAATCCATTTTATTCACTTACCTAATCATTTCCTTATTCCATTTCCATTATATTCCATCCCATTTTATTGGTTTACATTGCATATGGATTAATATTTATAACCAGTATTTAATATTATTTTGGGATTAAAATACGAAAAATACATTAATAGATTTCTTTTACTAATATTTACTATTGTAGCATGTTGATTCATTATTGTAGATCTTCCTACTATTTAACAAACCTCTAGTTGCCTATCAGTCAAGACTATAACTTCTTGTCACCTATTAGTTGGGATTGCAACTTCCTGTCGCTTACCTATCACTTGTCAGTTAGTACTGCAACTTCCTGTCGCTTGCTAGTCAGGACTGCAACTTCTTGTCACCTATCAGTTGGGACTGTAACTTTGTGTTTCATTTGGACATGAACTATTATTCTTATAGAATAAAATGTATACTTCTGCAATCTCATTTGAAAATATATGTTGGTTGGACACATGTATTACAATCTATATGGAGTTTAAACTACTTAATATCCACCTTTGTTTCCATCATACGATGACCTCCAGCCATGCAAGGGAAAAAATAGAAAATAACCAAGGCAAAATTTTGTTGCATATATCCACGCAGTAAACTTTATTAGTATTTAGTTTCCTATATTTATGTGCAATTATAAACGTAAGTCATGTGACATTGTTTTCTTATATCTGCTTGGCCATAAGCTAGCCACATAGATATCTCATACATATTTTTTTAGAGTTTTTTTTATAGCAGGGGGAGGTAGGTTTGAATACACATATTTCTATAGAAGGGATTATTGTACATATACTATTATTATTATTTTGAAATATAAGTTCCATATTTGCATGATTACAAAGGTGTAAGACTATTATTTTTCTTCACCAAGTAGCTGAGGAGGAAGGGCCCACTCTAAAGTTACCCAGTGATTATTTTTCATGAGTTATGTTTGAAGTGCATTTAAATTAGTTCTCATTTGTATGTTAACTATCTTAGCATTATATAGTATGGATTTAATCATAGTATATTAGTTTATATGTTTAATATCTATATTTGATTGTATAATAAAATTTCATATGAATTAGATTATGTGTTGATAATTTGTTAAGAGTTGTAGTTATTTTATCAAAGAATATTTATGTTATAATTCAGTAAATTTCTACTACTGGAAGTGACAGTTCCTATTGTACAAGCATTTCAATTTGGTTATAAATGCATTCATAAACCCTCATATCATAGCTACCATCCCTTGATAGCATATTTCTCAGATGCCTTTCACAAGCTTATACTCTCAGATTGACACATATAGACCAGTCAAACTTCATTATAAATCATTAATTCTTTATTATTATTTGCCCTAGTGTTGGCCTATCACATATCATAGATGCAAAACACTATTGTAATGTCAAATTTAATAGATAAAAAAAACCACTGTCCATCTAAGTCTTGGATAAATGTCAAAATATCAAAGTCCCAAATATCAAAATACAAGTAAAAATATCTATGCTATGACAGGTCAAGGTGAGGCCTCACAATTTCATCCTTATCCATAGATAATATTTATTTATCAAAAAAATCAATTGGAGTGATAATTGAATGTGAAGGAGCCTTAACTAAATGATCAATTAAGGCTTTTCCTTTAATAGATTTGTGAGATATGAATTTCAAATCAAACTCTATCAAAAGCATAACCTATTTTTCCAATCATCCTAATAAGTTTGACTTAGTAAAAATGTACTTTAAGGATCAAATTTTACCAACACATTGACTTCCACATTAAGAAGATAATGTCATAGTTTTTAACATACAAAAACTAAAGATAAGTATTGTTTCTCTATTTTTGTATATCATGTTTCATACTTTATTAAAGTATGACTAATGTAATATATTGGGTCTTCCTTTCCATCACTGTCATGTTGAATAAGAATTGCACTCAACACATGTAAAGGAGCATATGTATATAGGTAGAAAGGTTTATTACGATGTGAAGGCTTCATGACAGGAGGATTAGTGAGACAATCCTT
This sequence comes from Cupressus sempervirens, assembly GCA_028749045.1. Taxonomy (NCBI): domain Eukaryota; kingdom Viridiplantae; phylum Streptophyta; class Pinopsida; order Cupressales; family Cupressaceae; genus Cupressus; species Cupressus sempervirens. The sequence continues at coordinate 204,812,565 of CM053793.1, read as the reverse complement.
AAATTAATGAAATGTTGTTGACATTCATCATTCCCACAAAAAATAAAATCTTTCTTAAGGAAGGATGTGAATAGAATAGTTATATTATCCAAATTTGAAATAAATCTTTAAATAACTTGTTTCTTCCTTTGTAGGCTATGAAGCTATGACATCTTCCTTGGCATAGGCATATTAACAATAGCTTCCATCTTTTTATTATCAAGTTTGATACTATAATTAGATATTATAAATCTTAATAGTTTCCCAATGTCAACTCCAAAGGAACACTTATGAGGATTCAATCACATATTATAATTTCTTATATGTTTGAATATATTTTGGAAGATGACCATGTGTTCATTATGCTTTATTGATTTAGCAAGAATGTCATCGACATAATCTTATATATGTATATAGTCATGAAATATCAGAGTCATAGCACATTGATAAGTTGCACCGACATTCTTAAGCCAAAGGACATCATAACACAACAAAAGGTTCTCCAAGGTGTTATAAATGAAGTCTTGTATTGATCTTCAAGAGGAATAAATATCTTATTATAACCAAGAAATCCATCCATAAAAGATAGAAGAGCATGTCTAATGATTGAATCTACTATCATATCAATGTTAAGAAAAGTAAAGTCCTCTTTCAAAGAAGATTTATTCAAATCCCAAAAATTCATGCACATAGATATCTTGTTTTCTCCCTGAGAAAAAACACAAATGTTGGATATCAAAGAAGAGTAATCAATTGAACAAATGAAACTAAAATCAAATATTTTTTTGATTTCCACTTTAAAGAAAAGAGCAATACTTGGATTTATCTTTTAAATTTTCTATTTGATAGGTTTAGAATTACATTCAAGAACAATATTATATATCACAATGTTAGGATCAATATCAGACATATCGGCATAAGACCATGCAATATATCTTAAAATTCCTCCAATAAATCACTCAACTCTATCTTTTCTTTAGAAGCCATGCATTGTCCAATTTTAATCACCTTTATATAATTCTTAGTGTCTATTTGAACATCAATAGTTTATGTTATCAGTAAATTACTTTTCATATATTCCTCAAGAGTAAGATTTTCATCATACCCATTCTCATAAGTATTGTTGTCTCCAAAGTAACTATAAGTGTTTAAACAATATGGTCTTCACTTTTCATGATGAAAGGAATGAAAGAAGGAAATCATAAATTCCTAGAAAAACCATCAGAGCTTTATCATTAGGAAAGAGATCTATTTTCATCAATTTGTCCAAATCCTAAAGTCCAGTGTTTATTAGCTTAAGAGATCTACTACAAATGTGATTAATATGCAAGGGAATGGTCAAGGCTATTTAAAAGGATTAATTTTGAATTCATATGTGTGTTTAGGAGACACTATTAATAGGAATTTGTATTCTTTGTTCATATTTTTTGCAACTTTTCCAAATCAATACAGATTTCTTTAATAGAAAAGTATATCAAATATAATAACAATTAACCATGTTTTTAGGAGATAATAGTGCTTCATAAGTTTTCATATTGTAGCATTCAGGCTTAATAGTTTCAACTATTTCTTTGGTAGAAGCACTCACAAATGTATTCTTCAATTCACCTGTAAGTGGATATAATTTTTTCTTTTCATGTTCATCTTTTTTTTTTATGAAGTATAATTTAGATACCTTACATTCTCCAATAAATGTAGGATTAAAACCCAAATTTCCTTAATCATCATCAAAAAGAGAAGAATAAGGGTTTTAAATTTTTTTTTAAATGGTTCTTTAGTTTCAATTTTTCCAAAATCTTATGTAAAAGAAACTTGAGCATATTATGCATTTAAGAAAGGATTAGGTTCATCATCCACATCTCAAGTATATGTGAGATTATTGTGAAAAAAAAATACCTTCTGATGGAGTGTAGAAGGAACAACCAACATAGCATGTAACCATGGTCTTCCTAAGAGTAAGTTATAATTAAAAGAACTAGCATGCATAGAATTTTCTAGGATGAAAGGACCAACCTTGATGGGTAGTGTTATAATTCCTAATGTATATTTAGCAATGTTATCAAATCCATGAATTGGCGCAAAATCAAGTTGGATAATTGAAAGGTTAGCTTGTATAGCTTTTAACATGTCTATTTTGGAAACATTCAAGCCTAAACCATTATCAATTGGAGTGTGGTGTATAGTATTTTGATTAATGGATACAACAACCATAGGAGCCTCATATCAATTCTAAATTTCTAGAGGAGGAAGATCATAAAAAATGAAGACAATGGAAGGATGAGATGACACTATATACATACAATCCAAGAAATAAGTAATAGTATCTAGATTAGATGATCAAACTGGAAGAGTAGAAAAATCCTTTTATAAAGCTTCATGGTAAATGGGTGATGTTTATAATAATTCCCATAGAGAAATCTTAGCAAATGTAGAGCACAATTGTTCTACAAAATTATAATCTTTATAATAAGTGGTTGAAAAGGTGGCAATGAAGCAGGAACAATATGTTGAGGATTTTTCTAGGTGTGATAAATATGAGCCACGTAACCTCAATTAATAAATTAGTTCAGAGGATTCATAGGTTTACCCATAGCAGTAAGTTTAGGACAACCCTTAATAGTAATCAAAGGATTCTCATAGAATACAAAAGGTTTATCAATAGCACACACATTTGTAGGAAAAGACAACCATGCATGCAAATTATCATAAATATGGTAGAAGAAAATTCAAAATGGTGCAAAGGTAGATCATGTTGTTGGGACTGAAAGTTGAAGCCCCAATTTTGAGTACCATCCTAAAAATCAAGCCCTATAAGTGCTTTTTAATGCATGTGTACCCAGGTATCCTTTTGAGGCATAAGAGGTGTTTAATGTTTCTAACACCTTGCATTCAGTATGTCTATGTATCCCATGAAGATAAATTGACATTTTGAGTCATTGTGTGAAGTTTTGTTTTGAGCAATGTCCAAATCTACATTTTTGCCTAAGTGTCAAACAATGATAGGAGGCCTAGTTTGAATTTGAATATATTACACCCATTAATGTTTCATATATCTCCATATTGAGGGTGCTTATTATCCATATTAGATAAGCTATGTTTCAAATTTTGAGTCAATTTGATATGTTTTGACTAGGTTTTGAATCCCTCAAAGTTGGTTGTTTATTGTCGTCATGTTGATGCAAATTGTTTAAAATTTTGGGAGGCCCTGTTTGACCAGTTATAACTTTGACCTAGTTGACTGAAATGATAAAATTACTTTTCCATTGTATTCTAGAGGTTAGAGACTTACTAGATTTTAATTTTGAGTTTATGATGAATCCATTCAATTAGTTTTCAAACGCGACTCCAAAAGCAATTTGTAAAGTTTTATTGGATTCAAAAGGTGTAAATTGGTCAGTACCCCTGTTTGTGATATTATATCTTTGAATCCTTGATAGGTTAGATTAAATGGATTGTAGTATTTCTGTCTACTCTAAAAAAAATTTAAGTGTGCTAGTTTGTAAGTCTTGACAAATTCATCTGCACATTTTCCCAGGTCAATTCCATTTGCAAAAACTGCTTTGCTGCTAGTGTTTCCAGTCATGCAAATTTGAGTAGCCCATTTTGATCTCTTTCCAAATGTGTCCTATTATTCATCATGAGCCCAAATCCTAGATTTATACTTAGCTCATGATAGTGAACCAATGCTGCAATTTTCATATGCCCAAGTGTCAGCTTGACCTATTTTCAAAGTCAAATTTGAATGCATTTTATGGTTTCCTAACATGATTTCTTGTAGGCAATTTTGAGATGGAAAATTTGAAAGTCAATTTCTTTTAACTAAGAATTTTTCATGAGACAAGATTCAATAGCGTACAAGATTGTTGAACAAAGAATTAGTGTGTCAAATTTTAGAGATTGGTTGGATGTTTTGGTTAGTATTTAAAGCTAGTCAAAGGATCTATTAGCACGAAGTTGACAATTTGCAAAAAGAGGTGAAAATGAGTTTTAAAAGTTGAAACAATGATGTAAATTGATTCCAATCAGAATCATGTGTTTAGTAGATCAATATGACCATTTAGTTGTTTGGAAATGAATTTTTTTTAGTCGGACCCACTTTGAGGCCCGACTGATTTCTTTAGTTTGTTGAAGACTAGGATTTGGGAAATAGAAGATGTTCAAGTGATACTAAGATATTTTAATTTCCACATTATTTTAGTATGAATGATAAGCTTTGGAAATTAAATGAATTGTGTGAGTCTTAGTAGGAAATGATTGTTCAAGGAAGAGATTGAGTATGTTACATCCTAAAGGCCTTAGTTTGTAACTGACGCCATTTGAAGGAGAGCAATTTTATGATAAATAGGCTCAAATTAATGATTTTTCTAATCAAAGAGAATGGTTACATTTCAAAATGGACCATTCATTTCAATACAAAGAGAGGAAAATTCCTTTTCTAACTCCTTATTTTCTAATGGAGGTTTTATAAGTTGAGAGTCAACTATATGATGACCCTATGCAAAAGACCAAAACCATATTTCCATCATCTAGCTAATGCCTTGTCATTTCTACCTTTCACAAAAAAATGTGTTGACATTGAGTGCAGTATGGGGAAGGTCAAGTGTGTAGTCAAGCCATCCTATTGGAGAGTTCCTCAATGTAATACCATAGTTGGTGCTATATCAAAGGGTAGTTCCTTTTCATTTCTTGAACCATCATTTTTTGATGGGAACTCATTTGGTAGATTATCTTTGCAGAAACATTTTGAAAAGTGAAAATTTTGGGGATAAGATTAGTGGAAATCATGACCTTTCTCTAGCAAATGATTGAGGACCCACACACATGAAGGAGTAGCTTTAATTTTTCTTTTCTACCCATTGAGAAGGCATCCCGTTTGGTTGTGATTAGTTTGGTAATTCCCAATGCAAAGCAAAGATGCCCAAGAGTTTAAAAGAAAGAAGAGACGGTTGTAGGCTTTTAATGCTTTGTCGATGCAAGGAGGTTGGTGTTGCAACTACTCCAACCACATCCCAACACTTTTCTCCCATTTATAAATTTAGACTTATGAGGATTGTAACATCTCTATCATAAATGATTTCTATACTCATCTAGAGTTTCAAGAAAGTCTATACCTATGTCAGCAATCACAAACCTATTTGGCAATAACCATAGAGAAACCCATGAGTCAAAGCACTGATATAAAGGATTTTGTCCTTGTACTAAGCACTAGCCATGATCTAAAAGTAGAGTATCCATGGTGAATTAATTGTAATTAGCATGAAAGGAAAGACATATCTTAGGGCAGTGCCAAGAAACAAAAGGGGAGATTAGGTAGTTGCACAATCAATTTGATGGAAAAATTTGAAGCCAATTCTCCATTCTCATCAAAACTGCAAAGCCTAATAGTCTGAGTGTGGAGTCAAGAAGAGAGAATTATGTCTAAAACTTTGATAGGGGTGGGAGGCTCTCCAAACATCTATGAGCATGTTTTTCCTTTTGTGTGCCATGGAATGGATTGTCCACCCATCTCCATCCAATATCTTAGACTTTTTGCATTAATCATACATGGCAACAATTATGTGTATGGTGCTTACTTTCATTAGTGGTAAGCAAGGTTAGAAGGCACCTGGTTGCATGGGGAGGTAGGTTAGACAGTTCTCTTCTATTATTCCCTTTACTTATGGTTGTAAAGCACCCTCAAATTTTTAGATTTTATCTAGAAAATGAGGAAATCACAATCAAAGGAGGTGTGGAGTATGAACAATAGACATGGGTTCGGCACAAGATGCAAGCGGAATAATGGAAAGATTGAAAAAAGGTAGAGGGATATAAACCACATTCATGGTGAGAAGGTTTTCTCATTGATTTAAATACATCAATCCACTGTAGTATAGTGTCTTAAGAGACATGGATTTTGTAAGCCTAAGGCTTCATGCATGGGGCCCAAGGGGTCTATTGACTTTGCAACCATAACAAAGTTTTGAACCATGTGTTCAAATTTAAATGATGACATGGATTCCCTTGATGAACCAAAACTTGACAAGTGGAAATGAAGTGGCGCTAATGGACAAATTGGGAAACGACATGTTAGAGGACTTCTAGACTAGCATGAAAAATTGATGTGCTAGTGTGGCATGAGGGGGAAATGTGTCACAAAGCTACATTCTTGCATACATAGTCAGTAGCTATTGATTGTGCATTTGGGAATGCACCTAGCTGACACATGGTAGTGGGCCCTAGTCAGTGGTGAGGTGGAAAGCATTAGGTAGAAGGTGATGTGGTGTTAATGGGGTAGTTGAGAAGCCAATGAAATATTGACATGTGGTGGTGACATGTGAACTAGTCAGAGGGTGCCATGTGGCACCTGGGTGGAAGGTGACATGGTAGACACCATCCAATGGTATTCTTCCATGTGGCACAAAAACTCAAACTTAGTTGACCCAAAATGCATAAATAGAGGCAAATTTGTGAGTTTGGAAAACATAATATTTTATTATTTCTTTTTGGTTTTGACATACAAGTCATTTTAAATAAATGAATGTTATATTCTAAAAATTTAACTTTAGAAAATTTCAAATATTTGAAATGAAATTTAGTCATAGAGCCATGATTTTCAAAATGGTATTCTAGATGTTTTTGATAAGAAAACATAGCAATATTATATATCACTAGAACTGAGAGAGATCAAAATTTCTATTTCTGAAGTTTTTTTTTTGGCACAGGAAGCCATCTGCTCAGGTTATACAAGGTTTTATTTGGTGCAGAAGCACCCTTTCAAGGCTCCCACCATATCAAATTTTGGTGTGATGAACTTCTTCTAAGAATTATGTAGATAGAATAAGAGTTTCTATCTCATTTGGTGTGTTTTTCTCTAGTTTAGTCTCTTGGTCTAAGTGATTGACAATGTATCGTCATGTTGTGATGTTTTGATTTCTAGTGCATAGGGTTTCCTAAATCATTGGAATGGTGTATTGGGGGAGGTTTGAAGCCCAAGAGTTCCTTGAGAGGACCCAAAAATGGTCTTGGTGACAAAATTTCAAAGAGAAAAAAAAAAAAAAAAACTAAAAATTGCTAAGTTGCTGGTCACTTATATAAAAGTGTTAAGCAACTTGTGTTAGAGAGCAAGTTAACTTATTTAAGTGGCTAAAAATGCCCTAACTCAACCCATACACCATGGGATAGCCTATTTAAGGTTGGAAAAACATGAACCAAGGGTTGGAAGTCATTTTTTTGTATTGCATTGTGCTGCTACAGCAAACTGTGACTGGTTTTTAATACGTTTTGACTGATTTTTGGTGTTGTTTGGCAGAAAATCATGTTTTTACTGTCATTTTTTTGAATGTTATAGTTATTATCTTGTATATTATCCATTATACATGCATTAGATTAGATTTCTAAACACGTGTTGGAAGGTTTTGTTAAATTTCTTTAAAAGTAAGAGTTTGCTGTCCAATTTTGAGTTGTCAACAATGAACGGGCTGTAGCTCTTGTTTCCACCGTGGGATTTCCATGGCCATTTGAATTCCAAGACTAAAGACCCTAATGTGTAACATATTACAAGAAAGGGCTCAGAAAATTTGTGCAAACATTTGTTTGACAAAGCCCTAGGCGAGCTAGGCAATGCCTGGCTAGGAGCAAGTATCAAAGAATTTGTTTTCAAGAGCAAAGCATAAATATTCAAGACTTTCCCTTTGGAGGGATTCAAGAGGGATATAAGAAGCTTATTTTTTGTAGAGGATAAGTTTCTATGAGTTGAATAAGGTGTTTGAAAGTTGAGGACATCAGGCAGCCCTCAAAACCCTTCAAAACCCTCATTTTTACCATTATTGTTGTATAGATTTTTGGTGGCTTAAAACCTCAAAAATATTTGAGTATGTGATGTATTAAATTTTTTTTATTAAGGCCAGGTCTGATGAATCCTTAAGGGTAATAAGTTACTAGCCCTACAAATCCAGGTGGAGGCCTAATTTGGGGCTCTTCCAGTAGCCTTTTTGTGAAGAAACCGAGAAATTGGGTATGAACCCATTGTTACCATCTATTCAAGCATACTAAAAGTGTTCCAATAGCACCTTAAAACTCATCAAAACCTTAGTTGGACTAGTATTATAGTGGAACCCTGGTAGACCTACATATGCATTTTGGAAGAATTGCACTCATAGGAGGATAAGTGAGTCATGGAGCAAGATTTGATTATTTCACCTAGTGGGAAGGTTAGGGAAGGTCAGGGGATGTTCTAAGTTGCAAGAAATCCTATAGACCATATAGGTGTAGTGAAAACACCAAGATCCTATTGTTGGATGAGAATCATAGACTAGCTAGTCTATCCTAGCCTTCCCCATCGTTGTCCTAGATACTTAGTTTGCAACCACATTCAAATATTGAAGTTTAGATTTGATTTCTAGCAAGGTGACAAATTGAATGTGTGTAAAAGGCAGTAAAAATGTAGTTAGGGTCAAATTTTTTCACTTTCAAATTAGTTCAATCAAGGTATCATGAAGATTTTAGATATTTTGGTGACACAAGGGTTTTCATCATTCATAAGAGATGTTTCCAAGTTTGTTACAGAATAATGATGAAAACCATATCAGATTTCATGGGTAGAAAGAAGAGAGAGGTTTTACAACTGCACAGAATGGAGATTCAAGCGGACACATGTCACTTTTAGATCTAATCCATTATTTCATTGTTCTCCTATATCGTTCTCTTTCTCATCCATTGTAAGGGTTAGTTCTAGTTTTAGAAAAAATTTCTCACTTCTGTGAAACTAGGTTGGTTCTAGTTTGTCTGTGACCACATTGTTGGATCCAAAGCTATGATTCCACCATATTCTTCAGCAATTTCCCTTGTAATGAATATTAAGAAATAAGAATACAAATAGTTCTGATTTGTTAGGTAGTTTACGTTTCAATTTCATGAATCTTATTGCATTTGTTTCAAACAAATGAATGAAAATGTAGCAGCAAGTTAATCTTTATTTTGATACCTTGTCTCCCATTCATACTGTTTTTGATCTTTTGTGTTTTGTAAACAAAGAATATGAAATTCAATTGTAATTTCAAATCTCATGAGGGGATAGGTCAAGTATGAGGTTCAAAAAGATACAAATGTCTAATTCACAAGGTGAATAGATAGATCAGGAAGTCTTGATGTATGGGATATGTCAATGACTGTTAGGTATATATGTTAGGGGTTTTTTGGATTTCCCAATACATAAGGCACTAATAAGCTATAGGATTAGAGTGTTATGTTATTCATGTCATATTTTTCTAAAATCAACATCATTAATCAAATATCTTTCCCTTTCATGTTGAAGAGCTGAAAAGGATGACCTCACTTAACTTGTTAATTTCTTAAGCCATGTTATTAGCTATTTCATGTCTAAGATCTTTGCACAAGTGTTAGAAGATTAAGGGTTTTATTTTCTTTGTTAGATTCAATGTGATTTTGACAACTGGTACTATATGAATAATCTCTAGGTCCATCCACCTAGGTTTTGCAGAGCCTAAAGTAGAAGAAGGGTCTAGCCTTATTGTAAAACCCCATCTATAACCAAAAGAAAACAACACAATAACAATAATTCTATACATAGATATAAGTATAAAACTCAAACCATTTTCTTTTTTTTTTACTTCAAATCATATTACCATTACCAAATAACTTTTACAACCTAGTATTGAAGTGTACTTTTAACAAAATTATAACATTTCTGATCATTACATCTGAGTATATAAATATACTCTTATTTTAAATACAATCAATTATAAAAATACTTTTAGATTCACACTGATCATAATAAGATCCTGAGTTATTCGTAACCATTAATCGAACTACAATCAGTCCTTAATGATTAGGTAGTAGTTTCTACTTCCAAGACCATAAAAAAATCCTATATTTAACCTAAAATAAAAACAAACACAATCAAAAAACACAAACAGGGCTTAGTCACACTAAATAAGCTGACGAGTTCTCCAGTAAACTTGCATGTTAGATTTAATAACAACATGAAATACATGTATCCAAATAAAAGATTATCTGAAAGATCAATTTTTCTTTTCACAACCAGATTTAAAGCAAGTACATAATTTTCCTACAAACAGATATGCAGAAATAGACTCGCACAAAATATACCAAGGTAATGATCCAGTAGTTCATGGGTGTCAACATAAGAATCTACGATCATCCATTTGTAGGATTCTATATGTCAGGTGAATCCATAATGTTCTTATCTTGTTATATGTAACCCAACCCATGAATTTTAGATATTACCACTTGATTAAATAATTGTCATAAACTTTCCCATAAGGATCTAGACTAGTGTCAGAGGGCATCCGGTGAAATAATTCTATCACAACAAGTTACTTGCTTTATGACAGCCACCCAATCTAAAGAATCATACTTGCATAATCTAATACACACATAATTCTAGTTTTACTAATAAGAAGAAAATTAAAATTTAATTATTAAATTTCAACCAATAAACTATTTCTTTTGCTTTGATATAACAATTGAATCAACAACCAGAATTATCATTTAACACCAAACTTCCAATCTTTCCAATGCAATCACTTATTAGATTACCAAACAAAACCATAATTGCAATTTTCCAAAACCAATCCATATTTTAAAGTATCAAATGCAACCTTGCCCCTTTTATTTTCCATAAGAAACCAAACTTTTCAATAACACATTAACTATATTTTTAACATTTAAACTATTAACAAAGAAAGGATTTTTTTTCCATTTTAGAAAACAAGTAACCACAGTAACCTCATGATTATATATATATATATATATATATATATATAAAGCCTTATTAATTTAAAGTTAGAATTAAAATAGATAAATAATCTTTTCCACTGTATGAATCTAATAACTTGTTGTTACCGGATAACTAAAATTTTCACTACTAAATATGGTAACTGTTTGTCAAAATGTTGATTTCAAAGAAATTTAATGCTGACTATTATCATACTCAAATGTTCTTGTACCAAAATCGATGTAATATAGATTTCCCATCCAAAAATAATAATTGCAAACAATAAAATAGCTAAGCCTAAAATTTCCTAAATCTCCAAAAACTGATATAGCCTACAAAGTATTCATGTTTGCATTCGATGTTTAAGACTAAATGTAAGTTAACAGCCACAATGAATTTTACTAAGCTATGGTTTAACACAAACAGCCATAACCATCATGAATAATAGTTTTGTTTACTAAATGCTATCTAAATCCAATACCAAAACAAAGTTTATAATAATGTAAAATGTTTAATGACAACTGTTTGACTAAATGACCATCTCATGTTCTTAATGGCTCTATTAAATAATAATCATAAAGCAACCGAAACTGCATAGGATGCAACTGTCTTGAAAGAGCGAAACCCATATAATCATTTTTGTGTGAAACATAAAACCCCTTTCTTAATTTGTCTTGCTCAGCATTTTAGTTTCACTAACATCACCCACATATTCATTATAAACCCAGTTGCAAACACAAAATATAGAGTATTTACATTCTCACACTCGATTCTGGGTTTATATAGAGTTTAGCGATGAACACACCAAATTTTGCATACACACAGAGTTGGGTGTCAAATTTTCCACATAGCAACTTTCAGTATTCAATATTTACCATATCTAAATGAAACATAACAATAGAAATAGGATAGAGTTAAAGAAAATCCCCCTGCATGTGAAGTGCAAGATGACACTCAAGGAAAAGCTACTTGGAGGACCCTCTACTTCGAACTTGCAGCCCAAGCCTCCAAACTCTCCAAGCCTTGTCACAGAGATATCAATGAAACCCTCTCAACAACAAAAACTGAGAAATAAAACCATGGAATGATAGAAGAATGAGGAATATGAAATTATGAGGATTTATAGAGTTGGAGTGAGAATTAAAAATCTCCTTCATGGTCACCAGTATCCCCATATAAGTATAGAGAAACCCATTCAACAGAGTTTCCATTATACCCCAACTGGAGTTCATCAATGGTGGACTAAACTCAAGTTTCAACTAACTCCAAGCCAAAACAATAGACTGAACATGCAAAGTAATGCTCATAACTACGAGCTTATCCCTAAAACCCCATTCCTTAGCCTTCTTTGACACTTGGAAAATGCAGTACCAGTTCATAGTTTGATGAACCTGCCCACCATTAATTCCCATTAACATTGTTGCCATATGCCAAGTCCAAAATAATGCTAAGTTTTAGTTAGGCTAGCGGTCACACATGGTAAAGCTTAGGTTAGGTCTTAGTTCAAGTTTAGTCTTAGTCACATGCATTAGGTTAGCTTAGGTACTAACTTAGTATTAACATAGTATTAGGTATTAATGTTAATATTAATATTTATGTTAATGTTAACATTAATATTAATATTAATATTAATCCTAATTAATATTAAGATTACTACTTATCAATATGTATATATATACATATAATTATAACTTGTATAAATATAAATACAAGCGCACACATATACAAACAATTACATATATATATATATATATATACATACAATGTATATATATAAATATAAGTGCATTAGTATAAAATAATCATACACACACACACACACACACACACACACACACACACACATATATATATATACTTAAAAATTGGAAAATAAAAGATTCTAGGTACTGTTAAAGCCACTTTAATCATAAATCTGAAAAAATAAATGAAAAAGACAAATCTTAAGAAACCAAAACCTTTCCAAAAAGAATTTTTAAAACTGGATTGTCTTATTTGAAAACCATTTCCTTACTACAAGATTCCTGAATCTAAATTGATTCAAATAATGAAATCCCGATAATAACACAATACTAAAAGTATTAAAACATTTATTCTGAGAATCAGATCTTAGAAACATCTAAATTCTCATAGTGTTAAAAAAAAAACAACATAATGATGCTGGGAACTAAATAGTTTTCTACAAAATCAAAGTTTCAAAACAAGTACCAAACCATCCAGTAAATTAAACTAATCTCAGAGTCCAAGGTAACAGATGTAGAACTATCAGGGGCATGACACCCTTTCCCACCAGCTTAGGCTTACTCCTGGAATCCTGAAAACAAATGAGGATGAGAAGCTTTCATTGCCCCTACATCTTCCCAAGTTGCAGAGGTATCATCATTATGATCCCATAATACCTTTACCTGCTCCACCTTGTGACCTCTGAGATTTAGCTCTCTTTGCTAGATGATCTGCACTAGTTCCAACATCAAATGGACACTCACTACCTATAATGCATTCCAATTAAGAACATGAGTGATATGAGGTATGTATTTCCTTAATACAGACACATGAAAGACATCATGGATTCGAGATAGACTGGGAGGCAAAGCAAGTCTATAGGCAACTGGACCAACTCATTCCAGGATTTCAAATGGTCCCACAAAATGTGGAGACAATTTGGAACCTTTACCATACCTAATAGGAATTTTTTGGGGTCTGACCCTCAGAAATACTTTGTCCCCAACCACAAACTGATGCTCAATCCTATGCAAATCTACATACTTTTTCTGTCTATCCTGTGCTGTAGTAAGATGTTCTCTAATTCATTTCACTTGCTATTCTAGATCTTGGAGCATGTTAGGTCCTAGGAGAATTCTGTCTTCTATATTATCCCAACTCAAGGGTGTTCTACAAGGTCTTCCATATAAAGCTTGAAAAGGAGATATACCTATAGAGCTGTGATAACCATTATTATAAGAAAACTCAACTAAGTGCATGAATTCTTCCCATTTTTTCTATCTATCCATGATGTACATCTTGAGCATGTCTTCAAGAATCTGATTTACATGCTTAGTTTGTCTATCTGTCTCAGGATGATATGCAAAATTGAAATTCAGCCGAGTACCAAGTTCACGTTGCATAGACCTCCAAAGTGAAGATGTGAAAATTGGGTCCCTATCTGATATGATCTTCTTTGGAATTCCATGCAGTCTCACTACCTACTCCATAAAAATTTGTGCTACAGAAGAAACATTATAAGAAGACCTTATAGGTATAAAATGTGCAACTTTGGTTAACTTGTCAACTACAACCATGATTGAATCATGCGGCCTAGCTGATAATGGTAATCCCACTATGAAATCAATGGAGATGGTATCCCATTTCTATCCAAGTACACTGTGCAACTGAAGTGTACCAACAAGATGCTGATGTTCAACTTTCACCCTTTGACATTCTAGACATCTAGCCACAAAATCTGCAATATCTCTCTTTATATCTGGCCAATAATAATGCTGTCTAAGATCAACATTCATTTTCTTAACACCAGGATGTGTTGAATAGGATGCTTTATGAGCTTCAGACATAATCAAATTTTGTAACTCTTCAACTTTAGGAATGTAGGTTCTACTTCTAAAGATCAATAATCCATTAGAGCTGATAGAGTATCCTTCATACCTACCTTCCAAAGTGCTACCACTTTCTACTACAAATAAGACATCTAAAAACCAAGGATCAGCAATCAAATTTTGCAATATTTTCTCCTTCAAATCAACTATGAGAATTAATGAAGAGAGTTCATGACATCTTCTGCTAAGTGCATCAGCCACCTTATTCTCTTTACCCTGCACATATTTTACTTCAAAATTATATTCACACAAGAATTCCATCTATCTGTGTTGTCGTGCATTTAGAGTGGGTTGTGTAAATATATATTGAATGCTTTTGTGATTAGTATGTAAATCAAAATGTTGTCCAAGGAGAAAATGTCACCATTTAGTCAATGCATGCATTACTGCTGCCAGTTCTAAATCGTGAGTAGGATAATTAATTTCATGATCCTTGAGTTTCCTGGACTCATATGCAATAACCCTGCCTTCCTGCATTAAAACTGCTCCCAGTCCATCTAAAGAAGCATCTGTGCAAACCAAAAATTCTTTACCGAAATCAGGCATAGCTAACATAGGTGCACTAGTCAAACATTCTTTAAGATGTTGAAAAGCTTCTTCACATTTGTCCTACTAGATAAACATCTTACATTTTTTTTTAGAGAAGTGATAGGATGAGCTATTTTTGAGAAATTAGCTACAAATTTTCTATAGTAACTAGCTAAACCCATAAAAATTCTTACTTTAGACACATTTGTAGGTGCAGGCCACTCTACAATTGCTCTAATTTTAGTTGGATCAATAGCTATTCCATCACCTATTATAATGTTTCCAAGATAACATATATCTATTTTGAAAAATTCACACTTTTTAGGATTAGCATATAGCTTATTCTTTTGGAGACATTCAAAAACTTGTCTCAGATGTTGTTCATGCTCCTTCAAGGAGTTAGAAAAGACCAGAATGTCATCTAGAAAGATAACTACAAATCTATCAAGGAAAGTTCTAAAAACTCCCTGCATCAGACTCATAAAAATTGATGGCGCATTTGTTAAACCAAAAGGTACAAAAGTGAATTCGTAATGCCCATACCTAGTACAAAATGTTGTTTTATGGATATCAACTTCTTGAATTCTTAGCTGATGGTACCAAGATTTAAGATCAATTTTAGAAAATACTTTATCACCCTTCACTTGATCAAATAAATCATCAATTCTAGGCAGTGGATACCTATTCTTGATAGTAACTTTATTTAACTATCTGTAATCAATACATAGTCTAAGTGATCCATCTTTCTTCTTAATGAAGATAACAAGTGCACCCTAAGGAGAGACACTAGGTCTAATCAGTCCCTTCTCAAGAAGTTCTTCAAGTTGAACCTTAAGTTCCACCAATTCTTATGCTATCATGTTGTAAGGAGTTTTAGAAATTGGTTTAGTTCCTGAAATAAAATCAATCCTAAAGTCTATTTCTCTCTTGGGTGGAATACCTGGAATCTTTGTTACAAAAACAACAAAGAATTCCTTCAACAAAGGATGGTCTAAATAGGTTTTATTTGCCATGGGTTGAGAAAAATCATTAACAGAAATAGAAAATAATTTGTAGCCTTTCTGCAAACACCTATGGAGTTGTTTGGAAAATATAGATCTAATAGAGATAGGCCTCTTAACCCTTGTTATGAATTTGTTTGCTCCATTATCATCAATGCATCTAATAACCTTTTTATAATAGTCAATAACAGCCTAATGCTAATCCAACCAGTCCATTCCTAAAATAATGTCATAGGTTTATGAGGGAATAACTCTAAGGTTTACTATAATGGTAAATGCCTTAAGTTGTAATTCACAATCTACAAAAAACAACCCAGCTTCTACCTTAGACCCATAAGCTAACTCAACTTGCCATACCAACTCAGCCTTTTTCACAGGAATATCACAATGATTAACTAAATTTGTAGAAATGAAAGAATCAGTGGCACCTGAGTCAAATAAAATGGAAATTTTTGTACCTTGAAAATGACCTTTGGTCTCAATCAGCATGTTCTAATGTTTTTCTTGATTATGGTCCATGTAGCCAATATATGGTGGTTCCTTCTTGAATCACCAATAGTAGCCTCAGAACCTGATGCTTTTGACCTACCCTAATTATTGCCTCGAAGAGGACAATTCCATTGTAGATGACCCAATTGCCCACAATGCCAACATTCTGCTCCTCTTTTGGTGCTCTTATCCTATGAGGAATTTTCTTGTGGCAGTGCATAACTCTGCTTCACACTTTCAACAAGCTCAAAGGATTTAGGTAGTTCAGGGATCTTAAAACTCTTGTTTGATTTGGCAAATTTATTAAATTTTCTCTTCTGAGATTTACTTACAAAGCTACTAGGTGCTGCCTTAGAATCATCCTTGAAAGGTTTTTGACTCTCATTGTTGCTTGGAACTGGTGGTTTAGTAGTGGTTTTGATAGAAAAACCAAATTTCATTTTAGTAAGTTTAGCCTAATTAGCAGCTTCCTTAACAGTTTTTGGTTTGAAAGTTCTCACTTCCTCACGAATCCTAGGATTTAATCCTTTGATAAGATGTTGCACCAAAGATCTATCACCTTCATTCCAATTAGAATACTTCTTTAATTGAAAGAACTTTCTTTCATACATTTCCACTGAAGAACTACATTGTGAAATGTTAAAGAATTCCTCAAACCTAGATTGTTGCAAATACTCAGACATGAACCTTTCCTAAAATCTCTCTAAGAACAATTCCCAAGTGACTTGAGAAATATGAATTCCAAGGTGTTTTAATTCCATTTTTGACCATATAGTTGCAGAAGACCTTAACTTCATTGTAGTCCAATGAACTTTCACATTAGTGTGATAATCATGCAGAATAAAACATCTTTCAATGTTTATAAGCCAAGCTTCTGCTTCATTACTAGCTTCTGTTCCATTAAAATATGGAACTTTAAGCTTAGATAGGCCTTTAAGCTGAGTCCTGATGACAGGATCTTCTATTATAGCCTGACTAGCATTGGGAATCTGTAAATTTTGAGCATTTTCTCCCCCACTAGGAATATTATTCCTAGCTTCAATCCCATCCAATTGTTCAAGAATTTGCTGAAGAATTTCAGCTTGAAATCCCCCTTGCTCTTCAACATGAGGAATTTCATTACCAAGCATTTCTTGATGAGCCTGACCTCTACCTTGGCCATGACCATGGCCTCTACCTCCAGCATTAGGGATACCTCATCCCCGTGTTCCTTGTGTAACAGGAGGCATACTAGAATTCCTATAAAAGAGATTTAATTAAAATCTTCCTAGGAAGCATAATGAAACCCTATTTTAAAACATCGAGTCTCAAGTGTTTCAACTAGGCTCTAATACCAAATGTAACACCCCATCCATAACCAAAGGAAAACAACACAATAACAATAATTCCATACATAGATACAAGTATAAAACTCAAACAATTTTTATTTATTTTTATACTTCAAATCATATTACCATTACAAAATAACTTTTACAACCTGGTACTGAATTGTACTTTTAACAACTTTATAACATTTTTGATCATTACATCTGAGTATATAAATACTCTTATTTTAAATACAATCAATTATACAAATACTTTTAGATTAACACTAATCATAATCAGATCTTGAGTTATTTGTAACCATTAATCGAACTACAATCAGTCCTTAATGATTAGGCAGTAGTTTCTACTTCCAAGACCATAAAAAAATCCTATATCAGACTTGAAATCAAAACAAACACAACCGAAAAACACAAACAGGGCTTAGTCACACTAAATAAGCTGATGAGTTCTCTAGTAAACTTGCATGTTAGGTTTAATAATAGCATGAAATACATGTATCCAAATAATGGATTATTTGAAAGATCAATTTTTATTTTCACAATCATATTTAAAGCAAGTACATAATTTTCCTACAAACAGATATGTAGAAATAAACTCGCACAGAATATGCCAAGGTAATGATCCAGTAGTTCATGGGTGTCAACATAAGAATCTACGTTCATCCATTCGTAGGATTCTATATGTCAGGTGAATCCATAATGTTCTTATCTTTTTATATGTAACCCAACCCATGAATTTTAGATATTACCACTTCATTAAATAACTATCATAAAATTTTTCATAAGGATCTAGACTACTGTCGGAGGGCATCCGTGAAATAATTCAATCACCACAAGTTACTCGCTTTATGACAGCCACCCAAGCTAAAGGATCATACTTGCATAATCTAATACACACATAATTCTAGTTTTACTAATAAGAAGAAAATTAAAATTTAATTATTCAATTTCAACTAATAAACTATTTCTTTTGCTTCAATATAACAATTGAATCAGCAACCAGAATTATCATTTAACACCAAACTTCCAATCTTTCCAATGTAAGCACTTATTAGATTACCAAACAAAACCATAATTGCAATTTTCCAAAAGAAATCCATATATCAAAGTATCAAATGTAGCCTTGGCCCTTTTATTTTCCATTAGAAACCAAACTTTTCAATAACACATTAACTATATTTTTAACATTTAAACTGTTAACAAAGAAATGATTTTTTTTCCATTTTAGAAAACAAGCAACCACAGTAACCTCATGATTATATATATATATATATATATATATATATATATATATATATATATATATATATATATATATTTCAATTCTAACAATCTATTCATAAGGAAATACATATATTTTGATACATATATTTTACATACATACATACATACATACATACATACATACATACATACATACATACATATATACATACATATATATATATATATATAAAGCCTTATTAATTTAAAGTCAGAATTAAAATAGATAAATATTTTTTTCCATTGTATGAATCTAATAACTTTCTATTATCGGATAACTAAAATTTTCACTACTAAATATGGTAACTGTTTGTCAAAATGTCGATGTCAAAGAAATTTAATGTTGACTGTTATCATACTCAAACATTCTTGTACCAAAATCGATGTAATACAGATTTCCCATCCAAAAATAATAACTACAAACAATAAAATAGCTGAGCCTAAAATTTCCCAAATCTCCAAAAATCGGTACAGCCTACAAATTATTCATGTTTGCATTCGATGTTTAAGACTAAATGTAAGTTAACAACCACAATGAATTTTACTAAGCTATGGTTTAACACAAACAGTCGTAACCATCATGAATAACAGTTTTGTTTACTAAATGCTATCTAAATCCAATACCAAAACAAAGTTTATAATAATTTAAAATGTTTAATGACAACTGTTTGACTAAATGACCATCTCCTATTCTTAATGGCTCTATTAAATAACAATAATAAAGCAACCAAAACCACATAGGATGCAACTATCTTGAAAGACTGAAACCCACATAATCATTTTGTGTGAAACATAAAACCCCTTTCTTAATTTTCCCTGCTCAGCATTTTAGTTTCACTAACATCACCCACATATTCATTATAAACCCAATTGCAAACACAATGTACAGAGTATTTACATTCTCACACTCAATTCTAGGTTTATACAGAGTTTAGCGATTAACACACAAAATTTTGCATACACACAGAGTTGGGTGTTGAATTTTCCACATAGCAACTTTTGGTATTCAATATTTACCATATCTAAATGAAACATAATAAGAGAAATATGATAGAGTTAAAGAAAAGCCCCCTACCTATGAAGTGCGGGATGATACTCAAGGAAAAGCTACCTGGAGAACCCTCTACTTTAAACTCTCAGCCGAAGCCTCCAAACTCTCCAAGCCTTGTCATTGAGATACCAATGAAACCCTCTCAACAGCAAAAATTGAGAAATACAACCATGGAACGACAGAAGAATGAGGAATACGAAATCATGAGGATTTATAGAGCTGGAGTGAGAATCAAAAATCTCCTTCATGGTCACCAGTATCCCCATATAAGTGCAAAGAAACCTGTTCAACAGAGTTTCTATTATACCCCAACTAGAGTTCATCAATGGCGGACTAAACTCAAGTTTCAACTAACTCCAAGCCAAAACGATAGACTGAACATGCAAAGTAATGCTCATAACTACTAGCTTATCCCTAAACTCTCATTCCTTAGCCTTCTTCAACACTTGGTGAATGCAGTACCAGTTCGTAGTTTGATGAACCTGCCCACCATTAATTCCCATTAACATTGCCACTATATGCCAAGTCCAAAACAATGCTAATTTTTAGTTAGGCTAGCGGTCACGCATGGTAAAGCTTAGGTTAGGTCTTAGTTCAAGTTTAGTCTTAGTCCCATGCATTAGGTTAGCTTAGGTACTAACTTAGTGTTAACATAGTATTAGGTATTAATGTTAATATTAATATTTATATTAATGTTAACATTAATATTAAGATTACTACTTATCAATATATATATATATATATATATATATATATATATATATATATAAGTACATTAGTATAAAATATGTATAATTATTTTATACTAATGTACTTATATATATATATATATATATATATATATATATATATATATATATATATATATATATATATATATATATATATATATATATATATATATATATATATATATATATATATATATATATATATATATATATATATATATATATATATATATATATATATATAAGTACATTAGTATAAAATAATTATACATATTTTATACTAATGTACTTATATATATATATATATATATATATATCAACTGGAAAATAAAAGATTCTAGGTACTGTTAAAGCCGCCTTAATCATAAATCTGAAAAAACAAATGAAAAAGACAAATGTTAAGAAACTGAAACCTTTCCAAAAAGAATTTTTAAAATTGCATTGTCTTATCTGAAAACCATTTCCTTACTACAAGATTCTTGAATCTGAATTGATTCAAATAATGAAGTCCTTATAATAACACAATACTAAAAGTATTAAAACATTTATTTTGAGAATCAGATCTTAGAAACATATGAATTCTCATAGTGTTAAAAAAAAACAACATAATGATGCCAGAAACTAAATAGTTTTCTACAAAATCAAAGTTTCAAAACAAGTACCAAACCATCTAGTAAATTAAACTAATCTCAGAGTCCAAGGTAACAGATGTAGAACTGTCAAGGGCATGACACTTATAGTTGGCCCGATGTCTAAAAGGGCATGTTGAAAATGGGAAGTAGTTGTCCCTAGATGTATCTTGTTCTCATCAAGGTAATTTGAAACCAAGATGTTTCAAAACACCAAGAAAATGGTGACTCTACTAGGGAGATTATGGAAAATACACCTTGTTAAAAGGACAAGAATCTATGGTGTGAATTAAATATTTTAGTCATATTTTTCAATATGGTTTTGCCCATCCAAGTCACTAACAAAATGGAAACTCTATTGAGGAGTCTATGAAGAAATTCATTGTTAAAAGTACTAGAATCTTTGGTATAAATAGCCTTTTTAGTATCTATATGATAGACAAACCTTGAGAATTTGAAAAAGAATCAATAAAGTAGGAAGAATTTGATACAACAGTAAGGTTATGAAGTGTTTCCCATTACTTTGTTGAAGATTCATCATCCATTCATTTGTAGTAGTATCTTTGTGTAGTGCCTCTCATGTTTGCAGTCTGTACCTTGTCTATTTTGATTTGAGGGATACTTGATACTCTTATTATATGTACTTTGAGATGACCTGAGGGTCAAATGTTTTGCTTTGATTTAGTACCATAGATGCTATACTACTATACTATTCAATTTATCATATTTTCATGTTGATGCTATTTTTAGATGATAGTAGATCGATGATGATATCTGGTTTTATAGTTATTGGACATATTTGTTGATTATGATATGTGATGGATTTTATGCTATGGTAATTTACTTCATTAATTAATCTTTATGATTTCTATGAACATGAGTGGTTTAAATAGATTAATTAGTTATTTAATGCATTAATTGCTTTGGCTTTTATATTATATGCAATTGCACTTGATCATGCATTTTAGTGTGCAAGATTTATATCCCTGGCAGTGGCTTATGGAGTTAGTGATTCAGTTGCTCATATTTTACCAATGTCATCCCTGTATGGTTGATGTATCCTTATTTTAATTTTTTAAATTAAAACCTTTCGGTGATTAGTAAATCTAAACTCATCTGCATTATGTGATTAGACTAGTGAGCATGTCTATGCATTTAGAGTTTCACTTTGTCGTGAAAGTGTTTTTGTAATTTTCTATGATTTTGGGTTTTTGGGTTTTAAATCTTTTTGTATTTAATTTCTTGTAGCTTTGCCTTAGGTGAATTTCCATTATGGAGAATAATCTATTTTTGTTTGGGTTGATTCAGAGTCTAGCTGCTATAGTTGGCTATTTGCCCTAATCGACTATTCACTCAAAAAGTCAATAAGTATTGAAAAGGTGTTTTTATTATTCACTTCTCACTTTTGAAATAGAAAATTTGAGAGTTTTTTGGAGAATCCTCAATTCTAAGGGTTTAAAATATATTTTTGAAGTATAAGTTGACATATATTTAATTCCTTATACTTAAGATATATTTCAATATATGCAACAAATCTTTTGAGATAGGTTCTAGACCTCTACGAGCTAAGATACAGATTTTAAGAAATTTCAAGGCTTCAAAAGTTTAGACTTAGCCAAATTTTAGGTCTTCAGGATTTTAGACTTAGCCAATTACCAAAATTCAACTTTTATCTTTCAGCTTGGTGGATCTCTTATGTTTTCTTGCTATGTTTTTGATCAATGGTGATGCTTGGAGATCCATTGGTGTTGGATGATTGTCTATCTTCTATTGTGATCTTTGTGATCCATATATGTTGTTGTCATGTGCACTTACACTTGTTTCAATTTTTTTAATCTTTCTTATATTTCATTCTTGTTTCCAAGGATCTCTGAGTGGGGCATTACATTTGGTATTAGAGCCCATGTTTCAACATTGGGATCTCTGTGTTATGCTTTGAATATGGTTTTGTTTTCTATTGTGTATTATTATATTATGGTTGTTATTTTTATATCTTGTTGTTCATGGTTTTGACTCTTATGCTTATGATTTGATTGTTCTAACATTACCTTGTTGTTCCCATAGTGATGCCTCCTGCACATAGACCTGGTGGCCATGGTGGTACCCATAGTGGTAACTATTGAAATGAACACCGTGAGGAGGGATGAAAAGAAGGAGTGGGAGAATAGGGTAATTCTATCTAGAATTCCATAAGAGCATTGATGCCAATGCTTTATGAAATCCTTGCTTGATTGGGCCCTTGTGTTGAGGAGTGCCAATAGGATCATGATTGGGAAGAGGGATCTCATAATGGAGATTCCCATCATTCAAAGCATAGAGAGGAGGAAAATGAATGTGAACATTCCTGTACTCCACCAGGTGACAAAAGGCACCATTGGGGTGGTAGGGACCGCAACAATGATGATTCCATCTAGTTGGATATCATAAAGTCCCTTCAAAAATCTAGACAACCAGTGTATGATGGAAAAGGAAGTGGCCTCAAGGCTAAGACTTGGTTGTTGGACATGGAGTGCTGCTTCACCATGTAACCATAGTCAACCAATATGAGGGCCCATTGTGCAATTATGTAGTTGAGGGACCATGCATCCATTTTGTGGAATATTGAGAGTCAAAAGATTTAGGTTAGTGTTGCAGATCTCACTTGGGAGATCTTTGAGGAGAGGTTCTAAGAGAGATTCTTCTCTCCTTAGTTTAGAGAGGCCCATGCTGATGAGTTCTAGGCAATCTGGCAAGGAAATATGATAGTGGATCAGTATAAAATTTGTTTCTTTGAACTTAGGTAGTATTGATGCTACAAAAATGATGATTTACTCCTAGCTCATCACTTCATCTAAGGCCTTAATGACTCCCTCATTGGAGAATTTTGCATGCTTTAGCCTAGGACTCTTGTTCTCATCATTGAGTATTCACAAATTGCAAAGAATAATTTGGCTAGAGGTTTCAGTAGTAGATCTGGTTCTCAGAACTAGAGTGCAAAGAATTTAGGATAGGATGCACAATATTCTCAATCCTTAGGGAAGGGTTAGGCCCAGTTAGAACCCTCTTAGGTTGGTTATCACAGTAAGAGTAAGAAGAAGTTTCAAAAAAAGGATGGATAGTCTTTTGGTACCTCTGCAAAGAAGGGAGATAACTAGAACCAAGGACAGAAGTCTCAATAGAATTAACCCCCTCAGAGTGTTCAATAGAATTCTAGAAGGGGTAGTGCACCTTACCCTAGTGCTACTCATGGTGGTCATGGAAAAGGTTCCATTTTTTTAGGGAACTGTTACACTTGTGGGCAACATGGCCATAGATATTTTGAGTGCTCCATCAAACCATCTTCCAGACCTAGTAAGGGCATAGCTAGATCTGAGTCTACTATAGGAGATGCAGGTAGGAATCACAGAGTCTTTGCGGTGGTTGACAACCATCAAGTTGAGCACCAAGGTATAGTGGTCAAGGCTATAGGTATGTTGCTTGGTATTTCTACTTCAATTTTGTTTGACTTTGGTGCATTAGATTCTTTTATACCACCATCTCTTGTTCAACGATGTGGGCTAGTGGTAGTACGCTAGGTTGGTAGGTGGCAGGTCGAGTTAGCCATGGGTTCCAAAGTGGTTGTGTTGGAGTTCTTTCTTGTAAAGAACATATCAAGTCGATTTAAACCTGATACTAGGAAACAAAGATAGGGTCAAGCCTAAGGATGAGCTAAATCCTATGTTTAGCAAGGCTAAATCTTAGTTCTAGACCAATTAACAGAGTCATCAGGACTCACTTCACTTTAAGCTCTACTAAGCCAAGGTAGGAAAACCTAATGGATCTATCTTATTAACATGATATTCTTCTATGCAAGACTATCCCCTATAGTAGAAATGGTCAATATCCTTCTATGATTTGCTAACCAAATCCTTGATTGTAGTAGCTAATTACAACCAAAGAAAGTAATAGCAAACAAGCCACGACTAAAAATTCTAGTTCTTCAATACATAAAAATGAAAATTGATGTTCATTTTAAGTTTTGATCTCTTAGCATAACCCGAGTATGCAACAATAGAGAACATGTATCCTTCAATCTAACCAATCCCTTATCCGTTGGGCATCAACTAAACCTTAACATGTAGATGGATACCTAAAGTATACTAATATATCCAGATATTTGATCTATCTATTTGACTTGCAAACAGACATCAATCTTCATAACAACTCTCATACTTATGATAATATCCTCCTAGTGTAACCCACAATCTTGTCAACATAAGCAAGCATTTACTTGGATCTTTGTTTCAACATCAAGTTTATCCTAACATGCAACCTAAAAGGATTGCAATTGAGTTCAAACTCTTCATTTTCAAAAAAAAAGATTGCAAATAATAGAAGCTAGAGACGAGAGTCATAATGAAACTAAGGAAAATGAAACTCTTGCATTAATTTCATTGAAACCAATACATCATTTGTATGTCAAAACTCTAAAAATACATAAAGAATGACTATATAACATAAAATGCCTCAAAAGGAATACAATATGTTGTTCATAATAGAAGAACACTGAGAAAAATGGTATCACAATAAAGAGAAGGATTTTAACCAGACTAGAACCATAGAGTAGTTACACTATAATGAAAAGTATCCAAAGATTGGAACCCTTAAAAAGAGAAAAGAAGGGAGATATATAGGAGAGAAGATCTTTCAGGAAATGTAATCTAAACTTAACATCTATCCCACTATAAAAATCCTCAATCTGAAGTTGCTGAAACTAAACTTCCTTCAACTACTTACAATTGAAATCATAAATGATGCCAAAATATCTGATATATCCCCTCTCTAAACTAATCAACAAAATATCCTCTTGAGAACACATTAGGTACAAATCAAATCTGTTGGAGGCTCAAAAATTGATCTTAATCATGTCACTTCTATTTTTCCAAGCAACTCAACTTGTGTTGTTGCCAACAAATATAATTTCTCCCAACCACCTTCAAAAAACATTCATTTCATCCTTCAAAATACTGGAGAAGCCAAATAAGATGAAATTATGTATCAATCTGATTGCAATTTCATCTGCAACATTAAGTTTTCACATTTCACTATGAAGTCCCAAAAACCAAAAAACCTCCTGTAGCTACTACTGGTTGATACCTACTTAATATTTGATTGCAAAAATGGAAATTTCACTCTTTTTTGGTTCTGACAGTATATTACATTACCTATTTTAGATAAAAAATGCCCCCTTGAGACCATTCTAAAAATCTGCCTTCCGGACTGAAATGAGCATGTAAAATTGAAAATTTTAAGAAATTCATATAGTAAAAACTATATAAACTTAAAAAATTTAAAAGTTTTCACATATGAATATGTTTGAAACCATGGGATTTTGATTTTTTTATAATCATTTTGTTTTCTCCTTCTTTGCCACGTGTCGATCTTTTATTTGACCATCATTATTTGAAAACCTTTAAATGATTAATTAATTTTTTATTTTGCATCTAATTTCCTTTCATTTCCTCCTCCATCATCACAAATCTATATTTTAATCTCCCTGATCATATGCAACAACATATACATATTACACATATTAGTATTTTATTAATATTTTACCTTCTAATATTTCCATTTCACAGCATTGTAATGAAAATTTCTTACCCCCACGACCTTACAAATTTCGTAAGATCATGGGCCACCAAATTTGGGCCCCCCAACCTTACAAAATTCATAGGGTCATAGGCCTCTCTCTCCTCCCTTCTTGATCCTACAATAATGGTGTAACCATCATAGCATTGACACTTTGGGTTGTCCGATCATGCGAATGGGATTCAAGTTGACACCACATGGTAGTTTTTTCCTCCTTCCATCTGCCTTCAAAAGTTGTTGACATTCATGCCAACTGGCCACACATTGGCCCCTCCATGGACGAGCTACGAGTCTTTAAAAGAATCATGCCTCTTAAGATGTTTTAGTCTACGAGCTTCAATTATTAAAAAGATTCTGATAAACTATAACTTCACCAATGTGGGATAAGTCTATATTGGCTTGCAACGTCTGTCACCACAACCCATTTTCTGCACTTCTTTTGGTGTGAACACCCTCAACTAGCCACTCTATTTCATTGCCATGGATTGTGTACTTAGATGGCTCCCTTTCATATGTGGATTTTATTGTTCCTAATTTAGCTAATAAAAAACACTTTGCACAACGGGGATGACTTCATCTTCAGCATGGAACCCTTTGCTTACGGCTGCTCTATTTTTCTTTGGGCATGAAACTAATAAAGAATCCCTTTGTAGCTATTCTAGCTCCCTTTGGCATCCCCTACCATCAAGGTTTTCAATTGGCATCCTCCTCTATTTGCCTCCAACACTGTGGCCTCCCTTTTATGTCAAAACGTGGGGCTATGCCATTTTGGCCCATGTCATGGACTATTTCTCCTCTCACACATGGAGATCCCTTTGAAAACATTGACCTATATTCAATGTGTGGTGCCCCTCCTCATTTTTGCATGAGGCTCCCTCCTTTGAAAGTTGTGGATAATCCCCACATTTTCTTTGGACGTGGCCTACCATCACTTATGGCCTTCTCAATAAGCATAGACATGGGCCTTGAATGCTATAGTTTAATATTGTTGTTGCTTTTTTTCTTGGCCTAGAATGCCCTTCCATGCAAAGGCTTCTTGGATTATAGTAATCTCCCTCTTCATGCTCATTGAAATTGATTGCCTATTATTGGATGTCTTAGTGCTGATTGCTTCCTTCAAATAAATTGTGGCAAGGAGCTCTGTCAAGGATACAACAATTCCCCCCTTTTTTTTGTGAAGGTCTCAAGTACCTGCAATTGATATCAATTTGGTCACCATTATGTAATCCAAAGATCATTACACAATACCAAAAATTGACACCGATAAATGATTCCCCCTTTGTGTAACACTATATACTCCACTTATACTAAATGATAATAAAAGCATATCAAAAGTTACCCCTCTTTATCCATTAATCATTTCATAGTTTTATAGCCATTGTTAACCTGATATAATTAGCTGGGCCCCAAACTGGGTCTAGCTAAATTTGTTTTGTTTTGAACAACTGATGTACAAACTGATTCATTGACATCCTCAAACTAGCTGAAAACCAATTTGAATGCTGAATCATCACTTAAAACTCATTTTATAACTTTTCTTTAAATTTTGATTCATTGACAGGAAGGCCTAATAACTAGCTTTAAAAACTAACATAAACACTTGGTTAGGCTCCAAAACTTTGGATATCTCATCTCTCTGACACATTCAACAAGCCTACCAAATCTTATCACATGAAAAAATCAAGATCAAAAGATATTGACCTTCGAACATGCCTTCTTGAAATTACCTATAAATAAAGATGCCAAAAAACAAAAAATTGGATTTGGTTTGAGCTCTGAAAACTGAGCAAATGGGCACTTAAGGTTTTGAAAACTAGGGCACTAGTTCTTTTTCATGAGGAGAATATAATTCTATGATTTGGGATCATGATGAAACATGGGATGCATTTGGAAAATTTCTAAAGTTGAATACTTGGATTTTTAGGACAGTGAACATCAGTAAAATAGTGTTTTTTGCAAATGGAACGACCATAGGAAAGTGTGCAGACAGATTCGTCAAGACTTGAAAACTAGAATACTTGTAGTATTTTTGGGTTAAAATATAGGGGAAAAAACCATTTGATCCAAGAAGTCACAAATTCAAAGATATGACATCCCAAATAGAACTCCCAATCAATCTGCATCTCTGATTACCAATGAAACTTTAAAAATTGCAAATGGAATCATGTTTGAAAACTGATCAAACAGATTCGTCATAAGCTCAAATTAGGAATGTAGGAAGTTTCTAACCCCTAGAATATAATGCAATAGGAATTTTATTATTTGGATCAACTAGTCAAAAGTTATAACTTGTCAAACAGGGCTACCCAAAAAATATGAACAATATGTATATTTATAATAGAGGTAACTAACCAACTTTGAGGAGTTTGAAACCTAGTCAAACGGATTTGAAATGACTTGAAACTTAGAAAATAGGTTCTTTGGTATGCATACTAAACATCCTAAAAGTGGTGAATCTTGAAACATAATTGGGTGAAAGATATTCAAATGTAAACATGCCCTCTAATCACTATTTGACATAGGTAGAAAATGTAGAACTAAAAACCATTCAAAATGGAACTTCACAGAATGGTTCAAAATGTCAGTTTATCATTACAAAACACATGCATAGGCTGAATGAAGGGTGTTAGAAACTTAAAACACCTTATAGGCCTTAATACAAAAACTGGGTACATATGCATGAAAAACATTCATAGGGGGCTCAAAGTGACTCAAAATTTGGAAGACACTCAAAATAGGAATAGTTGTTTTTGTTTTCAATAATTTGTTCAAGAGAAGTTTTTACTATCAAGTGTTTGGTCTACTTCTTCCAAATATTTGAATCCTTGCCATGCCCACAAGAGATATGCATCTCATGACGGAGCCACTTTTTGGAACTCAAAATTGAAGCTCTGATTTTGAGTACCATCCTAAAAATCAAGTCCTATAAGTGCTTTTTAATGCATGTGTACCTGACTGTCCTTTTGAGGCCTAAGAGGTGTTTAATTTTTCTAACACATTACATTCAATATATGTATGCATCCCATGAAGATAAATTTCTATTTTGAGTAATTCTATGAAGTTCCATTTTGAGCAATGTCTTAATCTATAGTTTTTCCTTAGTGTCAAACAACGATAGGAGGTGTAGTTTGCATTTGAATATTTGACACCTGGTAATGTTTCATGACTCTTTACTTTCAAAGTGTTTATTATCCATATTAAGAACCTATATTTCAGATTTCAAGTCATTTTGATATATTTTGACTAGGTTTTGAATTCCTTAAAGTTGGTTGTGTATTTTTGTCATGCTGATGTAAATTGTTCAAAATTTTGGGAGGCCCTATTTGACCAGTTATGACTTTTACCTAGTTGATCAAAATGAGAAAATTCATTTTGCATTGCATTCTAGAGGTTAGAGACTTGATATGTTTCAATTTTGAGTTTAAGATGAATCTATTTGATCAATTTTTGAACATGATTCCAAAAACAATTTGTGAAGTTTTACTAGTGTCAAAAGGTCTAGCTTGGTCGGTACCTTTATTTGTAATGTCATATATTTGAATTAATGATAGGTGAGATTGAATGGATTGTACCATCTCTATCTACCCTAAAAATTCTTTAAGTGTGCTAGTTTGCAGTCTTGATGAATTCATTTGCACACTTTTCCTAGTCCATTTCATTTGCAAAAATTGCTTTTCTACTAGTGTTTCTAGTCATGCAAATCTGAGTAGCCCATTTTGACCACTTGAAAAATGTGTTCTGCTATTCATCATGGGCTCAAATCTTAGATTTATAGTCACCTCATGACAATGAATCAATGCCCCAATTTTCATACGTTCAAGTGTCTATTTCACCTATTTTCAAAGCCAATTCCAAACACATTTTATAGTTTCCTAACATGTTTTCTTGCAGGTAGTTTTGAGAAGGCAACTTTGAGAGTCAATATCTTTTGACTAAGACTTTTTCATGAGATGAGATTCAATAGGATATAAGATTCTTGAACAAAGAATTAATGTGTCTAATTTCAAAGCTTGGATGAATATTTTGGTTAGTATTTAAAGCCAGTCAAAGGACCTCCTGGCACGAAGCTGATAGTTTGCAAAAAGAGGTGAAAATGAGCTTTAAAAGTTGAAGCAATGACACACAATGATTCCAATTAGAATTAGGTGTTCAGTAGATCAATTTGATCATTCAATTTTTTGGAAATGGAATTTTTTTAGTCAGACCCACTTTGAGGCCTAATTGATTTCTTTAGTTTGTTGAAGACTATGATTTGGGAAATAGAAGATGTTTGAGTGATACTGAGATATTTTAATTGCCATATTATTTTAGTATGAATGCTAAGCTTTGAAAATCAAATGTATTGTGTGAATCTTAGTAGGAAATGATTTTTCAAGGAAGGGATTGAGTATGTTACATCCTAAAGGCCTTAGTTTGTAATTAACACCATTTCAAGGAGACAAATTTTATGATTAATAGGATCAATCTTTAATGATTTTTCTAATCAGAGAGAATGCTTACATTTCAAGAAGGACCATTTACTTCAATACAAAAAGAGGATAATTCCTTTTCTAACTAATTATTTTCTAATGGATGTTCTATAAGTTGAGAGTCAACCATATGATGACCCTATGCAAAAGACTAAAACCATATTTCCATCATCTAGCTAATGCCTTGTCATGTCCACCTTTCACAAAAAAGATGTGTTGACACTGAGTGCAATATGGGGAAGGCGAATTATGCAGTTAAGGAAATCATAGTCAAAGGAGGTGTGGAGTATGAACAACAAACATCCCACCCTAGTATAGTGTCTTAAGAGACATGACTTCTGTAAGCCTAAGGCTTTACACATGAGGTCAAGGGGTCTGTTCACTTGGTGACCATAAAAAAGTTTACCATGTGTGCAAATTTGAATTATGATGTGGATTCCCTCGATGAACCAAAACTTGACAAGTGGCAGTGAAGTGGTGGTAACAAATGAATTAGGAAACAATACATGTTAGAGGACTTCCAAATTGGCATAAAAACTAATGTGTAGACATGGCATGAGGGGGACACGTGTAGAAAAGGAAAATTCCCAAATACATAGTCAGTAACTACTGACTATGCATGTAGGGATGCACCTAGTAAACACATGGCAATGAGCCTTGGTTAGTGGTGAGGTGGTAGGCGTTAGGTAGAAGGTGACATGGCGCTAATGGGGTAGTCAAGAAGCCAATTAGCTATTGACATGTGGTGGTGATATGTGAAGCAATCAAAGGGTGCCACATGGCACCCAGGAGGAAGGTGACATGGCAGATGCTAACCAGTGGTGTACTGCCATGGGGCATAGAAAATCAAAATTAGTTGACCCAAAATACATAAATGGAGAGAAATTTCTAAGTTTGGAAAACATTTTATTTTATTATTTATTTCCAGTTTTGATGTACTAGTCATTTTAAATAAACAAATGTTATATTCTAAAGTTTTAACTTTAGAAATTTTCAAATATTTGAAATGAAATTCAGTCATAGAGCCATGATAGTGGAATGATTTTCAGAATGGTATTCTAGGCATTTCTAGTAAGAAAACATAGTAATATTATATATCACTAGAATTGAGAGAACAAAATTTCCATTTTTGAAGTTTGGTTTTGCACAAGAAGCCATTTACTTAGGTTATACAAGTTTTTGTCCCAGATACTCAATTTGCAACCACATTTAGGTATTGAAATTTAGATTTGATTTCTAGCAAGGTGACAAACTAAATGTGTGTAAAAGGCAGTAAAAATGTATTTAAGCTTGAATTTTGTCACATCCAAATCAGTTGAATCAAGGTATCATCGTCATTTCAAATGTATTTTAGATATTTTGGTGCCACAAGGTTTTTCATCATTCATAAGAGATATTTCCAAGTTTTTTACAAAATAATGATAAAAATCATATCATATTTCATGGGTAGAAAGATGAGAGAAGTTTTACAACTGTAGAGAATGACAATTCAAGTGGACACATGTCACTTCTAGATCAGATATGAGATCTCAATCTTCTCCTATATCTTTCTCTTTCTCATCCATTGTAGGGTTAGTTCTAGTTTTGGAGAAAATTTCTCATTGTTGTGATACTAGGTTGGTTCTAGTTTGTCTGTGAGACCATATTATTGGATCCAGAGATGTGATTCCACCATATTCTTTAGCAATTTCCCTTGTAATGAACAATAAAAAATGAGAATAAAGATAGTTCTGATCTTTTAGGCAGTTTACATTTCAATTTTTATGCATCTTATTGTATTTGTTTCAAAGAAATGAATGAAAATGCAGCAGCAAGTTAATCTTTATTTTGATATCTTGTCTCCCATTCATGTTGTTTGTGATCTTTTGTGTTTTCAAACAAAGAGTATGAAAATTAGTTGCAATTTATTAGTTGTATATGTTGATTTATTTTGATTATGAATCAAAGAGTCGTGCAAATTCTTGATTTATTATTATAGGATTGCAAATCTCATCAAGGGATAGGTCAAGTATGAGGTTCAAAAAGATCTAGATGTTTGATTTACAAGATGAATAGATAGATCAGGAAGTCTTGATGTATGGGATATGTCAATGAATTTTAGGGATGTATGTTAGGGGTTTGTGGGATTTCCTAATAGATAAGGCACTAATCTACTATAGGATTAGAGTGTTATGTTGTTCATGTCATGTTTTTCTGAAATCAACATCATTAATCAAATATATTTCCCTTTCATGTTGAAGAGCTGAAAAGGATCCCCTCACTTAACTTATCAATTTCTTAGGCCATGTTATTGGCTATTTCATGTCTAAGATTTTTGCATAAGTGTTAAAAGATTAAAGGTTTTATCTACTTTATTTGATTCAGTATATTCTTTTGACAACTGGTACCATACAAAGAATCTATAGATCCACCCACTTAGGTTTTGTACAGCCTAAAGTAGAAGAAGGGTCTAGCCTTATAGTTGGCCCAGTGTCTGAAAGGGTATGTTGAAAATGGGAAGTAGCTACCCCTAGATGTATCTTGTTCTCATAAGGGTAATTTGAAATTGAGATATTTCAAGACACCAACACATGTAATATCATATCAACATCTTCCTTACAAAAGGTCTCATTTGTAAAACTATCATCAAAGTACTCATGAAAAAAGTCAAATATTTTGAATGCAATGCAATAATGTTTTTTAATTTTTGAAATATAGATATAGAAAAGAACATTCAATATAAGATCTAACACCAATATCAAAAGTTTAAATATTGTAATATTGGTTCACCAAAAGTGTGTTAGGGGAAATATGAATCAAGAAAAGTAAACCTAAGTTCATCACACAACCACACATGGCTCAAAAGGATGGAATCCAAGGAAAGAGATTCTTTCAAGCCAACCCTCAAAGGTTCTAAATCTTTGAAGGTTAATGTGATTTAAGGGATAAAGGAGCATCAAATCAAGCCAATATCTAATGATTATGAAGGAGGAAAACAAATGAAATTGGCCCTTGAGATTTAAACTAGTAACTTCTAGATCTAGAAAAGATACAAAATACTTGAAAGAAAGTGTTGAATTGATAAAGGAGGATATAAAGTTACTTATCTTTGATTTTTTGAACCTTCATTTCTAAGTGTTGTGCCATTATAAGGAGTGAATAGAACCTTTTTTGGTCTTGAAATTGGATGGTAGAAAAAACCTAGAAATCTTTCAATGATTTGTAATGGGGATCTAGTGCATCAGTGACAAACTTGTTCATTAGGGGTGCAATGCAACCCTAATAAAAAAGTGTTTGATGTTGAATCTAATTTTGTAATTCTACTAAATGACAAAAAGGGTACTTTTATCTACAACTATTTTTCCATTTTGAGATATGCTAATATTTGAAATGAATCTGAAATAAAAAATGTTGGGTGGCTATATAGGGGTTTTCCTAAGTTAACCTCCCATTTTTGTGGTTTCCACCTTCACAAATAGCCAATTTGAAATATAATGTGTGTAATTCTCATGTATGAGATTGGAATATATAAATGAAAGGATCCAAACCTTTAGATTTGAAATGCTAGCATGAAGTGTTGTGCTTGAATGTGGATGAAAGGAAATGCATAGATATGAGGATAACATAGAAAATATACCAAGCCTTAGAGGATAAAGTACTCTAACCCATTCTCATGATCTATGTTTACTACTCCATGATTGGATCTTGAATTCTTGAATTGAATATAGAAAGTTAGATGTGGAACTTTCTTTCTTTAAAGGATGTTTCCAAGTCTCCTTGCTTCCACCTTGCAACTATGCTAAGACAAATTGGGATGTTCATAATGACTAGTCCACATGAGAAGTATTTACTTAATCTTACTTTGAGCATAGGTGTGCTTTATTTCTTGATAGTCCATGTGCATATGATTTCATATTATGCCAAATGAAGCAATTCATGGTATTTATATAGGATTCAGATTAATTTCTCTCTACAAGCCAATTGGGCTCAAGAAACTAACTCCAGACCAAACCTCAAAGAATCTCTAACTGTGAGGGCCCAAAATAAGACCTAATCAGGGATATATTGCATCCCTTAAAACCATGTGTAGAAGCCACAAGACTATCTTGGGGTCCAAAAATAGGTCCCAAAATCTAGAAATCAAGTCTAGATTATGAGGAAAAACCATTTTAATTGATGAAAGGTGTTCCCTTTGATACCACAAACACATAACATAAACAAAAAAATATTAACAATTGATGAGAGAAAATGTGTGCTTCTTATTATTTCCATAAAAGGGGAATTAAAATATTTTAAAATACAATATGCAAACTCACATGGACAATTTCTTAATAACAATCTTCAACATAGAGCGAGAAACTACCACTTGGATTTGCCTAAAATATCACTACGATTCTTCCTTATATAGGAAATTTTCACTACCCAAGAAGGTTATAAACACTAACCAGGTAGCCCTTGAGGCAAAAAAAATCCAAATAAAAATTAATTCTTAAGTTATTACATAGGTTTGACCTTGGTTATGTTTTTAGGTACCCAAACTTATAGAGGCCATAACTTTCAAATTGTATGTCTAATTTTCAACTATAAGTACTTTTTGAAATTGTGAGCTTCTGAACTACCATGCCTGACATGCACAAGTGCCTACCAACCCACACATGACCTTGTTGTAGAGCCTCTAAGGCCTTCAAATTTGAGCTCAATGGTTTTGTACCCAAAAACCTTGATAACTTTTGCAATACATATGGTATGACAATGCAACTCCACTAGTAGGCTAATATGACTAAGATGAACCTCCACTTGTGAAATAAGAGCATTTCAAGATTATATTACTCACTTACTAAAGATATTATGTTTCCATAAATAGTAACTCTATATTGAAATATCCCTTATTGAAAATAACAAAACAAACATATTTTTTGGGTGATGTAAGATTTCCCTTACACCTAGGATGCTCCTACATCAAACACCTAAGGTAATTAGAGAAGTGACTTTGTCACATCTCTAGTGTTTAGAGGAAAATCAAGGTGGTTAATCTACTTCCATGTCATCCATGATGAATCCCCAATAGGTTATCCTTTCCACTTGACCTAATATTCTTCATATTCCATGTTCCTTGTACTTTTGCCAACTTAACTGTCTAGTATGTCCTCAATATCTTTTATGGTTGAAGTAGCTACCGGAATACTCCACTATAATTCTGTGACTGCATCTTCATCACCTCCTTCATGAAATTGTATTAGATCTAAAATGTTAAATAATTGTGAAATATTCAATTCAAAAGGAAACTTTGCTTCACATGCATTTCTAGAATCATTCCTTTTCACTATCTTGCATGGTTGAAACTTCTTCATTTTCAACTTATTATATGTATCCACTAGAAATCTCTCCTTCAACAAATGAACCATGACTTCATTTCCAAATTTAAATTCCTTATACTTCCTTTCCTCATATTCCTTAGCCTTATACTATTGTATTCATCCTTGTAATGTGCTTCATCACCTCCTCATGGAGGTTCTTCAAATATTCAATGAAATCATCTATGTTAGAACTACTTATCTCTCCTTTATCCAAAAATCTTAATTTAGAACCATTTAGAGGACTAGTCCCATATATAATTTGGAATGATGATTTACCAATACTCCTATTGACAAAATTATTTTATGCAATTTTCATCTATGGTAAAATTGGATCCCAACCTTTTGGCTTATCTCTAACAAAACATCTCAAAAAATTTGCCAAAATTCTATTCACACCTCTATTTTTCCATCAATTTGTTGATTCTGTGGCAAATTGAAATTCAAATCCATCTTCAACTTTTTCCACAGTGTACGCTAGAAATACCCAAAAAACTTGGTATCTAGATCTGAGACTATGCTCTTTGGCAAACCATGTAGTCTTACCACTTCTTTAGAAAGTACAACTACACTCTATGAAGAACATCACTAGTCTTCATGAAAGAAATATAATGTTTCATCTTTGAAAACCACCACAAATATTGAATCATGTCCTTGATGAGTCCTTGGTAAACCAAAAACAACATTCATGTTGACATCCTCCAACAACATTTCTAGTATAGGCAACGGTTGATACAACTATGTATTCTGCTTCACTTCTTTCACCATTTGACATACTCTACAACTTTTTAAAAACTTCTTGAAATCTTTCTATAAGTGCAACCAATAATAATTCTTAGCAACCAAAGAAATGATTTTATCTCTACCAAAGTGTCCAACAAATCCTGAACTATGCTTCTCCTTGATGAGATTCTCTCTCATAAAACTTCTGAGAATGCATAGCTAACTTCCTTTGAACAAAATACCATCTTTTATTATGAAATCCAACCACTTCATCCTATCAAGTGTAATAGGTTCCATAAAATCCTTCCAAGCTTCATGAAAATTAGGATCCTCTAGATATAAATTATTTAGTTCCTTGAGCCCAACCAACTCAATCTTCATCTTTGTTAGCAAAAGTTGTCTTCTACTAAGAAAATCTCCAACTCAGCTAGACTTCCCACTCCCACATTTCAAAAAAATGTATAACTTTTCAAAACTCAATCCACTTCAAATGCCTTTAGTTTAATTTTTCTTCACTATTTAAATATTACAAAGCTTGATGATAAGTATGCAAAAAAAACTCCTTAGGAAGAAGATAGTGTCTCCACTTCTTCAATGCATGAACAATAATATAAAATTCTTGATCATATACATAATACTTTCTTTTTGCATCATTCAATTTCTTATTAAAATAAGCAAAATGTCTACCTTCTTGGCTCAAAATAGCTCCTATTGCAATACCACTAGCATCATAATAATCTAGAAGTACTAAAATAGGTTACTCTATAAATTTCTATTTCAATAGATTAAAACTTTTATCTTCTCTTATAGTCCACTTAAACTCTTCCCTATGTCCTCTCATTATTTTAGTCAAAGGTCTACAAATTCAGCTAAAACCTTTGATAAGTTTTCTATAAGACTAGCTAGTCCATGAAAAGATTTACCTTAGACACACTCCTTGGAATAGGCCATTCAAGGATAATCTTCACTTTCTCAAGATCCATTTTTAGACCTTCTGCTGAAACTACAGATCCCAGTTACACCAACTCCTTCATAAAACTACACATTTTTAGATTTATCAACAACTTTTTTTTACTTATTAAACACTATAAAAATATGAATCAAATGCTCCTCCAATGTTTTTCTAAAAATCAAAATATCATCTAGGAAAACAATCACAAACTTACTTAGAAACTCCTTCAGTACCTCATTCATGAGCCTCATGAAAGTGCTTTGTGCATTGGTTAGCCCACAAGGCATGACTAACCATTTGTACAACCATTCTCTTATATTGAATGCAATCTTCCACTCATCTCCTTATTTGATACAAATCTAATGGTACCCACTCTTCTAATGTATTTTTGTGAAATATATACCTCCACTCAAACAGTCCATAATATCATTCATCCATGATAATAGAAATTAGTACTTAATTGTGATCTTGTTGATAGCTTGAGAATCTATGTACATCCTCCATCCTCCATCCTCCATTCTTCTTTCATGCTAATACTTCTAGTACAACACATTGAATTAGAATCTATCAAATCAAATCCTTCTACAACAACTCATGTACTTGTATATTTAATTCCTCACAATTTGTTAGTTTCATTCTATGTGCTTCCTTGATTGGAAAATTGGTTTGGAGAATCAAGTCCATCTGGTGATTGATCTTCCACATTGGAGGTAATCCATCAAGGACATCATCTCAGATAGTATCTAGAAACTCTTCCAAAAATTATGCAACTTTTTTAGGTACCTCTTCTACTTCTTCTTTATCTTCTTTTAAAATTATAGAAAAATAAATATGCTCACACCTAATTTCCTCTAGGAACTTCTTTCATCAACAAAACATACTCTGGAAGCACTACATATCTTTTCATATGTATCCTTCAATGGCTTTAGCTTATGTTTCAATCCATCTTTTATCAGAGTATAGGTATTTACATACCTTTTTGAAAAGAAATTGCTTGAAGTGTAAAAATTATCATGGAATAATCATTATTTTCTCAATGATGTCAAACTTGCTACTTACTAGTGAGATAATTTCTTTTTGGTCTGAATTCTATCATTTGGTTGATTGATGAAGAGGATTTGAAAAGAGAAGATAACAAGACAACCTAAAGAAAGGTTGAGTTATTTAAGTGTATAAAAGAAGTACTGAGACCAAGTAAGACATTGATACTATAGTGTATTATTTATCTACTTAAAATCTATAATGAAAGATTACTCAAGCAAAGAATGGAAGAAGATCAAGTAAAAAAATGTGTTTACCAAGCTTGGCCAAGCAAAAAGTGCAAGCTGAGCAAAAAATAGTAGTAGTCAAGTGAAAATCAATAGGTTCTACTCAAAGGAATGAAAGAAGAAATTACTAAACATGTGGCACTTTATTGTGATAATACAAGTGCTATACACATATCAAAGAACCATGTGATGCACACAAAGACAAAGCACATTGCAATCAAGTATCATTACTTGAGATAATTGGTTCAAGACAAAGAAGTGAGAATGGAACATGTGAATACAAAAGAACATATATCTAATATATTCAAAAAATATTTACCTAAGGATGCACATAAATATCTTAGAGGTAAACTTGGGGTGATACCCCTATCCAAATCTACTTAAGAAACATGAGTAGTTCCCTGCATCAACTAAGTTGAATGTCATGTTTTAAAATTCACTTTAGGAGCTACCTAAAGTAATGAAGGAGATGAATCAGAAGATTTATAGGCACATGCAAGGTAATAGAGGGAGAACCTAAATTGATTATATCTACATGAAAAGATGATAAGTCTTTTACATTTTTTTCAAAAAGGGAGATGTAAGAAAGAATGAGGGAGACATAGAAAGAGAGAGACACTGAAGGAGATTGATAAAGCTTACATTACCCTATACAAAGGAAGGAAATATAGTGATAGAAGGAGAAAATTAAAAGATACTAATTTTATTTTTTGGTATTTTTATTGGTATTGGTTTTCCATCAATGCCAAAGAGAGATATTTTTGAAAAGAAATTGTTGGAAGTGTAGAACTTTGTTAGATATAATTGTCTAATTGTGTGTTGTCTTTGATGTTACAAAAATGTGATACCAGTTATTAGTCTATGCTTACCAAGCTCACTTGGTCAACAAGACAATTTTTCTTGTCTACTGAGTATTCCTGGAGGTTACTATATGGAGATATTATCTACCAAGCTCACTCAGACATTAAAGGAAATTATGGTAGAAAGCAGTGTTAACCGAGTTATCATGGTTAACAAAAGAAAGTTAGTCAGAGTCAGTGTTCACTAAGTTCACTCGATTGTCAAAGGATTTTGCAAGTTCACAATGATAATCAAGCTTTTTTTGGTTAACACAGAAAATCATGTTAGGATTAGTGTTTACCAAGCTAGTTGACTATCAAAGGATTTTGTTGATTTGGGATATGAAGTTTAATTATTTCAAGTATTGATTCTACCCAACTATGGCAATGATTATTGGTCATTGTAATTTGTAATTGAGCTGACTTGATAATCTGGATGGTATAAATATAAGGTCAAATTGAGATTCTAGTGTGTGTGCAAGTATGCAAGTGTATTGATTAAGAAGAAAAGTGTGTGAGAGAACTTGAAGAATGGTCAGATATCCTTGTCGAGTAGAAAAGTAATATTCGATCAGGAAGGATCTAGTATGAAGTAGAATAGAGATCTATAATCATCAATTCAGTTGCATCTCAATCAGGTCATTTCATTATTAATTTCTTACCATTGTAGTAGTGATCCAAAATCTCTTAACATAGTTGGTTTAACAACTAGTTGTAAATCCTATAACAAGGTGACAGTTCCATTGAATTGTTTTAAGACCTCTTGCAAGGCCACTCCTAATAGGGTGATTAAATCCTCTAACAAGGTGACAATTCCATTGAATTGTTTTAAGACCTCTTGCAAGGCCACTCCTAATAGGGTGATTAAATCCTCTAACAAGGTCACACCTAATAGTGTGTTTTGTAACCTTTAACCGAGTTGACTCCTAATAGGGCTCACTTCAGAAGAGTGAAAAATAGTAACTAGTTACATTGGTGGTTTTTCCCATATTGAGTTTTCATGTTAAATCTTGGTGTCTCATGTGTTCATGTTATTTCTTTTATGCTTGCAAGTTAATCATTGTGAATGTTTAAGATTAGTTAAAAGTAAATCACACTACTTTTATCGAGTTACAATATTTTTGGTGTGTTTACCAAATATCAGCATCAATAAATTTTATTGTTAACATCAAAGGGATCTAAAACATTTTTGTAGTAATAGATTCACCCCCCTCTTAGTTACTCTATCTATATTTCCAACAATTAGTATTAGAGCTTTTGGTGCATGTAGGAAAGGTTTCAAGGACCTATGCTAAAGATCAGGATGTCATACAAGAGAGAAATTCCAAATCTTAACAAATACAACTTTTTAGTATGATAGGGACTCATGAGACTTCATCTAGCTTCCATTGGTGATTTAGGATTGAAATACCTTGATGAAGAATACACAAATCCTACTGGTACATTATCTATCGAAGATATTGTTGAGAAAAAGAACCATAACACCATGATGATAGATATTGTGTCTGCTCTTAGCTATGAGGAATTTGATGATATCAACGACTGTAAAAAAACTTTTGAAATGTGGAATAAGCTAAAGTACATCTATGGTGGTGATGACAATGTGAAGAGAGCCAAAGCAAAAAGCCTTAGAGGATAATT
Organism: Cupressus sempervirens; assembly: GCA_028749045.1. Classification (NCBI taxonomy): domain Eukaryota; kingdom Viridiplantae; phylum Streptophyta; class Pinopsida; order Cupressales; family Cupressaceae; genus Cupressus; species Cupressus sempervirens. The sequence continues at coordinate 204,770,391 of CM053793.1, read as the reverse complement.
TGATCAGATGAGAATCAGAGAAGATGAAAATATTGCCAAGTATGTTGAAAGAATCAAAGAAAGTGTTAGTGCAATTAGAGCATCTGGAGGAGATATCAAGGAAGAAATTGTTGTAAGTAAAGTTCTTAGAACATTACTTTCTATCTATGCAATTAGAGTATCTACTATTCAAGAAAGGAGGTGTGAAACAAATCATAAGATAACTTTGGATACCTTAGTAGGAAGATTAACAGCTTTTGAGCTAGACAACTTTGACAACTATGTTTTAGCTTCCAAGAATATTGAATTTGTATTTGAGGCCAAGCTTTCACTTAAGGTGAAAGGAAAGAAAATAAAGGACATTTAGTCAAAAAGTGAAGAAGAATTAGAGGAAAGTTCTGATAGTGATCTTGAAAATGTTGAAGCTCTACTTGCAAGAAAATATTCTAGTGGTAGAGGAAAATACAAAGGTAAAGTTTCCCTAATCTATTTTTCATATGAAGAAATTGGTCATATTCCTACCAGGTTCCCAAGCAAAGAAAGAAAGGATGAGAAGAAAAGTCACAAGTGCAATGGCAAGAAGGATTTCAAAAGTCACAAATCATTCAAGGTCAAAGGTAAGAAGACTTGTTTTATTGCTAAAGATTCTAATAATAGTGAAGATGAAATAGTTTACATTGCTATAAAAGATAAATCTAATGATGAAGAAGATAAGATGATACTTATCTCTCATGTGAGAAAAAATGATACATGGGTCATAGATTCTAGATGTTCACATCGTATGACTGGTGATAAAATAAAGTTTGAACACTTTGAAGACTATGATGGTGGTAGTGTAAGGTTTGAAAACAATGAACCTTGTTGCATAAACGGGAGAGGCTGAATCTCATTAACCAAAGAACTTGTATGTGATAATGCCTATTGGGTTGAAGGACTAAAACATAATTTTCTAAGTGTGGCATAGCTAATCAACATTGGATTCAAGGTGGAATGCATGCATGGAAAGGCAAGACTATTGGATGACAAAGGAAAATTAATTGGATTAGGCAAAAAAGAAAAAGGTAACCTTTTTTTTATCTTGATCTTGGTGATTTCTCATGTTTTATTGCTCAAGTTGAAGAAAGTTTCTTATGGCACATAAGGTTATGTCATGTAAATTTTGATAACATGGTGAAAATAAGAAAATTCAAAAAAGTGAGAGGTATTCCTCATTTGAAGAAACCAAATGTTGGTTTATGCAAGAACTGTTAGATTGGAAAAATGGGAAAGATTAATTTTAAAAGAAAAAACTATCAATTTGAAGATATCTTGGAAATTGTGCATACTAATTTGTGTGGACCCATTAGAGTAGAAAGCTATAGTGGAGAAAAATTCTTTATTCTTTTTGTTGATGACTATTCAAGAATGATGACTCTATGTATCTTAGAGAAAAGTTAGAAGCATTTGAGAAATTCAAATGGTATCTAGCAAGAATAGAGAAGGAAATAGGGAAAAGATTGAAATACTTAAGATTAGATAGAGGTGATGAATTCATCTCCAATGAATTCAACACCTTTTGCATTGAAAGATGAATCAAAAGATAGGTATCAGGCCTTAGAACTGAGTAGAATGGAATAGTTGAAAGGAGAAATAGATCCATCATGGATTGTGTAAGGACTCTAATGCTTGAAGAGAACATTGCTATCAAATACTACAAGGAAGCTATTAGCACTACAGTTCATACCTTAAACCGAGTATAGTTGAAGGACTCATATAAAACTCCCTATGAATTATGGTATGGCTACAAACCAAATGTAAGTTACTTGAAAGTATTTGGTGTAATACCTCAAAACTGGCTCATTCTCATTAGACCAATTCTGGTCTATTCTAAATCAATTCTAAAGTCCTATTTCACTAGGCAAATTCTTATTCTGCTACTCGCCACTTGACTTAATTATCAAATGTAGAAAACCTAAATTTGCATTCATCATACTCTTTATTTAATTCCTAAAGTATTGATTCATATTAGTCGCATTAAACCTACTGATTACAATTTAATTTAATTTAAAGTATTTACACTTTAATTAAATTAAATTATGTCCTAAGGCTAATGTACTAAGGAATTAAATTAATTTAATTTAATAAAAATGCTTATTTTAATTAATTAAAAAAAATTATTTAATTAAATGGAAAGCTATTTCTAATTAATTAAGCAAAGTTATTTAATTAAATAAGAAGTCATTCTTAATTAATTAAATGAAGTTATTTAATTAAATAGAAAAGTATCTCTAATTAATTAAATGGAATTATTTAATTAAATAGAAAAGGTATTTATGAGAGCATATCTCATTTTATTAAATTAACTATCTCTCCAAAATCTCTCTTCAGTTCAAAAAAGGGAAATTCCTAGTTCACTACTGATCAAATTGGAAATGACTCAGATTACTTACTCTAACACTAAAGTCTATCTGAGTTGATTGACTCTTACAGTCAGATCTGAGTCAGTTAACTCCCTTTGATTTGGGAATCTTCCTTTATGATTGAACTTCATCTTTAATCCTGACCGTTGATTGAAATCGATCTCAATTGTCAGAGGTTTCCAGGAAAGTCTATTTAAGAGACCCTCATTTCTTCACTTTAAAGAGGAGGAATTTAGAATTTGCATCGAATTGCTGCCAAATTGCATACTCATTTAAGCTTTAACATATTCTCATGTATTTTCATTGTTAGCTTAGAATTAATATGCATTCATTTTAGCATAGTTTCTTTCATATGTTCTTAGCTTAATTGCATAAAATATTTAGAATTCTTTTGCATGTTCATTCTAGATTAATTTGCACAATCACATAGATTAATTTCATTTCTTAAATCTTTCATTCTTACAGGGTCTAGTTTCCTGCACCTCGATTCTGAGGATATCAATGGGGAAAATCCCTTTAGATAGAAGGTGATAGGTTGGCTTGTTGGATGATTTTTGGATGAACAATTCAATGTTCTTTCTAGGATGAATCCTCATACAAAGACCATGTCGAAGTGTGTGTGTGTGAAGCATAAGGCCACATTTCACATATACATTTCTAGTGCCCACTATGGGGTAGAGAAAATCAACTTTTTTGGCCTCTCTCTACATTTTTAAAATCATTTTCATGTTCTCTATCCATATTGTTCCATACAGATTGGGGAATCTTCACGCGAGACTATTCATTTTCATGCAAGGATCCAAAATCTTCGTGCAAGGATTCTTTTTAGGTCACGCAAGAAAGTGCCCGAGTGTGCAAAACTTTGCGCAACTCCTATTTTCTTTGCGTGGGCCATAAATTTTTTTTTCTTGGGCTCCAAACAATTTAGTGCAGCTATGGTAGAGATTTCACACAAAATCTTGTGACAACAATTTTAGCTTTAAGCATTATTTTTTGATCTTTAGATTGTTTGATTTCACTAACATGCTTGTCTTGATCTGTTCCTTTGGATTTCTTGTAGCTTAACCATTTTTTGCAAGACATTAGCCAGAGAATCCTTTTAAAACCCACTCGAAAATGGTTGACTATTTTCTTGCAGGATGCTTGTCGAAGATACACTTGTCAAAGACCATATTTCAAACCCACAAAATAATGTGTGTCTTCTTTTCCTACTTTTAAAACTAGTCTAATTAGGGGCTTGTGAACTTCCTAGGGTGCAAGATGGAAGAATAGGGGAATATGCTCTTCACTTCTTGGAGGTCATGACCAAGAGTGAATCAGAAACCTAGATGCTTTTGAAAGATGGCATTCCGAAGAAGGCAAGCATCTTGGTGGTTCTCCAAAACTTGGTCTCTTCTATGATAAGAAAATGATTTCCTTTAAGGGAATCAAAATCTTTAAGGAAGAATGAATTTGGATTGGTTAAGCCAAGTCGGTAATTAATTTGTCTTGCATGTTTGGGCGAGGAAATAAGGTAGAGGATTATGCTCTTTCCCCTTGAGAGAAATAAAAAACTTGGACCCTTAGATCTAAACCACCAGTCCATGTTAATCCTTTCGAGGGCCTGCCAGAGTGATCTAACCTCTAAGAATGACCCAAGTGAGCACACTCCTTTCGTTAGAGATTCTAACTCACTATAATCAAGATGCTTTGTAGAGTGAAAGACTCCAAAGCTAGATTAATATCTTCCCCTTAATTCTTGATATCGCATATCAAGGGGAAGCTCTGTCTATGCACTGGTCAGCACCAACCCCTAGCTTGTTAAGCAAGTATTATGCACTTTCAGATGTTGGTGTGGGTTTCTGGCCTCAACTCTACTTGCAGAGCCATCGAGGATTAATTCAAACAGAAGCCAAGTAAAAGCCACTTGGTTCACCTCTGAAAGGAGGCATAATCTTTGTGCAAGGAGGGGGAAGAATCTCTCCTATAGAACTCACCATAGGCATGCTACTAGACATTTGAAGGTGGTATACACACTCATCCCCTTCCATAAGGGCACTTGTTCAGTGTATACTATTGAATCCTTTGAATATACCAAAAACACGGGCACCCTCTAGGTGGTGACACGACTATGTGAGGTAAACACATGCACATAAGATGTGGGACAAAGGTTTTTCCTTCTCTACTAATTTTTATTTTTAGGGATAAAGTGTTTTTTTTATCAAGTCATCAACAAAGTCCAAACTAGTTACAAAAAATAAAGGTCAAGACTCCCCTATCCTGTCGAGTTGCTTTGTCTTCGGCAGGACTGTTTTCAACTATTGCTTGCTTCCCACTATTTTGTTTAAACACTTTGCCTGGATTGAAAACTTGAAACTTTGTGAAAACATCTTACTTGGTCAACCTTGCTGCCTATCCAATCAGATTTTTCTGATAAATCTATCTACTCTATCCGAAAAGTCCAGAAATCTTGTCAAATTCAGTCACTAGTGTAAAACCAGTCTGCCTTCTCACGTGAAAACTTTTTTAGTCTCGCACGAAATCATTTTGTCCTCACATGAAATCATTTTGTTCCACGAAATTAAATTGTTTTCATGAGTCTTCATGTGACCCTCTTAACTTTCTCATGCAAAATTAAACCATTGTCATTGACTTTCACACGATCCAAGAAACTTCTTTGCGTGGCTCAAAAAACTTCGTTGCGTGGCCTGTAAAGGTTTCTTGTGCAAGATCTTGTGTCAGCATTTCCACTTTTGGTCTGATTTAGCTAGCTGCGACCTACATGCTACCGTTTTCTGCATCTATTTTTCTCTTTCTATCTGCAAACATTCCTAAAATAGTGGCCCTTTGCTTTGCTAAGGGCTTATATCTTGCACTTTGACTAGTCTCATCTCATAAGTTATTTTTTGTCCTTGTCTTAATGCTTGTCATACTTTGTGTCACATTGGTCATAATCTCTGGCTATTCTAGCCTTTAAATCAGACCATTTGTGCCTTAGTGAACAACATTCTTACTATTATCTTATCCTTTTTGAGACTCAATCTTAGTATAGTCCTTGTCCAGGTTCTAGCTTCTTGTCCTTGTCTATGACTGTTGCAACTAGAAGTGGCAATGTGTTTTATCCCCATAACCTTAGATGTGGTCATGCTAGGGGTCGTAATCTTGTCAGAGGTCACTTACCTTTCATTATGCAATCTATATCTAGTTCAAATAGTGAGACATCTTCACGATCTCCCTCACCTACCAGGTCATCTTGAGTTCAGTGAACATTTTCCATAAACCTGCAAAAAATTAGGAATCCTTTGTACCAAGAGGATATTGAGATGGGTAGAGGTCTTGCATTACCAAACATGATGTCTGATCCTTTTTTCAGAGGATCTTTTGAAACACAACACATTGAAATAGAACACGTTCCTATAATGACTAATCATGAACCTGAATAAGATAGTCATAGTTGACATCAAGAAACACCTAAAAATGACAAAGAGAAAGAGAAAGACTATGGCATTGATGAGGAACAAGAAGAGGTGGAAATACTCCTTGAACACATAGCAAAATGTCAAAGAGAGAAAAAATTTCAAAAGGTCATGGGAATCCTACTCAACTAAGAGAAAGAAAAATACCTTTTCAAACTTGCCCAAGAGGGAGCCAAGTTGCCTTCTCATTTAAATGTGGAAACCATTGTCACACCTGAAGAAGGAACTGAGACCTCTAAACTCCAAAAATAATTGAAAATTATGCAAGAACAATTGGCTCAAATGATGCATGAGAAAGAGAAACCCACAAAGACATACACATTGGATGCTCTTTGTCCATTTCCATTTGACAAAAGCATAAACATGGTGCCTTTCCCACGAGGCATAGAACTACCCAAATATGACAAGTACTTTGGTACTACTGATCCCCAAGATCACTTGTGGGAATTTGGTGCTTTGTCTATGGAGTTTATACATGATCAAACCTACATCATGTGTTTATTCCCTAGAAGCCTAGGTGGTCAAGCTTTGGAGTGGTTCTCACATTTACCTCTAGTATCAAGACGTTTGACAAAATTGCCAATCTATTTGTTCAATAATATTCTCATAACATACAACACCCTATCAATATTCGAGATCTATGCAACCTTAAACAAAAGGTTGGTGAACCTTTCTTCAATTTCCTCCAAAGGTGGAGATAACTATACACTAAATATTCTTGTAAAATCTCAGAAACGAAGAAGCTTGACATTTTCACTGATAACCTCTTACTTGATTTTGGGTATAGAGTCCAACTACAAAGTCCATATACCTTTGAATACATGATTACATAGGCTATCCGTATCGAAGAATTTATGGTCAAGAAAGGTGAACTCACTCTTCAGAGAGACATAAAACAAGGTTCCACTTCCAACAGGGATAAAACCAAACATGTCAACAAGAACCAAGAAATTTTACATGATGGAGTTGTTGACAATGTCACACCCAAACCTGCTAAAGCTGCATTTAATCTCACAGATGGCCTCAAAGTGGCCAAAAATGATGAGAAACCTCCTCCTAACAAGAAGACATCTGGGAAAAAAATGAGAAACTTTTGGACAACACGCCCCAAGTGAGAGTATATGCCTTTGGGAGAACCTTTGGATGTGGTTTACAAAATATTGCTACAACATAAGCTTATTTCACCAATGGATAACCCTTGTCCCTATGATCCACAACCACATCCACCATGGTGGAATGAGACATCATTCTGTGAGTATCACCAAAACAAGGGATATAAAACTAGCAACTATATAAACTTGCGCCATAAAGTCTAGGACATGATTGATGCTAGTGATCTTGTGGTAGATGGACATAACAAAAACTCAAATCACAAGGCATTTAAAGAACCTTTCCCAGCTTATGAAAAATGAGAGACTTCAAAACCACAACCCTATAATAAGGCCAAATATACATATTCCAATGATGACAATGTCATTCACATGGTTGAACTTGTGGACTCTGAATACTGCAACGTTATTACCATTAAGGGCAAGCAAGATAATGAAAAACCCAAGACACCACTTGTCTTGAGGGGCCCTACTTCCAATGAAATGGATAATGCACCTACGCAACACTATGCCAATGCTATCACTCGCTCTCACACCAAGTTGGTGCTCAAAGGCCCTGTGCCTCCTATTTCAGATCTTGAACAACACAAAGACAAAGCCCTTGCTTGTCCATCTGGAAAAGGTGCAAAACCCACAATGAACTTGACCACAACCTATTATAGTATTCTCGATTAGTTGAAATGAACTAATGCTCAAATTTCCATCTTTGAGCTACTTAAAATCTCGCCTACTCACAAGCAGATTCTGGATAAAGCCCTCGCTGAGGAAAATTTTCCTCAAGATCTTGATCTTAAGTGATTCCAATCCATGGTATGTCACCTAACCTTGCCATATCTTATGAATTTTTTTGAGGAAGATGAAAACTCACTGAGTCACCCACACAATCAACCTCTACACATCGAGGTTATGATCCATCAAACATGTGGTCGTGAGGTACTCATTGATAATGGTGCTAGCCTAAATATTGTCTCTACTGCTCTGCTTAGACAATTGAATTATTTTGAGGACTCTGTTGATCCTCAATGAAAGATCACTATTAAAGCATATGACAATGTGGAACGAAACTCTCTAGGTCTTGTGGTTTTACCAATTTGTGTTGGTCCTGTCAAAAAGGATGTCACTTGTCAGGTGCTTGACATTCCCTTGGCCTACAACATTTTGTTAGGATGGCCATGGATACATGAGATGCACGCTGTATCATCCACATACCACCAATACATCAAGTTCCCATTTCATGGCACTGAAGTTATTGTTCCTGCCACTACTAGCTACACCTACAATATGCTCAAAGATATTGAAACTTTCATCCCTACTAACAGTGAGTCTACTAATTATTATGAAAATAAGCTGAAACAAATTGAGCGATCATTCAAACTAAAAGAAACTGGTATGGGAGAGTACCACATTGAACCAGTGTTATCATTAATTTCTCTCCCAGAGTCTCCTCAACATTATGGGAGACACTCAGAAGCAAAGAAATCATTTGTGCTGACACCTCTAACCAAGTACAATGGTGCTTTTGTCAAGGCTACAATTCCCTTAGAAGATGAAAGTGAAAATAGAGCCACTGTTGCATGGCTTTATAGAGAAGAGGGTCTAGTGGAACTAATAGAACAAGCTCAAGAAATCACTCCTAAGAAATATTGACCTGGTCTTAGGCTTATGAAGTATTTTGGTTACAAGGGAACTAGCCCTATTTGGGTGCAATAACAATGGCCTAATTGATCCTATCAAAGAAAGAGCTCAAAGCAACTGTGATACAACTGGCCTAGGGTTTAAGAAGGTCCCTTTCCATTTGGGATCAAATAAATTCATCCCCAAACTTGAGAGTTCATCTAAAAATGAGTCATAAGCTAAGTCAGATATTCAAGAGGAAGAATCTGATGATGGGGATTCTTATCCTCATCCTATCCCTTATGATCTTGCTAAATTCTTTGTTGAGCCAGATGACTTTGTGCCACGTATTAGCACTATGGATGATATTAGTGATTCTTCTAAGGACAATACTGAGCAATTCAAATATCATTCAGAAAAGGGAGAATCTAGTTAGCCATGCTGTGTTGATTATTTGTGTAAGAACCCAAAGGATGAAGGTGACTATGTCTCTATCACTATTGGGGAGTTCTATAATCTCTCACCATGTAGCACTAATTCTAAGGAATATGAGTTTGACTCTCTTTCAGATGTGACTACTATAAAGACATTGACCAAGTGCATGTCTATGAAAACCAAATCGAAGTGAGTGAAACATCTAGTGTTAGGTCACATGGGTCGAATCCAACTAGTGTCCTAGAATCATCAATTACTAATGTTTGTACTCTGAGGTGTTTGAACACACCTATGGACAAGGTCACTATAGGTCTCTAATTGCTGGTCCAAGCACTTGATAACTATACTGTAAATGCAATTGAACCAGCCACTACTCTCTCTCTCACACATCTTGAGCTTATAGATTGGAACCCCAATGTATCTAGCGAAGTCCCCATGTTCTAGAATGACTATGCTCTCGCCTATAACCTACACACTATCAAACCTATAACATCTTCCACCAATGAATAGAGCATCAACATGACTAAGGCTGACATCAAATATCTCAGTCACACAATTAAAAGGAAAAAATGCAAAAGGTCCGATGTGAAAACCACATTGTGGCAGTATTGAAACCCAAAAAAGTAAAAACAAAAGATGTATCCAAGGGTGAAAACCTCTCTGAGGCACCCACAGATGAGATATTTGATGTCCTTCCCAATAAATTTTAGGAGAGATCATTAGTTTTGATAGAGCTGACATAGCCAATTAACCTGAGCATAGAAGAACATCCTCACATGATACATTTGGCAGAGTCACTGTCACCTAAAGAGAAGGAACAATTCATTGCCTTTTTCAAGGAAAAGAAAATAAATTTTTCCTAGACATACTTTGACATGCCAAGATTGGATCCTAATATTATCATGCATCATTTGTCCATAGCATAGGCATCAAACTAGTTAAATAGAAGCTTTGAAAAATGCACCCTCACGTTGCATTGCTCATCAAAGTAGAATTAGAGAAACTCCTAAAGGCTAGTTTCATCTATGCAATTGATTATGCTGAATGGATATCCAATATTGTTCCAATTTCCAAGCACAATAAATCTATTAGAGTTTGTACATACTTTTGTGGTCTTAACTTGGCATGTCCTAAAGATGACTTTCCACTCCCTAATATTGATATGATTATGGACATGATAGCTGGCTATGAGATGTATTCACTTATGGAAGGTTTTCCTGGATACAATCAAATAAATATTGTGCCAGAAGACTAGGAGAAAATGAATTTCACATGTGCATGGGGAACCTTTTGTTGGAATGTGATGCCATTTGGTTTGAAAAAAGCTGGTGCTACATATCAGCAAGCTGTTACTATAGTTTTCCATGATATGATGCATAGAACCATGGAGGACTATATTGATGATACCTTGGTCAAAAGTGCTAAACACAATACTCATCTATAAGATTTGGGGCCCATCCTAGATCATATGGAAAAATTCAATCTTTGACTCAATCCTAGGAAATGTGAATTTGGTGTCACATCAGGGAAGTTGTTGGGATACATTATTTCTACAAAAGGAATTGAAGTAGATTCAAAAAAAGTACAAGCAATAATGGACATGCCACCACCTCGGAACATCAGTCAGATGAGAGGACTATAGGGAAGGCTTCAATCTATTTGCAAGTTTATTTCACAGTTGGCAGATAGATCACAACCCTTCACAAAGGCCTTACATAAGGGTGTGAAATTCAATTGGAGCCAAGATTGTGAGCAAAGCTTAACAAAGATCAAACAAGATCTTGTCAATCCACCCATCTTGATGCCTCCTATTCATTGGAAGCCTTTTCTTTTATACATTTCAGCCACTAAAACATCTTTGGGCATCCTATTGGCTTAGGAAGATAATGAGAACAAAGAAAGAGCTATTTACTACTTGAGCCAAACATTGGTCTCTTATGAGAAGAACTATAGTATTATTGAGAAAGCTTGTTTGGCAGTTGTCTTTGCTTCCCAGAAGTTGAGACACTACATGCTTGCCCACACTACATGGCTCGTGGCTAAAATAAATCCACTAGAGTACTTTCTTAGTAAGGTGGCTCTCATAGGAAGATTGGATAAATGGCTTATGATACTCAGTGAGTTTGACATCCAATACATTAAACACAAGGCTATTAAGGGATAGGCAATTGCAGACCAGCTGGCTGAGACACCCATACAAAGTCTTCTACCAATGAACATTGATTTCCTAGATGAGTCAATTTTGACACTCACGCACCACACATGGGTTATGTTCTTTGATGGGTCCTTTTCACAACAAGCATCAGGTGTTGGATTACTCTTCATTACACCATAGAGATACTCATTGCTCAAAGCATACAAGATTTTGTTTCCTTGTACAAACAACATTGCTGAATATGAGGCTTTGATCAATGGCATGAAAATTAAAGCTAAATGGAGAGTCGATCAATTAGATATCTTTGGTGACTCTCAGCTTGTTATCAATCAGGTTAATGATGTGTACCAAATAAAGGATGAGAAACTAATTCCTTACAAGCACATGGTTGATGACTTAAAGAAGTATTTTGCACACATCACTTTTTAGAAAGTTCCTCGAGTAGATAATAAAGTGGTTGATGCTATGGCCACCCTGGCCTCTCTGCTACAAATTCCTTAAAATGATCTCCAACATGAGTTCTTGGTGGAAGCATTACACTACCCAACCTATGACACCCCTGATTCTAAGATGATCTATTCCATTATAGGATAAGAATCATCTCACTGCCATCACATCTATTCCTACCTTTGTAATCAAACCATTCTAGAAGGTCTGACCCAAAATGAGAAATGTTACAAGTAATCTATAATGCTTCACATTATGTCATTATTGCTGACAATCTACATAGGAGATGTCTTGACAGAATACTCCTTAGGTGTTTAGAACTCGAAGAGTCCAAATGTGCACTAATTGATGTTCATGAGGGCATTTGAGGATCTCATTCCAATGGCTTGACACTAGCTCACAAACTCCTTCGTACTAGTTACTACTGGCCCAAAATAGAGCAATAAGCTATCAAGTATGCTAGGTCTTGCAAGCAGTGTTAGTTACATGGGAATCTCATCCACACTCCAGCGAGAGAGTTGATTCCCTCTACTACAACATGGCCATTTCAACAATGGGCCTTCAACTTGGTGGGATAGATCCACCCAACCTCCTCTAATGGACATAAGTTCGTTATCATGGCTATAGATTATTTTACAAAGTGGGTAGAGGTAGTACCTCTCACAGTTGCTGATGGCAAAACTGTAGCACTTTTCATCACAAACTACATCATCTGCAGATATGGTGTACCATCCTCAATCATTACTAACAATGGAGGACAATTCAAGAATAAAGACCTCAAGGAACTATGCAAGAAATTCAAAATCACACAACACTGGTCTTCCATTTATTACCCCCTAGGTAATGGCCAAGCTGAGGCATTCAATAAGGTGATCCTCAAAATTCTTCATCGCACAGTCAGTAAGTCAAGGAGAGACTGACATCTCCAGATCAATCCAGTCTTGTGAGCATATAGGACAAGCATCAGAACTCCAATAGGCACGACTCCCTTTGCTTTGGTGTATGGAGTGGATGTTGTGCTTCCAATAGAGGTTGAGATTCCTACCTTGAGAATCTCTATGAAGGGTCGTATCACTAATGATGACTATAGGATAGCTAGACTTCAAGAGCTTGTATTACTAGATGAATGATGAAAAGTGACATGTGATAATCTATGAGCATATCAACAAAGAATGGCCAAAAGCTACAATTGGAAGGTCAAGCCATATGACTTCTAGCCGGGTGATCTTGTCCTGAGAGAGAACCCCAAGAATCAACAAAAACAAGTACAAAAGGGAAAGTTTGAACCAAACTGGCTCTATCTGTACATCATCACTGTAGTATATGGATCTGGTGCCTATTAGCTTTCCACAACTAAAGGAGAAGTGCTTAAAGAACCTATCAACACTCTCCACCTGAAGTGGTTTTACAGTTGATCTGAAATCAGTAAGCTCTTTGTACATATCTATATGTCCTGAAAAAAATCTTAAAAATTAGAAAAAGTCCTAAAAAATTTGTTACCCTAGTAAAAATCTAGCAATAGGCACCTTGGTAACACCAAAAAAAAAAAAAAAAATTGCCAAGAAGGTGAAAACCTGGTAAATAGGCACCTCTTGTTCCCAATGCTCCATCTTGCAACACATCTTTTGGCTTTCTGTACAATTGCTTTCATGCTTTTTCTTTCTTACTTCTCCTAATTTCTGCTCATGTATCCATGGATTGAGTCTTGTCACAGCTTGGGGGCATTCCCCTTTAGTGTCACTCTTTTTGGGATTCTCCTCATAGAATCTCCTTTGCGACAGTCACCAGTGGTCCTCACTACATCTGCCTACTATTGCTAGTGTCACTCTTTTTGGGATTCTCCTCATAGAATCTCCTTTGTGATAGTCACTAGTGGTCCTCACTACATCTGCCTACTATCATTAGTGTCACTCTTTTCAAAGATTCTCCTTATAGAATCTCTTTTGCAATCATCACCAGTTATTTCAACTGTATCTGCCTACTATTGCTTGGGTTATGTCTCCAAATTTCTTTATGGAAGATCTCTCTTGCATCAGTCACTAGTCATCCTGGTTGTGTCTATCTAATATCGCTTAGTCCTTCTTAGGTTCTTCATTTTGAAGATTCCTCTTTGACCTTAGTCACCAGTCATTCTGATTGCATTTGCCTACTATTGTCACCCTACTGAAGAGATTTTTTTCAAATGTGTTTTGGACATTGACACTTGACATCAATCCCAAAAACATTGAACTCAAAAAAAAGACATAATTGTTTGGATATGCTAACCATTTTCTTTGATTGCTTTGTTTTTCTTTATCATATCTCCTTGAGAAACTTGATGATGTCATCTTCGAATAGAGAAGTAATGACTAAGGGCATGATCTTTTCTTTGCTTTCTATTTGCGATTTAGTTCTAATTAGTTGACATATTCCTATAAGAGGGGTGTGCACTATAAGAGTCTCCATCTCGTATTGGATGGACATGTGTACCTCGACTCCTTTTATATGAATATGTCAATAATGTTAGTTCTTCTCCTTGTTTTTTGGAGTGAACTCTTCATGCTACAGTAAATACTAATATTTTTCCTACTAAGTGAACGTATGGGTCACTACGAGTATATCTAGCACACTTCTATCTTAGGTTACGAATGCAGGGGTCATTGTGGATAGAATAAATACTAAATACTTAGCATAAGATGGATCTCTCATGTGTTTGGCATGTTTTTATCTAAGCAACATTCAGGTCATCCTAACATTTATGCTTTGATGCTTATGTTAACTTGCTACATTAAAAGAGACAAATGTTCTGGTCATTTTGGCTTCTTGTGCCTCGAATGCTTACATTTAATCTCAAAAAAACAATAATGTATGTTATATTCATATTTCCATGATTTCAATGTTAGTGGGAATTGTATGACCTACGAGCTTTGTTCTATATCTGGTGATGATTAAATATCGAGGCTTGGTAACTAGACCTAGGGTTGCATTTAACATAGTCTTGCATTACATACTTCACTTGTATATGCACGCAATTTGGTTGTGATTCTATTTCTCCCCTATGTGATGAAGGATTGGGCTAATCTTCAAACATGTCAAGTTTCTTCATGGCTACATGAGAATTTGGTTCGTTGATTTGTGCTCCTCAATTGAATACATATCACTGTCAAGAAACAAACATGCAACACTACATGAGATGTCAGTCCATTTCCATATGCATTGCATCCATATACTCATAATATCTACTCTACATGATCATAATCACATCACATCACTAGACTCATATCAAAGTACAAATTAACATCTCATGTACATCAAAGTAAGGCAAAATAGACAATGACATGTACACAGGGATACTCTACTCAAGATCTCATATATATATATATATATATATATATATATATGATGATGGTACACTCTACTACCATTGATAAAGGTACACTCTAATACCACTGATGTAGGGCCACCACCCATACCAACTCACAATAAAAAATGTAACAATATGGAGATAGAGATATGAAAAAATTGCTTCATAAAGCATCTATTAATACTTGAAATTCATTACAATATTCTCCAAATGAAAGGACTCCAAATTCTTACAATATAAGAGATATTTGCTCATTAAGAGCCTCTACAAGAAATTACATTCAAAGAGCTTTACTACAAGAGCTTACACTTGAAGAGATTCTACTTGAAGAGCTTGATTACAAATGAACATAAGCCTTCCTTAAATAGGCACTCACCACCCAATGGATTATTTATCCACAACATTCTAGAATATCCACAACCTTCTAGAATTTCCACAACCTTCTACAATATCTACAACTTTTAAGAATTCCACCTAAATACAACTAAGCACTACCATGTGGCCCAATTAAAAAATTACATTTCTTTTGTAGATCACAACAAATAGTAAATGCATAATTTAAGGGACTTTCCACAAACTTTAAGTTGCCACCTACACACCTCGATTAATGGAATGACAACTATTTTTCCTATTTTTCTATTTATGCCACCTTTGCACCTTGAAAGTAGAAATTCCCCTTTTCTCTCTTGTTTTTCATTTTCTATTTTTTTCTTTCTATTTTCATCACTTTCTCTCTCCTCCACAATTTTTTTAATTTTAATTTTTCTCTTTTTCTTCTTTTTCTTTTTTTTAATAATTTAATTTTTCCATGCAAGATGCTCCTGCATCAGACTCCCTTGGTAGATAAAAAAGTGTGTCGCACACTTTGATGCCAAAAGAAAGATATACAACTATCTTCATCTTCACCGCAAGCTTCCACCTCAACAGGGAGAAGAAAACCAACATGCAAATCTTCCACATTTTTTTTTCTGATGCATGATGATCCTACATCTGACTCCCATGGTAGGAAAAAATTTTGTGAGTATGGATTCACAAAATGAAGTAGCCACTGTTGACATTTTTTTTTTCTCTTCCTCCAACACACAGCTAGAACAAACATCCAGTGCGAAATATATTTCCTTCTTTCTTCTTTTCCAACACCTAGCTAGAACAACTATTTGTTGCTGAAAATAGTCCTTCACAATGAACTCTATCCAAGTATAACTCTCATCCTCATCCAATCTTCTTGAATTAATCACACTTGTACTAAACCTAGCAACATCATACCAATCTTCCTTTGCATACCACACATGACTAACAAGATCCTCATACAAACCATCATCAATATTTTTCAAACTCACCTCAAAGACAACATCCCATAATTTGTAAGAATTTACTTGTTTGACATCCTCATCTTCACTTGCCTCTTTCGTGTCATCAACAATGCATGTAACTACTTCTCCAACTAAGGCACTATACTTCTCCTCCATTGCTGCAATCTTCAAATCATCTTGATCTATTTCAGGTTCATAAATCTTTCCATCTTCATGCTCTTCCTGTTCTCTTTCATCTTCTTCAACTTTAGGTTTGCAAATAATTTCCTCTTTATCTACTTGCTCTTCCACTGGATCATCTTTCTTTTCTACATCCAAATAATTATCAACATCTCTTTTCTGATAATGTGCACTTTGTTTCTACAACTTAGCTTCTAATTCATTCACTTGCTTTTGCAAATCAATTAGCAATGACTATTGATTTCTTGCTCTAAATTTCTCTAGTCGAGGAATACTTAGAATCCATCCAATCACAAAAGTCATCTTGTTCTTTCTCTTCTCCATAATCAATTCTTTAGAAGAAAAATCTCGTGCAACACAAGAACCTTGTGTAAACTACCTCACAATTAGCAATCTGTCTACACAATCAAGAACTTCTTGACAAACTTCACCTAACTCAAGGTCCTAGTGCAAACTGTCTCACGTTCGATGATCTGTCTGCACGCTTAAGAACAACCTGCTCTGATACCACTGATGATGATACACTCTACTACCACTGATAAAGGTATGCTCTAATACCACTGATGTAGGGCCACCACCCATACCAACTCACAACCAAAAATGCAACAATATGGAGATAGAGAGATGACAAAATTGCTTCATAAAGCATCTGTTAATACTTGAAATTCATTAGAATATTCTCCAAATGAAAGGACTCCAAATTCTTACAATATAAGTAATATTTTCTCACTAACAGCCTCTACAAGAAATTACATTTGAAGAGCTTTACTACAAGAGCTTACACTTGAAGAGCTTCTACTTGAAGAGCTTGATTACAAATGAACATAAGCCTTCCTTAAAATAGGCACTTACCACCCAATGGATGATTTATCCACAACATTATAGAATATCCACAACCTTCTAGAATTTCTACAACCTTCTACAATATCTACAACTTTCTAGAATTCCACCTAAATACAACTAAGCATTACCATGTGGCCCAATTAGAAAATTAAATTTCTTTTGTAGATCACAACAAATATTAAATGCATGATTTAAGGGACTTTACACAAACTTTAAGTTGCCACCTATACACCTCGATTAATGGAATAACAATTATTTTTCCTAATTTGCTATTTACGCCACCTTTGCACCTTGAAAGTAGAAATTCCTCTTTTCTCTCTTGTTTTCCATTTTCTATTTTTTTTCTTTCTGTTTTCGTCACTTTCTCTCTCCTCCACAATTTTTTTTCCTCTTCTTTTTTATTTTTATTTTAATAATTTAATTTTTCCATGCAAGATGCTCTTGTATCAGACTCCCCTGGTAGATAGAAAAGTGTGTCCCACACTTTGATGCCAAAAGAAAGATATACAACTATCTTCATCTTCACCACAAGCTTCCACCTCAATAGGGAGAAGAAAACCAACATGCAAATCTTCCACATTTTTTTTCTGATGCATGATGCTCCTACATTTGACTCCCATGGTAGGAAAACATTTTGTGAGTATGGATTCACAAAATGATGTAGCCACTATTGACATTTTTTTTCTCTTCCTCCAACACATAGCTGGAACAAGTATCTAGTGCCGATATATTTCCTTCTTTTTTCTTTTCCAACACCTAGCTAGAACAACTGTTTGCTACTGAAAATACTCCTTCGCAATGAACTCTATCCAAGTATAACTCTCATCCTCATCCAATCTTGTTGAATTAATCACACCTGTACTAAACCTAGAAACACCATACCAATCTTCCTTTGCATACCACACATGACTAACAAGATCCTCATGCAAACCATCATCAATATCTTTCAAACTCACCTCAAAGACAACATCCCATGATTCGTAAGAATTTACCTATTTGACATCCTCATCTTCACTTGCCTCTTTTGTGTCATCAACAATCCATGTAACTAATTCTCCAACTAAGGCACTATACTTCTCCTCCATTTCTGCAATCTTCAAATCATCTTGATCTATTTCAGGTTCATCAATCTTGCCATCTTCATGCTCTTCCTCTTCTCTTCCATCTTCTTCAACTTTAGGTTTGCAAATAATTTCCTCTTCATCTACTTGCTCTTCCACTGGATCATCTTTCTTTTCTACATCCAAATAATTATCAACATCTCTTTTCTGGTAATGTGCACTTCGTTTCTACAACTTAGCTTCTAATTCATTCACTTGCTTCTACAAATCAACTAGAAATGACTATTGATTTCTTGCTCTAAATTTCTCTAGTTGAGGAATCCTCAGAATCCATCCAATCACAAAAGTCATCTTGTTCTTTCTCTTCTCCATAATCAAGTATTTAGAAGACAAATCTAGTGCAACACAAGAACCTTGTGCAAACTGCCTCACAGTCGGAAATCTATCTACACAATCAAGAACTTCTTGAAAAACTTCATCCAACTCAAGGTCCTGGTGCAATTCACCTCCCGTTCGACGATTTGTTTACATGCTTAGGAACAATGTGCTCTGATACCATTGATGATGGTACACTCTACTACCACTGATAAAGGTATGCTCTAATACCACTGATGTAGGGCCACCACCCATACCAACTCACAACCAAAAATGCAACAATATGGAGATAGAGAGATGACAAAATTGCTTCATAAAGCATCCATTAATACTTGAAATTTATTACAGTATTCTTCAAATGAAAGGACTCCAAATTGTTAAAATATAAGAGATATTTGCTCACTAAGAGCCTCTACAAGAAATTACATTTGAAGAGCTTTACTATAAGAGCTTACACTTGAAGAGCTTAATTACAAATGAACATAAGCCTTCCTTAAATAGGTATTTACCACCCAATGGATGATTTATCCACAACATTCTAGAATATCCACAAGCTTCTAGAATTTCCACAACCTTCTACAATATCTATAACTTTCTAGAATTCCACCTAAATACAACTAAGCACTACCATGTGGCACAATTAGAAAATTACATTTCTTTTGTAGATCACAAAAAATATTAAATGCATGATTTAAGGGACTTTCCACAAACTTTAAGTTGCCACCTACACACCTCAATTAATGGAATGACAACTATTTTTCCTATTTTTCTATTTATGCCACGTTTGTACCTTGAAAGTAGAAATTCCTCTTTTCTCTCTTGTTTTCCATTTTCTATTTTTTTTTTCTTTCTATTTTTGTCACTTTCTCTCTCCTCCACAATTTTTTTTCCTTTCTTTTTTAAAAAAAAATAATAATTTAATTTTCCCATGCAAGATGCTCCTGCATCAATATATATATATATATATATATATATATCAAAAGAATGGATCAGTACAAAAATGGGTACTACTCGAGTGCAATTGGTCAAAAATGATACATGTAGTGCTAGCACACCAGTCGATACATAGCTAGAGATCAAAATTAGAGTCAAGCACAGAGCGTCTAACTCTTTCCCATAACCTCACATCCAAGAGGAGCAAGAGCAGCAGGTTGCAGAGGTGGCGGTGGCATCTTTGGTCTGGCAGGAGCTTGTGCACCTCCAGACTCTTGCACATACTAAGAAAAGTACTAAACATGAAGTATCTCATCTGGTACTACACTCATATATGTAGCATAATAGTAGGTGGCCTGAGCTGACTGAAAGTAGATCTCATCTTGTGCCAGCTCCAATCTCTGCTCGGTAGTCTCCACACACTCTCTCCATCGATCTATCTTTCACTGTCTCTCCACTAGCTGCATTGCCTAGACTGCCACTGAAATCTATAGATCCCCCAACTGTCAGGAGGCCTGATGAATCTGCTCTCGATATCGTCTTACCATGTCCTGCGCCCCACCTGCCGGTTGACCCAGCATATCCTCATCCAACATCTTCGGTGCCTGTCACTATGGTGGTACCTCCTACGGTGGTGGTACCTACTACTGTGGAGCCTCTTGCTGAGGGGCCTACTCCTCTGTCCTCTATCTCTATTGCCAACTGTGACCTATCCCACTACCCCTGGCACCTGGGTTTGATCCCATCTGACATGGAGGAATCTACATCTACTGTACTCAATGCTAGACCTGTGACTTTTGTTGTGGCTAACTTTGTAGCTATGGCTATGCTTGTTGCTACTAGGGAACCTGCCCCTATGCCTACCTTGCCATCCCCAATGGATCTATAAAGTGTGGGAATAGATGGCTGATGAAAAATGCCTGATACACTGGCATCATCCCTACATCTACTACCTCTGGTAGGTAGTCCCACTGAACTACAACTAGGCTGCAAATATCTATCATGGACCACCTTGGATCCATTCATGTTGGCCATCCCTGCTCAACATCCTTTTGCAACCTAGCATAGGCATAATATTCAACAAAAATGTGCTATGGTCGACCATACTACTGCCACACTCGTTAAATCACAAATCTCTCTATGAATAATGTGATCCTTCTCGCTAGAGGTCGAGAACTAAACATTTATGGTAACTCTCTGGGGGCATCATCCCAATCCTCTGTCTCTCACCAAGGTCACCATACAATGCACACCAGGTCATTAAGACATATCCTCCAGTGCTTAGTCTTACTCGAGTGGATCTGGGTAATGTGCCCTCGATATTTGCATATATAGGGCTCCATGGGCTCTTTGGCATCCTCAAAAATGGGCCTGCATATAGGAAGGTGCTCCCATGCCCATACTTGTAAGTTGTACACTCTAGCTGCCATCATCTTCTTCTCATGGAAGATGACCTCGTGCATCTCATGGAAAAGATGGGCCAACATGCACTAACCCCACCCAAAGATCTTGGGTGCCTCCAACATCCTGCAAAGCATGGCTCCCCACCTACACTCCAAACCATGCTATCCTCTATTAGGACATAAGAAATAGCTCAAAAATATAGCCAGCACAAATGCCAGCCTATGCGTCAGTCCATAGGTGCGCATTAGCTCATCCTAGCTGATGGCCCTGCCCCTCGGTAGCTCTCTCCCAAACACAATGGATAATGCCTTTGTCCCTACTTGAGGCACTATATCATAGATGACTCGAGCACCATGAAATGGGATTATCAATATCCTCTATACATCCTTCGGGGTAATCATCATCTCACTAATCAAAAAATGAAAAGAGTTCGTCTCTAAATGGAAATGCTCCACCAAAGCTGTCAGTAAGTTGTAATTCACCATCATGGCTAAAATTTGACAGAGTGAAGACAAACCCAATCAAGCAATGTGTGCTCGATCAGCATCATCAAGAATTCACAATAACTCCCATATGGTGGGTAGTGTGATCTAAATGTGACATCATCGAAGATCTCCTGCTTGCACAACAAAAATGATAAAAAAAACAATTAGTATCAAGTCAAAATGATACATTAAAAAAAATTAAAATGCAATTTTTGAGCATGAAAGCAAAACTTTCAAACATGATTGTCATAGGATTTCATGAGAAGTTTGTAAAATTTTGCACGAAGCTTGTAAAGTCTTGCACAAAGATCTTAAATCTCATGTGAAGAATCATGTTGTCATGTGAGAAAAAATCTTTGTGCATGAAAAATAAATCCCCTCTATGCAAAGAATATCGTTCTTCACACAAAAGATAATGCCTCCTATGCAAAGATCCTCCCCACCGTGTGCGAAGAAATAGTGCACCCTGTTTCTTCGCGCGAAGAAAAAAGATCTTCGCACGAAAGCCGATAGGTCTTGCGTGAAGACTGATTGGACCTCCTAAAACATGAAAATAAATTCAATGACCTAGAAATGCATGAAAAAAAAGGTATGAAGGTAAGGAATTGATGACTCACTGGTGGTCGATAGTTTATCGGCTGGCTATGATGTCTGGAGCTCTCGAATCAATGATATCTCACATTAACTGCCATGTCTCTCTCAGAGCTCAAAATCACTACAAGAAAAAAGCACAAATGAGTTTGAAAATGACACTTTGGACCCTTATATATGGGTGGACCTAATTTTTTAAAGTGCTCAAATTCGGGAAAAAATCACCCCTTGGCTAATTGGACCATTCTGGATCCATTTTCAGGATTGAATTCAAAATTTGACACACCTAAATGTCTCAAAAATGTGTTTTAAAATTTTGGGGACTGACGCGATCAAACGCTTGTGCAGTCAGACTTTATCTGATATCTTAGGATTCCTAAAATCCTTTCAATTCTAAATTCTTCATATTTGCAAAATTCTTTATGAAAATCTTCAACTCAAGCCAACTTTTCTTAATTCTAGTCAACTAATGGTTAAACTTGGTCTTCTAGACCTCAAAAGTGTGCTAAACTGACTCTGAATCATCTTCTAATCATTCTAATCTCTTCAATATTCTACTGAATCTTGGATTTCTCCAATATCTCTTTATACTGCCTACATCATATTTTTGGTGTGTCATCTTTCGATCTTGCTCCCGAGGGGGCAAGATGATTACATCATTGAACTAAATGTAACTCAATCTCAATCTCATTGCTTGGGGCATCTAGTTCCCATCTTATGTCCTCATCACTTGGGGCATCTTATCACTCGAGGTATCTTGTCCCCCTCTTTCTAGCATCATTGTCATTTGTTTCATTTTTTGATCATTTGATCACATCTTATAATATTTCTAGTTTGAGTTTAGTGGACAGGTATCGGGAGAGTCTAAACCCTGACTCCTGAAAATTAGGCTTTATTTTGGGGATGATTTTGAGACTCATAATTGGATCTTATCAACTCAAGTATCTAGGTGTTCTATCTGGATCCTTGCAGGTTATGCTCCATTTTGGATATGATCTTCTAAATGCTATCAATCTTAGGTATCTAGGTGTTCTATTTGGATCCATGAAGGTTAAGCTCCATTCTAGAGATAATCTTCTAAATGCTATCAATCTTAGGTATCTAGGTGTTCTATCTGGATCCTTGAAGGTTAAGCTCTGTTGAAGAGATAATCTTCTAAATGTTATCAATCTCAGGTATCTAGGTGTTCTATCTAGATCCTTGAAGGTTAAGCTCCATTCTGGAGATAATCTTCTAAATGCTTATCAATCTTAGGTATCAAGGTGTTCTATCTGGATCCTTAAAAGTCAAAATTCATTCTGAAGAAACTTTTTAAATGCTTATCAATTTTTGGTATCTAGGCATTCTGCTTGGATTCCTTGGGATTAAGCTCTATTCTAGAGATAGTCCTTAAAAGCTTATTAATTGGTCTTCATATCATCAATTTTTAAACCAATCTCATCTTCACATCATGCTTTCTAATTTTCTTTGAATGGAATGTGTTGTTCACACATTCATTCAAAGAGGGGCAAAATGTAATACCCCAAAATTGGCTCATTGCCATGATACCAATTCTAGTCTATTCTAAATCAATTCTAAAGTCCTATTTCACTAGGCAAATTCTTATTCTACTACTCACCACTTGACTTAATTGTCAATTCCAGAAAACCTAAATCTGCATTCATCATACTCTTTATTTAATTCCTAAAGTATTGATTCATATTAGTCACATTAAACCTACTGTTTACTATTTAATTTAACTTAAAGTATTTACACTTTAATTAAATTAAATTACGTCCTAAGGCTAATGTACTAAGGAATTAAATTAATTTAGTTTAATAAATATGCCTATTTTTAATTAATTAAACAAAATTATTTAATTAAATGGAAAGCTATTTCTAATTAATTAAGCAAAGTTATTTAATTAAATAGGAAGTCATTCCTAATTAATTAAATGAAGTTATATAATTAAATAGAAAAGTATCTCTAATTAATTAAATGGAATTATTTAATTAAATAGAGAATATATTTATGAGAGCATATCTCATTTTATTAAATTAAATATCTCTCCAAAATCTCTCTTCAGTTCAAAAAAGGGAAATCGCTAGTTCACTACTGATCAAATTGGAAATGACTCAGATCACTTACTCTAACACTAAATTCTATCTGAGTTGACTGACTCTTACAGTCAGATCTGAGTCAATTAACTCCCTTTGATTTGGGAATCTTCCTTTATGACTTAACTTCATCTTTAATCTTGACCATTGATTGAAATCGATCTCAACCGTCGGAGGTTTCTAGGAAAGTCTATTTAAGAGACCCTTATTTCTTTATTTTAAAGAGGAGGAATTTAGAATTTGCATCGAATTGCTGCCAAATTGCATACTCATTTAAGCTTTAGCATATTCTCATGTATTTTCATTGTTAGCTTAGAATTAATATGCATTCATTTTAGCATAGTTTCTTTCATTTGTTCTTAGCTTAATTGCATAACATATTTAGAATTCTTTTTCATCTTCATTCTAGATTAATTTGCACAATCACATAAATTAATTTCATTTCTTAAATCCTTAGTTCTTAGAGGGTCTGGTTACCTACACCTTGATTTTGAGGATATCAAAGGACAAAATCCTTTTAGATAGAAGGCAACAGGTCAGCTTGTTAGATAATTTTTGGATGAACAATTCAATCTTCATTTTGGGATGAATCCTCATATAAAGACCATGTTGAAGTGTGTGTGTGAAGCATAAGGCCACATTCCACATATACATTTGGAAGTAAATTTTGTATCTTGAAAGAATCTAGAAAAAGAAAATTTGATGTGAAAGGTGATGAAGTTATAGTCTTAGGTTATTCTTGTAGAAGTAAGGCATATAGATGTTTGAATTTGTCTACTCATAAAATCATAGAAAGTGCACATGTGAGAAGTGATGAGTTTGTAGGAAGGATTGAAGAAGAAAGCAAGAAGGTACTAGAAGATTATAGGAAATTTTTTTACATCAAACCTAATACATTACCAGACACATCTATCAATAAGGAGACCTCTACTCCCAAGTCTTCCTCAGTCATCAAGCTATAAGAAGTTCAAACCAAGTCACAAGGACCCAAGTCACATTCTGAAGCTATAGAGCCAATGCCTACTGAGTCTGAGCAACTAGAGCCAAAAGTTGAAGTTCAAGAGGAAGAAAATGCAATTCATTCAAAAGGTAAGGAACTTGTATTATCTATGTATGTAAGAAGGCATCGTGCACTAGATCAGATTATTGGAGATAAATTAGAAGGTACTATGACAAGAAGTAAGCTAAAAGGTACATGTTTACTTGCTAATTTTGAACCTAGAAATGTTTAAAATGCATTGGAAAATGAATGTTGTATTGAAACTATGAATGAAGAAATAGAGAAACTAGAAAAGAACAAAACTTGGACCCTTGTTCCTAGGCCTAAAGATAAAAATGTGATTGGAACAAAATGGGTATTCGGGAATAAGTTGAATAAAGATGGTAAGGTATCAAGAAAAAAAGCTAGATTGGTATGTAAAGGCTACTCTCAAGAAGAAGGCATTTATTATGGTGAAACTTTTGTTTCTATTGCAAGCTTAGAAGGTTTTAGGACCTTACTTGCATATGCAACACATAAAGGATTTAAGGTATATCACATGGATGTTAAATCCACATTTCTCAATGGTATTCTTGATGAAGAAGTCTACGTTGAACAACCAAAAAAAAATTTTGATCTAGAAAAAAGGGACATGGTTTTCAAATTACACAAAGAATTTTATGGTCTAAAACAAGTTGCAAGATCATGGTATGAAAGATTACATAACTACCTTGTACAGATTGGTTTCTAGAGAACTAATGATAACAGTAGTTTGTATATCAAGGAAGGACCAGACAACAAGATTGTATTGGTAGAAATATTTGTGGATGATACTTTATTTATAGGAAATGATGATCTATGTAAAAAAAATTTAGAAAAAATGAACAAAGAGTTTAAAATGTCTATGTTTGGTGAGATTAAGTTCTTTGTTGGACTTCAAATACAATAGAGTAGGAAGGGTATCTGCACCACTCAGTCTAAGTATATCAAGGAGATACTCAAGAAGTTTGGTATGGAAGATTCAAAACCAGTTAAAACCCCCATGTGTACTAGATTAAAGCTCACCAAAGATGATGGCTCAAAAGAGGTAGATCAGATCTTATATAGATCAATGATTGGAAAATTATAGTATGTAGTTCATACAAGACCTGATATTGCTCTTGCAGTTGGTATAGTGGCAAGATTCTCAACAAAACTAAGAGAAAATCATATGATGGCAATCAAAAGAATATTGAGATATTTGAAAGGCACTAAATACTATGGTAAATGGTATAAACTTGGAGGAAGTTTAGACCTAAAAGTGTTCATTGGGTAAGAAATATTGATGATAGAAAAAGAACAAGTGGTGGAGCATTCTTTCTTAGTAAAAGGTTGGTATCTTGGACAAGAAAAAAGAAAAATTGCACATCCCAATCTACAATAGAAGTCAAATATGTTGTAAGAGTAGTGAATTATTCTAATATTGTTTGGTTTAAATAGTTGTTGGAAGGCATGAAGGTTGAGATCAAAGAACCAATTGTCATGTTTTGTGATAATACAAGTGCAATTAACATATCAAAGAACTTAGTGATGCATTCCAAAATCAAACATATTGCTATAAAATATCATTTTGTCACAGAACTAGTGTAGGACAAAGAAATTAGATTGGAATATATCCATACAAAAGAATAGATTGTAGACATATTTACCAAGCCATTACCTAAGGATGCATTCTTGTATCTAAGAGGTAAGCTAGGGGTCATTCCCCTATCTAAAGCTCACTAAACAAAGTTTTAGTGATGTATCAATAGGAACCTAGTTGAAGATCTATTAGTTGATGCAACATAGTTAGGAGAATATTGCATATGAATCAGTACTCAAGGTACATTGATATTCATTTGGTACATGTTATAATTGCCATGTGTTGTCAAAAAGGGAGAAGTTCACTATCATATCTTTTTAAATTTTTTTTTGAGAAAGAAGCTATGTAATTAATTCACAAAGGAAGATTACTACATAAATGAGAAGGTTGTGGTATAAAAATCTAAGAGGGAGAAATTTTCTATCAGAGAAAGTTGTGTTTTCAAATTTTATTATGCTATGACATGTTGTGTTGCCATCAATGCCAAAGAGAGAGATTGTTGGATATAATTGTCTAATTGTGTGTTATCTTTAATGTTACACAAATTTTATATCAATTGTTAGTCTATGCTTACCAAGCTAGCTTGGTCAATCAAACAATTTTTCTTTTCTACTGAGCATTCCTATAGATTACTTTGCAAAGACACTATCTACTGAGCTCATTCAGGCATCAAAGGAAATTATTGTAGAAATCAATGTTAACTGAGTTCTCATGGTTAATGAAGGAAAGTTGGTTAGAGTCAGTGTTCATCGAGTTCACTTGGTTGTCAAAGGATTTTACAAGTTCACAGTGATAACCAAGCTTTTTTTGGTTAACATAGGAAATCATGTTAGGATCAATGTTTACCGAGCTGGGTTGGTTATCAAAGGATTTTGTTGATTTGGTATATGAAGTTTAATTATTTCAAGTATTGATTCTAGCTGACTATGGCAATGATTATTGATCATTATAATTTGTAATTGAGCTGACTTGGTAATCTATATGGTATAAATATAAAGGTCAAGTTGAGATTCTATTATGTGTGTGTGAGTATGCAAGTGTATTGATTGAGAAGGAAAGTGTGTGAGCAAACTTGAAGAATGGTCAGATATCCTTGTGGAGTAGTAAAGTAATATTCGATCAAAAAGGATCTAGTATGAAGTAGAGTAGAGATCTATAATCAAAAATTTAGTTGCATCTCAATTAGGTCATTTCATTGTTACTTTCTTACCATTGTAGCAATGATCCAAAATATCTTAACAGAGTTGGTTTAACATCTAGTTGTAAATCCTCTAACAAGGTGATAGTTTCATTGAATTGTTTTAAGATCTCTTGCAAGGTCACTCCTAATGGGGTGATTAAATACTCTAACAAGATCACACCTAATAGTGTGTTTTGTAACCTTTAATTAGGTTGGCTCCTAACAGGGCTTACTTCAGAAGAGTGAAAAATAGTAAATAGTTATTGTGGTTGTTTTTCCCATATTGAGTTTTCGTGTTAAATCCTAGTGTCTCATGTGTTCATGTTATTTCTTTTATGCTTGCAAGTTAATCACTATGAATGTTTAAGATTAGTTAAAATTAAATCACACTGCTTTTTATCAACTTACAACATTTTCTATGTGTTTACCAAATATCATCAGGAATCAATTTTATTGTTAACATCCAAGGGATTTGAAATATTTTTGTAGTAACTAATTCACCCCCTCCTCTTAGTTACTCCATCTATATTTCCAAAAAACTTATCATGGAATAATCATTATTTTGTCAATGATGTCAAACCTACTAATTACTATTAAGACAATTTCTTTTTGGTCTAAGTGCTATCATTTGGTTGATTGATGAAGAGGATTTGAAAAGAGAAGATAACAAGAGAACCTAGAGAAAGGTTTAGTTATATAAGTGTATAAATGAAGCACTAAGACCAAGTAAGACATTGACACTATAGTGTATTTTTTATCTACTTAAAGTTTGTAATGAAAGATTACTCAAGCAAAAATTGAAAGAAGATCAAGTAAAGAAATGTGTCTACCAAGCCTAACCAAGAAACAATGTAAGCCAAGCATAAAATAGTAGTAGTCAAGTGAAAATCAATAGGTTCCAAGAAAAGAAGAAAAATAGTGGAAGCCGAGTTAGTATATGCCAAGTAAAGTTTAGTTGATGCCAAGAATTGATAAAATTTAGTGTGTGTCAAGTGAACTAGTGTTGGCCAAGTCACAAAATACTGTAAGTGCTGAGTGACAACAAAAAGTGTTAAATCAAAGATTGGACAAATCTAAGCTGACTAATTTGATTTCTTGAATTATGTGATGTGTGTGGAAGATAAATATGATGAGTTGGTGGAATAGAATTCAAGGTAAACCATTTTGAGAAAAATTTAAGGAAGATTTTAAAGGGAGTTTCTAGAGGAATAAAAATAGAAAAGTGGGTAGATTCATTGAATGTTACCTAACCCTAAAATGGATGATTATGGTTAAGTGAAAAAAGATCCAAATTCTCTATTTATAGAGATAGCTCACTAGAAGCAAAGGTTGCTATGTGCAAGAACCTAAGGAAGACAAGAAGTCTAGGGTGTTGCTTCATCTAGTGGCAAAACATTAGAGATTGTAGTTGGCATACAAAGAAAGAAGGCTTAAGAGGATGAATGCTTAAAGGGTGAAAAAGATGTCAAAGTTGAAGAGTATGAATGCAAAGAACAATGGAGGAATGGACCAGAGATCTATAATCTAAAAGTGAGTTGTAAGTTTTTATTAGATCAAGTCCTATTTTTTCTTTCTAACAACTATACTAGTGTGGATAAATTCTTTGGATTAAGGTTGACCTAACAATCATTTGTAAATCCTTTAACTAGTGACATTCTAATGGAATGTTCTAAAATCCTCTATCAAGGCTCAATCCTAATAGGGTGATTGAAATCCTTTAACCAAACTACATTTAATAGTGTTTATTGTAACCTTTAATAGGGTTGGCCTTTCATAGGACATCACTTTACAAGAGTGAAATTGGTTAGAATGTTACTAGTGGTTTTTCTCAAATTTAGTTTGTACGTAAAATCCTTGTGTCAAATTGTGTGAATGTGTTTATGAAATTTTATGTTTACATTTTTGCAAAGTTATTTTGACCTAGTACAATGACCTACCAAGTTAAGATATTGTATGATCTAATGGATGTATGGAATTTCATGCATGTAAACATATGAAATAAACATGAAGTAAACACATGCATCAAAAACACATAACACTAGATTTTGGTAACCCAGAAACCCTCTAGGAATAAGAAGGTAAAACTGGGGTGGGGATGATACCCACAAAATTACTGTAGCAATAATTATTTTGACCACTTCTGATGGTCTTCCTTGTGAAAGGCCTACCCTATTAAAGGCTTTACACTGTATCAATAGTGACTTGGTTAAAGGATTTACAAACACTTTTCGTTAAGTGTCACCCTGTTAAAGGATTTACAACCTAGCTGTTAAGCTAACCTATCAACATAGGATTTCCTTTCTAATACAATTTCTAGAGAGTATTAGGTATAATAAATCTAATAGGTTACAATCCTTGATTGCTAAATTTAGGTACTTGATCTACTCTCTCTGATCTTGATTCTTTGAAATTTGATATCTATTTGTATCCCTTGCTTTGTTCTGATCAATTAAATATCTAATTGCTACTTTCTTCCTCTAGGCCTTTTAACTCTTCACTCTAAATTTCACTATAGTTTCCCAGTACACTTCCTTTTTTTTTCTCAATTTTCACAATGACATTTTGTCTTTTTTATAAATACTTTCAAAGACTTAAGGTGTAAGAAAAAGTGTTTGAAATGATAAAATATAATAAAATGAAATAACATGAAATAATAGATTTAATCCAAGAGAGCAAGAAGAGTTTTACCATACAAATGATACAAGATCAATGGAGCAATACCAAAGAGGAAGCAACACAAGAGACAAAGATTTGATAAGGGGAAAGCAAAGAAAACCCCTTGTGAGTATTATGAATGAGGCAAAAGCCTAAGAATGAGAGAGAGAGAGAGAGAGAGAAGAAATAGAGCAAACTAGCTCATTTACAATAGAATTAAAAACTTGATGTGAATAATGGAGACTAGATGAAAATGAGAGAGAGAAGCACCTATTTTAAAGAGATGAGAAAGGATTTGCATGTCTTTTCATGTGTAACTCCCATTTCTATGAATGCCACATTCATAAAAGGTGTGTGAAAAGTGTCAAGTTCCTCTTAAGGAGGAATATCTATTTTTCTTATTAAAGGAAATACAAAAATGAGTTGTCCTCACAAGTGGACAATAGGACAAGAATGACATGTTCTTTACATGTGGACTAGAGAACAAATAAATAATACATAAGGGATACCTTGGTTTATCTCAATAAATAAATAAATACAACCAAAGAAAGATTATTAATTCTAACACCCCCTTTTAATCTTTACTTGGGGAGATGTTGTCAAAACCAATTTACAATATTACAACTTAATTTTTTGAAATATCTTCATTGTGAAGGAGGTCTCTTATCATCATGGGTGCATCATTGGAGAGCCAAGAGAAGTGGATAATTCTTCAAGTGTGTTACATCTTCAAGTGGATTCATGTGGCATAGGATCTGTACAACAAATAATGATATCGTGTATGTGCCTTGATGGATTATCTAAAACATAGAAACAAAAGCAACTATCCATAAGGATAATTTCATCTTATATTCAAGTTAGAAACTTTTTATGTATAAGTAAATTCTCATAGAGTAAATATAAGTGTAACTTGGTACCGAAAAAAAATCAAGATAAATCATATCCTGCAAAGAACAAATATGTTATCAAAACTTTCAAAAAAAGATAATAGAAAAGGCTAGCTAATTAATCCAACGTCAACAATGCTTCAATCACATGGATATAGACAGTCCACTAATAAGTCATTTTACTGCAAGTTAATGGGCGATCAATCCATAACCTGCATGACTCATGATTTAAGCAAAGAAGTATACATAACATTATATGACATATTTTCAAAGATGTCAAAGGGAAGAAGTATGAGTATTAACAATTGAGTGCCTTCAAATAAGAGTAAAATGCCTTCAAGATGGGTCAAATTAATTAAAATTGGAGAGAAACTCCAATAATAAATGGTATTAACCATAAAGTGCCAATATGGCAATAGAATGATGCTAAAAAAGCATAAATTTCACTTATGTGTCAATCAATAGAACAAAATAAATGTTGAAGGCAATAGTGTATAATAACTCATAATCTCAAGGAATAAGAAAAATAAATAAAATAAATTTACTTATGTGAAATAAAGAATGCACTTATATTTGATAAGTCACAAGAGACACAATAATTTGTATATTTATCAGGATATATATGTGGGGCCCCATATATACACATGAATAAATATACCTAAACTATCATGGTATGAAATTATGCAAATAGAATTAATATCATATATAGAACATAATTTCTAAGCAACATACTAAAGAGAAATGTCAAAGATGATGAAAGAGAATTATTAACATCAAACAATATTTGCAGTAATTAATCCTCCTAGGTTGAAGTCCACCCATTCTAAAAATTGATCTCTTTTACTAAGTACTTTTTGAAACTATTTATTTTTTCTCTTAACAAATTTATCACTAGAGGAAGAGTCATGGTGTATGAATGCATCATTTGTTTCAACATTAGCGTTATTACCATTATCAAAATTAGCATTATTACCATGATCTATAAATGCATCATTACCATTACCATTGTAAGAAAGAATAGGAGGAATAAAGGTAGATATATGAGTAGGGTTTAGAGAAGGAGGTTGGTCCTCCACTAACACAATTCTACTTCCATGAACTTGTTCATTTTGAACATTAGAAGAATCATGCATACCATTTCTTGCAAGATAAATATTTCGTGCTATGTGCACTTTGTTAGTAATAGGACTATAAGCTTGATAACCTTTGGTATTTTGCATGTTTTCACTCATGCACTTTGTACATGTCATCTTAGATGAAGCAATATGAGGTAAATTTTCAACTGTATTAGATGAGATATGCTCATTTTTCAAATGAGCAAGGCTTTCATGCTCCATATTAAAAGTAATATCTTTGTGCAAAGAGTGTCTAGAAGAGGTGAACCCCGAAAATTTAAATAAGTTATCATGGCCTAACTTAGCATTAGCAACAACTTCATTAGTATTAGGATCAATAACAGAGCACATGTCTCTATGAAACTCAACTTTGTAATTTTGACATAATTTTACAATAGAAAGAAGATTGTATTTCAACTCAGGAACATAAAGGACATCATGTAATTTTCCATTTGAAATACTAACATTACCAAATCCTTCAACTTTGCAACTATGATTATTAGCTAATTGAATTGGAATATTAGAAGGATCGAGTTTTAAATAATCAAACAATTCTTTATGAAAAGTGACATGTTGAGCCGCACCAGTATCAATGATCCATTCTAAAATTTTAGGAACATTGTAACTAACAGTAAAAGCATGACAAGATGGATGAGAGTTTTGATTATTGTTATTGATAGGTTGCTTATCTTTTTGTTTTTTAAAACAATTATTAGTTATATGACCATCTTTCCCACAATAAGTACAGTGGGGTTTTTTATTAGATTGATTAGAATGAGTATTATTACGATGAGTGTTTGGATTATTATTATGATTATTATTATTATAAGTATTGGAAGAATCATTATTAGAAGATTTGAAATTTTGATTTTGACTTTTAGACACAAAAGCATGTTCATTTGATCTAAGAGTACCAAATTGTAACAACTTAGCTTCTTCTTGACGTAACAAATTTTGAAAAATACTATAAGTTAATTGAGTAGACAAAGTAGGAATAGCAAGTTGAGAATGAACATTAGTAATAAATTGTTGAAATTGTCTAGGAAGACATTTTTTTAAAATAATGGTAATTAATATCAGTGAGAGTAACACCTAATCCAATTAGTTGACTTTTAATATAATCAAATTTAAGTAAAAATTTATCCATAGATTTGAAATCAATATACCTTAAGTCTTCCAAATTGTCTTGCAATTGAATCTTGCATGATTCAGATGGCCTATCATACGTTTGCTTTAAAATATCTCAAGCTTTGTGGGCATTAGTGCAATGAGAAATTAGAACATATAAATCTGGGTTAAGAGATATACCAATGAGGTCAAGGGCTTCCTCATTTTTAGTATTCCATGCATTTTGTTCATCTTGTGTAGCTGAGGCACCAAGAACTATAGAAGGGTCAGTAACAACATCTAAAATATGCTTAAAATGAAATATAAACGAAAGATGAGTTTTTCAAGCATGATAGTTTGAGTTATTTAACTTGATTTCTAGAATTAAAGTCGACATGATTTAAAAATTACGTTTAAAATTTAAATAATAGATTTGAAATAAAAAAGTGAGACTTATTATCCACAAGAATGTTAAATAATTATTAAGAGATTTAGAGAGTCAAAACTAAAAACTAAAATATTCCCTACAAAACCACTGGTCAGATTGAAGAAACAGGAAAAATAAAAATTTGAAAAACTGAGAAAATGTGTTACACACAGAGAGCGATAAATTTTTTAATTTAATCTATTTTCAATAAAATTTAATTTTTTTTTTCATTTTTATGTCTTCTAAATGCTGTTCAAATTTTAGCCAAACCCATATCACATATTGAGAGATATCATAAAAATACGAACTGTTATCTTAAAACTTGAAAAACAAATAATACTGCACATATAATACAATAACTTTTGCAATACTATTCTGATACAAATGAAATTTAAAGAGTTTTTTCATTTTTATGTTTTCTAAATGCTATTAAAATTTCAACCAAACTCAGATCATAGATTATGAGATATAATAAAAATATGAACTGCTGTATTTTCCTTTCTAAAACAAAAATAGAAAAAAAACTTGAATTTCCAAAACTTAAAAAGCCTGCAACAGAAATAGGGTTAGATATAATAAAAAAATTAAAAATAAAGGATCTTTTGGTGGCAAGCCTTTCAAAGGAGGTTAGAAAAATAAAAAATGAAGAACTCTCTAGTGGTAAACCTTCCAAAGAGGGTTAGGAAAAAAATTTGAAGATTGAATAAAAAACCTGCAAAAAAAATAGGAATGAATTTTTTTTTTCAGTTCTCCTCTCAAAAAAGTTCTCAAATATGGTAACCTTCACAAAAGCTCAAAACAAGGATTAGAAAGCTCTGATACCATGTAAGAAAAAGTGATTGAAATGATAAAATATAATAAAATGAAATAACATGAAATAATAGATTTAATCTAAGAGAGCAAGAAGAGTTTTACCATACAAATGATACAAGATCAATGGAGCAATACCAAAGAGGAAGCAACACAAGAGACAAGGATTTGATAAGGGGAAAGCAAAGAAAACCCCTTGTGAGTATTATGAATGAGGAAAAAGTCTAAGAATGAGAGAGAGAGAGAGAGAGAGAGAGAGAGAGAGAAGGAGAGAGAAGGAGAGAGAAGAAATGGAGCAAAATAGCTCATTTACAATAGCATTAAAAACTTGATGTGAATAATGGAGACTAGATGAAAATGAGAGAGAGAAGCACCTCTTTTAAAGAGATGAAAAATGAGTTGCATGTCTTTGCATGTGTAACTCCCATTTCTATGAATGCCACATTCATAAAAGGTGTGTGCAAAGTGTCAAGTTCCTCTTAAGGAGGAATATCTATTTTTCTTATTAAAGGAAATACAAAAATGAGTTGTCCTCACAAGTGGACAATAGGACAAGAATGACATGTCCTTTACATGTGGACTAGAGGACAAATAAATAATACATAAGGGATACCTTGGTTTATCCCAATAAATAAATAAATACAACCAAGGAAAGATTATTAATTCTAACATAAGGTTAGGTATGGATCTATGATCCACATTGAATATTTATTTCTCGCTCATTCCTTGCACTTTTATTATTGGTTGCATGCCTTCTCCATTTTTCTTATTGGCTACATGCATATTGCATAGGAAGTACAAAATATTTGATCTAATTACTTAGATCCTTCGAGATTCATCATATGTCAGCCATAAAAATGGTTTACATCTGAGTTTGTGCCTTCTCAACCTCATATGTGCATTCTGTGTTACTCGACACTTTCTAATTCATGATACTTGACACATATAAGAAAACTAGCTCACTCGACTCTTGTAGTGATTCTATCCTACTTGGCATCATCTGTGACTCGACACCTAAAGATTCCTCGACACTTGAAAAAAAAAAGAGAGAAAAAAAAAAGGAAAAAAAAAAAAAAAAAAAATTTGTGGAGGAGAGAGAAAGTGACGAAAATAGAAGGAAAAATAATTTAAAAATAAAATAAGGGAAAATGGAGAAAAGAGGAATTTCTATTTTCAAGGTGCATGGGTGGCATAAATAGAAAATAATAAAAATAGTTGTCATTCCATTAATCGAGGTGTATAGTTGGCAATTTAGAAGTTTGTGGAAAGATCCTTAAATCATGTATTTAATATTTGTTGGGTGCTTAGTTGTATTTGGGTGGGAATTTAATATTTATTTAAAGGTAGTTGTATTTACCTTTTATCCCACATTGGTTGTGTTTGTAATGTCTTGGGTTAGAAGTGCCTATTTAAGAAAGGCCTATTATCATTTGTAATCAAGTTCAAGAAGTTGAAGAAATGGAAGCTCTTCTAATGGAAGTTGGAGAAATAGAAGCTCTTCAAGACAAGCTCTTCAAGTAGAAGCTCTTCGGATGTAATTTCTTGTAGAAGCTCTTAGCAAGAAATCTCTCTTATATTGTAAGAATTTGGAGTTTTTCCATTTGGATAATATTCTAATGAATTTCAAGTATTAATGGAAGTTTTATGAAGCATTTTGTCATCTCTCTTGTCTCCATATTATTGCATTTTTGGCTATGAGTTGGTAGGGGTGGTGTGGCCCGTCATCAGTGATATCAGAGCAGGAGTTCCTGAGCGTGCGGGCAGATCGCCGAATGTGAGGCAGTTTGCACCAGGACCTTGAGTTGGGTGAAGTTTGTGAAGAAGTTCTTGATTGTGTAGACAGAGCGTCAACTATGAGGCAGTTTGCACGAGGTTCTTGTTTTGGACAAGATTTGTCTTATGAAGACTTGATTATGGAGAAGAGACAGACGAAGATGACTTTTGTGATTGGATGGATTCTAAGGATTCCTCGACTTGAGAAATTTAGAGCAAGAAATCAACAATCATTGCTAGTTGATTTGCAGAAGCAAGTGAATGAATTATAAGCTGAGTTGTGGAAACAAAGAGCATGTCACCAGAAAAGAGATGTTGATAATTCCTTGGATGCGGAAAAGAAAGAGGATCCAATGGAGTATGAGACATGTGGTACAAAAGAAGAGCAAGAGGATGTAGAGGATATTATTTGCGAACCTAAAGTTGAAGAAGATGAAAGAGAAGAGGAAGAGCATGAAGATGGCAAGATTTATGAACCTGAAATAGATCAAGAAGATTTGAAGATTGCAGCAATGGAGGAAAATTATAGTGCCTTCGTTGGAGATCAAGAAAGCGGAGTAGTTACATGCATTATTGACAACATGAAAGAGGCAAGTGAAGATGACTATGTCAAAGAGGTAAATTCTTATGAATTATATGATGCTGAATTTAAGATGAGTTTAAAAGATATTAATGATGGTTTGCATGAGGATCTTGTTAGTCATGTGTGGTATGCAAAGGAAGATTGGTATGGTGTTGCTGGGTTTATTACAGGTGTGATTAATTCAATAAGATTGGATGAGGATGAGAGTTATACTTGGATAGAGTTCATTGCGAAGGAGTATTTTCAGCAGCAAACAGTTGTTCTGATTAGGTGTTGGAAAAGAAGAAAGAAGGAAATATATCGACATCGGATACTTGTTCCAGCTATGTGTTGGAGGAAGAGGAAAAAAATCTGTCATTAGTGGCTACTTCATTTTGTGAATCCACATTCACAAAATTTTTCCTACCATGGGAGTCGGATGCAGGAGCATCATGCATCAGCAAAAAAAATAAAAAATGTGGAAGATTTGCATGTTGGTTTTCTTGTCCCTATTGAGGTGGAAGCTTGTGGTGAAGATGAAGATGGTTCTATATCTCTCTTTTGACATCAAAGTGTGGGACACACTTTTCTATCTACCAAGGGAGTCTGATGCAGGAGCATCTTGCATGGGAAAATTAAATTATTAGAAAAAAAAAAAAAAAGAGAGAAAAAAAAAAAAGGAAAAAAAAAAAAAAAAAAAAATTGTGGAGGAGAGAGAAAGTGACGAAAATAGAAGGAAAAATAATTTAAAAATAAAATAAGGGAAAATGGAGAAAAGAGGAATTTCTATTTTCAAGGTGCATGGGTGGCATAAATAGAAAATAATAAAAATAGTTGTCATTCCATTAATCGAGGTGTATAGTTGGCAATTTAGAAGTTTGTGGAAAGATCCTTAAATCATGTATTTAATATTTGTTGGGTGCTTAGTTGTATTTGGGTGGGAATTTAATATTTATTTAAAGGTAGTTGTATTTACCTTTTATCCCACATTGGTTGTGTTTGTAATGTCTTGGGTTAGAAGTGCCTATTTAAGAAAGGCCTATTATCATTTGTAATCAAGTTCAAGAAGTTGAAGAAATGGAAGCTCTTCTAATGGAAGTTGGAGAAATAGAAGCTCTTCAAGACAAGCTCTTCAAGTAGAAGCTCTTCGGATGTAATTTCTTGTAGAAGCTCTTAGCAAGAAATCTCTCTTATATTGTAAGAATTTGGAGTTTTTCCATTTGGATAATATTCTAATGAATTTCAAGTATTAATGGAAGTTTTATGAAGCATTTTGTCATCTCTCTTGTCTCCATATTATTGCATTTTTGGCTATGAGTTGGTACGGGTGGTGTGGCCCATCATCAAGATCACTTGGCACGTGTGGCTTGGCATACATAGTGTAATCGGCTTCAATGTAGAATGTAGTTAAGTGTGTTGGCACCCAAATGTCAAAACCATTTTGAGACTAACAGTATGGATGTTATGATTTTATGGATATGGACCTATTAAGCATTGGAAAGTTTTATTTATACATTTTCACCTTGGACAAATGATTCACCCTCTCTTAGTTATTCTAAAGAATTCCAACATGTCCATCATGTACAACATGTTAATCATATTGCCACAACCTAGCCAACAACATACGATAGATGTCCATAGGTATGATATGAAACATCACCTTATTTAGTAGCTTGCAATCTTGAACTTCACTAAGAATCCCTCATTAATCATGACCTTGTGGTCATCCTGTACCCAGGAAATACAGTATGGAAATAGGTGTTTCTACCTCTTTAGTTTTAATTTTGGGACCATCTTTTCTGACACTAGACTATCAATACTTCCACCATCAATGATCACATCACAACACTTATCTTTACATTTGCACCTTTTACAAAATAAGCTCTTTCTTTGATCATTCTCACCACTCATTAGAACTCTTCTATTAACATATTTTATCCTCTTTCAACATCTTCAAAATGTGGTGATTTTGCATCTTCATCAACATGCACAAATATGACCTTACCTTCCATTCTTCTATCAATCCTTCCTTGGCACCAAGAATATTAAAATACTCTATACTCTTCTTCTCCATAATGAAAATATTTTCCATGGAAACTTCTTCTTTCAAATCCTTTCCCTTTGCCTATTCCTCTTTGATATCTATTATTCTAATCATTGAAATGATTAGAATTTTTTCTTCTTAGATTCTTACTGCTACTTTTGGCCTCATCCTTATTCTTCTAATGATCATTTTGGCCTCCATAAGATCATCTGTCAGATCTTCCACCACAACCTCTTCCACTATTCTTGTTATCAAACTTCTTGTTTATTTTTTCCTCAACTCTTAGGGAAAATTGGTATGCCTCTTCAATACTATTCATTCAGACTAGACTCAATTCCTCATAAATGTTTGGCTTTAACCCATTAAGATAATAGGACATTTTCTCCTTATCAACTTTAGCATGGTCTGTTATGATGAGAAGTTAGTGGAACTCTTTGGTATACTCTTGAATAGATCTCCCTTTTTGCTTCAACCCTTGAATTTTCTTTAGCAGATCAAGCTCATAATCCATGAGAATGAATTGTCACTTCAATTTAGCTATCATTTGGTCTCATATTTTGATTTAGTCTTTCTATCTTCTATTTTTCTCCAAGTAAATCTCCTACCACCAGATCTTTGCATGCCTCTTCAGTTCGACCTTCACAAACTTGAACCTATTAGGATCCTCAATATATTAATACTCAAAGTATTCCTCCAATTTATTGATACAATCTATCAAGTTCTCTAGGTTAAGATTTCCCAAAAATATGGAAACCTCAAACTAAGCTCTTTTACCAATCTTGGAAATGGCCCTAAAAAGTCTCTCTTCTTCTAGGATTTGAATTTTCTCTTCTTCAACATTTTCTTCTTCTTCTTCTCCTCTATCCTCACTTTCACCTCTTATGATAAGATTTATTCCTTTGTGAATTTTCCTTTGGAGAGCTCTAAAACCCTCAAGTTTAATACCTATGAATCTTTCACTACACTCTCTTTGTGGAGGCATTTTGATGTAGTACCCAAGTATCAATTTATAGTGTTACATTTGATAGAGAGAAAACATGAAGAAAAATATAGATGTAATACACATATTTTGAAGCTCACATATTTTCCATTCACCATCCTTCCTAATACATCATTCTATAGATTATTAAATAACAAAAAAATCCTAAATTTGAAAAAACAAAAAATTACCTTTTTTGGTAGATTTTTAAAAATCTTGAAATTTACTATTTTAGGTAACCTTTGAAATTAAGTCCTAAAAACTTAAAAATAAAACTGAACTTTACATAAACTACTACAACTAGACCTGCCAACTAATCTTCAAATTTGGAAATACTCATCCAAATTTATTACAAAATACATATTAAAAATAAGTACAAAGATTATAGAAATAAAGTTTTAGTTGTCTAAGAGTTTTTAGGGGCCATTGTAAAAATTTGAGAGAAAACCCATGTCTAAGTCAAAAGTTATGACTCCCAAAATTTGATGTATCACATTTTTGCACTTCTGGTTAAACCCTAGTAAAAATTGCCTCACAATCGGTGATTTTTCTACACACTTAGTCCAAATCACGATCTTGTTGAAAATTGCCTCCCAATCAATGATCTATTTTCACACACTAAAACTTCTGCTCTAATACCACTTGGTGAAGGGTGCTTCCTTTAATACCATAAAAAAACTAGAAACAAAGAAATAATATCAATTGATGAGAACAATATATGAGCTTCTAATTATGTGTGCAAATGCATAATTAAAAAGTTCTAAAACACAATATGCAAACCCACATGGGCAATTTCTTTACAGTACTCTTCAACATTGAGCACAAACTACCACCCAAAATTTCCTAAACATCACTATGAGCCTTCCTTATATTGGTAATTTTTCTCCACCTAGGAAGGTTCTAGAAACTAACCCTAGTCCCTGAGACTGACAAACAATTAAAAATTATTTCTTAATTTATTACATAGGATCAACCTTGATTATGTTTTTAGGTACATGAACTTCCAAGGGCCATAACTTTCAAACTACAAATCTAATTTTTAACTATAAGTACATTTCATAATGATCAATAGCACCTGATATGCACAAGCTCCAAATCAGCCTAGGCACAACCTTGTTCTAGAGCCTCTAAGGCCTTTACATATGATCTCAAAGGTTTTATACCTAAAAACCTCAATAACTTTTGCAATACATATGGTATGACATTGCAACTCCACTAGCAGGCTGATATGATGAAGATGAACCTCCACTAGTGAAATCAAAGCATTCTGAGATTGTATGACCCACTTACAAAAAACTATAAGTTTACATAAATAGTAACTCTATATTAAAATAACCCTTATTGAAATGAAAAAATAGCCATATTTTTTGGTGATGCAAGATTTCCCTTACACCCAACATGCTCCTATGTCATTAGTTCAAAAACCATCATATTGATTGAAGAGAGAGGAAAGGGGAGGATGTAGAAAAATTGACCCTACCTCAATTTTTTCTTTGTGGAAGGGGAATGTCAAGGAGGACTTATTAGGTTCAATCTAGATTACATTTAAAAGGAGGATAGGTGATGCTGGAAATCTAATAGGAAAAGTGAGATGCTAAGAGGGGTGGGGGGGGGGGGAGGGGAAGAGGAATGAATCAGGATCTATAAAACTTATCACACTTCAAACATGAAACATATTTGACATCATCACATAAAACCTCATTTGATCATTCAATTCATAGCAATGTAACCATTCACATTCACATAATATCAGATCTACCTTCTAATTGCATGATTAAAAACTTTTAAATACCTAATACATTCACACACAAATTTGGTAATGCATGAACCCTCTAAGGTGAAGGTAAAACTATGGTGGGGATGACACCCAAAAAAATTTCACTACTATAGAAATAAAGTTGTTCTTGTTAAGGCTGCAATGATTTGGTCACTTCTAGTGATATACCCTATGATGGGTCTTCCCTATCAAAGGCTTACAAAACTATTTGGTTCTACCTTGATTAAAGGATTACATAAAAATAAGTGAGTAATTTGTTAAGAGATTTACAAAATCCTATTAAAGCTACTCTATTAAGTGATTTAAACCCTAAAATACCTATTAGAATATCCAATACCTAATCCATCGATTAACACTTCAATGCTTAATACTAGATCTCTTCTATGCAACATATTATCACATTCTGTGATTGATCTTTTGTCTTCTTGCACAAAATTGTTTGCTACACTGCCTATACCCTTGTTCCCTTAACACTTTAATTCAACTCCAAAACTTTTCTCTTCATCCATACATACTCACACACATGAACTAGGTCATAGAACCCCCTTAAATAGTTGTTTAGGTAAAACTTATAGACCCAAATCAATGATCTAGAATCAATACTTTTGTTTCTTAGTCCTTAAATTTTTTTGATTGGTGGATTTCCTCACATAGGGATTAATGGTCTTGTTATGAATACGTAATCACCTCCTTTATCTTTAGAAGACACTTTTAGCTTGATCAAAATAGTTTACATAAGATTTACTTCCATTCCAAATAAATATGTAAAATTGTGTTACTTGTTATTTCCACCATACTATTACTTGGCATAAGATGTTTCATCTTGTTTTCCCTCAACCTTAACTATCCTTGGCATAAACTAAATTACTCGGCCTCTATATCACTTGGCATCAATTACTACCCTTGATAAACTCAACAATCATGAGAGTACTCAATGAATTCTACCATGCTCAGTAGTAAATACTACTCAACACATGATATATATAAGTATTCACTACTTAGCTTGGCTTATATTGGATGTCTCAATCATAGTGATCACCTTACAACCCTACCTTGTGAATTACTAAGTTTTTGACACTAATAGACAACATGGTGTAGGGATAAAAAATCTCCCTCTTTGACATTAGTTGAAAAAAAACTTTGTCATGATAAAGAATTGTTTAGTACAAAATGAAACACAAGTACTTCCCCTTAGAATATAATCCATACCTTAACTTAGTATACACTATGCATGTTTTGACTTTGCACTTGGTATATATATGCAAAAATTCAAAATTGTAAAACTTTGTCATCCCTATTTGTCATCTACCCCCCTTGTTTACATATACACATTTCCCCCTTTATTACTTCCATTTTCATTTCCCCCTTTGTTTTTTAACTCATGATTCTTAGATGTAGGGTTCAAACCATACTTTTCCAAAAAAAGGTTTGTGAAGTTTCAATATCATGGCTAAATCAATGTTCAAACTTTCACTTACAAATCCAAAACTTGAATCTTAATTTCTAGCATAGCTACTAGATCTACCAAACTATTAGTAGTAGAGAGATTTAGATCTCCTTGCACCATCTGCTTATCTGATTGTATCTATCTCTACATAACCTCCAAGTGTGGTATCAACATTTTTTGAATGGAGATAAGCTTAGCCCTTACTTTTCCATCTACAACCATCAACTTGGCTAACCTTGTTTGGTCAAATGTTAACTTATTGAAATTAAATGAGCTTGTATTTGTGCCCATACTCAATGTACTTTTTGAATACTATAAATCAGCTTGTAGGTTATTTATAGCCTCCTACTTTTCCTTAGTAAAATATGTGATGTCACACAACTTTTTGTACAAATAATGAATATTCTTAACAACTTCCAAAATATTACAAGGTTTGAAAGATAAACTTGTCTCAATGCAATTTATATAGTAACTTTCTCCAAAATTTTCTTCTAAATTTTCTTGTTGTCCATTGCATCAATTTGTCATTTGTATCAATAACTAATCCATTGAACTTCTCCACAATATGAACTAATTGAGCCATTATAGGTGCTTTCACATCAAGGTTTTTTATATCAAAAGCTTCAAGAAAAATATCCTTCAACTCATACAATAACTATGTTTTCAATTGCTATCTTTTCAGCTCTTATTGTCTTGTCTTCCTTGCTAAAAAATCTTGAAAAGTTTTCATTTTCTCATATGTCAAGTTATTAGTTTTATAATTAGGAATCACAATAACCTCATCA
Source organism: Cupressus sempervirens (assembly GCA_028749045.1). Classification (NCBI taxonomy): domain Eukaryota; kingdom Viridiplantae; phylum Streptophyta; class Pinopsida; order Cupressales; family Cupressaceae; genus Cupressus; species Cupressus sempervirens. Next base: position 204,726,026 of record CM053793.1, on the reverse strand, counting down.
ATCATCATTAGCTTCCTAGGTGACTTCACCTTCTTAATCCTCTTCCCTTTATAATCAAGGGTACTAGAGCTTGGCAATGATAATTGCTAGTTTTGAGTTCAGAGCTCTAGGCTCGGTCTTTGAATAATTTCTTGTATTCCCTTGGCATCCTTTGGCTCTTCTCCTTACTTTTTCTCCTCACTTGGTTTGAATTCAACATTTGAACTCAACTCAATTGTCTCCTTTGTCTCCTTAATCTAAGGTGTTGGAGTTCTAATTTAATAGTACTAGAAGACAACAATAATATGATAGCTAGGGTTTAGCTACTTCCCATGATTGGCACATGTTATTTAGATCTAGACTAGCTAAGAAGACAATAATGCCTTCTTCAATTTAGGCTATAGTAGCCAAGGAGGGTTAACCTAGGGATCTCAACCTTTTCTAAATATTATCACACTACAAATCCCTTATAGTATATTTGGTCTTTAGGAATTCTTTGAAATAGTAATTGACAACAAGCTTACAATAACCAACTAAAACTTGTTAAACTTTTGCAATGAGTGATGACCAACATTGAACTTCATCTTCATAAATATTATAAGTTAATTTTGATTTAAAATGAATAATTTAATGCAAATTTTGACTATCTTACTTGATTCTCAAATCTTGACCAATGCCTTAATCCATTATTATAATAGAGTCACACCAATGAATTAGATCTATTTAGTTGACTTGTAATTAAATATATCAAATGTTAAACCCTAAATTCCATACTTATAGTATCCCTTCCATACATCAATAATCCTATCACTTCATAGAATCATTTACTTAACTCCTTGAATTAAAAACAATAATGAAGTAATATACAATTGATCCAAATTGCATTCAAATAAAATTGAACTTTTTTCATCTACTCTCAAAGTCAAAGACACACAAAATGGAGACAAAATTTAGAATGCATAGATATCATACAACTACTCTTTCTATTAATATTCTTAACAATGATACATATCTTTGATAAGACCCTGAATATCACAAAGACTAAAACCAACCTTTTATTCAACTTCTAAAAATTATAAGAACATAAGATAGAACATCATAAGGCATGAACCATGGGCATTTCTATTAATATTCTTAAGAATGATACATATCTCTAACAAGACCCTGAATATCACAAAGAACTAAAACCAACTTTTCATTCAACTTCTAAAAATTCTAAGAACATAAGATAGAACATCATAAGGCATGAACCATGGACTAACTCAAAATTAAATTATCATCAAAATGAATCAAAAATTAGACCATCACTCCACATTTTGGAAATCCTTTTATAAAATAAGGATCGCAAAAAGCTTTAGATGGGAGGACACATGTCAACACATGACTCTTTAAGTAGTTATAGAGAAAGACAAATATTCTCCTTACAACAAAATTCTTTGCACTTTAAACAAAGAAATAAAAGGAATAGTTCAAAATCTAAAAGCTAGCATGAAAGGTTTAGGTACAATCTTGATTTATTTTATAGGTGTATTCACAACACAATGAAAAGGTAAGATAATCTATTATGATCTTTTTCCTCCCTCTATTTGTCTCTTTTGCATTCACTGGCTATCATCTAACTACTTCTCGTGGGCAAGGCTTTAATCTCTCCAACTGCTTCCCACACATAAATCTCTCTTTTTGTGGGTCATTTAGTGCGTCTAACTATTTCTAAATCATTAACTAATTTGTTCCATCTAGAATTTGTGATGGCTTTTGATTCAGTTACAAACTGATTTGTATCAATTTCCACTTTAAAAAGAGAATCATCTAACTCTTTAAAATCCACCTCATCAACAATTACATAAAAAATAGCTATCACCCTTTCCAATGTTAGAAAATGATCAAATGAATTTGACCACTCCTGCGAATCCTTTAACTTATTATCATTATCTATAATTGATGGAACAAAAGAATCAATGCCTTTAGTCATTACTTTTACTTTACTTTGAATAATTTGCAATTTTCTAGTGAAAAATCTAATTAACTACTTTCACAACTTCAAGCTCCTCTTTCAATATAAATATTTTATCCAACAAATTTGGCTTCTTAGCCATTAAAACAATCAACCTCTCAAAGAATTGTACATATGGTCCCCATTGGTTTAAGATTGGTGATAGCCATGTTAATGCTTCTTGACAAATGTATTAAACATTTTGTAATGAAATGAAAATGCTATGTGTCTATTGAGAGATTCTCCTTAAGACACTTATCCTGATTCACCATACTTTTCAAAACAATTACCTTTAATTGATTATTTTTTATGAGGAGTTTCAATTTACATTGTGACAACTTGAGGCTCATGACCTGCTTGCATTTCTTCTAAAATTTAAATTATTGCTTTTTCAATGGCCTTTTCTAGCTCTTCAATTCTCATTTCAGCTTTGTTCTCCTCCATAGCTTTGAATTTCTCCCTTAATGATGAAAATTCTCTTTCCAATCCTAAGTTCTTGTATCTAGCTCTTTAATTCTTTGCTCATATACATAAATTTTTCTAAGCTCTTCTTCATAGAGCTTTCTTGCATCAATGTAATCTCTAAAAGTTTGAGCCAATCTTGTCTCAATCTAATCAACCTTGGCCTTATTCATAAATTAAAAATGTTTATGAGCACTTAAAAGCTCTTCATCTATGGTATTATCCAATGTCCACACTATTGTAGGCCCATATTCTATGTTTTTCACATTCATTAACTTTGGCTTTTTTTTCAGTGCTATGCTCCATACAACCAAGGTTTTTGAATCTATGTTGAATCTAGTTCCACTTTGCAACCCCTTAGCACTAAATTCTTTAGAAGATGTTGCTTTTTCTTGCATCTTGATATGATTTAGTATAAAATCCTTTTCTAGATCCCAACCAAGTACTATAAGCATACCACTTCCTTTTATAAGGTCTCTAGCCTCAACAAGGGTCATCTATTCAGTCTTAGGGTCATAGGCAAATAGCTTTTCAATTAGCCCCTTTTGTTTTTCCTATGATTCCCATGGTTTAAGAGTCCATGTCAACTCATTTTGTTTGACTTTGTATAAGAAACTTTTAAATTTTATATATTTGATGAACACATCATCTTCAATAAATTTTTTAGCTCGGATGATTCTATCATCCAACCTAACAGTTGTTAATTATAAATCAGTCAAAAAATTATTTGCTTCTACCACTCTATCTTATACGTAATTCTACCTCATGTCAAAAAAATATTTTCTTTTTCTTGGTATCAATTTTTTAGTCATTTCCTTCACTTTGTCATGCATTTGGATAACCCTTTTCCTCTTGTGTCCCTTTTCCACCCATGTAGAAGTCTCAGGCTTATCATCTATTACTTCCATGACAATATCTAGTTCTAGTGAATCATGGTTTACTCTCCTCTCTTCACCCTTGGGCTCTTGTGGAATTTGTGACATGATGTGGATAGAATTATCAAGTAGCTTCTAAAGTCTATGGGGATATAGTGTTTCTATACAAAAACCCTTGAAGTCTAGGTCTATTCTCTTCAACTACCTTTCCACCCTTAGTATACCTTCATATTTTCTCAATCTTTCACCAGATTCCCCTTCATCTACAATGTTTTTAATTAAGTCTTCATGTGGAAACTCCTTGTTATTTGGTAATGTGTAGTTTCTGATCTCTTTTAGAGTACACCAAAAAAAACCCTCTCATAAATTCTATAAGGGATAGTGGATAAATATAATGTCTCAAATAGTAATGAATTTGATCAAGAGACTCCTTTCTAATTGAAAAAACCTCTATCTGAAAGCATCTACACTAGAAGGTTCCTTAATGCAATGTAGGGCCTAGGTACTCCTATCCATCAAAATTGATTTTTACACAAATTTAATTATGGCTAGCCTAAGAGGAATAAACTTTGGTAGTATATGGGGAGGCTGGGGATAGGCATAAACTCTCAAGAATGAAATTATTGGAATAAAAATAGATCACCCCAATTATGATCAAGTTTTATATTATCTGGAAAGAGCGTTGGCCTCATTAACCTTTTCAAAATTTTAGGGGCTCTAATCAAATGGTGGTCTAACATTCTCATTATTAAAAAACTAAAATTATTAAAGAAAGACAAGGAATCATAATGATGGAAATGTCTATTCCATAACTATTTCCATAGTTGTACTAGTAGATCTCCATTCTCATTTGATGCCTAGTCAATAAAATCTAGAATGAGATATCCAACATTATTGTACAGTATTAGATACATTAACAATGAATAATGGTGGAACTTGAATTTCTCCAGTTCTCCTCTATGTGTTGCTTCAATTTTTTCTTGCATCTTTTCAATGATATACCTTAAATAATCATATCCCATTTTATGAAAGGTGTATTGTACATATAGGTCCATAATATAGATCAATCGATACACCACCTTAAAATCATCATTTCCCAATGCCTTATATAGACCATAAACTATTTTGTAGAAGTAGTTTTTGAATTTTTCCATAGGGAAAAACTTATCCATATTATTTGGAATATCTCCATTTGATTTGAGGATGGAAGGAATATGTTGGATCATCACCATTCTATTGCAGAAACTTTTATTCTTTTCAAATTTCTTTTGGAACTATTTAATGTCAATTGGCACACTCATTTGACCCTTAAGCCCAAAAGCTTCAATAAATAAAAAATGATTGAGTGTGCATAGAATACTTCTATCATGTCTATGGAAAGATTTTTTGATCTCAAATGGGTTTTGAAAACTGAGTGTAAACACACTTAAGCTTTTTACTAAGTTCATGCCAAGTATAATATGTATAGATGCTAAGTAAATCAAGTGCTGAGTAGCTCAAGTGCCAAGTGAATAGTTGATGCCAAGCAAGTTCAAGTGCCAAGCCAGATAGAATTATAGTATGTGTTGAGCATAAATATTATCAAGTACTAAGTAACATAGAATAGACTTAGTTGTTTGTGACAGCACAAACAACTATGTAACCATTTTTGAGCCAACTTATGGATAGTCTGAGCTGACTTATGGATAGATCTTGAATCTTTGAAGATAAATATCAAATCTATTTATATTCCCTATGCAATCACCATACAACCAATTAGAAAAATGGAAGGAATTGAGTGGGATAAATGAATGAATCTCAATCATAGATTCATACCTAACCCTAAGCCACTAGAGTATTTTTAAAGGGAGATAGAGCCCCATAATTTAGTATGAGAGAAAGCATTAGAGAATGTATACGAGGAGGTGATGTTAGTGAAGTTTTGAAGGAAAAGAAAGGGGTAAATTGACCAGTATACATTCAAGGTGACTTAGAAGAAGGACATAATTGCAGAATTAGTTTGCAGAACAAAGGATTGAGGATACAACAATTTCATACTAGATTAGAGAGGATCAAGAAGGATTAAATTGAGATCTAAAATCAGCAATACCAGATTGTAAGTAGTTAGATCAAACATTCTACTGTACTTTCTAACAACTATATTAATAGGATTAAATCCTTTATATTAAGGTTGACTTAATCCTCATAATGAAATCCTTTAATAGGGTGACATTCCAAGTGAACATTCTAAAGTCCTTTAGCTAGGCACACTTTTAATAGGGTGTTAAAAATCCTTAAATAGGGTGGGATCTAACAATTCTTTGTAAGCCTTTAATAGGGTAGATCATGGGAATGGTCAAACTATGTAACCTTAATAGGTGAACTTTATTGTTGCAATAGTGAAGAATTGTGGGTGTCATCCCCACTCCAGTTTTACCTTCTCAATGGATGGTTTTTGGGTAATCATATCTAGTGTCAAGTATTTATGTGGATGCATTTACTTTACATGTTAAATTTCAATATGTTTATGTATGCATTTTTTTAAAGTAAAAAAATTTATTGGTTAGAGATTAGAACTTCTGATTCACCCCCCCCAGAAGTATACATTTCCCATTTGTATTTCCAAAAATTGGTATCAGAGCTAAGTTCTCATCAGGAGAACCCTTATAGCTTGGAGAAAATATCTTGAGATGAAAGTTTAAAAGTTAGGAAAGACCATTGAGAATCAAGAGATTGAAATACATCTCTTACTACAACAACTAAATGAAGCCAGAGATGCCTTAAGAATTTCATTAAAAAAAAGGAAAGAAATTGCTATGGCTGAAAATGACACACAATACAAAGATATTGACACCACAAAGTTATTTACAGATGGTAACTCCTATGAATTTGATGTAGCAATTGTAAATATCATGGACAAGAATAGAACACAAGCTGAGTAAATAAAAATCTCAAACTGGAACAAGAATCACAAGCTACATTGCTATGTGAGGTGACTAAGCAAAAGAAGAAAGCTATAGAAAAAAAGTCCATGATTGAAAAAGACAAAAGAATTTTGGCAAATATATTCGAAGAGAAGTTAGTAGAGCTATCTAAGATCTCAAACATACATTTGGACACCCTAAGCCAAATGATGAATGCCCATCATGAGTTGAATGTCAAGGACATTGAGATAACTACATTGAAGTTGTGGAATGAACAATTGTAGAATGACCTAAAAAGAGAAAAGAAATTTGCTAAAAGTTTCAACAAGCCAAATGAAGCTATCAAGTACTTTGAGTAACTACTAAAATCCCCTAGATCTAGTAAGGGCACATCAAAATTGGGCTACACAAGCACTAAAGAAGGAGAATCATCCAAAGTTGCTGAGGAAAGAAACAATAAAGGTAAGAATTCTAAGCCTACTTTTCATCATTGTGGAAAGACAAGACATAGAACTAATGTTTGTAGGAGCAAGAATGCTAAGATAAAGAACATGATTCATTGTCACAAGTGCAAAAAACAAGGTCATCAAGTACATGAATGTAGAACCACAACCTTGCATGCACCAAAATTTGAAGGACAATTCTACAATTGTCAAAAGTTTGGTCACAAAGCCTTTAAATGTAGATCCAAGTCCACATGGTCATCAAACAAGGGAAGAAGCCATGAAATTTTTTATAATTGGGATTACAATACAAGACATAGCTATCATTATTATCAAGATTATGGACACATCCCTGAGAATTGCATAAGAATACACTTTAGTGGTACCTACAATAGAAGGTTGAGTTAAACTACATGTTTTAGCTATTTAAAGACTAGTCATATCAGCAAGCACTACCCAACCAGGACAAATGCACTTGACTCAAAGTTCAACAAGGGAAAAGAAAAGGTAGATGTTGAGCACATCAGAGGAGAGATGAACAAAATATGGAGGAAGAAATATGGGTGCAACACATTAAATGAAGGGGTCACTTCACCAAAAAGGTCAAGTGATCACATCTTATCAAACTAAACAAAAAGGAGGTATGTCATATTGATATTTAAATGCTTCATAGCACATCAATTTCAAGATAGGTTAGTTCTAAAAAGGATAAAATAGCATGAATAAAGATGCAAGTCAACAAGGAAAAACCAAGGTCAAATCTTTAAGTTTTCATCTTATTGTTGAGTGTGAAAAGTTCTCTTCATTTGCTGAGTAAAATTCTAGTGTGTGCCGAGTTGTCAACCAAAGTCATTTGAAACCAAGTTAGTAGTAGCTATTGAGTGAAGGAAATTTCTATAAAAGTTGAGTATCATTAATTCTAATAGCTACCAAGTGATGGGGAAACCAATGGATTCCAAGTGAAATAGAAATTTCATATAAGCCAAGTTTACAGATGTACATGTACCATGCATTAAATGCGATGTTTTGAAGGGTATAAGGCATTTTTTGCTAGAAATGCTTTAGAATAACTAAGAGGGGGGGTGAATCAGTTATTCAAGGTCCAAATCTCTTATTCAAATTTTTTCACTAAATATAGTAAGCCCATTCAACCATTCATTCATCCAAGCTTTAACTTTTCTAACTAGCAAGTTACTATAAATCAACATGCAAGCATAACACATAAAAGTTCAACACATAACATAGTGATTTACGTGGAAACCCAATTTGGAAAAAACCACCAGTAACATGCTACTCAATTCTCACTCTTTTGAAATGATGCCCTATGAAAGGCCTACCCTATTAAAGGCTTACAACACACTATTAAATGTGACCTTGTTAGAGGATTTAACCACTCTATTAGAAGTGGGCTTGGCTAGAGGACTTTAGAAAATTCACTTGGAATGTCACCCTATCAAAGGATTTAAAAATGGCTATTAAACTAACCTAAGTCCATAGGATTTTCATATCTAATACAGTTGCTAGTGAGTATTAGAAAATCTTTGACCTGACTATAACATACAACATAACTTGTAGATCTCAGATCACTTCTTAGCTCATACCATTTCTTGGCCTTAAATTTCTACAACTCTGATAGCTTGGCCTCCTTTCAAGCTTAGTCTTCTAGAGTCTCCATGCTCAATGTGCTAGTGCAATCATCTCTTCTTGTTCACTTGTAGAAGTAGAGCCTCTATGCTCTTCCTTCTTTTAGATGTCTTCTCCTTGACACCCTTCTAACCACTTCACAATTTGGCTCTTTGGTAGTAGTAGCATCAGTAGCATTTGCTTCTTGGTCTATGACTCCTTAAATAAAAGTCTTGGAGTTCTTTTCCTACTCGATTCTTCCATCCTTTAATTTCAATTCCTATGGATTAGGTAGGAGTCATTGCATCTAACCCATATTCTTTTTCCTTTAGAAACTTCTTGAATAATCCTCTTGAATTCACCTAAAAATAGTTTGCATAGAATTTTGTGCCACTAGCTCATCATCCTTATCTTCTAGCTAGTTCAAAAAATTTAGGCTAAATAGTTTGTCAGCTTAGATTTGGAAAATCTTCATTATTTAAAATAATGCAACAGCTTGGCACTATTGAAATATTGGTGCTCGACACATACAATGTTGCTCGGCATCAATTGTGTTTTTCTTGATGCTCGACATCTGAAGATCACTCGGCACACACTAGAATTTTCTGTTACTTAGCTCCAACTAAAAACTTTCTCAGTTTCAACTAACTTGCTTGGCATCCACTAATGATCTTAATTTAAGCTTTGTAGTCAACCTTGTTACAACTTATTCCTCCAATGTTTCTAAGTGTGACCAACCTCTATATCTATTATCAATACATCATTTAACCATTGTCTTAACTAATCCTTGTACTTCATTAAAAAATCTTAACTCAACCTTTCTCTTAGGTACTGTTGTTACATCTTGTTGATCAAATATTCTTCATCAATCAACTAAGTGATAGTACTTGGATCTTATTAGCAAATGTCATTCTTACAAATAGCAAGTTTGACATCAATGATAAAACAATGATTGAAAACATTCTCTTAACAAAAATATTTCCTTTTTGTAACAATCTCCCTCTTTGATCTTCATCAATGAGCTTTTTAATTATATTTCCAAAAATCTCCCTCTTTGGCATTGATGGCAAACCAAAATGATCAACCATCAAACTAAACTATTTAACCAAATGCTAAGTAGGTTAGAACAGTAAGTTAGATGCTAAAAAGTAATTGTATTACCATTAGTTTTCACATCTCCCCCTATTATCTTGATTGCTTCATTTCTACTTCTCCCTCTTAGCTATTGTATCCTTGTTCTTTATTTCTCTCCCTCTGTATTTCTCATCTTCTACTATTCTGGTAAACTTCTCCCTCTATCTTCATTTGATAAAATTTTGTATTTTCTTGACATTTCTTCCTCATACTTTTGATCACCAGATCATCAGCATTTGATTAGTTTCTCACAATTTCTCCCTCATTAACAACAATGCCAAAGACATGTTAGCATTTGAATATGCAAGTATAGCTTTTGTAGGTTCATTCAGTTTCTCCCTTTGTCACCTTGTTTGTGACTAATTTGGAACTTCAACACTTCTACTACTTTAGGCATGAAACTTAAACTAAACATCCTTTGCATTAATGTGTAAAATCTTTTAACAATCAACTCATTTGATGTAGGTAATTCTTGCTTTTACTTCAAGTAGCCTTGGCTAGGGGTATCACATCTAACTTACCTCTAAGATATTCAAAAGCATCTTTAGGTAGTACTTTTGTGAAGATGTCAGTAATCTCTTCCTTTGAGCTAATATATTCTATCTTCACTTGTTTATCTTCCACCAACTCTCTTACATAGTGATACTTGAATGCAATGTGCTTGATTTTAGCATGCATTACATGGTTCTTTGATACATTGATAGCACTCATATTATCACAATAAAGTATCATAAGTTTTGTTACTTCTTCCTTCATTCCTTGCAAAAAAATTTTGATCCATACAATATTGGTGGAATTTATAGCAGTTGCAACATATTCAGCTTTAGCAGTGGACTGTGAGGTAAAACTTTACTTTTTTCTGGTCCATGTAATCAACCTTTTTCACAAGAAAAGTACTCCTCCATTTGTGCTTTTTCTTTTATTAGTGTTATCTCCCAAATCTACATTATTGTAGGCACTTAGTTCAAAATTTTTGCTCATCTTGTAGTATAGACCAAAGTCATCTGTTCCTTTTAGGTACCTTAGTATTCTCTTTATTGCCATTAAGTGATTTTCTCTTGGACTTGCAAAGAATCTTGCCACTATTCCAATAGCTAATGCAATGTCTGGCCTACCATGTACAACATATTTTAGCTTTCCAATTATTGATCTATACAATGTTTGATTTACTTCAGCAAACTCATCATTCTTGGATAGCTTATGTCCTATTGCCATTGGTGTGCTAACTAGTTTTGAGTTTTCTAGCCAAAATGTCTTGAGTATCTCCTTAATGTATTTTGATTGGGTAACAAATATGCCACATTTCAATTGATGTACTTGTAATCCAACAAAGAATTTGATTTCTCCAAACATTGACATCTCAAATTCATTCTTCATTTGATCAAAAAAATCTTTGCAAAGAACATCTTTTCCTCTAAATATTCTATCATCAACAAAGATTTTTGATATTAAAATTTCTTTACCTTTTTTAGCTTTGATGTACAAGTTTCTATTGTTATCCATTCTCTCCAATATATTTGTGCAATCTCTCATACCATGCTCTAGGTGCTTGCTTCAATCCATAAAGTTCTTTGTGCAGTTTGTAGACCATGTCCATGTCCTTGTTCTTGTCATCTACAAATCCCTCTAGTTGTTCTATGTAGACTTCCTCTTCTAGTATACCATTCAGAAAAGAAAACTTAACATCCATTTGGTACACTTTGAAAGCTCGGTATGTAGCATATGAAAGTAATGTTCTTACTCCTTCCATTCTTGCAATAGGGGCAAATGTTCTCCTATAATCTAGTCCTTCTTCTTATGCATAGCCTTTGCAAACTAGTCTGCTTTGTTTCTTCTTATCTCACCATTCTCATCAAGTTTATTTTTAAACACCCATTTGGTACCAATCATATTCTTATTAGCTGGTCTAGAAACTAGCATCCATATTTTGTTCTTCTTAATCTAATTTGTAAGGTGATGTCTTCTCACATATTTGGCTAATCCTTGTTCTGCCCTTCTTTCCATGTTTGATCCTTTAGCTTCAGGGTCATTTTGTTCTTATTCATTTGACACTTCATCATTCCTCTCATGTATACTATTTTTAGAATCAAAATGTGCATTTTATACATTCTATAGCTCAACTTTTGAATGCAGCTCATCATTCACTAGTTGTGAGTCGGTAGATACTAAATTTTTTTGCTGATTCCCAACTTGATTTGCAAAATTTTCTTCAATAGTCATTCCTTCATAGAAGTATACAAAAGGTCTATAATCCTCTGATTGCTTGGACTCATCAACTTGAACTTTTGCATGCTCATCAAAATTTACGTTTGCACTCTCCACAATCTTGTTAGTGTTAGTGTTCAAACACTTATATGCTTTGCCTCTAGTGGAGTATCCAAGGAATATGCCTTCATCACTTTTTGCATCAAACTTTCCATTTATAGAATATTTAAGAACATAGTAGTTACAACCAAGACTTTGAAATGTCTAACATTAGGTGAGTGACCATACCATAATTCAAAAGGTGTTGCACTTGTACCTTTCTTGAGTTAAACTCTATTCAATGTGTAGACTGTAGTTCTTATAGCTTCTCTCCAGTACTTTAGTGCGATATTTTTTTCCATCATCAAGGTTCTAGCATTGTTAATCACTGACCTATTCCTTCTTTCAGCAATATCATTCTATGGTGGAGTTCTTGGTGTTGATGTTTTTCTTTTGATACCTTTGTCATTGCAAAATATCTCAAACTCTTTTGATGTGAACTCACCTCCTCTGTCTGACCTTAGGCATTTTAGGTTCTTTCTTGTTTCCTTTTTAACTCTAGCCAAATACCACTTAAACATTTGAAATGCATTAGATTTTTTCCTTTAAAAACATAGCAGTCGTCATCCTAGAATAATCATCTACAAATAACATTATGTATGTCTCTTAGGTAGCTTTGCACTTTAATTGGATCACATAAGTCTGTATGGACTAACTCTAGTATTTTTTTAGAAGTGTGTGTTTTTATTTTTAAGCTAGACTTAGTCATCTTCCCTAGTTGACATTGTTTACATATTGTGTTTTCAAGTTTCTTTAATTTGGGCAACCCTCTAACCTTCTTCTTCCTGATGCTAATCAGATTATGAAAGTTAACATGCCACAACCTTTTATGCCAAAATCAAACATCATCAAGTCTAACAACAAGACATGTTGCATCTTCCATATCTAGATAAAACAAATTACTCCTAGTTTTTTCACCTTTTCCTATCAGATTTCCATTAGTTTCATAGATCTTTGCAGTTTTGTTTCTAAACTCTACTTTGCAACTTACATTGCCTAACTGTGACACACTCAACAAGTTGTAATTCAATCCTTCAACATAGTATGCATTATCACATGAAATTTTCTCTATGAGTTTAATAGAGCCTTTTTCTTTGATTTGACATGGAGCATCATTACCAAATCTAACACTATTTTCATCATATTGAGTAAAGGTAATGAGCTTACTTTTATCTCTTGTCATGTGATGTAAGCATCCACTATCTATGATCCACTTGTCATTCTTGTTCACATAGATAACCAATGCTATTGCTTCATCTTCATCTTTATCTAATTCATCTTTCATGTCCACATAGACTACTTCATCATCATTCTCATTAGAATCTTCTTCAACAATATAGCATCTATTGCCTTTTTCCTTGTAGTCTTTGTTGTCATCTTCTCTCTTGTTCCTGTACTTTTTTTCTTCTTTGTAGTTCTTCTTTTGTGTACATATTGTAGAAATATGACCTACTTCATTGCAATTGAAACATATGATAGGGAGCTTACCTTTGAATTTACCTTTGCCTCTATGGAACCTCCTAGCTTGTAGTGCTTCTAACTGTTCCACATCTTCCTCATTTGCATTGCTATCACTAGATGCATGTTTTTCTTTTCTTCTCTTTTTTTTTGATGTCTCCTCCTAAGTGTCTTTTATTGTCATCTTGGCCTTGGAAGTAGATTCAAGGCTCTTAGGTCTATCGTTATCAAAATTGGACAATTTAAATGCAGTAAGTCTTCCCACTATTCCTTCAAAGGTTAGTATGTTTCCTTTTACACACCTTAGCTCTTGAATGGATGAAACTCTAATAGCATAGATAGGGAGTAGAGTTCTTAAGTATTTTTTAATGAAAATTTCTTCTTCCAATTGACCACCTAGACTTCTTATTGTACTTACCACTTCTTTTATTCTTGCAGCATATTGAGCAACATTTTCACCTTTCTCCATTTTCATGTCATCAAACTTTACTCTTAGGCTTTCTCTTTTTGCTCTCTAGATATTATGATCTCCTCCATAGATATTTGATAAGGCTTTCCACGTTTTGAATGCAATGTCACAATCTTTGATGTCATCATATTCTGCATAACTAAGTACAAAGGCAATTTTCAGCATTGCTTGATTGTGCTTATTTCTTTTTCTCAAATCATCCATAGTAAGAGGTCTAGCTAGATTTACATGTTCTATTCCAATTGAGGTTTGTGCATAATCAACTATTGATCCAATGTGCAATTTCATTAGACTACCATGTAGAAAAGTTTTCTTTGTTGAGCTTGGGAACTTCTCTGTTGGACATCTTGATCTGCTTGCTTCTAGTACTTTGTAACTAAATCAGCAGATGGCTTTGATACCAATTTTTAGAAATGTTTTAGAATAACTGATAGTTTGGGGGGGAGGGGGGTGGGTGGGTGGGTGCGGGGGGTGGGGGGATTGAATCAGTTATTCAAGGTCCAAATGTCTTATTCAAACTTTTTCACTAAGTATAGTGAGCCCATTCAACCATTCATTAATCCAAGCTTTAACTTTTCTAACGAGCAAGTTACTATAAATCAACATGCAAGCATAACACATAAAAGTTCAACACATAACACAATGATTTACATGAAAACTCAATTTGGTAAAAACCACCACTAACATGCTACTCAATTCTCACTCTTCTAAAGTGATGCCCTGTGAAAGGCCTACCTTGTTAAAGGCTCACAACACACTATTAAATGTGACATTGTTAGAGGATTTAACCACTCTATTAGAAGTGGGCCTAGTTAGAGGACTTTAAAATATTCACTTGGAATGTTACCCTGTTAAAGGATTTACAAATGACTATTAAACCAACCTAAGTTTATAGGATTTTCATATCTAATACAATTGCTAGAGAGTATTAGAAAATATTTGACTCAACTACAACATACAACATAACTTGCAGATCTCAAATCACTTCACAGCTCATACTAGTGCCTAGCCTTCAATCTCTGCAACTTTGATAGCTTGGCCTCCTTTCAAGCTCAGTCTTCTAGAGTCTCATGCTCAATGTACCAGTGCAATCATCTCTTCTTGACCACTTGTAGAAGTAGAGCCTTTGTGCTCTTCCTTCTTCTAAATGTCTTCTCCTTGACACCCTTCTAACCACTTCACAATTTGGCTCTTTGGTAGCAGCAACATCAACAACATTTGCTTCTTGGTCTATGACTCCTTAAATAGAAGTCTTGGAGTTCTTTTCCTACTTGATTCTTCCATCTTTTAATTTCAATTCCTATGGATTAGGTAGGATACATTGCATCTAAGCCATATTTTTTTTCCTCTGAAAACTTCTTGAATAATCATCTTGAATTTTCCTAAAAATGGTTTACATAGAAATCTTTGGCACCAGCTCATCATCCTTATCTTCTAAC
Organism: Cupressus sempervirens; assembly: GCA_028749045.1. Taxonomy (NCBI): domain Eukaryota; kingdom Viridiplantae; phylum Streptophyta; class Pinopsida; order Cupressales; family Cupressaceae; genus Cupressus; species Cupressus sempervirens. The sequence continues at coordinate 204,710,944 of CM053793.1, read as the reverse complement.
TAGTTCAAAAATTCAAGGTAACCACTTTGTCAGCTCATATTTGGTGAATCTTTGTTATTTACAATAATCTAGTAGCTCGACACTATTAAAATATTGGTGCTCAGCACATACTGTGTTACTCGACATCAACTGTATTTTTCCTGATGCTCAAAACCTGAAGATCACTTGGCACCAACTAAGATTTTTGATGCTCGGCACCTAAACTTCACTTAGCACTTGAAGATCACTCGACACACACTAGAATTTCCTATCACTTGGCTCCAACTAAAAATTGGCTTGGCTTCAACTAACTTGTTCAAAATCTACTAATGATCTTAGTTTAAGCTTTGCAGTCAATCTTATTACAACTTATTCCTCCAATGTTTCTAAGTGTGACCAAACTATGTATTTGTTATCAATACATCATTTAACCATAGTCTTAACTGATCCTTGCACTTCATTACAACATCATAACTCAACCTTTCCCTTAGGTACTTTTGTTTCATCTTGTTGGTCAAATCCTCTTCATCAATGAACTAAGTGATAGTACTTGGATCTTATAAGAAAATGTCATTCCTAAAAATAGCATATTTGACATCAATGACAAAACAATGATTGAAAAAATTCTATTAAAAACAATCTTCCTTTTTTGCGACAATCTTCGTCTTTGATCTTCATCAATGAGCTTTTCAATTAGATTTCCAAAATGTTTTTCCTCATTTTTCATCATTACAAACACAAAGCAAGAGTAAGCATAGTGAAGAAGCAATTTTCAAGTAGGATTGAAGCATTTGCATAGATTCTAGTAATGATTAAGTATCATTTCATTTATCTAAAGGTATTCTTCATGTGCCGAGTTACATAGTTTTGTATTTGTTAAAACCCTACTTTGCAAAATGGCATCTAGTTCTAAGAATCCAAAGGATAAGGAGCCATATGAAGTTCAATTAGTTAATAATGAGGTAAAGAAACTAGAAATTAGGGCTATTCTAGAGGTTTCATACAAGAATGACCCAGTAGGTGCATTATTAGTTATTTCACCCAAGGTCGTGATGGTACAAGATGTAAGGAAATGTTATAATTGCAAAGTCAAAGGAATTGGAGACATGGAAATTCATCAGGCATATGATAAATTATGTGAAAATGGAGTGTTAAGGGAAGAGTTGAAGATTGTTGAGAGAAAGGGACTAACCCATGCCATAGATTTCCCCATTATTTTCAAAACTGGATGGATCAAAATTTCCTTATGAAAAATCCATGATGGATGCTTATCGCTAGAAGATGGACCCATAAAATTTTCAAGGAGAATTGCACATAGGATTATAGGATACTCAACCCTAGATCAGCCCAAGTCCCTAAGGAGTGACTCTAAAGAAGTGATTGAGTGAAATACAGGGGTAAAGTGGAACAAGAGAGAAATGACCATTGATACTATCAAATATCCACTTCTTGAATTTGAAATGAGGGTCTTATCACACAAATTATATTAGTCAAGTTGGCTGAATAGTGTTCCATGTATAGTAGCTGATATAGGATATAAGATTGTGAAGAAAGATCATACTTGTGATCTTGGAGAGCTGCAGTTGCAACAAATTATGGAGAATTCAGGAGCAATAAGGAAATCTAAAAGTGCTCAATGCAAATTTGGTCCAATTTTGGTATGCATATTCTTTTATGTTCAAAATGAATTTTCATCTTTTTGCAAAGTAGGATGGATGCCCAATAGGTCTGTAGCTTTGCAAATAAATGAGTACACTAAACAAATGGGAGACAACTTTGAGTCAGAAATGACTAGTTACTTTGAAGACTTCAAGCAATCCATGAAATAAAAGGTGAGAATTCATATTTCCCTAGTGGAGAACTACTACAATGATATTTGTTTCTTGGTAGACATTGACTACACCTTCATCTAGGCTATAGTGCTCAGAGTGAGATGGCTAAGGCCTTTGGGTTATGAAATCAACATAGATGAAGTATTAGTTGCCATCACAATACTTCTTGTAGAAGAAGTTGATAAGTTAGCAAAAATCTTTGGTAACTATGATGTTGTCAAATATAAAGTTGAAATGGAGTCTAAAACAACCTCAACTCTAAAAAACAAAGATAAAATGGTGAGGAAGCTAAAAGATAAATTTGGTGAAGAAGTTGAAGGCAATGATGAAGAAGATGAAGAAGAAGAAGAAGAGGAAGAACAAGAGCAAGGCCAAGAACCTCTTTCCCTAACCCAAGGCATGGATGAAGATGAAGAAGAAGGAGGTTCCAAGGAGGAACAAGTTGAGGGAGCACCAGCTAGACAAGAACCAAAGAAGAGAAAGGCTAAGACATGGCCTACAACTCAGCCAAAGGGAAAGAAAATTACAAAACCAAGCCTTGCAAAGCCTACTACTCTAGCTACAAGAGCCACCACAAGGGCCACCACTCAAAAGGCCAAGGAGCAAGTAAAAGAAAATAAAAAGGCTATTGAACAAAAAGGTCTCGTGCAGAAGAAATTGAGGAGAAAATATGTTGCACAACTAGAATCTGATGATGAAAGGACCAAGTCAGAAGACACAAGCCAGTTCATAGTGGTATATCATGCTCCCAAGTTTGATATTTAAAACATTTGTGATAATGTTAGGGATAATGTAGACTTAACTGGCTTGAAAAACATGGAAATTAATAAATTGAGTAGAGAAGATCAAAATAAGGTTGAAGAATTAGTGTATGCCATGATGGAAAAATTCAAGAATACCCCTCTTGAATTTGACAATACAATGCCCAAAGACTTATATTAAATTGTTGAGAATAAATGACACTATTGCCTAAATATGGAGAAGAAAATAAGAGAATCTACATTGGCACAAGTGATGTCAAAATTTTCAAAGGGGAAAATAAAAAAGGCAAATAAGAAACATGGTAGCAAATATGCACTCAAGTATAGGGCATTAAACATTCTTCAAAATAAGATTGAAGATGTTGTAAAGAAATCAACTCAAATGTGGAAGTTGATAATTGGATTGACTACTATCAAGGAAGGAGAAGAGGATATCTTTGAGGGAAGGAACAATGGAGAAGATGAGGATAACAATAAGGAAGGAGAAACTGAAAAATAAAAAGAAGATAACACAGTGGAGAAGGCACACCAACAAAAGGATGAAATGGAAAAAACTAGGGAACATCAAATAGAACAGAGTATGCAAGACACAAAATTTCCACCATAAAGCCCTCCACATGACACAAACACACCTAAAACCATAATAAAAGTAAAAGATGTTCCTAAAAGCTCAGCTCAGAACATCAATCCACTAACTACAGAGGATCTAAAGAAGATCCTTGACCAATCCACACTATAGGCTAAATTGTGTGATAATCTAGTTTTGGTTAGTGTGTATGAGCTACAACATGTATTAGCTAACATAACTAGGGATAAGGGGAACACACAAGAACCACCTTCTGCCATCCTTATAGCTACTAGTGGTCAACCTCTAATGTAAAAATTAGAGAATACATTAGAAAATGTTGACACCACAATCAAAGTTGTTATGATTGAACAATAGACTTAAACTATAGAGGAGCCCATAAATGATCAAGCAAGATAGATAGAGGTGTCTATTCCTCACACAAAAACTCAAGATGTAGGACAAAAAATTGTGATTGATCAAGAAAAATTAGAAGAAGACAAGGAAATTCTAAAGGAAAAGGAGCAAGAAGCCATTTAGACATTGGTTAATTTGCCAGCAATTGACACTCCTACCAAAGTCCTTCAGAGGTTGAGCACTTATGCAATGCCACTTCAAATTTTAGCACCAAGCTCAAGCTCAACAAAGGTTGCAAGGGTACTTCACTATGGAGACCCAACACTAGATGATGAAATAGTTATACCAAAATATGAATATGGAACCATGAACCTAGAACAAATCAATATCATGCAGGAGGTAATAGAAAGGAAGAACCAATAAATACTCAGAGAAGAGTATAAACAAAGGAAAGCACTGCATGATATCAAAGATATCATTTTAGATGCATTCAGCTCGCAAACACCTAATGAAACCAATCCTATATTGGAAAAATTGTTAGAAATTCTTGAACAAGTGACAAATGAAGACTAAAAAACCAATGGAATGGTCTAAAAAGAAATTTCAAGGAAAAGTTAATGAGAAGATATCCAATGGAATAGCACTATCACAAGTATAATTGGCTACAAATATTAAGAAAGTGAAGAAGGTACTTGAGAATATATTCTCATTGTACACAAAATTGTGTGACCCCAAACTCTTCACACAAGAGACAAGCCACAAGATTTTGAGTTTAGAAAGGAATTTGAAGATTTCAAGCACATAGCTACCTCAAAATCCAACTCAAGGTGAGAAGCATCTCCATACAGTGCTTCACACACAAAAGGAACTAGTTGTACTAATAGAAAAAGAGGCTATTACAAGAGCCAAGCTAGTTCACATTCAAGCTTCCCTTGTTGGAAATATTCAAGACTATGCTAAGTTACTAAGAGGGGAGGTGTAAATTAGTAACTTCTAAAACTTTGACAATTTCAATAATTAATCCAATAATCCAATTAACACTTAATTCATCACATCTGATCTAATTGTGCACATGAGAAAATTAAAACATGAAAGCATCCATAACACTTGAACACAAAGATTTGGTGACCCAAAAACCTTCCAAATAGAAAGTAAAACTGTGGTGGTGATGATACCCACAAACTTTAGTACTACAACATAAATTTGGCTTGTTAAGGCTTACATTGATCACTTCTAATGATCTGCCCTATGAGGTGTAGATAAGACTGTTAGGTCCACCTTGTGAGAGGATTTACAAACACACAATGAAGTAAGAACTTGGTAAAGAAATTTATGAAAGACTATTAGGTCTACCTTGTTAAAGGATTTTGATTGGTTCACCTATTAGGATGAAGTATTAGATCTCTAATTTGCAACTAAGTTTTTTGATAGAGATTCACTAGTGCACTGATCACCTTTTTGTGATAGATATGTCACTACTACTCCTTATACTAATATGGCCTTTATAATTCTTTATCTGCTACATTCATACCTTGAAATTTTTGCATCCACATTCACATTACAATGCATATGCTTACATTCATATTCTCACTCTTACTTGCATACATTGGATATGATACAATACATTATATATATACTAATCCAAATTACAAAATTACAAAGTTGGCTCATATGAAGATACTCAAATTTTGAAGACTGACTCGGTGAGGTTCTAAGACTTGGCAACCACTATCCTACTCAACATCATCATGCTCTTGGTATACATAGAAGTCCGGTTCATACTGATCACTTTCAAGTAGTCTTGAACTAGGTCTGCACTTGTGACTTTGTAGCTATTGTGCAACTCAACAAACACTGAATCACTTGGTTACCATGAAGTAGCTTAGTTAACACTAGCTTTGCATCACATGAACTATGAACTTGATAGATACTGCAATGCTCAGTTAATATTGGCTTTGCATCACATGAACTACGAGCTCAGTAACCACTGATAAACTTGGTAGACACTAAAATGCATGGTCTGAGCTGTTGAGCTTCACACTGACTAAATCTACTTGGTAACCACTGGGATTAGTCCAAAAGACTCAGTAGCAACTATAGAGCTTAGTGGCTATTGAATTACATGGAAAACACTATAAACTTTTAAATGAGCTTCTTAGCTATACAAAATTTGAATAAGTGTGTATCACTAATAAAAAACTTAATTGATATGTCAACAATCTCCCCATTTGGCATTAGTGACAAAAACACTTATTAGCCGAAAACTAAATACCTTGTATTCATCATCATGTGATCCTAGCTTGGTATATTTTTGAGATTTTTCAAAATTGATCTTTGTAAGGTATATACAGAGTAGTTTTTCAGCATAGCATATTTCTCTCCCCATACTATGTGTTCCACTATGTACATATATAACTTTTGTCTTGTATACATAACATATCTCCCCCTATAACTTTTCTCCCATATCTCATCTCCCCCTTTTTGATAGTTTTTTCAAAGATTTTTTTTAACACATTTACATGGGGAAATGAAAATGAGATAAGAATGTAGAATGTACCTTGAGGGTGATTGCCAAGGTTTTATCCCGATTTTCTTGTAAGACATTGCACGTATGAATTGCAATTTTCACTTCTGTTGATAGTTCAATCATGTGATCCACAATATAGAAGTTGTTATCATGGATCAATTTTTTTGAATATACAATGTGTTTCTACATAGCATCCATGACTGGAAGGATCATATTTTGTATATCAACCAATGTTGAATGGATCCTTGCCTCTTCTCTTAACAATTCAGCTTGCAAGTTTGACAAAAATATGATCTTTGTGAAATGTGTAGAGCTTGAACTAGGGTCAAGTTGCAGTTGTTGAGAACTTGCTTTATGATCTATATCAATTTTGGACAATTTGTCCTTTACTTCTTTTGTATACTCAGTGACATCACATAGTTTCCCAAAAAGTGATGAAACATTTGAATAGGATGCCTCAAGATTGCCCAAAATAGTTGAAAGCTCAACTTTATAAATGTCTATTTGATGAGCAATGTGCTCCAACACTTTATTATTGAATTTATTTTCAGCCTTTTTAGCTATCTTGTCTTGACCTTCAATGTCCTCATTGAAATTTTAGACTACCTCACCAAGCTGAAATAAAATAGGTTGAGAAGAATCAATCTCAATTCCAATTGCCTCGGTCAAGATGTTCTTGGCATCATCTATTATCTTGTACTCTATGTCTCTTTCCTCTCTTAATCTTTGCTATTTGGCCTTTTTCTAGAGGATTTCACCAAATATATGCATTTTTTCTATAGAAAGATTATAGATATCCCATTGGACATTACTATTTCCTCATTTAGATCTATATCTTCCTCTATCTCCTTTCCTTTTCCAAAATTTTTTGTACTCAGTTGAATCTTATGTTCAAGTGTCCTCACACTTATTTCTTTTGTACTAGGAATAGAAAAAATAGTGGACATACTTGGACTTGTAGTGAAAAATGATACTATACTAACTGATGGAATACTTATAGAGATGCTTGTAGAATCCAAAATTGATGAAGTCAAAATTGTAGAATCCAAAACTAAAGTAGACAAAACTAGAGAGCTTTCCATAGATGTACTCAAAACTATAGAAGTCAAAATTAGAGAAGTGAAGATTGAAGAACTCAACTTGATAGATGAAGGAGTTTGTAGCTCAGTGGATGAAGTGGAAGTCACTTCTGTCAATGATATGCTGAGCTAAGTTGGTGCAAAGAGTTATTGGACATTTATTGTATCAGTAGTAGTCACAGCCAAACTTGTTGAAGCTATCTCCATACTTGATGTAGTCAATGGTTTGCTCAGGGAGTGAGGAAGTGAGGAAATGACTTCAATAGCTATCTTAACTAGGTTAGTCTCCACATCATCTTTCTTAGCTTCCTTGGTAGCTTCTTCACCTTGATTCTCTTCATCTTCCTCATTATCAGAATGAGTCACTTCTTCAACATTTTCTTCCTCATCTTTCTTCTTGTCTTCTTCTTATTTATCATCCTTTACATCCACTGGGAAATCACTTGGTCTATGTAGCAAATAAATATTCTTCCAAATATTTGTATCATTTCTAACAACATGCTCTATGTCCTTGATTAAAACCAATCAAGTATTAAACCTTAGAGTCAATTTTTCTTCATTTTTTCTTTAAAGACTCTTTCACTTTAGTATCTAATATGCTTGATAGTAACTACCTCAAGGTTTGTGCATATATGTCTTTCACTATTTGCATAGCATCTTGGCTTTAACTTCTCTAGCAATTCACTAGAGACTTAAGAAGTGATATGATCTAGTGAGTGCTTCCATTTACCTATTTTTCTTAGCACCAATTCTTCAACTTTCTTCTTCTCTACCTCTATCCTAGTCTCATATTTCAAAGATTTAAAGTTTTTTTATTCCTTCTCCTTCTTCTAATTGCTTCAAATTTTCTTGGAAGGTGGGTGGAGGTTTTCTAAATATAATGTCACTTCCTTTCTTCAGTGACCTCCTTGTGAAGACTACAGTGGATGATTTTGCATGCTTGGTGATGATCACTTTTCCCTTTTTCTTCAAGGGTTCCTCTTATTTCTTAGATTCTTCCAAATTATTTTCTTCTTCTTCATCCTCACCTTTACCCTCTATTAACAAGAGATGTGCACTTGATTTTAGTTTGGCTATCCTTCTCGTCCCTTTATTAACCACTTGTAGGAGCTTTATTTCTAGCTCTATTATGGCCTTAGCTTCATCATAGTTTCCAAAATAAGGGGCCTTGGGATCAAAAAGTTCATTCACAAGGGCTTCAATGATATTCTTGGTCTCATCAATATTCACCTCATATCCAAGAGGTTTAACCCACAGAACTCTAGGCTTAACTACTTGGATACATACCTTATCATAGTCCACCATGAAGTGCACATCATCCTTGTAGTTTTCAACTAACTTCTTTGGAATTATGAACCTATTGTTCATTTTATCTTTGAACACAAAAAAGTAGTTGTCCATGATGCTACCATAGTTCTCACCCATTTCTATCATATATTCATTTATATGGTAAAGTACAGGCACATCTTTTCTCTAGACTACAGTGCCTTTGGAAGGGAAGAACTTTTAGACATAAAAGAATAGATAGGTTAATAGAGAACCAAAATTTTGCACAAGTTCTTCTTTGAAGTTCTAATACTTTCCACGTTCTTATTGAATTGCTTCAATAATAGCTTGATGAGGTCATAAGATAGGTTGTTATTGACCACTTTATATGCCAAATTGATAGCTTCACATGATACATATTAAGATAGCTTGAACTATATATCTTATGAGCAATAACATGAATTCCAAATTTCAATTCTTTCTTCAATGTAAAAATGATCATTCATTTGATTTGCAAGTTCCTTTCTTGTTTTCAGGGATTAGAAAAGTTGCTCCTTAGCTTTCTTGAGTTGGGCAATGGCCATTTCTAGATCCAAGTTTTCATTGTCAATAGCTCTGTCAAGTCTGAATATCTCCATATTCTTGATCTTTGCTCAAGCTATTAAACTTTCTCCTAAGAACCACAAGGCTCTTAATACCAATTTTTGGAAATATTCAAGACTATGCTAAGTTACTGAGAGGGGAGGGATGAATCAGTACCTTCTAAAACTTTAAAAATTTCAATAATTAATCCAATAATCTAATTAACACTTAATTCATCACATCTGATCCAATTGCATGCATGAGAAACTAAAAGATGAAAGCATCCATAACACTTGAACACAAAGATTTGGTGACCTAGAAACCTTCCAAATAGAAGGTAAAACTGGGGTGGGGATGATACCCACAAACATTAGTACTATAGCATAAAGTTGGTTTATTAAGGCTTACATTGATCACTTATGATGATCTTCCCTATTATGAGCAAATAGGATTGCTAGGTTCACCTTGTGAGAGGATTTAAAAACACATTCACCTTGTGAGAGGATTTAAAAACACACAATGAAGTATGTACTCGATAAAGAGATTTATGAAATACTGTTAGGTCTACCTTGTTAAAGGATTTTGACTAGTTCACCTATTAGGATGAAGTATTAGATCTTTTATTTGTAACTAAACTTTATGATAAAGATTCACTAGTGTTCTAATCACCTTTTTGTGATAGATATGTCATTGCTGCTCCTTATATTGATATGGCCTTTATAATTCTTTATTTTCCGCATTCATAACTTGAACTTTTTGCATCCACATTTACATTACAATGCATATGCTTACATTCTCATTCTCACTCTTACTTACACACATTGGATATGATAGAATACATTACATATATATACCAATCAAAATTACAAAATTACAAAGTCAGTAATGACACTTTTTAACACAAATATTACAAAGTTGTCCCATATGAAGATACTCAGGTTCTAAAGATTAACTCGATGAGGTTTTGATACTTGGAAACCACTATCACTACTCGACATCATCATGCTCTTAGTAGATATAGAAGCTTGGTCCATACTGATCACTTTCAAGTAGTCTTGAACTCAATTTGCACTGGTGACTTGTTAGATATTGTGCAACTCAGAAAACACTGAATCACTTGATTACCATGAAGTAGCTTAGTTAACATTAGCTTCACATTACATGAACTACAAACTCAGTAGATACTACAATGCTCTATTAACATTGGCTTTGCATCACATGAACTATGAACTCAGTAACCATTGATAAACTTGGTATACACTAAAATGCATAGTTTGAATTGTTGAACTTCACACTGACTAAATTATCTTGGTAACCATTGGGATTAGTCCAAAAGACTTGGTAGCAACTGTAGAGCTTGGTGGCTACTGAATTACTTGGCAAACATTGTAAACTATTCAATGAGCTTGGTAGCTATACAAAATCTAAATAAGTGTGTCACTAATAAAAAAACTTGACTGATATGTCAACATCCCTAACCCCTTACATGGAAATACTACAAAAGGAAAATAGCCTATGTTGAAAAGTGCTAAAGAAAGATCCTAATCTTTCAACTTTTAGTTCACCTTGCAGTAGAGACAAACATCCAAATAAAATCCTTAGATGTTACAATAGACAATTGGGATGTTTCTCTCAAGATTATAATGGAAATTAACAAGAACTTTCTAGATAAATACAAACTCAATATATAGACCCTTTGACATAAGTGTCAAAAAGGGGGAGATAAAAGATGGAGATAAAAGTAAGGGGGAGAAAAATTTACAAGGGGGAGACATGTGAAAGCAGAGATAAACTAAACAAAGAAAAGATAAAATAAAAGGGGAAGTAATTAACAACAAAAAAAATAGAAACATGACATATCAAATCATATCAGATAGAGAGTATTAGAATGATTGAAGACAAAGAGTATCGGCAAGAGAAAAATATACTCTAAGAGATTTTGGATACACAAAAGACACATTAACTCAAGGGGAGTCACAAAATTTTGAGGTATATAGTTCATTACAAATTTTTGAACAATTTTGAAATTTTGTATATATGCCAAACTGGATGTATATTATAGTTGAGGAGATTAGGTTCATCATGTATAGTTAAGTGTTTTTGCCATTCATGTAAAAGGGGGAGATTGTTGATCTCAGATTTTTTTTGACAAGAGTGTCAACACACTTAAGTGTTTTACTAAGTTCATGCTGAGTATAATATGTATAGATGTTGAGTAAATCAAGTGTCGAGCAAATAGACAGAGTTGAGTAGTTCAAGTGCCAAGTGAACAATTGATGTTGAGCAAGTTCAAGTGCTCAGCTAGATAGAATTATAGTGTGTGCCAAGTAACACCTAATGGACCTAGTTGTTTGTGATGGCACAAACAACTATGTAAACCATTTTTGTCATGCCCAAAAATACTAGGCAAAAACACACCAAATTTTTTTTTTCATTTATTTATTATTATTACCATTATTATTATTATTTGTCTTACAAGTTCCCCATTAAATTTGACAAAGTTAAGATCACAGGTTTTGCCTTCACACATTCAGGGGTTTACTCCATGTTAATAACTTAATGAATCTTTCTTATGTATGCTAGGTCATACATCATTTACCATATCAATTCCATGAATTACTTTGGGTTTTACTTTCATACCATACGTGACTTAAATACACTAGATCCATTCGTTAGAAGAACTAAATCTACTCTTAAAATTTAACCTACCAATTGTATAATATTTGGCTCCCAAAATTAATAGGATTTATTAAAAATATTAATTACTTTACCATAAAATTAACTCCAACTCAAAATCACCCTCTCTCAATGCTTTATTCAAGTGATCTATGCAACCCTTATTGTTAAATCCTCCCTTTACTACATTCCAATTGAGGAGAAATCTTATTAAGGTTAAATGTATGAATCCAAAAGTTTTTTTTTTGACACATGATTTAGTTGGTAAACAATACTTACTAGTCTGAATACTACACTTTAATTATTAATTTTAAGTCCTAACTATATTAACATTATCTAATCCTATATTAAAATTAAGTTCCTCCTTTAAAAAAAAACTAAATTCTTTAATACATGATTAAATATGTGAATATGACTCAACACCTTAAGTAAAATTTATAAATTCTACTTGGTATTCACAATGGAACTTATTGAATAACTTGATGATTATATTAACCAACAATTCACAAATTCTTTATTACTAACCACAACTACCTATCTTATTAATTCTAACCTATCCTTTAGAATACCATCCTGACTCTCTACCTTAGACATGCTACTAAATATATCACCATCAAAAATCTAACTTATATGCTAACTAACTTTTCTCCACCAACCATAATCCTAATGAGAAACCCATTTCTTTTACTATAAGCAACCCTTCTCAAATTCGAATTCCACTAACCAAGATTCACGTGTCCCTATGACTTATTAATCCTACATGCTAACACTTGTCCCTAGGAGGCAATAGACACCCAAGCAAACATTAGTCAACTTAAAAAAATCTACACTAGCCAAGGCCTGATGCCTAGAGAACATTTCAGATTTCATGTCAGATGCTAATCAAACCTCTTCCATGAAAGTACACCTAGTTGTATTAAAATAAAACCTTTGAGCTAAGATATCGATATAACACTAAGTTAAAAGTTTAAGGCTATGATTTGACTTTTTTTTTTTCTCACTCAGTTATTCTTCCAAGGTCCACGTGACTACCTAGGACATGGCTATAATCAAATATTTCCTTTTTGGTGGTTGAAGGATAAACTTTATCCCTTAATTTCAAATTAGTGTCCTATTTGGTTTTTTCCCACTAAACTATTCTAGGCGCCTAGTTTCCACGTGAGAAGGTGGGGATACGTGATGGGGAGGCTCGAAAGGTGGTCAACCTTGGGGAGTTCCTTTATAGTTATGTCATATATTTATTTTATTTATTTAAATGCTCCCATCAATCTTCTTTTTAACATGTCTTTTCCATGTTGACTTGCTCACGGGTTTCTTGTTCCTAATATCAAAATTTGAAGATGACATACTATTATATCTATTATTACTATATATTGTTCAATCATTTTATTATTTTAACAATGTCCTATTAACAAGATTCTAAGTATATTCTTGTTGAATAAAATATTAGACTATAATAGGCATCCATTATATTTCTCATTCCAATACAAATTCCAGAGAGGTAATATGCATCTACAACAAGTTTCACTAAGAGTTTTATTGCATTTTCTCCTATTCTCCATTTGATAGGATATGAGTGTGGGTTTGAACTTGGCTTAACTAGGCTATTCTATTTTATAATATTATCAGTTCTATTGATGCTACTTGAAATAGTAGTAAATAAAACTAGAATCTAAAGAACTTTCCATACTATTGGTTTGATATATTAAATCAACTTTATAGCTTGCATTTGATCATGTTCCATTGCAAAATTTTACTGAAGTATTCATTATAATGAAACCTTAATGAGAATTCTAGCTTCTTACATGAACAATCATAGTCAAATGCATCTTAAATTTGTTATTCTAAGATATAATTATGACTATTCCTAAACATGAAACTCTCTCATATATGACTGAGAGGATAAACAACTCTTTCTATTCCAATTGAAAACTATGCACATATAGATAGAGTCTTACAATACAATGCAATTAGTTATGAGAACCTCCAAATTACTTTCTCTACCCCATGAACCCATACATCATAGTGGTATATACAAATGGAGACTTTCTTTTATAGTTCAATACGCAAAACAAAATAACAGGGACTATACTTTTACAGATACAATATTTGATGCTATGGAAAATAAAAAAATATCTCCTTTCAACAAACAACATATTCCTTCTTCTCTACTATGCAATCATTCATTTCTGCTATATGAACAATATGAAGAGTTCTCCATTGTAGTTACAAAGAAAAATGACAAGTTTTTATCTTCATAAAACGTCCATAAGATGATCATTCCAAGCTTGTTTCCATTTCTCCCTTGAGCACAAAATCTGCAAATACATCACAAATAGACAACAAGGACCATGGGTGCTTTCCACCCAACCATAGGTCTCAAAGAGACCACCCCTACGCTAGGGGAACAAGGCTCAAACCGGGTCTCACACATACATCACAAAATTTTGCATGAAGACACAACACAAAACACAATCAACACCCTTCTATGGCTTGCACAATGATTCACCATTGGAATCATAATACATTGGGTGAAGGTGGGCTCTTCAAGGAGGAGAAATTCTAACATCATAAGTATCATATTGCCAATGCATTTTGCCTCTCAAGGCCACCACAACATAACAACATATTGCCACTACATTGCCTCACAAGGCCTTCAAAACAACCATCTTCTCCTCATCCACCAAACCTCCTTGTACCTCCCAAAAAACAAGATTCATGCCCATGAAGGAGCCCATGCTCCATAATAACAACCTCATTATGAGGTAAAAACAAAATTTTCTTTCTCACCTGCAATGTCAAGCCCAACTTATGCCCTTCACCCAAGGCTTCTCTACCCTCCCAAGGGTGAGTGAAGCCTTCACACCCATAATCACAATCAAAACTCACATTCAAACAAGAAAAATAACAAAACAAATGAAGAACCACAAAACAAAACCAAGAAAGGATCTCCAAAATCAAAAAACATATTCACTTTCCATTCCAACATAAACAAAACCAAGAAGGTCAACCAAGAAATTTACAAGAACATCACACATTCTTGCATTGTCATAATACATAATCAATTCTCATAATGCAACAAGAACACCACACTTTCACACAATACCCAAAAATCCATATCACAAGATTTACAATGCAAATGCATACTCTATTAATGAACTCTCACGCTTGCAGATTTGTTTAACCATGCTAAAAGAAAGAAATGAGGAAGAAACAAGTTTTGAGACACCAACCTTGGTCCAAGATATGGTAAGGATAGTTGTATTAGACTCCCTTAATCTCCCTCCAAAACCTAACAGTCTCTAAAATTAGAGTGTGGGTAGACACCCCACCAGCTTGGCCAAATCTCTCTAATAAAGCCTTCCCACTAACTTATTTTAGAAAAAACACTAAGCCACTACTTTTTACAAACTTGTCTCCTCTAACTTTTCTATTTTTGACTTAGTGGGAACATAGATATGACAACTCCAAATTCGAATTGATGGAAGAATGCATGGGTAAAGGGGCTCCCTAGGCTATCTAGGCACTCACATGATCAAAATTAGGTCCCTGACATGATGTACTATCTTATGGATAACTTATTCTCACATAAAAGACACTTTGGGACCACCTAATGACCCCTAAAAACCCTAGCCAAGTCCAAATTCGAATTTCCTTTGATTGAGACTCCTCATGGCATTTTTCTATGTGAGGTTAACTTGGGTTCTTCATCGGGGTTAGGTTTAGGTAAGGTTACTTCTTGACCAACCCTAAATGACATGGCATCTCCAGATGGACAACACAAGTGTCAAGAGACACACACAAAATATCACATTACATTAAAAATGACTTGTTTACAATAATGCATGAACTAGGCTATTACACACATATACAATTCAGATATACGAAATAAAACACATTGCAATGAGGTTTGAATCTTTTCCATTGATTCAACCTTGGCTATGTCATGTTTGTAGTAGTTTGAGCCTTAATTCCCCTTTAAACCCATGGTAAAATTCCTACACACTAAACTCAAGCATCAGTAGTCCAAGAAAATCATGTAAATAATAAGTACATAAGTGAAATAATCATTATCTCATTCAACATTAGACTTGCATATATTTCATCAACTCAATTTAACTTTCCCTTTCTCAATCATTTCAAATATAACCTTCAAAATATTAAAATATCAAAACTTACATATCACATTTCAACATTTGAGTTCCATACCTCATTCTTTTTAATTAAATTACTTTTTCTAATAATTTCCATGTAAAATGCTCAAAATACTATAACATCAAACTTTACTTATCAACATAATAATATTCTAAATAACTTCATAGTCTACTTTTTTTTTTATCATTGCAAAAAGATGCTAAATTTCACAACTATTGAATCCCTAAGTATGCGGGTTAGGTCTCAATGCATAACAAAATTTATCTTTTAACTCTGATTTCAACTTTAAACATTACATTCTTACATTACAAGCATTTCTACCATTCAATTTCTATTAAAGCAATGTCAATAGCTTAAAACATGAATAGAATCATTAAATGCATCAATTAGGTCATAGTATGTAGAGGTAATTGCAAATCATCAAAATGTAGATATCTAAATGACATAACCCTATAGTCTCAAAAGTGTATAAATACATAGGATTAAAATCACCGTAATGCAATTATCTCATTGGTACAATGATAGATCGGGTGAGGCCTCACAATTTTTGAGTTGACTTATAGTTAGTTTGAGTCAACTTATTGATAGATCTCAAAGATTTGAAGATAAGATCAAATCTATTTAGATTCCCTATGCAATCACCATGCAACCAATTAGAAAAATGAAAGAAATTGAGTGAGAAAAATGAATGAATCTCAATTGTACATTCATACTTAACCCTAAGCCACCAAATCCTTTTTAAAGAGAGACAAAGCCCCATAATTTAGTATGAGAAAGAGCATTAGAGAATGTATGTGAGGAGGTGATGCTAGTGAAGTTTTGAATGAAATGAAAGGGGTGAATTAATCAATATACATTCAAGGTGACTTAGAAGAAGGATAGAAATGTAGAATCAGTTTGTAGAATGGAGGATCAAAGATACAAAAATTTCATACCAGATTAGAAAGGATCAAGAAGGACTAAATTGAGATCTAAAATCAACAATATTAGATTGTAAGTAGTCAGATCAAACATTCTACTGTACTTTCTAACAACTATATTAGTAGGATGAAATCCTTTATATTAAGGTTGACTTAACAATCATAGTGAAATCCTTTAACAGGGTGACATTCCAAGTGAGTGTTCTAAAGTCCTTTAGCTAGGAACACTTTTAGAAAGGTGTTAAAAATCCTTTAATAGGGTGACATTCCAAGTGAGTGTTCTAAAGTCCTTTAGCTAGGCACACTTTTAACAAGGTGTTAAAGATCCTTTAGCAGGGTGAGATCTAACAATCCTTTGCAAGCCTTTAATAGGGTAGATCATAAGAATGGTCAAACTATATAACCTTAATAGGTGAACTTTATTTCTATAGTAGTGAAGAATTGTGGGTGTCATCCCCACCCTTGTTTTACCTTCTCATTGGAGGGTTTTTGAGTAATCATATCTAGTGTCAAGTATTTATGTGGATGGATTCACTTTACATGTATGTTTATGCATGCATTATTTTAAAGTTAAAAGTTTTATTGGTTAGAGATTATTACTTTTGATTCACACCCCCCCTGCCCCCAGAAGTATACATATCCCATTTCTATTTCCAACAAGATTTAGTTATATGATTGTATGACTTTATTAGGGCTTTTACCAAGTCCATGTCCACATATACCTCTAGAAATATAAGATTCAAAAAATTCCTCACCCATGGGTTTAAAACTAGTGCCTTCTCAAATCTATTATTGTAGAAAAAAATGAATAATTTATATCCATTGGTATCAGGGAAAATTACATCTCTAGAGAATGCATATGGTTCTCTGAAATCATGGTCATTTGTTGAGATAACATTTGATGACTCAAGAAATAATTTCATCCATTCCTCAATATACTTGTTAGTTTTTCTCTATCTTGTCTTACCCATCTTTGAAATCAGAGTTTTAGGAAATTTTGTAGTCTTAGATTGAACTTCTTCTACCTTTGTTTTAGACATTTTCTCTACAGTAAAGTCTCAGGCTCTATAAATTTTTTTGTAGTGAACTTAGCAATATAGTATCTTTGCAAATTCAAGAGCTCAATAAATCTTATTTTCTTAGCAATGAGTAGCTTTTTATTTCTTAGAGAATGTTTTTATGTGTTCACGTACTTCATTAATGTCATTTATTTTATTAATTATTAGCATGCATGAGACTTTCAAATCTGCAACTTAAATGTCTAGTTAACCACCTTTTACCTCATCTTTTCAAAAAATTGATTGCTTAAACCCTTTGTCCTTTTCCAGCTCAAAGAAAATACATATGCTTTATTTCAAATTAGGATTTTTGATCTTATGCCCTATTTAAATTTTGACCTTTTGTAACTTTGTATGTATAAACAACTCAACCCTCCTATCTTACACTTGATAGTTTATCAAAGCATCAGAGATCTTGTCTATCATATTTTTCTCTAAGCCACAACCTTATGTTGGCTATTGATAATACTTTTGTGTAGCATCAAAATCTCCTTTTACACACCTTATGATCTTATGATCAACCCCTTCCATAGCATCATAAGCCTTCCTTATATACCTTATGGCCTTATGCTTTAGTGTTCATCATAAGATCAGAGATCCAAACTATTCATCTCCATTCTAATCAAGATCATATGTTGATAGTCAACCAATCAACTTGTCATAACTATGGAAACTTCAATCTTTCCCTTTAACTTAATCTCTATGACTCCATGGTTAACCTTAGACTGAAAGATTATAAATAGGTTAGAAATATTTTGAATTAAGCTTGCAATTTCTTGCTTATCAAAAGGATCTAGGGTAATAAAAAGTTGACTATATGATAGAATTTTTCTTGGTGAAGAATAAGATATATGATTGGAATAAATTCATGGCCTTAGGGCTTAAATAAAATTTGGAAAAATCACAAGTCATGAACTTAGCAACTAAGGGTTTTCTTTTTTGAAATAAGACAATAACATACAGGAAAACCCTAATTCAGAACACTATTTACTTAATTTCAAAAAAATTGCATAGTGAAAATATAGGCTACTAGTGGGTCTATCTAGGGATAATGGATAGCTTGCATCCATATAAGAATTCAATATTTATGGGAGAGAAGACCACATATCTGATGAATTGACAATTTTTTTAGAGAGCAACACCCAATAAAATAGGGAAAACACAACATATATACAAGATTTACAAGGTTTACAAATATAAAAAGATCTAAACTACTATTCAAGGAAAAAAGAGTACCTTCGACATAAGTACTTCATGAATTTTCCATGAATTAGAAATTCTAGAATATCTCCTAACAATTCTTTGATAGAATAAGAATCCTCTCTCGATTTGTCATGAACTAGTTTTGGGCCTAGCCAAATAGGGTCAAAATTCCCATGTTTACCCTTGTCTTCCATTCTGGTATTCCATAGTAATACTAAATCTTCTAACTCAAATTTTCTTGCAAGTGCCCTTTTATCATACTAATGTTTAGTCTAAAATTTTAATTTTGTATTTCTAGTAGAGGCTTCTCTCTTGGTTTCATCTAACTACAAAATATCATCTAGTCCAGCTTGAATGTCATCTATTATTTCATCATCATATTGCTAGAAAAACTTATGCATTCCACTTAAGTTGTTTTGGGGAAATTTGGCTTGTATCCCATAAATGAAGTCAAAAGGTGCACCTTCATTATTCTAACCCTATCAGCCCACAATGCTAAGGGAAACTTTTAGTCCCAAGTCCTCTCTTTTTTTATTCAATATCCTCTTTATGATCTTTAACATGAATTTTATTTCTAGATTATGCCTATTCATATCCTAGGGGATTATATGGAGACAATGTAGATATGGTAATACCATATTTCTCACAAAAAGTTTTGTATTCCTCAGATCTAAAACACATAGAATTAGCTATAACAATCTTATTAGGACATCCAAACTTAATAATAATGTTATTTAGAATAAAATCCATTACCACCTTACTTGTTGACCCCTTAGTAGGAATGCTTCAAATAAGTTTGTAAAATAATCAGTTTCTAATAGGATTCGTGAATGCCCCCCACTTTATTTCTTTGCAATTTATCCTATGAAGTCAGTTCCTCATTTCTAGAATGGTGCTTGCACCTCTACTAGTCTTAATGGTACGTTACTAGAAGATTTCAACTTACCAGTGAATCTCTAACATGCATCACACTTCCTTACAAGTTCTTGTGCATTCTTAAACAATTTAGGCCACCAAAATCCATCTCTAATTACCTTATGAGCTATTGTCTTAGCCATATAATGGCCTTCACATACTCCACTCTGCATTTCATCCAAGATTTTTGATGAATGTTTCTCATCAACACATTTTGACAATACACCTTCTATGTTTCTCCACCATAATTCCCCTTTGACAATCACATATTTTATGTCTTGTAACTGCAATGCTCTCTTCTAGTTATCACTCATTTTTGGTGGAGTTTTCATGTATTGCAAGCAATAGATTACATCTTTGTACCATTCACAACCATCCATATCACACAAGTAACTTTTGCAATCACCTTCTAGCTAGTTTATCTTATTTGCTTCCAAATTAGTATCTACCATTAATTTTTCATGCCCTTGTTCTCTTATCAACTTAGTAATTTGGATGTCTTTATTGAACTCTTGGACTTGTTGATCCATCTACATCTTCTTCTTGAAACTTCTTGCTAAGAGAATATATTTTTCAACGCAACATTAGGAACAAAAGCAATCACAATAGCTCCCATAATATAACACCTAAATTCCTTCACAACTCTAACTAATGCATAGGCATGTTTCTCATTTATTTCATATTTTAACTCTACATCCTCAAGAGATTTTCTAAAGAATATAATTGGTTTCTCAAATCCCTCTTCATTTTTTGCAACAATATTACTTTAACAATATGAAATGAAATAAAAGAAAAAATATTCATTGGATTGGAATAACTAGGAGCTTTTAAAATAGGGGCATATTTAATATCTTATTTTATTTTTTGGAAAGCATTAGTTAGCTCATCGTCCCACTTAGCCTCACATCTTTTAAGCATTTTAGAAATGGGTGTAGTTACTTTTGCAAAGTTTTTAACAAACCTTCCAAGAAAATTTATTTTACCAAAGAAGGATTGAATACCTTTTACATTCTTAGGATTTTGAATCTTGCCAATGGCTTCCACCCTCTCAAGGTCCTAAAAGTTTATCCTCAATAACTCTTAAATCACATTTTTTGGGGTTTGATGAAATGCCATATTACAAAGCTCTAATAAATACTTTTTCAAGATGGATGCAATGATCTAATTCCTTTTTTGAATATGTTGTTAGGCCATCCCAATATACTACTAAAAACTTATCTATGATGTCTACAAAAGCCACATCCATAACTATTTAAAAAGTAGCACTAGGATTGGTCAAGCCAAATGACATCCTATAGCAAACATATGTCCCCCAAGGTGTTGTAAAAGAAATTTTGTACTATTTTAATTCTTTTACAACCACTTGGTTATATCTTAAGAAGCCATCCATCATTGACATCACTCTAATCTAGTGATTCTCTGCAACATGGCCTCCATATTTGGAAAATTGTAATTGTATTTCAATGGAGAAATATTCAAATTTATGAAATTAACATATAGTTTTATGCCTTGATTTTTCTTTCTAACAGGAACTAAGTTAGACAGCCAAGAACAATGTTTGATTGGCTTAATGGTTTCAACATCCCTTAATTTCATCAGTCCTTCTTGCATTTTTGGTGCCAAAGTTGGATTAATAGGCCTCTATTTTTGTCTAAAAGGCTTAACTACTTCCTTCAATGGAACTTCATGCTGGAAAAAAATCTTTTCTATAAGCTTTTAGATCATCATATGACTAGGAAAACACATGCCTATACTTTCTCAAAAAATCAATCAAAGTCTTTCTTATTTTACAAGACAATTTCTTACCAATATATACCTTCTTAGGTGAATCCTTAGTTCCAAGGTTTACCTCTTTAAAATATTTTGCATCTTGATACTTAGTGTTAAGCCTAGATCTATCCTAACTAATAAAAATGGTTTCCAATACAACCAATCCCTTTGGGATTTTGTTTATTTTGAGCTGGAAAACTTCCTTGCCACAAATAGTATCCTTACCTTCCACTGTCTCAACCAATTCTGAACAATCAATCTCCTGACCAAAGAATTGATCTTCACAACTCAAAAATCTTATAATATCTCTATCATTTTCAAAAACTTACCAATTCTGGATATTATCAAGCACATATGGTCTATTCTATACTTCTACCTTTAATATGCCAACAAAAGTGACATCATTGGGCTTTATATAAATATTTCCTAATAGATTAGCCATCTTTTTATTGCTTCTTTCCATCCAATTTATACCAAATGCCTCAAAACCCTCTAACATGTCCTATACAACATTCCTATACTACTTGAACCTTTTATTTTTAGAGACATACATTGATTTTACTTGGGAAACTACCAACTCAAAATCACAAATCACATATAAACACTTAATTCTATGCTTATAGGCTAATCTCAAATCTAGTAGCAAGGCCTCATATTCTGCAATATTATAGGTATATGAAAAACTCAAATTAAAAGAAAACTTATCTGTAATTTCCTCAAGAGAAATCAAGAGGTTACCTGCACTAGACCCATCCTTGAAACATGCTCCATCAAATTACATAGTCAATTAGTCTCCCTTCTCTAATTTTGAATCAACTTCTACTACAATAGATAGTTTGACAAATTACTTTTCTAAAACCAAGACTTCTGCCCTAAAAGTATTGATATCAATATCTACAAAGCATGTCATATAACCATCATCCTTCTTTTCAATCATGTGGACACTTTTTGGTTCTCTATTAATCTTAACCAATTTGTCATCAATGTGAAAAGTTCCCTCAGACAAATCACATTGTAGGATTCCACCCATAGCTACACTCCATTTCAGAGACAACAACATACCATATTGAGGTGGAATGTCAACCACTAAGATACTCATTGTCAATTCTTTAACATGATAAGAAAATAATCTATAAGGTAGTTCACTTATTGTCCCTATAACAATAACTCACTTTGATCCATTGCATAGCATCTACCTTGGGTGGTCTCTACTTTTATCCCCAATTCTTTCATAACTTCAAAAGGCATTACTATATTAGATGCACCTGAATCTATCATACCATTTTTCAATATTTTCTTTTTACTATAGTGATTAAAAAGAATGGGTCAATATTTCCTAAACATTGATTCTCTAAATCATCCAAATACATGGGTGGGATTTGAGACACAACTCTCTCTGTTCCTATCTTTTCCCTTTTTCCATTAGAGTCCTCGCTTGAATTACAATTAAGATCAATGTTTTCTTTAACATTCCCAACCCATGCCATGGCTTCATCCTTATGTTCTAGGATTCTTAATAATTCTACGAGTGGGAATTTTACTATAATCTATGATAACATAGACAACATATCAACAAGAGGGGTGGGAGGAGTATCTATATGCACACCTTTTGTCTCTTTGTTTTTATCAGAGATAAAAACAACACCATGATTTTTCTACTCTTTATTTTCAGTAGCATCAGATTACTTCTCTCCCTTTTTCCCATCCTTATTTTGAGCTTTGGGAATATTTGAAGTTCTTTCTTGGGTTCCCATTTTTTTCTCACATTTTTTTAAATCTTAATATCATATCCATCCTTAGGCTTACTTGTTTTAGGCTCCTTAGGATCTATTTTCTTGACAAAATACTAGCCACCTTACCCCCTTCATTCTAGGATATCATACTAATGCAGAGCTTGTAGCCAAAAGCACCTAATTACTCTCCAAATTACAAACAACACTTCAACCCTTTTCAATAGTTGTAGACTGATCCAAAAGGATCTAATGAAAGGTATCCTCTACCTTCCAAGTGGACTCCACTCTTTCAAGCCTAACCCTCACACCTAGGGTTCTTGAAAAACTTAGATCAACTACAAACTTTTAGGGACTCCCTTCTCGAATAGGGCCTAATAAGGCAAACTCTTCCTAGATGGTTTTGGAAGTCAATTATCCTAGTAGAAAGGGCTTATATGGACATAATCTACCAAGACTCTCGAAACTTTGGAGTTCTCAAACACCTAATATGTAATTTACTCAAACTTTACCAGCATTCCTAACAGGTCTATTTCTTGTTTTCTTGGTCAAACTCCCAAACTTCCCAAAGGACTAGACTATTTCCTTACCTTTTTGGATACCCTTTAACCTTATCTTAAAGACTCCAAGAGATTAGACTTTGACTGTGCTCCAGTACAAACTAACACTCAATTTAATCACAGATCTAATGGGCCAAAGTAGGCTAGGTTAACAAAGGAAGTGCATGTAAATGTGTTCATAGATACAACTCCACACCTTGGAACTATTATTTTCAGCCAAAAAATCATTCTATACCCTTCACTTTGGTCAAATCAATTGGTTTGGGAGCATGAACTGTCCTTCTTCTTCAATTCTAGACTAGACATATGATAATGTTCAGTCTAGGGTTGGCTGGTAAAATTAGGAAACCTACTCCTATATCTCTGAGTCTCTACCATCTTTGAGTAACCTCCCTAACTTGCATTCCCCAAAGGGGCAGTGAAATCCCATGGTGGAATTGCAAGTTAGAGGGACATCTTTGTGAAACCCTCAGATTTAGGGCCAAACACACCACCTTCTACAAAAACTAGTATAACTCCTAAAAAAGATTAGATAAAGACTTAAAATCAAAATCATTAGAACATTGTTTAGTGATATATCCAAAAATGCCAAAATTTGAACCCTATCAATCTGCACATGCTATACAGTAATGAAAAAATAGAGAAAATGACAGAAAATCTAAACTTTTATTGATGCTTGCTATTCCCCCGTCCGTACAATGGGTTTCTCTTCATGTAGAAACCTTAAATACATGTTTACCAATGCTCACAACCACTTTTAAAATGGTTATGGAGACTATACAACTACTTTGTAGTTTTAACAACACTTTTACAAAAACTGTTGTCAACAACTTTTTGCATTTTAGCAACTTTTTGCATTTTTAACAACTTTTGTCCTTTTGACAATTTGTCATAATTGTCCACCTAGGATTCAATATCATATCAAATGATTAATATGACACCTAGAACCTACTAGGAAACAACAAATTCCTTATTCCCTCCTAAAATAACTTAACTTGATTACTATTGACCTTTGGTTCAAATGGCATCTTGGTTTATAACAATACCTAGGATCTATTTGATCTCACATATGCTCTTGTCTCTAAAAGTCCTTCAAGACTCCATTGCCTAACCTATTATCATGACATTTTGTATTGGTGCCCTAAACCATACTCCATAGGCTAGAAAAATCAAGTCTCTTGAGTTGGCAAGTCTTCCACTTTGAGGCCCATTTTGTTTAGATCCTTTTTAGTCACCCAAGTTGCATCCTATAGAGGTTTATGCTTCCATTTGATAAGGTACTAATAATAGATATTCCTCCTAGTTTCTTTCATGATCTTGGTGTCCAAGAGACTCTCTACTTTTGGTGGTGACTTCTTAGGAAGTCTTGCAGGCACTTCTACTTCATGAGTTGCACCTGCATCACAAATAGCAGATCCCTTATAGGGATAAAGATCAAAAACATTAAAATGTTAGATAACCCAATATTAGGGGGTAGCTCCACTTTATAGGCATTTGTGCCACATTTTTGTAGAATTCTGAAAGGTCCCATTTCCCTCATCATTAGCTTAGTATATTTTCCTTTAGGTAG
Organism: Cupressus sempervirens; assembly: GCA_028749045.1. NCBI lineage: Eukaryota > Viridiplantae > Streptophyta > Pinopsida > Cupressales > Cupressaceae > Cupressus > Cupressus sempervirens. The sequence continues at coordinate 204,685,439 of CM053793.1, read as the reverse complement.
CCTTTCTACTTTCAAGTGTACCATCACCATGTCTCCTACTTTGTATTGAAGATCTCTCCTTGTTCTGTCTACTCTTTCTTTATACTTTTCAATTGTCTTTGGTAGCTTGCTCTTAACTTCTTGATGGATCTCTTTTATGACTTCAGCAAAGTCCTCTACCTATGCACTCTTTCTCTCCAATGTGCTAACATCCCTTAATTCCATCACTCCTTTGGGATGAGAACCATAAACAATTTGAAAGGGACTATGACTAGTACTTCTATTTACTGAGTCATTATAGGCAAACTCTACCTGTGCCAAGCTTGAGTCCCATGTGACTCCATGGTATTTTGTTAAACACCTTAATAGGTTCCCCAAGGACCTATTTATGACCCTTTTTTGGCCATTTGATTATGGGTGATATGAAGAAGAGTAAGACAAGTTGGTTCCCATTTTTTCCATAGGGTTCTCCAAAAATTTCCTAAAAATTTAGGATATCTATTAGACACTATAGACAAAGGTAGTCCATGCAGCCTTACAATTTCTTTGAAGAATAACCGTGCAATATGTGAAGCATCATGAAACCTACCCACCACAACATATATGCTATCCTAGCCTTGTCTAGTTCTTGGAAGTCCAAGCACAAAATCCATACTAATGGAATCCCAAGGTTTGCTAGGAATGGGAAATGGTATGTATAGCCTTGCATTTGATATTGTTCCCTTGGCTCTTTGGCACACTATTCACTTCTCCACAAATCTTCTTATCTTTGTCTACATTTTGGGCCAAAATTAGAATCTCTTGACCAAATCCAATGTCTTATCCAAACCAAAGTGCCCTCCTAGTCCTCCATAGTGTTTCTCCTTTATTATATTCTCCCTCATGTATCCTCTAGGGATACAGAGTTGACTTTATTAGAATGAAATGTACAAACTTAGTGTGGTACTTATCATTCATCTCCTTACATACATGGTATGCTTTAGCAAAGTCTTCATCTCCTTCATACCTTCCTCTCATGGAATGGATTCCCACAATTTCCAATCCAACTTCTTGAATGGTTAGATTCCTACTGCTAAGGGCATTTGCTACTTTGCTAGCCACCCCCTATTTATGCTTAATGGTGAAATTGTATGCTTGGATGTACTCCATCCACTTAACATGCCTATGGTGTAATTTCTCTTGCTTGTTCAAAAATCTCAAAGCATGATTGTTGGTGTAAACCACAAATTCTTTAGGCAACAAGTAATGTCTCCATTTTCTTAATGATTGAATCATTACATACATTTCCAAATCATATGTTGAGTATTTTTTCTTTTCCTCATTTAACTTTTCACTGAAGAAGGCTACTAGTTTACTTTCTTGGCTTATGACTCCTCCTATGGCCGTATTACTTGCATCACACTCAATGGTGAATAACTTCTTAAAATTAGGTAAAGCAAGGATGGGTGCCTCTGCAACCTTCTTCTTCAAGCATTCAAAGGATTAATCTGCAACCTCATTCCATGCAAATTGACATTTCCTTCCACCCTTGATTGTATCAATCATAGGGGCACACACATTACTAAAACCGTTAATGAACTTCCTATAAAAGCTTGCCAAACCATGAAATATTTTTTATTTCACTTGCATTCCTTGGTGTAAGCTAGTTGAGAATGGCTTCCACTTTTCTAGATCCATTTTGATGTTGCCCTTGGATATGAAAAAGCCTAGGAACACCAACTCTTTCTACATGAAGATACATTTATCCAAGTTGATCTTTAATTCTTTCTCCCTGAGTTTCTTCAAAATAAATTCCAAGTATGTTAGATTTTTTGGTGGTCCATCAAGTCTTCCATTCTAGGCATTGGAGACCTATACCTGATGGTTATCTTGTTTATGGCTCTTGAGTCTATAAAAAACCTTGATGTACCCTCCTTTTTAGTGCCAACAAAGTAGGGACTGCACAAGGGCTGATAATCCTTCTTATGAACCCTTTTGCAAGTAATTCTTCAACTTTCCTTGCTAATTCTTTATTTTGTTCTGGTGTCAACCTATAGGCAGGCTTGTTAGGCAATGTAGAGCCTAGAATAAAGCCAATACAATGACTTACCTCTCTAAATGGTGGCAAAGTATTATTAGTAGGGTTTGAAATAACCTCCTTGTATTTGTCCAAAAGTTACCTCACTTCCTTGGGTTCCACATTCCTTATTCCTGATCTGCCTTCCTTTTTATTTCTTCTAGTTTTGGCTTCACTACAATGGCAAAGAATGGTGTATTCTTCACCTTGAGGGTCTTCAAAAACTCCTTCTCTCCAACCATCATCACACTAGATGCATGTTGGGTCTCTTTTCCATCCTTTGGCAATGGTCTCATAGTGTACTTTCCATTTTTGGTGATGATGTAGACATTGTTCCTCCCATCATCCTTGGAATTGACATCATATTGCCATGGCCTACCTAAAAACAAATGAAAAGCATCCATATCTACAACATCACAAACAATTTTGTCCTTGTACTCCCCAATTTGAAATCAGACATTAACTTGTTCATTAACTACAACTTACTACTCCTTAATTAACCATGAAACTTTGTAAGGGTTAGGATGAGGTGACCTCTTCAATCCAAGCTTATCTACCATCTCTATTGATGCAATATTATCAGTTGAACCAAAATCAACAATTACGTTGCAAACTTTACCTTTTACCTTGCATTTGAATAAAGTCTTCCTTTGGGGGGGTTCCTACTCTACTACTATCTTTAGCAAGGTTATATTAAACATTAGAGATTCCCCTCTCTCTAGATCAACATTTTCTCTTGCTCCTTGGTCACTTTGTGCATCCTCTTCTTGAGTCAAGTGGATTCTTCTATCTCCTTCTTGGTTGATACCTCCTATTTTCTTAGGACATCTAGAGGATCTATGCCCTATTAGATTACAGGTAAAACACCTTCCAGTGAATACCCCTAGAGTTCTTCCTCCAAACCTTCCTCTCCCATTAGGTCTCCTACCTCTAAATCCTCCTCTAGGACTTGTATCTCCTTCTAACTTCTCTTGATTACTTGTCTCCCCTTGAGAGTTATTGGATGAACTTCTACCTCCAAATCTTCCTCCACCTCTAGCATTTCCCCCTCTCCCTCTACCTTGAGAGTCACTCCTCCTTTTTTGTTTTTCCTCAATCTTGAGGGCTATATGATAACATTGATGTATTGATTTGGGATTAAACAATATCAATTCATCCTTGATGGAGTACTTGAGTCTATTCAAGTACCTTGCTAGTTTTTGCTTCTCATTCTCAAGAATCTTGGCCCTTAGAGTGAGTTTATGAAACTCCTCTGTATAAGCCCCCACAATACAAGTCCTTCTGTCTAAGACTTTACAACCTTTGGTGTATCAAGGCCTCATAGTCCTTTGGTTCAATTTTTTTTGACATCTAACTTCATCCTCCTCCATGTTGCCAAAGGTTCCTTCCCGTCATCCTTTCTTTCATTTTGTAGGAAGTTCCACCAACTAAGGGAAGATCCTTTCATTTTAGATTTTTCCACCTTCACTCTTTATTTTTCAGGTATGTTATCACACTCAAAGAAATTATCAAGTTCTTTAATCCAATCCATACAATCTTTTGGATCTAATTTTCCACTAAACACAGGTAGTTCTAACCTTTGGTCCTTCCTTCCTACCCTCTCTAGGGCTTCTAACATGGCTCTCTAATCTGTAGCCATGGCTTGTCTATCTTTCCAAGGTTTTTCTTCTTCATTCCCTTCTTCTTCTCCTTTAGAGTCTTCTAGGACTCCTCTTTCCACCTTGCCCATTAATCTATCCAGTTCTCTCTTCATAGTTCTATTTTCTTCTCTTAGTGCCCTACTTTCTACCTTTGTTCTTTGACCAACTTGGCCAATTCCACATTTGTAATCCTAAGAGGTATCTCCCTCTCTCCTTCCTCATTCTTTAACATCTTTCCTCTCTAATTAGGCTCTTAGTGGCTCTAATACCACTTGATGCAGAGCTTGTAGCCAAAAGCACTTAATTACTCTCCAAATTCCAAATAGCACCTCAACCCTCTTCAATAGTTGGAGACTGATCTAAAAGGCTCTAACAAAATATATCCTCTACCTTCCAAGTGGACTCCACTCTTTCAAGCCTAAATCTCACACCTAGGGTTCGTGAAAAACTTAGATCAACTACAAACTTTTAGGGACTTCCTTCTCCAATAGGGCCTAATAAGGAAAACTCTTCCTAGATGGTTTTGGAACTCAACTCTCCTAGTAGAAAGGACTTATATGGACCTAATCTACCAAGACTCTCCCAACTTTGGATTTCTCAAACACCCAATATGTAATTTACTCAAACTTTACCAACATTCCTAATAGGTCTATTTGTTGTTTTCTTGGTCAAACTCCCAAAATTCCCAAAGGAATAGACTATCTCCTTACCTTTTTGGATACCCTTTAACCTTATCTTAAAGACTTTAAGAGATTAGACTCTAACTCTACTCTAGAACAAATTAACACTCACTTTGATCATAGACCTAATGGGCCAAATTAGGTTGGGTTAACAAAGGAAGTGCATGTAAATGGGTTCACAGATACAACTCCACCCCTTGGAACTCTTCCTTTCATTGAAAAAATCCTTCTACACCCTTCACTTGGGTCAAATCAACTAGTATGGGAACATGAACCCTCCTCCTTCTTCAATTCTAGACTAGACATATGGAAATGTTCAATCTAGGGTTGGCTAGTAAAATTAGGAAACCTACTCCTATAGCTTTAATTCTCTACCATATTTGAGTAACATCCCTTAAATTTCATTCCCCAAATGGGCATTGAAATCCCATGGTGGAATTTCAAGTTAGAGGGACATCTTTGTGAAACTCTCAGATTTATGGCCAAACAAACCACCTTCTAAAAAAATTGGTATAACTCCTACCAAATATTAGATAGACTTCAAATCAAAATAATTAGAACAATAATTCACTTCTCTATCCAACCATGCCAAAAGTTCAACCCTATCAATCCATACAAGCTATACAAAAATGAAAAAAATAGAGAAAATGACTGAAAATTTGAACTTTTATTGATGCTTATTGTTCCCCCGTCCATACAATGGGTTTCTCTTCATGTAGAAACCTTAAATACATGTTTACCAATGCTCACAACCACTTTTTAAATGGTTATGGATACCATACAACTACTTTTTAGTTTTAACAACATTTTTGCAAAAACCGCTTTTAGCAACTTTTTGCATTTTAGCAACTTTTTTATATTTTTAGCAACTTTTTTCCTTTTGACAATTTTTGTCATAATTTTCCACCTAGGCTTCAATATCATATCAAATGAAAGCTAGGACACCTAGAACTTACTAGGAAACAACAAATTTGTCATTCCCTCCTAAAACAACTTAAATTGATTACTATTGACCTTTGTTTCAAATGGCATCCTAGTTTATAATGATACGTAGGATCCATTTGACCTCACATATGGTCTTATCTCTAAAAGTACTTCAAGACTCCATCACCTAACCTATTATCATGCCATTTTTTCTTGGTGCCCTACACCACATACGTCTTCTTTACACTTGTGTAACCATGTTAGATGTGATCTCATCAATTGCCTCCTTAGTAGGTCTTCTCAACACTACTTCATCCTTTGAGGAAGTCATATTGAAAGTCACATAATTTATTTCATCTTCATCTAAGAAGAACTGCTAATTTATAGTATCATGAATCTATATTTTGGCATATACATCATTATCAACATCATAACAATTAGATATATCATCATAATAGGATTCAAACATGTTACAACCTATTTCATTAGTATTATCTTCCTGATTAGGTTGCTCATCATTTTCATTCTGAGAATTAGAAAAAGAAATAACAACATCACTATGTTCTGATGAGTGAGGTAATTGACATGCCATGCACCATTGAGAATCATTTGTCATGTTGATAGAAGCTCTTTTCAAAGGGTCATCGGTGACTTTCTCATTTCTATTTTTTGGAGAGGCAAGAATAGGTTTACCATCCTTCCATTACTTTTTCTATTATAGTTTCCTTGAAATTGGGGTTTAGTTGTGGGAGGGACTTTGCCATTTCTATTTGTGGGATTTTTTTAGGGACTTGGTTCATCTTGTCTACTTCTTGCTTCTTATTTCCCAGAGTTTTGTGATCTTCTTTCTTATTTCCCCTTCTTCCAAACAATCTAGGGTGCTTCCTCTTACATCCCAACTTACCAAAAATCCTCATGTTATTCTTAATGTTTATTGCAATCCTAAAGGAATCTCTATGAGATCTTGGATCTTAATTTCTTAACAGGTGTCCCATCTTACCATCAAAATAATTGAAATAGGTGGTAAGAAATTCCTTATTATCAGGTCTCGTAACTTGAAACAATTTTAACATCCCCTTTTGAAATCTAGCATTGAATTCATGGACTAATTCATTTTGGAGCTTCTTTATATTGTTGAACTTGTTCAAAATATAAATTGCATTTGGTTGATCACCATATTACTCTTTAAAACAATGCTCCAGCTCTCTCTATGAGGATATAGATCCCTCAAACAATATCTTGAACCACTCCCTTGTATCCTCAATTAGTGATTGCATAAATAACTTCATAGCAACATCTTTATGCTCAACTTCATAATCATTTTTAAAATCTAGAAAATATCTCGGATGATCCTCACACATATTAACATTATTTCTTGAAAGATTTTTTAGTTTGTTTCTCAATTCTTGCATAATGGTATTTTGGATACAAAGGGATCCCATTAAAACATAGCTACCTATCCCTCTAATTTGATTGTCCTCCTTAGTGATCTTACATTGTCTTGATTACTAGAGTTTGATGTATTATTTGTACTAGCATTTGCAACCATCTTAACCTCAACATCCACTTTGTAAGAAGATGAAGAAGGGACATTAAATGTAATAGTTTTGTTAGTACTAATCTTTGGCTTGAAACTAGAAGACATACCTATTTTAGGAGTGGTTGATGTTTGAATATTAGATGTGCTATTGATAAAGTGGATTCTCCCTTTCATCTCTGTGATAGCAGCCTCATTCTTCACTCTTTATAACTCCTTTTCCAAATCTTCTCCCTCATTTCTTTTCCTCTCCAATTCTATATCAGAAGCTGACATAGTTTCTTGAACTATTGTTACTCTCATTGGCTCTCTTATTTTGATACCAGTCACCTTATGCTTTCCTTTGTCTTTCTTAGTTATAGAGGGTTCTTTATTCTTGTCTTCATGAGGCTCAACTATAATAGGTTTGTAACTTTGCACCTATCTAACAACGAGGCTCTCCTTTTCAAATTATTATTTTTTAACAAATGTTCTTACTCCTTTCTCAAGTTAGTAAAATAATCTAACATTGTGGGTTTCCAAGGAGAAACAACCTTTTCATTTTTCTTTTTTAGAGAAGCAATGCTTTTGAGTAAATTATCTCCTCCTTCTATCACTTTCCTTATTTCTTCTTCCCTTTCCTTTTGAAGACATCTTTCTATTGCCAATTTTTCAAAAAATTATAGTCTCAACATGCTTAAATAATTTGGATTTGATCTAGTCTCCTCATAAGTAGAAGTCATGTATGTATCTATAGGTTATACATGTGTTGACTCCTTATGGGAATGGTTTGAAAGGATAAGGTCTTGATGTGTATGGATGAAATTCTTGTTTCTCTTTTGTTCTATATTCATTAGATCTTAGTATATTACCTTCTCTTGACCCATGACTTATGGGGTGTCATAAAAATCATCATCAAAGAGCTCACTAATAGACTTATAAATTTTAAAGGAAGACTCCTTTTCACTGACAAAATGATGAGATTGTCTACTAGTAGTAACTTATTCCCGAGGGTTTGATTCTTTTGGTGGTTTACTCTTCTTTGCTGACCAAACCTTTTTTCCTCTAGGAGGAATTTCTCCTTGGAGATCTTTTTTAGGATTCTTCCTAACATGTGCCCAAGTATTCTTTCTTCTATTCATTTCTCTAAACTAAACTTTGACACTAGTTTTTTAACCTTTGAGTTTCCACCCACAATCTATGGGAATATGATTTTGAAAGAACCAAAATATCAAAATATTTAGTCACCTATCACATAGTGCACATGGCTCACTTCGCTATACAATACTCATAAAATAAATTCATGGACATATAACAGTTTTGTCTCACCAATTGGACAAATATCTAAAAAATTCTATGATAAATTGATAATTACTCAGTAGTACTCCCTAATAGAGTGACCATTTTTTTGAAGTTCTAATTTAATAGTACTAGAAGACCAAAACTAATATGATACCTAGAGTTTATCTACTTCCCATGATTGGCACATACTATCTAGATCTAGACCAAATAACAAGGAAATAATGCCTTCTTCACTTTAGGCTCTACTAACCAAGGTGGGTTAACCTAGGGATCTCAAAAATTTTTAAACATTATCACACTATGAATACATTATATTAGGTTTGGTATTTAAGACTTCTTTGAAATTACAACTAACAACAAGCTTACATGAGGTCTTGATTCATTTGGCCCATCCTTACTAGTAGTAGATTTCTCTACTTGTGCATTCTGGCTCTCTTCCTCTATTTTCTCATTTTGGTTTCCCTTGTTGAAATCATCTATCTAATTAGGTTCTTGTGCATTTCTCCCTTCATTTGCCAAAAAACTCTTCTACTTGACAATAGAAACATCACCTTTTGCCTCTCCTAGCATTTTCAAATCAGAATCAACAATAGTTGTAGATGTATCAACTATAGTAATTATTATAATTGGAATAATTATTATTATTCATTGATGTCAAATCTATTGGTGAGACAATTTTCTATCTGATCTAAGTGTCATATCTATTTGATTAATGAAGAGTATTTGAGAAGTTGTTCATAAGAAAAGTATCTAGAGGATAGGTTGAGTTATGATGAGGAAACTACAAATAGCCACTTGATTAGTTGAACTTTGACATGATAAATTATTTTTTTAAACCATGTTACAAGTGGAGAAGACAATAATGTTCAAGTCTTTAAAGTGTAAACTAAGATAGATCAAATACATAGGCTTGATCCAGAAATGGAGTAGAAGACTAAAGAATTTTGATGTACATGATGAGTGATGGTGGTGTCAACTAAGCCACAGTAAGTAAGAAAATTTAGTGTTGACCAAGAATCAATATTAACTAAGTGATAGTGTATGTGCTGAGAAAGAAGTTCAATAGTGACTAAGTAATCCAGTGATGATCAAGTGTTAGAACACAATGTTGGTTGAGGGACAACATTTTAACTATTTATGAGGAATCATAATTTCTAGCTGACTAGATTGATTTTTTGGGATATGGAAAGCATGTTGAAGATAAAGATTTATGAGTTGGATCATTTAATTCTAGGATAGGATTATATAAATGACCTAAGGGATTGGATCCCAAGAGAAGTTTCTAGTGATAGATCTAAACATGAACCCTAAGATCTATGGCAGTGTTTAAGTAGAAAAAGACTAGAATTACCTATTTAAGGAGGTACAATGCCTAACTTACAAAGTGTTTATGCATGTTTCTATATAAGGATGCTTCTAAATTTTGAAATAATGATTGATGTTATTGATTAATAGATCTAAGAAGAAGGATGAATCAATTTGAGAAGAAGTAAACATTGATTGCTCGAAGGATGGCTAAGTAAATTAGAGATTGAGATGACAATGAATTTAGATAGTGAATCAATTTATGCATAAAAAAAAGATTATAAATGCAATGTGAGTTGTACTCAATAGATTAGAACCTATTGTTACTTTCTAACCATTATGAATAGTACTTGAAATCATTTAATCAAGGTTGACCTAACAGTCATATGTAATTCCTTTAATAGGGTGACATTCTAATAGAATATTCTAAATTCCTCTAACAAGGCCACTCCTAACAAGGGGATTAAATCCATTAACAAAGTCACATTTAACAATGTGTTTTGTAACCTTTAACAAGGTTGACTCCTAATAGAGCTCTCTTTAGAAGAGTGAAAATTAGTGAGATGTTGTATGTTAATTCCTAGTGTCAAACTTGTGTGGATTTTATTATAATGTTTTACTAATTAATGTTTATATTCTAAAAGTCTTCTATATTTTAGAACAATGGACAACTAGATAATGTTACTAAAAGTTTACAAAAAAGATCAAGCAATGTAATGATAAGATCTTAAGTTGTTTTAAGTGTTTTTTTTTGTTCAATTGGTACATGTGGACCTTGGATAAATGATTCATCCCCTGAATCAATTATTCTAAATATTCTACCAATTGGTATTAGAGCATTGGCAATTGTAGAGAGAATTTTGAATGTACTCAAAGCTAAAGCTCATGGCATACAAAAGAGAGGTACCAAAGTTGAACAAGGAGAATTTTCCTGCATGGAAAAAGTTGATGAGGCTACATATATCTAGTATTTGTGATGATTCATTGGATTTACTAGAAAATATATATGTGAATATTACAATGGTCCCTCTAACTACTCAAAAACTAAATGAAAGGAAAGAACACAATCAGTTAGTGTTGGAGATTGCTTTGGCCCTAATCTATGTTGAGTTTTATGACCTAAAAGAATGCAAGAATTCAAAAGAAATGTTGGATAACTAAAGACCATATATGGAAGAGATGATAATGTCTTAAGAGCCAAATTAGAAAGTTTAAGAGATAAAATTTGATGAAATGAGAATGACAAAAGGTGAGAACATAGTTCACTATTGTACAAGAATTAAAAAGGTTTTCAATTCTATTTGAGGTTCTAATGGAAATATTGAAGATAGAAAAATACTCAACAAGGTATTGTTGGAAATATTATGATAGGCTAAGTACTAAGAGGGTTATCATAAGTACTAAGAGGGGAGGGGTAAATCAGTAACCAATAAAAATTAATCCTTAATTGTCAATTAATCCTTTATGAGTATTCTAATCTAATTGCATGCATGAGAAACTAAAAATATTAAAGTATTCATAACACTTTGACACACAATTTGGTGACCCAGAAACCTTCCAAATAGAAAATAAAACTAGGGCGGGGATGATACCCACAAGGTTTAGTACTATAGTATAAATTTGGCTTGGTAAGGCTTACAATGATCACTTCTAATGATCTACCTTGTTAGGAGCGATAAGGACTGCTAGGTCCGCCTTCCAAAAGGATTTACAAACATACAATGAAGTATGCACTCGGTAAAGTGATTTACATAAGATTGTCAAGTCTACCTTTTAAAAGTATTTGACTAATCCACCTATTATGATGAAATAGTAGTTGATTTTGATCTGCAACTTGGTTTGTTAAATGAGATTCCTTTGAGTATAGTAATCACCTTGCTATGATAGATAAATCTTTACTACTCCTTATACTATTGTAGCTTTTGTAATTCACTCCTATACTCTTTTCTACTTATTACATTACTTCCATATCATAAATTGGATATGATACAATATGTTACACATATATCAATCCAATTTACAAATTACAAAGTTAGCCACAATACAAGTTTACACAAAACCTACATAGTTGGCCCAACTATAGGAACTTGGATTCTGAAGACTAGCTCAGTGAGTTTTTGATACTTGGCATCTCCTATCAAATATCAACATCATCATGCACTTAGTAGATGTAGAAGCTCAGTCCATACTAATCACTTCCAAGTAGTCTTGAACATGGTCTACATTGATGACTCAACAAATATTGTGAAACTTGTCATATAAACTGAATAACTCGATTCACACTACATATATTGGTTAATGCTATTACTATGAGCTCAGTATTGTAAGAATTTTCCTTAGGAAAAAATTCACCCAAGACCAAGAAGCACAATAACTAACATAAATAGACCAATAGAGTATGATCATAATAACAATATGATATTCAATTGATTGTATAGTATATTAGAGGCACCTATATATAAAGGCCACTATGATGCATCCATAATGTCTAGGAGTTAGCAATATTAGAAGCCTCACAACTAAGCACATGTCCACCAAGAGTGGGTTATCCTCCATTAAGCACAAGAGTTAGTGCGATGATGAGAGGATAAGCCTACAAAGGTGTGTCACATAAATTTATGTTGTATCCACCATGTGATTAATTAAGAGTGCAAACAACTATGTTGTCAATATGACAACTCAATTGATTATGAAAACTCTAGTGATTTAGACACCATGTGCTAAATTGGAGTTTCTTGCTATTGTATTGTCAACAAGACAACTCATATGAGTACGCAAACTCCTAGGTGTCTAACCAAATAAATAATAAAAGAATGCATTTGTCCCAAGTAAGCTTAAGTAACATGTAAATAATAATTATTTACATTAACACCCCCCCTTAAGTGAAACTTAGGGGAATGCCCTTAAATGTACAAAAGCTATGATAAAAATGTATAATGGGTTCTAGCTACTAGGCCATGTTAGGTACCCAAGTAAAAATGTAATAAAATCTATTTGTAAAAGGAGAAAGAAGGAAAACCTCATGGGAAAAACCCTCCTCCAAAAAGAGAGCTATGTACAATATAGAAGAGAATGATCATGTGACCCCCTAGTGAAAAATCCTTCACCCCAAAGAGATCTTGCAAATGAATATACTTGAAATCTATGAAGGGCTTGGTAAACATGTCAACTACTTGCTCCTCTATAGGAAAATACTAAAATGTGATGACCTACTCATGATCTAGCTCTAAGATGTAGTGCATATGAACCTCAATATGTTTGGTGTGCTAATGTTGCACTACATGTTTTGAGATCTAAATAGCACTTTGGTTATCACAATGGATGACTATGGGTCTAGGTAGATCAAAACCAAACTCCTTCAAAATTTGTTGTAGCCAAATAGCCTCTATTACTACATTTGTAGCTCCTCAATACTTAGCCTTATTCAATGAAAGAGAAATGATTTTTTTCTTTTTAATCTACCAAAAAATGTGGCTAGAACCAAGATAAAACATATATCCTAAAGTAGACTTGTGAGAATTAAGGTCCTAAGTATAGTCTAAGTCTATATAACCCACTAGCTAAAGACCTATACCAGCTACATAGTGTATCCCATGTGTATGTGTACCCTAGATATGACGTAAGATTCATTTGGCTACCTTCCAATGAAGTTCATGTGGCTCTTGCATGAAGTGAGAAACCATGCCAACTACAAATAAGATGTTAGGGCATGTATGTGTCAAGTAGATGAGGCTTCCAACCAACTATCTATACAAAGTCACATCAACAAGTGAAGTGGAACACTTTGCTTCTAGCTTAACACCTAGAAGGAATGGGGTAGCTATAGCCTTGTAGTCACTCATGTGAAATTGAGAAAGAAGATAAAGAACATACTTGGGCTATGATAATGTAATCCTTGATGAATATTGATGTATCTTGCCAAGGAAATAGTGTAGTAGACCCAAGTCTATCATTGAAAACCTATCCTACAAAGTAGTCTTAACACTATCAATAATGAATATTGTGCTTCCTATAAGGATCAAATCATCAACATAAAGCAAAAGAATAAAATGTGAATCATCCCTCTAAAGAATGTAGACATTCAAATCAGAATGACATCTAGTGAACCCTTTGGAGAGAAGGAAATAATCCATCTTGACATACTTAAGCTCTTGGAGCTTGTTTAAGTCCATAGATAGATTTCTTCAATTTTCAAACGAAGGTAGCATCTTCTATGAATACTTATGGCTGCTCCATATATATCTCCTCATGAAGATACCCATTCAAAAATTGGCTCTTCAAATCCATCTGATGAACAACCCATTTTTGAGCTACCGCTATAGCTAGTGTCAAATGAATGGAATTTATCTTTGTCACTGGTGCAAAGGTCTTAGTGTAATCAATGCTAAGTACCTGGGAAAAAACTTTTGCAGCAAGTCAAGCTTTATGTTTATCAACACCTCTATTTTCTACAAATTTGGTCTGATAGATCCACTTAAATCAAACTAGTTTTCTTCCCTTAGGAAGAAGTCCCATGTATCATTTCTCATTAGAGAGTTATGTTCTTCCTCCATTACTCTATCCCATTCTAGAATACCTGATGCTTATTTGAATGGTTGTGAATTTGAAGCAACTGTAATATAAGCATGTGGGAGTGAATTATACTATGATCTTGTCCTCTTAGAATTTGAAGGATTACCTACCAATGGTCTTGTTGCATCCAATGTCTTCTTAGCCCATCTAGGTCTAGTGGAATAAGATATAGTGGGATTATCCTCAATTTCAACTAGGTTGATGCCTCTATGTTGGTTGGGACATACGTCTTCCAAGTCATTATTTTCACTATCACTCTCTTCAATGAAGGAGGAAGAAGGAGGAGTTGAAGAAGAAAAGCTTGGAAAACTCTCTTCAAAATGTACACTCCTCTCATAGAATATCATGTGTCTCTAGATCCATTAACTTGCAAGCTTTATGTGAGTTTGCATATCCAACAAAGATCTAGGGTTTTCTTTGAGCTTCTCATGCCTTGCATTTTTATGGAGGTATTCTTGCCCATGCTAGACAAGAAAAGAATTTAAAGTGCTTAACCATAGGTTTCTTGTCAATCCATGCTTCAAAAGGAGTTATACCATCCAAAGCTTTGTGAGGACTCCTATTTTGAATATAGTTAGCACAATTCATTCCTTTAGCCCAAAAGACTTGATAAAGAGACTTGTTTTGTAGCATGCAAGTGGTCATCTCCTTGAGAGTTCTATTTTTCCTTTCAGAAACACTATTCTACTTGGTGTATATGGTAGTGAATGCTGAAGGTTAATTCCCTCTTGAGTGCAAAAGTCTAATAGTCTTGTTTTCACATACTCCCCCCCATTATCTATTTGTAGAACTTTGATGACATTCCTTGGCTACTTTTCCGCTTGAGCCTTAAAGCTAAGAATTTTTTCAAACACTTCACTCTTATGAGCCACGAAGAAAACCTAATTAAAGTGAGAGTACTCATCAATAAAGGTGAGGGCATAACAAGACTTTCCAAATGATGGCATTAGAAATGGCCCCATCAAATCACTATGAACCAATTTAAGAACACATTGTGCTCTCCAAGATTTCTCCTTTCCATAAATTTTTTCTAGATGTTTTCCAAGTGAGCAACCTAAACAAAAACCTTCTAAAAACTAAACTTGAGGTAGACCATTGACCATTTTCTTGTTGCTAATCTGCTATAGATATATGTAGTTTAGATGTCCAAATCCCTAATGCCACAGTTTACTTTATACATTTAAATGTAACAACAAGGCTTGTGCATTAGATTTTTGCACAAAGGAGGAGAAAGTGTAAAGCCTTGAATCATGATTGGCTTCACCAATTGCAATCATAGAGTCATCCTTGATGCTTTTCACTACCATTGAATTTGGAAGAAATTCAAATTTATTTCCACCTCCATAGTGAGTCATTTGGTATATTGAAAGAAGGTTGGAGGTAAGATTAGGAACATATAGAACATCCATGAATTCTCCATTGTTCATCTCAACTTCACCTTTACCTTCAACTTCCACCTTAATGTCATCACCTACAAAGATGTGTGGTACCTCTAACTATGTTATGGAAAAAAACTCTCATTTTGATGCACCCATATGATGTGTGGCACCTAAATAAATAATCCATTATCCTTGACTAACAATATTTTTGAGTAAAGCGTGTCCTTTGCCATTAGAATCTGAAGATGAAGATCCTTTCTCCTTACAAGCATTAGGTAGTGGAACATTGTGTTTCTTCATAATTTTCTTCAGCTCATCAATTTGTTTGTGATAACACTCATGTTCATGATGACCCATCTTCTTACAATAGGCACATTTTCTCTTCTCCTAATTAGTACCCCCCTTCCTATTTGTATTTGAGGAAGACTTTCCTTGTTGATTTGATGTCGATGTTGTCTTTTTTGTATCCTCTTGTTTGTTGTTCTTCCACTTCTTTTTCTTTCCCTTTCCTTTGTTTGAACTTTGACTAGCTAAATTTTGAGAACCCTTATTATTAGCCACCAATGCCTTAGACTTTGAAGACTTGAGAATCCCTATTTTTTGCAACTTAGTTTGTTCATCCTCTAATAACAAAGCATAATCATCAAAAGTGATTTTCTTATAGGCAGCCCCTAAGGAAGTCTTTTTGGTGTTGAAAGAAGAAACAAATTTGGAGTACTCATATGGAAGCTCATTATGAATGAGATAGATCAACCTATCATCTTTCATAGGATTACCACAATCATCTATCTTTTTTCTTAATTCATTCACTTTAATGATAAAATCTTGTATAAAATCAAATGTCTTAAGATCTAGGGAGACAAGCTCAACTTCAATTGTGTAAACATCCTCCTCAGTCACTTTACCATATAGGTTCTTGAGGGCATCCCAAGCTTCCTTGGATGTATCATACTTCTAGATCTCATAGAAGATCTTATCTTCAACCCCCATTCTAATATCACTCAGGGCTTTCCTATCTGCCCATACCCAAGCATCAATATGACTTTGAGTTACTTTATCATCTATTGGTTAAGGAAGAGAACCATATACATATTAAGAAAATTTATTATGCACCAATTGAAACCACATTTTAATAGACCATGTGTCATAGTTATGTGGTATTAATTTTGGAAATTTAAGATTTCCCATAATGCAAGAAATGAAAGATAACTGCAAAAAAAGAGTAACACAACACCAAGAGACACCCCCCTATTCACTCAATTAAGAAACCCCCCCAAATGAAAGATTTTGGAACTTTATACTTTGTGCGATTACAATAGCCACTTTCAAATTTAGGCCTTCATGGACTTTTGATTTACTATTTACAACCTCCTTTTGGAGTCCAAATTTGGAACTAAGCAATGTACAATAACTTTGAAGCAATACAATGTAAAGAAAGGACCTAATTCTAAAAGTGGTATTTTTATCCACACAAGCCTATGATCTTATTGTAGATCTACAAATTAGACAAAAAATTATGCACTTTAAAAAAAAATAGAACCTAATTTAGAGTCTAGATGAGCCCGTACAAAGCAATTAAAGTTGCAAAATGCAAGATTAGATAGGTACAGTGACCAAAAATTTTAATTTTTGACAAATCTATGCACCAAAACTAGAAAATAATAGCACCGCAAATTTTTTTAGGAAATTCTACCCAAAATAAAAAAAATACTGCACCTAATTTGGAGCCTAGATGACTAAGATATGGCCTTCCAAAGTCAGACTATCAAATTAAAAATGAATTTGGAGAGGGTCTAATTAGAAAATTGTGAGGTTAAATTTGACATCCAAATGATCATCATAGTAGTTCAAATTGGCCTACAGATGAGGTTTAGATGACCACCAATTTTATCATAGTAAAAAGGTGACATCAGAAAAAAATCCCCTTTGTTAATGTGGTAGGTGACATCAGTGATGAAGCTAGCGATTGTATGGATGTACAAAATTGTTGACTCAGCAATAATGTGAATTTTTCTGATTTGTACATCTACATGTCATTGTGGTCTAATGTTTCACCTGTTGCTAACTAGGCATGTGAACTATTGCTGAGTAGGGTTATTGCATGTGTGGACGAGACTCCATGTTGTGGACGAGACTCCATGTGGTAGATGAGACTCCATGCAAGTAATCACTAGTGGACAAGATTTCCTTTGCCACTACCAAAAAAGTGGAAGACTAATGAGGTTGTATAGGCTATAACTGGTGAGTGTTGGACCTCATTGGTGGAAGTCTCTAGAATAGGTTGGCAGTGGTTGAGAAGGAGATTGGTAGGAGTGGTTTGAAATGCTGATGGGGGGCTTGGGGACTTTAGCCCAACATGCACCCTACATTGGGGTGTTGTGTTATTTAAAAAACACAAACCATAGATTGAAAACAAAATGAATTCATCAGATTGTTTTATAAGTTGCTAGAATTGGGTTGCATTGGTTGAACTGTTGTATGGCCTCCAGATTTGTAAGGCGTATATGCCAAAATTTGGTGCCAATGGAATATTTGGCTAGTGGTTGTTGCACCCACTGAAAGTAGAATGGAATATTCCATAATTTCACCTGTAGGGGCCAAGATTTCACCACCTAGTTCCTACAAAAAAAAATTATTCATAGGCCTACTAGGTCAATTTTTTTTTCTTTAGATAATGGAAATTTAAAATTATAGAGAAAAATAAAATTTAGATCTAAAACAAAATAAATTGCAGATCTAATAGATCATACCATACCTACAAATTGAGCCTTCAGGTGCTGGTTTGCAAAAAAAAAATTGCCTCAAAATTGACTATGGCCCAATATACATGAATTTATAGTCAATTTTCACTTAATCAATGCTCTGAACACAATGGGGAGGTTTTCTTTGGCTCTAGATGCTCCCAATATCTGTGGATACTTCGGATCTAGATCGAGGTGTCCTCAAAGAGGTGAAGCAAGATGAGTCTCTAATGGCTATGAAATGATGCCTCTATGGCCTGGTACCATGTAAGAATTTGGTATAGCTCTAATACCATGTAAAATATTTCCTTAAGGAAAAATTCACCCAAGACCAAGAAGTACAATAACTAGCACAAATAGACCAATAGAGTATGATTAGAATAACAATATGATATTCAATTGATTGTATAGTACACTAGAGGTGCCTATATATAAAGGCCTCTATGATGCATCTAGAATGTCTAGGAGTTAGCAATATGATAAGCCTCAAAACTAAGAATATGTCCACTGAGAATAAGTTATCCTCCATTAAGCACAGGAGTTAGTGCGATGATGAGAAGATAAACCTACAAAGGTGTGTCATGTAAATTTATGTTGTAGACACCATGTTCTTAATTAAGAGTGTGAACAATTGTGTTGTCAACATAACAAATCAATTGATTATGAAAACTCCAGTGACGTAAACACCATGTGCTAAATTGGAGTTGCTTACTCTTGTGTTTTTAACAAGATAACTCATATGAGTATGCAAACTCCTAAGTGTCTAACCTAATAAATAATAAAATAATGCATTTATCCTACATAAAATTAAGTAAAGTGTAAATAATAAATATTTACACTAATAGGCATAAATTGAGTCACTTGGTTAACATTGAGTGGCTTGGTTAACACTAGACTCATATCACATCAATTGTGAACTCAATAAGCACTACACAACTTAATTTGTACTAATAAAACTTGGCATGAACTAAGATGCTTGACTTATACTACTGATCAACACCTTGGTAGTAACTACTTAGTGCAAACTAAATACTATTCCTTGGACTCAGTAATAGCTATAGAACTTGGTAGATACTAAAATAATTGGTTAACACTATTAACTATACAATGTGCTTGATAGATACTTACACTCTGAATAAGTGTATGTCACTAGTAACAAACATGACTATAATGTCAATAGGTATTGATAGCTCTACTTCCTATCTATGCAATTAGGGTTTATGAAATACAAGAACTAAGATGTGCATTAGGTAATGACCTTACTCTGGAAGGTGTAATTGGTAGACTTACTACTTTTGAGATGTCTAATTTTGATAATTACACTCCTAATAATGTTGAATATGATTGCAAATCACAATTGGTTCTTAGTAAGAAAGGAAAAGGAAAACATGTAAAAAGTGATAGTGATACTTTTGATGATGAACTTGATGAACTTGAAGCATTGATAGCTAGGAGATTTGGAAGAGGCAAAGGAAAATACAAATGTAAAATTCTCATAATCTTTTTTTTTATGCAACAAAGTTGGTCATATTTTTGCAAGTGCCATCATAAAGAAGAAAAGGATTAAAGGAGGGAAAGAAAGTACAAAGGAAGAAGAGATGACTGAGACTTAAGAAGAATAAGGACTACAAGGATAAAGGTAGGATATCTTGTTATATTTTTGAAGAACAAACTGATACTGAATCTTAAAGTAATGATGAAGAAGTGGTGTATATTTCTATGAAAGAAGATTATGATGAAGATGAGAAAAATATTTTAATCTCTTATGTGAATAAAAGTGATGGATTGGTAATTGATAGTGGTTGTTCAAATCACATGATCGGTGCTAGAAGTTGTTGGAGTTTTTTTTAAAAAGGACTAAAACTACTAAGCAAAAAAATGCTTAATACCAAGATGATAATACTCATACAATCTAAAGGTCAGCCAATTATTGTTAACAATTGCATGTGTAAAACATTTGGATCCAACTTTTACAAAACCAAAGGTGGTTTTCTACTCTTTTGACTCTGCAAAACTAGGGTGGGTATACCTAGGGATGATTCAAAACTAGAACAACTATATCAGGATTATTCTTAGTTTCATTCTGATTCTCATTTCAAAATCCTCAAACATATACATAATTATTACTAACTTGATAAACACATCCCATAAAATAGATATGGCCAAGAATTCTTCTATAGATCTGCAGATGTTCTTAACAAATAGTGGCTAACTGAAGCTAAAACATTCCATGCAAACAAGTGCTGGCCAGCTTTGAAGATCTATAGGAAATAAAAGTAAAATTTGATTTGATTTTGCATTTTGATAATCATTTATGATATATTTCTCCTTCAACTGAATCAATTTGATCAGTGCCTAATCCATTGGGGTTCAGAGTCTATAGCAAATTTTGAGATCTAGTTTGTTGCCTTACAACAAATTCTATCAGCAATTCTTATCAGAATTCATCATTCAAAACCCTTTCCACTACTGAAGAAACCTTACCACATTTACCAAAGCTTTTATTTAATCCATTGAATTAACAGCAATGATAAACAGATATACAACCTAACTGGATTGCATTCAATTGCACAAGCCTTTACTTATACAATATCAAGATAACCCAATAATAAAAAGGAGACAAGATTCAGAAAAGAATGATATGGGGATAGTTCACAATTTGTATTTATTTTCTTTGAAAATTGTATACCTTTTACAATAGACTCAGAATGACCTGCAGAAGGAAATATAGCTCACTCTATATTCATGTATCCTTAGAGAATTGATAGAGAAAATACATCATGAATTCGCTTTCAAAAATTTGGACCAAAGACAGATTAAGCATATTACTTAGAAAAATAGAATTTGGGCCATTCTTTAGCCTTGGAATCTCACTTAAATAGTGTGAGATGCAACAAGCTTCAAGCTAAAAGAAAATGATAGGTGTCTTCTAAAAGATACTAACATACATCTGTCATAAAAGACAAAAGAAAATAACAGAAAGGCTATTACATCAAACATTCCTTGGTGGGTCCCTTTCTATTATGCTTCTCAATTGTTGAGACAAGAAAATATGATCTGAATCTCCATTTATTCTTCATCCTCAGAGTAAGTGGCCATAAGGTTAAAAAGTGATGTATCATCTTCAACTACCTGTAAACTTACTTTGATCTGGGGATTTTCCATGTCTTCATTACTAACTATGAGAGTAACTTTTACCTTTGCATCTTCCTCCTCATCATCTTCTAACATTTTTACTAAGAACTGATTTTTCCATTCATTATAAGCAGCATCATTTGGCCAATCAAAATTTAGAGCCTCTCTTTGTATAATCACTAAAGAATTTGCCAATTCCTCTAAATCATGAAGCTCTTTTCTGATGGCATTATAAAATAACTATATCTTTACCAACTCTTCGTTTGTCCTTGCCCAAAACTAGTGACTAGTTTCACTCATGATGTTCTTGATCCTTTCATAAAATATTTTATCTAACTCTTTTTTCCACTTTTCTTTTTCCTTTATTGTGTCAACAGATTCTAAAGCACAAGGAAATAAAATGAATTTTTCAGCAATATTCTTGGAAAAACAAAGTGCTAATATTTTTTGCAAAGAATCCCTTTTATCATCAAAATCTACTAGCTTATTTAATAAATCAAAAATTTTCTCTACTTGATGACATGGCATTTGGATGGAAGATATACACATGAATGTGATATCATTGTTTCTCTCCCTCCACTTCTATTCCAGAGGAGTTAATTTAACCTCATCTCTGTTCAACTCATCCATGAGAGTTGTAATTCTTGTCAACTGATCAAAGAAGGTTGACCATTGTATTCTATCCCTTAAATACATCACACCTTGCTTCAATTTTCCTTCATATTGATTCTTTAATTCTACCTACAACTCATATAATTTGGTTTTTTCTTCTTCAAAGTCCTCTACAGTATAGAATTGGTGCCTTTCAGGGGTGTCTAGTATTTCAATAGTAGGGGTTTCTCCAACAAATGACTGTGAAGGGTAGGCAATTCTAGGTGCACTAGATTCTCCCACTTTTCTCTTCCCAAGTATCTTCTCCATTTGTGACACTTTGTTTTCCAGTGATTGTATCTGTACACCCCTTTTCTCATATGCTTTTAAAACTTCTTCAAATCTAGCATTGAGTTGGGTAAATCTATTTTCTTCCTTGCTAGATACAATACCACCAAATTTCAGCACTTCTGAGGCCATTCCCATTATTTTCTTGCTACTTACTTCACTAGCCCTGTATACTGTCAATGTACTAGTATGTTCTAAAGTAGAGATTTCCTGCATCCTAGTTTTATCACTTTTCTCAATTGACCAAATTACAAGGGCTTAGTGATCATCATTAAATTTTACTCCTCTATGAGCCTATAATATCTCTTCTTTAGTTTGTAACTGAACATCCTTTTTTTTTCTTACTGAATCAAAAACCATAGCATTCACTATATCCCATTTAGGTAAGATAAGGACTCCTGATGGTTTAACTAATTGCCTCCCGGCCTCAGGTGTAAACGGGGAAAAATAATTCAAAAATTTATATTTTACCTCTTCTTTAATAAAAAAGTCTAGTTTATTTGGTTGCTCTGCTTTTTTTTTTTTACAAGTATTTTCAAAATTGCCTATATTCAGCCTCCACAAAAATTATGCAAATGCTCTAGATTTCACAAAATTTTCATCATTTACAAACCTCTTAGAGGCTTGGGCAACTATAGGATCAATTTCCTTACCTTATAGTCAGCAACAGTAAGCTCCAAGGAAGGTGCAGGGGGTTCTTGTGGTTCCCCAATCTCCAGATCTATGGAAGTAACAATTATATCCCCTTCTCCTCCAATTTGTCTTAAATTGTTCCCCTAAAGATGCTTCATCATCTATCCTGATTAGGGATTGGTTTAGGGAGTATTGTTCTGGCAGAGAAGAAGAAGATCCCTATTCTAACTTCTACCTTTTTGGGGCACTGGTTGTAGATGGACTTCCTGGTCTTTTTCCTTGATGAAGAGGACCCTGTTGCACACTCTGAATCATTACATGACCTGACCTTTTCTCCAAGGTATATTGGCCAAGAGCTACTATGTTTTTACTATTAATTCTTTTCTGCACTTCTGCAGCCTTTTCTAGGTATGCCTTAACATATGTAGCCCTTTTTTCATTTATAGCCTATGTTATCTTAGCAAAATTATTCATCAAGGCCTACATATTGGCTCCCTAGTATTTCTTTTCTTTCAATGGGTCATAGTGGGGATCAAAAACATTAATGAATTCAAGAGTTTTGCTAAACACCATCCACTTTTCTTTTCTCAATTCTTGTTCTTGTAAGGTGAAAATTTTTCTAATCACATCTTTAGGATTGTAGACTTGTTGGATCATGCAAGAAGCTTTTATTCTCTCCCTGAAGATATCATAGAAACCTTTAGGATGAATAAATCTGGCATGAGATTATGCCATGTTATATTTGTCTAAAAATAAGTTCAGATGTTTCCAACCTTTCCTTATAAAAACAAAATCATGGGCCATAGTGACTATTGGAAAAAATGCGCCCTTCCTAGTCAACTCCCTCTCATCTATGGTACCTATCTGCAATAATAGCTCAACAACTCCTATCTTCAAAGGCACATGAAATGGTAGCACATGAGGTTTTCCCAAAAAAACCATACACTCTTATTATTGTTGAAACATTTTAGGGAACTATATCCCCCTAGTTATGATTGACAAGTAGCCCTTTAGCATGGTCCTTGGGTCTGACCAATTCTAACAATGCTTGTGGGATTCTAGGGCTATCTCCTCTTAAAAGAAGTCTAAGCTTTGATGCAAAATACCTATCAAACCTCACATAACTAGCACCTGTGGCTTCTGAGGTCATATCTACACTCCACAACTATACTGGATTCTTCTCCCCCTCCCTAGTTGTTTCCAATTCCATACCTATGGAGAAAAAAGTAAATCCCTTGTACAAGCACATATGCATAAGAAATGAATACCAACAGAATGGTTTATTTACTTTTCCTTTTGCTATCCCAACCAAACCATTGTGAATTTCTCTTGCGAGAAATGTTGCAAAATCCAAGATAGAGCTCATTCCAAATTGAAGAGTTTGTGCCATGATGAGGACAATTGAGCCTGGAATTTGTTCTACCTCATCTATTCCAAAAATCTTACAAAGGGAAACATATAATGCCTTAGCCCTAATGTTAAAATGTCTTTTTAATAATGGCTCTAGGGTGCTAATAGTAATTATAGACAAATTACCAACCTTGGCAGCATGCTCCTATACTGGCCCTCTTTTCAAGTAGGTTTTTTGTGCATCATACCTTGCTTGTAGGTTATCCATGTCGATGGTTTCATGCACAACATGGTTAGGGTTAAGATTGAAAACTTCTCTAATTAGTTCAGGGAAGACCCTAAAGAGGTTTACTCCAACATGATTCTTTATCCACCCTGTAATTGGGTCATACTTCTTGGCCAAATCCATTAATAAATCACTGTCGAAGAAAATTGTAGGGATTGTCAACTTTCCAATATCAAACTCCCAAACATTGCTCAGAGGAGTATCTAGTTTTCACTCTAAAAACCACTTTCTAAATAATTCCAAACTTCCCATGGATACCTGAGCATCTTGTACCCAATTGGCCTTGTCATAAAAACCATCTGCTACAGCTACTCTAGGGTTTTTAGGAATTAACTCCCTCCCCTTAGTTATCTCATGTACTGATAAAGGAAATTGTTCCAGAAAATCATCATGCACACCCCTTTTTGAATATTTAGTTTGCCCGAAAAAATCCTTTTGTGGAGGCATCTTTAAGAGTTTAAAAAATTTATAACAACAAATTCTTATTCCTACTAGTTACAGATCACTTACCCACCAAATTTTCCCTCCTTTCTCTACAGTTTCTTCTGTGAATTATGCTGAGAACCTTGAAAAATTTTGTACCCTAGCTCTAGAAATCCTCTCGTACTGCAAAAATCTGTAAGTATGCTTCAACAATGGAAAATTCGTGTGCTATATCAAAGTATTTAGGTCACATGAAGGAAACTCTATATCATATTTATTCCTGTAACTAATATTTTCATGTTGTATCTTGAATTTGAATTCTACCCATTGATCTCCCATGCATTGTATGGCTTTATTTCAAAAGTAAAAAGCCTTTTAAAACTTTAGGATCCCTATACATGCGTTGGAAGCTCACTTGACCACATTATTTAAAACCCTCACATCTTGATAATGCGGGAATGCAGGCACCGTCAATTTTACCCTGATCAACGACAAACCAAGATTTCTTTATTTGGCAGCCCACTAGATCAACTTGACCAATAAAAACTTACCCTTTTGTCCATGTGCTTCTGATATCAATTAAAGTTTCTGTGCCCATGATATTACCACTTCCAACTTGGCATACCTGTCACCCACCACCAATGAGCATGTTCCATTTCGTTTAGTCTTTTCCAGCATGGCATGACTCGGCATATTTTTTAAAGCTTTGTCTAGGTCCCACCATGCCCGCTTTCCTGAATTATTTAAAGACCACGCACTTTGATAATGTGAGAATATGGAATCCATTAATGTTGATTTAATCAACGATGATCAAAAACTTGTGATGACTGTGCACTCATTCAATCTGAACGGACCAATGAAATGCTTTCTCTTTGTTCCATGTCATCTGACAACTGCCATAGAGGATATAACGTAATTACCTTTCTACAAAAGGTGGGCCCATGATGTCACCATTACCACACATCTTGAGCCCACTTCCCCGCATTATTTAAAGATCGCACACTTTGAAAATGTGAGAATGTGAGAATCGTAGATCTAAACAAGATCCACAGTTGATGAATATTGCTCATAAGGTGAAGTTTCATTGATTTAGACAACCAATGATAGCGTAGGAAAATAAAATGTGTCCTGAAAAATTTGACAAATATGCAAAAGTGTCCTGACCCATGCTGACATACCAGACCTTTTACAGCACACTAAATCTCAAAAACCATCAGGGGTTTCGTGTCACAAATCTGTTTCCCCAAATTATTTAAAGACCTCACAACTTGAAAATGTGGGAATGCGGGAATCCATTGATCTTGAGAAAATCAATGGTGTTGAAAAACATTTTAGATTGGCGTCCTTTTTGAAATAAAATATCCAATTAGAGCGCATAAAAGGTTTATCATAAGGATAAAAGGTATTATGATGCAAACAAATCTTTAAGATAAAATGCCGCGCCAAAATATTTTGAAACAATACCCTTTGAAAATTTTGAAAACTAGGGCAACACAAAACAAAAGTATAAGCATTTTTCACGTATTTAGGGCCTTTTTATGGATAATTTGAGAGCCAAACCCTGAGAAATTAAAAGGAAGATACAACCTACAGAATAGGGCATAATTAGGGTAATCTAACAATTTTTAGGATTTCACAAAAGAAAACCCTAATCTACAAGAATTAAAGAATTAACTAATTTTTCACCCAAATATTAGAATATTTCCATATTATGAAAAATCACACCAACAAAAGTAAATTTGAGAATATTGGACCATACAAGGGGGGCTATCTTAAAACTGGTAATGGTGTGTCATGTCTTGTGAAAGGTAAAGGTCAATACAACTAATTGATAAGATCAAATGTGACAATTTTTTTTGGGTTGAAGGACTGAAATATAATCTTTAGAGTGTTTCACAATTAAACAAATCAAGTTACAAAGTTGAATTCTATCACAAAAAGGCCAAGATATTTGATGATGATAGTAAATTGATTGGAAGTGGCGATCAAACAAGGGGCGACTTTTTCTATCTATATTTATTTGATGAGACATGTCTATTTGTACAACATGAAGATATTTTGTTATGTCACAAGATGTTATGTCATGTAAAATTTGACAATTTGGTTAGCATTAGTAAATGAAAAGAGTAAGAGGTTTGCCAAAACTGAAGAAACTAGATAATGTTATGCATAAACAATGTCAATTGGGAAAATGAAAAAGTCTAGTTTCAAGAGAAAAACATATTCATCTGATGATATTTATGAATTGGTTCTTACTTGCTTATGTGGATATATTGGTAATCAAAGCTATTGCACAGACAAATATTTCATTCTATTTTTTGATGACTACTCTAGAATGATGATTGTGATGTTTCTTAAAGAAAAATATGATGTCTTTTAGCTATTTAAATGGTATTTGGTCAGAGGTTAAATAGAGACAAGGAAGAGTCTGAATTTTTTGAGATCTCACATAGGCGGTGAATTCAATTCCAACAAGTTCAACATATTCTATAATGCAGAGGAATTAAAAGACAAATGTCTGCACCTAGGAACCCTAAGAATGGAATAGCTGAAAGAAGTAATAGATCAATTATGGAATGTGATATAACATTAATAATGAAGAAAAATGTATTGCATAAATATAGGAGAGAAGCTATAAGTATAGTTGTTTATACTCTGAATAAAGTACAAGTCAAGAAAGGTACACATACTAAACCTTTTGAATAATGGTATGGATATACACCTAATGTGAAATATTTCAAAGTGTTTAGAAGTAGATGTTACATACTTATAGACAATTAAAATGGAAAACTTGATGCTAAAAGTGATGAAGGTATATTCTTAGGATATTCCACTAAGAGAAAATCTTATATGTGTTTGAACTCTAACACTAAAAATAGTTGTGGAAAGTGTAAATATGAAATTTGATGAATACTTTGAGAAGAATGAAGTTGAATGTAAGATAGAACCTAAATATTTCATTCATATATGTGAATGATATTTCTCCAAGCACTCCAACTGAACACGAAAACAAAGCTGCAAATTCTCAACAGACTAGGAATGTCGAGTTGCAATAGCTAGTTATCCAACAATAGATTGTGGGTGTCCAACAAAAAGTAAATGATGACAAGTCATAGATAAAGGAAGCCAAAAATCTAGAAGGAAATCCTAAGTGTACAAAACATGAACTAGAACCTAAACAAAAGAGAGATAATGAGCTTAAAATCATTTTGCAAAATGAACTTGTTGAAGAACAAAGAAGAAAATAGCTTGTGTTAAAAAAACATGTGAGAAGACATCATGCACTTAAAAAAATCATTAGAGATAAAGAGTTTGGTATTATGACAAGAAAAAGAATCTAAAGTGATACATGCTTACTTTGTGAATTTGAGCCCAAATCTATGAAAGATACTTTGGAGAATGATGATTGGATATAAGAAATGAATGAAGAAATTGAATCGATTAAAAAGAACAAAACATGGTCCCTAGTACTCATACCTAAAGACAAAAAAGTTATTAGAACAAAGTGGGTATTCAGGAACAAGTTGAATGAAAATGGTGAATTCAGAAGGAATGGGGCTAGATTGGTATGCAGGGATATGCACAAGAAGAATGTATTGAATATAGGGAAATATTTTCCCTTGTATCAAGACTAGAAGGATTTATAATTCTTCTTGAATATTATGCTTATAAAGGATTCAAGGTATATCAAATGCATGTCAAATATGCATTTCTGAATGGGATACTTGAAGAAGAAGTATAGATAGAATAACTTGAAGGATTTGTGGATCCTAGCAAGAAGAATATGGCATGTAAGCTGCACAAAGATTTATATGGTTTGAAACAAGCCTGTAGAGCATGGTATGAAAGACTGCATAACTATTTGGTGAAGATTGGTTTTGCAAGAAAAAATGATAACAACAATCTATATTTAAAAACTAGCAAGAACAATGAGGTATTGTTATCTTTATTTTTTCTTGATGATACCATATTTTGAGGAAAGGAAGAATTATGTAAATCATTTGCTGATGAAATGAAGAATTAATGTGAAATTTTGGTGAGATCAAATTCTTTGTTGGTTTACAAGTGTATCAAATGAAGCCAAATATCTTCATAACTTAGTCCAAATATATCAAGGGGATATTAATTTTTTTTGTAATGAAAGATTCAAAACTAGTGAGTACACCTATGGCTAATGGACAAAAACTATCTAAGAATGATGAATCTACTAATGTGAACCAAACATAATACAAATCAATGATTGGAAAATTGTGATATATTTTTCATAGTAGATCTGATATTGCATTAATAGTTGGGATAGTTGCAATATTTTCAGCAAGTCCTAAGGAGAATCACATGATGGTAGTGAAAAGGATATTAAGATATATGAAAGGAAAAAAAGACTATCTATTGTATTACAAGAAAAATGATAAATTTAAACTTAAGGTATTTTTTGATTCTAATTGGGCAAGAAATGTAGATCACAGGAAGAGAGCAAGTGGTGGTGCATTCTTTCTAGGAAAGAGACTAATTTCATGGACAAGAAAGAAACACAACTACATTTCCCAATAAACAACTAAAGCTGAGTATGCGATAGTAGTATTAAATTATTCAAATATCATATTGATTAAGCAATTTTTGAAAGGTATGAAGAAAGAAATTACTAATTCAGTGGTTATTTATTGTGATAACACAAGTGTTAGTATAGTTTTTTATTTTTCCTATTTTGCTAGGTTTTTACTACACTTTTAATAATCTTGCTTAGGTTAATAAAGCATGTCTTATTAGGTGAATGGCTATGAGGTGTCACCTTCCTACATGTGAGCATCTATTAGCTATCTTGGGAAGATACCTTGCTATCTTTAGTCCAATAGATGGTTGCTCCTCATTGGTTGGTGTTGCCACCTCCTCCCTCTTCCTAGCCTACATAAGCATGCTACCTAGCTTGTATTTGTATCTCTTTTTTTTGCACCCTCTTAATGCTATTTTGCTTCCAGCATTTGCATTACTCTCTTGGAGACTAACTCTATGATGCTATTTTGATTTTGTATCATTTGCATTTATAGTTTAGATATTTACTCTTTGCACTAGTTTTATGGGTTATTAATCTTATCAGATTCTAACATGGTATCAGAGCTTTTCTATGTGCAAGAGTAGATTTTAGTTTCCTTATTTGAGAGATTCGAGGGGGGCAAATAAACTTTATTGTAGTTTTTTTAAAAATGAAGTATGCTCTTCTCTTGCATCTTTGGATGATCCTGAGAATCAGAAAAGTCTTGACAAAAATGATTTTTCTCTGGGGTTCCAATCTCAAATCTGACAACCAACTTGCATATTTGGAGTTTTCAATTAGTATTGCAGGTTTCAGCATGCCATTGATGGACTTAAGAAGCTGATCCAGCATTTGCATGTCATATTCTGGTTGTTGGGGTCAGTTTTTGATTTTTGGAGCCATTTTTTACTGTTAAAGGTGTCCAATTTACACTACAGCAACATCTTTTGTACATCAAAAAGAAAAAAACTTTTTGGCTTTTGTTCGCAGCCCCAAAAAACCATCTAGGTATCTTTTAAATTTTGCATGCAAGCATTATATTTTGCAGAATTGAGCATGCAAAGCTACAACCATACCCCTCTCCATTGGCAATTGCAAATTTGAATGCAGTTTTCAAGTGTCTCGTTCTTACTCATACGGACTCCGATTTTGATGATTCTTGTTATGAACTTGGCTATTTTTTTGTGATCTATCCACTAGTGGAGTTGTTTTTTGATTTTCATGCATGAATTCTTCAGAAATTGCAGATTCTCAACTGTGACTGTGCACAGTTCTCATTTTGGAAACTTCAGAGGATCATAACTTTCTCATACGACCTTGTATCGAGGCGATCCTTTTTTTGAAAGTGCATGATTTTTTGAGTAGATTGTAGTGGTGCTATTTTTTTCTTGATTATTGTGCCCAAGTTTCACTTTTAACATATGCTCTTCATGAGGAGGCCCTGTCGATTTTTCTTCCGTAACTTGAGAATACAGACGTATTTTTTCGATCTAAAAAATGCATCAGAAAGCTGGTTTTGAGATGGAGATGATGGGGTAGGTTTTTTTGATTTTCACTATAGTCTAGTTGCTTATTTTGGTAGTGAAAGCTAGATGTTCTATTTTTCCTTCTGGGAGCCATATCTCGCTCATTCAGACTCTTTTTTGGGCTCGATAGATATCGTTGGAAAGATGGTTCTATGAGTTATTTAGTTGTAGAAATCTTTTATCCAAATTCTTCTCTAGGTTCTTTCTCCTTTGAGTTTTGCACTTTCGCACTCTGGTAGATTACTTGGATTCTACAAGTCTTGGAATCTCTTCTTCTGTTCTTTTGGCTCACTCTTCTTTTTGACTTCTGAGCATTGTATGCTTCTGTTTTGTTGCATTCCTTTTTTTGTAAATGCACTGAGATAAAGTGCCTACTTTTGCATATCTGAGATCTTGTACACCTTGTGTTTTTTTGTACTTGCACTCAGTTATAAAGTGCCATGGGGGGTCATGATGTTTTTCCATTTTGTGCTCATCCACCTTTCTCAAGTGAATTTTTCTTCCATGACATTAGCCCATGCAGTGTGTCGGTGACTTCGCCCTTTATCCTGTGCTTGTACTTCTATTGCACTATTGGTGTTCCTGATTCTTCTTCTTGCAGATATTTTTGGCATTTCATTTCAGTGTTCTTGTCACCCCTCTCCCTATTCAACATTATGGGAGGGTTCACCTATTGGCTCTATTGCTTCATTGGTTCGGTTGAGTGATCTACATATTTAGTTTTTGTTCCTATGTACTAGGCAGATGCAGTGGCTAGGCACCTATGCATTTTGGTGAGATGGTTCATCTACTATATAGACACTCATTCATTCCTACCTTTGGAATTCACCTCTTCGATTGATTAGCTCTTCAGACATTGTCTTCTCTACCTCATCATGCACTATTTTAGTGGGGGTTCCAGTAGTTTCTTTTGACAGTGTTTACAACTTCATGCTTCAGAGATGCTTCATGCTCTTTTTTGTTCCTCTCTTTGGGACATTTCCTAGATTGGAGGCTTAGTTTCCTTCATCTAGTTCTTTTTCTTGTATTGGGTACCTGATCAGGCCTTGTTGCCAGGACCCATTTTCCTGCTTTCATAGCTTTGCTAGGTTAGCTTCCTCCCAAGCTTTTCTTATGGG
Source organism: Cupressus sempervirens (assembly GCA_028749045.1). Lineage (NCBI taxonomy): Eukaryota > Viridiplantae > Streptophyta > Pinopsida > Cupressales > Cupressaceae > Cupressus > Cupressus sempervirens. Next base: position 204,653,404 of record CM053793.1, on the reverse strand, counting down.
GGGGTGTTAGTGTAGTTTTTTATTTTTCCTATTTTGTTAGATTTTTACTACACTTTTAATAATCTCGCTTAGGTTGATAAAGCATGTCTTATTAGGTGAATGGTTGTGAGGTGTCACCTTCCTACATGTGAGCATCCATTAGCTATCTTGGGAAGATACCTTGCTATCTTTAGTCCAATAGATGGTTGCTCCTCATTGGTTGGAGTTGCCACCTCCTCCCTCTTCCTAGCCTACATAAGCATGCTACCTGGCTTGTATTTGTATCTCTTATTTTTGCACCCTCTTAATGCTATTTTTCTTCCAACATTTGCATTACTATCTTGGAGACTAACTCTATGATGCTATTTTGATTTTGTATCATTTGCATTCATAGTTTAGATATTTACTCTTTGCACTAGTTTTCTGGGTTATTAATCTTATCAGATTCTAACAACAAGTACTATTAACATATCAAAGATCTCAGTCATTAACATAAAAAAAAAAGCACATTGCTATCATGTATCATTACTTAAGAGAGCTAGTTCAAGACAAAGAAATGAAATTGAAGTATGTGACTACTAAAGAATAAATTTCTGACATATTTACTAAAGCTTTACCTAAGTATTCTCATGAATATCTTAGAGGTAAATTGGGAGTGATTCCCCTAGATAAAGCTACTTAAACAAAGATGGTGCTATGCATCAAATGTGTTGATCAAACTATCTTACAAATTGATGCAAATAGTTTTACTATAGGACTTGCCCATGGTAGTAGTAAATAAAAAGGATAGAATAATGGAATAGTCATATGAAGATGAAAAAATAAGAATTCAGAGCTGACATGAAAGTATCTATATAAAAATATGTATGATGAGTTAAAGGCATCTTTGGGATTGTTATCAAAGAGGGAGAGAATATCTAAGACACTAAGAGGGAGAGATTATCTAAGATACCATGAAGAGAGAGAGAGAGAGAGAGAGAAGGGGGACTATAGGAGAGTTACAAATAAAGATCACATTGAAAGAGGGAGAAAGTGAAAGCTGACAAAAACATGCTAGGTAAGAGGGAGTGATTACGTAGATAAAGTTTTAGTTACATAGATATGAATCAAAATAAAACTAAGGATATTAATAAATATCTAATACATTGAGAGTGTTGGTCAATTTTGTACAAACATTTTAGATTATATGTAACCAAAATTATTCTAAGAGTTTCTAAAGGTGTTGTCATCAATGCCAAAGAGGGAGATTATTGGAAACTACAATTGGAATAATTGTTATGTTGTCATTGATCTCAAACCTATTGATGAGACAATTTTCTATTTGATCAAAGTGTCATATCTATTTGATTGATGAAGAGAATTTTAGAATTTGTTCATAACAAAAAATCCTAGAGGATAGGTTGAGTTATGTTGAAGAAACTACAAATGGATAATTTATTATTAGGACCATGATAAGATAAACTGATTGTTTAAATAATGTTACAAGTGGAGAAGACAATAATGTTTAATTCTTGAAAGTGTGAACAAAGATAGATCAAATGCATAGGCTTGACTGAGTAATAGATTAGAATACTAAATAATTTTGATGTACATGCCAAGTGATGCTAGTGTCAACTGAGGCACATTAAGTGCCAAGAAAAGTTAGTTTTGACAAGTGACAGTGTATGTTCCAAGCAAGAAGTTCAATAACAATTGAGTAATCTAGTGATGATTGTGTGTTAGAACACAATGTTGGTTGAGGATCAAAATTTTAAATGTTTATGAGGAATCATAATTTCCATCCAACTAAGTTGATTTCTTGGGATATTAAAAATGTGTTGAAATTAAGGATTGATGAATTAGAATATTCAATTCCAAGAGATGATTAGGTAAATGACCTAAGGGATTGGATTCCAAGAGAAGTTTCTAGAAAAGAAAAGAAAAATAGAATGACAATCATATAAATTTTATTTGATGGATCTAATAATGAACCCTAAGATCTATGGTGGTGTTTAAGCAGAAAAGATAAAAATTACCTATTTAAGGAGGTGCAAAGCCTAACTTACAGAGTGTCTATGTGTGTGCCTATATGTGGATGCTTCTAAATGTTGAAGTAATGACTAATGTTATTAATTATAAAATTTTAGAAAAAGGTTGAATCAAGTTGAGAAGAAGTGAAGGGTGATTGCTTGAAGGGTTGCCAAGTGAATCAAAGATTGAGATGACAATGAAGGCTAGCTAGTGAATAAGTTTATGAATAGAACAAAGATCTATACATTTCAAGTGAGTTGTACTTAACAGATCAAAACTTGGTGTTACTTTATAACCATTGTGAATAGTATTTGAAGTCCTTTAATCAAGGTTGACCTAAAAACCATATGTAAATCCTTTAACAGGGTGACATTCCAATGGAATGGTGCTAGTTTTTTGCAAAATGGGTTTCCACATTAAATCCTAGTGTCAAACTTGTGTGGATGTTATTATGATGTTTTACTAATTAATGTTTACATTCTACAAGTCTTCTATATTTTAGAATAGCGGATAGCTACCTAATGTTATTGAAAGTTTGTACTAGACCAAGCAATGAAATGATAAGATCTAAAGTTGTTGAAGTATATTTTTGTTTAATTGGTACATCTAGACCTTGGATAATTGTTTCACACCCCCTCTTAGTTATTCTAAAAGTCTAAAATTTGTTGCTCACCAATCTTAGGATTTTCTTTGATTTGCACAATTAGTGGATTAGTATCCATTAAGGCCTCTTTTATTGATTTGAAATTAGAAGTATTCTCCTTATTTTCTAGCTCAGACTTCTCAATATTTTTATCTCTTGCTCAATAGTAATCACATCTAGCACTAAACCTTCTAGAGTTTCATCTTCTATAGTTCCTAAATCTATCTTCTTCTCATTATCTTTTTCCATCTGACGGAAAGTCTTTACTATCTTCTCACATTATCATAGGGATTCTCTTTATTATCTAACTCTATTTCTCTTGCTTCCTTCTCTTCTTCATCTTCTTTCTCCTTGTCAACAAGCATAAGACAAAAAATTTATTCCATGCCAACCTACTCTCTTGTACAACTTGTTCAATTTTATTTTTCACAATCATATATGCCCTTCTTTTTGGTTCAAACTTTTTAGCTTAATCCTTCAATGCTATTGCCATATGTTGTTTGCCTAAATTAGGCATAACATGGGCTAATGTAGTCTCTATCATCCATCTCTCTATGGCTAGTGACCATTTTCACTTACCATCAATCTTCTTGTAAAATTCCTCACATAATCTTTGGCCTAATTTAAGTGGTGTATGCTTAAAATTCACCATCACGTTAATAAAAATATTTTCTACCTTTTCTTTACCTATCTTGTCCAATGTATCATATTTTATATATTTGAATCCTATTAATCCTACTAAATTTATCAAAATTTCACATACCTTATCAATATTGTGAGGCTCTTTTCTTGTAAAAATTTAGAATCTACTAAAGTCATCAGACCTAGTTTGTTCTTCCTCTTCCTCCTCCTCCTCCTCTTCATCATCATCATCATTATCAAGATTTACTGTCAATTTTATTCTTAGTTTCTATATGCAAGAAAACCTAACCTATTGGAAGCACACATAAACAAGAAAAAATTAGTACCATGTTCATATCAATGATTCAAATAAGATTGGAAAACCACTAATTGTACTTGATTTTTAAACTATGCAACTAAAATATTAGAATATTCATGCAACCTCAAAGTAGCTCAACAAGGGCACCCACAAGAGGCCTTGTTGGTGTGCTCAATAGTGAGGGATATAGATGTTATCTCCTCAAACACAACTATAGATTAATCTCATGATAATGAAAATATAAAGATGAAGTAATGAACCTATGCTAAAAATAAGTGAAGAACACTTCAAGCAATATCTATGGAACCAACCATGCTTGAAAGAATTCAAGGATGTGAAGGTGAATGAAAAAAACAAATCTGATGATGCAATGCTAAATTTAAATGCAATAAATCTAACATCTACCAAAGCGTTAGCAATAATCTCTAGAAAACTCTAAACTTAAACTAGCATGATAACAATGAAAATGGGGGAGATTAAAATGCTTGAGACAAGGGCTCTATTTATAGGCTTGAGAGAGGGCTTGAGGAGGTGGTATTTATATGGCATCCACATAGGTGCCACATAGGAGACACGTGGGCTAAGGGGAAAAGCCATGCAAGGGTCAATATAAGCTTTTTTGGTGAAAGATATGGCTCAAGGTTTGCTCATACATGTGTGAGCAACCTTGGAGAAAGGAAAGGGGGACAAGTGTGTAAGAGTGTAAGAGTTTTTTGGATAAATTAATGAAAGAAGGTCTTTCTTGGATTTTCAGTTTCTCACACGTGTGAGAAATCACGTAGGGGTAAATGGTGTTTAGAAAGGTGTTTAGGATAATTAAGTGGGATTGACTAGTGGGAGGCTTAGAAGGATGAGAGTGATAGGTGGAAAACTAAGTTTTAGGTAGGTTTATGATTAAATTAAATAGGATTTAACTTAAGCATAGGATTATAAAATTTAATAAAGTGGAGAGAATTAAATAAATTGAAATTTATTTAAAATGGGATTTATGGAGCACTATGCATTAAATAAATTTAATACATTAGGGAAGTGAACATATTTAATTGAATAAATTTAATTAAGTATAAGAATATGAAAATAATAAATAATCAATTATAATGTCAAGGGAAACATTAAATAAATTAATATAGTGTTTGGGACAATTTTCAGTGTCTATAATTTGCCCCTTTTTGATGTGATGTCAAGATGACATTATATCAAAGAAAAGAAAATATAAGTTTCCCTAGAGAGGAGAGGAGTTTCAAGAGTCATGTCGTAGTGAAGACAAGGGAGGAGGGTGGCCCCTTGAGGAAATGGGGTGAAAAAGGAATATATTTTGCCCTATTTTCTCAAAAATAGACATGGGAAGGAGAAGGGAAATAAAAAGGCTTAAAAAGAAGGCCTTGCATGACTTGTTGGTAAAATTGGAATGAAGAATGGTGAATTAGATAATGATTAATCTAACTACATCCTAACTACATGAATGCATGAGATTCAATTGTGTTCATATGGGAGAGTAGGCCCTAGTTTGATATTGCAAGATGAGTTGTGCATCAAATGCTATAGTAGCATAGATGAAAAGGTTCCTTTGCATGGACTAGACTCTTAAAATGCAATGTAGATTTTTTACTATGATGGAACAAATGTAAGATACACACTAGAGAGCTCTGGGCACACCCAAAATATTTTTAGGGATCTTGGTGGAAAGTGTGCTAACCCATTGCCCCTAGTTAGTAATGCATAACCATAACTCAAAATCATCATAGATGTATTAAAGAATCATGAAAATACATCATATCACAAAATGACAAGTGTAATTAGATTAAATCATTCAAATGAGACCAAGATATTAAAGATTAGGGCACACTTGGGGATGTTATCACTGACACACAAAGATAAAATAAAGAAAATACCTTATGACCAATTAGTTATTCAATCCATAGTTCTTTCCATGAACTTTATTCTGATGGTTAATCCATTAAGCTTGTGTAGGAAGGATGCATCTTGCAAGGCAAAAATTGATTGTTTGAATGAATTATAATGGAATGTTTGTGATTATTTACTAGAAATTGTGTGAAAGGAACAAGGTTCTCAAATTGTCTGTGAATTTGTGTAAGTTTTTTTCCAATCACTATTTTAATAAGCTTAGTTTGATGGGATGAAGCCCAGTCTCAAGAGAAGAGATGATGAATAGAAGAATTTGGACAAGATGATAGATGAAAGAAGAACTTGATTGGATTAGAAGAATGAGTTTGATAAGGTAGGGTTAGAAGAAAAAAAATAGGATGGAAAATGATTTGTATGAAATGATTGGAAGAAGGGAATATGATTAGATTAGAAGATAAATGAGTTGAATTCGAAGAAGTAAAAATTGATGGAAGGTAGATAGATTAGAACCAATGACAAGGGAGAACCAAGGAATGGTAAATAAATAAAATGAAAGGTGAAATAATTCAGAGGATCAAAGGATACAATATCAAATAATTGGGAACCAAGGACCATGTTTCAAAGGAGTTAATATTCCCCATACCAAGGACAGGAAAATGAAAGAAAAATGATGAGAAAAGATACATAGAAATGAAAAGAGGGTGCGAAGGCTATTGCATGGAGGAAGGGAAAGAAAATGTATGTAAGAAAATCTAACCTATCAAGAGAATGTGTAAACAAGAATAGTTAGTTGTACATGTATAATAATGATTCAAAGTAAAGAAAAACAAAAATAATTCTATGCTTGAGTTTTAAAACTTTGTGCAACCTAAAAGAAAAGTCCTCATGCGACCTCAAAGTAGATCAATAAGGGTGCCCCTAAGAGGCCTTATTGGTGTTCTTAATGATGAGGGATGTGGATATACTCTCCTCAAACACAACTATGGATGAGTCTCTTCAAACTGATTAAATGAATGCAATAATGCATGTATGAAAACTATGCTAAGAGGTATGTGAAATACCTTCAAGAAATGGCTATGAGTAAGCCAACCTCAAAGGATTTCATGGATATGAATGCAGATGAGATGAAATGAAGAAATAAACCTAACAATGTTATGCTACCATGAGACTATGCAAAATATAGAAATTTAAACAACGCAAACAACTAGCAAGGGTTAGCTCTAAGGATGAAAATATGTAAAAACTCTAACACTATACTAGTATGATAACAATGGAAATGGAGGATATTGAAACATGATTGAGATAAGGGCTCTATATATAGGCTAAAGAGAGGCCTTGAGGAGGTGGCATCTATGTGGCATCCACATAGGTGCCACAAGGGAGACACATGGGCTAAGGGGACAAGCCATGCAAAGATAAACATAAGCCTCTTTGGTGATAGAGATGATTCAAGGTTTTCTCACACATGTGTGAGTAACTTTGGAGAAAGCAAAGGGGGACTACTGTGTAAGAGTGTAAGACTTTTTGGATAAAATAATAAAGGGGAGGCTTTCTTGGATTTTGAGTTGCTCACACATGTCTAAGAAAACACTTAGGGACTAAAAGGTTCTTAGGAAGGTGTTTAGGATAATTAAGTAGGATTAAGTAATGTGTAGGCTTAGAAGGATGATAGTGATGGGTGTAAACTAGATTTTTTGATGAGATTAGGATTAAATTAAATAGTATTTAACTTAATCACATGATTAAAGAGTTTAATAAAGTTGAGGGAATTAAATAAATTAAGATTTATTTAAAAGGGGATTTATTGAACACTATGCATTAAATAAATTTTAATGCATTAAATGAGATATATTTAAATTAAATTTAAGTACATTAGGGAAGTGAACCTATTTAATTAAATAAATTTAATTATATAAGTAGAAGAATATGATAAATATAATTAATTAATAAATATTCAAATATAATGTTAAAGAAAATATTAAACAAATTAATATAGCATTTGAGACAATTTTAAGCATCTACATTTTGTCCCTCTTTGATGTGATGTTAGAATGACATTATCTCAAAGAAAAGAAAATATAGGTTGCCCCATAAAGGATAGGATTCCTAGGAGTTGTGTAGTAGTGATGACAAGGGAGGAGGGTACCCGCTTGAGGAAATGGGGTGAAAAAGGAATATATATTTGCCCCATTTTCTTGAAAAGAGACATGGGAAGGAAAAGGGAAATAAAAAGGCTTAAAAGATAACCTTTCCTAACTTGTTGGTAAGATCATAATGAAGTAGGGTGAATTGGATAATGATGTAAAATGCATCTCAAATACATGAATGCATGGGATTTAGTTGTGTTTAGATGTGAGAGAACACCCTAGTTTTATTTTACAAAAGGAGTTATGCAACAAATAATATAATAACATAGATGACAAGATTCCTTCGTGTGGACTAGACTCAAAGACAATAGAGACTTTAGGAACATAGGTGCAGGTTTCATAGTCATGAGGGAACACATGACATATACACACTAGAGAGGTCTAGGCACACCCAAAGTCTTGTTAGGGATCTTGGTGGAAAGTGTGCTAACCCATTGCCCCTAGTGAGAAATGCATACCATAACTTGAAACTAACATATATGTGCTAAAGAATCATGAAAATAGATCATATCAAAAAATGACCTATATAATTAGGTTAAGTCATTCAAATGATACCAAGATATTGAAGATCAAGGCATACTTGGGGAGACTATCATTGATACATAGAGATACAATCAACAAAAGATCTTATGACCAAGTAGTCATTCAATCCATAGTTCTTTCCAAGAACTTTATTTTGATGGTGAATTTGTTAAGCCTATATAGGAAGGATTTATCCTATAATGCAAAAAATGATCGTTTGATTGAAATGTTTGTGATTTTTTGTTGGAAATTATGTAAAAGGAAAAAGGTTCTCAAATCATTTAGTCTTCATGTGAATTTGTGTAAGTTTTGTTTGCAATCACGATTTTGATAAGCTTAGTTTGATGGGTTGAAGCTTAGTGTCAAGAGATTAGATTATGAATAGAAGAATTTGAACAAGATGATGGAAGAAGGAAGAACTTGATAGAATGAGTTGAATGATGGTAAAAAGCTTGGGCTAGAAGAAAAAGATAGTTAGATAGGATGGAAATTAATTTGTAGGAAATGATTGGGGGAAGGGAATGTGATTAGATTAGAGGATAAATGAATTGATTGCATGAATTGGAAGAAGTAAAAAATTGATGGAAGGTGGAATAGATTAGAACCAATGACAAGGGAGAACCAAGGAATGGTAAATGGATGAAATGAAAGGTGAAAGAATATGGGGGACCAAAGGATATGGTATCAAACAATAGGGAGCCAAGGACCATGTGTCAAAGGAGTTCAAATTCCCCATACCAAAGAGATGAAAATGGAATGAAATATGGTGGAAAAAGATGCATGAACATGGAAAGATGGTGTGAATGCTATTATATGGAGGAAGAGAAGGTATGTGTAATTTCCAAAGCATGTATGAACATTCTATTGTTGTATCTCTAGTTTTGATCACGAACATAGGCCTAAAATTGGAATGAATAAGGGATATTGGAGGAAGGGTATGAAATAGGGATAATGATATGAAAAGTAGGGATGAAATGAGGGATATGAAATGGATGGGATAACCAAGACCAAGGATATATGAAAGAAGGATGAAAGTATGTAAGATTATGGATGGAGGATGGATGAAATGAATATGATAAGGACTATGGGATACAAGATATGGATATGATGTCAAGATCAAATATGTCAAGGGATGGTGGGAGTATGTATGATAATGGATGGATATGAAGTGTGAATGAATCAATGAAAGGAATAGGATAGTTAAGATCAAAGATGGACAAGGATAATGAATGATGGATGGAAATATGGAAGATATGTAAGGCAATGCAATATGGATAGGGCTTTCTCCTAGTGAGAGGGCAAGTAGAAAGGGAAAAGTGAATGGATGGTAAGTGGAATTGGAAGACATTAGATACAAAGGGAGGACTCAAGTATCTAGATACATGGATGGTATCCCTTGATATTTCTTCTCCTGTCTTTTGTTATTTTCAAGGAACTTTTACTATTTTCTCATATGTTGGTAGGATAGTTAAAAGAAGGATGAAATGGGTTGGGAAATGAAGGTCAAGGACTTATGAAAATGTTTTGATTAAGGGGGTGGACTTTTTGGGAGGAGGACATAGTTCAAGGATGCTAGGTTAGAAGACTTGTGTATGAGTGGAAGAAGGAGGTGGAAAGATCATCATTGACACACACCTTGAAGGCTGATGGAAAGGAGGAAATTCTGGAGGATATGTAGGAGGAATTTTGAATTTTGGGATATAGGGACTGGAAATAGATGAGGAGACAATAGATTGAGGATGGTGGATTTTGGGACTGTTAGTAACCTTGTATTTTTAAGCTTGGAAATCTTGCCCTTCTAATAACCTTCCCTTGGAATCTTGGTTTTCTCCTATGAGTTATATTGAAAATTTTGTGTGAATGCATGTTGCATAAGGTGGGTTTTAGATGAAGTCTCATGACGATAAACCCCATGCTCAAGTACACAAGTTCAAGTGGTTCAAGTAGTTCAAATGGTAGGACACATACAAAGGCTCAGTGTACATTTCAATCAAGTTCATTGGTTTGATGTGGCATGCCAAATGTGTTTAGAGGATTGTTATCAGAATGTGCAAGGTTATGGTTGGAAATCTTAGGTGCAATACTTCATAATTTTAGTGGTTTAGAGATTCAAGAGGTTCAACAAAGTTCAGAATTAAAAAAGAAGATCCAACTTTTAAATTCAAACTCATGGTTCAAATGAAGATTTTGAGGTAAATGATCAACCCAACCTCAAGCTTTTAGATATTAAAAATAGAATTGTAGTTAAAAGTCATAATGTAGATTCAAGGTTCAACTTCTAGGTTCACATGCTCTAATTCAAAATGTAGACTTAAAAGCATAGTCTCACAATCAAGTTGAGGTTCAAAAAGATCAAATCAAAGATAGGATTTAGATGCAACTTAATAATTCAATTTTCTTTAGTTCAAGGGTATATCAAAGTGATAATAATATGGTATTAGTGAAGAGTTCAATTGTGAAACTAAAAGATAACCAGGCTCTCATATGGCATATTTTGGACTCCAGCTTGAAATTCTCATGTCAAGGTAGCAGACTATGAGTATTTAGTATCTAGAGCCTCTATAATATGAGATCGAGCTAGGTTCACATATTCATAATGAAATGAGTGTAATTATAGTTGAGAATTTCAAGATCTTCACTTAAAATATCATGAATGGAGCATGAAATTAGAGGAAACCAATTGCAAATTTA